>OX336388.2:2046790335-2048193806 GCA_946902985.2 Meconema thalassinum
TACAGTAGGCAATTATACCTATACAATCTTGCCATTATAGTATGGAGGGAGATTAACTCTCTGTTATAGTACGAGAACTTATTAGGCTAGCAGGAGAGGATCAAGACATTGTTCCAGGTATGATGTAGGCTACTAAGTGCGTGGCAGATTGTCAGATATTACACCATGTACGTTTTAAAAAAATGCACAAATTTACGTAGATTTATGTTCATTCCATAAATTAAAAATTGAATACAAAAATTTAGATTTATGATCATCACATGTCTTCTCTTCACATAGTCTCTAGTCTGTTTCAAAACTGTCCATGTCCATTACAGTTGCATGCAAAAGTGTCCATCGGCAAAATGAGATGCAAAAGTGTCCATGTCCATTTTTATTTTGCTTATATCTTGCAAGCATTGCGTTCCTGGTTTTTTGTCAATAGCTCAAGCAGATTTGTACTAATGCATACTTATTTATATGACAAACAGTGTAGGCTTATACCAATCCACCCAGTAAAAACACATTTTCCACTTTTTCTCAAAACCAGTTATGGTGGACATAGACACTTTTGCATCTAGGCGACTCACGTAATTTCATATGGATTCTGTTAAAATGAGTCTTATTGATATGATAAATATCGTTTAAAACGATAATCTGGTAGCAAAAATATCTAACCCTTCCAGGATTCGAACCCGAGATCTAACCCCACGGCTATTTCCACCACATGATTGTTAGGTACAAGATGGTGACTTATTTTCACGTTCCAATAATACTGCATTACGGAATTAAGTTTCATTTATATTTTGCTTGTTTCGATAATGTTCCTGCGTGAAATTGAGTTTAAAATGCCTTATGAATAGGCCCTTTTGTGATTAAAGAGAATGTATTCAGCAATAGTTCATGAAGGCTTGCTCAGCTCTCGTATAAACACAACGATTATATTATATTGATGACTGTATTACCGTTATATGGGTTAATATTTGAATAGCTATTGTGCAGAAACATAATACCGGCAATGCCGACTAATTACAATGTTTGATATTAAAGCATGTTATCGTTTAAATACTAATACGAAGACTTCGAACATGTACCATGTGCTTTGTTTCAATCACTTGACGCCAGAGTTCGCATGAGTGTTTACCGTCAGAATGAAAGTGTTCAGCAATGCGATCCAGTTGGCAGTGCGTCTTACACACTTCCGTTCGATCCACCACTGCCATCTGGATCGTCCTATCCACTTCTGTCCCATTTTTCAAAGTCAATCCAACAAATATCCAGCAACCGAGTGGAAAGATGTTACACATAAATAATAATAATAATAATAATAAAAGCCGAAGCTGCCACGAACCTACTACGCTGTCGTAGCAGGCGGAGAGGTGATACTCCGACGTGGCGCGTCCCAGGTGGCGGATAGGGGGGTCCTCACCGGCTTGCCGGCGGACTTGAGCGGACCAAACACACTTAAGCCAGAGAACACCTAGAGGCACCTCTCGATCTCAACAATCGAGTAGTAATTTCGTGATCTTATCTTAAGATCACCACTAGTTGTATATTCAACTTGTAACTAAGGCATGATGGAACACACACTACTAACGCAACTACCCCAGGCCCCGGACACACGTCCGGTCTTTCCCGATCATCGGATTCTGGGGGATCGGGAACGAAATCATGCTTCAGAGAAGGATCGGAGCTTCTCAAAATCTCTTCGCCCCAAGAAAAAGAACTTCTTGGGTACTATTAACATCAATACCCTGTTGAAAACAGGAAAGCTCAAACAACTGACTGACGTCCTGGACAAATTTGATATTAAAATCCTAGCAATTCAGGAAACACGATTCCAAGATGAGAACCATTTCGACTCTGAAAACTTCAGGATATTTGAGGGTAAACCAGCCATTAATATCACAGGCAATTTATTAATGTTTGGGACGGCTTTTGCAGTGAGGAAAACTGTCTTAGATTCAGTTATTGACTTCACATCGCCATGCGAAAGAATTTCAGTGCTTACAGTAAAATCAAGCAACAAGGCATATGCCTTGATAAATGCCCATGCTCCCACTAACATAGACAATAAGAGAAATCCACAGAATGTAGAAGACTTTTGGGAATTACTAGAGGAAACTACCAGTAAAATCCCCAAACATCACGTGAAAATCTTATTAGGGGATTTCAATGCACAGGTTGGCAGAGAGAAGATATACAGATCAATAGTAGGACTCCATCCCGCACATCGGCGGACTAATAAGAATGGAGAGCGTCTAATAAACTTTTGTACATTATTCATGCTGAGACTCATGTCCACGCACTTTATGAGACCATTACACAAAAAGAAAACCTGGAGATCACCTAACCCGTTATTAGGGGAATTTCAGATAGATCATGTGGCTATTTCCGCAAAGAATATGCTGGAGATTCAGAATGTTAAGGTACGAAAGGGAGTGGTAGATTCGGATCACTACCTCACGCAAATCAAGGTTCGGTTTCAACCAAACAGATCCAAACCTAAAGGCAACCGGTTTCCAAGAATTGATCCGGACTGCTTGAGGAAGAACGCCGAGGTTTTCGTACGAGATTTACAGGAAGAAAATCCTAGGGAGTGGCCAGACCTTCGCAAAACATTACAGTCATCAGCCATGAAATTAGGACAACCCCCTAGGAAAAGAAAGCACAGATGGTGGAACACAACGTGCGATGAAGCCGTCAATGACCGAGTCAAAGCATGGCATCAGTGGAATGGACATCAGACAGTGGAAATATGGGAGAACTTCCTAAAAACTCAAAAACTGACCTCTAAAACAATCCGGCGCGAAAAACGTGCCTACAACAAAATCAGACTCGAAGGGTTAGAACAGGATTTCCAGAAAAACAACACTCGAAATTTTTACAAGACATTCCGTGAGGACTTGTCAGGGTACAAACCACCAACTCTAAGTTTCCGTCGACGTAATGGACGACTAGAAACAAACAGTAAGGAGAACTGCAAGATACTGGCTGATTATTTCCAAACTCTACTGAACTGTGATCCTCCAGTGGAAAGACTGCAGTTTGAAAAACCTCTACCAAACCCAGACTCACTTCCCCGAACAACTCAAGAAATAAAAGAGATAATCCAATCGCTCAAAAATAACAAAGCCCCTGGGAACGATGGAATAACTGCTGAGATGTTGAAAATAGGAGGAGATGACCTCATAAGGAGAATTCACACACTCCTAACAGAAATATGGGAGAGCGAAATAATTCCGAAGGACTGGAAGAATGCCATTATCCATCCGTTGCATAAAAAGGGCGACCGAGCGGACCCCAACAACTACAGAGGTATATCACTTTTACCAATTATATACAAGGTATTATCTAAAGCACTCTTAAACAGAGTAGAACAACAAACTGATCATTTGATTGGTGAATACCAGGCAGGCTTTAGGAAAGGTAGATCGTGTTCGGAGCAGATTTGGAGCCTAAAGACGATATTAAGGATACGCCGCAGTACCAACACATTTGTCACCTTCGTGGATTTTAAGAAGGCGTTTGATTCTATTGACAGACAAACTGTTCTGAACGCCCTAGAAGAGCTCAGAGTTGACAGGAAAACCAGGGACTTAATCCGCCAGACTCTCACTGACACAACATCTCAAGTGAAGTTCCTAGGTGAACTATCAGAGCCTTTCGAAGTACATACCGGAGTTCGACAAGGTGACGGCCTCTCCCCACTGCTTTTTAACTTAGTGTTAGACAAAGTCATCAGGGAGTGGGAAAACAACATCAAAGGCATAAGCATTGGTACTCTGGAACAGAAAATAAAAGTAAAATGCCTAGCTTTTGCTGATGATCTAGCTATCTTTACCAAGACTAGTGAAGAAACCAAGTATGCCATAGAGAAGTTACATGAGTTAGCATCAAAGACAGGACTCCAAATATCGTATGAGAAGACGCATTTCATAGTAAATGGAGACCAGAATATCCCGAGATCTCCACTACAGACCAACTATGGAATAATTAGACACGTACCTTCCTTCAAATATTTAGGAGAAATTATTGTACCGTCTGGATTGGACAGGAAAGCTAATTTAGAAAGAGCTACCAAACTTCAGAAAGCATACCGAATAACATGTAATCACTATAATAAAAGAGTGATGTCACGAAATGCAAAACTACGGCACTACCAGACAGTTGTTCTTCCGGAAGCATTGTACGCCTCCGAAACTATATCTCTAGGAGGCCACTCTCAAATTGGTGAAATCGAAATCCAGGAATGTAAAATTCTCAGAAAAATATATGGCCCCGTTTATGTTAATGGTATATGGATTAAAAGGAAAACCACAGACTTGTACACAGTAATCAATACGTTCACTGATACCGTGCGTAAGAGACGATTGAAATTTTATGGTCACATCTGCCGAATGGACAACACCAGATATACAAAAAAACTGCTTGATATAATTAATTCAAAGAAGGTCAAAATCAGTTGGTTAGAAGAAATCAAACAGGACTTAAAGGAAATAAACATTACAGAAGATAGCATCATGAATCGCAAGACTTTTGGAACCCGAGTTACAAATCACTCTTTCGCCGAAAAAGCTAAAAAGACCACTGGAAAAAATGGACGGAGGAACGTAAGAAGGGGCATAGTGAGTTCATGAGGAGATTTTGGGAGGAGAAGAAGAGGAAAGCTCCATCAACCCGAGTCAACAAGTTCAAGCGCGCTCCCTAAGTGGGCAAAACGAAGAAAGAAAGAAAGAAAGAAAGAAAGAAAGAAAGAAAGAAAGAAAGAAGAAGAAAGCCGAAGCTGAAGACAGGGAAGGTGTGGTCCCAAGAGAGAAAAGAACAACACCGGAGACGAATGCGGGAACACTGGGCGGTAGTTAAAGCTCGGATGAAGAGACAGTTGAACTGACGTGGTCCCTAGTTGGCCGAATCGAAGAAAGAATAATAATAATAATAATAATAATAATAATCCTGGAAGAAGTCATCCAACCTTCCAGACTGAATCGTGGAGCAAACAAAGGAAGGATCTCTAAACCGCCAAAAGCTTAGAGACTCACTTGGAACAATATCCAGAAATCCAAAATTACGGCATTACAACACTGTAATCAAGCCCGAAGCAATACCTAGGTATATGTTTCTGAATCGCTGATTATTGGGGGCAGATCACTAATTGAAGATGTAGAAAAGTAACAACGGAAAATCCTAAGAAAGATTTTTGGACCAGTCTGTAGAAGGGGAATCTGGATGGAAATAAAATCCCAAGACTAATACCAGCACTCGGAGAAAATATCAGACACATTTAGGAAAAGACGATTGAAATTTTACGGGCATATCCTCAGGATGGGCAAAAAGAGACTGATCAAAAGGATTCTTAACCTTGCCCTGCGAATGAAGATTAAAATCACCTGGCTGCTTGAAGTTGGAAAAGATCTTCAGGAATTAGACATCACAGGAGACATTTTACTAAGCAGTGCCAAGTTCAGAGAATTAGTCGATAATTACCGCTTTGCAGACCATCCCAGCACTATCACCAACAAAACCTGGTCAGAAGATCGAAAGAGAAGCCACAGCGAGAAGATTAAGTGATTTCGGGAAAAGAGGAAGGCAACGCCATCATCTAAATAAGTTCAATAGCGCTCCTTAGTCGGGCATTACGAAGAAAGAAAGAAAGAAAGAAAGAAAGAAAGAAAGAAAGAAAGAAAGAAAGAAAGAAAGAAATAATAATAATAATAATAATAATAATAATAATAATAATAATAATAATAATAATAATAATAATAATAATAATAATAATGTTCTATGGACATACAGTAATAAACGATTGGGGACCGAGAGATTGGCAAACAAAATTCTCAACCTTCAGGAGAAATGGAAAGCGCAACCTCCATGGCCTTAGTGAGTCCATCAGGACTTTGAAAGGACAAATATTGGACCGGCCGAGTCTGGGACAGGACAGGCTTCAGAACCAAAATTGCAGGTGTGAAGGATCCCCCCAAAGAATGACCCACGCTTTCAACCGAAGAACGATTCAGAAGGAGACAGAGGCTGAAAGGTCTTTGGCAGGAAGCTAAACGACAAGGAATAAACACGTTAAAGATTATAACCTGAACGGTTGTTGCGTATTTGTACTCCATAGGTGGCTGTACAAATAATAATAATAATAATACTAATAATAATAATAATAATAATAATAATAATAATAATAATAATGATAGTAATAATAATAATAATAATAATAATAATAATAATAATAATGATAATAAACACCATCTGCAGGACTCTAAAATGCAACACAGAAGCTTTATTGGGACAGAGGAGTTGTGACAGATGTCGCAGTCAGTAACAACCGGCCAGATATCATTGTCATCAATAAAGAACACAGAGAGGCATTACTGATAGATATCGCATATCCCAACACTCAAAACATTCAAGCAACAGCTGCTACTAAAATATCTAAGTACACAGAGCTGGCAATTGAGATAAAGCAGATGTGGAAACTTGTTTCGGTGACTACCATCCCAATAATTGTATCGTGTACTGGTGTTATACCAAAAACTCTCCACAGTAGTCTGTCAATATTGAATCTGCACCGCAGATATATATTGAACTACAGACGGCAGTTCTGTTAAACACATGCGATATTGTTAGGAAGTTCCTTGGTGACAATACCCTGGCCGAATACTCGGCAAGGCTCGATGATCCAGATGGAAATTTAGCTCATCCTACAAATGAAGAAGACTCGTGAAGACTGCGGGCACGACATGGATGTGAAGTCTCTGAACAGTGTAGGCCTATACGAAATTATCTCAGTACAGATGGTTCCTTGTTAAGGCCGAACCAGGCTGTAACATAAAATGTAGCCGGTATTTGCCGTGATAATGTTGCCAAACAATAAACTATAATAATAATAATAATAATAATAATAATAATAATAATAATAATAATAATAATAATAGTAATAATAATAATGGTTGGCATTTGGGAGTGCTTAATTGCGAAGTATCCGAGTCAGTAAATTGTCTGGTGGTTGTCAGCAAGAAAATCAAGCGAACTACCTTGATTGATGTTGCGATTCCTAACAACAAGAATCTCCATTCAAAACATATAGAAGATATCATTTAATATAGCGAGTTGGTCAACCCTATCAAAAGGCAATGGCATGTAGAACGAGTGAAGGCCATACCTATCATTGTCTCAAGTACGGGCGTGATCCCAAGTACCTTGCTCCAAGGCATTCAATAACTGGATCTGGATACTGAACTGTACAAACTGATGCAGAAGGCATGCGTAGCGACATTCCAGCTTAAAAGTTGCTGTTTCAGTAACTATACTTTGGTTCCCTGAAGCCCGTATAGGTATCTTGTAATGTATCAGCAATGTATTGTATGTACTGTAAACAAGTAGTTCCGTGAAGAACTATACAGCCTATTTTCATATATCCTACTTATGTTAATTGCCACTATCAACATACAAAATTTCAGTTTGATTGTTGTAATAGATTCGTAGATATTGAGAACCGACTAAATATTCGGATGGTCGCCATGCTGGATTTTATATATGTAGGTCCTAGAGTTATGTACTGTTACATAAAGATTATTGTGTACGTGTAGCATTCAAACTTCAATCGCATGATTAGGACACAAGAAGTAACAAGGAGATTTTAAAATTTCCCTAAGCTGCCATCTTGTGGATATGGAAACAATTGAAATTAGATGCCAGTGGTTTAACATTCGTATAAGGATTTATTGTACCAAGTTTCACTGTACCCGGATGGTTAAATATCGAGAAACGTCCATGTGAATATTTATATTTCGCTTCACCGCCATGTTTGATTTGTGATCACCAGGTTATTTAAAGTCCTATAGGTGAACTTAAGTTCATAGCCCCTATGAATATAAAAGAATTCAGTTTGATTGCTATAATAGATTCGTAGATATTCAGTATCGTCTAAATATTTCGGATGGTCGCCATGTTGGATTGTTAAATGTATAGGCCATAGAGTCATGTACCATTAAAGGAAAATTATTGCGTAGGTTCATTTTTCAAACTTTCACTTCAATCGCATGATTACGACACAAGAAATAAAAACTTAATTTTAAAATTCGCACAGCCGCCATCTTAAGGTTATGTAAACAATTGAACTAAATTAGATACTAGAGCATTACAATGTGTATAAACATTTCCTGTACCATATTTCATTGCGTTTTGAACGTTAAATCGCGAGAAAGGTCTATTTAAATTGTTCAAATTCGCTTGGCCGCCATGTTCGTTTTGTAGTTAACTGGTTTTTGAAAGTTTTATAGATGAACTTCTAGAAGTGCCCTTTATCTACGTACTGAATTTCAGGGTGATGGCCCTAATAGTTTCAGAGATATAGAATGCCGGTGAAATATTTCGCACATCCGCCATCTTGTGGTTATGTAAACAATTGAACCAAGTTAGATGTCGGTGCATTACAATGTGTATAAACATAAACTGTACCAAGTTTTATTGCGTTTGGTTGGTTAAATCACGAGAAACGTCTATTTAAAAGTCGCGAATTCTCGTGGCCGCCATGTTGATTTTGTAGTTACCAATTTTATAAACGTCACATAGGTGAACTTCTAGTAGTTCCATTTATTATCGTAAAAAATTCCAGGGTGATATCGGGAATAGTTTTGTAGATATTGAATGCTGGTGAAATATTTCGCACAGCCGCCATGTTGGATTGGTGAGACGTAACAAAATTTGAAGGGCACGGTCGGGGTCGCCAGGAATAGTGTTGTGAACTTACCGAGTTTCATTGAAATCGCGCCAGCCATTTCGAATTTATTAGGGACACACACACACACCTCACACACACACGCACACGCACACACACACACACACACACACGGACAAAAGGTGATCTCATAAGCCTATTTTTTTTTTCAAAATTGAAAATAGGCTAAATAGCCCTCGTATGTACTGTTACGGCTGTGAGTTTGTTTCATCGCTCGTCACATGAGTCACAACTGCCCCAGGGATGGGCTGTGCTCTGCCTCAGTGTATTGCGTGCGCCTTATGCAACAGGACTACTAGGGCAAAGGGATGGTCCAGAATATTCGTGACCCAGCCAGCGATGGAAGCCTCGAGAAGCCGTGAACCCTGGATGGGTCTAGAAGCATTTATTGAGTCACCGGCCTGCTATATAAGAGCGACCTGTCAAGCAGTGAGTGTGTGTTTTTCGAGCTAGTGCGAGCGTTTATCCTGAGCGACAGAAGTGTGGTGACTTGCGAAACCCCTAGTGAAGCCGATTCTCTTGACAGCGAGGGAGTGAGAAGCATACAGGGGACTGCCTGTGTTTTGAGCGAGTGTGATTTCACTGAGCGACAGAGGTATTGTGGCGAAGTGCCGTGCGAGTTACGAAATCCAGTGACATTGTTTCCCAGCTCGTGGACAGCGAAGCAGCGTGTAGCAGGTTATCGTAAGTAACTGTAGGTTGTGTACATAAGGAAGTGTTGCATGTAGTTCTGTCATGGCCACCAGACTCAATAGGACGGATTAACTTCTGTGGTATGTTGACAAGTGAAAGGGGGCAAGAGCGCTCCATAAGGAAGAGTCTTGAGGAAACTGGAGTAAGGTTCTAATTGCTTGTATTTGCTGATGAGTAATCTTTCTGGCCGCAATAAAGTTAATTATTTCTTTAAAAGAACAATCTGTGTTGTGCTTCAACCCACCGTAATCCAGTTAACACAAGTGTCACTAGGGGGGTGGCACGTAACAGTACTATGCGCGCGCTTTCAATAGTAGAGCAGAGGGCCATTGCGCGCCAAAAGCTAGGCCAAGGCCACCGCAGCAGCGAAAAACAAAACTGCCGCTTGCCGTTCTTACTTTATATGAAAGACCCTGTATACATTTTTTTTCAAGCCAATATCGTACAATTTGGAGTGGAATAGATTCTTTCTCCCCTTCAATATTCCGATCAAAAAGAAAAGGAAGCTCTGCTGAGAGAAGCAAGGAAGATCCGGTCATCTCCCTCATTACCAGTTCACCAGGAATTTTGTTACCCATTGCCACAACGACGTTGATCTAGGCGACCAACAAGTGTATTGGCCGGCCTACTCTTGAGCGACAATTTGAACCTACTGTAAATCGGAGCTGGCGGGAAGATTGATCAAATTCAACATCTGTTGCTAATGCTCATGAGCTAAATCCAACTCGGAAAATGAATGGATTCGACCTCCCAAGAAAACTATGGTGTCGCCTCAACAGATGGAGAACTGGGCATGGACGCTGCAATTTCTTGCACCATAAGTGGGGCTGGATAGATTTTCCAATGTGTGAATGCAGTGAAGAGGAGCACACCATGGACCATGTCATCCTGCGCTGCCCTCTTCATGCCTACTCCGGAAGGCACAATGACCTGTTTCATCCTTCAGAAGGTGATGAACTTATGAATTTCTTGTTATAATCACCGTCTTCTTCTTCTACTTCTTCGCGATGAGGCCCAGTGGACCGCGCGCTGCTACAAGTTTCCTTCTCCATCGTCTCCTATCCATAGCTGTCATCCGCCAACTGTCTATGCGTATCGCAGCCTGTTGCAGATCTTCATGGAGTCGATCACTCCACCGCTTCCTTGGTCTCCCTGGTGGTCTTCTTCCTGTGGGGATGAAATCCAGTAGCTTCCGTGGCCAACGGTGGTCTTCCATCCGGGCTACATGTCCAGCCCACTGCAGTCTTCTGGTTTTGATGGTTCCAGCTATGTTGGCATCATGGTACAGGTCTTCTACCATATGATTAAAAAATACTCCGGTTTCTTTGATCAGGAAAAGAACCCTCAATCTTGTGACTAGAGAGTCGGACAGTCTACCACTGACTTACCGAGTAAGTAGTGGTGAGTTCTTTGTGGTATATTATGTTTTGATGAAAATTCTTTAGCCATTCTTTGGGTACGCATTGATTTTAGGCATACTACATGGGAGCTGTTACCTGTTTACGGTTGTATCAGTAGGCTTCTCCATTATTAACTGGGTCTTTGCCCGAGATAAGAACTTCCATCAGCTGAAAAATTAATTGTGTCATTTAAAGTTAAAGAGCTTTCCATTATGGTGAACGATATGCGTGAGGGAACAGTGTTCATCCGCCCATTACATAACGGGTTTGAAGCGATTAATTTTGCAAAATAATTGGCGCGGAAGCTTATGTAAATAATCCCTGGTGAAATGGATCTAATTGGTCCCACACAGCCATTTTCACACCACTTTGTGGCAAGAAGTGTTGTTATGTGGTTAACTACCCATTATTATTGTCACGCATGGGCGTCCACTCGCTTTGGTGAAGTAATGAGGAGAAACTTACCAACCCTTTATCCAGGCTGAGCTTTGTGAGCATGGGGATCCGGTCTCTCACATCGCATTCACATATAGGTATTTTATTTACACATATAACTTTCACTTCCCGTCGTTCAACAGCCCAACATCTTTGTCTGTGTACTTTGTGACCATCAACATGCACAATGAAAGATTTGATCTTCACTTCCCCTTATGCTGTTGACGTCGCCTTTAATTGTTTCTCGAATTGTCTGTAAAGGTAGTTCTGAAAACAATTTTCAGTGTTGCCTTCTTATCAATTTATATTGTAGCTTTCAGTCGGCCAATACAAACTAATTCCAATTACTGGAATATGTGAAAAAATGGACGGGCATCAATTCCACTCGGTCGAACATAAATTCCCCTCGATTTTCCTTAATTCCACTCGGTCCTCCAAGGGATCCAAAAATGAGTTCATCAACTCCGCTCAGGCTTTGGCAAGGGGTCGGCAAAGGGTTTATCCCCAATGACGTAAACATATGTCACAATGCATAAAATTTGTAGAAAAAATAGAAAACTTGGCAGACTTATTTAAAAGAATATTATGATAAATTTTAAATCACTTGTATTTTTTGCCATATAAGTTATAATGTGCCGAACACTTTATACCTGATTTAACGAATGAACGGACTTGACATCAGAGCGGTTAACCAATGGCATAATAATGTCTTGCGAAAACCACCACGCCATTGGTCAAGCGCTCTGAAGTCAATTTTCTTTCTACAAATTCTATGCATTGTTTTTAACATGTGCATAATTAAATATTTGTATGTTTTTAACCTAGTCAGACATTATAAAATTAAATTTAGATAATAGTCGAATAGGTGTATAATTTGTACCTAAAAAAATACTTTCGATATCAGCTGCGGATGCTCAAAATACTGTTCTCCAGCCTAGAACGGAAAAATGAGCTGCATTCAAGAATTCGCTCATGCGCTGCAGAAGGTGTTTGACCTGGCCCTAGGAATGCGAGCAGGAGGGTTATGTCATTTGTTTACGTCATTGGGGATAGCCCCTTTGCCGATCCCTTGCCAAAGTCCGAGCGGAGTTGAGGAACTCATTTTTGGGTCCCTTGGAGGACTGAGTGGAATTAAGGAAAATCGAGGGGAATTTATGTTCGACCGAAAAAATAACTTGAAATCAATTACATAACTAGCAACCCGCCCCGGCATCGCCGGAAAACAGTTATGAATGCATTACGTGACAAGCGTTTTTATTCTTCGTTGTCAATGAATTCCGTCCTAGGCCAATATCCGTTTTACGTCTCGGCATGATGGGTTAAAATCACTGACTGGACTATTCATTATACAGTATTAGCACGGAGATAGCATGTGCAACGAATTCTTGTCAGACGTAATTTAAGAATGGCGAGTTGCATCAAACACAAAACCCCCTCCCGTCCAATCTAAAAAACACTTACAGTGGGCGATGTATTCAAGATAGAGATATGCCTCGCGGAATTTTTTGTAGAACTTTTCATTCTGGACATTTCTTACACTCATAGTATATTGATATTTTAAACGGTTTGCCCAGCGTAAGCTTTAAAAGCGCACGGACGTGAGTTTCTTTCGACCTTTCCACTGTAATCGTTACTGCTTGGCTTCCTTTGACCATACATTTGCTACAAAAACCTTCCTCGAGATATCTTTTGCAGAATGGTGAAAACCGTATCAAAATCCATTCAGATGTTCTCAAGATCACCCGTGACATCCAAGATTCGGGGACTTAGTTTTATACTAACGAGGGAAGTATTCCAGCTCGAACGACGAAAACCAACTGAAAGTGGGTTTAAAGTATACAGTTGTACCTATGTCAATAGCTATCAATGCCGTTCATCTGTAAAAGTATGTGTTCGGTCACCAGCACCATCTGAGTATGTGATAATGTGATCACCGTGGTATTTGAGTTTGAACTATTGCAATGCGGGAACATTGTAAATAATGGAGTGTGTCTACATGTTGCCCTTGTTACGAGTGCGTACTGTTACATTCCGCTGTGTTTTAATCACTTCATTGCAACTCCACATTTACACTTCGACGTCGAATGAAGGACAACACAGTATCTTCTATTGTGGGAAAGATGACTATGTCAACATGGTACTGCATGTGTTAAGATTTGTTGTTGCAAGCAAGTGTTTAACCTTTTGCCAGATTATACTGCACCACATCTGTTTCTTGTTAATAAAATGGTCCAAATTTCCTGTTGCACGGTAGTTTCTGCTGCGATTTGTGTTTCTGCAATCTTTTGGTAATGTTACCACATATATGCTGAAGGTCTAACCAATTGCTAGGAATACATTTTCCCTAATGTAATGGTCCGAACTGCTTGTTGCACGGTAGTTTCTGATGAGAATTGTGTTTCTGCAATCTTTGGACGCCGTAACTTTCAAACCTTGATTGTACACTAATGCGGAGTTTTACAGATACATGACCATGATGGGTTGTAGAACAGACATAGCTTCGTATGTTAAGCTCACTGCCAGCCGGTTTAAGCCGTTCGAGCTGGGTTACTTCCCTCGTAAGTAGAGATGCATTTTAATAGCTAATTAAATTCGTTTGAACACCTGTTAATACCAATATGTTTACACTTGATGACCAGTTTCGATCATCAAGCGATCATCATCAGATCCTTTACATTTTGACTATTAAATCTATGTTTGTAAGCATGGGTTATGATATTTACAAAATATACACTTATTAAGTTGCAGTAGTGATAAAACTAGGACAACTAGTGAGAAGGCCAGCGATACATACTGCGAGAAGTGGTACGAATGTTCGGAGCGGATATGAGAAATCATCGCACGCATCCACGTAGGCTGCTCTTCGTCTCGCGTCCGTACTTAGACGATTATGACTTCTATCTTTCTAGGGATGGCTTAAATTAATTATTTTAGGAAGAAAAGTCACCAGATATGTTTTATTCGTGATCTAATTATCACTAACTTGCAAAGATGCAAAGAGGTCCGGGGAATCGTGATTGCAATGTTCCCTTGTTAGACGAAGAAGGCACCGCCAAGCGATCTACCGGACAATCAACGAGATATTGTTATGTGTAGTGTATCGGACTGTTTATCCACGTTCCGAGTATCTTATAAACCGACGATAGCAAAATCGTTCAAGAACCCTCAGCTGACATTACCGGTATCAGCTTTGGTTGCGTTAGTATACAAACCACATAGGTGTGATATCCCTGAAAACAGAAGGCAACAACAAGGCATTTTTATTTCAACAGGTAGGAAACTAAAATTGGATTCCAGTCTTGATGCCCGATTAAGAGACGATTGGGATAATCAGTTTCCTGTTTGTGTAGACTATGAGCATATTATCACAAATAACATTATTTACTGGATATTTGGTAAACGGAGTTTTTTCATTGGTAGCCTACCAGCTCTAAGTTTCATGGTAGTGCAGTCATGTAAAATACAGTACTCTATTGTTTTGTGATATGATTCATGTTGATTATAATTTTTGTGCTTCCATTGAGGTTTTAATTGTCCCACTTTCAACCCTAACGTACGCCACTGTTTTTTTTTTTTTCAAACTATGAAATATTAAGCAAAGCATTGTGTAGATTTCGTTCAGCAAAAATTTATTTTTAAACTCATTTCTAAAAAATGTGTACATACTCATATAAACATCGGCTCAACTATTTCTGCATTAAAACTGTTACTGCTTCTTAAAGAGGAATATGAATTATGAATCGCAAGTGTATTGTTCAGAAAAATAACAATCAGTAATCTATCACAATCAAAAAACGAAGGAAATTACATTCGGAACAGAAACAAATATGCATAAAAATCTAGTTTCATTTGAAGTGCATTTACTCTAGCTTGGTAACGTACTTCATAACTGGAATGCATTCATACAGAGAAACACAGTACACTTTTCACGACAAAAAGATTGCTTGTTTCAATATTTAATTGAAAATTTGTATAAAAGCAAAATAATGTTAATTAAAAGTGCTGGATTTTGAAGCCGCTAATAACTATACACAATGTTGAATTGTTTGTAAATAAAATACATTTTAGTTTAGAAATTGCCAGAGCTTCTATAGGTTCAGTTTATAAACAAATACTGGAAATATAATTTTATTGATATTTTCCTTCCTTTAATCAGAGACTAGAGACAATTAAGTTAATTAATATTAAAGAATGTTTGGTGTTTTTCAGTCGGTGAACACGATTGTACCCAATTAATGAGGTGGGTTACTCCCTAATTCTCAAAAAATTACTTTTTTTATTTTATTTAGGTTGGTGGTTCCCACGGACTCAGCGAGGGAACACACCACTACCGCCTCTATGGGCAGTGTCCTGGAGCCTGGAACATCTGGTCGGGATGGATACAACTGGGGAGGTGTGATCAGCACTTCGCCCAGGCGGCCTGATCTGCAAAGCGAACAGGGGCCTCATGAGGGATGGGAAGGGATGGAAGAATGGGATGGATAGGCGAGGAAGAGGGAAGGAGGCGGCCGTGGCCTTACAGTATGTACCATCCCGGCATTTGACCGAAGACGAAGTAGGAAACCACGGAAAACCACTTCGAGGATGGCTGAGGTGGGAATCGAACCCCCTCTACTCATTTGGACCACCCGAGGCTGAGTAGACCCCGTTCCAGTCCTCATACCACTTTTCAAATTTCGTGGCAGAGCCGGGAATCGAACCCAGGACCTCCGAGGCGGCAGCTAACCATGCTGACCGCTACGCTACGGAGGCGACTCTCAAAAAATTACATGAGATTTTATTTGGGTACAATCGTGTTGACCGACTGAAAAGCACCAAATTTTCGTTTACTAAGGCAACACTGAAAATAGCTTCAAACACCATAATGTTAATTGATGTTGTTAATTCAGCTAGGGACTTAATGACAATGTGGTCATGGAACTCCGTACACTTGTGTGAGTGGCATCCTTTTGATAACCTGTGTTATTGTCTTGGTTGTGCTAGTTCAGAGCCAAGCAAAATCACTTGTGGCACGGCTGATGTGGGAATCGAGCCTAACTCTTCCCATTTCTGCCTCAATAGGCTGTGTGGACTTCAATCCAGCCCTCAGAGCAGAATTTAATTCATTGGCAGAGCCATAAATCGGACCTTTCTCTCAGAATTTATTAACAGGAACTAATCAAATCTTTTCTTCCGGTCTAAACTTTTAGTCGGCACTTTGCTGGGTAAAAGCTTAGCTATTCTTAAATGCAACTATTATCTTTCTTACCAAAATTTTCAAAGAAATCAACAAAATTGTTCCCAAAATCACTATAACTGTTTCACCTCTACCTTTCCTGGGAGTACTCGATCAGTCGTCGGAGATCCTACAGTTCCAAGGACTAAAATTATCACGGCAAATTCAAATTATTTGCGCCTTTCAAAACATTCGTTCAAATTTAACTCCTTTGAAAGGATATACAGTAAATCTGTCATTCTTTGTCTAGCCAGACTACCACCCTTCCCCATATTATCTAATTTTAGGCTGGGAAGGGAAATCACGAACGCTGCTTGCTTGCAAATAGCCCAAGCTCCAGCCGCATTTCCCGTTAGCTGTGTCCAAGTCCATACCCACTTTAGGTATCCTGCAGGCTTGCGCAGTGAAAATAGTGATTAAATGTTTACTTTAGTGTAGGTTTATGAAGTATATTGGACTCTCGTTCTAACTATCCATACTTTTTCTCCATTCCGAAACCCATTTCTTCCCTTTCCTTTTTTTTTCCATCATCTTCCCTTAGGGAGGTTTCTTCCTTAGCTAATAACCTACCCAACTGTTCTTGTTGATGGGATAGTCATTTTAAGTTTTGCAACATTAAGCTAAATTGTTCTTATTTCGGTGCATAATTTCTTAATATTCATCAGTAATAATTAGCACACTTACAAGTTTTCTGAGGGGTTTTCTTGTATTTTGTGTTTGGAGGGCAGTAACTATCACAGCAGGTTTGCTAGTGTTTTGTAGAGCTAGTTGTCTTGCATATTTGGATCTGATGATGCTTGCTTGATGAACGAAACATGTCATCCCTCAGTTTTCTTCTTCTTCGTCTTCTGCTTCCTCTTCAATAGTCCGTAACAATATATATAAATCTTGATCACATTTAATTTATTTCAGGTTATTTTTCACATATTCCAGTAATTGGAGTAATTTTTGTGTTTACTGACTAATAGCCTACAACGTTATTTATCTTATATATAAAAGTGAAAGTCTGTATGTATGTATGTGGGTGGGTTGGTTCCGTATACAAATCTACACCGTTCCACCAATCTCAACCAAATTTTGCATACACATAGTTTAGGACCCAGAAAGAACCGCTGGCTACATGAATTTTTGATAGACTTTCTCATTCTTCTGATTTAGGCCCTTTTGCACTCGAGCAAAGGCTAATAAATTCATAAAATATACTCATGAAGGAATGGCAAGGCAGATAGTTTCCAAGGCAACATAGCTCAAGTCGAGACACGGCCGACTGGATGCCAATTGCGCTCTGCACTACCGGTATAGAAAATGAGGAGCTTTACATGAAATCCCGTTAGTTACTCAACTGATCACACAGCACTGTCAACCGCGTATAGCATAACAAAGACTTGACACTATCTACTAGATATTTGTCAAATACCACTCACTCACTCACTCACTCACACATTCATCACGAAATCTCAGAAACCACCGAACGGATTGGAATGAAATTTGGTATGCAGCTTCCTCAAGAGCCGCAAACGCCCACTAAGAAAGGATTTTTGGATATTCAGGTTCTAAAGGGGAGTTAAGGGGGTAGACCTGCATTTCATTGAATAGCAATATCTCCCGATTGGTTTCATTGGGGAATGTGATACTCGGCATATAAACTCATCATTAAAAATAAGAAGACATATGTCTGAGGGTTTTTCGATGTGGTGTATATTATGAGGTGAAAGGGGTGAAAAGTGGGGGTTGAAAGATTCCTAACGGAGCCTGTATCTCTTAAACGACATAGGCGAGGAGTTTGAAACTCAGCGGAATAAAATCAGCATAAAAATAAGTAATTAGGTGTTTGACCGTTTTTTTTCATAAATCCAATTTAAGGGGCCAATGGGGAGGGGTGAAATTCTGGGGGAATAGATCAGGAAAGAAAGTGTCCGTACCGATTGATCACTCGCTCTTCAAACTCAGGGGGAAAAACTGCTTAAAAATAAGTAAAAGTGCGTTCGACAGTTTTTTTGATAAATCAAGGGGTTCATCGGGAGGGGTGAAATTCTGAAGAAAAAAAAATTGAAAGAAAATGTCCTGACTCACTCACACACTCATCATCGCCCAGCCAAATATATTGAGGTTGGAAACATGGCATTTTCGGGATATGTTCGTTGTATGTCAAAACCATACACAAAGGGAGGATTTTTGAATATTCAGGTTCAAAAGGGGTCTTAAGGGGGTTAAACCTGCATTTCATTGAATAACAATATCTCACGTGTGGTTTCATTTGTGGATGTGATACTCGGGATATAAACTAATCATTAAAAATAGCAGACATATGTCTAAGGGTTTTTCGATGTGGTGTATTATTATGACGTGAAAGGGGTGAAAAGAGGGGGTTGAAGGATTCCTAACGAAGCGTGTAGGCCTATCTCTTAAACGACATAGGCGAGAAATTTGAAACTCAGCGAAAAAAAATGAGTTTAAAAATTAAGTAAATCGGCGTTCCACCGTTTTTTCATAAATTAATTTAAGGGGCCAATGGGGTGGGGTGAAATTCTGGGGGGAAAAAAGGAGAGAAAGTGTCCTAACTGACTGACTAACTCACTCACTCATCAACCTCAGGGGAAAAAGACAGCTTAAAAATAAGTTAATAGGTGTTCAAGCTATTTTTCATCAATCCAATTTAAGGGGCCCCTGGGAAGGGGTGAAATGCTGGTAAAAATAATTGAAAGAAAATGTCCTGTCTGACTCACTCACTCATCACGCCCAGCGAAAACTATAAAAGGTCAAAACATGAAATTTTGGGAATATGTTCGCTGTATGTCGAAAACTTCAACTAAGGAATGATTTTTGTATATTCGGGTTTTAAAGAGGTGTTAAGGGGGTAAACGTGCATTTCATTGAATAACGATATCTCCTGAGTTGTTTCTTTGGGTATGTGATATTCGGTATATAAACTAATCATTAAAATAATCAGACATATGTCTAAGGGTTTATCGATGTGGTGTATATTATGAGGTGAAAGGGGTGAAAATTGGGGGTTGAGGGATTCTTAATGGAGCGTGTATCTCTTAAACGACATGGGCGAGAAGTTTGAAATTCGGCGGGAAAAAACAGCTTAAAATATAAGTAAATAGGTGTTCGACCGTTTTTTCGTAAATCCAATTTAAGGGGCCCTTGGAGAGGGGTGAAATTCTGGGGGAGAAAACAGGAAAGAAAGTGGCCTAACTCACTCACTCATCAAACTCAGGGGGGAAGAACAGCTCAAAAATAAGTAAATAGGTGTTCGACCTTTTTTTTTTTCATAAATCCAATTTAAAGGATTCATGAGAGGGGTGAAATTCTGAAAAATAATTGAAAGAAAATGTCCTGTCTGACTCACTCACTCATCATCGCCCAGCCAAAATTATTGAAGTTAGAAACATGACATTTTGGGGATATGTTCGTTGTATATCGAAAACGTCCACTAAGGAAGGAATTTCGGATAATCAGGTTCTAAAGGGGTGTTAAGGGGGTAGACTTGCATTTAATTGAATAACTATATCTCCCGATTGGTTTCCTTTGGGATGGGATACTCGGCATATAAACTCATCATTAAGAATAAGAAGGCACATGTCTGAGGGTTTTTCGATGTGGTGTATATTATGAGGTGCATGTGTGAAAAGTGAGTGTTGAAGGATTCTTTACGGAGCAATTATCTCTTAAAAGACAGAGGCAAAATGTATGAATCTCAGGGAGAAAAATCAGCTTGAAAAAGTAGTAAATAGGTGTTCGATTGTTTTTTCATAAATCCAATTTAAGGGGCTCATGGGGAGGGGTGAAATTCTGGGGAAAGAAGTCCACTAAGGAAGGATTTTTGGATATTCACTCATCATCCCCCAGCAAACCTATTGCAGTTAGAAACTTGAGATTTTGGGGATATGTTCGTTGTATATCGAAAAAGTCCATTAAGGATGGATTTTTGGATATTCATGTTCTTAAGGGGTGTTAAGGGGTTAAACTTGCATTTTGTTGAATAAAAATATCTCACGAGTTGTTTCATTTGGGGATGTGATATTCGGCATATAAACTAATCATTCAAAATAAGCAGACACACGCCTAAGGGTTTATCGATGTGGTGTGTATTATGAGGTGAAAGGGGAGAAAATTGGGGGTTGATGGATTCTTAACGGAGCATGTACTGTATCTCTTATTCAACATAGGCGATAATTTTGAAATTCAGCGGAAAAAAGCAGCTTACAAAATAAGTAAATAGGTGTTCGACCATTTCTTCATAAATCCAATTTAAGGGGTCCATGGGGAGGGGTGAAAATCGGGGGAAAAACAGGAAAGAAAGTGTCCTAACTGATTGACTCACTTACTCACTCATCAAACTCAGGGGGAAAACAGCTATATATAAGTAAATAGGTGTTCGACCGTTTTTTTTTTCATAAATACAATTTAAGGGGTTCATGGGGAGGGGTGAAATTCTGAAAAATAAATGAAAGAAAATGTCCTGACTGACTCACTCATTCATCATCGCCCAGCCAAAATTATTGAAGTTAGAAACATGAAATTTTGGGGATATGTTCGTGGTATGTCGAAAACGTCCACTAAGGAAAGAGTTTTGGATATTAAGGTTCTAAAGAGGTGTTAAGGGGGTAAACGTGCATTTCATTGAATAACAATATCTCACGAGTGGTTTCATTTGGGGATGTGATACTTGGCATATATTCTAATCATTAAGAATAAGCTGACACATGTCTAATGGTTTTTCGATTTGGTGTATATTATGAGGTGAAAGGGATGAAAAGTGGGGGTTGGAAGATTCCAAACGGAGCGTATATCTCTTAAACGACATAGGCGAGGAGTTTGATTTTCTCCGAGTTTCAATCAGCTTAAATATAAATAAACGAATAAATAAGTTAATTAAAATAAGTAGGTGTTCGACCGTTTTTTCATAAATCCAATTTAAGGGGCCTATGGGGAGGGGTGAAATTCTGGAAGAAAAACGTCCACTAAGGAAGGATTTTTGGATGTTCACTCTCATCGACCAACCAAAACTATTAAAGTTAGAAGAAGGGGATATGTTTGTTGTGTGTCGAAAATTTCTACTAAGAAGGGATTTTTGGATATTCAGGTTCTAAAGGGGTGTTAACGGGGTTAAACATGCATTTCATTGAATAACAATATGACACGACTATAAAGCGAGCGAAGCGAGGCTAAAAATGAGATGGTGTGTGTCTGTGTATTACTCAATCACGCAAGAACCACTGGTCCGATTTACATGAATTTTACATGGAAGTAGCTGATTTACCTGGTTAACATATAGGCTACTTTTGATTTCAATACTTTGCACTATTTAAAGATGGCGACTATTTTAGTGACGTCACTACACCCTTTGGTTTCAAACTTTCTTATTTCCATTTCAAATAAAAAGTGAACGCTAAGAAATAGCAAAATTTTGATGGCATATACGAGGTTTAAAATTACATTTTCTATCCGAAAGGTGTCTCCAACGGTTAGCGAATAAAACCTAAATTTGTGCTATAAAACACGGTCAACGCCGAACGGTGTAGTTGGACAAAATATTCCATCCTTAATCTCCCTCTGCGCAGTACCTCGCCTATCCCCTGGTTTAACTGTCACCTTCACATTTTAATTTATTTATGACGCGTAGCGAAGCACGGGTATTTCAGCTAGTTAATTATATTTATGAATGAAAAACTAATACATGTTCTTAAAGTTGAAGAATTTAGCTGTCATCTGGAAACAAGAAAAGTAAATGTTCCATCCAAAAACTCAATTTCATACGTATATGAATACGTTAAAATTTCCCTAACAGTGAAACCCAAACTATCACGCCTTGTTTCTTATATGATGATGATGATAATTGTTGTTTTAAGGGGCCTAACATCGAGGTTATCGGCCCCTAATGAATTGAAATGGCGTGAAATGAAAGGATGGAGATAAAAACATCTCACTGCCATGGATGAAACGAAAATGGTTTAGATAAAACAGACAGTGAACCCCTACAATTATGCCTTATTTGAATAAAAATAATAAAAGGCAGATGGTAAAAAACAATAAAACAAACAAGATGTTCAGTAAAGAACATATAGCCTACTTTCTCCTAAATGCATGGGTATTGTTATAACTCTTTGTCCTTTTCAAGGAGTATGATTGCATGTTGGTTGTAGTAGCTTGTTGAAATACAACGTGCTATAGGGATATTAAACATGAATATGAGGTGCCCTTTGCTAGTGCTACCTCTGTACCAAATTTCGTTCAATTCGGTTTCACCGTGTTTGAATTGATAGGGGGAATCGATTTGCACACATACTTGGTCACCATCTGCAAACTATTGGGCTGATGTTCTTGCAGTTTGGTCAGAATATGTTTCCCACATAAAGAAATGGTGTTGCAAAATTTGGTAGAGACTAGATTATTAGGTTGGTCGTAATTACATTTTAGATTTTAACATTTAGGTGGCCGCGATTACGTTTCCGTCAAGATAGCGGTGATATAAAACATGACACTGAGGTGCCCTTTGCTAGTGCTATCTCTGTACCAAATTTCGTACCATTCGGTTTCACCGTGTTCGAATTGATAAGGGGAATCGATTTTCACACAAAGATGGCCGCCATCCGCAAAATATTAGGTTAATGACCTATTAGTTTGGTCAAAGGATGCTCCCTCCATAAAGGTATGTTGTTGCTAAATTTGCTAGAGATCGGATGATTAGGCTAATCGTAATTTGATTTAAGCTTTGAACATTTGTGTGGCCGCCATTACGTTTCCGTCAAGATGGCGGCGATATAAAACAAGACACTGAGGTGCCCTTTGCTAGTGCTATCTCTGTACCAAATTTCGTTCATTCGGTTCCACCGTGTTCGAATTAATAGGGGGAATCAATTTTGACATAAAGATGGCCGCCATCCGCAAACTGTTAGGCTAATGACCTATTAGATTGGTCAAAGGATGCTCCCTCCATAAAGGTATGTTGTTGCAAAGTTTGGTAGAGATCGGATGGTTATGTTAGTCGTAATTTGATTTAAGCTATAAACATTTGTGTGGCCGCCATTACGTTTTTGTCAATATTTATTTATTTATTTATTTATCAATATGAAGGAACACAGGCACCAGCCCAAATACATTCCTTCTTGACATTATCTGATTAAATAACAACATGTATCAGTGGAAAATAGAGAAAACAGATTACACAAATTACACAAATGAAGAACAGAACATAAATACTACAAAGGAGATCGTGAAAATATAAACCATAAAATGAAAACAAAACTGAACAAAGTAGAAAAAAAGAATATAAAAAATAAAGGAGAAAAGAGTACCCAGTATTCAAGGAACAGCTGCTTTTACTTGTTTATTGAATACGTTAGCGCCAGCGAATAAATCTACTTGAACATCAATTGAATTATAAAATGATAATATTTTAACTAAAGGCGAATTAGAATGGTGAACACTTTTAGATCCTGGGATGTGAAAGATTGCTTGCTGTCGAGATCTTACTTGTGGTACATGAAAAGTGATGAATTGAAATAATTCTTGGCAGTCAACTTTTCCAGTTAAAATTTTCCTCAGCAGTTGCGGCGATATAAATCAAGACACTGAGATGCCCTTTGCTAGTGCTATCTCTGTACCAAATTTCGTTCCATTCGGTTTTACCGTGTTTGAATTAATAGGGGGGATCGATTTTTACACAGATGGCCGCCATCCGCAAACTATTAGGCGAATGACCTATTAGGTTGGTCAAAGGATGCTCCCTCCATTAAGGTATGTAGTTGCAAGATTTGGTAGAGATCGGATGATTAGGTTAATCGTAATTTGATTTAAGCTTTGAACATTCGTGTGGCCGCCATTACGTTTCAGTCAAGATGGCGGCAATATAAAACATGACACTGAGGTGCCCTTTGCTAGTGCTACCTCTGCACCAAATTTCGTTCCATTCGGTTCCACCGTGTTCGAATTAATAGGGGGAATCAATTTTGACATAAAGATGGCCGGCATCCGCAAACTATTAGGCTAATAACCTATTATATTGGTCAAAGGATGCTCCCTCTATAAAGGTATGTTGTTGCAAAGTTTGGTAGAGATCGGTTGGTTATGTTAGTCGTAATTTAACTTAAGCTTTGAACATTTGTGGGGCCGCCATTACGTTTCTGTCAATATAACGGCGATACAAATCATGATACTGAGATGCCCTTTGCTAGTGCTATCTCTGTACCGAATTTCGTTCCATTCGGTTTCACCGTGTTTGAATTAATAGGGGGAATCGATTTTGACACAAAGATGGCTGCCATCCGCAAACTATTAGGCGAATGACCTATTAGTTTGGTCAATGGATGCTCCCCCCATAAAGGTATGTTGTTGAAAAATTTGGTAGAGATCGGATGATTAGGTTAGTCGTAATTTGATTTAAGCTTTGAACATTTGTGTGGCCGCCATTACGTTTCCGTCAAGATGGCGGCGATATAAAACATGACACTGAGGTGTCCTTTGCTAGTGCTACCTTTGTACCAAATTTCGTTCAATTCGCATTCACCGTGTTCGAATTGATAGGGGGGGGGGGGGGACAGACATTCAGAGTACACACTCACACACACACACACAGACTCACACACACACATACACACACACAGACAGACACACTTTTTCGCCCTGTGTTGATCTCATAAGTCTACTTTCATTTTTTGCAAAAATCGAAAGCAGGCTAATAGGGCATAGTGACCTAGAAAATAGATGAACGCAATAAAAACATATAACAGACTTAACCTGAATTAAAATTCTTAACTTACATTAAAATTTAAAAAAGTAACCACTCTCCCTCATTAGCCGGATGACGAGGTCTAATGACGGTCCGTCTTCACGGAGAATAAGGGGGAGGGTATTAGGCAGTTTAAGAGTCCTTTGCAGATCGGCCAGATCCACACACTCCAAGAGAATGTGTGCCACGGTTAGGTGGGTGCCGCAAGAACACACAGGGGGGTCTTCTCTCTTTAGCAAGTGGGAGTGCGTAGCAATGCCATGGCCGATCCGGAGTCGACAGAGTACCACACCTTCCTTCCGGAGAGATCGGAAGGAAGATTTCCACACCTTCGTTGTCTCCTTGATGCCTCACAGTTTGTTGGGTGGAGGCGTGGCACACCACGCTTCCTCCCAATGCGACAGGATCGAATGTCGCAACTGAGAGCGCACATCACTAGCAGGCACCTTGTACGGCAGCGAGGGCAGTGCGACTGCCTCTCTCGCCGCCTGATCAGCGTAGTTTCTTATATAACAGAAGTTCAGTGAACGTTAAAACACACGAAGTGTCTTATTTTCGCTTACCTTCATTGGTGGAGAAAATAGTTAGTGAGTCCCAATTCCTCCCACAGTTGGTTAACTTTCAGCGGACTCTCTGTTTAATGTCATCAGCCCTTGACTAAAGGACGACATTTGCTGAAAGTTGGAAACTGAAAAGCATTCAGATCCGTATCATTGAGCTCTAATGATTACAATGTTTAATCTTGTTACTCATACTCAGAAGGTTGAAGGAAACCCTCAGATCAAGTAACAAACTTTCTTTTTTGTTCTAACACTTTTCTCATCTTGCTTACCTTCTTCATTTATCGTTCATTCATTTCAAACTTTTCAAATATCTCAAGTTTTCTGTCGTCTCATGCAAGTAAGTTATCCTCGAGGAGAATTTTATGACCGACGTCTTTCCGTATAGTTTAATTACTTGAATTGTACGCTCAAGGGATTCATATGCAGTGAAAAAAGGTTGAAATGTGGAAGTATTTCCTTATTATCAATTGATGATGATGATAATTGTTGTTTTAAGGGGCCTAACATCGAGGTTATCGGCCCCTTTATTATCAATTGCACTCTGATAGGGAAATTAGCCTTTAAACCTTTTTTATGCCATTCTATAGATTTCTCCAGAAAAAGCAGGTTTAACTTGCGTGATATAGCCAGTTATTTTGAAGATGTGTCACATGGTGCGATTATTCTGAGCGTACTATACTCAAGTCCAATTTGCGGTCACATCGAGAACACCAGGTATTGGGTAATATTTTATAATAAATTACGGATCCTACAGACACTACATAAATCTGAACTACCTTGCAGGTTTCATACTGTTAACACTCGCATGTAATCAGATGACAGTAGCTTGCCACGGTGGGTCAGTGGTTAACGTCCTGAAATACCAAACCCAAGCTTGCAGGTTCGCTCCTGGCTGTGGGAAGTGATTTTTGAAAGGCGACAAAAGTCACGACACGCATGTCATACGTTGTTGGCATGTTAAAGAACCCATATGAATTCACTAGGCCATGCTCATAATGAAAATATTAATTTCGGGATTTTCCGCCAACACAAAGAACATAATTTCTCTACTAGAAAGCGCTATAGTGTCGTGGAGCTTACATATCTAACCTCTTTGACTTTCATAGCACTCTAAAGAACAACACATTTCGACATGCAAGCCGCCCTCTGGTCATCAAATAACAAAAGCTTGCACCCGGCACCTGACGCCATACGATATTGTTATTATTGTTATGATAAGATGACAGTCGTGTTCTTGGGCCCAAAATGCAGTCATAAATGCAATGGTTATAAATCTGAAAACTCTTCCAAGAGATATATGATTTTATAAAAGCTACTCGAATTCAAATAGAATATTATTCAGAGTAATAGTTTGAACAGATTTTATTACATCAAAAAGAGACAGTCAGTCAGTCAGAAAGACTGGACTTTATATCATTTTAAATGCTACAAATGCTGAAAAATGCTAGAAAGGCTGGAGGCTTCGAGCGAGCGCGCGGTGAAAGGAAGGAGCTGGCTGGATGACGTCACGCTTGCTGTGTCGTTGCCGTCTCGTAACGCCAGAGCTCACCAGTGAACTCAGTACACATGCACCAAGCGGTACTATGACGTCACTCACCTCAGTGCATTCTCGGTACATTTCGTGACGTTGCCGTAACGTAACGACGAATTCGACTAGATCATTTAAAATGAAAAAAAAAAGTGGTTGTCTGAGCAGCCTGTAGACATTCCACAATTCCAGGTAAGTCTCTAGAGCAGGTCTTTCAACACATCATTAGTAGACAAGCACAAAATACTACATATTGTTTTATCCCTTCGTTGGGGGTTGGGAAAAACTCGGTAGTGTTAGTGTGCCAATTTTGAAGGTGCTTCCGGATGAGAGTAGCTTCCCGTGATTGGGTGAGACTACTAGTGTAGTGTGTTGGTGTTAATGCTTAATCTATTGGGGGCGTCCCTGCAGGATGCAATTATCTGTCAGGGGATGAATGTCTAAGTGCAAGCTGCTAAACTAGCCTGCCAGCTGAGTGGAATGAGCAATCCAATGAATATGCCGAGTCAGTGACTCGACGCTCTGCTGACGAGTCGCGTGCTCGAGTACAATGAAACCTGATGATGTAATTACTGGCCTCTACGGTCAGGGGCAATTATGACGAAGGTCAGGTGGGGTATGAGGATGTGAAGTGGAGTGTAATTAGTAACAAGCGTGTAGTTTACTGACCATGTATTTATTGGCCAGTTGATGTGATGTGATGTCCCTCTTGGGGAGTTTGAGCAAATATAAATGTGATACAATTTGTAAAGTGTTAGGGTAGGTGTTTACAAGAATAAAGGACTCTGAGCACAAACTAGATCTCACCTGGTGAAGAGCTGGAACGGACGTCGGGCAGGGCCGCTGGCGAAGAACAGAGTAGAACAGATAATCCTTCCTGTCCAGGTTCCACTCTTATACGTTTCGGCGCTGCTTGGTCAGCATTGCATCAGTGTAGCTGCCCCAGATAGTTGTTAGTGTAAATGTTTATGTGAGTTTTGCAAGCTGTTGGCTAACCTCCTAGGCTTAGGTGGTCGCCGCTTGCTGTGTAGAGATATGTTCTGGAATTATAGTGTTTCCAGTTGGGGTGGTTTTGGTAAAAGATGGCGGGGTGGTTCTCAGGGGGTACTGCCCCCCGGGCTGTACAATATTGGGAGTTCTGTCATCCATAGGTACATTACAAACTAAAGTTTGGACAGCTACAATGCGACAGTCACACGGCCAGCGTAGTGGGAGATGGCTCTCTGGGGCTATGCTGTACCACTTGGTGGCTCTGCTTAGAAGGTTTCAAGTAAACTACAACATCGTTATCGTAGGTGCATTTTGCTTAATATAACTTTTCTAAAGCTGCCATAAATTGAATTCTGAGCCACTTTTGTTTTGAAAATTTGTTGGAAAACCAAGTATTTAGAGTGATTATCATTCTTTCCTTCAACTTAGTCATTTAGTCTTAGAAATAAATATCAAATTTCATAAAGACGCCTTCAGTGGCTCTTATATGGTCACAAATATTTTCTTCTACAACTCACTCTAAATAAATTTGATACATAGCATATACAAAAATCGAAGCAAGCCATCAGACGTGATTCTTTGATTTATATAAACAACACCAATTACTTTAAGCGGAGGTTCAAATAAGCAGTTCGTAAATTAATCTCATCAAACAAGATGGATAAATGGACTAACTTCTGAAGCAGTTGTAACTTCTACGAAGTACTCTGAGATGTTGGTGGATCAAACTAACTTCATAAAGGAAGAAACTGTTTTCATGTTAACCAGCGGTTAAATACAACACTTTTATTGGAATCAATAGATTACATACAATATCCAATTTTGTTATACGAATCAAGTTGACGAGGGAAACTGGAAGACTGGTAATTTTGTTCCGTTTACATCATTCATGTAGCTTAAACGACAAGAAAGAAATAAGCCTTTATAAAATGACAGTGCATAATATAGCTTGTTGGAGTTAGATAATCGCATCTGTGTACTGTAATCACAATACAAAATGAGATAAGCAGTAGTCATGCCGTAGCACTGCACAAATTGCAAGAAATGAAACGACTTAACAGGATTTACTCGCTATTGTTTTCTTACTTAAATGTCGGGGTTTGTTCTGTGGCGTCTGATCTCCTCCCCAGTTTATACGATTGGGTTGAGCCTGAAGAACAAAGCACTCTGTAGATTCAGTTAGCGAAAGAAAGCACCCATGAGGTCTTAAAAGTTGAATTAAAATGCACGCAACACGAATGACGCTGTTGCTCGAAAGAACTACTGTAGAACGATAATAATAAAAAATATCATATGGCCTCGGAGCCGGGGCCAAGATTTTTTATTTGACGCCCGGAGGGAAGCTTGCATGTCGAATTTTGCTGTTCCTTGGAGCGCTATGAAAGTCAAGGAGAATAGATAACTAAGCTCTTTGACACTATAGCGCTTTCGAGTAGGGAAAGGACGAACTTTTTTGTGTTAGCGGAAAATCCCGAGATTAATTTTGTCATTATGAACACGGCCTACTGAATTCATGCCAATATCGCATGCCATGCGTACCGTGATTTTTGTCGCCTCTCATAAATCACTTACTACGGCCAGGAGCGAACCTGCAAGCTTGGGGTTGGAAGTCTGACACGATGACCACTTACCCACCGTGGCAAGCATTGCAGACCAATGACGTTCTAGGATAATCTATTTACAAAAAGCTTGTTAGTTGGTCCTCACGCGTGTGCCCAATTAGATTGAGCGGTGAGGTACAATTAATTTCATAGTGCCTGTAATGAAATACATGAATTATTTACTCACCTAATAACACACTTCTCACACAAATGGGGGTTTAATTGGATGATTAATTTTGTTCGTCAAGTAAACCGTCAGATTTCGCTTACTCAGGCTTAATTTAGGTTCAGTGGGTATGCATATGACACGTATGTACAATTGTAGGCTATCTCTACTTAGTATAAAACAAAGTCCCCGATTTGTGTTTGTTATGGGTAAACTCGAGAACCACTGGATGGATTTTGATGCGGTTTTCACCATTCTGTAAAGGATATCTCGAGGATGATTTCTTTAGAAAATAATTTCTTTATGATCAAAGGAAGCAGAGCAGTAACGATGTCAGTGGAAAAGTCGAAAAAAATGGCGTCCGAGCGCTTTGTAAGCTTACGCTTGGCAAACCGTTAAATATATCTCAATCCTATGAGTGTAAGAATTGTTCAGCATGAAAAGTTCTACAAAAACGTCCACGAGAGCATATGTCTATCCTCAATACATCGCCCACTCTAAGTGTTTTTACGTTTTAATTTCTTCCAAACATGTCCATTCAACTACGGAGGCGACAGAGTACGAGCTACCTAAGGGCGAGTCTATAATCTCTGTTACAGCCTAGCTAGCGGGCGAACCTATTGCCCCAGATAAAAGCCAACAGCAAACCATCCAGTCGTGTTGAGTCAATACTCCTGAGAAGTGTGATGGCGCCGTGGCTTACCTGCTCGTCTTTCACCCGGATGGCTGGAGTTCGAATCCAGGTGACAACGGGGTGAAATTTTCACCTGAAAAATAGTGTGGCGTCAGGAAGGGCATCCAGCCTTAAATCCCCGGCCACAACAAAAAATGTGCCTGGTTGGCTCCGGTAACCCCAGTTAATTGGGATAAGCCGAAGAAAGTAGTCTATAGATCTGAAAAACATATCCATGATGCGATGTTTCTCAGTCTAGCTGAGGGACTTACTTTACTTATATTTTAAGTATTCGCTCAAAGGCATATGCATTGGTTATGTTTAGAATCAGGCTGATAACCTGTTTATTGTAGCGATTGCACAATGGAGATTGAGACTGTGAAAACTAGCAGGGAAGTATAACAAATTCAGAAGTTGACTTCTCTAAACCATGTCGTTTACCCTCCCCAATCCAACTGACTGCAACAAAAGCCTTTTCTAAACTGTTCCATGTGTCAAATATAATGGTTGTAAATGTCTACACCATATTTCACCTGTCTGTTCCTATTATTAACCATGTCTGTTACAGGAAGGACGGCTAGTACAGTATCGACTCTGCCGTGTTTTCAATCTACCCTCGGGCGAACATGATAGTGACTCCTGTACAAACAATTGAAATGCATACAACGTAATGCCCGATATAGCTGGCAGTTATAAAGTTACATGCACACAATCACGGAGCTTCGAGTTCACATCGGTTATGGTTATTCATTCCGTTAGATTATGATAATATTTGCCAACATCCTTGACATTTTAAATCCTTGAACTAAACACGTATTACTTTGGAACACTAATGCAAGAAGTAAGTCAGCAATCATCAGGAGAGAAGTGTGGCAAAATTGTTCTCTATCACATCACAGGACTTACGAGAGAAGATCCGAAAAAGAGTTAAGTAATTTTTCCCCCAGAGACCCTTTATTGCCGAACTGACATAGGCCTACACCATGGGATCATGAACATGTACTTTGCACTGTTATTTTTCGACTTGTCACCACCAACATTGAGACGCTAGTCGTAGGCGTGCGATCAGTTTGAAGAAACCACTCAGGTAAAACTCGGTGCCCTGCGATGCCAGGAATTGTCGCCCAGTCTGCTCTACCTGAGAATTGGTGTGAATGTGACGTCCCGAGAGAGTATGGAACATGGGAAGGGCCCGGGGACGTCCAATACGCAGTGTGGACGTCATGTCTGCCACCGCAATGCACCTGTCCGCTAATACCATGTTCTGTACTCGAGCAATGTTGATTTCATTCGTGGATGTGGAGGGACGCCCACTTCGATCTTCAACCTCCACACTCTGCGGTTTTTCACTGAGCATGCAACACCCACGAACGAGCATATGACGAGACATGACCGCTTCATACGCGGTCTGTAGGCGTTCATGAATGACTGACACACTAGTCACACGTGTCAATTAATACCGGATAACAGCACGCACATCCTTAGGCGACCACGTTTGTCAGTACACGTCTGTCTGCCATTGTGAATTTTACTCGAATGATATCGGGCACGCCAGTCTGCTGCTCCTCTTTCTTCGTCAGCGCTCTGCGGATGCGTCATTCTCCTCCGCTGACGCTCTTTCCGTCGTTGAACTAGCCACGGGTATAGATTGTTATGGTGATTGTTCGTGTCACCTGGTGTACAATCTTCTCGTGCAATCCCTCAGGGCAGCGTAATCGGAACTTCGTTATTTTTGGCGTATATAAATGACTTACCAAATGGGATTCGCAGTGACTGTCGATTGTTTGCGGTGATTGTGTAATATATCGAAAGATACATGACTCACAAGGCAATGCAGTACTTCAAGATGACCTGAACCCGGTCTATAAGTGGGCGATTGAAAATAAAATGAAAATAAACACAAGAAAATGTAGTCGAATAAAAATAGGGAAAGTGCGAAGGCAAGATTTTCAATATAACATTGGCTCGGAAATACTTGTAGAAGAAGATTCTTGCAAATATTTGGGCATTCACGTAAGAAATGATATGAAATGGAGTAGTCAAGGATGTGTAGTTTCTAAAGCTTACAAATCCCTGCACTTTGTAATGAGGGTATTAAAATGAAGTAGTACCTCTGCTAAAGAATTAGGATATTTGTCACTTGTAAGACCTATTCTGGAATACGCCTCGGCGGTTTGGGATCCATATCAAGTAGGGCTCATAAATGACTTGGAAATGGTAAAAAGAAAGGCCGCTAGATTTGTGCTCAGTGACTTTAATCCCAGGAGCAGTGTGAGCCGTATGTTAAAGAAACTTGGGTGGAAATCACTTGAGGCTAGGAGAATGAAATCTAGACTCTGCGCTATGTACAACACGTATACAAATCAACCAGCATGGGGTGAGCTTAGCAAACGTATGGAAAAGCCTACTTACATGGGTAGGAGCGATCATCCTTTCAAAGTTAAGGGCCGACCACAGCGAACAAATTATGGTAAATATTATTTCGTAAACCGTGCCATTGCTAATTGGAACTCTCTACCTGCCGCAGTCTTAGAGCCTTTTCCCAAACATATAGGTGTGTTTAAGAAAAGACTGACTATTTTTATAAATACTCCAGTTTAATTGTTAGTGAATTGTTATGTACAATTATTTATTTGTTATGTATGTATCTAATTTGCCACCGACAAACCCCCAATTGCAAATAAACGAATGAATGATCGAATGAATCCAATGAGGAAACTTACCTTCAGAACTTCCCTCGTATTTACTATCTTCATTAAAGAAGATATCCAAAAATTTAAGCAGAAATGAAAAGGTATTAAGATCAACAGAGGTGAGATCAACTGCATTAGGATTGCGCACAATATTACTGTGCTAGCAGCTTTGAGGTCACTTTTCAGTGTTACTTTATTGACACTTAATATTGTAACTTTCAGTATGTGAGAATATTGATTGAAAAATAGTACATTATGCAACGACCCTATAATGGCTATAATTAACACACGAGTATGTTTATAAAACGAGCGTATGCCAGTTTTATAATTTCCATACGAGTGTCTTAATTACCATTATAGGCGAGTTGCATACGACTGTTTATGTTCGACGATAATTATAACTTTATTATATGTTTTAACATAAATATTCATAAATATCTGTTCAGTCACTAGAATGTTGTGATCGGGTGCTGCGTTGGGTAGTATATCTCTGTTTTCCAAGCTCTCTGGCCAACCGACGCATGCGCTCTGTGTGCTTCAATGCCATATGTTCAGATTGTGCACCAGTATTCAATAAAAACGTCACCGAAGTCGTTTCAAAACAACGCGCTGTGTAGAAATTGGATTTGGGGATATTAAGGTAGAGTGCTATTTCTTGTCTCATATTCAGCAGTTTATTTACGCGAACATATGGACGGTGCTCTTTCGGTAATGTATATAGACATGTTTAATTTTGAGTGCATGCGCGAAGGTATCCTTATCTAATTGGTCACACAACTGTTTCATGAGCTCTGATTGGTGGGAGAAACTGTTTCATAATGAAAAATTGTGTTATAATGAGCCTCATTATGATACAGTTTTCTGACACATAATAGTCAGGGTCGAACATAAATGTTCTTATGTTCGACTATGTCGAAACGTAAATATTATGTCAGAAAACTGTATCATAATGAGGGTCATTATAACACTATTTTTCATTATGAAACAGTTTCTCCCACCAATCAGAGCTCAAGAAATAGTTGTGTGACAAATTAGGTGAGGATAGCATCTCACCTGCGCTGACTTCCACGGCCCTCTATTATAAATTTTACTGCGTGGCTAGTGTCATAGTGGGGTATTTGAGGAGGCCATGGTCAAGTAGAAGGTATTCTCTGCGTCCTATGTGCTCTGTTCAGTACATAAAACTGGCGAAATGTCGACAGATATTTATGAATATTTATGTTCGAACATAAACTAGTTATAATTATCGTCGAACATAAACAGTCGTATACAACTCGCCTATAATGGCAATTAAAACAAGACACTCGTATCAAAATTATAAAAATCGCCTCGCTCGTTTTATAAACCTACTCGTGTCTTAATTATTGCCAATATAGGCTCGTTGCATAATGTACTATTATTAAAGCTCATCAAATTCAAAGAATTTTTCTTCAGACTAGTAATTTGGAAATGTTTCTGCATCAGAAACGTGGTTTTCTGAGCAGCCTGTAGACATACTACAATTTCAGATAAGTCTCTACATTACATTATCAACATATTCATAGCTAGTAGACAAACTCTATTTGTATGTTGTTGATATAGCTGTTTACCATCATCAAAGCAGAGTATTCGTAGATCTTTTCCGCATAATAGTTTACAATTCTGCAGTAGTTGAGGGCTTGTTTCTTAGGTGTATCACAACAATAGTAGATTATTTGTTTGAGGAAGACTATTTGTTAATAGGATCGTCATTTCTCAGTCTTCATCATCATCATCATCATCATCATGAACCGGCTCCAGTTTCCTGGGTGCGGTGAATGAGCACTCTCCATTTAGTTCTCTCCAAGAATGTCTCCCTTTCCACGACCTGCTGCAAATCCAGACCTCTCCTTGCAAGATCACTTCTAACCTGGTCAATCCATCGACCTCTTGGTCTCTTGCCTTTCAGTTCTTTCTCAAACCACACTCTAGCTGTTCTTTGTGTGTCCATTCTTTTGAGATGACCGAACCATTTCATCCTGGCTTGAACACAGATCTCATTAAGAGATTGTTCTCAGTCTTACAACATTAAAATAAATAGTTCTTTTTTCGGGCGTTTAATGCTTTAATATTTATCAATAATTGTTGCCCCACTTTCTAAGTTTTCTGACTTTTTTTTGTTTTTTTGTTTGTTTTTTGTTTGTGTGTGTGTGTGTGTATGTTTGGAGGGCGGAGACTGTTAGTAGGTTTGGTAGTGTTTTGTAGGTCTATTGCGTCTTGTATATGAGGATCTGAAGATGCTCGTTTGCCGAGCGAAACATGTCTTAGCTCATTTTTCTCCTTCTACGGCCCATAACAAATATACACAGATCTTAATAACAATATCAATTACGGGTCCGTCAGAAACTAACATAAGGTCCTCGGGTGCCGGGTGCAAGCATTGTTATTTGACACCCTAAGGGTAGCTTGCATGTCGAATTTCGTTGTTCCTTGAAGCACTGTGAAAGTCAAGGAGGTTAGATATCTAAGCTCCTTGACCAGTAGTGCTTTCTAGTAGAGAAATGAGGAACTTTGTTTTGGCGGCAACTCCCGAGATTAATTTTGACATTATGGACACGGCCTACTGAATTCAAATGGGTTCTTTGACATGCCAACATCGTATGACATGGTGTCGTAATTTTTGCCGCCTTTCGAAAATCACTTACCTTGCAAGCTTTTGGTTAGTAGACCGACACGTTGACCACTCAACCTCCGTGGCAAGGACTAAATGGCATGCACATGCCTCATGAGGAAAATTGAGTATCTGTCTGATAAGAGAGGCAGTTTCTTGCTTAAGAAAGCCATATCGCGATGACCACACGTCACCCCACACAGTGAACCCCAAGAGGTGAGCAGCGGTTGCTTGGCAGGTCGAGGCCATTCACGCGTTTTAGTGCCACGTACAATTTAAGTTTTCAGGATTCTTTGTCATTTGGTCTCCTGTGAGGCCGAGTGCAGGTCTTTCTTGTCGACGGCCATGGGCGACCTGCGCATGGGATGAGAGATGGAATGGGTGAAGACGAAGGAAACTGGGCAAGGATGTGGAAGGAAGCGACCGTGGCCTGTCAGAAGGAACCATCCTGGTGTTGAAAATGGGGCGATGGTGGGGCTCGAACCCACGCAACATCCGAGTCAGCAGAGAGCTTGGTACCATGACCTAATGCTGCGCTTTAGCCAGCGTAGCCACTGCTGTCGGTAGTTTTCAGGTTGTAAGCTATTGCGATTAGTAGATTGATGATATATTTTTTATTTACCCACTGGCTCTTAGTTTGCTCATTGATGCTTACAAACTGAACTCTGAAAGGCACACTAGTCCATAAAGAAACTGTATATGTATACTGGTGTTTGTGTACAATAATTGCTATATGTCGTTGCCTATGAATTTGCGTCAAAACACTCGTCCTGATTACATTTTGATACAACTTGCAAAACCATCTCTCTTTTGTAAATGTTTTCCAAGAGTTTGTATGCTACTGTGCCTGAAATGTTTCTACATCATGTAACACGGATTTCCCGTCCATTATCATTTTATAATTAAGCTTACAAATCTCCCAGAAACCATTCCCATACGCATCAGCTGAGTTTCCAGAGGAAAGTACGCATGGAAACCAAAAGCTTGGCTAAAATGAAAATTAAATCCGAACTGCTTTTATACCATTGAAATGGATTCTTAGAGGCTGTCTGAATGAGGCTCATGTGATGAATGATAGCAAAAGACGGAAGCACTGCGTTTATCCGCTCTTTCTTTCTCCCCGTCGCTTCAGCCGCCAGCCACAGATTCCAGCGGCAGCTAAATCCCTTCGCTAGCTGGAGCCTCCAGTCTGAGGCCGAGCTCGGGAATGTGAACGAATCGTGCCAGGAGCTTCGCTGCCAGACGAGAAGCACTTCCATTTTACATGTATTTTTAGTGTGATTTTTTATACATGATAAAAAGCAATAACATTTACTGTCAATTATTGAATCCACTGATCCACTGATTCCAAAACTCCAGCTGTCTTTCTTCATATTGAAATATTCCATAGATGATAATAAACTATTTAGTACCTTAAGACAATATTTAGTACATTGTGACCTTCTTCAGCGTGGTATAGGATAAGTAACTTAATAGAAGTTTTTTAATAATAGAGGATAAAATAAATATTTTTGTTCCAAAAGCTCACAGAGTAAAATTTCAAAAACCAGATCTGTTACAAACATTTGGTTAACAAAGCATAAAAAAGTCTTGGCAACTACATAATCAAAAAAATTCTTACCATTTCAAAATAACTTCTTCACACCTATTTCCAAACTTCTCTCTACAATATCACTCGAACACATCGACCATCATATATAACCTTGTAATGTTTTCCTCTTTGCTCCACGTTGAGCGTACAAATGTAATGGTTTCTCTACGTTGGGTGACAAGTGAAATGTTTCTATAGCCCTCACTGTTGCGTGACAAATGTAATGGTTTCTACTAGCCGTGCCATGCACTTTGAAATATTTACTCTGACTAAGATATGTTGTCTTAATGGGCGCCAAGACCTCAACGCTATGTTGAAATCTAAATTTATATTTAACAACACCTAGCTCTGGTAGAACACCTTCAAGAATCTTTTCACTCAGATCGTGGTATGATTTGATCATTAACCCAAATAACAATTGCATCAGGAGAAGGAATTTGGTCTATATCTAATGCTACCTACTGAAAGCAAAGATTGCATGGTTAAAAGAAATGAATGTATTATATATAAAGAAAAACAAGTATGGCAAAATTAATAATAATAATAAGTTTAAATTTAAATTGGAGCGTTGCGATTTGAATATCACCGCTAGAGAATTACGTGAAAACGAAGTCGGATGAATTACTGATTTTACTCTTATTTCCAAGCTATGAAGTTACTGAAATACTGAATATGAAACAAAGAGACGAGAGATTACGTAGTTCTGAGTCATTCGCGCTTACCATTGGAAATTGCCGTAGCATTTTCCTCGTACTGGATGTTGAAGAGAGCTTCCCACAGCCTTCTGGACGTCGTCATCTTCTTCGTTAGTTGATGAGATACTTGTAGATATGATAATTTATGGTCCGATCACATCGGAACCAATCACACGTGCAACCACACTGGTCAAGTTTTACAAAGATTATCGCCTTACCTCCACGACGCGCAAACCATATATGCACTCGTCGCCTTCCCTCTCCGGAGCCGTCTTCTTCTCACCTGCTCTCCACTGATTGGCTGAGCCACCACGCGTTACTCCCCTCCTCAGGGTCAATACACTCGGCTCGATGAAGATGTCGATTACCGGTCCAGGCCATTTCGCCTTTTCTTGAAGCAGCAACCCAGCTTGCGTCACGCTTCTCGACAAGATTAAGCCTGTAGCCGAATTCCCAGTGACTCATCTCTCTCAATAAACTCTAACTGACAAAAATCCGAAAAATTCCGTAATCATATCATTTTCTACGATAATGTTGTTCGTAATAATTAGCTTGATAGTGTTTTCTATAACATCGAAAACCTATCTATATGCTTATAATTTTATTAAAAAAACGCTCCAAAAATACCTTAATAATAATAATAATAATAATAATAATAATAAGTTAATAATAATAAGTTACATGAAAACTTCTCTTGGCTGAACAATTTGCCGCGTAAATAAATATAGAATGGCTTCCTACTGACTTATGTCAGTGGCCTAAATTACCCTTGAAAAACACGTTACAACCTAACCTATTCAGCATATATATTTTCACATACACATCTTTTCAATTCAACGCTGTTTTATCAAGACTCATTTTATGTTTTATTAACAAAATTTTTGTAACAGACCTGATTCTTGAATTACTCTATGAGCTTTTGGAACAAAAAAAATTGTATTATCCTCTCTTACAGTATGTCACAACTTTTATTAAGTTACTTACTCTATACCACGCCGAAGAAGGTCGCAATGTGACCTAAACCGGTACGATCTCAATGTACTAGATATTGACTTAAGGTAATAAATAGTATATTATCTATATATATAAAAATCATATGAAACTTGGGTGAGATGTTGAGTACACTCCAAGGATGGTTTCTGACTTACTAAATCCATATTACAATAGGTAGCGCACGCGTAGATTCAACAAATGAGCGACGATGCGCGAAGCATTTCAACAAAGTCCCGTATGTGTTCATATACCATTCGTCCGATAGCGATGAAACTTGGGTGAGATGTTGAGTACACTCCAAGGAAGGTTTCTGACTTAGTAAATCCATTTTACAATAGGTAGCGCACGCGTAGATTCAACAAATGAGCGACGATGCGCGAAGCATTTCAACAAAGTCCCGTATGTGTTCATATACCATTCGTCCGATTGCGATGAAACTTGGGTGAGATGTTGAGTACACTCCAAGGATGGTTTCTGACTTAGTAAATCCATTTTACAATAGGTAGCGCACGCGTAGATTCAACAAATGAGCGACGATGCGCGAAGCATTTCAACAAAGTCCCGTATGTGTTCATATACCATTCGTCCGATTGCGATGAAACATGGGTGAGATGTTGAGTACACTCCAAGGATGGTTTCTGACTTAGTAAATCCATTTTACAATAGGTAGCGCACGCGTAGATTCAACAAATGAGCGACGATGCGCGAAGCATTTCAACAAAGTCCCGTATGTGTTCATATACCATTCGTCCGATAGCGATGAAACATGGGTGAGATGTTGAGTACACTCCAAGGATGGTTTCTGACTTAGTAAATCCATTTTACAATAGGTAGCGCACGCGTAGATTCAACAAATGAGCGACGATGCGCGAAGCATTTCAACAAAGTCCCGTATGTGTTCATATACCATTCGTCCGATTGCGATGAAACATGGGTGAGATGTTGAGTACACTCCAAGGATGGTTTCTGACTTAGTAAATCCATTTTACAATAGGTAGCGCACGCGTAGATTCAACAAATGAGCGACGATGCGCGAAGCATTTCAACAAAGTCCCGTATGTGTTCATATACCATTCGTCCGATAGCGATGAAACATGGGTGAGATGTTGAGTACACTCCAAGGATGGTTTCTGACTTAGTAAATCCATTTTACAATAGGTAGCGCACGCGTAGATTCAACAAATGAGCGACGATGCGCGAAGCATTTCAACAAAGTCCCGTATGTGTTCATATACCATTCGTCCGATAGCGATGAAACTTGGGTGAGATGTTGAGTACACTCCAAGGAAGGTTTCTGACTTAGTAAATCCGTTTTACAATAGGTAGCGCACGCGTAGATTCAACAAATGAGCGACGATGCGCGAAGCATTTCAACAAAGTCCCGTATGTGTTCATATACCATTCGTCCGATTGCGATGAAACTTGGGTGAGATGTTGAGTACACTCCAAGGATGGTTTGTGACTTAGTAAATCCATTTTACAATAGGTAGCGCACGCGTAGATTCAACAAATGAGCGACGATGCGCGAAGCATTTCAACAAAGTCCCGTATGTGTTCATATACCATTCGTCCGATTGCGATGAAACTTGGGTGAGATGTTGAGTACACTCCAAGGAAGGTTTCTGACTTAGTAAATCCATTTTACAATAGGTAGCGCACGCGTAGATTCAACAAATGAGCGACGATGCACGAAGCATTTCAACAAGGTCCCGTATGCATTCATATACCATTCGTCCGATAGCGATGAAACTTGGGTGAGATGTAGAGTACACTCCAAGGAAGGTTTCTGACTTAGTAAATCCATTTTACAATAGGTAGTGCACGCGTAGATTCAACAAATGAGCGACGATGCGCGAAGCATTTCAACAAAGTCCCGAATGCATTCATATACCATTCGTCCGATAGCTATGAAACTTGCGTAAAATGTTGTGTACACTGCAGGGAAATTTTCTGGCTTAGTACATCCACTTTACAATAGGCAGCGCACGATTAGATTCAACAAATGAGCTACGACGCGCGAAGCATTTGAACAAAGTCACGTTTGCGTTCATATACCATTCGTCCGATAGCGATGAAACTAGGCTGAGATTTTGTGTGCACTCCAGGAAAGGTTTCTAGCTTAGTAAATCCCTTTAAAAATAGGTAGAGCACGAGTAGAATCAACAAATGAGCAACGGCGCGCGAAGCGTTTCAACAAAGTCCCATTTAATTTCATATACCATTCATCCGATAGCGATGAAACTTGGGTGAGATGCTGTGTACACTCCAGGGAAGGTTTCTGGCTTAGTACATACATTTTACAATAGGTAGCGCACCAGTAGATTCAACAAATGAGCGATGACACGCGAAGCGTTTCAACAAAGTCCCGTATAAAGTCATATACCATTCGTCTGATAGTGATAAATGTTTGGTGAATTGTTGTGTACACTCCAGGAAAGGTTTCTGGCTAAGTAAATCCATTTTACAATACGAAGCGCACGTTTATGTTCAACAAATGAGTGACTACGCGCGAAGCGTTTCGACAACGTCCCGTATACGTTCACATACCATTCATCCGATTGCGATGAAACTTGGGTGAGATGTTGTGTACACTCCAGGGAAGGTTTCTGGCTGAGTACATCCATATTACAATATGTAGCGCAAGAGTAGAATCAACAAATGAGCGACGACACGCGAAGCGTTTCAACCAAGTCCCGTATGCATACATGTACCATTCGTCCGTACCTATGAAACTTGGGTGAGATGTTGTGTACACGTCATGGAAAATTTCTGGCTTAGTAAATCCCCTATACAATATGCAGCGCACAAGTTGATTCAACAAATGAGGGACGACGCGCGAAGCGTTTCAACAAAGTCCCGTATAAGGTCATATACCATTCTGCCGTTAGCGGTGAAACTTGGGTGAAATATGGTTGACACTCCAAGGAAGGTTTCTGGCTTAGTAAATACATTTCACAGTAGGTAGCACACGAGTAGATTCGACAAATGAACGACGATAGCGATGAAACTTGGGTGAGATGTTGTGGACACTTACGTGACGGTTTCTAACTTAGTAAATACATTTTACAGTAGGTAGCGCACGAGTAGATTCAACAAATGAGTGACGGAGTGCGAATCGTTTAAACAAAATCGGGTATGCGTTCATATACTATTCATCCGATTGCGATGAAACATTGATCAGTTATGTTGTACCCGCCAGGGAAGGGGACTTAGTAAATCCATTTCACAATAAGTAGCGCAAGAGTAGATGCAACAAATGGGCGACGACGCGCGAAGCGTTTCAACAAAATTCCCTATTGCGTTCGTATAACATTCTTCGATTGCGATGAAACCTTGATGAGTTATTGTGTACAGGCCAGGGAAGGGCTTCGACTTAGTAATACATTTCTCAATAGGTAGCGCACGAGTAGATTCAACAAATGAGTGACAGTGCACGAATCGTTTAAACAAAAACCCCTGTACGTGCATATACCATTCATCCGATTGCGATGAATCATTGATGAGTCATTGTGTACACGCCAGGGAAGGGTTTCGACTTAGTAAATCCATTTCACAATAGGTAGCGTACGATTAGATTCAACAAATGAGTGACAGCGATGAAACTTTTTGAAAGTTGTTGTGCACGCTCTCTCGAATGGTTCTAAATTAGAAAATCCATTTTATGATAGCTTAGAGGCAGTTAACATGTTGTGTATCCAAAAGAACTTCAAGAAACAGAATTTCAACGCCAACACTTTCTTTGATTGGCATTGCAACGCATGCCGGGTACAGCTTGTAATATATATATTATAACTTCATCAATAAGGAATCGGGCTATCATGGTTATTTTTATGTCATTTTATATTCCATAGAAGTATTCCAAATTTGATTTTAGTCATCTATATCTTTTTTAGAATGTTATTTACTGAGAAACACAAATATATTGTCATTTTTATATTCAATCAAGTATATTTGTAAGGATGTTGATTTATTTGATTACATTCCAATTAATAATTTAAGGTTTGAATTAATTATTTATATTTCACTTAAGATTTGCTTAAGGTGGTCACACCGTAGACCGCAACGTGCACAATAATTTAATAGACGTTCGACAATTGAATATACACTGCTGAACAAAAGTTTGGAATATATATATATATATATATATATATATATATATATATATATATATACAAAAGCTGTACCCGGCATGCGTTGCAATGCCAATCAAAGAAAGTGTTGGCGTTGAAATTCTGTTTTTTGAAGTGCTTTTGGATACACAACATGTTTTTCAATTTCCGTTAACTGCCCCTATGCTATCGTAAAATGGATTTTCTAATTTAGAATCAATCGTGGGAGCGTGCACAACAACTTTCAAAAGTTTCATCGCAATCGGATGAATGGTATATGAACGTATACGGGATTTTGTTTGAACGATTCGTGCGCTGTCACTCATTTGTTGATTCTACTCGTACGCTACCTATTGAGAAATGAATTTGCTAAGTCGAAACCCTACCCTGGCCTATACACAATAACTCATCAAGGTTTCATCACAATCGAAGAAGGTTATATGAACGCATAGGGGATTTTGTTGAAACGCTTCGCGCGTCGTCACCCAATTGTTGCATATACTCGTGCGCTACCAATTGTGAAATGGATCTATTAAGTCGAAACCCTTCCCTGGCGTGTACACAATAACTCATCAATGTTTCATCGCAATCGGATGAATGGTATATGCACGTACACGGGGTTTTGTTTAAACGATTCGTGCGCTGTCACTCATCTGTTGAATCTACTCGTGCGCTACCTACTGTAAAATGTATTTACTAAGTTAGAAACCGTCACTTAAGTGTCTACAACATCTCACCCAAGTTTCATCGCTATCGGACTAATGGGATATGAAGACATAGGGGAGTGTATTGAAACGCTCCGCGTGTCGTCGTTCATTTGTCGAATCTACTCGTGTGCTACCTACTGTGAAATGTATTTACTAAGCCAGAAACCTTCCTTGGAGTGTCCACCATATTTCACCCAAGTTTCACCACTAACGGCAGAATGGTATATGACCTTATACGGGACTTTGTTGAAACGCTTCGCGCGTCGTCCCTCATTTGTTGAATCTACTTGTGCGCTGCCTGTTGTATAGTGGATTTACTAATCCAGAAACCTTCCATGAAGTGTACACAACATCTCACCCAAGTTTCATCGCAATCGGATGAATGGTATGTGAACGTACACGGGACGTTGTCGAAACGCTTCGCGCGTAATCACTCATTTGTTGAATCTAAACGTGCGCTTCGTATTGTAAAATGGATTAACTAAGCCAGAAACCTTTCCTGGAGTGTACACAACAATTCACCAAACATTTATCACTGTCAGACGAATAGTATATGACCTTATACGGGACTTTGTTGAAACGCTTCGCGTGTCATCGCTCATTTGTTGAATCTACTGCTGCGCTACCTATTGTAAAATGGATGTACTAAGCCAGAAACCTTCCCTGGAGTGTACACAACAGGTCACCCAAGTTTCATCGCTATCGGATGAATGGTATATGACCTTATATGTGACTTTGTTGAAAAACTTCGCGCGTCGTCGCTCTTTTGTTGATTCTGCTCCTGCTCTTCCTATTTTAAAGGGATTTACTAAGCCAGAAACCTTCCCTGGAGTGCACACATCTCAGCCTAGTTTCATCGCTATCGGACGAATGGTATGTGAACGCATACGTGACTTTGTTGAAATGCTTCGCGCGTCGTAGCTCATTTGTTGAATCTACTCGTGCGCTGCCTATTGTAAAGTGGATTTACTAAGCCAGAAAATTTCCCTGAAGTGTACACAACATTTTACGCAAGTTTCATAGCTATCGGACGAATGGTATATGAATGCATACGGGACTTTTTTGAAACACTTTGCGTGTCGTCGCTCATTTGTTGAATCTACTCGTGCGCTATCTACTCTGAAATGTATTCACTAATTTTGAAACCTTCACGTAAGTGTATACAACATCTCACCCAAGTTTCATCGCTATCAGACGAATGGTATATGAACACATACGGGACTTGTTTGAAACGCTTCGCGCATCGTCACTCATTTGTTGAATCTACGCGTGTGCTACCTATTGTAAAATGGATTTACTAAGTCAGAAACCTTCCTTGGAGTGCAGTCAACATCTCACCCAAGTTTCATCGCAATCGGATGAATGGTATATGAACGCATAGGAGACATACATACAGACAAACTATTCGTAACATTGATTTTTATATATATATATATATATATATATATATATATATTACTACAATGACTTCTTATAGAAAACCCATTCTGGTTTTTACAATAACTTATTATCAAACTAAACCAGTCCTTCCGAATGCAATAACAATCGTGGTTAGATAACAATGAAACGGTACAAAAGCAAGCTTCTAAGTGTTCCTTTTGAAATCAGAAACATTGAAAATCTGTATCTCATCAGTCTTTAGTAGTGCCCCCCGCAAATCAAATTTATCTTGGGGTAAATGATCCAAGTCCTCTATGGCATCGTCAACATACAATTGATGACGGTAGTCCTAACTTTGGTTATGTTTCTTAGTTTGTATTGATAGGTGGCGTAGTATATCTAAGACTTTTCATACATGATATTATTCCATGAGTGAGGGAGGTTGGTATGGATAGTGGAGAACATTTTAAAATAAGGTATTTTACATTAGGCTTAGAAAAGACTTGATGTACAAGAGATACATTCTGGCTGGAATAATACTGTTATAATTCCAGACAAGTCATTTAGAAAGCAAAGTGACCTGTTAGAAACTACACTAATCGGCTTTCTACCATAGCGAATGGACGATAATATAGGCCATTGGGGGAGACTTGTCTAAATCCACAATATTGATGGTTTCTAAACATTAACATAGAAATTAAATTACTACGTATTTTTGTCATGAATTCAGTTCTTAAAATTTAATCTGGCAGGCGTTGTCAAAATCAATTAACAACAAGAAGTTCCGTGAAGAACTATACAGCCTACTTTTCATGCCAATGATTATTCTACAGAATATGAACCTATCTAGAATAATGACGAAATTAAGTTGCTAATATCGAAATTTCCAATTAGTTCGAAATACTGTATACCTGGCATAATGTATCCTAATAGAGCACTACAGTTGGCAGCCCTGATGACTGAATATATTCTTAGTTCCGTCTCTTACGGTACTAAATACGAAATTTGGTTGAAGTCCACTGGATAGCATGGACGTTACATGCAGTTAAACATTGGATCTAACAGCGCGCGTAAAATCATGTTGGCAACAATGCCATGCATGTATTGGTCAGAAATAATCTGAAATAATATTATCTATTGTTGTGCCAATTTTGAATGAAATCCATTAGTTAGTATAGAAGTTACATGCATTTTAAAATTGGACCTATCAGCAGGCTTAGAATCATGTTGGCAGCACTGACGTATATTAGTTACTCCAAATTCGTCTAGAATGCCAGGTACTATACGTGTGCAAAGTTTAGAGCTATTGGCTTGCATACTTTCTGATATATTGATATTAGGGTAACAAAAATAGGGACAGCACATATTAACAGTTGGCAGCCCTGGTTGCTCCTTAGAATACGCATAGTCATATCTGTTATGGTACACATAGCACATACGAAATTTGGTTGAAATCCAAATGATAGTATGGAAGTTACATGTATTTAAAGTTGGACCTGTCATCAGGCTTAGAATCATGTTGGTGGCACTGACGTATATAAGTTACTCCAAATTAATATAGAATGTCAGGTACTATACGTGTGCATAGTTTAAAGCTGTCGGCTTGCATACTGTTACGGCTGTGAGTTTGTGTCATCGCTCGCCGCTTGAGTCACAACTGCCCCAGGGGCTGGGCTGTGGCTGGCCTCCTGTATTGCGCGCGCCTTATGCAACAGGGCTACTACAGACAAAGGGATAGTCCAGAAGATTCGTGACTGGACCAGCGGTGGAAACCTCGAGAAGCCGTGGACTCTGGATGGATCTAGAACCATTTATTGAGTCACCGGCCTGCTATATAAGAGTGACCCGTGAAGCAGTTGTTGTTGTGTTTTACGAGCTAGTGCGAGCGATTATCTTGTGCGACAGAAGTGTGGTGACTTGCGAAACCCCTAGTGTAGCGGCGAAGTGAGGAACATACAGGGGACTGCCGTGTTCTGAGTAAGTGTGCTTTCACTGAGTGTCAGATATTGTGGTGTCGAAATCCTGTGACATTGTTTCTCCCAGCTTGTGAACAGCGTACTTCAAGTGCTCGTAAGTACTGTATTTGTTTTACCTGAGGAAGAGGGGCAGGTAGCTTCTGCCAAGGCCACCGGACTCATTAGGACGGATTAACTTCTGTGGTCTGTTGCAAGTGAAAGGGGCCAAGAGCGCATAAGGAAGAGGCTTGAGGAAACTGGAGAAGGCTCCTAATTGCTTGTATTTGCTGATTAGTGTAATTTTCTGGCCACAATAAAGATAATTATTTCTTTAAGCAGTAATTGGTGTAGTGCTTTGTACCCCCACCGTAATCCAGTTAACAAAAGTGCCACTAGGGGGTGGCACGTAACAATACTTTCTGATATATTGGTATTTGGATAAAATAAATTAGGAGCATTTATTAACAGTTGGCAGCCCTGGTAGGTCTTAAGAATACGCTCAGTCATATCTGGTTATGTACACATACAACATACGAAATATGGTTGAATTCCGCTTGATAGTGTAGAAGTTATATGCATTTAAAAATTGGACCTATCAGGAGGCTTATAATCATTTTGGCAACACTGCCATGTTTGGCCTCCTGGAAATTAAACTGAAATATTATGATCTGTACGCGTGCCAATTTTGAAATAGCTCCCATTCATACTTTCCAAGATATCCAACATGGAGCTCAAATTTCAATTGCGATTTTTTAGCAGTTGGTAGCACTGACATCATTTTCAAATATGGCCGTGAGATATTCAGGTATAGATCTTTACTCCTACCAAATTTTGTTTCGATTGCTGCAGCCGTTTAGGAGTTGATAGGGGGGGACACACACACAGCCAGACAGACAGACAGAAGGACAGACAGACAGACAGACTGACAGACAGACAGACAGACTGACAGACAGACAGACAGACAGACACACATTTGCCCGATCTCATAAGTCTACTTTTTCCTCATTTTTGCAAAATGTGAAAAGTAGGCTAAAAATATGGTATTTCGGCTTTCACGGCCAGTGAAATAAAACTCAGCAATTTGTCCAGGTTTATGCCGTATCTTGTGTCGGGTTTCGCCTCAACAGCTTTATAACGCAATTTTTTACTATTTCCCCATCAGTGAAAGGTTTGCCTGCCTTAGCTAAAATATGAGCAATTTTGTAGCCTGCGCGTACTACAGACTCATTTTCATCAGTACGTTTAGTAAATATCTTTCTTTGTAAGTTCAAGGATGCCTTCATAGCGGCTAATCTTTCTATTCTAAGTTTACCTGAGATCTGAGCATATTTGCTTTGACCATGTTAGGTTTCAAAGTGTCTTCGGATATTGTACTCTTTTAGGACCGCTATGGTTTCATTACAAATGAGACACAATGTTTTGTTGCTGTTTTCTATGGGGTATCCGGCCGTATTCGCCGGATACTATTTTGTCCAGCCAACCGTTCCGCGCCCGCGCCGTACCGTGTCGCCAAAACTTTGAAATAACTAAATAAATAATAATAATATTATTGGTTTTACGTCACGACGGCATTAGAGCCCCATTGCAAGCGCCTTGTACTTAAACGACAAGAAAAAAGTTATGTAGTCAAAATTAAAGGGAAGCCAACAACAATAAACATTGATCGGCTAAGCTGGACTATTTACTAGTTAATGAAAATGGAAACAACTCATCGCAGGCACAGTCACAAACAACAAGATCTGGCCGGCGAGTACATTTTCCAAAGAAGTATTTGGAAACGTTACCACTGGAAGGGGAGTGCTGTGGCAGCACTTTCAATGAAGAAAGAATACGCACGTCAAAGAATATAGAAGACCAGAGATAGACAGAGTGGAATAGTTTTATTATCTCATTGTATGTTTATACAGGGTGTATCTTAATTATGCTGACAAAAAAATCAGGGACGCTCTGCGTGTTATGTAAAAGACGATGCCGCAATCGGATTGGCGGAGAAAATTTTTCCTTCCGAGAAAGTGAGGTTATTTTGTTACTTCCGGGCGCGCGATTCAAATCTACGAATTCGCCGTATTTGCTGACCCAGGGAACAAGCCGCTGGCCACCGCTGTGCTTCAAGGAAGGGAAGGGAGTGTGATAGAAGGTGACAGAGATATGCTGGCGGGCATGCGCAAGTTTCCTCGATCGCCTCGGCTTGCCGCATGCCCGCCAGCATATCTCTGTCACCTATCACACTCCCTTCCCTTGCCTGAAGCACAGCAGTGGCCAGCGGCTTACTGCCTGGCTCAGCAAATACGGCGAGTTAGTAGATTTGAATCGCGCGTCCGGAAGTAACAAAGTAACCTCATTTTCTCGGAGGGAAAAATTTTCTCCGCCAATCCGATTGCGGCATCGTCTTTTACATAACACGCAGAGCGTCCCTGATTTTTTTGTCAGCATAATTAAGATACACCCTGTATGTTTCATTGTTTTCTCTATTATTACAAAATAGTTCATAAACATCTTAACTGACAATCAAAACTAAACAGTTTTTAAAATCGTATTCTTTGTTTTTAAAACACAGTGTCTTACTCCAAAAAGAGGAAGATTGACAGTGAGTGTCGAGTTTTTCAAGAAATATATATATATAGAAAGTGGACCCTCACAGGAGTAGCGAACTGCGCGCTACCTGCCTTTTTATGAAGAGCACCTGCGCCTCTTTTCTGCAAGAGCTAAATGCTCTAGCAGCTTCAACCTCCCTATGAAGGCTTCAAAAATGATGGTATATTGGGTTTCAGGGCCAGTGAAGTACAACTCAGCAATTTTTCTAGGTTTATGCCGTATCTTGTGTGGGGTTTCGCCTAGGAACACCAATCTGGCTCATCAGCGACCTATTGGTGTCCGTGCCCGGAAGCCTTCATAGAGGAGTTAAGGCTGCTAGAGTTTTAGCTCTCACAGTAAACAGGCGCAGGTGCGCCCAATTAAACGGGACCTCTTGTGGCGTTCGGGCACGGACCAAGAGCCCGCTGATGAGCCAGCTTTGTGTTCCTAGGTGAAACCCGACACAAGACACGGCATATACCTAGAAAAATTGCTGAGTTTTATTTCACTGGCCGAGACAGCCAAGAATCACCCTGTTGTTTGTGAAGAAGAAACAGCTGATTATGGTGTATTTATTATAGACTGTTCACTGACATGGCCACGCGAATTCATTCAAGAATTCTAACTGTTCCACGACTCTACCATGTGACGTAGTACTTCATATTATCTTAACAGCGAATTAGCGATATCTGAAAGCGAGTCAATTGAGCATTATCTGTCACATGGGGACGATAGCAGCATCCATCTACCACATGTACAGTAACACGATATGCTAGGTCGACCTTAATAGCTACGAGTGATAGCGTGGCTTTATACGATGGTTGAGAATTGAGGGGGTTGTTATCAAAAGCAACCAGTGTCAATTTTTTACGGAAATGAGATAATGTTGCCATTTTTCGGTGCAGTGTGTAAGCTCGCTTTTGTCTCGTCTGTGTTGCCAATAGTGACTTAAATTCAGTTGTAGTTAGTTATTATTGTTTTAAGGGGCGGATCAGTGAGGTCATTTTCCCCTCTTAACACAGAAAATCATACCAATTTAAATTAAAATTTAGAGATGGATTCCTAAATATCAAAAGGGCTAAAACTAATAAGACAAAAGAATAAATATAAGTAGCAATTATATAAATAAACAAAAGTACGGGGGAAAAATCCAAAAATCAAGAACGGACATGTTCTTCGAGTGAATACACACTTAAGAATTTACGTTATCAAATGGATGGAAAATTCCACGCCGCGACTATTTAAGGGAAAAAATTTAGGTTACTGTGTCCTTTTGATGAACCGTGTACTTGGGTGTTTATGGTTAATCTATCTTCTTCTTCTTCTCATTTATAAAACAGATGGCGAGATCAGCAGCCACAACGTCATGGGCTATTATAAAATCGAATGTATTCTGAAATCCAACCTTTCGTCGTACTGTAGATTAGCAAGATCCACACAGTTAACCCTGCATTACTCACGGGCTTAGAGTTACGTATTTAGTCACACAAGGATTTTTGTTCCGCATAATTGTCCATTTTCAATTACAGATATGACTCTGTTTAGTTTTCACAGACAACACACAACACAGACAACTTACCATTGGGTCAAGACTGAAGTTGCATTGTTGTGGGATAAATAGAGTCAGGAATGGAGGCGCTAAACGGCTCAGGTTGTTAAAAATCTCGATATGTCTCGATATTACGCCTTCGAAGCGGCTACTGTATTCAGTCGTGCGACGAATTCCTGCCCGAAAAAATGCGCTCTCGAAATAAAGTTGTCACTGCTATCAAATGGATGGAAAATTTATGAAAATTTGATTTTTAGTACAAAGGTGAACATTAAAATGGCAGCTAGACAAGAGATTAAACGATTTCAGTAGAAGTCAAGGGAAATATAAATTAACACAATTTAATGTGGAACAAAATTCCACGTCGCGACTAATTAGGGGTAAAAATTTAGGTTACTGTGGCCTTTTGACGCACCGTGTACTTGGGTGTTTATGGCTAATCTATCTGTTAAATTATATTATTGAGATATCTGTACTAATGTGAGTATCTGCAATAAGGGCTAGGATTTGGTTAGGAGAAGGCCAGGGTCTTAAATTTGGTACGATCCCGGTGATCGCTTGGAATAGACGTGGGAAATGATGAGGAATCATTGCTAGAAGGACTGAGGTAGGAATTTAACTGAGCTCCTTTCAGTTCTATCTCACGAAGCTGAGTGTAACCTGATCCAACCCCCAGGCCACGGCCACCCCCAGGCCACGGCCACCCCCAGGCCACGGCCACCCCCAGGCCACGGCCACCCCCAGGCCACGACCACCCCCTACCCACATCCTACCTTCCCAATTACAGTACCAATAGCGGCTTCGGTGGTGTAGTCGGTAGCATGCTGAGCTTCTATGCCCAAGATAGTGGGTTCAAACCCGGCCGAAGCCGTCGGTCTTTTTAAGAGCGTTAAAAATCCCTCAGTATGCCTTCCTTCGGAGGGGAAGTAAAGCCGGCGGTCGCATGTCATAGATTTATGGCATGTTAAAGATCCTTCCACTAATTGCACCTGTGTGAAACTAAATTGGATAGGTTAAGAATGTAAACAACGCTCTTAGGTTTCTACGTTAGTTGCCAAGAGCCGACTGCGGTGGCGTCTAGTAGCTAATTTCTGAACTAGGCCTAGTAGTCGTTGACGGTGGTGCTTGGCGGCAAAAGTAGGAACTATTTGAAAAATTCTAAGTTGCAGTACTTAAATTAAAAAACAGATAACACACACTAATACAGTCATCACAATTAACACCGGTTATCAGACAGATTCTACACACACCCAAGTGCACGGGGCTAAATGTCCACGATGCACAAGCTCCCTAAATGAAACGACAACAAAAACAACGCAATAATGACAAGAAATTGAGGCCAACAATCTAATTTATCAGATTTTTTTTACGATTACAATTAAACGATTATGTATAAAATATGATTCCATAATTTATTCCACCACTGTAACTCGTAAATTGCACATGCATTAACCGGGACTCGAGCAGCAGCGTAGCTCTTATTCTTTTGAAACATGGTTCTGAAGACGACCATCCTGAGTGAGGTTTCTAACTGTTGCATCACCATTTCCCCCATAGAAATGACGAAATCGTAACTTTTGGAAGCCTTCATAGCTTGAGCTTTTAGTTCTCGCAGTGAAGAGGCGCAGGAGCGCTTTATATAAAGGGAGGTAGCATGCAGTGCGCTACTCCTGTGGGGGTCCGGTTTTAATTCCATTGAAATGGATTCTTAGAGGCTGTCTGAATGAGGCTCATGGGATGAATGATAGCAAAAGACGGAAGCAGTGCGTTTATCCACTCTTTCTTTGAAATATTTTGGTACAAACCACATTTCTAACTATGGTTTAAGAGCTTGCGTTTTGTTAAACATTCACCTTACCATTTTAATACCTTAATACAGTCGAACTTCTATTGTATTCAATATCTCGAAGTAATTTTTATTTCCCACCGTAGTTCTTCGCAATTTATATTTTCCCCCCTATAATTTGTAGGTCTATTTTAGCCTACTTTCAATTTTGCAAAAAATGAAAGTAGACTTATGAGATCAACACAGGGCGAAAAATTGTGTGTCTGTCTGTGTGTCTGTGATCTGTGTATCTGTGAGTGTGTGTACTCTGAATGTCTGTCCTCCCCTATCAATTCGAACACGGTGAAACCGAATTGAAAGAAATTTGGTACAGAGGTTGCACTAGCAATGGGCACCTCAGTGTCATGCTTTATATCGCCGCGATCTAGACGGAAACGTAATGGCGGCCACCCAAAAGTTCAAAGGTTAAATCAAATTACGACTAACTTAATCATCCGATCTCGACCAAATTTTGCAACAACATATATTTATATTTTATATGGCGGCGGCTTCGGTGACGTAGTTGGTAGCATGCTGAACTGCTGTGCCCAAGATAGCGGGTTCAGACCCGGCCAAAGTCGTCGGATTTTGTAAGAGCGTTAAAAATCCTTCAGTATGCCTTCCTTCGGAGGGGAAGTAAAGCCGGCGGTCCCATGTCATAGATTTATGGCATGTAAAAGATCCTTTCACAGACTAAACTTGTGTAAAGCAAAATTTGTTAGGTTAGATTTCGTCAGAACGCTCTATCAAAGTTCCAACGTTCACCACTAGGTATCATTGATATCTGGTGGCGAAAGTTGGAACTACTTGAAATTGAACGGAACTTGTAGCTCACCCTTTAGGGTGTCCGCTGGAAGCAGCTACAGACTCAGGCGAGCCGAACATGTCCTCGGACACTCCCGGCACTAAAAGCCATACGATAAATAAAAATAAAAATAAAATAAATAAGTAAAATAAATTTATATGGCGAGCGTCTTTTGACTAAACTACAAGGTCATCAGCCCAACAGTTTGCAGATGGCGGCCATGTATGTGTGCAAATCGATTCCCACTATGTATTCAAACATGGTGAAACCGAATTGAACGAAATATGGAACAGAGGTAGCACTCGTAAAAGGCAACTCAGTGGCATGTTTTATATCACCGCCAAATTGACGGAAACGTAATGGTGGCCACCCAAATGTCAAAAGCATGAATCATATTACGACCAACCTAATCATCTGAGCTCTACTAAATTTTGCAACAACATAACTTTATGTGAGATGCGTCCTTTGACCAAGCTACAAGGTCATTAGTCTAATAGTTTGCATATGGAGGCCATGCATGTGTGCAAATCGATTCCCCCTATCAATTCAAACACGGTGAAACCGAATTGAACGAAATTTAGTACAGAGATAGCACTAGCAAAGGGCACCTCAGTGTCATGTTTTATATCGCCACCATCTTGACGGAAACGGAATGGCGGCCACCCAAATGTTAAAAGCTTAAATCAGATTACGACCAACCTAATCATTTGATCTCTACCAAATTTTGCAACAACATACCCTTTAGTGGGAAGCATCTTTTGACTGACCTACATGGTCATCTGCCCAATAGTTTGCATATAGTGCCCACGTATGTGTGCAAATCGATTCACCGTATCAATTCAAACACGGTGAAACCGAATTGTATGAAATTTGGTACAGAGTTAGCACTAACAAAGGGCACCTCATATTCATGTTTAATATCCTTATAACACGTTGTATTTCAACAAGCTACTACAACCAACATACAATTATACTCCTTGAAAAGGACACAGAGTTATAACAATACCCATGGATTTTTGGAGAAAGTAGGCTATATGTTCTTTACTGAACATCTTGTTTCAAATATTTAGATAATTCGAATGATATTTTGTTCCCCTGACATAAAACATGTGTCTTTATTTCGAAGTTGGGGTGATAATGCAGTTGAGTTACATTCCACAGGTGTGACATGGGAATTACAATATGGTTTCAGTTGTGTGGGGTACCTGGATGTGTATTTCTGTCAATGGCGTATTATGCTATTTAAGGTTGGAAGACGGGTTGAGGTCAATGTGCTCCTCACACAGTGAAAGTAAAGCTGCGTGTTTCTCTAGTAGCGGTGCCGATTTTCGGGCGGCCGTAATTTGACGGCGAATGACGTATAGAAACTGGGGACCATCTTGACGGTGAACAATGGTGTAACTGTAAAGTTAGAGCTAATTATTTGTGTGCGTCGTGACGGCATGTTGTCATAAAGTTAAATAAGAAATGGATGTTCTAGACATGGCGCTCGTAATATTTTTGAAAGAAGAGCCATCTGAAGGCGATTGAGAACGTTTGGGAGGAAGTGGCATTATCAATAGGCGTCGTACAGAAGGTGCGTATGAAATTGTAGTGAATCGTCATCTGCACTGCAATGAAGATAAATTCAGAGAATGTTTTCGGTAGGCACCCGTGTGGTTTTTAGTATGTCCTGAATTACTTAAAGGATGACATAACTTCAGTGCCGTACAACAGAATCGAAAGACCTCTGTGTATTTTTAGCCTATTTTCAATTTTGTTAGCCTATTTTCAATTTTGAAAAAATAGGCTTATGAGATCACCTTTTGTCCGTGTGTGTGTGCGTGTGTGTGTGTGTGTGTGTGTGTGTGATTCGTGTGTGTGTCCCCCCCTAATAAAATCTAAACGGCAGGAGCGATTTGAATGAAACTCGGAAAGTTCATAGCACTATTCCCGGCGACCTCGACCGTGCCCTTCAAATTTTGTTACGACTCACCAATTCAACATGGCGGCTGTGCGAAATATTTCACCAGCATTCAATATCTCCGAAACTATTACCCATATTACCCTGAAATTTTCTAATGTGATAGATGGAACTACTATAAGTTCACTTATGTGACTTTTGAAAACCTGGTAACTACAAAACCAACATGGAGGCCAAGCGAATTTGCGACTTTTAAATAGACGTTTCTCGCCATTTGTCCAACCAAACGCAATGAAACTTGGTACAGTATATGTTTATATACATTGTAATGCACCGACATCTAACTTCGTTCAATTGTTCACATAATCACAAGATGGCGGATGTGCGAAATATTTCACCGGCATTCTATATCTCTGAAACTATTAGCGGTATCTCCCTAAAATTTTGTACGGAGATAACGGGCACTACTGGAAGTCCATCTATAAGACTTTCAAAAACCGGTTAACTACAAAACGAACATGGCGGCCAAGCGAATTTGAAAATTTTAAATAGACCTTCCTCGCGATTTAATGTTCCAAGCGCACTGAAACCTGGTACAGGAAATATTTATATACATTGTAATCCACTGGTATCTAATTTAGTTCAATTGTTTACATAACCTCAAGATGGCGGCAGTGCGAATTTTAAAATTAAGTTTTTATTTCTTGTGATGTAGTCATGCGAACGAAGTGAAAGTTTGAATAATGAACCTACGCAATAATTTTCGTTTAATGGTACATGACTCTATGGCCTATACATTTAACAATCCAACATGGCGACCATCCGAAATATTTAGACGATACTGAATATCTACAAATCTATTTTAGCAATCAAACTGCATTTTTTAATGTTCATAGGGGCTATGAACTTAAGTTCACCTATAGGACTTTAAAAAACCTGGTGATCACAAATCCAACATGGCGGTGACGCGAATTATAAATATTCACATGGGCGTTTCTCGCAATTTAACCATCCGCTTGCAGTGAAACTTGGTACAGTAAATCCTTATACGAATGTTAATCCACTGGCATCTAATTTATTTCAATTGTTTCGATAACCTCAAGATGGCAGCTGTGCAAAATTTTAAAATCTCCTTGTTTTTTCTTGTGTCCTAATTATGCGATTGAAGTTTGAATGCTACACGTACACAATAATCTTCATGTAACAGTACATAACTCTAGGACCTACATATATAAAATCCAACATGGCGACCATCCGAAATATTTAGTCGGTTCTCAATATCTACGAATCTATTACAGCAATCAAACAGAAATTGTGTATGTTGATAGTGGCAATTAACATAAGTAGGATATATGAAAATAGGCTGTATAGTTCTTCACGGAACTACTTGTTAAGATTACTCTTCACATTATACAATGCCTCATGATGTTTTACGAAATCTCTTAACGTTTCTTCTTCGTCCATACTCCAATAGATCATCTTATCAGTCATTGTATGTAATTCACTACTTTCAGCACACACCGTACACCGTGTAAAAACTTTGACGAACTCTTTGCTACCGCACTCGTTGTTGTTTGAGTCTTCAGTCTTTTGACTGGTTTGATGCAGCTTTCCATGCCTCCCTGTCCTGAGCTAATCGTTTCATCTCTACATAGCTACTACTCCCTACATCCGAGGCAATCTGTTTAACATATTCTAGCCTTGGTCTACCCTTACAATTCTTGCCCTCGACCCTTCCATAACTAAGCTTGCTATTCCCGGGTGTCTAAGTATGTGTCCTACCAACCTATCTCTTCTCTTCATTAGCATTCGCCAGAAACATCTCTCCTCTCCCACTCGTCTTAATACCTCTTCGTTTGTAAACCTATCTAACCATCTGATCTTCATCATTCTCCTGTAACACCACATTTCAAACGCTTCAATTATCCTCTTTTCTGCTGCACCAATAGTCCAAGTTTCTCTTCCCTAAAGTGCCACGCTCCAGACAAAGGCCTTCAAAAATGACTTCCTAATACCTAAATCTATATTCGATGTCAACAGATTCCTTTTCTGTAGAAATGCTTTCCTTGCCTGAGCTAACCTACTTTTTATATCCTCTTTGCTTCGTCCATCACTGGTTATTTTGCTTCCTAAGTAACTGAAGTCTCCTACTTCCTTTAGTTTCTCCCCCACCAATTTGATGTCCATAGAGGTTTCTGATTTATTGCGGCTGCATTCCAATATTTTTGTTTTACATTTATTAATTTTCATCATGAATACTTTCCTACCGAACTCACCACCGTCAAATGAATGACGCTACCGCAACTTTATGTGATGGAGGTAGTCAACGCTTCTTAGAAAACTACTCGTCTTTGTTTCTATGCAGCACGTTTTTTTACGTCATTCGCCGTCACATTACGGCAGCTAGAAAGCGGTACCGCGGTACCGCTACTGGAGGAAACCGCACATTAAGTGGGTAAAGCCAGCTAACAACAGGAGCAACAGTTGAATATTTATGTATTTATGTTAATACTAGTTGATAATACAATACATTTTAATTTTAATGCGTTTGTAACAACCTATTTGTTGTTGTTGTTGTTGTTATTTGACCAAAATAACAAAATGATCATACATAGTACCTATGCGGTATCTGTTGGAGCAACTTCAGGATAAGCAATGTTTCAAAGCTTTGAGATCCGTTATTGGGTAGAGATCAAATACTGAGCCCAAACAATTCCCAAGAAGAAGAAGTCAACCGGTAGAATATCGATATATATTTATGAATATTCATGTTAGAACATATAATAAAGTAATAATTATCGTCGAACATAAACAGTCGTATGCAACTCGCCTATATTGCCATTATAGGCTCGTTGCATAATGAACTGTTAAAAGCACTTTATAAACAAATACATATATATCCGTTGACTTTTCAAGAAATGCAAGATTTTTCCTGTACTATTGAGTCGATTTGGAAGATTTTGGTACAAACCACACCTTCTAACTCCCTCTGGTTTAAGAGCTTGAGTTTTGTGAAACATACACCTTAGCGTATTATATACGTAGATAACTATTTTTACATGTATTTCTCGAAGAAATTTCTATCTCCGAAAGCACTTCGAGAAATTGAAGTTCGACTGTATATGCTTTTATTGTTATTATTATTATTATTTAATTTTTAGGACGGTTCAGGGAAGGAATTTTGGAAGGAATTCGGCCGTGCACCTTTTGATAGGAACCGTCCCGGTATTTACCACGAAAACCATTTTCAGGAAGGCCGAGGCGGGATTCTAACCCACGCTCTCGTGAGGCATGCGTTAGTGCTCTCGGCCACCGTGTCTGATAATCATTATTAATAATAAGAAGCTGTCGAGGGGACTCAGAGTTCCCTCCAGCGATGTGACGCCCTTCATATATGCTACGTAATGTAAGGTCCATTACCCCAGCAATGGTCCGGGCAAGGTGAACCAACATACCAAGAGGTCGCTGATGAGCCTGACTAGGTGCAACCTAGACGAAACTCACGAGAGAAACGGCAAACACCCTGAAGATTTACAAGAGTTCATATTAATTTATATCGGTCTGAGAGAACTCATATTCCTGTTAGTGCTCTGGTTTTATTTTATTACACAGATTAACGAGGAGGGTTTCTTTTATTTTCACGAGAGAGAAAAGTGTCAAAGAGAAGCAAGTAAGTTGCTTCTTTGTCAAAAGTAATTTAGCGGTTTGTTTGTGGAATAGAGGCGGCAGCTAGTACGAACAATACACCTCGGGAAAGGGATTAAAGTAATTGCTCTTGCGAAAGCGATACTGTGTTGAAATGCTGAAGCAAAGGCTCACATTTATGACATGAGAACCAGAGATTTACACAAATATATACACAGAGTAAACGGAGTGATGCTGAGAAACATTTATTTACTCACTGTGTCCATTAGTTGCTCCTCATTACCGTGACAGAATACGAAGCACTTTGACTCCAACAGCAAACATTCGCTATGTAGCAGCTCTTACTGACAGAGTAGAGTATGCAGCGTATGTGCAGATATTGGTTGTGGTTGGTTACTCAGTATAGGGACTGCGACAACGCGGTCATGTAGCCCCGTGTACTTTGGGTATGTGTAGAATCTGTCTGATAACCGGTGTTAATTGTGATGACTGTATTAGTGTGTGTTATCTGTTTTCAATTCAAGTAAGGACTGCAGACATTGAATTTTTTCAAGTAGTTCCTAATTTTGCCGCCAGACGGCACCGTCAACGACTACTAGTTCAGAACTTAGTTACCAGATGCCACCGCAGTCGGCTCCTGGCGACGAACGTCGGAACTTAAGAGCGTTTGTCAAATGTTTAACCTAACCTAATTTTGCTTCACACAGGTGTAATTAGTGGAAGGTTCTTTAACAAGCCATAAATCTATGACATGGGACCGCCGGCTTTACTTCCCCTCCGAAGGATGGCATGCTGAGGGATTTTTAACGCTCTTAAAAATCCGACGAATTCGGCCGGATTTGAACCCGCGATCTTGGGCGTTATCGCAGCCCGTATACTGAGGAACCAACCAGCCAACCTACAGAGTGTCGCGTGGTCAGCTCGTCCCATCCCCTCACTCGGTAATCTTGGTTTTCCTGACTGAGGTAGTAGTATGTAACTCTAAATATAGTGTCAGAAGTACAAAAATAAAAAGGAAAATATTAATCAAATGTGTAAATAAAAACCAGGCGATTTCAGAATTTCTTGTTTTAGTCGACTTAAGGTTCGTCACACTAAGTGCAATAATAATACAATAGAAAGCACTCGAAAGAGCATAGGGTTTCGTCTTTCATTCAATCTTTGCTATTTTCTGATATAGATTTCACTCGCCTTTCGCATGTCGTGATGTGATTATACTCTGCTCAATAAAAGTTTGGAATAAGATAGATTCTACTACAATGACTTCTTATAGTAAACCCAGTGAGGTTTATACAATGACTTATTACGGCGTTTGAAGCTATTTTTCAGTGTGCCTTAATGATCAAAAGTTTGATGCTTTTCATTCGTCAACACGATTGTACCAAAATGAGATGGGTTATTCCCTAATCCTAAAAAAATACATCAGATTAATATCCAAGTGTATTAATTAATCTCATGTAATCTTTTTCAGGATTAGGGAATAACCCATGTCATATGGGTACAATCGTGTTGAGTGACTGAAAAGCATCAAACTTTTGTACATGGTGGCCACTACTCCTGGAAAACCTGGAAATCCTGGAAAAATCCTGGATTTTTATTAGGTCTGGAATGGTCCTGGAAAAGTCCTGGAAAACGACAAAAAAAATTGAAAACACCTGGAAAATAGCCACTGTTAATTAACTATAAAAATCTTTCCGTCTTAAATCATACTCCCGCTGGGGTTTTGGGTGAGTACTCTATCGTTAACGAAAGAAATTTCCTCAGGCTACCTTCTTCTGTGTGGGAGAATACGCGGTAGTATATTTGTAAAACATATTGAGTGTAGATAACTTCACCACAATAAAATTGCAGGTGGCATTCTTTTCTCTTCTTTTTATAGCGGATATTTGAGTCACAAAGGCTTTTTTTAAACACCAATTACTGTAAATCATTTGTGTGTAGGCTTGCGTATCAATAACGCAATCGCCACTAATTTTTGTCAACATCTGTATAAGTAAATCAAACACAACTGCTTTATTTTGGTCTTGAAGTAGGCAACCGATGAAGGCCCCCCTACCCGCGACTCGCGATTATTTTTAAATCTGAAAAAATGAGAATTACTCCTGGAAAATTCCTGGAAAACTCCTGGAAAATCGTTGACCGATTTGAGTGGCCACCATGTTGTACAATAACTTTTTAACAAACCAAACCTCAGTCCTTCTGTAAACAATAACAACCGTGGTTAGATAACAATGAAACGATACAAAAACAAAGCGAACGCGTTTCTAAGCGTCCCTTTTGAAAACATAAACATTGACAATCTGCATCTCATGATGATCAGTATCAGTCTTTAGTAGTAGTCCCCCCCCCCGAACACTGAGGACGCATGCTCTGAAAGAGACCATCAAGTTTATCTTGGAGTAAGAAGTTCCACTCCTCAATGGCAGCTTCAGCATACAATTTTTTTTTTCGTGTGGCCTCCTGAGAGGCCGAGTGCAGGTCTTTCTAGGCGACGCCCGTGGGCGACCTGCGCGTCGGGATGAGAGATGGAATTGATGAAGGCGAATTAAACTGGGCAAGGATGTGGAAGGAAGCGGCCGTGGCCTGTCAGTAGGTACCGTCCCAACATTTGCCTGGTGTTGAAAATGGGAAACCACGGAAAACCATTTCAAGAACGGCCGACGGTGGGGCTCGAACCCACGCGTCTACCGAGTCAGCAGAGAGCTTGGCCCCATGACCTAACGCTGCGCTTTAGCGCGCGTAGCCACTACTGTCGGTAGCATACAATTGATGAAGGTAGTCCAAACTTTAGCCAACTAATGGCTACACTGCGTTCTGCTACACGGCTGAAATCAACGGAAAACTACAGCCGTAATGCTATTCCCGAGGATATGCACCTCTCTAGGCATAATTTCATGTGATGATGTCCTCCTCCCTTGTAAAATTCCAATCCGGAGGTAAGCTAGTTCCCGTTCGGATCTCCGGGTGGGGACTACTCGAGAGGGGGTTAACATCACAGAAGTGACAAAGAGGATAGGGTAACAAATGAAGAGCTATTAAGACGAGTGGGAGAGGAGAGATGTTTCTGGGGACTGCTAATGAAGAGAAGAGATAGGTTGGTAGGACACATTCTAAGACACCCAGGAATAGCAAGCTTGGTTATGGAAAGAAGAGTCGAGGACAAGAACTGTAGGGGTAGACCAAGATTAGAATATGTTAAACAGATTGCTTCGGACGTAGGTTGTGGTAGCTATGTCGATGTGAAACGATTAGCTCAGGACAGGGAGATATGGAGCGCTGCATCAAACCAGTCAATAGACTGATAATTCAAACAACAACAGGCCAAAATTTTGTTGAGCTGTGTAGTTCACACTGTGGATGGCAGAGCTCGCATATGCAGTTCTCTCCTGGCGTGCGGAACTTTTTTCATTGTTACACATTTTATGGTGAAACACGTGAATAGTCCGTCTCGTTATGACATGTTGTTGCATCTTGTTTTCCTTCATCCAATTTCTTTCTGTCATCGCAGTGGCACTATAGAATGTTGGGTCAATTTCCTGTTGTTTCTGCACCTCCTTCTTATTACCTCTTGGTATGGATCAGTAGATGTAAGCAATCTAGACTTACAGTATATCTTCTATGAAATATGTCTCCCTCAGCATTTCATCAGCTAGTTTAGATGGGGATGTTATTCCCACACCCGTTACTTTCTTCATGCATGTTGCTTTGACCTTTTCAATCCTTTCCAGATCATTTAATTTTAATTTTTCCCATGTGATCTCTACTCCATACCAGACTATCGGCATGATTACTGATCTGAATAAAATCATCACTGTTTGTACAGATAGCTGGGTAAGGTTTGGGAGGTTATACATGGCTCTTATTGCCACTGATGTTCTCTCTCGTACGTGCAGTTCAATTGACATTAGCGGAGTTTGTAGCGATATTCCCAGGTTTTTAAAGCCATTAACTGTACTTAGTGATTCTTTAATTAATGCTAATATATCTGCTCTAGATCGTTTTTCACCTTTTCGGTGGGACGTGGTGGCGCAGCGGTCAAGCTGTTGGCCTCTAACCACGGTGGACCGGGTTCGATTCCCGGTCAATGCATGTGAAATCTTTATAGTGAAATGCCATGTCCTGTGGTTCAGATTCCACGTAAAAAGGAGATCCCGTGGCTCATGATCACACGATTAACGGTCTCGTAAAACTACTATCTTCCTTCCTTCCTTCCTTCCAAGCTCATAAGCACTGTTTTCTGTAAAAGCATACGGAATCCATTTTCTACAGTCCAGCTTTAAAGTTTGAAGTATGTCCAGCGCATCTTGAGATCTGATTTGTTGTTTTCGCCTCTTGTCATTTCATCTGTATACATAAGTAGTGCATTGATGGTCACTTTCATTAGATAGTGCATGTCGACAGAAATGTGATACGCTAGAGTAGGTCTTCATCATTTTGCACGGCTCTACACCCATAGAGCATAGACTCCATAAGAAAGCCCCATATCTGTAGGTTGGTGGTAATGTAGTTTAGGCTGTTGAGAACGTTCCATGTTGTCCACTTCCAGGATACACAAGGAGGAAGCTCTTCATTTGGAACATTGAAGAAATGGCGTTTATGTCTTCGTATTGTTACGGCTGTGAGTTTGTTTCATCGCTCGCCGCATGAGTCACAACTGCCCCAGGGCTGGGCTGTGCTCTGCCTCAGTGTATTGCGTGCGCCTTATGCAACAGGTCTACTAGGACAAAGGGATGGTCCATAATATTCGTGACCCAGCCAGCGATGGAAACCTCGAGAAGCCGCGAACCCTGGATGGGTCTAGAAGCATTTATTGAGTCACCGGCCTGCTATATAAGAGCGACCTGTCAAGCAGGGTGTGTGTGTTTTTCGAGCTAGTGCGAGCGTTTATCCTGAGCGACAGAAGTGTGGTGACGTGGCTTGCGAAACTCCTAGTGAAGCTGATTCTCTTGACAGCGAGAGACTGAGAAGCATACAGGGGACTGCCTGTGTTTTGAGCGAGTGTGATTTCACTGAGCGAGAGGGGCATTGTGGCGAAGTGCCGTGCGAGTTACGAAATCCAGTTACATTGTTTCCCAGCTCGTGGACAGCGAAGCAGCGTGTAGCAGGTTATCGTAAGTAACTGTAGTTTGTGTACATAAGGAAGAGGTGCAGGTAGTTTCTGTCAAGGCCACCGGACTCATTAGGACGGATTAACTTCTGTGGTTTGTTGACAAGTGAAAGGGGGCAAGAGCTCTCCATAAGGAAGAGACTTGAGGAAACTGGAGTAAGGTTCTAATTGCTTGTATTTGCTGATGAGTAGTGTATCTTTCTGTCCGCAATAAAGTTAATTATTTCTTTAAAGGAACAATCTGTGTTGTGCTTCAACCCACCGTAATCCAGTTAACAAAAGTGTCACTAGGGGGGTGGCACGTAACAGTATTATAAAATATGATCACAAGGGATTCATAGAAATGAATGATAAATGTAGCAGTTCTTATATCAGGCACACTAGCTGTAAGATTTGAATATGAGATCTGTCCAGAATTCAAATAATTTGAATTTGACCCTGGATGGTTTCCTCGGCGCTCCACTTCAATATGTTTACATTTCCTTCTTCCCTTCGTCAAATTGAATTACTGACCTCGGAAATTTTTCTCAAAAATAAAATTAACTATAACTCTCACTGGCTTCTCATTTAGAGGAAGAGACCGAGAGGTTTTCAACTTTCGGAAAGCTGAACTTCCAAACACAAGCGTCGGTTAAACTTCACTTAAATTAATTAAGATTTTAAGCGGAATGAATATTAAACTTGGCACTTTAACGATTACGAATTACGAGCTTTGCCATGAACGCACTAATTAAAACACGCTGACACTTCACCGTCTTCAGGCACATAAAAAGATCAAGGTCTTTATGTTGAAAGACGGGCTCAGCTCAGCATTAAATGCGTGGATACCACACAAAGGATTCCTCTGCTCTCACTTTGTGCAGAAAGTGCTGGGATGTTGAGCTCAAACGCAAGGTCCACGCCCTTGGGACATTGTTATTTTAAAGTTCAACATACAAGTCGCTGTATTGTTTGAGGATTTGTAACCGGAAATTGAAGAGAAGATCTCGCTGTAACTGACTAGGTATCAAGAGGACAAAAGAAGTGATAATAGCGTCATGGCATGAAACAAAGGATCTTTGAAAGACGCTTGTGGATTTTCAAATAGACCATGAAAGTGATCTGTAGTACTTTCTGAGCCGTGCTTTCATAAATTCATCCGAGGTGTGGAGGTTGAAATAAATATCCTTTAAATGTAGGCATGTCATCCATCATCCTTTTGGATAATATCATATCTTAGCTTCCACCACATCCTTCTTCGCTTTCGCGAATTATAAAATTGTGTTCTTTCAGTAGGCCTATTTAAAACTAGATCATATAATTTACAAGATTTTTTTTAAAGCAAGAGAAATAATATTATGCCTAGCCAAATTAACAATGCAATTCATTGATGTGACAATTATTCCAAAATAATATACTGTGCAGTGAGTCCGTATTTATGCCCTTAATCCACCACACCTTAAACAATCTTCTTCGTACACTTAAAACATTACTCGACTGGTCTATTTCAAATGTACTTTTTCAGGGATTTCAATCAGATAACAGTAGCTGACAAGGCATACATGACTAAGAGGTGGTACAGTATACCGTGCTGTTGATATGTATTAGGCTATATATTTCTGTTATAAACTATGCCATGGTGTTTGTATACATATCATCTACACAATTAATGGATTTGCAATGAATAGTATGCCTATAGCCGAGTCGCGTAACGTTCATAAATGCACTATAAACCGTCTTCGGGGTCTACTCCATGGAATCAATTAGTAGTAGGCCTATCCGCTGTATTTTTCGGCATTTCCACATGACCCAGAATCTTGAAATGGCTTTCGTGCATTAGATGTACAGTCATTCATGAAAGTTACGTTCACGATTGGTCCTTCAGAAAAATATACCAATAATATACGCTTAAATTATGGAGCTCTTAACATGTGTTAGAAACACGGAATTGTATGGGGGCAAGCGATGGAGTTCAACTGCCACTCAACGATTAGCCATTTCATATCAGTAGCGAAGCTCGGATATTACAGTCAATAGGCAATCCAATGTACTCGTATGTTGCTGTTATCCTGCTCCATAGCGAATTGGTTAGTGCGCTAGGCTTCGGCCCGAACGGTCCCGAACTTGGTTCCAGGCCAGCTCATCGGAAATTTAGTCTCCTTGGGTCAATACCCGTGGCCCGGTGATTTGGTGTATGTGTCGTCTTTGTATTTCTTATTAGAACGCTCAGTTCGCCCAAGGGTGTTGACTAGAAAGCCCTCCACTCGTTCTCCTAGGAAGCCACACGACATTATTATTATTATTAATAATTAGATATTATAATTATTATTGTTATTATTACTAACCCGAACTGACAGTAATGGCTACGCTGGCTAAAGCTCAGCATTAGGTCATGGGGCCAAGCTCTCTGCTGACTCGGTAGACGCGTGGGTTCGAGCCCCACCGTCGGCCGTCCTTGAAATGGTTTTCCGCGGTTTCCCATTTTCTACACCAAGCAAATGCTGGGACGGTACCTTCTGACAGGCCACGGCCGGTTCCTTCCACATCCTTGCCCAGTTTCATTCACCATCATTCCTTTCATCTCTCATTAACTCTTCTCATGAGGTTGGCGTCAGGAAGGGCATCCGGCCGTAAAAATCATCGCCACAAAGACTTCCATCGCATCTCATCCCCGACCCCGTTGGAAAACGGGAATAATAAGGGGTAGACATACATTATTACTAACCCGAGAACAGTAGCGCTGGGTCACCTTGGCCTAACACCACACAATTTTGATCCTAAATCCTCAACCGTCTACCTCGTTGCTAGCAGTCTTGGCTTTCACAGCGGAGGCCCGGGTTCGATTACCAACTTCTCCCAGGAACTTAATTCTAGTCTGAGAGCTGAAACGCGGTACACTCAACCTCGTGAGGCAAACCTGAAAAGATGCTGGTATCTGATGCCTGTGTATACAGCACACCAATGGACGCCTTGTGGCATAAATAAGACAACTAAGAGTATAAAGAATATATTAACATGGGTGTTCATAAACATCTCGTATTATTTTATTTTATGTGCTATGTGTTGAAACAATTCTGAATCATATTTCTTCTACTTCTTCCAAATTTATAAGCTTATCTTCATTCTCATAATAATCACTGGGGTCAAGGTGATGTTGTGCACATAACGAAATCAGAAATACAATGCGTTTAATACCTTGTCTGTCTACATATAAGCAAGCTTTCATTACGTGCATCTCTTGTTCCTTATCCACAACCACCTTCATAAAGTGGACAAAATATGCCTCACAACTCTTGCTATTCTTCTGATCCTACTTTTATTCTTGCATTTCCTTAAAACATATTTTTCTACCTCAGCATTCTTCAAGATTTCACATCTATTTATTCCAATCCATCACATTCATACCACAGAACATAATCACACCAGCAACAACTATAACCTTCTTCATACTAGATGTAACATCTCTTTTTTCTTCAAATCCTCACTAACATACCACAGCACATAACATCTTTTATCCTTAACTAGAAATCCTAGACCAGAGAGCATATCATCAACACCACAGAACACCTATATAATAGAAGTGAATGGCCCATGGTAAAGCATGGAAACAAGAAACTACTGCAGCACGCCTAGTGGTGTGGCAGCCAACTACCAGTGTGGAAATATTAGCTCCCAAATATGTTTTCATTTTATGTTTTTTTATTTAACTGGGTCACTCCAATCCGTATTTTATTTAAGGACACATTTCCATTTTGAAAAATCACACCAACTTGAGACTTTGGACTAGGTGGTTTTATTCAGAACTGTTCACGCCGATGTCGTATGACTCTTATTCTTTGGCGTGAGCAACATCTACATTTGACAAATACGGTTTACGAATGAAAAGTATGGATCACGATTATAAGTTGCAGAAATACGACAGTATCGTGTGTTACCCAGGAACAATATTTGCTATTGCGAGTAGTTTTAGCGTAGAAGTGACTTCAATATCTCTCAAAATCAGGATAATGAACAGTTATCGTAACGTGTTTCAAGCATGTGGAAACGCCATGTTATCAACAACACAGAACACCAAATATTACAAGGCTGGAAAGCTCTTAAGGAAGCCCTTTGCTCCTTGGAGGACATAATTCAAGTAAGTCAAAATCAACCAATCACGAGGCGAACTTTTGCCTAACAGCGCTCGTAGTGGGGTGGCGCTGAAGTACCCTGTGTTGTCAGTTACTCGTATCATAGCTTTACCCCCGTGATCAACACCATTCCCCATGACATCAACTATCAATATTCATTCCCATTATGCATGAAACCAACCAGCTTCCATCACGCATGGCAATTTTCAACAACATTCCATGGCAACCTTGCCCTAAGATCAAGGAACCATTGCCAATTAGTCAAAGCCACCTAGTCCACCCACTGTCAGCCCACCAGCAAATAATCTCAAGGCACAGAACACATAAGATTCTCTCTGGTGGCCTACCAATAAGTGGCCATGGCTGGCAACCAGATAGAAACAAAAAATAACTAAATACCAACAAAACAAAACAACAAAAAAAAACTAAAAGCAATCTCTGTAACCTATTATAAAAGTTCAGTTACAGTGTAGGTACACAGATTTATGGTAATATAAAATACTTCAAAGCGGCGAAATAAAATGTTTAACGTGGTGAAATAAAATATCCATAGCGTTGAATTCAAATAGTGAGGTATGAGTGTGCCTATGTGCACGATGCACGGATTGGTTAAATAATGAACACTCTAGAATCATTTGCAGGATGAAAAAACAATTTATTCTAGTTTATTTGAAGAACTAAAATTCAAAGGCGTTATATTTTCTGTGTTTAATACCTAACCTCGCATTTACTTCAACATTATCTATGACTACCATAGTCCTTTTCTCACCAACTCGTGAAACTTATACTGTCCCCAATGTTTAAGTATATCATTGTTTCCATGATTTCAGGATTAAAACCATTCAAGAAGGGACTTCGTTATATTCAATCTAATGAAACATTCATATATAAGATTTATTATATTCTATCAGTCGACAGAAAGTGGAACTAGGCCTATTTCTATTAATTTTGGGGACTGATGAGTGAGTTTTGAAAATCTGAAACTACTGGACGGATCATTTTGAAATTTTAACCACAGATAGATATGTCTATAGTTAGGGCACATTCTAAATGTTGACTTGATTGCGCAAATGGTTTTTGAAATAATAATAATATTTTGGAAAAATAGGGTCATAAAAAATTCCTTGCGATGGAGTTTTCACTTATTTTTCTCCATACTTGGTAAACAGTTGCTAAATACATATACAATTAGAAATTGCTCTGGAATTTGATGTGCCTTTTATATGAGAGTCAGGAGAGATAATCAAAGTGAAAAAAAATAATTCAGTAAAACCCAAAAAATAGATATTATATATATTTGAAAGCCCAAATAATGCAGTTATTTTTACTGACATAAAATTCCAGAGCAAATTATAATTTGCACACATATTTAAATATGCAAACCAACTTTGAACCAAATATCTTAAAAACTACAATACAAGGAGCAATTTGTATCATAATACATGTAAGAAAAATCTCTTCATGAGGAAACAGCTAATAAAGTTGGGTGGTTAATTACTTACATCAGAACTACCCTGAAACATATTTAAAAACCTCAGACCCCTTCTTTTCCCTTTTTTCTATTACTACAGAGTTTGATTTACATTCTCCACACAATAAACATTGAATCAGCTCTTTCCAAATACACTTATGTTCAATAATGTACTGAGACTGATGGAGCTAATGTCAACAAAAATCATAGTGCAGCGGTAGGAAGTAACTATAGTAATCAAATGAGCAAGTCATTTATTTACTTATTTCTTCTATTTACTTCATTACTGATAACAAAGATGAATTTCACGGCATGAAGAAAAATAAAACTCGAAATTAGAAGGAAATTATTTCAATATATTTTGACAGAACTTACTTCATTCCCGTGTATAAAGTTATAACTTGACTACCATAGTAAACTATGAGAATTTTTTGTTCCTAGATGTCATAAGACACTTGCCTGACCATTTCCGCAAGTGGATTTTGTGGTAACTTGTTACCAATGGCACGAAAAAAAGATCCGAAGTGTTTCAGTCCATTTGACAGGGGCGCCATGGGAAAAATTTCATCATTCCTTATTTCACAAAAGGTTTGGGCCCCAAATTTGGGCAAAATCCAAAATTCGGTATTTTGACCGAATTTCATGAAATCCCACTCATCAGTCCCCTTAGTAAATATTAAAACAAAACTTATTACCAGCATTTCATTGGTGTTTAGTATTTTTGGGCGAAGATAACACATTTCGCAAAATAATTTCATTTCGCGATATTTCTCGACTTGAATATAGAAGAAAAGGGCATATTTGGGGTAAATATATCGTTGTGATATCTTATATAGGCTATGTTTGCTGTGATATTTCGCGAACATCGTTAAAATCCGGGATTCTAGCTATGTGGTGTAAATTATCCATTCATTTACTTTTTCTAATATAATGTGATTGTAGTTTGGAGAATAATTGCATATCATTATTATTTTAATTTTTAAAAATATTTGAAAACATGTGCCAAGGAATAATGCATTTATATAAACATTGGATTTAATGAAACAACCACTTTAAGAACTATGGGTGATGGTAACCACTAGAATGCTACTAGTGCCGGGTTAACAACATAATAAAGTAAAATAGCGCTGAGAACGCAATTTTTAATCAGAAATAATTGTCATTGAAATGGAATTCATGATGCAAATCAATAAATGTAAAATTAAAATAATGGAATGCAACCCAAAGAAAATTGGAACCGCTATTGACGTCTACAGGTGAAAAACAGTCGGATATTTGTGGTACTTAGGAAGTAAAATATCCAGTGATGGTCGAAGCAAACAGGATATAAAAAGTAGGTTGGCTCAAGCAAGATAAGCAATTCTATAGGAAAGAAATCTGTTGACATCAAATACAGATATAGGTATTAGAAAGTCATTTTTGAAAGCCTTTGCATAGAGCGTGACACTCTATGGAAATGAAACTTGGGTTGTTGGCGGGCCAGAAAATAGGAGAAGAGACGGGTTTGAAATGTGGTGTTACAGGAGGATAATAAAGATCAGATGGTAGACAGAGTAACAAATGAAGAGGTATTAAGATCAGTGGGAGAGGAGAGATGTTTCTGGTGACTGCTTATGAAGGTAAGAGGTAGGTTGGTAGGACACTTACTAGGACACCTAAAAATAGAAAACTTAGTTATGGAAGGAAGTGTAGATGATAAGAACTGTAGAGATAAACGAAGGTTAGAATATGTTAAAGAGATTGCATCGGATGAAAGTTGTGGTAGTTGTGTAGAGATGGAACGATTAGCTCAGGATAGGAATCTAAAAGACTGAAGACTCACACACATCGGTCCAAATCAAAAGAGTGATGAATAAGTGGATTTAATATTATAGTAACCTATCAATAGCTCCGGATTTCATACTTAAATTTTCTAGCAATATAGTGAATTACTTTAGCACCGTACGATTTTAATAATTCACCCACGAGTACTTTAATGTACTTGCTTTGTATGTGTGAAATGTTTAAAACATACGCCGATCTTGCATGCTCAAAAAGGATGTAATTACACTTTGAGGGGAATAAATTTCAAAGGGCAATGAGGTGCTTTGTGGAAACTCGCATGGTCATCTTCCGTCCATTATAGCATTCTGAATATGATACGGTTACCTGGGGGATTTGAATTATTTAAATGCTCTTTCGTGGGAATTAGATTCTCGCTCTCAAAACTGAGTCAAGCGTCTGTTGAATAAAAAGCACATTGATGAAGGAAGCTATGGTCGTTAGTAATATAACTGCGACGCTTGACAGGCTATGGGGAGCTGCTTCTAAATTTTTCATTTCATTTCATATTTATTCATCAATGCCTTACACTATATTTACAATACACTGAAGGGAGTCTCTGAAAAGAGCAAAGCCCCACTTCGCATTCGGGATGCGTCAGACATATTGAGTCAACGAGTTTATTCTCAATACATAACACTTTTCTAATACGACTCCAATTCTTGCTAAGTTTCGGAACTGTAATTTTACTGGATGACAGGCGATTGATTTTAATATTCTGTACATTCAAGATGTTGGTTGAGGGTCGTGTTCATTCTAGGGATGTTTGGAATATAGAACAGTTAATTCTAAATGTGGTATGTTATTCTTACAAAGTTTCGTAATTACTGCTATCTATATTATCTGGTATTGATACTTCGGTGGCGTAGTCGGTAGCATGCTGAACTGCTATGCCCAAGATAGCGGGTTCACACCCGGCCGAAGTCATCGGATTTTTAAGAGCGTTAAAACCCTTCGGTATGCTTTCCTTCGGAGGGGAAGTAAAGCCGGCAGACCCATGTTATAGATTTATGGCATGTAAAAGTACCTACCACTACAATTGGTAGTATGTAGCTAAATTTGTCGGTTATTTGGTTAGACACGCTTTATCAAATTCCATCGTTTGCCGTTATGGCTCGTTCTCACGATTGCACTGATGTCACGACATTGCTGTCATGACATGAAATGCCGCAGCAGTGTCATTGTCGGAAGACTTTTTGATGTCACCGTCACAGTGCCGTGGCAGTGGTGTCGCGTATTCAAAAGTTTAGATATGCGACACCGCGGCATCATCGCTGTCGTGACATTAACGTGAACTTCCACACGCAATGTCGTCATGAGGACAGGTTTGTGCCAGTCGTGTCGTGCGATTGCATCACTCGACCACGTGTATTGTGTGTAATTATATTATTGCTGCGTTTGATATGCTTCAGTTTCTGGAACACTATCAGCAATATCCCTTTTCTTAAGAGTTCTTCAAACATATTCTCGTCGATTCGTAGAAAATTGCTCAATGACCGAGAATCTTCCAATGCCAATTCCCTCAGCAGCGTTTCAGTACACCTAGTTTTCCTCTGCGTAGTATCCATTTTCTCACCCACACATCATTCTCCTTCTTCTTACATGTTCTCTCCTCCAGAGCTATCAATTCTCCGACAACACTGGCAACGGCACGAACAACGTCCACCATGTTGCGCGAAAATGCCACGAAATCCCAAACTTCTGTACCTATCGTGTGAACAGGTACTGCCATGGCAGCGAATGCCGTGACATTTCATGACAGCAATGTCGTGACATCAGTGTCATTGTGAGAACGAGCCTTTATGCATGAGTGACAGTGACATCTCTGGTAGCGAATGTTGGAACTACTTGTCATTGAACCTGATGGGGAGCCTTCGGGCGTCCAATTAAAATACCCCGCTTTTTTATGTTGCGCAGTTATGTTAATGATAATGATGTTATTTCAAAAGACTGCCTTTAGTTTATATCATTCTAGAAATTAAAATTCAGCATACTCATTTCCAATCATGATCATGAACACATTACACTCAATCTTCCGTCGGCGATTATTGAATTTCAGGTTCTAAAGGAGATGATCACAGCGGGTTTTTCTTAGGGTGCATAAAATTAATTAATAGTGTCCTCCGCAGCCCAATGTGAGCGTGATTGTAAAGTAATTCAATTCACTGAATAGCCTTAGACTAAGCCTAGCGTAATAACCGATTACAAGACAATTGCCCGGATACCGCTGGTACAGGGTGCGGCAGAAATAACTGACGAATTTCAAACGTAAATAACACAGCAACGCAACACGATATTCACAAATTTATTGCGCAGTTTAAAAGAGCAATGTATGCCATTTGCATCATATACACACACACTAGGTTTTGAAAATAATGTCATCCAAATGTCGACCACCGCTTTCGATGCACTTGTGAAGCCTCTCCCTGAAGTTCCGCATGACCCTCCTTGTCATGTCTAGTGGTATTGCCTCGATTTACTCACGGATAGCAACTTTCAGATCGTGTAGTGTTCGCGGCTTACATTGGAAGACGCGAGCCTTCATGTATCCCCAGAGAAAGAAATCGCAAGTGGCGAGATCAGGGTAACGGGCTGGCCATGGAACGTCACCCCGTAAGGAGATTAAACGTTCTGGACACATCGCTCTGAGGAAATTGCGTAAAGGCATGTCTCACTGCACGGATATTCTCTGGTGTTCTAACGCTACGAGGCCTAGCAGGCGGATTCGTTTTAACACTTGATCCAGTTCCTCTCAAATTATTTCGCAATTTCGCATGTCTATGTAACCTAAAGTGTCTACGAAATAAACGCTGTGTTGTGGTAACAGAGTCAGCATTTTTGAAGTATACGTTTCAATCACGAAACCTCGCTGCTCACCACTCCACGCCATGCTAGCGACTGACTAGCCCTGACAAGACGATGCACGTGTTCTCCCAGGCCACGCGCACATCGACAATAACACCTGCTTAAGCGCTGTGGACAATACAGGTGTTAGATCTGCTGCTCCAATCTATGCAACTAAAATGGCAAACAGTGCTCTTTTAAACTGCGCAATACATTTGTGAATATCGTGTTGCGTTGCTGTGTTATTTACGTTTGAAATTCGTCAGTTATTTCTGCCGCACGCTGTATTTCTACAAGTGGGCCTTATCAATAGGTGGCCCGCAGATGTATTTTTGATGGCCCTCAATAAAAATGATGATGATTAAGATAATTCTTGTTTAAATGGGCCTAACATCTAGGTTATCAGCCTCTAATGATATGGGTGAATGCGTGAAATGAGAATGTAATGTACCTACGACAACTACCACTACTCCTAACTGCAGACTAATAACATGAATGCCTTCAGTGGCGTCGATGGTAACAGGCTGAATGCTATACCCAAGATCGCGGGTTCAAACCTGGCCAAAGTCATCTGATTTTTAAAAGCGCTAAAATCCTCCAGTATGCCTTCCTTCAGAGGGTAAATAAAGCCCATGTCATAGATTTATGGCATGTAAAAGAACTCGTCATCTTGGCCGACACGCCTGAGGATTCGAAAGAGTATTTGAATGGTATGGACTCCGTCTTGAAGAAAGAATTCATGATGGAAATTAATAAATGTAAAACAAAAATATTGGAATGCAGCCGAAAGAAATCAGAAACCTCTATGGACATCAAATTGGCAGGTGAAAAGCTGAAGGAAGTAGGAGACTTCTGTTACTTAGGAAGCAAAATAACCAGTGATGGACGAAGCAAGGAGGATATAAAAGGTAGGTTGGCTCAGGCAAGGAAAGCATTTCTACAGAAAAGGAATCTGTTGACATCGAATATAAATTTAGGTATTAGGAAGTCATTTTTGAAAACCTTTGTCTGGAGCGTGGCACTCTATGGAAGTGAACCATGGACTATTGGTGCAGCTGAAAAGAAGAAAATTGAGACGTTTGAAATGTGGTGTTACAGGAGAATGATGAAGATCAGATGGGTAGATAGGGTGACAAACGAAGAGGTATTAAGACGAGTGGGAGAGGAGAGATGTTTCTGGTGACTGCTAATGAAGAGAAGAGATAGGTTGGTAGGACACATACTAAGACACCCAGGAATAGCAAGCTTAGTTATGGTAGGAAGGGTCGAGGACGAGAACTGTAGGGGTAAACCAAGGTTAGAATATGTTAAACAGATTGACTCGGATGTAGGGTGTGGTAACTATGTAGAGATGAAACGATTAGCTCAGGACAGGGCGGCATGGAGAGCTGCATCAAACCAGTCAAAAGACTGAAGATTCAAACAACAACAACAACAACAAAAGATCCTACCACTACAATTGGTAGTGTGTAGCAAAATTTGTAGGTTATATTTGGCCGGTTAGAAACGCTCTAACAAGTTCTAACGTTCACCGCTTGGTGTTAGTGACAATGGCATCTGGTAGCCAAAGTTGGAACTACTTGGAATGGAACTTGTTGGGAGCCCTCGGGGGTTCAATGAAAATACCTTGCTATGGCCATCAGGCTGTAATTCATATATCAAAATAATATTATTAGAGAAGACTCTTAAATCGGTCAACACAAATTGTTCCCCAATCCATTACGAGGGAAACAAGTATGTATACACTCTAATATGAATGAAATGTTACCTGAGATATTTATCACTAAATAACACGCTTTTATGTACAAAAATGGGCGAGGGGATACTTGACTGGGTGACATGTCTCGAACGTCAAGCGATCGTCATCAGGTCCTGCTCAATTAGGCTTAGATAATGTACGATGGTCGCCTCCGTAGCGTAGCGGTCAGCATGGTTAGCTGCCGCCCCGGAGGTCCTGGGTTCGATTCCCGGCTCTGCCACAAACTTTGAAAAGTGGTATGAGGACTGGAACGGGGTCTACTCAGTCCAAATGAGTAGAGGGGGTTCGATTCCCACCTCAGCCATCCTCGAAGTGGTTTTCCGTGGTTTCCCACTTCGTCTTCGGGCAAATGCCGAGATGGTACCTTCTTCAAGGCCACGGCCGCCTCCTCCCTCTTCCTTGCCTATCCATCCTGACCATCCATTACCTTCCCTCGTGAGGCCCCTGTTCGCTTTGCAGGCGAGGCCGCCTGGGCGAGGTGCCAATCACAGCTCACCAGTTGTATCCACTCCGATTAGATGTTCCCAGCTCAAGGACACTGCCCGTAGAGGCGGTAGTGGTGAGTTCCCTCGCTGAGTCCGTGGGTTCCACCAACCCGGAGGGTAAACGACTAAGAGAAGAGAAGAAATAATGTACGATGTATATGTATTATATGCCCAAATATATACAATAATTTAGATTACAAAAGTCTGTAACGTGTCAGACTTATTTACAGATATTATTGTTAATTCGGTTTGAAGCACTTCTATGGTCGTTGTGTTATTGCTAATGTAGTTTAAGTACCGTATGTTTACCTACGATCAATTTGAACCATTATTGTAACGAACTTCAGGAGTTACGTTATCTACAGTGTTTTGTTATTTTTTTAAATCGTGTTTACCCCCCAGGGTGGTGGCTCCCTGGGACTCAGCGAGGGAACTCACCCCTACCGCCTATCCAGGCAGTGTCCTAGAGCTGGGAACATCTAATCGGAAGGGATACAACTGGTGAGGTGGGATGAGCACCTCGCCCAGGCGGCCTCACCTGCAAAGCGAACAGGGACCTCATGAGGGAAGGGAGGGGAAGATTGGGATGGATAGGCAAGGAAGAGGGAAGGAGGCGGCCGTGGCCTTACGGTAGGGACCATCCCGGCATTTGCCCGAAGACGAAGTGGGAAACCACGGAAAACCACTTCGAGGATGGCTGAGGAGAATCGAACCCCCTCTACTCATTTGGGCCACCCGAGGCTGAGTAGACCCCGTTCCAGTCCTCGTACGACTTTTCAAATTTCGTGGCAGAGCCGGGAATCGAACCCAGGACCTCCGGGGCGGCAGCTAACCATGCTGACCGCTACGCTACGGAGGCGACGTTTTGTTATTTATGATCCTAATTCAACAGTTGGTATTTAAATTGGTGGACTATATTATTGCGGTTAGCTTGTAAATGTGAAGAATACACAACGGAATGGAACAAGGTTATGTAAACATAGCCGGTTTTTGATGTGTTACATCTTTCCAGTCGGTTGCTGGATATTTTTGTGGCAGTGATTTTGAAAAATGGGACGGTAATGGATCGGACGGAAGTGTGTAAGACGAACTGCCAGCTGGGATGCGATCCAGCTGACAGTGGTACCATGTGGAACGTATATCTCATACGGATTACTTTAAGGTTTGGAAGCGCCATTACAGATATTTCTACAATAAATCATCTTCAAGTTGTCGTTCTTTGGTGTAAAAATATTAATTTCATCATATTTGCTGAAAACAATTATGATTTATTAAGAGTCTGTTTTTCAATCCCTGGATAAAAGTGATGGGCATCCACTCCCCAAGTAACTTTGCTCAACACTTTTATACTGAACGGTAAACGCTCTTGCAAACTCTGGTGCCAACTGATTGAAACACAAACCACAAGTCACGGGTACATGTTAAAAGTCTTCGTATCAGTATTTAAATGATGATATGCTTTGATATGAAACATAGTAACTAGTCGGCAAAGGCAGTATTATGTTTCTGCACAATGGCTATTCAAATATTAGCCCAAATTGCGGTAATGCAGTGGTCAATGTAATATATATCGATGTTATTATACGGGAACTGAGCTAGTCTTTCATGGACCACTATAGGAATTCCCTTTACTGTCATGTAGGCGTATTCATAACTAATTTAAAACTCAATTCCATGCAGGAACATTATAGAAAAAAAAATCAAAATATTAATGAAGCATAAAAATTACTTCCATATTATTACCGGCACGTGAACATGAGTAACTGTCTTGCACTCTAAATTTCTGTGGTTTTAATGGCTGCGTGATAGCGTCTTGGTCTGTGAATCATGAGGTCTCAGGTTCGAACCTCAGTCTCGGCAATTAATTTTGCTACCGGATTATCGATATAAACGATATCTATCACAATATTATGCGTCATTTTAACGGAATCTACATGAAATTACGACTTATGTAAATTTAATTACAATAGTTTGAACCAAGCAGGAGTTGGACACTTAGGGTCGCAAGTGTCCAGAAATACCTTAAAAGTGAACCACAAACTGTTAAACATATGACGTCATCAGGTGACTGCTCAGCCCATGCTCCCTTGCGCACACCAAAGCAAATGTTGAATATCATATCACTCTGGTTCCGTGTCCTGCTTCCACTTGAAAGGAGAAGAGAGAGAACAAAGAAAGCTGATGGATAGACCCCGGATTTGAACCTCGAACCCCACGCGCCCAAGTCGCACACGCAGACTCGGAGCCAGAGTGATATGCCATTCAACGTTTGCTTTGGATGCTTTGGTTGGTGTGCGTAAGAGAGCACGGGCCAGACCGCTCGAGCGTAGCCGTCACCTGATGACGTCATATGTTTAACAGTTGTGGTTCACTTTTAAGGTATTTCCGGACACTTGCGACCCAAAGTGTCCTATATCAAATTACTCGTCTCAATGCCATCTACGGCGCTACAGAGAGTTTTAAACGTTAATAAGAATCACACTGTCGATAGGCTAGAGACTATGGTTTCAGTCCTCCTCTTAATCATACTAATACTAGCAGAAGTACCCGCTCTTCGAACGGTCTTCGGTATTAATAACCAGACGTTATCAATTGAGATACTGTTCCAATGGTTAGGGGCTTGTCATTCCTTCATAAGTTTATCAGAACGAAGTTAGTTTTCTGGGTATATCGCAGACACTGTTAATTTAAGGGTCGTAAAATGTGGATTTCGGAGACCCTTTATAGACTCCCCAGTTTTGTATCACACATTGAGAAGCGCAACATATGCTATTGTCCTCCTTCTAAGAGAATTTATATTTTTCGCCTATTTTAGCATGTATTTTGAAAAGTGTTTCCTTATACCCACCCTTCTATGAGAAGTACGTTGAAGAGTTTTCTAAATGATTGGTGTATTGATTCATGGTTACAATACCTAATTTTACAATGCTCAAAGCACCCGAACATGAATTATAGGCGTACAAAAACATAAATAAATATCAACCACACACTATCAAACAAAATCATCTTTACGATGAACCCGTTTGTCGACAAAAATATGATTACTTAAAATGTGCTCTCAAACTAATTCACCTAACGTGTACTTCCTGACGTGAAAATAATATTGAAAACTTCGTAGACGAAACGCAATATATGTCAAATTAAAACTGGCCCTCACCGTTGTGGAAAGTCCCCATCCCCTGGAAGACCCCTTTAATAAATAATTATAAAGGCTCGTGGTGCATTTAATTCGGGACTTTTAGCCTCCAATGGCCCTAATTCCCAAAAGCTGCAAAAAACACTATTCCAATTCAGGAATTTTTGAAAATAATGTTGCTCTTTGGAGATATAATAGATCTTCTGTACAACATATCGCATATCGCACGTGTAAGTCACGTGTAAAAAATCTAGGGTACCCCTTGACCCCCTTAATCGCAGTGTTGAATTTTACAATCTATGTTTGATTCGACGATAACCTTATAGCCATTTGCAAACTTTAACAGAAATTTAATAAATTGAGACGTTTGAAATGTGGTGTTACAGGAGAATGATGAAGATCGGATGGGTAGATAGGGTGACAAACGAAGAGGTATTAAGACGAGTGGGAGAGGAGAGATGATTCTGGCGACTGCTAATGAAGAGAAGAGATAGGTTGGTAGGACACATACTAAGACACCCAGGAATTGCTTCTTACAGAAATAGATGGAAAGTTGGATGTCTCCTCTTGTGGCACTGTTGTCATGGTTACCGGCTGCATTACATCATTAGTTTCTTCTAGTTCTTCTTCTTCTTTCGGATGGGCCAGCTAAGGACCACGACGTTCAACTTTTCAGCTTGGTGAGGGACTTGATGTTTGCCCAATATTCGTGCATTCTCCTCTCTTTTGTCCAGATGATGCCGGTTTTCTTACAGGGTGGTCTGTCCTGAAAACTCTTCTGTTTAAGTATCTTTCTGAGATGTGATCGGCTTCTAATATCACTTTTCATTCTCTTCAGTTCTTGGATATCCTTGTCAACTACTGTAAGCGACGGTGCCTCACTCCTTCTCTTCCCCCAGTAGTTGAGAATCCCGTTTGTTAGTCTTGTTGGGTTCATCCATGAGACATGTCCATAGAAAGCCAGACGTCTCTTCCTGGCCACATCTGTGATTTTCTCAGTATAACTATATAGCTCCTGATTTGGTCTTCATCTGTACTCGTCATCTATTTATTAGTTTATAGAATAAAAGAGTGCCATATCCCCTCCAGGGACGTAGGCGACCTAAATAAGAGCCCTTGACTAAGTCAAGGGATTACTAACCAGGCATCCTGAGCCGGAGTTTGCGTGTGGTAGGGTGGCCAGATCCTTTCCACTCCTCCACCTACCATAGCATCCGACAAGTTCCCATTTTGCATCACGAGGCTGGGAGACCCCGTACCAGACCATAGCAAGACTTTTAAGTTCTTGGCAGAGCTGGGGATCGAACCAGGTACCTCGAGGGTGACAGCCAACAATGCTAGCCACTGCGCCACGAGGTGGTATTTATTAGTTTATTAAATGAAATTAGTTTCATGGGAATATCTGAGAAACGTGGTTTAAGAGCCTTAAAACTTAGTAGCCTCCAAGCCACTGAGGGGCTGAAAATTAGTTTTGCTCGTCCTTGTACGCCATAATACAATGATAATAATTATTATAATTTAATAATATAGGGATAGGGATATAATAGTTCTTTAGTACCCCTTGACCCCCTTAAGCGCATCATATACGTATTGATGAATTTTACAGCTGAAGTTGGTTCCGTGATAACCGTATAGCCGTTTGCGAACGTTCACAGTAATGTAATAAATGGAATGGCATTGCGTCTTACAGAAATAGATGGACTTCTGAGATCGTGTTGCCATGGTTACCAGCCTGCATTCTTTTAATAGCTTAATAAATGAAATTAGTTTTTTGAGTATATCTCAAAAACTGTTGGTTTTAGGACCTTAAAATGTGGTTTTCGGGGCCCGTAGGGCTCCCGAGTTTTGTTTCTGACATTGAGATGCTGAAAATGAGCTTTGTCACGTTTGTCTACGCCCATTTCAGCATGCATTTTAAGGGGTTAGGCTCTCTATTATGAGAGGTACGGAGAAGAGTTACATCAATGATTACTTTCGTGCCTCTGATGGACTTCTGTACCAAATTTTATGTAGATCCACTTAGCCGTTCTCGAGTGATGTGCGTGCAAAATTTTACACAGACAAACAAACAGACAGACAGACAGACAAAAATTTGTTTTTGCTCGCAACCGTAATAAACCTGTCTAAAACGCGTTAATAACTCAAAATTCCGTGGAAATTCCGAAAAAAAGACAAACTTTCATTTATATATATATATATAGGCCTAATAAATATATAGTCTAGAGAAGATATAAAAATGAGATGGTGTGTGTTTGTCTGTCTGTGTGTTACTCAATAACGCAAGAACCACTAGTCCGATTTAAATGAAATTTTGCATGGATGTAGCTGATTTACTAGGTTTAAATATAGGATACTTTTTATTTCGATATTTTGTACCATCAAAAAATGGCCACCATTTAAGTGACGTCACTACACCCTTTGGTTTCAAAATTTCATATTTCCATATCAAATAAAAAGAGATCGCTAAGAAATAGCAAACTATTGATGCCACATACGATCTTGAAAATTTAATTTCCTATCCGACAGGTCCTTATCACGATTCGTGTTATCTCCAACGGTTAGCGAGTAAAATCCACATTTGTGACGTCACTACACCCTTTGGTTTCAAAATTTCATGTTTCCATATCAAATAAAAAGAGAACGCTAGGAAATAGCAAACTTTTGATTGCATACACGAGCTTTAACATTTAATTTTCTATCCGAAAGGTACTTATCACTTTTCGTGTATCTCCAACGGTTAGTGAGTAAAACCTAAATTTGTGCAATAAAACACGGTCAACACTGAGCGGGCAGTATATCTCTATATATATAACAAGTAGTGCCGTGAAGAACTATACAGCCTATTTTCATATATCCTACTCATGTTAATTGCCTCTATGAACATACAAAATTTAAGTTTGAAGGTTGTGATAGATTCGTAGATATTGTGAACCGTCTAAATATTTCGATGGTCGCCACGTTGGATTTCATGTACTGTTACATGAAGATTATTGTGTACATGTGGTATTCAAACTTCAATCGCATGATTAGAACACAAGAAGTAAAAACGAGATTTAAAAATTTCACACAGCTGCCATCTTGTGGTTATGGAAACAATTGAAATGAATTAGTTGCCAGTGGATTAACATGCATATAACGTGCAAAGTTTCACTGCACTCGGATGGTTAAATCGCGAGAAACCTCCATTTAAATATTTATACATCGCGTCGCCGCCATGTTTGATTTGTGCTCACCACGTTACTGAAAGTCCTGTAGGTGAACTTATGTTCATAGTTTCTATGAACATAAAAAATGTCAGCATGATTGTTGTAAAAGATTCGTAGATATTGAGAACCGTCTAAATATGTCCGATGCTCGCCATTTTGGATTGTTATATGTATAGGCCATAGAGGTATGTACCATTAAAGGAAAATTATTGCGTAGATTCATTACTCAAACTTTCACTTCGATCGCATGATTACGACTCAAGAAATAAAAACTTAATTTTAAAATTTGGCACAGCCGCCATCTTCAGGCTATGTGAACAATCGGACTAAATTAGATGCCAGTGAATTACAATGTGTATAAACATTTGCTGTACCAAGTTTCATTACGTTTGAATGGTTAAATCACGAGAAAAGTCTATTAAAATGTTTCAAATTCGCTTGCCCGCCATGTTCGTTTTTTACTTTGCAGGTTTGTGAAAGTTACATAGATAAACTTCTACCAGTGCCCTTTATTAGCGTACATAATTTCAGGGTAATATCTGTAATAGTTTCGGAGATATGGAATGTCAGTGAAATATTTCGCACAGCCGCCATTTTGAGGTTATGTAAACAATTGAACTAAATTAGACGCCAGTGCATTACAATGTGTATAACCATTTGCTGTACCAAGTTTCATTACGTTTGGATGGTTAAATCACGAGAAAAGTCTATTTAAAAGTCTCAAATTCGCATGGCCACCATGTTGGTTTTGTAGTTACCAGGTTTTTGAAAGTCTCATAGGCGAACTTCTTGTAGTGCCCTTTATCACCGTACACAATTTCAGGGTGATATCTGTAATAGTTTCGGAGACTCTGAATGCTGGTGAGAAAATTCGCACGGCCGCCATGTTGGATTGGTGAGACACAATAAAATTTTAAGGGCACGGTCGAGGTCACCCAGAATGGTGCTTTGAACTTACCGAGTTTCATTCAAATCGCTCCAGCCGTTTAGACGTTATTAGGGGGACGCACACACACACATCACACACACATCCACACACAGACACACGGATAAAAGGTGATCTCATAAGCCTATTTTTTTCAAAAATGAAAATAGGCTAAAAATGAAAGTTCGTCTGTTTTTTTCTCAATTTCTACGGAAATTTGAGTTATTTACGCGTTTCAGACTGTTTTATGATGGATGCGCGCGAAAATATTTTTTTGTCTGTCTGTTAGTTTGTTTGTCTGTGGACAACTTTGTTCCCTTATAACTCGAGAACGGCTGGGTGTATCAACGTAAAATTTGGTACAGATATCCATCAGAGGCACGACACTAATCATTGATGTAACTCTTCTCCGTACTTTTCATAAAAGGGGGCCTACCCCCTTAAAATACATGCTGAATTAGGCGTAGAAGGACGAGACAAAGCTCATTTTCAGCCCCTCAATGTGAGAGACAAAACTCGGGGACCCTAAAACCAACCGTTTTTGAGATATTCCCAAAAAACTAATTTCATTTAATAAACTAATGAACGAATGCAAGCCGGTAACCATGGCAACAGATTCTCAGAGGTCCATATATTGCTGTAAGAAGCAATGTCACTCCATTTATTACATTTCTGTGAAAGTTTGCAAATGGCTATAAGGTTATCACGGAACCAACGTACACTGTGTAATTCATCAATGCAATTAAGGGGTCAAGGGGTAACCTAGAATTTTTCATGCAATTTTCACGTGCGACATATAGTACACAAGGTCTATTCTTCTTCTTCTTCTACTTCTTCGTGAATGGGTCGCTTAGGACCACGCGAAATCAACACTTTCTAGCCTTCCTGTTGGCCCAGTATTCCTTCATTCGCAACGAGTGGGTCTGTTTCCGCTGCTCTGACCATCGATGTTGTGTAGTCTTCTTCTCTTCTTCCTCGAAACCCCGCGTCTGAGTGATTTTCCTGATTTCCTTCCGGTCATGTAAGTTTGGTGATCCTAATTCCTTTAAGTCTCTCTCTGTAAATTTATACCAATTCGGTCTAGTAGCCTTGTTCTTTAAAAAAGTATGTACTGTATTTTATGTGTCAGTCTGTTCGGGTCCATTCTTTCTATGTGTCCCATAAATTGGATTCTTCGCATTCGCCTTGTGTCTGTGATTTTGGAAACTTTTTGTATATTTCTGTATATTCATTGCCTGGCTTCGTTCGTTTTATTGTTCCTTATTATAGACAGGATTATTACCTAATAGTGTGAATAAGGGTGAACTCTCCAAACTAAATGTGTTCATTTAGATTATCTTCGTTTACTTTAGCTAAATGGTTTTCTATGGTTTCTTTTATGTCAAGTTCCCTACGTTTTGTTTCGAGTGTATGATTCTTCGGTCTGTTTCTATATTTGTGAAATTATGTCCAGAGTCGTACATGTGTTCGCATACTGCCTTGTGTTTCCTTTGTTTGATTGCACTTCTGTGTTCTTTATAAGGTGTGTCCATCCTCCTCGCCGTCTGTCCTACGTAATTTGATTGACACCCTGTTTCTTGGCAGCCTCTTATATACACCCCTGCTTTTGAGTATGGGTTTTGTTGGTTTAAATTGCTATTATGAAGATGCTTACCATGTGGGTTTTTGAATGCTATTTATATTCCTTGGTTTTCGAAAATATTGATGAGTTTGTGCGAGTTTTCGTTTACGAAATTGAAAAGTGCAAACTTGCTTTCGTTACTGGTTGGCGTTTGTACTAAACTATGTTTTGTCTGATATCTTTCTATTACTCGTTGTGAAGTTGTTCTCTTTAGCTATTTGTTTTATGGTTGATGTAGAAGTCCTCTAAGATCTTACAGTTTGCACCATTGAAACAAATTCAACATGAAATCGGTAATTGAACGGAACATCAATTACCTCGATATAACATTCGAACGGACGAACATTAACCTGCCGAACTGGATCTTTCGCAAGACCACTCAAACATTACATACGGGCCGTGAAAGCCAATATACCACATTTTTGTAAGCCTTTGAAAGGAGGTGAAAGCCTGCCTGAGCATTTAGCTCTCGCAGTTAAGAGGCGCACGTGCTCTTCATAAGAAAGGAGGTATTGCATTGTTCGCTACTCCTGCGGGGGTCCAGGCGTGGACACCAAGAGCCCGCTGGTAAGCCAACTTGATGTTCCTAGGCGAAACCCCAATCAAGACATGGCACAAACCTAGAAAAAATGCTGAGTTTTATTACATACTATTGATAATTGTTCCAACCACCCAGTCGCACATACAATAGCGGATTTCAACTAGATGGTTCATAGGGCCTTAAGTATACCCATGATAAAAGAAACATACGGCAAAGAAATTAAAACTCTGTGTACCTAATATTATCCTGTCTTCTTCTTCTTCTTCTTCTTCTACTTCTGCTTTTACGGCCTCATTGGACCACTTCAGTCAATCATTTCTTGGTCCTCTTCTTCAGTAAGTTTCCTTTCCGAGTCGCCCAGTAGCTTTTCATTCGCTCTGATCTTCTCAGGCGATCCTCATCTGTAAATACCCTTTTTACTGTATTACGTTTGTCTATTTTAGCCAGAAATCTTATTTTTATATCTCTCAGTTTTTTTGTTTCGTTTTGCAAGTCATCCAAGGTTATTTCTAATTCTTTCATATCTTCTCTAATTTCCTTAATCCATCCTACTTGTTGTTTCATATTCCAAATTTTCACTACAATTTTTCTAGATAACCTGGTTTCTGGTGTCCTCATGATGTGACCAAAAAAAGAAATCCGTTCTTCCGAATAACATCAGTGATGGGCTCCAGTTCTCTGTATACCACTTCATTCGGTACTATCCACCACTGTCCATCTTTCTGATATTTTTTATTTATGCATGTTCTAGCTATTCTTCTTTCTACTTTTAAAATTTTGTCGATTCTGTTTTTCTGAGTAACTTTAAAAAGAGTTTCACTTCCATATATCACCTCTACATAATAAAATGCTCATAAATTGTATTCTTTTAATCTGCCACAGGTGACGAAACGAATCCAGAATGCTTAATCAAATTTAAATGGAAGACCAACTGTTTGATATTGATGGTGATGCTGATGAATGTTGATTTAAGGGTCAGAACATCGGGGACATCAGCTCCAATAAATTGTATTAAGAATGGCTCAGAAAAGTTAATATTATAAACTTAGTGCCAAAAAATAGCGACTTGAATAACATTGTTACCAGCACAGCCTCGCATCTGAACAAACTTTTACTATGCCACCATCCTTCTTCCTTTCTTCACAACTACCTGTTACACAGGGAGTCAATACAGAGACTATCGACTGGTGTGTCCATCCGCTCGATTAAGTTTGTCTTCCAACTTTCTTTTCTTGGCTCAGCTGCAATTCTCCCTCAAATACAAACTCGCACAACACATCTGTCAAGGAGTTTGCGTTACTTTTGAAACTAACTTTGCATCATTCTAATTATTTTAAAATTTTTAGTGGATCACCTGTAGAGTCATCCGTATAATATCAATAACATGAATTCGCTCTCCAGCTAAGAAATACATTTTAAGTGTGACCAAAATCCATGGTACTGGCAGTTGTAAAATCTTTGTAAAGCCTTATCGTGTCACATTTCGTGGCCACAAGAGATCACTGTAGCTGAATTCCAGCTAAAATGGGATAAGTATCCTTGATAGACCTGCATGTTATGATCAGAAGATATGTAAGCCTACTTCAGTTCCTAAAAATCAGAGTTGATGTTTGCCATTCTATCGGCCAGAAATCATTTATCCTTTGATTGGGTCTAATAAGACCATGGGTATCCAAGAAAGACTGTCGCCCAACTCATAGCCATCAGATTATGGGGGACGCGTGGGTATCGTGACTATACCCTCAGTCACACTTCATTTTTTTAGAGCTAGGTGTGCTAGTTCTCATAACAAGATCCGTGGCAAATATCCGCATGAAACTGAGTGCACCACACTTCAGCCATTACGCCACTTTTCCAGGGATGTGAATATTATTAAACTCAGATCCTCTTTTCTACTTTTGTTTGCATGATTTACGTAAACTTGGGAAGCAACACTTATTTACATTCATACATTAATTTTCATTTAATACTGCTTTGGGGAACAGCCCAGCGAGATAACGGACCCTCACACACTGGATTTCCATTCAGTCGAGTGCAAACAGTGACCAAGTGAACTGCTCTCAACAGGACCGCGCAAGACTCAACCAGATGAGTAACCTGTACCATACAATCTGAATTGATCATTTACAACAACCACATTTTCACCCCAAACAGGCAAATTCCGGAGGTCAATCACCACTTCCAGTATCTCAACAAAACGTCACATTGACTACAACTAACAAATACTGACGAGTTGCATTATCTCAACTAATACTGCAACTAAATAAGTGTTCATATTTTAAATATTTTCACTCGTACTTTCAGACATAGATTTTATAGCCGAATTGATCTGACGATGATCGTTTGACGATCGAAACTGGTCATCCAAGTGTATTTATTAAACTCATGTAACTTTTTCCAGGATTAGGGAATAATCCATCTCCTTTGGGCACAATCGTGTTGACCGACTGGAAAGCACCAAACCTTTGTTTTGAATGTTTAGGTTAAGGCAGTTTTTCTTAATTTTTATTTTATTTCAATGCCCTCTGAATGATGAGAGCTGCATAAAGAGGCTTTGCAGCCTCAGTGGCCTGTATATGAGAAACTATTAACAAAATTCAATGTAACAATAATAATTATAATAACAATAACCCAATAATTAATCTTCACATTGAATCTACAAACGACGGGCAAAACAAGTAGATCCGTCACCAAAACAATAAGATACGAGAACAATTTATACAAATTGAAAAAAAGGAGAATACAATATCAATAGGCTAATCTGACATGGGGGACCACTAACATATAGGTTACAAGTTATGAGATAAGTTTCCCAGAACTCCAAGTAAACGGTGCTGAAGACCATGATGTTTAATACCTTTAATGAAACAATACAAAAAAAAAAAAAGGAATTGTTCGTTTAAAACACCGGCCTCTTACACAGTTCTGTATTTTGCATGCAGACAGGAAGGGTTGACATTAATATTCATAGCGGTATCAATGAGACTCCGAGAGGGGTTACAGCGGTAAAGCAAGTAGCGAACTGTGGAAACACGGTGCTCTTCAGGTACATGAAAGAGATGAAGATTAAAGAGTGACGTAAACAGAATCCACGAAGCGTTCACTCCAAAGTGGTGTGGAAGTTGGTAGAGCTGCGGGGAGCGTGTATTGGAATGGAGGCCAAATTCCCACTTTCCCACATGGATAAAGATTAACGAGTTCCCGGAGTATCTTGCAATTAACCGTAACAGGCCAAATGCATATATCTGAACTCTGCTCGGAGGATTTAGTCCCGGAAAGATCTTTCCTTTAATACACGAGAATAATACAACTTTCAATCGTGCATGTATAGATTTACTCTCGAATTCGTAGGCTAACTCGAACAATTTGTGTATGAATGTATGTGAGTCCACTTCCTGGTGTAGCGTCTAGCATTGTTGGCTGTCGATTCCCGCTCCTGCCAAGACATTTAATCGAAATTTGATATTTTTCAGTCATTCAACATGATTGTACCCAATTGTGGCTGGTTATTCCCTAATCCTGAAAAAAAACAAACTTTGAAATAAATAAATAAATAAGTAAATAAATAAATAAATAAATAAATGGATATACAAACAAGAAGTTCCGTAACGAACTAAAGAGCCTACTTTTCTTAAAATTTAAGATCTATGCCAATGATTAATCTATATGGATCTATCTAGAATAATGACGAAATTAAGTTGGTAATATCGAAATTTCTAATTAGTTCGAAATACTGTATACCTGGCATACTGTAGCCTAATAGAGAACTACAATTGGCAGCCCTGGTGACTGAATATATTCTTAGTTCCATCTCTTAAGGTACAGAATACAAAATTTGGTTGAAGTCCAATGGATAGCATGGCCGTTACATGCAGTTAAATATTGGATCAAACAGCGCGCGTAGAATCATGTTGGCAACAATGACATACATGTATTGGTCAGAAATAATCTGAAATAATATGATCTATTGTTGTGCCAATTTTGAATAAAATCCACTAGTTAGTATAGAAATTACATGCATTTTAAAATTGGATCTATCAGCAGGCTTAGAATCATGTTGGCAGCACTGACGTATATTAGTTACTCCAAATTAATCTAGAATGCCAGCTACTATACGTGTGCAAAGTTTAGAGCTATTGGCTTGCATACTTTCTGATATATTGATATTAGGGTAACAAAAATAGAGACAGTATTTACTAACAGTTGGCAGCCCTGGTTACTCTTAAGAATCGGCATATACATATCTGTTATGGTACACATAGCACACACGAAATTTGGTTGAAATCCAAATGATAGTATAGAAGTTACATGTATTTAAAGTTGGACATCTCAGCAGGCTTAGAATCATGTTGGTAGCACTGGCGTATGTAAGTTTCTCCAAATTAATATAGAATGTCAGGTACTATACGTGTGCATAGTTTAAAGCTGTCGGCTAGCATACTTTCTGATATATTGGTATTTGGATAAAATAAATTGAGAGCATTTATTTACAGTTGGCAGCCCTGGTGGATCTTAATAATACGTTCAGTCATGTCTGTGTATGTACACATAGCACATACGAAATTTGGTTGAAATCCAATTGATAGTGTAGAAGGTATATGCATATAAAAGTTGGACCTATCACAAGGCGTATATTCATTTTGGCAACACTGCCATGTATGGCCTCCTGGAAATTTAAACTGCAATATTATTATCTATACGTGTGCCAATTTTGAAATAGCTCCTATTCATACCTTCCAAGATATCCAACATGGAGCTCAAATTTCAATTGCGATTTTTCAGCAGTTGGTAGCACTGACATCATTTTCAAATATGGGCGTGAGATATTCAGGTATAGATCTTTACTCCTAGCAAATTTTGTTTCGATTGCTGCAGCCGTTTAGGAGTTGATAGGGGGGGGACACACACACAGCCAGACAGACAGAAGGACTGACAGACAGAAGGACAGACAGACAGACAGACAGACAGACACACATTTGCCCGATCTCATAAGTCTACTTTTATGTTCGACCCTGACTATTATGTGTCTGAAAACTGTATCATAATGATGGTCATTATAACACTATTATTCATTATGAAACAGTTTCTCCCACCAATCACAGCTCAAGAAACAAATTTTTTGACCAATTAGATAAGGATACCTTCGCGCATGCTCTCAAAATCCAACATGTCTATATAAATTACCGAAAGTGCACCGTCCAAATGTTCGCGTAAATAAACTGGTGAATATGAGACAAGAAATAGCACTGTACCTTAATATACCTAAATCCAATTTCTACTCGGCGCGTTGATTTCAAACGACTACGGTGACAGTTTTGCTGAATACTGGTTCACGATCTGCACATCTGGCATTGAATCACACAGAGCGCATGCGTCGGCCGGCCAGAGAGCTTGGAACAGGGAGATGTGCTACCTAGCGCACCACCCGATCACAAAATTCTAGTTACTGAACAGATATTTATGAATATTTATGTTAAAACATGTAATAAAGTTATAATTATCGTCGAACATAAACAGTCGTATGCAACTCGCCTATAATGGTAATTAAGACACTCGTATGGAAATTATAAAACGCGCTAAAGCTCGTTTTATAAAGAATAATAATAATTTTAATGTTATTGGTTTTACGTCCCTTTTAACTACACTGGCTTTTAGAGACGCCGGGGTGCCGGAATTTTGCCCCGAAGGGGATCTTTAACGTGCCAGTAAATCTACAGACACGGCTCCCTCGCATTTGCGCACCCTCAAATGCCAGCTGACTGCGCCAGGTTTCGAACCTGCAACCTTGGGCTCAGCAAGCGAGAACGTTACCCCTGAGCCACGCAGCCAGACGTTTTATAAAGACACTCGTGTCTTAATTATAGCCATTATAGGCTCGTTGCATAATGTACTATTTCCTCATTTTTGCAAAATGTGAAAAGTAGGCTAAAAAGGATACGTAATTTTTTCCAGGAATAGGGAATAACCCATCACAATTGAGTACAATCGTATAAACCGACTGAAAAACATCAAATTTCCATTTTTTTAGCCTACTTTTCACATTTTGCAAAAATGAGGAAAAAGTAGTCTTATGAGATCGATCCAGGAAAATGTGTGTGTGTCTGTCTGTCTGTCCTTCTGTCTGTCTGGCTGGCTGTGTGTGTGTGTCCCCCTATCAACTCCTAAACAGCTGCAGCAATCAAAACCAAATTTAGTGTGAGTAAAGATGTGCACCGGAATAGCTCACGTCCAAATTTGAAAATGATGTCAGTGCTACCAACTGCTGAAAAAACGCACTAGAAATTTGAGCTCCATGTTGGATATCTTGCAAGGTATGCATGGGAGCTATTCCAAAATTGGCACACATGTAGATGATACTATTTCAGTTTAATTTCCAGGAGGCCAACCATGACAGTGTTGCCAAAATAATTTTAAGCCTTATGATAGGTCCAATGTTTAAATGCATATAACTTCTACACTATCAACCGGATTTCAACCAAATTTCGGATGTAATATCTGTACATAAACAGATATGACTGAGCGTATTCGTAAAAGCCACCAGAGCTGCCAACTGTTAATAATTGCTCTCTCTATTTTTTAAATCCAAATACCAATATATCAGAAAGTATGCAAGCCAACAGCTTTAAACTATGCACACGTATATTCTGACATTTTAGATTAATTTTGAGTAACTTATATACGTCAGTTCTACCAACATGATTATAAGCCTGCTGATAGTACCATTTTTTAAATACATGTAACTTGTATACTATCAGTTGGATTTCAGCCAAATTTCGTATGTGCAATGTGTACCATAACAGATATGACTATAAGTATTGTTAAGAGCAATCAGGGCTGCCAACTGTTAATAAATGCTGTCTATATTCTTTTAACCCTAATATCAATATATCAGGAAGTATGCAAGCCACCAGCTCTATACTTTGCACACGTATAGCACCTGACATTCTAGATTAATTTGGAGTAATTAATACAAGGCGGTGCTGCCAACATGTTTCTATGCCTGCTGATATGTCCAATTTTAAAATACATGTAACTTCTATACTAACAAATAGATTTCATCCAAAATTGGCACAACAAGATATCGTAATAATTCAGATTATTTCTGACCAGCACACGCATGGTATTGTTGGCAACATGCTTTTACGCGTGCTGATAGATCCAGTGTCTAACTGCATGTAACGTCCATTGGACTTCAACCAAATTTTGTATTCTGTACCTTAAGAGGTGGAATATATTCAGTCACCAGGGCTGTCAACTGTAGTGCTCTATTAGGCTACATTATACCAGGTATATATTGAACTAATTAGATATTTCGATATTACAAACTTAATTTCGTCATTATTCTAGATAGGTTCACATACTGTAGAATAATCATTGGCATGAAAAGTAGGCTGTATAGTTCTTCACGGAACTTCTTGTTTTTGTCGTGTAGCCTCCTGAGAGGCCGAGTGCAGGTCTTTCTAGTCGACGCCCGTGGGCGACATGCGCGTCGGGATGAGATATGGAATGGATGAAGATGAATGAAACTGGGCAAGGATGTGGAAGGAAGCGGCCGTGGCCTGTCAGAAGGTACTGTCCCAGCATTTGCCTGGTGTTGAAAATGGGAAACCACGGAAAACCATTTCAAGGACAGCCGACGGTGGGGCTCGAACCCACGCATCTACCGAGTCAGTAGAGAGCTTAGCCCCTTGACCTAACGGAGCGCTTTTAGCCCGCGTAGCCCCTACTGTCGGTAAATTTCCATTACTAAGTAAACACGGAAAATGGCTTCAAACACCATAACAAGAAATGTATAAGGTGCGTTCAAAAAGTAACGAGCCGGACGCTGGAATGCGCAAACCGGTGACGACATCGGCTAATCGTGGCGTGTGTAACGAGGTGTGGTTCTCACCAGAGCGTGGAAGGTCACAGCCCGTCGCTAGAGGTCACGCGTGCACGTCACGTGACGACACAAAGCGAGCAGCAGCATGCATCAATTATCCAACGCTGCCAGTCGCATCGCAAACAGTGACATGGAGGCGTCAACCGAAGAGCAACGAGGTGTTGTTCGGTTTCTGACAGTGGAAGGAGTAGGGGGAACGGACATTCATCGCCGAATGTCACAAGTGTACGGCGAACACTGCATGTCCCTTGCAAGGGCCAAGGCGTGGCACAAGCGCTTCAGGGAAGGACGGGTGTCGTTAGCCGATGATGCCCGGTCTGGGGCACCCCCATGCATTACCGATGACAACGTCCAGCTGGTTGATGCACTCATTACCCAGGACCGCCGAGTGACAGTAAACGCCATAGCCGCCGTGGTCGCTCCACGACAATGCACGACCTCATACGGCCAACACAGTCGCGGCACTCCTGAAGAAATTCAAATGAGAGGTTCTCGGGCACCCTCCATACAGTCCAGACATCTCTCCCTGTCATTTTGCCATGTGTGGTCCCCTGAAAAGGGCTCTGCGGGGCCAACGATTCACCTCGGACGCCGACGTCCAGCTGTTCGTGCGGAACTGGTTCTCATCGCAGCCCAGGGAATTTTATGAGATAGCCATTCACCGCCTCGTGTCACAGTGGGACAAGTGCCTCAACAGCCAGGGCCAATACTTCTAACATACAGGTACTGGTTTCTGTAATTATGCCTCCGGCTCCTTACTTTTTGAACACACCTTATAATTCTAGTCTGAGGCATGGAATGGAACTCAGCACGTGAGGCAAAAGGAAGGAGATCTGACTTCGAATCACACCTCAGCCACTGTGAAAGTGGTTTTCCGTGGTTTCCCGCTTTTCCTCCAGGCAAATGTCAGGATGGTTCCTAACTTAAGGCCAAGGCCGTCTCCTTCCCAATCATCACCTGAATTACAGATACACACGCTAATACAGTCATCAGACTAAGACAGGTTATCACACAAATTCCACACATACCCATGTATAAGGTGCTACCACGATGTCAATAGGCCACTTATAGTACATTATGCAACGAGCCTATAATGGCTATAATTAAGACACGAGTATTTTTTATAAAACGAGCGTATGCGAGTTTTATAATTTCCATACGAGTGTCTTAATTACCATTATAGGCGAGTTGCATACGACTGTTTATGTTCGACGATAATTATAACTTTATTATATGTTTTAACATAAATATTCATAAATATCAGTTGAGAGTCAGCTACTGGAATTTTGTGATCGCAGAGCGAGCGTTGGTTGTTATATCTCTGCCTTTCAAGAGCTTTGAACGACCGACGCATGCGCTCTGGGTGTTTTCAATGCCATATGCAAACCATATGATTACATCTGCCGTCCCTCAGTAATATTGTCACCGGTGTCAGTTGAAGACAATGCGCTGTGTAGAAATTAGTGTTGGTGATTTTAAGGTACAGTGCTATTTCTTGTCTCATATTCGCCAGTTTATTTACGCGAACATATGGACGGTGGGTATTCCATGTCGGTAATTTATTATAGTTCGATGTTGTGTTTATGTCCGACATGTTGGATTTTGAGCGCATGCGCGAAGTTATCGTTACCTAAATGGTCAATGAACGAGCTCTGATTGGCTGGAGAAACTGTATCATAATGGAAAACAGTGTTATAATGACCATCATTATGATACAGTTATCTGACACATAATAGTGAGGGTCGAACATAAATCAATTATTATTATTATTTATTTAGCGTATGATGCATACAAGACAGCAATTAAACTCTTCGTAGTATAAAATAAAGTCCCCGATTCTTGGGTGTTACGGGCAAACTCGAGAACCACTGGATGGATTTTGATGCGGTTTTCACCATTCTGTAAAGGATATCTCGAGGATGATTTCTGTAGAAAATATTTTATTTATGATCAAAGAAAGCCGAGCAGTAACGATTTCAGTGGAAAGGTCGAAAAAAACTGGCATCCGAGCGCTATGTAAGCTTACGCTGGGCAAACCGTTAAAAATATCTAAATACTATGAGTGTAAGAATTGTTCAGCATGAAAAGTTCTACAAAAGAAGTCCGCGAGAGCGTATGTCTATCTTCAATACTGTCTGTCTGTTAGGTAGTCAGCCCGAAGGCTGGTTGGATCCTCAAAAAGTACCGCCGTTAGGTTATGTGGGTAAATACCCACAAAAACCCAAGGCAGTGCTATATTGAGGCGTAATAGGCAAGGTGAGGTGTGAGGTAGTTTGCCATTGCTTTCCTCAATCTTCAATACATCGCCCACTATAAGTGGTTTTTATGTTTTAATTTCTTCCAACCATGTCCAATGAACTTCTGAGGCAACAATTTACGAGCTAGCTAAGGGCGAGTCTATCATCCCTGTTACAGCCTAGCTAGCGGGCGAACCTTTTGCCCCAGGTACAGCCAGCAGCAAACTGTCGAGTCGTGTTGAGTTACAAACTTTAGAGAAGAGTGGTTGTGTTTTGAGTTTCCCTGGAAGTGCAACTCGGCTTTTCTTCATTTCGCCTGTGAACTTTTCGTTCCGAAAAATTCACAGTCAAGTTAAGATTGGACGGAAGAGGGATTTGTGATCGTCACAGAAATTGTAAGGTACCTAAAGACAGCCCCACGTGTGTAAACTGTGGGGGCAATCATGCAGCGTCCTATGCTGGTTGCAAGTATATCAAAGACGCCATCAAACACAGGCAAAAAGCACTCACCAAGCATCGAACCCGACCCAATATTCTATCGCTACTCTCACTCAAAACACCACCCCCCCCCCCCCCTACAGTCCAGCCCGCCACTGCACTCTTCCAGCTACTACAACTGATCTCCCAACTCTCTACCGTTACACTAGCTTAGCCACGATCGAACACAGGACTCCAAAAAGCTGCGTGCCTGCCTGGGTATTGGGCTAAAGCCTAAGCTCCCAGAGTACTTATATAGAGTGTATTCCTGCACGATGTGCTTGATGGTTTGCACTTCATATCCACATTCACAACGAGGCGAGTCTATCCAACCCCAATGATGTAAGGTTGCTCGTTGCTTGCTCCAGTTCAAGCAGTGCCACATCGAATTCTGTTCAGACGGGATCGGACAGCCCGAGGGAGATGGAATCCAGGTAGTTTGATGGTAGGATCAAGTACTTCAATTAGGCCACGAGTTGGAGAGGTAGACCATTCAACTTTCCATGTATTTCGGGGGTCGAACGGAGCTGAAGTAAGTTCCATAGCCGTCTTGTAGGCTGGTTTCCGTAATTTCAACCTGGATCTAGAAGGTTGATTGACGTCTTGACGCCACGGGCTTAAAAGAACTTGCTGTCTCCTGATGTGAGGAGGAACAATATTACACAGTACAGGTAGCCACTGTGAGGGAGTGCAATGTAGAGTGCCAGAGATAATCCGCATTGTTCAGCGGAGTTGAATATCAACCAGTTGGCAATGGGAGATTTTCATCCATACGCCTAGACATTATTCATCTGGCGAGTATAAGACAGCCAAAGCAGTAGGCCTGAGAGTGTTGGCATCAGCGCCCCATGCACAGTGGGTCAAAAACGAAATCTAGGGGACAACATTATTTTTACGTTTTAATCATGAATTTAGAGTGAAAGCAACGTATATAATTTGTTTACTTCATAATAAACATCAGTTAGACCCTTTTTAAGCTACGTCTACACATGAAAGAAATTGTCTATGACTAGGAGTTGGATAGATCATTCAGTTATCTCTTCAGAACAATTTTCTACCCCTATTTTACTTTTAACAAAGTCACAAAGTTCCACTTTTGACATAATCGTCGAACCCAGTGCTTCAAACAGTTGTAATCGTGTGAGAACTGGTTGCGCGGCATCTTCTCAAACGTAAAATAACTAACAAGGGAAGTCTTCGCGGTACTACACTCCGATCGGGATGAAATTCAGGAGACAAATAGCTGAGGAAATGTACAACACGGGACAGGAAACCGCATCGGCTCAAATTAACATGCTATATCATATTTATAACGTTAAAGTTATGACAATGATACGCGTGCCGAACCGAGAATGGAGAGCAGTAAGCCAGTGAGGCTGTAACAGGTCTGGCACACGCTCGCTGTTTCCAGGCGAGACGGAATGATACAAGCGCGTGCGTGGCCTTCAATGTGGATGTACTGTTTTTAAATAATATGCAGGACGTGTTACCTATGATATACACAATGGATGACATAATAGCAGGGTTGCTACCGTAATTTGTTCATTATCCGAGATATATTACCTAGGTATTATTATATACAATTACAGAAATGAAATGCAACCGATACCTAATAATAAGTACTGTACAGTACTTTACACAATTAACGAGTATCACTTGTTTATCATGTCTTGTTTGTTTCAATCAATGTACGTATCACAAAGGTGAATGTCATGAACAAGGTGGTCAATACATAGATTTGTTTTACACCAGCCACACGTGAGTATGGCAGTATTTGTACACTGGCCACAAATATCCAGGGAAGGACTTTTAAAACAAAAAAACAACTGTGTTCGGAAAGTTGGACGGTCGTTCATCTACAAAGCCAGCCTTAAACCAGCTATATGTCCACATGCTTTGAAAGCGTGGGGATGACAATTGGTTGTGTGGAAAAGACTGAACTTTCAAGATGTTGTTACGTAGGTGAATATTGAACTCTAGACCATGTAACAGCTCACTATCGTAGAAAGTTCGAATGAAATTCTTCCATATTCGAAATCCACCTGTGGTTCATTTTGGTACAATCTTGACATCAATGTCCTTGTCATTTGGTTTGGCTTTTAGTATAGCATCTTCTGTTTGTCCAGTCCATGAATCTAAAACCAGTACACTAAAATCGGGGACTAACGGAAAATACACATTGCGTTGCCACTCTTGGAATAAATGTTGAGTAAATTTACCTGACTTGGAAGCGAGTACCGTACATATAAATTAGGTACAGTAAACAAAAACAAAAAAAAAAAACCCCTGGCACTGTCCAGCCCATGACGGGCTAAGGCCGACCAAGCGACCGCTGCCCAGCCATTTGGCCTGCAGATATTGGGGTGACGCGTGATCAGCGCGTCGGGTCCGCTCGGCCGTTAATCTTGGTATTCGTGATCGGGGTGCTGTCTCACTGTCAGACAGCTACTCAGTTGTCCTCACGAGGCTGAGTGCACCCCGTTCCAACCCTCACGTCAGTTTTAAAATCCCTGACGGAGCCGGGGATCGAACCCGGGGCCTCCGGGTGAGAGGCAGGCGCGCTACCCCAACACCACGGGGCCGGCGGTACAGTAAACAAGGTGTCCTTAACTCTTGGTCCAAAGACTCCGTTCTTTTCCTGTAATACCACAAGTAGAACGGGAAGCAAGCGACCATCCGCGGAGATTATTGGTTGGACGGTGTAACTATGCGTTAAGGAATTTAGGGATTGTGCTTCAGCAAATATACGCTTGTCACCTTTGCTGTGAAGTGTTCGTCCAGAGTGAAATTCCATGTTGAACCCACTTTGGTCTGTATTAAGGACATACATTGGACTATAGGTTTCAATGGCTTCCGCAACATCTCCAACAAAGGTTGTCGCACTTGAAAGTAGGTCAGTATGATTTGTTGTATAATTATGTGACACGAATTTTGTCACTTTTCTTGACACAATACGGCAAGATCTTTTAAAATGGGAGAGCCAAACTTTTGATGCACGAAAGGTTTCATCACCTACTCGCCGTGCTGCCGCAAGAGCCCATTTCTGGATATCACTGTCATGAACAACCTTTCTTCCCTCTCTGGCGCATTGAAACTGTTTAGCGGTTGCATCGAAAATTAATCTCAGTTTTTCTTTTTTCGTACCAACATGTTTCTCCCATATGTAGGCCTAAAGGTCATTACGACACTTCAACTTCTTATAGCGGCGATGCACAGTTTGTAACTTCCGTTTTTTACCTCCTCGATTACGCCAAAATCAATAGCGGCTTTCTTATATTGCACACTTACATCACTATTGTCTCCCGCAGGTTCACCGTGCTCCCTGTCGTATTCTGCATCGTTGTCGGGGTCAAGCATAACCAAGCTATCTTCCATTATAACGGAAAAACTTGGGTCATCTATACGGTTTGCCATGAGACCTGTAACGAAGACGTCAAATTAGCCCCCGAAAACACGGACCGAATTAATAACCAATAAAGTACATGTTCTAAACGAGACAGTCTAGTTAACAACTCGTTTACGGTGTCTGCTACGTTCCTTGTGCTGCGCTCTTACTAGCGCGCGCCCAATGTGCGGACGTTTCATACAATAAAATTGGTATTGAATATTAATTTGAGCCGATGCGGTTTCCTGTCCTGTTTCGTACATTTCCTCAGCTATTCGTCTCCTGAGTTTCATCCCGATCGGAGTGTAGTAGCGCGAAGACTTCCCTTGTAAGTAAGTTGCAAAAAGATGCAAAAAAAAACTTACAATAGGCGTAAACTACAGGACTTAAAGTACATTTTAATATTAAGTAGAAAGTGACGCAGAGTGACGCGACATAAAAAATCTAAGTGAAAATGTAATTTTAAAAATAATAGTTAAATATTATATAATGCAAATACAGCTAAAATTACGTAACAATTACGCCCATTAATAACTGAAACACGTTACAAAGATCATACCTTCAGCTGCATGTTCCATCTTAAAGCATCACACTAACAACAAAGACAACCAAACCAAACCACTTACATTCACCCTCCAATTCAGACTGCTCGAACAGTGGTGACAGATTTACAGTAAGATGCGTTTATATCCCAGAATGGTGAGTGGCAATTATATGAGAATGTTGTAGAAGTATTTAATTTTGATTTTTTAATTATGAAAATAAATATTTTTGTCCTCCTAGATTTCGGGTTTGACCCACTGTGCCATGATGTTCCAGCTAACCTACTTAGAAGGTTATTACGGCTTTTTAATTTACTAAATAAATCAACAATTATTATTAACAACTGTATTCACTTGGCCACGAAGTTAGACAAAGGGCAGTCGACTCCAATATTGAAGCCTCTAAATAAAACAACAACAACAAAACTAAATTCCTACCAGGGGGAGCAGTTTGTAGCAGCGATTATCTAGAAAATAGGTGGTGACGGACTCAGTTTCCTAATTTAAACTGCAGGTTTTAATGCACCCAATAACAGGACAGAACTTGCCACCAATTCTCGAAAACATGGAGCTGGCAGCTGGGATATAACCAGTAATTAAACTGGAAATGGAACATGTTCGTTTCTATAATGCGCAGGTGTTATAGTCCAACACGACGTGACGTCATTAAAATGACACCCGCTTCTTATTCGGGAGCTGATCATTACTGAAATGTAGTTGACAGGTTCACATGGACAGAAAGTAAGGCAGCATTGTGTACAAGGCGAGGTAATAGCCCTCTGTAAGATAATATGCAATTGTTGCCAATCGTATGTTACGTTGAATCAAAACCTCACGATAAAATAGGCAGATTTTGGTGTTATTCCCAAAATAAAAGAAAAATAAAAAAATAAAAAAAATCGTCTTGCTGTTTCATTAGAGTTAGGGGTTTTCAACCCACGTGCCGCATAACATCTACTTAAGCCTGAGTGTGCCACTCTACGTCAATCAACCCTCTTCCATAGTTGCATGGATAAAGAAATAATGTTTCTATGTTTACCTTAATATTATTATCATGTTGGAACCCATTGATCAGTGTTGACTTAGTAAACGAAATTAATGATTTTTAATCGTCAACACGATTGTACCAATTTGTAATGGGTGTTTTCCTAAAACTGAAAAAAAAAACAATACATGACATTATTGAAATGATACAAGCCATATTTCTTCAGAGTTGCCTAGTTGTATTAAAGAAAGCTATCATTAATGAGCTTGAGCCACCAGACTTTTGGCTGGTTTGATGCAGCTTTCCATGCCTCCCTGTCCTGAGCAAATCACTTCATCTCTATACAGCTACCACACCCTACATCCGAGGCAATCAGTTCAACATATTCTAACCTTGGTCTTAACCTACAGTTCTTGTCCTCGACCATTTCTTCCATACCTAAGTTTGCTATTGCTGTGTGTCTTACTATATATCCTACCAACCTATCTCTTCTCTTCATTAGCAGTTGCCAGAAACATCTCTCTTCTACCACTCGTCTTAATACCTATTCATGTGTAACCCTATCTACCCATCTGATTTCCATCATTATCCTGTAACACCACATTTCAAAACGCTTCAATTCTCCTCTTTCCTGGTGCACCAATAGTCCAAGTTTCACTCCATAGAACGACGCCACGCTCCAGACAAAGGTTTTCAAACATGACTTGCTAATACCTAATTCTATATCCGATGCTAACAGATTCCATTTCTGTAGAAATGCTTTCCTTACCTGAGCCAACCTACTTTTTATATCCTCATTGTTTCGTTCATCACTGGTTAATACATGAGATTGGATGACCAGTATTGATCGTCAAGCGATCTTCATCAGATCCTATGTACTTAATCTATTAAATATATGTCTACAAGTAGGCCTATTTACAAAATGTACATTTATTTAGTTACGGTAGTTCATTTGCACAGTTTTTCAATATTTGTTAGCTACATGTGATTTTTTGTTAAACTTCGGTTGGTGGTTATTGACCTTCAAGTTTTTAGCCTACTTTCGATTTTTGCAAAAAATGAAAGTAGACTTATGAGATCACTACAGGGCGAAAAAAAGTGTGTCTGTCTGTGTGTGTGTATGTGTGTGTGTGAGTCTGTGTGTGTGTGTGTGAGTGTACTCTGAATGTCTGTCCCCCCCTATCAATTCGAACACGGTGAGCGCAAATTGAACGAAATTTGGTACAAAGGTAGCACTAGCAAAGGACACCTCAGTGTCATGTTTTATATCGCCGCCATATTGACGGAAACGTAATGGCGGCCACACAAATGTTCAAAGCTTAAATCAAATTACGACTAACCTAATCATCCGATCTCTACCAAATTTTGCAACAACATACCTTTATGGAGGGAGCAACCTTTGACAAATCTAATAGGTCATTAGCCTAATATTTTGCGGATGGCGGCTATCTTTGTGTGAAAATGGATTCCCCCTATTAATTCGAACACGGTGAAACCGAATGGAACGAAATTTGGTACAGAGGTAGCACTAGAAAAGGCCACCTCAGTGTCATGTTTTATATCACCGCCATCTTGACGGAAACGGAATGACGGCCACCCAAATGTTAAAAGCTTAAATCAAATTTCGACCACCCTAATAATTTGATCTCTACCGGATTTTGCAACAACATGCCTTTTTGTGGAAAGCATCTTATGACTGACTACAAGGTCATCAGCCCAATAGTTTGCAAATAGCGGCCATGTATGTGTGCAAATCCATTCCCCAGATCAATTCAAACGCGGAGAAACCGAATTGAACGAAATTTGGTACAGAGGTAGCACTAGCAAAAGGCACCTCAGTGTCATGTTTTATATCGCCGCCATCTTCACGGAAACGGAATGACGGCCACCCAAATGTTAAAAGCTTCAATCAAATTTCGACCATCCTAATAATTTGATCTCTACCGGATTTTGCAACAACATGCCTTTTTGTGGAAAGCATCTTATGACTGACTACAAGGTCATCAGCCCAATAGTTTGCAAATAGCGGCCATGTATGTGTGCAAATCCATTCCCCAGATCAATTCAAACACGGAGAAACCGAATTGAATGATTTTTTTTACAGAGGTAGCACTAGCAAAGGGCACCTCATATTCATGTTTAATATCCCTATAGCACGTTGTATTTCAACAAGCTATTACAACCAACATTCAATTATACTCCTTGAAAAGGACAAAGAGTTATAACAATACCCATGCATTTAGGAGAAAGTAGGCTATATGTTCTTTACTGAACATCTTGTTTAGCCTATTTTCATTTCATGAAAAAAATAGGCTTTTGAGATCACCTTTTGTCCGTGTGTGTTCGTGCGTGTGTGTGTCCCCATAATAACCTCTAAACGGCTGGAGCGATTACAATGAATCTCGGTAAGATCATAGCACTATTCTGGCCGACCCCGACCGTGCCTCCCAAATTTTATTATGTCTCACCAATCCAATATGGCGGATGTGCGAAATATTTCACCAGCATTCAGTATCTCCGAAACTATTACCGATATCGCCCTGAAATTGTGTACGGTGATAAAGTTCACCTACGACACTTTCAAAAACCTGGTGACTTCAGAACCAACATGGCGGCCAAGCGAATTTGAGACTTTTAAATAGACTTTCTCGCGATTTAACCATCCAAACGTAATGAAACTTGGTACACCAAATGTTTATACACATTGTATTGCACTGGAGTCTAATTTAGTTCGATTGTTTGCTTAACCTCAAAATGGCATCTGTGCGAAATATTTCACTGACATTCTATATCTCCGAAACTATTACAGATATAACCGTGAAATTCGGTACGGTGATAAAGGGTACTGATACAAGTTTATCTATGTAACTTTCATAAACCTCTAAAGTACAAAACGAACATGGCGGCCAAGCGAATTTGAAACAATTTACTAGACTTTTCTCGTGATTTAACTCTCTGAGCGCAGTGAAATGGGGTACAGTAAATGATTATGCATATTATAATGCACTAGCATCGAATTTAGTTCAATTGTTTACATAACCTCAAGATGGCGGCTGTGCAAAATTTTAAAATTAAGGTTTTATTTCTTGTGTCGTAATCATGCGATCGAAGTGAATGTTCGAATAATAAACCTAGGCAATAATTTTCCTTTAATGGTACATAACTCTATGGCCTATATATATAACAATCCAAAATGGCGAACATCCGAAATATTTAGACGGTTCTCAATATCTACGAATCTTTTACAGCAATCAAACTGATTTTTTTTTATGTTCATAGAGGCTATGAACATAAGTTCACCTATAGGATTTTCAGAAACCTGGTGAGCACAAATCCAACATGGCGGCGACGCGAATTATAAATATTTAAATGGACGTTTCTCGCGATTGAACTATCCGAGTGCAGTGAAACGTTGCACGTTAATTGCTTCTACAAATGTTAATCCACTGGCATCTAATTTATTTCAATTGTTTGTATAACCACAAGATGGCAGCTGTGAGAAATTTTAAAATCTTGATTTTACTTCTTGTGTTCTAATCATGGGATTGAAGTTTGAATACCACACGTACACAATAATCTTAATGCAATAGTACATAAATAAAAATCCAACCTGGCGACCATCTGAAATATTTAGACGGTTCTCAATATCTGCGAATCTATCACAACCTTCAAACTGAAATTTTGTATGTTGTTAGAGGCAATTAACGTGAGTAGGATATATGAAAATAGGCTGTATAGTTCTTCACGGAACTACTTGTTTTACTTTATTTATTTGTTTAGTTTGATATCTGTGATTGTTAGTGAATGGTCAAGTTGGAATTGAATATGAACTTAGCTTATTGTTTGAGCGATGTGGGATCCGTTCCCAATTCAGTGTAGGCAGTGGAAGTGGTATCAGTTGCACAAAACTGAATCCCACAAAAAAAGGAAACAGATATAAACCAAAGAGGAAAATTGGAAATACAGGACGTAGAATGGAAATGCCCTCAGCGCTCGAAGTATGGGGATTAAGGGACTTAGAAAGAAGTAGAGCCTGAAACGGCAGATAGGAAAGAGAAGGAGGAGAGGTTCCTCACCAAAGTCAATGTAAAAAGGGGAGAAAAGGATCCCTCGGGGTCACCAACTCCCACGCTTGGGTGTAGCGTTATCTGAGGTCTACCTTGCGTGTTAAGGTTACACACACACACTGCCTCTTTAGGGCCTCGTGCAATCGACAGGACACATAATATGAAACAAATAGGTAGCATGACACATCGAATAATAAAATCAACAGGAAATATGGGACAAGAGACCATTATGGCGGGAGAAATGGAGGATAACTTAGATCTCGGATACCCTAATACCATCTAAGTCGGGGTACAAGATCTGACCAAGAAAGCTCGATTGTAACGATAAGACAAGATCCAATCATGGAGGGAAAATGGAGGATATCCCAGGTCACTGATACCCTGGTTGGTTGATTCCTCAGTTTAGGGGCTGCGACAACGTGGTCATGTAGCCCCGTGAACTTTGGGTGTGTGTAGAATATGTCTGATAATCGGTGTTAATTGTGATGGCTGTATTGGTGTGTTATCTGTTTTTAATTCAAGTAAGGACTGCAGACATTCAATTTTCAAGTAGTTCCTACTTTTGCTACCAAACGCCCCCGTCAATGACGACTAGTTCTTAACTTGGTTACTAGATGCCATCGTAGTCGGCTCCTTGCGACGAACGTTGGAACCTAAGAGTGTTAGTCAAATCTAACCTATAATTTAGTTTCACACAAGTGTAATTAGTGGAAGATTCTTTTACATGCCAAAAGTCTATGACATAGGACCGCCGGCTTTACTTTCCCTCCGAAATAAGGCATACTGACTTGGATACCCTAATACCAACTAAGTCTGAGTCGGAAGGGCTCAAGAACTATCCAAGGAAGTTCGACTGGAAATATGAAAGACAGGACCCTGACACAAGTAATTGGAAGTGTTGCTGGACTCAGTTAGGGTCCCGTGATCGCCATCAAACTGTCCAATAATTGTGAACCCCTGAGGGTGATATTATTTTTAGGAATGTGTAGTATAAAATGTATGCCCAAGCACAGTAGCGTTTGTCGGAACATTACATTGATAACTTGTGACACAGTAATTGGATACATTCTTGTGTGGTTTCATTTAAAGCGGTCGTACTTTGAATTGCAAGTGCTGATTAGAGATGGTTCTTGGGACATTAGCCCGAACTGTCTCTTTGATCATTTTGACAATCATTTATTGGCAAGCTAAATAGCTTTCAATGCTATCATTCCCTCTGCGTAACCAAGGGAAAAAGTGACAAATGGTAGCCAGCTTTGGAAGGGTACCTGGAAAACTTTGAACCGTTTACGAACGAGGTTTTCCAAGTGTAGAAATAATATGAGGGAGTGGGGCTATGCTGGGGATGACGGTTGTGACTGTGGAAACGTGCAAACCACAGAGCATTTGCTCTTTTGTTCTTTAATGGGATTTGAGTGTTCAATTTATGGCCGCAGAATTCTGGAGCGTCAAAATATGACCAGTGTATTCTCAGACACAGAAGCAGAAGAAAAAGCGTTCGCGTGAAGGCAGCTATGGACATGGCTTCTTCAAAAATTTTAAATTAATGTAGATAGTTAGACCAGAAGTGTTATTGGCTTACGATGGGATGTGCATGAAATAGATCAACAATTATATTTGTCTATTAATTCTTTATTCAATACAGAATTTCCTTGACAACCATATTGCAAAGTTTCACTACAACATTCTAAATGCCGTTAATGTTATTAAATCTCTTTGGCTGTCAATATGCTGCACCTCTTCTTAATGGCACCTGGCTCACAGCAGTTTACTTGGGCGAGTTTTCTTTTTGACTTTTCTGACAGTAATACATGCACTGGGTATATCTAGAAGGCTGTGATGTGTAATCTGTGGTTTAATGTATTGCGTAGTGATATGATGCATTTATTAGGCTTTTTCGTGTTCTTAGGACCATAACTTACTCAGAAAGTGTGTTAATGGGAAATCTCGGGCTCCAGTTTGCAAACCATTTGGATGTCATTTTCCAAACTCTACAGATTAACACAGTAAACAATAAAACTTCAAGGACAGTAGCCACTAACATATCACAACGATTAATAACACAACCTAATACACCTGACAATTTCGCAAATTTTCAGTAATCGTATGTGATTATTATGGTCGTTGAAGCCATTTTTCAGTGTTGCCTTAGTAAACAAAAGTTTGATGCATTTCAGTTGGTCAACACGATAGGCCGGTATTAACGGCAGTATTAAAGGTGCCGGGACATTCTTATTAGTCCGTTTGTGCTTAAAGAGGGCTCTTTAGCTTATGAGTGCAGAGTTTGAAACCAGGTCTTTAATATTTGAATATTATCCTAAAAAAATCATACACCACATTAGTGAGACTAGACTTGGCAACTTACAAGTACATTTGAACGAGGAACACATAACACTTAGGAATGTGAGAGGGGGAATAGCCCAACGAGATAAGGGACCCTCACACACAGGAATGTCCCTTCAGTCGAGTGCAAACAGTGACCAAGTTAACTGTTCACAACAGGACCGCGCAAGACTCGACCAGATAAGTAGCCTGTACAATTCAATCTGAATTGGTCATTTACAACAACCACATATTCAACCCAAACAAGGAAATTCCGGAGGTGAATCACCACTTCCAGTATCTCAACAAAACATCACATAGATCACAACTAACAAATATTGATCAGTTGCATTATCTCAACTAATACTGTAACTAAATAAGTGTATATATTGTAAATATTTTCACCCATAATTTCAGTCATAGAATTTAATAGGTCTGATGATCGAAACTGGTCGTCCAAGCGTATTTATTAATCTAATGGAATTTATCTCAGGATTAGGGAATAACCCACCTAATTTGGGTACAATCGTGTTGACCGATTGAAAAGCATCAAACATCTGTTATATGATTATGTAATATTAAGCCACATATTCGTAGACAATTATATCCATAGTGTAAAGGATCAGATGATACTCGCTGGACGATCGAAACTAGTTATCCACTTCGGTGGCGTAGTTGGTAGCATGCTGAACTGCTGTTCCCAAGATCGCGGGTACAAACCTGGCCGAAGTCGTCGGATTTTTTTAAGAGCGTTAAAATCCTTCAGTACAGTATGCCTTCCTTCGGAGTTGAAGTAAAGCCGGCGGTTTCATGTCATAGATTTATGGCATGTAAAAGATCCTTCTTCTAACAAAACTTGTGTGAAGATAAATTTCGAGATTAGATTTCATTGAAACGCTCTGTCAAAAGTTCTAACTTTAAACACTAGGTGTCAGTGAGATCTGGTAGTGAAAGTTAGAATTACTTGTTATAGAACGGAACTTGTAGCTCACCCCATGTATGTCCGCTTGAAGCAGCTACAGCCTCTTGCGAGCCGAACATGCCTTCGGACACCCCCGGCACTAAAAGCCATACGCTAAATAAAAACAATCCGAATGTAATAATTAATCTCACGTAATTTCTTTCAGGTTTATGGAACAACACCCATTACACTTTAACCGACTGAAAATTATCCAATTTTCATACAGATTAACTTATAATCGTATTGCCTCAGATTTTGTTGCGTACTATCTATTGAGTTAGAGCACGGCGTTCTTAAGTTACAGGCGGGAGCGGTACCCCCACTCTGCCACCGGCGAGTGACGTCAGAGGTCTTAGCTGGCCGGCGGACAGCACGCTAATCATATGGCAGAGAGATGCATTCATGTAATTAAATCGGTTTTGTTTACAGAAGAAATTGGGATGGACTTCCGAATTTCACCACAGTCCTTCCTTAGTGATCGATGAATTGTGTGAGACGTTTTCCGCTGTCACTACGGGTGATTAAAGCAAATGACTGCGATACAAGTCAGCCCAGAGCGGTATACAAAAAGAGCATGCTGGAAACTAATGTTTGATTGCACTACAAGTAGGCGGTTTTTGTATCTTCTACAGAACACAATAATTAGTTGAATATATTTAAGTGAGAATATCATATCTGTTTATGTACTTTAACAAACGGGAAATTTCTTCTTTAACATATATTTCATCAAGTTGCAAAATTACCCACTTATCATTACACTTTTCAGCGGCTTCTTTCAAGAAATGAACGTTTTTGTTAAAATTACCCGGAGCTACACTAAGGGAAGAAGTCAATCTTTGTAAATGTTTGGAATGAGGAAGGGATAGAAATTTGTTCTGCCTGATAGTATCATAATACTTCGCGGATTGCCTTAAATATAAGAGAGAATTGCTCGGATAAAAATTAACTTGCTGAGAAATTCCCTCTTCTCCACTATCCAATAAAGTTTCTTGAATGACATCCAGCAATGTTAAGACATTGGCCACGTAATTTTCCAAGTTGGTTTGGAATCTCTTCTCAGTAAGATACTATAACAAACTGAACAGTGTTCTCCAACTCTTCACAGCTGTTTCAATTCCCAAACACTGAAGAAAGTTCTGTAGAAGACAATTGCAAGTTGTTATAGAAAGCTGAAACAAGTAAATGATTATCTACATTAATATAAAGAAACAAAAGTCGTAGACTCAAAATTGATTCTATATATAACCACTCTATCGTCAAAAATATTGAAACTAATAGCTGAGTCCCCTTTCACTTTAGTGCTATTATCTGCTAATCGTTTCTCAAGAGAATTGCACAAATTCTCGAAACTGATTATAACGTCGATTATTCAGGTCCGTATTGACGTAACTATAACTTTGAAAGAATAATGGATTTTCCGCCTTCAATACTGTTTATTTCTATTACTTACAGGGACTAGTTTCGGGGTAAATACTCCCCCTTCCTCAGCCTGTCCAACAAAACTACACAATGGAAAAACTTTCCATGTACAATTTCTCAGCAAGTTAATTTTTATCCGAGCAATTCTCTCTTATATTTAAGGCAATCCGCGAAGTGTTATGATACTATCAGGCAGAACAAATTTCTATCCCTTCCTCATGTATTTTGTATGAACTTGTACATGGAAAGTTTTTCCATTGTGTAGTTTTGTTGGACAGGCTGAGGAAGGGGGAGTATTTACCCCCGAAACTAGTCCCTGTAAGTAATAGAAATAAACAGTATTGAAGGCGGAAAATCCATTATTCTTTCAAAGTTACTGATTATAACATCGTCCCATTCTGCAGCAGCAACAGCACTTTCTTGGGCATGTTCCTTCCTCACTTCGATTTCTCTTCTCCTCTCTTCTGGTTGTTTCCGCTTAATTTCACTTTCCTTTGTCAAGTATTTCGGCAAACCTTCAACAATAGTAAGACAAGAACCTTTAACTAGTTTAGGATGATCGTATTTATACACTTGTTTCTGTCCATTAGAATCACAGTATTCATTCTGTAAAATAATGCAGTCCGGTTGAAAATGTTTAATACACACAACATTGTTCTCCGAAGGTGTCCAGTCCTTCCTCGGGATGGTTCTCAGCCATCTATTTCTCAAGTTTACTTCCTTGTGAAAAGAGAAACATTTCACGTAGGTGGTTTCAACTCCACGAACTAGAAAATTACTACTACATCCTGGTACATAACACCTTCGTGACATTGTATTTGCTGATAAAATATACCACGTGGGGCACGGGTATATTTAACACTTGTCACTGGACAACAGGAAAAGCAATATATTGTGAAATGTCACCCTCGAAACATAGAAACAATGACCACATCACAGCGCTCCAACATGACTGACCATCCCTTTGCTGTCTGTAGTAAGACCCATGACGTCACAGCCCCGCCGGCAGTGTTCCCGCCTGTTAACTTAAGAACGCCGTGGTTAGAGCCATTGAGGCAATCTACTGTCCGATTTCGATGCTTTGTTTACTACTGCCATCAAGCAGTGAAAAGCAAAACTGTACTGGACAAGCTATGGCTAAAATGAAAGAGCAAGATGAGAACATGGAAACTGGATCATTCGGTTTTGTGGTATTTGTTTTAACCCAATGAGATTCCCTTCTCTTTTGCTTTCTGGAATGATCGGAAGTTGACGGCCTTTAACCCTTATTAGGTCAGAGTAGTACAGTAGTAAATATATTTTAGTTGCATTTATTTACATTTCATTATTTTAGCCTAATTATAGTTATTATTATTAATTATTATTATTAATTTTAATTTCTGTGGCTTAGGCGGCAGCACGCCGACCTCTCACCGCTGGGTCCGTGGTTCAAATCCCGGTCACTCCATGTGAGATCTGTGCTGGACAAAACGGAGGCAGACAGATTTTTCTCTGGGTACTCCGGTTTTCCCTGTCAACATTTCATTCCAGCAACACTCTCCACTATCATTTCTTTTCATCTGTCATTCATTCAATCATTACTCCAGAGGAGTGCGTCAGGCCTCGGCAGCCGGCACAGTTCATATCCTCGCCGCTAGATGGGGGCTTCATTCATTCCATTCCTGACCCGGTCGGAGACTGGAAGCAGGCGGTGGATTTTTTGTATTACTGTTTTCTTTAACATTTTAATGTTCATGATTACTTTTATAATTTCACAATTAAGATGGTATAATTGTTAGAAATATCATTTTTTAAAGCTTATTTATTTTGAAAATTTAGAGGCTTTATTAAACAATTAAAAATAGTAATCAATTACAATTAAAAAGTAAAGAAACCTATGATAATACTAAATGCTTTATTAGCCTACTTTCGATTTTTGCAAAAAATGAAAGTAGACTTATGAGATCACTACAGGGCGAAAAAAGTGTGTCTGTCTGTGTGTGTGTATGTGTGTGTGTGAGTCTGTGTGTGGGTGTGTGTGTGTGAGTGTGTGTACTCTGAATGTCTGTCCCCCCTATCAATTCGAACACGGTGAAACCGAATTGAACGAAATTTGGTACAGAGGTAGCATTAGCAAAGGGCACCTCAGTGTCATACTTTATATCGCCGCCATCTTTACCAAAACAGAATGGCGGCCACTCAAACGTTCAAAACGTAAAATCAAATTACGGCTAAACTAATGATCCGATCTCTACCAAATTTGGTGACAACATACCTTTATATAGGACGCGTCATTCATCCAACATTCAAGGTCATCGGCCGTACCATTTCAAGATGGCGGCCGTGTGAATTATTCAACCATTTTAATCAATGGCTTAAGACCCACCGATTCCGATTATCGAGCCTAGGGTGGTTTAAGCTATCCTGAAGGTCGTGATCCGTTATTTATTATAATTTAATATTATAATATTATACTGTATGAGTGGCTTAAAAGAGCTGAGCTGTCTGTGTCACACGACAAGATGGCAGCTGTCCTCATGTGCCTGTCTTATATTTCAATAGTTTTAGTATGTTGTATGTGATATACCCTACTGATACAATAATATAAACTTTGTATGAAATTATCTTTAATGAAGATGTACTGCTGTGAAGAAATCGTTTATTTAAAGTCATTATTTGCCAACAGGTTGTATCTAATGTCAGTTAAGAACACCATGTTGTTAAGGATAGGATTAGCTCTGGGCTAGCGTGTTAGTCTATCACCCAGCCGACTGGGGATCGAGTACTGCTGCAGTTAACTTTTTTTTTCTTGAAGTCATTTACAAATGATGTGCACGCGCTCTTTCCACAGATACTGAATAAGATGTCATTTAGCTCAAAGGAGAGGCTAATGTATACAGTCGTTTATTAGTAAAATCACAGCCCCAGCATCGCAAATAAACAGAAGACATTAGGAAAAGGAGAATAGAAGAACTAGATACACGTTGTCATTAACCACAGCCTTCTTAATGCCTCTGTACGGTGCTGTCCTCTTGTGGGTTATGTGGGTAATATTGTTCCAAACTTACCGCTGTGTAAATACCTGGCCTCCTGAAGTATGGCAATTTTGTAATACTGGTAGTTCAACTATTAGCCACGATCGCGCTCCGATTACCTTTAAACACTGCCAGCTGGATCGCCTCCCTCTTGGCTACTTTAAACTGTCTACTCATTCAACACTCTTAGGCCACTGCCATCGTAGTACATTACGATGGCAGTGCATAGGCGTACAACATAAAGATTAATCACTGATCGGTCGCAGCACCAACCTACTGTGATCGGCGTGGATTTTTAAAGGGGAAGATACCCAAAACGGAAGATTCTTAACTTAGCAGGCTGGCTTAATATAGAGATTAACGGACGTGAATGCATTACAATAAGTTAGTAGTTTTGTTATTCAATCATCATAAAGTATACAATATTGATTTTGACACTTACTGGCTAATTATCAATATAAAAGAAAACAAACAAAACATTGTGGTAGAGGTGATTGTGTTAGGGATGAGGACAAAGAGTCATAAATATACCCATACATTTAGGAGAAAGTAGGCTATATGTTCTTTGCTGAACATCTTGTTTTTATTACTTTTTTCTTTTTTGTTTTAATTGTTTTTATTAAAACATTTTCTAGCACCCTAGGCCAAGGACATAAACTAATAATATATATGGTTTACAGAAACATTAACACTTCCACAAGAATTAGTTGAAATATGAGTGAAAGATTCAACCATCTACATCTATGACGATATAAATGTATTGTCCTTTTGGTAGGTGGTTAAAATACTGGCCACTACTGTCGACCAAAGTATTATGTGCACTCGAGTTTGAAGGTTGTTTGTGAAGTAACCAATAGACCTTCATAAAATCCAATAACATCATCATTTTCGTCGATCTATTGCACGTTAGTTCATGTAGGTTTGGAATTTTTAATTTATATTTTAATATTTTTTGTCGCAGTTGGAGCACAAGAAGTGCACGTTTTTAAGCGTGTTTCAACCATGCGTCACATTTAAGAATTATTATCTCAAAAACCCGTCATCAGATCGAATCCAAATGTTAACACAATATACATTGGAATGTTGTATAACTGGATTATTAATTTCAAAATTTCGCATGTCCAAGAAAAAAAGTTGTTATCATTTTTGTAAGGTAACTTTTTCTCGGCTCGGAGTGGTTGGAAAATGTAGTTCTTGGTTACGATGTAATCCTTATACATCAAAAAGTTAAGCTGTATGACTGTGAAATACGTAAATTAACTCACTTATTTTATATCGGTTTGTATTTGTAGGCGGAAATAACACATGGTTCACCAGCTACCCGCTCCCAGAAAAGCTGTACAGCGTTGCCGAAATGGAGCCCAACACGCATCATGGCGTGCCTCGCTCGGAAGTGATGGGCTCCATCACAGCAACGCTGTACAGCTCTCCCGGGAGTGGGTAGCTGGTGAACGATGTGTTATTTCCGCCTACAAATACAAACCGATATAAAATAACTGAGTTAATTTACGTATTTCACAGTCATACAGCTTAACTTTTTGATGTATAAGAATTACATCGCGACCAAGAACTACATTTTCCATCCATCCTGAGCCGAGAAAAAGGTACCTTTCAAAAATGATAACAACTTTTTTTTTTTTGGACACGAAAAATTTTGAAATTATTAAACCAGTTATACAACATTCCAGTGTATAATGTGTTAAAATTTGGATTCGATCTGATGGCGGGTTTTTGAGATAATAATTCTTAAATGTGACGCATGGTTGAAACACGCTTAAAAACGTGCATATTGTGTGTTCCAACTGCGACAAAAAATATTAAAATATAAACTAAAAATTCCAAACCTACATGAGCTAACGTAAAATAGAACGACGAAAATGATGATGTTATTGGATTTTATGTAGATCTATTGGTTACTTCACAAACAACCTTCAAACTCGAGTACACAATACTTTGGCCGACAGTAAGTTTAAAAGGGTTAATTTAAACTCGCGTGTATTTTGCGAAGCTCGATATAAAATGTTCTGTTGGGACATTCACTGCAGGTCATGTGCATTTGCTCGCAGATTTGCTTCAGCTCACATTCCATGGCTGTTTCGTGGCAGAGGAACGGCCGGTTTACTCCCGAGCAGTAACGGAGCCGAGTGGAGGCAGGCCAGCCCGTGAACTGCAAGTAATTCGGTTTATTATCGTGTGTGATAGCGCCCACTTCCCCGCCTCTCTGTATGGAGACACGACCCGCGCTCTCAGCGCCATAATAATTGGCTTCTGGATGGTGGCAGTCAATACGAGCCATGCTCTTCACAGTACAGTCCGCACGAATCAACATGAGAATAAACATTATAGTCGGCCTCATTAGCAAAGTTTATTTATTTAGAGAATGGCTCTTACTGCCGGGAGTGTACAAGGTCAGGTTCACCTCGCCAGAGGCTGTAGCTGCTTCAAGCGGACACCCATGGGGTGAGTTACAAGTTCCGTTCAATTTCAAGTAGTTCCAACTTTTGCTACCAGATGTCACTGACATCTAGTGGTGAACGTTGGAACTGTGATAAAGCGATTCAACGAATTCTAACCTAGAAATTTAGCTTCACACAAGTTTAGTTAGTGAAAGGATCTTTTACATGCCATAAATCTATGACATGGGACCGCTAGCTTTACTTCCCCTCCGAAGGAAGGTATGCTAAAGGATTTTAATGCTCTTAAAAATCCGACGAATTCGGCCGGGTTTGAACTCGCTATCTTGGGCACAGCAGTTCAGCATGCTACCAACTACGCCATCAAAGCCGTCTATTAGCAAAGTGAAATAGTTTCACACAATAGAAAATATGAATTGTTCCTCTTTTTGACCCAATGCATAGAGAGTTATGAGGGTACATTCAGAAGGTTGTGGGCGTAGGACAACGTAGCATGGATTAAGTATGAGACCAGAAAATAAGGAGACGATCATTTCTCAGCAAATAATCTCAGTATACAATGCAGCACCACCCACGGCCAAGAGCTCGTGCCTCAATGAGATCGGGAGACCGTGGATTCGAATCCAACCTTGCACTTCTGAAACTGGATTTTGTGGTATCAATTAATATTGTAACACTCACTCGATCTACACACCAATTTTGGAATATGTGAAAATTTAACCTATAATAAATTATATGTGATTAAGATTGATAGATATTACTGTACTAGCAGAAGTACCCGTTTCTCGAACGGGTCTCGGTAGTAATAACCAGACGTTATCAAATGAGCTACTGTTGCAATGATTAGGGGCTTGTCATTCCTTCATAAGTTGAACAGCGCGAACTTAGTTTTCTGGGCTCATCACGGACACTTGAATGCAATGCGAATAATCACGGGTTGTATTCGGAGCACGAACACACTTTGGTTGCCTGTTCTCAGCAACATTCCACCTTCAGTCCTAAGAAGATCAGAAGCTCTCCTAAAGGTATGGAAAAATATTCGGCAGAATCCCCAGCTACCCATTCACCAAGATCTTGCACGAGCAGAACACCAACGCTTGAAATCAAGGAAACCACCATGGCGTACATCAGTCAACCTTAAAAGATGCTCCTTCCAAGTTAATAACTCATGGAAAATCCAATGGGAGCAGTCTTCAGTGGTAAATAAACATCTAGTTGACAACCCTTCTAACCGGATACAAGGATTCCATCTCCCCAGGCGCCAGTGGAGGATCATCAACCGGATTCAAACTGGACATGGCAGATGTGGCTATCTACTGCACAAATGGGGATGGGCTAGCTCCGCAAATTGCGACTGCAGTGCATTATCTCAGTCAATCCATCATATTGTTGCTGACTGTCCTCTTCGATCTTTCAAAGGAACAATAATGGACATTCATCTTACATCGAATGAAGCAGTTGAAGGGGTCAAAGAAATAGACCTAGAGCTGTAAGATCGTACGAACTTGTGACTATGCACATTTGTCCAGAAATTATATATATTTTATAATGTAACCTACATACATTCATCATACGATAAATAAATAAACAGACACTTTTAAATTAAGGGACTTAAAATGTGGTTTTCGGAGACTGGAGGGCAGAAATCAGCTGGGCTGCTGAGGGAAACGCAGTCCAAGCCCTTTTCTAAGACATTGACCGACGATTTTTTGTGATTTAATTCCACCTACAGTAATTAAGATACGACTAAATTTCTTGGAGATATTTGCTTAGAATACCGTCTTCTATCGCCAGTGTAACGGACGTCGCGTATATCAATTACATCCTGTATATAGGAATATTGTTATGTACTACTGAAGAAGGATATGGAAGAACAGACACAAGAAACAAACAAAGGAAGCAGGTAGGATATGAAACAATAAGTAAGAAAACAGGACTTTCATAAACTACTCGTTTTTTAGAGAACAGTCCTTCAGAAGATCTTCGGACCGGTGAGGGTTGTACACACGGGTGAATGGAAGATTAGACACAATCATGAAGTAGAAGATGTAGCCCGGATGGAATACCACCAATCAATGGCCACGGAAGCTACTGGATTTCATCCCCACAGGAAGGAGACCACCAGGGAGACCAAGGAAGCGGTGGAGTGATGGACTCCATGAAGATCTTCAACAGGCAGCGATACGTGTGGACAGTTGGCGGATGGCAGCTATGGATAGGAGACGATGGAGAAGGAAACTTGCGGTCCATTGGGCCTGATCACGTAGAAGAAGAAGACGAAGAAAAGAAGTAAGAGAACTAACGGAAAGCAAACCAAAGAATCGAAGTGGAAAGAATATGTGAAAAGTGAAAATAGAAAGAAAAGTGACGGAAATGACAAACATAAAAACCCTTTTCAGATATGATAAAAACCAGGTAAATAAGATTCCACCTTGGACATAAGTGTATGAAGAAGCAGCATTTTAACTATATAATGTGGAGAAGAAAGACTGGAAAAAGTAAATACGATGATAAATTTGTAAGAGCTAGTGCTCACACCTGCGGAGACGACCTCAATCCAAGTTTTAAGAGGTCTCTGTATTTGTCACACAAGACTTGGTGTGGAGACATATGCCATTTACGGATCAAGTTTCCAAACAGGAAGGGGATATAACATTCTTCTTCCTCGTACTTAGGGAATGGATTTTAAAACGACGTGCTCACACACACATTCGTGAAGAAGAGTAGAAGAATTCGGTGAGATGTGGTACTGAGGCCACAGGCCATTATCCACTACGAAACACAAGTTACTTTCAAATCGAACTCATTAAAGGCGTATACATTTTAGATGACAAAACCAAATACATAGGTCAACAATGTAAATATTCCACCTTGTGTCGTAGTGCCTTATATTCATGTCTTTCACTGCAAAGTTCCGGGTTGTATTCCCGGCTCTGCTAAGGAATTGAATTGTGGTCTAAGGTAAGCAGGGTAAACTCAGCCTCGCGAGGCAGAACTGAGGAGTGTTGGGTTCTATTCCCACCTCAGCCATCCTAGAATTCGTTTATTTATGACTTCCCCACTTCAATCCCAATCAAATGCCTGGATGGTACTTAAATTGTGGCTACGATCTCCTTCTATTAAAATCCTAGCCCCAAATCAAAAAGAAACCCTCACTAGTACAGCCATATCAATGACACAGGTTACCAGAGAGATCCCGCACCCACCAATGTACACGGGGCTGAACAGGGAATGCTATGATTTGTTTGTCTGCTAAGAAACCATTGAGCCGGCCCCGAGATGTTGGGGTGGCGTGCCTGCCTCTCACCCAGAGGCCCCGGATTCGATTCCCGGCTCCGTCAGGGATTTTAGAAACTGACGTGAGGGCTGGAACGGGGTGCACTGAGCCTCGTGAGGACAATTGAGTAGCTGTCTGACAGTGAGACAGCGCCCCGATCCCGAAAACCAAAATTAACGGCCGAGGGGACCCGATGCGCTGATCACGTGTCACCCCAATATCTGCAGGCCAATTGGCTGGGCAGTGGTCGCTTGGTAGGCTTAGGCCCTTAATTTGCTGTAGTGCCCGGGCGGAGGTATGAAACCATTACTAACGAGTCTCTTATTATTATTATTATTATTATTATTATTATTATTTATTTATTTTGCGCATGCGCTTAAACATTCTCAGCATATTTTCTTGAAAGAACCCATTTACAATCCCAGATAAACATTATAAGGAACACATTCTCGGTGACTGCATTCCATAGTAGATGTATATTTCCCCCTCAGTCCTTCAGGCCTGATTGCCCAAGAACAGCCTTACTATGTGGCATGTCGGGAATATGACTGTCTTCTGCATCAGCTTAAAAAGACGAGGGTCTAAATTCAAATCTGTGAGAGATTCCTTTAAGTTGTCGGAACCACGTTAGTGCTCAAGATGATAGTAGGAACTGTCCTGACTTGTGCCATGTGCCATTGCTTCCTTATCAGTTCTGAAAGCTCTGTGTATTTTGAAAGCTTTTCAATATGTTTTGTTAGCATGTTGCCACTTTTTGGGATTGACACATTTATGAAGGTGGTGAGGGTCATACATTTGTCAAGAAGAAATAGATCAGGTCTGTTGTGCACAGCTGACTGCTCTGTCAATATAGTACGATCCCAGTACAAGGTAAATTTGTCATTTTCAAGTACACTTTCTGGGACAAACTATTATTATTTTTAATATCTTCCTTCATCTAGAGGCTGTCTGAAGACAAAACGGTGCCCAATACAATGAATATTGGTCTCAAAACGTAACTCTTGGAATATAGCTGAGACTTTGTGAAACTGGTTGGTTGGGTCCTCAGTTTAGGGGCTGTGACAACGCGGTCATGTAGCCACATGTACTTTCGGTGTGTGTAGAATCTCTCTGATAACCGGTGTTAATTGTGATGGCTGTATTAGTGTGTGTTATCTGTTTTTAATTAAAGTAAGGACTGCAGATATTCAATTTTCAAGTAGTTCCTACTTTTGCTACCAAATGCTACCATCCACGACACCTAGCTTGCGGACGTGGCTACTAGATGGCATCTCAGTCAGCACCTGGCATCGAACGTTGTAACTAATAGAGCGTTATCAATTCTAACCTACAAATTTTGGCTTCACACAAGTGTAGTTAGTGGAAGGTTCTTTTTCATGCCATAAATCTATGGCATGGGAGTGCCGGCTTTACTTCCTCTCCAATGGAAGGCATACTTTCTTTATTCGTGTCAGGAGCACCAATCACAAATATATGTCACAAATGGTAAACAGTGAGAATCAAATTCAAATAAAAAATAATAATGATAATTAATAAAGACACAAACTATTCTAGATCTAATATTAAGTGAGGACATAAACATACAAATCAGTTGAACAACACACAAACATCTGACTGTCAGGTAACCCGCAACCAAATTAAATGTTCTTTGTCCAGTAACGGGCGACGTCAATAGCATTCGGGTTGGCAAGTGTTAAATCTTCCATTGTGCATGCTGCTGGACATAGTGGGCACTGATGAAGATGTTGGATTGTCTGTAGTTCCCCACAATCACAGAGGAGAGAGTCACTCGAAAAAAAAACATTTCTGCAGGTTCATCTTGGTTCTTCCAACTCCAGTCCGCAGTCTGTTGAGCGCCTTCCATGTAGCCCAACCTTCCATATGGCCCGGAGGAAGGCTTTCTTTTGGGGTCATCCAGCCGGACAGATGACCAGTTCTTTCCTTCCACATTCTTGCCCTAGCAGTGTCAGCATTGCCTTTAAGGCTGACTGTTGTCCGAAGGAAGCCTTTCCTAGATTTAAGGCGAGTTCGGGCGGGGGAATATCCAAATAGTGGGTGTGTTTGTGATGTGGATGTCTTAAATCTTTCCTTGTTCGCTGCTACCTCCCTGCGTATCTCCCCAGGAGCAATACCAGCTAAGCAGTGGACTTTCTCAACTGGAGTAGGCTTCAAGCAACCAGTAATGATTCTGCAGCTTTCGTTGAGTGCAGTGTCAACTTGTTTAGTGTGTGCTGATTTATACCACACTGGATTGGCATATTCGCCCGCAGAGTAGCACAGAGCTAAAGCTGATGTTCTAAGGGTTTGTGGCTGGGTTCCCCAATTAGTACCCGTCAACTTGCGAAGAATGTTGTTTCTTGCGGATACCTTTTGCCTGATGTTTTGGCAGTGGTTCTTGTAGGTCAGTGTACGATCCAAGGTGATTCCTAGATATCTTGGAGTGAAACAATGATTTAGTAACTTTCCTATCCAATACACTTTGAGTTTTCGGGATGCCTGAATGTGTCGCAGGTGAGTGAGTCTTTTCGGCATTGGGTTTCAGTTGGTTTTGTTCGTAATAGGTATGTTCCAAGCTCTTCCAATGCATGTGTCACGAGAGATTTCTACTTCATCAAAAGTGTTAGATTGGGTGACAAGTGCAAGGTCATCAGCGTAAATAAAGCTTTTAGTGCCTTTTGGTAGTGGTTGGTCATTTACATAGATGTTAAATAGTATAGGATCCAGCACACTACCTTGAGGCAAGCCATTCCTTTGATTCTTCCATCTGCTCCGTTGTCCTTGAAATTCAACAAAGAAGCGACGGTTTTCCAGGAGAGTTGGTTGGTTGGTTGGTTCCTTAGTTTAGGGGCTGCGACAACGCGGTCATGTAGCCCCGTGTACTTTGGGTGTGTGTAGAATCTGTCTGATAACCGGTGTTAATTGTGATGACTGTATTAGTGTGTGTATCTGTTTTTTAATTCAAGTAGAGACTGCAACTTTGAATTTTCAAATAGTTCCTACTTTTGCCGCCAAACGCCACCGTCAACGACTACTAGGCCTAGTTCAGAACTAGCTACTAGACGCCACCGCAGTCGGCTCTTGGCAACGAACGTAGCAACCTAAGAGCGTTGTTTACATTCTTAACCTATCCAATTTAGTTTCACACAGGTGTAATTAGTGGAAAGATCTTTAACATGCCATAAATCTATGACATGGGACCGCCGGCTTTACTTCCCCTCCGAAGGAAGGCATACTGAGGGATTTTTAACGCTCTTAAAAAATCCGACGGCTTCGGCCGGGTTTGAACCCGCTATCTTGGGCATAGAAGCTCAGCATGCTACCAACTACGCCACCGAAGCCGCTTCCAGGAGAGTAGCTATCATCTTCGTCACCTTGATGTCGCCAGTTGTGCAGTACAGTTTTTGTAGTAGGATGCGGTGATTTACGGTATCATAAACAGCGGAAAGGTCCACGAATGCCACTCCTGTGATTTTTCTCATCTCGAAACCGTCCTCAATGGATTGGGTTAGGTGCAGGATCTGTGCTGTGCATTTGTTTCCCGGTCTAAAACCAGCCTGTTGCGGTATAAGCAGTTCATCTACAACTCCCGTCAAACGGTTAAGTAGCATTCTTTCCATAATTTTATATAGGTTGCATAGTAAAGTGATTGGTCTGAAATTTTTAGGATCTGAATTTTCCTTACCAGGTTTGAGAAAAGCAATCACCCGTGCTTTTCTCCATATTTTGGGAATCTTTGAGGATGCCAAGCCGCTATTAAAGAAATTCCGAAGGCATTCCTTCGTAGCTGTACCGAAGTGTTTGATCTGCTCTACCGTAATATCATCTAGCCCTGCTGCCTTACCGTTTTTGCAGCTTTGAATGTCTTTCTCTAACTCGCTCAGCTTAAATGGTTGAGACATGTCATTAGTTCTGGCGTCTTCACTTAGCTGGATTCTGTGTTCCATTTTTCTGATAGGGTGATTGGTCTTTCCATTCGAGATAAGTTGATTTGCAATTTGGTTCGCCGAAACATTGGCGTGGAGCGGTCCTTTAGTTGGGTCGTTACTGACAGGCGCGGATCTAGAGTTTGGTTTTGGGGGGGGTCAGCGAATCGATCTAGAGTTTGGCTTGGGGGGCGGGGGCGGTGGGGGGCGGTGGGGGGGGGGTCAGAGAATTGAAATTGTTAAGAAAAATGGTATCACTAAAAACGCAATCACTAAATAACGAAACGTACAAAACCAGACCAATTTTTTTGCAAGCTTCATGGATAGAAATTTTATGCGTTTAGCGCACCAAAAATATTCGTACAAATTGCAACGGCGTGTTTTGCGACTTTTACATCGAGCTTCGAGAAAAGGATCAAGGTACGTAACAGTTTCGGCAAGTCGAGTTGGTACCGAAAAAGGGAGAAAGTCATAGCTTAAATTGCCAACCAAGCTTGCAGTTTGGACGTCGGCAAAAATTTTTGGTGCGAAAAAAGCCCCAGTTTCCTATCCGTGCATTGCTGCACATTCATCGTGACATCACTATAAACATCGATTCGGTAATCACAAGGTTTGCTAAACAAAATAGACGAGTTGATTTTGTTGTATAACTAATAGTTTTTATACAAGAGGTTAGAAGTTGTAAATATGTACAGTTGTAACAGAACATAATAATTCCAATAAAGATAATTCAGTATTGAATAAAATGAAAAAATCTGTTTTTCAGTTAAAATTCGTTAAGTTTTATTTGTCTGGTAATTGTGTTTTCGTTTTTTGAGTTTGAAAAAAAATTTGGTCTCCGTTTGGGGGGGGGGGGGGGAGTCATGACCCCCGTGACCCCCCCCCCCCCCCTTGAATCCGCGCCTGGTTACTGAGTCGTTTTAACAATCTCCAAGCTTTTTGGCTGCTTCTCGACATGTCTGTTTCCTCCATAAGGCGTATCCAAGCAACTGTCTTAGCTTCTGAAATAAAAGCAAGAAGCAGTTTACCTGCTGAAATAGTTTCTTCGCTTAAATGAGAAGTAATTGTCCATTTGGGCTGCTGTTTCTGATGTTAGGCCTTGTATGTAACTGGACCTACATCTCCATGGTATAGAAACTCTGGAAGCTTTCTTCACGGAATCGACAAACTCATCATATTTCTCCAGCACTGCATGGTTGTCTGATATCATTATATCAAGAGTTGTGCTAAACTTCAGCCAGTCTGCTTTTTTAAAGTTATATCTCCTTCGGAATGGAATAGTTGCTGGTCGAACTGCTGCCCAGAGTTGACACATCATGGGCAGGTGTTGGGTGTTTGGAATCGGATTACAAATTGATTTCACACATTGTTGAGCCACGTTTTCACTCACAAATATCAGATCTGGATTGGTGCCTCGCTTCCATCTGCTACTGTTGAATGATGGAGGTAATTTGGGGTCATGGATAAGATGGAGCTGGAAATTGTTTGCCCATTCTAATACAGCTTCTCCGTTAGTGTCATCCTTAGCGTAACTCCACATACTACTATGGCTGTTAAAATCTCCAATACAAAATGAACCTTTTGATTGTGATAGTAGTTTGGGGGATTGAAGGAGAATTTCACATTTGGAGGTTTATAAATAGATGATATGGTGCAGTTGCTATAAGCTCTATCGTTATTATCTCTACGCCTTCTTCATCAGTGATTGCAGTAGACAAAATGTGGAGCTCAGATTTCACCAATATAGCACTCCCGTACTGTCTGTGGGGCCTCTCAGCCACGAGTTTCATGCCAGGGATTTTCGGACGACGTTGGTGTTCACCTCTGTGTGTTTCCTGCAGGCACAATATATCGCAGTTATATGTATGACAGAGTTGGTGTAGTAACTCTTCCTTAGGTGTTGACAAGCCCTCGATGTTTAGTGATATGATGTTCAGTTTTGGTCTTAATAAAGACCGTTTTGTATCATAAGACCTTAAGTGATGAAGGCATACTGAGGGATTTTAACGAACTGAGTTGTACCGTGGACGCCACATCCGCATAAGGAAACTATTGGAAAACATGAGAAGTGTCAGATAGGTGGTATTGCCACGGTGGGTGAGTGGATAGCGTGTCGGTCTACTAACCCCAAGATTGCAGGTTCGCCCCTGGCCGTGGTAAGTGATTTTTGAAAGGCAGCAAAAATACGACACGCATGTCATACGATGTTGGCATGTCAAAGAACCCATTTGAATTCAGTAGGCCGTGTTCATAATGGTAAAATTAATCTCGGGAGATTCCGCCAAATCAAAGTTCATCATTTCTCTACTAGAAAGCGCTATAGTGTTCAAGGAGCTTATATATCTAACCTCCTTGACTTTCATAGTGATTCAAGGAACAACGAAATTCGACATGCAACCTAACCTCTGGGTGTCATATTACAAAGCTTGCACCCGGCACCGAGGCCATACGATATTATTATTATTATTATTTTATTTTTTATTTTTTATTTAGTCAATTTACCCTCTAGGTTGGTGGTTCCCACGGACTCAGTGAGGGATTCACCACTACCGCCTGGAGCTTGGAACATCTGGTCGGGAGGGATACAACTGGGGAGGTGTGATCAGCACTTCGCCCAGGTGGCCTCACCTGCAAAGCGAACAGGGGCCTCATGAGGGATGGGAAGGGATGAAAAATTGGGATGGATAGGCTAGGAAGAGGGAAGGAGGCGGCCGTGGCCTTACAGTAGGTACTGTCCCCGTTTACCCGGATAGTAGGCTGTCAGATATCCGCCCCTTCAATCGGATTGCCAACAATCAATCGCACCAGCTCAGCTACATCAATGAAAATGGCACTGACAGATTCTACCGAGGTTTGAACACAGAAGTTACCAAGAAAAATTATTGTGGAACACACCAAAATAGACGGGGTTACATACTTACTTTTACTTACCTCTTATAAATATCTCGGGGATTGGGTTGACAACAGGATCCTTAAAGTATGCTCTCACAATAACCTTCACCATGACATTTAAAAATGAACCAGACCGAAGACGAGAACTTTGAACTGAACAAAAGCTTTATTTTCAAAATAAAGAGTATGATTTTCACAACTCAACAAAATAAACGTGGCTATCAGTAGCCTATGTCAATCTGACTACGTCCTCCTAAAGGACTTGCAAATTTATCAAACAATAGGTAAGCTCTCATGAGCTCAAAATAACGTAACATTTTACAACACAATTTGAATTGGATGAGGAAGTCAGGGCACGACATATATAGAGCATTTGGTTTCCTTTTAATAAACATAACACTTTTATAAATAGGCACAAGGCCGGAGTATCGACCTCGCCTGCTTGTAACCAGATGTCTGGCCGGCTGGTCTACTCTTTAACCTGGCTCACACCTGTCAAATGGGGCGCACTCCTCCCCACACTTGCGTAAGAATACAGCTCCTTTTAAAGCTTTAAATGTCTACAAGACAACTCATACATATTGACGCAAATCTTTCAAATGTTTAACTTCCATCCCACTGGATTATTTTAACTATCCTTAAACTTGTTAAATTATCATCCAAATGTTTAATCAGCATAGTTTAGAGTATCAAACACACTCTTAAATGTTTATAACAAAATCACATAAATTATTTATAACAATTAGAAATTGTTTATAATATTGTCGAAAATAATTACAAAAATTTTAAACACGCCTTTAACATTACTTTCGTTCCACATTATTGTCAAAGATATTTACATTTATTATTTACAATATCAACATTTAAATTATTTAAATTATTAATTTAAGAAATACATTGAACCACATGTTTTATCCGGTCGGTAAATTCATAATCGTGTTTAATATAATCGACCAATGAAGGTTAGTTATACATGTAAATGTCACAATCTGGTTTAATAAAGGTTGTAATAATTTTAATTATTTGTGACGGCAATCTTCATTCAAAATCTTATCTCAAATTCTTTCAAACTCTTGTTAATTATAACAGTAAATTCACTTGATTAATTTTCAACGAACTATGACAATACACTCTAGCGGAAAATCCTTCGCTTACAAAATAATGCATAAACTGCATTCAAAATAGCCCAAAATTCATCATATATTAATCTATATGGCATTAAAACTTCCACCGAACTTACAAAACTTCCACAAATAATTCTTTATCATTATTAATTACAGTGGGAATCTCCTTCATTTATTTAAGGGCATTATACAACAGCGACTTTCAACATGTCCGCTGCACTATCGATTATACATTCATAGTTCCACTTAAAAATTCATATATCAATAATTGTTTCAAAACTGTTGTCATTTAAACTTCGTGGATTTCATTCATGAATCGAAATGAAATAAAAATTTGCCAATCACAAACAAATTTAATAGTGAATACGCTTATATACGCCTGTCTGGTCTATCAAAATTTAAGATTAACATCTTCAAAGAATTGTAGTATCAAAATACTATCATCAAATAAATGTGACTAAAACTTCAAAGTAGTTGAATAGAATTCAATTAGACTGGGGAATGCAAACATCATTATATAAATCTCTATATGAGAAAAAACCTAACACAAGTTTCACGAATTTAATGCATTCAATAATTCATAATTAATGTTCATCTTTCACAAAATTGCCTAAGATGCAATGGTCGTTCATAATCGACGATAAATGTCTGTGTTGCAATCAATTCAAATAACGACTAGTATTTCCAAGATCGTCGACAACGTACTGGATTTTAACGCTCTAAAATCATTTAAATGTTCTTCCTTCTTGATGATGACAGAAAATTGTTCAAAGTAATTAAACTGGGGTAGAATTACTTTAATAAAGTGACACGCTGTCTGAATTTAAATCTGCCATAAAAATCATTAACTTACAGTCAAATCGTGACTACAAAAATAAGCAAATTACTGAAAAATCTAAATATCAGTCCCAACTGATTCAAAATCATTTAACTATGCCCATGACATAACAATGTCTTAATAAAACGTCGAAAAAGGCATAACTCATCAAGGTGTACTGAGAATAGGAATCTCAAACAAGAATATCGGGCAAAAATACATGAGGACAAAAATATAGGAAAAATGGTTGCTCAAATATTGCTAAGAAACTCAAATACAATAAACGTTCACGACTACCTTATCTGCCGATTGACGTTCCAGAGGAAAATTCCCCAAAGAAGACTGTTGATGGATCCATTTCACCAAGTTAAAGCTGAGCTCCATCCTCGAAACCAGAAACAGCATCATCGAAGAATCGAACTGCTTCACGAAGACGAACGACATCCTTCCGGCAATAATCTTCTTTGTGAGTCGGGACAACCCTGACCTCTCTTGAAAAATCCCTGAAGTTCCAGTTGAAAATCGCCATGAAGTTTTTGTATAAATTTCCGAAGAAATATTCATATTCAGAAAGTATGAAATCATTTCTATTGCTGTTTGATAGTATTCAGCCTTTACTCACGAAACATGGGTGTAGATGGTTATTTACCACATGTTCGCTTGTATGGAATAGCAATTAGCGAAGTTCCATGTCGCTATCTTACTCCGTTGAAATATGTCCCAATTGCATTAAGTCCTTTAGCCTTCCATTTGCTCTTCGGTTGAAGTCTTAGAAGAACAAACTGCCTTATTAAATTGCTCCATTATACTGCAGCGTTGTGTTACAAAAGCAATCTGACGTCTCCCTAGTTCACTAGCCCTGTCAGCCGTAGCGTTGAGTCTGGCTATACAAAGTGTTTCTCCTGTGGCGAGAAAATCACTTTTGTCAGTCGTCTAATATTGTCAATAACTTCCAAAATACTTCTTCGAAATTGTTCAGCTTTTCTACAGTCCTTACTGTAGCAATGCACAAGAGAATTAGCTAATAGGTGACCGCTAACTGTTCACAGCTAATCTCGTAGAAGCGTTTTAAGTGTCGTTTCAACTTCACCTAGATTTACTTCACAGTAAACCTGCACTGCTTGTATGTTCGACTAGTGGCTTCGCCACGCGTTACAAAGACGACTTTTTCACTACTGATTCACTCGACGTTTCACTGAAATGCTTATTTGAAATCTGACGATTGATAATCTGAGAGAATGAGGAATGAGGCTCCTCTCTTCTGCACAAGGCCTTTTATGAACTTCATGAGGGGCGTATCTATCCCTTCCATCGCGTGTTACTACGTCATCGCTAGAAGTTCCAACTTCGTCAATACATGACGGATTTTCATAATTCAAAAACTGAAAATAAATTTCACCAAAATTCCTGAACAATGCCTCTACTGCAAATGGATTTCCACAATTCTGCATTCCAAAAAGTAATAAAAATACCATAGTTTCAGCAATCTCCGTCTTCCTTTAGACTATCTTTCATTGGTTTAAGTCTCCCCTCCAATAGCATAATTTCTTCCTCAGCAGAATTCCACGTTTCTCGCGACTGCGTCGTACATCTCGGATCCTTCTCGAATAAATGCTGACGTCACTGAGAATCTCAGCTCAAGTAGCCTGCTGGCATAACGTACTGCGTCATCCGTGCTTACGTCATGACTACCCACGTCATAACTATGACAGCCATAACTTTCGCTATAATTTCCAAAATAGCCACCGTGGTCTCTATATAATTCAATTACGGGGGCAGTACCATCCCGGCATTTGCCCGAAGACGAAGTGGGAAACCACGGAAAACCACTTCGAGGATGGCTGAGGTGGGAATCGAACCCCCTCTACTCATTTGGACCACCCGAGGCTGAGTAGACCCCGTTCTAGTCCTCATAACACTTTTCAAATTTCGTGGCAGAGCCGGGAATCGAACCCAGGACCTCCTTGGCGGCAGCTAACCATGCTGACCGCTACGCTACAGAGGCGACATTATTATTATTATTATTATTATTATTATTATTAACTGTCGAGGATGAGGTTACAATGAAACGCGTCATGCGTAAAACCTCCCTTATGGTCTGAGCAAAAATTAATTAATCACATGTAGCGTAATAGAAATATATGCTTTTTAGTCGGTCATCACGATTGTACCCAATTCCAGCACGATAACATATGAAATCGATTTCCCCGTAGAATCTTAAATTTCCCCTCCTAATTTATTTGGGGGTAAATATGCCGTGGCCGAAAAATGATCTATTAAATTCCATGTTGTTGTTGATGTTGTTGTTTTTGTTAGTCCATTCAGTGGCGGATCCAGAGGGGGGCACCAGGGGCAAGTGCCCCCCCCCCTCCCGAAAAACCAGTTGTCTGCTACATTGATATAGCCGATAAAAATTATTGTCTCTGTAAACTGCACTGCAAGTAAAATCTTTGCTGTATTGCCTGCATTCATGAATGTGGTCAATGTTTGTTATCATATAGTATGTAATGGCAACACTGTTAATATAATCGCTACATCGACAGTGTTGCAAGTGAAGAGAGATCTTTCAGCAGCCTGCAACTTGTCAAATCATGGCTACGAACGCGAATGACAGAGGAAAGGCCGAATGGCTTGTATCTGTTATTTGTTCACCGTGATATAAATGTTGACGTTGAAAAAGTTGTAGAACGTTTCTCTAAGGGGGGTAAACGAAGGATCGCCCTGGATCTTATTTTGTAATAGGCATGTATTTTGCCTAGGATAGTCACCAAATAGAATCCCAATCAGTATTCAATACAATTGTTTCTTGTATTTATATTTATGTCACTAGTAGTGACTCAGTGACTGACAATGTTGGTACCATGTACATATTTTGTAACATTTGTGGAGTAGACTTGTATATTATCTTCAGATAGTCACTATGATTGCAAATGTTTTAATACATATTAGACTGTGTAATGTGCATTAAAATGTAGAAATGTACATATTCTAAGAATTAAAAAGGTTTTTTTACACAATGACAATGACTTGTGTTATTGAAACTGAAACCAATAAACCATTTTGATATAATGAATTTCTTGTAGAATTATAAAATCTGGTGGTTAAATGTTATGTGTAGTGTGTGTAGATTAAATACAAAATTAGTAATTTTATTACATATTTTCTCTAGCTACTCTGAAATCCTAGAGTGCCCCCTCCGAGGTGAACATCTGGATCCGCCACTGAGTCCATTACAGGTGTTTTGGACACCATGGTAATCATCTGCATGTAGTAGGGTATGTGTGGAACTTGTCTGATAACCTGTTTTCCTGCGATGACTGTAGTAGTGTGTGGAACTGTATTAGAGACAGTGATGAGGTAGATGCCCTGGGACTTGAAGTAAGAGACCTGCTAATACCTGGAGGGAGTGTGAAAAACCCTGGTAAGAAACACACTCAGGATAGCCGCTCTCAATGGAGGGTTCAAACCTGCGATCTCCGTACAGGCTGCAGCCGCCCTCAAGGCCGTGGTGCACGATATAACGAGCAAAGGATAATTAACTTTCAGTCAGAGGATACAATTAAGAAAAACTAGCCGACCCGTGCATGAAATCTTGCATGTTCATAAACCACACTTTCCCCGGCCAAAATGCGAACTGAACAGCAATGATGCCGCGTATTTTCCCACAGCAACAGTATTTGCAAATCACACACTTCTTACAAAAATTGATATTTATGAAATTAGAAAAGCAATTTGCCACTGTTAATGTTATTTGTGTGCTGAGTTCATTAATTGACAGCTTAGCTGTAACACTCACCGGTTATTCGATATTTATGAAATTATACGATTTGAGTACTCATTCCTTTGATTTACTGTTTCTGAAATCCATGCAAAATGATAAAGGAAAGACCTCAGAATGTTAAAATTACATGAAACAAGCGTCACAGTGGCCAAAATGTGAAGTGGACAGCAATTTATTGAGCGTATCTTTCTGCAGCAACAGTATCCGCAAATCGCACACTTCGTACAGTTTTTTTAAATAATTTCTTAAAGAAATTATAGATATTAATGAAATTAGAGTGCAATGCGACACTGGTAATGTCTATTCTCTTTCATTTGAATGCTCATTTATCACGATTGGTCGCTTGTGAGCGCCGCAGGAGGGATCTATACTACTGAAATAATATATACTAGTTGAAACCCGTCAAAACATGACGGTCAATAGAAAAATATTTACTGAAGAATTTTCTTATATAGACCTACTGTACATTTTTTGTACGATTATTTTTTGACTCTATTGAAACTATAAGGGCGTCAAATGATTGCACTCTCAACACTGCAAAATACTGCTGGCCATGACTGAAAAATTGTTGGGGCAAATTGAGGCCTATACGTTCCAGAGTTTCCCCTTGAGCTTTATTGATAGTGATAAAGTATGCCAAATGAATAGGAAAATATTGCCTCTTAAAAGAAAATGATAGTGTTTTATCGGACGGTGTTAAATCAAGTCGAAGGATTAGACCTCTCTGCCTAATTTTAACTGCACCTATTATTTCCATATCCAAGCAATATGGTTGCATTTAGGAGTCCTTGGGAAACGTTCAGATTTCTAAGCAGAATAACGGGTCAAGCGTTTGGAGTATGTGGCGGCCAGTCATTTAGTTCCAAGAAATTCAAGAACTCTGAGGAGTCTAATACAACTGGCCGCAAACCGTCGCTTATAATTTTGGAATATAACGAAGAAATGCGATGATGTGCAATTCCATACATTTTAAAACAATGTGGACCGTGTGCGTGTGGCACAGTAACATTGGCACCAAATGAAACGAAGGACATAGCATTGTACTGCCGATTAGTCTCTCTGAAATTCCTTGAGATATCATCTCCAGTGAAAAATAATTGTTGCAGCCTGTCAAATATTTTATATTTATTCAGATTAATTTTACCATTACAGCAGCAAAGGTCAAAGTAACCAAGTGTAGATTTCTCGCAAGAGATATACAGTGCAGAACAATGTTTACATTCGTTCGTCAAGGACCCTAAACTGTAACGGCATAGTATCTGGAATTGTTTCTGAAATGCCATATTTATGTTAGATTTTAAAAGTGGCTTCGTATTTTTCTCCGATTTCCCACTTTTTTTTGCGGCTAGTGTTCCATTTCGTCAAATGGGTTTATTTATAGCAGCATTTCTCCCCAAATTAACGTCATTTTAAATAACACTATAGTGGCCTGCATCAACGCAGCCGCCAAATATTACATGGCAAATAATAACTTACTTCCATTACCAAAATCAACTGCGTGGTTAGACCCATTGTTATGTACTCTAAACAAATAATCAACAAACAATAATATTCACATATACAATGAAGTTCAGAGACTTCCATTCTCAAGTTGGTTGCTGATGAGAATGCGATGAGACTGATCGCCAATAATACAATCCTTGCAATTTTTGCAATTTGCTTGCAAACGCCACTCAGGATGACTATCTTCATTTTGAAATAAACAGAATGAAATTGCTGTAAATAATCAATTTCCATCACCTGTTGAAAGTACAATACTTTGCATTCCCATGACAGTAAATTATGCAAGGGAGCATAGAATCACTTCGCTACTACTGGAATGAGCATAGACTCACTTCGCCAGCCACCGTAATGGAGGGAGTTTTAGAATTATATGTTCAGTGCTTGTCAAAGATCGTATTAACACAGGGAAGCCCACTCTTAAGACTACATTCTGAGCTATTGCCCCGGATTCCAGGTTCGATCCCCGCTCTGCACGAAATTTTATTCTGGTCTGAGGGCTGGAACGGGGCGCACTCGTGAGGCAAAACTAAGAAGAGCAAAGTTTGATTCCCATCTCAACAATCTTGGATTTGGTTTCCGTGGTTTCCCACTTCCACTCCAGGCAAATACCTAACTTAAAGCCTCGGTCGTTAACTCCCTATTCCCCACATTAATTACAAATGCACACATCAACACAGCCATCACATTAACACAGGTTATCAGAGAAAAGTTTACACTCGCACACCAAAATAGACGGGGCTGAGTGACCACGATGTCTGAGTCCATCAAATGAATTATGTTCGCCAATTTGTTAACGCTGATGTATGTTTTTGAACTACTGGATATAAGTTCAATGACTTTTAAATTAATATCATTACATTGTTGCAGCTTGGCAAATATTTTATATTCCAGTAGATCAATTTTACAATCACAACAGTAAAGGCCGAAGTAACCGCACGTAGATTTTACGCAAGAGAAATACAATGTAGAACGACGTTTACATTTGATCGTCAAAGACCTTACACTGTACTGCATAACATCTGGAATTGTTTCTGAAATGGCCTAATTATATTGGATTTTAAATGTGGCTTCGTATTATTCGATAACACTATAGTGTCTTGCAATATCGGAGGCGCTAAATATTAAATGGCAAAAAATACTTCCATTGCCGAAATCAACTGCGTAGTTAGATTCAGTACTCTAAACAAATAATCATTAAACAATTGCCTTATACAATGAAGTTCAACATGACCGTCCAGAGACTTTCATACTCAAGTTGGTTGGTGAGGAGAATGCGATGAGACTGAACGCTTAAAATAAATTCCTTATAATTGTTCCTGCCAGCGAAATTTTTTGCAATAGCTTGAAAACGCAGCTCAGAATCACGTTCTTCATTTTGATATAAACAGTACAAAACTGTTCTAAATAAGCTATTTCCATCACCTGTTATAGTTTATGGCAGTACATTTTGCAGGGGAACATAGAATCACTTCGCCAACTACTGGAATGAGCATAGGTCTAAACTCAATACTCACTTCGGCAGTCACCCTAATGGAGGCAGTTTTAGAATTCTATGTCCCGTGCATGTCAAAAATCGTATTAACACATGGAAGCCCACCCATTCTTGGCTATCGCCTCGGAGACCCGTGTTACATTTCCTGCTCTGCCAAGAAATTTAATTCTGGTCTGAGGGCAAAAACGGGGCACATTCAGTCTCTTGAGGTTTAACTAAGAAGAGGAAGGTTTGATTCCCACCTCGACAATCTTGGATGTGGTTTTCTGTGGTTTCCCACTTCCACTCAAGACAAATACCGGGATGGTTCCAAACTTAAGGCCTCGGCCGTCACCTTGCCATTTCCCACCTTAATTACAAATACACACAGTAATGCAGCCATCCCAATAACACGGGTTATCAGAGGAAATTTTACACGTACACACCAAAGTACACGGGGCTACGTGACCACGATGTCGGAGCCCTTCAAACGAATTATGTTTGCCAAGTGTCTCTCGTGGCGAAAGCAATTGTGGACACGCGCCAGGGCCTGGAAAACTACCTTTTCTCTAATAATTTAAGAGTATATCGACGATGCATAATTATAACTTTTAGTCTAGGATGCTACCAACTTGACCACCGAAGCATTGGGAAGAAATTGCAATATTAAGGTACATAAACAACATAGCCTACACACTCAACTGTCAGTAAATGTTCTTCAACGTTTCCCTTCTTAAAAATTCCCCTCCTTTATAATTCTCCCTCACGTGAAAACGCGCGATGTCTTGTGTTTTAAATATATCGATGCAATGGTGCTGCCATCTGTTAGTTACTGGAACTATATGGGCGAGGTACTGCCATCTGTTGTCAGTTACTGGAACTGATGGCAGATATTAGCTCCTTTGACCACATGCTGTAATGCAAAGGCAAAACGGAAATAAAAAGTATTGAGAGGGAATGTAGAAATATGTATCTTTAACTGACATAAAACCTTACTAATACTCCTTGATAAAACAATATTTCAGTAGTAAAAAAATAAAAATTCTGGCGGGAGCTGGGATCGAACCAGTGATTCTTGGATCCACAGTCAATCGCCTTAACCAAATAGCTATTCACGCACTCTCGTCCAGTCGCAGACGCAACCATTTAGTATCTTCAAAAGCCGGTATCTGAAGAAAATAATCCAATTCATTATCAATAAAATCAATATTGCAAATTCGTATATGTTCATACTGTTATTATATTATATTGTCAGAACTTGGTTAACGTATGTTTTCAATTACATGGAAGCTTATTAAATAACTTACATTTAAATGGACTTCTCACCGCCATTTTGTCATGAGCCCAGGCAGATTGTGCGCATGCGTGAGGGGAAAGAATTCTGCTATTTTCTATATTTATTTAAAAATATACCGTAATATATTAGTTTATTTTATAGACACTCTGCAAATCTACAGGCCAAGAGCTTACGTTAGAGTGCTCTACGAAGTAAATCGGTTCTGTCGTTCTCTCAATCTCGTGGTAACAAAAATCGCCTTAGTGTTTTAAATATATAGATGATGTTCCACAACAAGGGCTTGTTTGGAAACACATTCAATTATATGAACTAATCACCAGTATTTAACTCTAAATTCTTCTTTGAACGTCGTTATTTTCAAGTGACATTCCCTCAAAATGCAAGAACAGTGTTTCTGTTATTTCCCTTCGCGTTGGATAATTTATGAACACTCTGCCTTTTAACGTCCTCCATTGAGAGCAAGAGGAATGCCATGAAAATATCTCAGAACGGTTTTGTAACAGACGGCAACTTAGAAACAAACTTATTTGCCAAATGAAGCGAATATGGTAAACTGTTTGAATCTGTCTTAAGTGAAGGAGCGAGAGGAAGAGGAAAAAAGTAATTTATGTTGAAACTGTGGAAAGTACGTGACAATAAAGTAAACAGAAGACATCTGAAGGGACTAAGTTTGCTTCCCTCATTCCCTGTAACGAAATGGCGACGAGTGCCTTTTCTGAACGCACATTAAAATCTAGAAGTAGAGAAGTTCGGGACATAACGAAGTGGTTGACATTTTACTTTTAGCTCTGTAATGTATAAATTGACACCACTTCCACGCAGCAATTTGTAAGACTTTTTATTTCGCAAACTCCTTCATGCAATGAATACAAACAAAGAAGCGGGAAAGAGTAATTACGTTGCAGTGTTTTACCTCGGCCTCAAGGAGACTGAATGCCGTCACGGAATACGCAATCTCTGACTTGTCAGAGGATAAAACTGAAGCGACTTGTACAGGAGTCAGCACGAGTTGTTTTTCCTTTCTCTTTGTTTCAACACGCAAATGCTAAAAGGTCTTCTTTTCTCGAAAGTAAATAAGAAATGAAAACTCCTCCGTCTTAGAAACATGATACCACTCCAAAGTGGAACACAAAATAATACCATATATACAAAGAAGGTAGCACTAAGAACATAAGAGTTCGTCTATCTCCACCAACTCAGCATATCTTATGTTCTTCTTAACGGAAATCTAACGAGTATAATACTGTATGAAAAATATACTGGCGTGTATTATTTCCACTCACATTGTTTTGTTAAATGAGTGTTTGTTGTTGTTGTTGTTGTTGTTTGAGTCTTCAGTCTTTTGACTGGTTTGATGCAGCTCTCCATGCCTCTCTGTCCTGAGCGAATCGTTTCATCTCTACATAGCTACCTCACCCTTCATCCGAGGCAATCTGTTTAACATATTCTAACCTTGGTCTACCCCTACAGTTCTTGTCCTCGACCCTTCCTTCCATAACTAAGCTTGCTATTCCTGGTTGTCTTAGTATGTGTCCTACTAACCTATCTCTTCTCTTCATTAGCAGTCGCCAGAAACAACTCTCCTCTCCCACTCGTCTTAATACCTCTTCATTTGTAACCCTATATATCCATCTGATCCTAATTATTCTCCTGTAACACCACATTTCAAAAGCTTCAATTGTCCTCTTTTCTGCTGCGCCAACAGTCTAAGTTTCACTTCCATAGAGCACCACACTCTAGACAAAGGCTTTCAAAAATGACTTCCTAATACCAAATCTATATTCGATATCAACAAATTCCTCTTACGTAGAAATACTTTCATTGCCTGAGCCAACCTAGTTAGAGGAGGAGTTTATGAGAAATAGAATGAAGGATTGTTGTTACTAATTCGTATTACAGGTTTGGAACATCCTTGGTCATTCGCCCTGTGTACTTAGGCGTTTGTTGAATTTGTAGGGTGGCTTCGGTGGCGTAGTTGGTAGCATGCTGAGCTTCTATGCCCAAGGTCGCGGGTTCAAGCCCCGCCGAAGCCGTCGGATTTTTAAGAGCGTTAAAATTCCTCAGTATGCCTTCCTTCGGAGGGGAAGTAAATCTGTCGGTCCCATATCATAGATTTTTGGCATGATAAAGAACCTTCCACTAATTACAACTAAGTGAAGCTAAATTAAAGGTTATCTTTGAGTAACGCTCTTAGGGTTCCAACGTTCGTCACCAGGAGCCAACTACGGTGGCATCTAGTAACAAAGTGCAGAACTAGTTGGTCGTTGACGGTGGTGTTTGGTAGCAAAAGTTGGAACTACATGAAAATCCAATGTATGCAGTCCTTACGTGAATTTTAAAAAAACAAACAAACAGATAACACACAATAATACAGCCATCACAATTAATACCAGTTATCAGACAGATTCTACACACACCCAAAGTACACGGGGCTACACGACCGTGTTGTCGCAGCCCCTATACTGAGGAACCAACCAACCGAATTTGTCTCTTAACCTTTAATTATGTGGTGGCTTGCCACGGTGGGTGAGTGGATATCGTGTCGGTCTACTAACCCCAAGATTGCAGGTTCGCTCCTGACCGTGGTAAGTGATTTTTGAAAGGCGGCAAAAATACGATACGCATGTCATACGATGTTGGGATGTCAAAGAACCCATTCGAATTTATTTGGCCGAGTTCATAATGGCAAAATTAATCTCGGGGTTTTCCGCCAACACAAAGTTCCTCATTTCTCTACTAGAAAGCGCTTGTGACTGTTCCCAAACCCTTATTTGGTTGACTTGAGGAGGTCAGGTTAGGGTAATTTGTTCATATCATTCCTTTTCTTGCTCATCATCATTTAGGTTATAGGATTTCATTTTATTTAGTGTATATATCTTGTGTATCTCGGGGACTCAGTCAGGAATATTTCATTTAATTTGTATGTGAGATGTCAGCATACAAGACAGCGGATTGTGTTAGGCAAGCTACAAGATGTTGCAATAGCAGGAAACTCCAGCCCAAATTTAGTTTGGGCCGAGAATAACTTCCCTTGTCTAGAAGAAAGCTTGGTATAAATTGTGTAAGATTCTGACGTCAGAGAAGAGTTTCGTGTCATGAGTTGTATGAAATATACATGGGTTCGAGATTATTGGTGTATTTTGTATGGGTTGGAGGGTATCATGACCCTGGCGGAGAAAGACGATAACATGTGCTTACAAGATGAGAGGTGGTTTTTTTTCGTGTGGAGCGAGAGGTCACTTCTATTCTAGCGTCTGGTTGGAAAGGTCGCGTTCTCGTAATTTGGCGTAGGCCTATTTAGAGAAACAGTTTTGTTGAAAGCATGGCTTTCGAAAGTACTCGAAACGGCTACAAATCACAGCGATGTTATCTCTATTAGCACAATTCAAGTTGGTTACGGAAGCACATTCATTTCTCTCGCAGAGATGTGGCTAAGTAAACCAGTAAACATCTCTAACCTCAAACCACGTGTGGAAAATCTTGGAAAGCTGGGGAGAACTGATCTATCGAGCATGTCTCGTAGATTATCTGCAATATCGTCGGTGAGTGAGTAACAAACATCTTTATATTCCAACATTCATTTTGGGTCACATGTTTTCGTCATTGCCGAGGAGAATTGAAGATCGGAAACCATAGTCTGTTCGACGAGAGTCCCCGCCATATGTTTAAAGTTGATTTTAATACATATATTTTGAAGGTTATCATTAGTTTTCTTTATAGGGAATTACACCTAATAGTTGAACGCCCAAATGATACCAGTTAGGTTGACCAAATGTGTGTCCAACACTCCACGACCCTGCCATTTCAAATATGATGGTAAAGTACTTTCGATCACCAATAGGAGGGTGATTTTGGGAAGTTTTAAATCAGTGGCCCGAGAGGGGCTAAAAAAAGTCACAACATGGCGCCCAACGTGGGGAAAGAGTAGGGAAACCTAGCAGGTATCATTAGGGCACATATGCACACAGTCGATAGACAACTTAGGTGTATTAGGGTTCACAGTAATTTGTTTTGTTTTAAGGGGTATGTCCACATCAGACAAATTAGAATTAAGGTCAAGGGTTGTGTGTAAATCAAACAGTAAAATGCCAGGTAATCAGGAAACTGGGGGAAGTGGCAGTGAGGAAGATGTGGAAAAGACAGTGGGAACATATGTTACCATTGTTACCACTGAGTCGCAGCTGATCGCTGAAGGTAGTAACTTAAATGTAAATGGGGGGGGGGGGTTATGAACGATAGTTTGATCCAAATGCTACTGAGTGAAATAAAAGGAGAGATTAAGAAGCAAGGAGAATCTATGAGTAAGGAGATGGTAGAAGTGAAGGAGTCTATGAGTAAGGAAATTAAGGAGCAGGTAGGCTCTGTAAATGAGAAGGTAGAGTCAGTGACCAAACAGATAGTAGAAGTGAAGGAATTTGTAAGGAAATTCAGGAGAGCAACAGGGCCACGAACACAAGGATAGAGTGTCTTAGCCAAGAAATACAGGACCATAAGTCTGTTCTTAATAGTAGAATGGAGTGTATGAACCTGGAATTAAGTGGGAAAATTAGCAAGCAGGGAGAGGAAATCAGGGCAGAAATGCAGGGGAATCAGGCTGGGATCACAAGAAGGCTAGAAGGGATGGAAGGCCATCAGAATCAGCAAGATGTGGACATAACGACAATTAAGTCAGAGATAGCTAGTTCAAGGGCAGAAGTACAGAATGTAACGGGAAAGTGTGATGAGATATGCAACACTGTAAGTGGGAATAAGAGGGAATATTTAGATAGAGTAGGCGCCGTTGAAAATAAGTTAGGAGAGATTGAGGGTCTGAGAGGGAAGCAGGTGGCATTGACCGAGAAAAACGAAAAGCTGCAGGAAGAGCTGATAAAGGTTAGGAGAGAGTTGAAAGAGCGACCGATGAGTCAAAGAGTTGTGATGCCATCTAGTTTGCTACTCAGGGACCTTGGTCTGCCACAATTTAATTCAAGGCAGTTCAATCCTATAGAGTTTTTGAAAACCATTGAAAAGAAATTCAACAAGGATCTAGATGACGGGGTTGTCGAATGGGAAACAGTGTTGGAGATCTTGTCTAACTCATTTCAAGGGGATGTGAAAGCATGGTTCCAAATATACAGGCCTAACATGAATAGTTTAAGGGAATTCAGGGATAAATTCAAAGCTAAGTTCTGGGGGGAGGGGATACAGTCCAGGGAAAGGGAAAAATTAACTTTTGGGAAATATAAGGAGAGAGAAGGGGTATCCCTGACAGAATAATTTTTGGCACATGTACTTATTTGGAAGAATTTGGATGGGCTGACCTCTGACAGTGATGTGGTTAGGGTCATGTTGAAGCACTTCCCACCTAGAATTCAGGAGGCAGCTTGTATGCAGAAGGTTAGGACGGTAGAAGAGTTGGAAGAGCTTCTTACGAGCTTTGACGCTTTAGGCAAGCATCATATGGAGAGGCCAGAGGTCAAACAGGAATTTAGGGGCAATAGGGGGAATAATCAGGAGTTTAATAGGGGTAGATTTAATCAGGAGCAAAGAGATTATCAGCAGAGACAGGAAAACTATCAGAGAGGTGGGGGGCGTCAGGATAATTCACAGCGACAGGAAGGTAACTATCAGAGAGGTGGGGGGCGTCAGAAAGGTGGTAACGAAAGAGTACAGGTGAACCAGAGGAGACAAGAACAAGGTGGTCAAGGAGCTTTAAACTCCGAACGGGCTGTGCAGGGAGGTCAGTCAGGCAGTCCGTAAGAAATGAAGTCAGGCAATGTGTTTTTGTGGGTGAGGAGGATTTTATGCCTATGAGTCGGGAGGATCTGCTAGCTGACCAGCAGGAGTTCTCGTGTATCGGGGAGAAGGAGGCTTTTATGTCAACTGTTGAGTTCAGCATACTAGGTAAGAGAGTGCAGGCATTGGTGGATTCGGGGAGTGAGAGAAGTGTCATCAGTAAGGGATTTTATGATACTTTAATCAAGGACGGTGGTAAGTTGGAAGAAATTCCAGTTAAGTCGACATATGTGGTAACTGCTGTTGGTAATAAATCCCAAAGAGTGGGAAAGCAGGTATTGTTGCCCATGAGGTTTGGTAATGAAGTTGACCACAAGACTTGCTTGGTAATTCCTAACCTAATTTATTAAATGATTTTGGGGATAGACTGGCTTAACGAGCATAGTGCTGTTATTGATTTTGACAGGGGTGTTATCAACTTTGTGAGGGGGAATATAAGCCAGTAGATGAGAATGAAATGCAAGAGTGTAGATAAGACAGTAAAGGCATGTGTTACTGAGGTCACTGTAGGGGAGATGGCAGAAGGTAAGGCTGACGATGAGGAGGAAGTTGTGGAATTATGTCACATTGCTGTGGAGGGTGATAAGAGTGATCAACTCCAGCAGGCTGTGGATAAGAGTGGTTTAAGTGTTGAGGAGAGGGATAGTTTGTTAGAGGTTTTAGAGCTAAACCAAGATGTTTTCAGTGACAAGCCAGGGCTATCACATGTCTAGACGCATCAGTTCGAAATTGTAGATCATTCTCCATTTTCAGGACCCAAGTACCCGATACCTCACAAATTTGCTAATGCTGTGGAGAAAGAAATAGGCATTATGCTGAATCAGGGTATTATTGAGCCTTCAACTAGTGCATATCTGAATCCCTTAGTTGTGGTTGGGAAGAGTGATGGCTCGGTCAGGTTGTGTATTGATGCCAGGCAGCTCAATTGTAGGATATCTGGGGACCAACAGAGGCCAGAATGCATTGAGGAACTGGTTCAGAAATTCAATGGTAAGCAATGGTTTTCCACTATGGATCTGAGTGCATCATTTTGGCAGGTACCGTTGAGAGAACAGGACAGGAAGTTGACTGCGTTTAGTTTTAAGAGTGGTTTGTACCAATTCAGGGTCGTTCCTTTCCGAACAAAGACCAGCAGTTCAGCGTTGATTAGGGCCTTAAATCTAGTGTTAGAGAGGGACACACACGAGTTTGTGACAATGTACATAGATGATTTAATTGTTGCATCTTACACATTAAAGGAACACCTGGATCACTTAGACATTGTTTTGAGGAAATTAAGGGACGGGGGATTTACAATTAAACTTAAGAAGTCTCTGTTTTGCACAACATCAATCACATTTTTAGGGCATACCATCACAACACAAGGGGTGTCTCCCGAACAGTCACGATTAGACAAAATTCATAACACTGCTACACCACGTAACGCCAAACAATTGAGATCAATATTAGGGGTTTTTAATTATTTTCGCAGATTCGTAGTTAGATATTCCTGTCTTGTAGAACCGTTTAGGGAATTGCTGAAGCAGGGTACTAAGTGGGTATGGACCCAGGTGCACGACGAGGCTTTTAAGGAGTTGAAGAGAGGCTTTGTAGAGACTGTCATGCTTAGGTATCCTCGTCTGGATTGTCCCTACATTTTGATGACTGATGCGAGCATGCAAGGCATCTCAGGCATTTTGTGTCAGGAGGATAGTGAGGGCAATCTAGGGATTGTCTCATTAGCAAGTAGAGGGCTAAGCATGGCGGAGAAGAGATATACAGTTACTGAAATAGAGATGTTAGCAATCGTATACTCTCAAGGGAAATTTAGGAGTTATGTGTTGGGCAGTAAGTTGCAGATACTGACTGACCATCATGCATTACTGTTTATTGGATCCTGCAAGCTCACTTCGAACAGGATGTCAAGGTGGATATTAGCTATAAGCGAATATGACTTTGAGGTAAGGCATGTTAAGGGTACTGAGAACATTGAGGCTGACTTCATGAGTAGAAACATTGGGGGTGATGTGGGTCATCAGGTACTGGAGGTACAAGAAGGTGTTGTAATCTGCGTAACCAAGGTAAGCGAGTGTGATGATGAGATACGCTGCTTAAGGAATCTGCTTGCAGAGCAGGAGAAGGATGAGGGCTTGGGTGAGATCTTGACTCAGTTGAGAGGTATGGATGTGGACAGTAGAATTAAGGTTGGAAAGTATTGGTACAAGTTGGAGTGTGGTTTCTTGGCTAGGCTGTGCCATGAAGGTGCCTGGAGAGTGTGTGTGCCAAGCTCATTGCAGGTAACGATGATTTGGTATCATCACAAGGCTTTAGGGCATTTTGGATCAAGCAAGGTTCTTTTCGCTGTTCAGCAGCATTTCATTTGGAAGAACATGGGAAGGCAGATTAGGAAAGTTCTGGCAAGTTGTGACTCGTGTCAACGGTGTAAATGCCCAACGAGGTTTCTTGAGGGACCTCGGCAAATGGTAATCACAGAAAAACCAAGGGATTTACTCTGTGTCGATTTGTATGGTCCATTGGTTAAAGCTCAGTTTGGATATCAGTATATCTTCGTGGTTGTTGACGCATTCAGTAAACTCGTCAAACTGTATTCCCTGAGAAAAGCGACCGGGAAGGGTTGTGTCCTACATATCACTGATAAGTATGTACCTGAGTTTGGGGTGCCTCTCAGGATACTATCAGACCACGGTAGCCAATTCACCTCTAAGATCTGGAAAACCAAGTTGAGTGAATTGGGTATCAAGCACATATTCTCATCTATTCGATATCCTCAAGGGAATTTGTCCGAACGAGTTATGAGAGAATTAGGGAGAGTATTTCGCACCTATGTGAGCAATCGCCACAATGCGTGGTTCTCCAAGTTAGGAGATATTGAACGATGGTTCAATAGTACGTTCCATGAGAGTGTGAAATGCACTCCCTATGAAATTCAGTATGGTAGGAAGCCTACCAATGAGCTTGCTAGAATGCTAGGTTTGGTCACGGGAGAGGAGATTGGGAAGGATGTTTGTATCCAGCTGGCTAGGGACAACTTAATCAAGGCAGGGAATAAGCGTAGACGCCAGCAGAAGCGGGTAAAGTTTGATTCTTTTGAAGTAGGCGATCAGGTGCTTCTGAGGGTTCCATATCCGTCTTCAGCTGTAGATAAGGAGATAGGGAAGTTTTTTTCATCTATTTCAGGGGCCTTTTAAGGTGGTTAAACGTATTGGTGAGTGTGCCTATAGTTTAACGGACCAGGATGGTAAGCCTGTCAGTACACATAATATTAGGAATCTCCGTAGATATTATTCTGTATAATAATATGGCATGGACTCTTAGAGGACTAGTCAAAATCACGTGATGGCATGACAAAACTCAGGAGATGTGACGAAGAATGTTAACCAGCAAAGTGGCATCGAGTGTTAGATGGATAGATGGTATGATAAGCCCTGTGCAGGCAAATACCATGGCTTGTGAAGCGATAGGGTCTCACAATGAGACGAAGAAAATGAAGTGATAGACCTAAGACATTTGAGAAAAATCAGTGAGGCTAGGAAATGGACACAATAAGACATTCGAGAGAGTGAGAATGTGTGAAAATTTGACAAGTGTGTGTGTGTATATATGTCTTCCAGGGTTTATTTATGTAATAGTGTAATTCTTTGTGTTTTCAGTGCGTTGTTTGGTTGAGTGTTTGTGATCCACACTTGTTTCACCCGTGTGAATCACATGGGGGCGTATTGATTTTTGAAAGGCGGCAAAAATACGATACGCATGTCATACGATGTTGGGATGTCAAAGAACCCATTCGAATTTATTTGGCCGAGTTCATAATGGCAAAATTAATCTCGGGGTTTTCCGCCAACACAAAGTTCCTCATTTCTCTACTAGAAAGCGCTATAGTGTTCGAGGAGGTTAGATATCTAACATCTAACCTCCTTGACTTTCATAGTCAAGGAACAACGAAATTCGACATGCTAGCTACCCTCTGGGTGTCATATAACAAAGCTTGCACCCGGCACCGAGGCCATACGATATTATTATTATTATGTGGTGACTGTATTAGTGTGTGTAACTGTAATTGTCAAGGTCGGGGGAAGGGATAGGTGCCACGAGACTTAAAATAAAGTACTCTCCTGGCATTTTCCCGGAGGGAGGGTGAAATAACACACTTACAGTAGTCGCTGTGTTCACTACAATTCGAATTAAACAAGACGCCAATATATTAAGCCTTGTATGAAGATTTACCGTGCAATGTTTCACTGCACTCAGATGATTAAGTCGCGAGAAAAAAATCAAGCAAATATTTAAAATAATGTCGCGTCGCCGCTTTGTTGTTTTTGTGCTCATTACTTTATTTAGATACACATACGTGAACTTATGTTATTTATTATCATTTCAAATGATCTTGTCCACTTCATCGTTATGCTTGAGTCAAAAGTTATGCGTTACGGAGACGGAGACGAAGACGGTGACGTCATGCAACCACGCGGGAAGCCTAAGTTAATGGGTAATGGACGGCGAGTGCGTGACGTCATGTAGCCATGCGGGAAGCCTAAGATAATGGGTATTGGAGTCTGTTGAAAGAGTCCTGGGGCGTCGAGCGACCTGGGCTTCGAGCGAAGCGAAAAGAATACAGGGTGACTCCTAAAGAGGTGTACAAGATGCCAGATAAGAATACAGGGTGACTTCTAAAGAGGTGTACAAGATGCCAGATAAGAATACAGGGTGACTCTTAAAGAGGTGTACAAGATGGCAAAGACGAATACAGGGTGACTCCTAAAGAGTTGCACAAGATAGAGGAGTGCAGGTTGTCAGAGCAAAATACAGTACAAGATACCAGATAAGAATACAGGGTGACTCCTAAAGAGATATACAAGATGCCAGATAAGAATACAAGGTGACTCTTAAAGAGGTGTACAAGATGGCAGAGAAGAATACAGGGTGACTCCTAAAGAGTTGCACAATATGTCAGACAAGAATACAGGCTGACTCCTAAAGAGGTGTACAAGATGTCACACAAGAATACAGGGTGACTTCTAAAGAGATATACAAGATGTCCGATAAGAATACAGGGTGCCTCCTAATGAAGTGTGCAGGATGTCAGAGCAAAATACTGGGTGACACTTAACGAGGTGTGCAGTATGTTAGATTCAATTCAAATACAGGGTCACCCTTAAAAAGGTTTCCAAGATATCAGATTCAAATAATGGGTGACCCTTAAAGAGTTGTAAAAGATGTCAGACTCAAATACAGGGTGACCCTTAAAGAGGTGCCCGCGCGGGAAACCTAAGTTAATGGGTAATGGAGTCTGTTGAAAGAGTCCTGGGGCGTCGAGTGACATGGAGCTTCGAGCGAAGCGAAAAGAATACAGTGCGACTCCTAAAGAGGTGTACAAGATGCCAGATAAGAATACAGGGTGACTCCTAAAGAGGTGTGCAGGATGTCAGAGCAAAATACAGTACAAGATGCCAGATAACAATACAGGGTGGCTCATAAAGAGATATACAAGATGCCAGATAAGAATACAAGGTGACTCTAGGTGTACAAGATGGCAGAGAAGAATACAGTGCGACTCCTAAAGAGGTGTACAAGATGCCAGATAAGAATACAGGGTGACTCCTAAAGAGGTGTGCAAGATGCCAGATAAGAATACAGGGGGACTCTTAAAAGAGGTGTACAAGATGGCAGAGAAGAATACAGGGTGACTCCTAAAGAGGTGCAAAAGATGTCAGACAAGAATACAGGGTGACTCCTAAAGAGGTATACAAGATGTCACAAGAATACAGGGTGACTTCTAAAGAGATATACAAGATGCCAGATAAGAATACAGGGTGCCTCCTAAAGAGGAGTGCAGGATGTCAGAGCAAAATACAGTACAGGATACCAGATAAGAATACAGGGTGACTCCTAAAGAGATATACAAGATGCCAGATAAGAATACAAGGTGACTCTTAAAGAGGTGTACAAGATGGCAGAGTAGAATGCAGGGTGACTCCTAAAGAGGTGCACAAGATGTCAGACAAGAATACAGACTGACTCCTAAAGAGGTGTACAAGATGTCACACAAGAATACAGGGTGACTTCTAAAGAGATATTCAAGATGTCCGATAAGAATACAGGGTGCCTCCTAATGAGGTGTGCAGGATGTCAGAGCAAAATACAGGGTGACACTTAACGAGGTGTACAGTATGTTAGATTCAATTCAAGTACAGGGTCACCCTTAAAGAGGTTTGCCAGATATCAGATTCAAATAATGGGTGACCCTTAAAGAGTTGTAAAATATGTCAGACTCAAATACAGGGTGACCCTTAAAGAGGTGCCCGCGCGGGAAACCTAAGTTATTGGGTAATGGAGTCTGTTGAAAGAGTCCTCCTGAGCCTTTCTAACATGTGTAGCATTTGTAGCATGCGTCATTTGAAATGATATAAAGTCTAGTCTCTCAGACTGACTGTAATTATTTATTTAATTATTAATTATTAATTATTTAATTATTTATAACTTGACATCAAGTTTCGAAACGTAATGAAGTGCCTGTGGGGTCCCTAAGACGAAGTCGCTGAATTCACCACTGTAAGATGTTTGTGGGTATTATTGAACTTCGTGCCGAGCAGTCGTCTTTCAGCAATGCACTCGCTACATGATGAAGATCTTTTCTTCCACTTTTACAGTAGATCCCCGCATACACCGTGATTGGTCCTGATTTTATTTAATTTTGATCTGGTCTTTCTAGGCTGATTAAGCCCTGGCACTTTCTCAGTTATGCATGGCATTACTGAACTCTCTGTAGGGGCAAACAAATTCAAATCAGAAGACCATCTCTCAGTCAGGTTGCAAGATTCTCTGCTGTGCAGATAGGTGGATGTCTTGAACGTAATCGTTTCACATTTAGATCAGCAATGCCTCCATAATTTCAGTTTGACTGCTGTAATATATTCATTGATATTGAGAACCATCCAAATAGTTCGGATGCTCACCCTGTTGAATGTTTCTATGTAGGCCATAGAGTTTTAAGCCTTTATATTATTATGAAGATTATTGGGTAGGATCATTTCAAACATTCACTTCGATCGCATGATTAGAAAACACACATCTATTAATATTATCCGTAGTTTTGGGATTATCCGTGTGAAATTATAAACAATTGAAATGCCTGAACGTTTCGTGAGGCCATGGCCATGGTCACTTCCTATCCGAATCCTAGCCCCAATTGAAACAAAATACACACAATAACTTAGCCATAACAATGACACAGGCTATCATACGGATTCCAATCATAGCTTTGCAGCCATTTTTCAATATTGCCTTATAATACGACCAAATATAAATCAAATTGGGGGCATGTTTGTGCAGTGGTCAAGCTGTTGGCCTCTCACCACGACAGGCCAGCTTCGATTGCCGATCAATGCATGTGAGATTTTCAAAGCGAATTTCCATGGCTTGTGGTTTGGTTCCACGTAAATAGGGGGGTCCCGTGGGTGGTTTACTATCTCAAGATTAACGGTCACGCATAACTACAAACTTTCTTCCTTTTTGTTAAAAATCCAATTACTATTAGGTGTACATGTAAAAACTAACCTGAATAATGACATGTTATTAAAATACATATCACATGTAATTTCTTTCATGTTATGATATCTACACGGGCCAAAAATATCTGTATGTGTGTATGTATGTCCACCCCCCGCCTCCTCCCTCCCCCTTCCATGTTATCAATTCAAACACGACGAAACGAATTGAACTAAATTTGATACAGTGGTAGCTCGCACAAACGGCACCTAAGTCATGATTATATCGACGCCATCTTCACCAAAACTGAATGGCAGCCACGCAAAGGTTCAAAACTTAAAATTAAATTACAGCTAAACTAATCGTTTGATCTCTACCAAATTTGGTAAAAGCATACATTCATATGGGATGCGTTTTGTGCCCAAACTACAAGGTAATCTGCCTTACCATTTAAAGATGGCTTCCGTGTGAATCATGCAAGCATTATAATCCGTCCATAACTTATGACCCACCAATTCCGATTATCGAACCGGGGGTGGATTAAACTCTCCTGAAGGACGTCACCCGTTGGACATTATAATGTTATGTTATTTTTCGCATGTTCCAGCAATTGGAACTATATTATCTTGACTGGAAAGTTGTTAAGTCGATGCCACACACAAACTCAAGTACAAGGAACTACCTGACCACGATGCTGCAAAAAACCTAAAATGAATCAACAACAACAATAGCATCAGCAATAGTGTTCATTTTAACATTGATTTTATCATTTCAAATGATCTTGTCGACTTCGTCGTTATGCTTTGGGTCTAACGTTATGCGAGACGGAGACGGTTGCGTTACGGAGACGGAGACTGTGACGTCATGCAGCCGCGCGGGAAGCCTAAATTAATAATGGGTAAAGGACGGCGAGTGCGTGACGTCATGCAGACACGCGGGAAGCCTAAGTTAATGGTTAATGGAGTCTGATGAAAGAGTCCTGGGGCGTCGAGCGACCTGGGGCTTCGAGCGAAGCGAAAAAAATACAGGGTGACTCCTAAAGAGGCGTACAGGATATCACACAAGAATATAGGGTGACTTCTAAAGAGACATACAAGATGCCAGATAAGAATACAGGGTGCCTCCTAAAGAGTTGTGCAGGATGTCAGAGCAAAATACAGTACAAGATGCCAGATAAGAATACAGGGTGACTCCTGAAGAGATATACAAGATGGCAGAGAAGAATACAGGGTGACTCCTAAAGAGGTTCACAAGATGTCAGACAAGAATACATGGCGACTCCTAAAGAGGTGTAAAAGATGTCACACAAGATTACACGGTGACTTCTAAAGAGATATACAAGATGCCAGATAAGAATACAGGGTGACTCTTAAAGAGGTGTACAAGATGGCAGAGAAGAATACAGGGTGACTCCTAAAGAGGTTCACAAGATGTCAGACAAGAATACATGGCGACTCCTAAAGAGGTGTAAAAGATGTCACACAAGAATACACGGTGACTTCTAAAGAGATATACAAGATGCCAGATAAGAATACAGGGTGCATCCTAAAGAGGTGTGCAGGATGTCAGAGCAAAATACAGAGTGACACTTAACGAGGTGTACAGTATGTTAGATTCAACTCAAATACTGGGTGACCCTTAAAGGGGTCTGCAAGACATCAGATTCAAATACTGGGTGACCCTTAAAGAGTTGTAAAATATGTCAGACTCAAATACAGGGTGACCTTTAAAGAGGTGGGCAAGATGTCAGATTGCAACTTTTAACCCCTTATTGGATGAAACTAATTGTTGAAATATTTTATGCTAAATACGTTATGGAGTCTCGCTTCGCTCGAAGCCCTCCTGCCTTTCTAACATGTGTAGCATTTGTAGCATGCGTCATTTGAAATGATATAACGTCTAGTCTTTCAGACTGACTGTATTTTTTTAAACTTTCATTGTTATAATCAGGCGCAAGTGACCTAGATGATACGCCCCTTAATTCAACAATCACCCCCACATTGTTAAACAGAAGTTCTCTACATTAGAGTAGTTCACACAACAAAGTGAAAACTGTCAAGTAAATAAATTTCAGTCAAGCCCAAGCAAGTCCTGATACTTCACTGCAGATGTCTTTAATGCCCATCATCCGAAATGAATAAAACGTGTTAATTACACAAGTTAGGTTCAGCCGAGTGGAGACCTATATTCAGGTAACGACTCCTTCTGTTCCGACGCTTAATGTGTCGCTTCGTGTCGTCGGCGTCGTCGTCTTATCTCAGGGACAAAAGAAGAGAGGGAACAAGAAGTCATATTACTTTAATTACTTGAGTTACGGAGTAGCTTCGGGGCTTGATCACCAGAGTGCTCTGTAATTGGCATCATCGGCTTGAGTGCATGCTAGCACGCGGACTAGTCTTCTCTCAGACATTGCTAGTTTGAAGCAATAGCTACAGAAATACAAAACAAAACAAGAGCAAGACAGCATGTTGTTGATTTATTTAGGGACTTGCGATAGCAGTGAGCAGTGGTGAATTCTGGTCTTTGAAGTCGAGCATAGTCTCAAGAAACTTAGATCCGGGGAAAATAGTGATTGTATTTTGACTGGTTTGATGCAACCCTCCATGCCTCCCTGTCCCGAGCTAATCTTTTCATCTATACATAGCTACCACACCCACATCTGAGGCAAACTGTTAAAAATATTCTAACCTTGGTCTACCCATACAGGTATTGCCCTCGACCTTTCCTTCCATAACTAAGCTTATTATTCCTGGGTGTCTTAGTATGTGTCCTACCAACCTATCTCTTCTCTTCATTAGCAGTCGCCAGAAACATCTCTCCTCTCTCACTAGTCTTAACACCTCTTCAATTGTAACCCAATATACCCACCTGATCTTCATCATTGCCGTAAGACCACATTTCAAATGCTTCAATTCTCCTCTTTTCTGCTGCACCAATAGTCCAAGTTTCACTTCCATAGAGTGCCACCCTCTAGACTTCAAAAATGACTTCCTTATACCTAAATCTATATTCGACGTAGAAATGCTTTCCTTCCCTGAGCTAACCTTCTTTTTATATCCTCTTTGCTTCGTCCATCACTGGTTATTTTGCTTCCTAAGGAACAGAAGTCTCCTACTTCCTTTAGTTTTTCGCCTGACAATTTGATGTCCATAGAGGTTTCTGATTTATTTCAGTTGCATTCCAATATTTTTGTTTTACATTTATTTATTTTTATCATGAATTCTTTCCTCATGACGGAGTCCATACCATTCAAAAAAAATCCTCTCGGCACGCCGGAAGGCGGAGGTAGATTTCACCGGGCAAACTAGGGGATTGGCTATAATAGGCAAAATATGCAGGTTTTCGTAGGAGGATCAGACCTCATTGATTGCAAGAAAGTATTTTACATTTGGAGGTTAAAAATCAACTTTTTTTCGTTTTTGTATGCATATTTTTATCATTTTATTGTCTTATGGGGATGGTAACCTTCTTGTCATTCGGGGTTCATTTTTATACTTCTGATCACACTGTCCTTATGCAAGGTTTGGAACTGATGTGTAACTATCAGACAGTCTGTTACTTCTTCTCGCAAAATTTTATCTCCCGCAGAGATTTTTGTTGGTTCCTCAGTTTAGGGGCTGCGACAACGTGGTCATGTAACCCCGGTTGTGTAGAATCTGATAAACGGTGTTAATTGTGATGACTGTTTTAGTCTGTAATTCAGGTAAGGTCTGCAGACGGTCAATTTTAAGTAGTAGTTCCTAATTTTGTACCATATCCTAACGTGAACGACACCTAGCTGTGAACTTGGCTACTAGATGCCACCGCAACCTGCAACTTGCAACGAACGATGGAACTTCTCCAAAGGAAAGCATGCTGAGGGTTTTTTAGCGCTCTTAGAAAATCCGACGACTTTGGCCGGCTTTGAACCAGCGACCTTGGGCATATAAGTTCAGCATGCTACCAGTTAGCCGCTTCCCACAGTCAGATGGAAAAATGAATGTGATCTCGTGCAATGGCGTTGTCTTGGCAACCTCTGATAGCTCATCCCTCATCAATTTAGAAGCGTTGTCACGGTAACCTCTGATGGCACTTGGCATGTTCTTTAATTCCGAAATCATTTTTCTCTTCCCTTGGCGTAATGGTAGGTCAGATCAAAAATTCTTTCAGACAAAGTTTTAGGTAATTATTAGGGGAATATTTTCCATTATGTACGGGTTTGATATTGTCCCTATTAAGAGAGATATGATTAATGTTTCCCGAAAATAAAAACACTTTTTTCCACCCCTTTGGTCAATGGTTGGTGCTATCAAAAAAACCTATTTGACATAAATTTTTGGCACTTATCCGACAAATATTATGAACTTTGAATTGATTTGATATTTCACGTATTAAGAGAGTTATAGCGACATTTCACTTTTTCGAAAAAAAAAAGCCCCCCCCCCCATTTTCCCCCCTTTAACCGATTTTGCCCATTAACGAACTCGACCGATTTTTTAAGGGGTTACATATTATGTAAAACATTAAAGTGATTGGTGCAAAATTACGGCAGTTATCGTGTCCACAAGAAACTGATATATATGCATATATATACACACACATATATATATAAACTTTTGAACTGACGGTGGTTTGGGGTCTGGGGGATGTGAAACGCGAAGATATGTCGAAATTTTCCGGAAGTCGAAACATGGCAACCATTGCAATAGTTAGCTTTCTGATGAAATCTACCTAAAATAGGCTACATAATTTAAAATACTACCATCAACGATTCCTAGCTGTGAACTTGGCCACTAGATGCCACCGGAACCATCAACTCGCAACGAACGTTGGAACTTCCCCTCCGAAGGAAAGCATACTCAGGGTTTTTTGGCGCTCTTAGTAAATCCGACGACTTCAGCCGGGTTTGAACCCGCGACCTTGGGCATAGAAGTTCAGCATGCTACCAGTTCCGATACCGAAGTCGCTTCCCACAGACATATGAAAACAGAATGTGATCTCGTGCAGTGGCGTTGTCATAGCAACTGCTGATGGCTCAACCCGAATCAATTAAAAGTAAAGTTGTCATGGCAACCACTCTTGGCACTTGGAATTTTCTTATAATTTAAATCATTTTGCTCACTCCGTGGCGTAATGGTGGGTCATATCGAAAATTCTTTCAGACAAAAGTTTTAGGTAATTATTGGAGGAATATTGTCCATTTTCTACGGTTTTGATATTGTGCCTATTAAGAGAGATATGATTAATGTTTCCCGAAAAACCCACTTTTTTCCACCCCTTTGGTCAATGGTTGGTGATATCAAAAAACTTATTTGACATAAATTTTTGGCACTTATCCGACACATATTATGAACTTTAAATGGATTCGATATTTCACGTATTAAGAGAGTTATAGCGAAATTTCACTTTTTCGAAAAAAGACCCCCATTTTCACCCCCTTCGACCGATTTTGCCCATTAACGAACTCGACCGAGATTTTATAGGGATACATGTTATGTAAAAAATTCAAAGTGATTGGTGCAAAATTACGGCAGTTATCGTGTCCACAAGAAACTGATATATATATAGATACATATATACATAAACTTTTGAACTGACGGTGGTTTTGGGGTCTGGGGGATGTGAAACGCGAAGATATGTCGAAATTTTCCGGAAGTCGAAAAATGGTACCCATTGCAATACTTAGCTTTCTAATGAAATCTACCTAAAAACTCATTCAAATCCTCAGGCGTGTTGGCCATGATGTCATCGGCAAATCTCAGAGTTGAAATTATTTCTTCTTGAATATTCACTTCCACATTAAACTTTTCTCCAATTTCCTTCATTGCTTGCTCCATGTAAAGATTGAAAAGTATGGGTGATAAGTTGCAGCCTTGCCTTCCACCTTTCTGAACACCAGCTTCTCTCTTATGTCCTTCAGCTCGAATGATTGAAGGTACGAAAAGCATAACATTATTCTGGGCCAAAACGAGAGTAAGAGATCATGTTGGTGATTAATTAGGGACTTGCGGTACCAGTGGACAGTGGCGAACCCCGGTCTTTGAAGTCAATCACGGTCTCAACAAACTAATCCGTGTTGGCTTCGGTGGCGTAGTTGGTAGCATGCTCAGCTTCTAAGCCAAAGGTTGCGGATTCAAACCAGGCCACAGTCATCAAATTTTATAATTTTAAATGATCTTGTCGACTTCGTCGTTACCCTCACAAGGGGACCCTACGGCAATCGGATTTTTGTAATTTTTCCCGCTTCGGGTACGTAAAGTTCAGACCTCGAACAATAATTTCCCAAAGCCGTTCGATGCCATATTCATAAATTCTCGAGAAAATCGACTTCGAAGTTTTCCGAGCGCTTCATATCCCATAAAGATGTTACAGAGTTTGAGTAGGACGCGTGGCTCACCCGGTAAGATTCGGGCCAGTAATCGCTGGGACGCTAGTTCAAGTCTCACTTCGGGTGCTATTTTTTTCTTTCTTTCAATTCATACAGTATACTACTAATGTGATTGAAATATAAAAATCATCAAGTCTGTAGTAATTCACAGATATGTAATTATAATTTCCAATGAAAAAAAAAGTCCAAATGAGTAGAGGGGGTTCGATTCCCACCTCAGCCATCCTCGAAGTGGTTTTCCGTGGTTTCCCACTTCGTCTTCGGGCAAATGCCGGGATGGTACTGCCCCCGTAATTGAATTATATAGAGACCACGGTGGCTATATTGGAAATTATAAAGAAAGTTATGGCTGTCATAGTTATGACGTGGGTAGTCATGACGTAAGCACGGATGACGCAGACGTTATGCCAGCAGGCTACTTGAGCTGAGATTCTCAGTGACGTCAGCATTTATTCGAGAAAGATCCGAGATTTACGACGCAGTAGCAGGAAACGTGGAATTCTGATGAGGAAGAAATTATGCTATTGGAGGGGAGGCTCGAACCAATGAACGATAGTCTGAAGGAAGACGGAGATTGCTGAAACTATGGTATTTTTATTACTTTTTGGAATGCAGAATTGTGGAAATCCATTTGCAGTAGAGGCATTGATCTGGAATTTTGGTGAAATTTATTTTCAGTTTTTGAATTTTGAAAATCCGTCATGTATTGACGAAGTTGGAACTTCTAGCGATGACGCAGTAACACGCTATGGAAGGGATGGATACGCCCCTCATGAAGTTTATAAAAGGCCTTGCGCAGAAGAGAGGAGTCTCAATCGTCTGATATCTAATCGTCAAAGCTCAGATCATCGAAGCTCTAATCGTCAAAGCTCAGATCATCGAAGCTCAGTTCTTATATAGTTATTTCGGTGAAACGTCGAGTGAGATTAGTAGAAAGAGTCGTCTTTATAACGCGTGGTGAAGCCACTGCAGTAAACGAGAGTCGAGCTGACAAGCAGTGCAGGTTTACTGTGAGTAAATCTAGGTGAAGTTAAAACGCACATTATAACGCGTCTACAAGATTAGCTATGAACAGTTAGCGGTCGCCTATAAGCTAATTCTATTGTGCATTGCTACAGTAAGGAGTGTAGAAAAGTTGAACAATTTTGAGGAATTATTTTGGAAGATATTGGCAATTTTAGACGACTGACAAAAGTGATTTTCTCGCCGCCTGAGAAGCAGTTTGTATCGCCAGATTCTACGCCACGGCTGACACGGCTAGTGAAATAGGGAGACTTCAGATTGCTTTTGTGACACAACGCTACAGTATTATGGAGCAGTTTAATATGGCAGTTTGTTCTTCTATTACCATAACCGAAGAGAAGATGGAAGGCTAAAGGACTTTAATGCAATTGGGACATATTTCAACGGAGTAAGATAGCAGCATGGAACTTCGCTAATTGCCATTCCACACAAGCGAACATGTGGTGAATAACCATCTACACCCATGTTTCGTGGTTCAACGCTGAATACTATCAAACAGCAATGGAAATGATTTCATACTCACTGAATATGAATATTTCTTCGGAAATTACTACAAAAACTTCATGGCGATTTTCTACTGGAACTTCAGGGATTTTTCAAGAGAGGTCAGGGTTGTCCCGACTCACAAAGAAGATTATTGCCGGAAGGATGTCGTTCGTCTTCACGGAGCAGTGCAATTTCCGGAGGAGGAAGCAGTTCGATTCTCCGAGGGTGCTGTTTCTTGTTTCGAGGATGGAGCTCATCTTCAAGTTGGTAAAATGGATCCATCAGCAGTCTTCTTTGGGGAATTTTCCCCTGGAACTTCAACCAGCAGATAAGGTAGTCGTGAACGTTTATTGTATTTGAGTTTCTTAACGATATTTGAGCAACCATTTTCCCATATTTTTTGTCCTCTTGTATTTTGCCCTATATTCTTGTTTGAGATTCCTATTCTCAGTACACCTTGATGAGTTATGCCTTTTTCGACGATTTATTAAGACATTGTTATGTCATGGGCATAGTTAAATGATTTTGGATCAGTTGAGACTGACATTTAGATTTTTCAGTAATTTGCTTATTTTTGTAGTCTCGATTTGACTGTAAGTTAATGATTTTTATGGCAGATTTAAATTCAGACAGCGTGTCACTTTATTAAAGTAATTCTACCCCAGTTTAATTACTTTGACCAATTTTCTGTCATCATCAAGAAGGAAGAACATTTAAATGATTTTAGAGCGTTAAAATCCATTACGTTGTCGACGATCTTGGAAATACTAGTCGTTATTTGAATTGATTGCAACACAGACATTTATCGTCAGTTATGAACGACCATTGCATCATAGACCATTTTGTGAAAGATGAACTTTAATTATGAATTATTGAATGCATTAAAGTCATGAACTTTTGTTAGGAGTTTTTTCTCATTTAGAGATTTATATAATGATGTTTGCATTCCCCAGTCTAATTGAATTCTATTCGACTATTTTGCAGTTTAGTCGCACTTTGTTTGATGATAGTATTTTTATACTACAATTCTTTGAAGATGTTAATCTTAAATTTTGATAGACCAGACAGGCGTATATAAGCGTATTCACTATTAAATTTGTTTGTGATTGGCAAATTTTTACTTCATTTCGATTCATGAATGAAATCCACGAAGGTTAAATGACAACAGTTTTGAAACAATTAATGATTATAAGAATTTTTAAGTGGAACTATGAATGTATAATCGCTAGTGCAGCGGACGTGTTGAAAGTCGCTGATGTATAATGCCCTTGAATAAATGAAGGAGATTCCCACAGTAATTAATGATGTTAAAGAATTTGTTAGTGGAGGTTTTTGTAAGTTCTGTGGAAGATTTTGATTCCGTATATGTTAATATATGATGAATTTTGGGCCTATTTTAATGCAGTTTGTGCATTGTTTTGTAAGCGAAGTATTTTCCGCTGGAGTGTATTGTCATAGTCCGTTGAAGATTAATCAAGTGAATTTACTGTTATAATTAACAAGAGTTTTGAAAGAATTTGAGATAAGATTTTGAATGAAGATTACCGTCACAAATAATTATAATAATTATTACAACCTTTATTAAACCAGATTGTGACATAAACATGTATAACTAACCTTCATTGGTCGATTATATTGACACGATTATGAAATTACCAACCGGATGAACATGTGGTTAAATGTATTTCTTAAATTAATAATTTGAATAATTTAAATGTTAATATTGTAAATAATGATGTAAATATCTTTGACAATAATGTGGAACGAAAGTAATGTTAGAGGCGTGTTTAAAAATTTTGTAATTATCTTCGACAATATTATAAACAATTTCTAATTGTTATAAATAATTTATGAGTTTTTGTTATAAACATTTAAGAGTGTGTTTTATACTCTAAACTATGCTTATTAAACATTTGGATGATAATTTAACAAGTTTAGGGATTGTCAGAATAATCCAGTGGTATGTGAGTAAAGCATTTGAAAGATTTGCGTCAATATATATGAGTTGTCTTGCGGACATTTAAAGCTTTGAGAGGGAGCTGAATTCTTACGCAGTGTGGCGTGACAAGTGAGCCTCATTTGACAGGTGTGCGTCAGGTTGAAGGGTAGACGGCAGCTGGTCAGACAACTGGTTATCAGCGGGCGAGGTCGTCCACATTCTGGCCTTGCGCCTATAAATACAAGTGTCATGTTTATTAAAAGAAACAAATGCTCTATATATGTGTCTCGTCCTGACTTCCTTATCCAATCCAAATGTGTTTTGAATGTTACGTTATTTTGAGCTCATGGGAGCTAACATGTTTTATGATAACTTTGCAAGTCCTTCAGGAGGACATAGTCAGATTGACATGGGCTACTGATAGCCACATTTATTTTGTTGAGTTGTTAAAATCATACCCTTTATTTGAAATAAAAGCTTTTGTACAGTTCAAAGTTCTCGTCTTCGTTCTGGTTCATTTTTAAATGTCATGGTGAAGGTTATTGTGGGAGCATACTTTAGAGATCCTGTTGTCAACCCAATCCCCGAGATTATTCTTAAGAGGTAGGTAAAGGTAAGTATGAACCCCCGTCTATTTTGGTGTGTTCCACAATAATTTCTTAGTAACTTCTGTACTCAAACCTCGGTAGTATCTGTCAGTGCCATTTTCATTGGTGTAGCTGAGCCGGTGCGATTGATTGTTGGCAATCCGATTGAGGGGGCGGATATCTGACAGCCTACTATCCGGGTAAACGGGGACAGTACCTTCTTCAAGGCCACGTCCGCCTCCTTCCCTCTTCCTTGCCTATCCATCCTGACCATCCATTACCTTCCCTCATGAGGCCCCTGTTCGCTTTGCAGGTGAGGCCGCCTGGGCGAGTTGCCAATCACACCTCACCGATTGTATCCACTCCGATTAGATGTTCCCCGCTCTTGGACACTGCCCGTAGAGGCGGTAGTGGTGAGTTCCCTCGCTGAGTCCGTGGGTTCCACCAACCTGGAGGGTAAACGACTAAGAAAAGAAAATGAAAAGAAGAAAATCAAGATGTTCAGTAAAGAACATATAGCCTACTTTCTCCTAAATGTATGAGTATAGTTATAACTCGTTGTTATTATCAAAGAGTATAACAGAATCATTTCTTGGTTGAAGACCTTAGAAACTATTTACCTCTACCAAACGCCACAACCAAGAAAAAAACTACTATCATCATCGAAGAAAGATAGATAAGAAGTATCTCAAGAATGTTATGGATCTGGAGACATAATCGACCGGACTGGCTGCGTGGCTCTGCGGTAACGTTCTCGCTTGCTGGGCCCTAGGTTGCAGGTTCGTATCCTGGCGCAGTCAGCTGGCATTTGAGGGCGCACAAATGCGAGGGAGCCGTGTCAGTAGATTTACTGGCACGTTAAAGATCCCCTTCGGGCCAAAATTCCGGCACCCCGGCGTATCTAAAAGCAGCAGTAGTTAAAAGGGTCGTAAAACAAATAACAGTATTATTATTGTTATTATTACATGTCGCCTCCATAGCGTAGCGGTTAGCATAGTTAGCTGCCGCCCCGGAGGTCCTGGGTTCGATTCCCGGCTCTGCCACGAAATTTGAAAAGTGGTACGTGGACTGGAACGGGGTCTACTCAGCCTCGGGTGGCCCAAATGAGTAGAGGGGGTTCGATTCCCCCTCAGCCATCCTCGAAGTGGTTTTCCGTGGTTTCCCACTTCGTCTTCGGGAAAATGCCGGGATGGTACCTTCTGTAAGGCCACGGCCGCCTCCTTCCCTCTTCCTAGCCTATCCATCCCAGTCTTCCGCCCCTTCCCATCCCTCATGAGGCCCCTGTTCGCTTTGCAGGTGAAGCCGCCTGGGCGAAGTGCTGATTACACCTCCCCAGTTGTATCCATCCCGACCAGATGTTCCAAGCTCCAGGACACTGCCCATTGAGGCGGTAGTGGTGAGTTCCCTCGCTGAGTCCGAGGGAACCACCAACCTAGAATGCAAATTGACTAAATAAAAAAATAAAATAAAGTAAATTATTACATAATCGAGTTGCCGTGGGCAACATCCAACTTAAAGTTGAGGCATGTCTTTACACGTCTGGTTGTGCATGGCTTTCACAACCCTAATTGAATTAACAAATCTTTCCGTGTCCCTACAGAGACGTGTGTATACAAACTATGTGGATATTTTCGATTGCTATTTGCCTGAAATAAAAGTATTAATAACCTGAACTATTACCAGCGGCTAGAATTCAGTTACTATGTGAAATCGTTTTGTTCTTTACTTCAAATAACATTTTCAAATAACGCACAATAGGCTGTAACAAACCCTTTAAAATAAGAAGTAAAAATGTATCATAGTGTCATCCTATCATTCTTCAAATTCGATGCCCATAGAATGCCAATGGTATACTATCAATGGAGTCCCATGTAGACCAGTCGTAAAATCTAGTGGAGAAATATCGAACAATATAATCCTAACAGTGCGAGTGCATTCTAGCGGCCATAAGAAGAAACTTTTCAATAAAATCCGGAAGTTAATAAGTAGGCCGACGTGCAGTTACCTTTTTGGCTGCTAGATGTCTCGAGCAAATCTGCTGGCGAATTATGTTTTAATTAAATATATGTTTTGCACCGTAATATGCACAATATAAGGCTTAATTTTAAAATGTCTAAGTCATTACAAAGCAACAAATATGTAAAATTTCAAGCAAAAAACCAAACTCTGATGGGGTTTGAACCATAGGCATATGAACGACAGACTAACGCTTTACCACGGAGCCATTTGTGCCAACGAACATTGTTCTATATAAAATGACTTACATAGAACTTGCTAGCAAATAATGATTTAGACCTAACGATTTCATCAGAGGAGTATATTATTTATGTATAAAGCATTTCATACTAAGTTTATTTATTTTATATCAGTACGCTATATTGCATGCAATACTCAAATGAGTGAAATATAAGTCAGGCACAAGATATCCGCTGCCATCTTGTCTTCTTACCGAGACGGCTCAGCTTTTCAAAATCACTTCTGCACTATAGTATTACAAAATAAACTTTTAATTTCGAACGTGCCTCTTCCTTTAGAACAGTTAAATCGATTCTTGGCTCGATAATCGGAACTGGTGGGTCCCATGACATGGATTATAAAGTTTGCATAATTCGCACGGCCGCCATCCTGAAATTGTACGGCGAATGACCTTGTAGTTTGGTCACAAGACGCGTCCTATATGAAGGTATGTTATTACCAAATTTGGTAGAGATCGGATAATTTGGTTAATCGCTATTTGGTGTTACGTTTTGAACGTTTGAGTGGCCGCCATTCAGATTTGGTAAAGATGGCGGCGATATAAAACATGACACTGAGGTGCGCTTTGCTTGTTCTACCTCTGTACCAAATTTTGTTCAATTCGGTTTCACCGTGTTCGAATTGATAGGGGGGACAGACATTCAGAGTACACACACTCACACACACACACACACAGACAGACACACAATTTTTGGCCCTGTAGTGATCTCATAAGTCTACTTTCATTTTTTGCAAAAATCGAAAGTAGGCTAAAAAACGCACGTCTCATTTCTAATTATCTCCTATTTGAAATTGCGAATAAGCGACAAAAATAATATCCAGCCATAATATTCACACCTTGTAGATTAATAAAAATATAAATAGAAGAATAAATTGAAGTAAACAATGGAATGAGTAAAATTCAATGTGATGACATATTTGAATATGGTGGTTTCTTCGAGATCTGTCATTATTTCGAATAACAGTTCTGCGTGTATTGTTTGCCTTTGTCACGTTTTTCTTCCTGCGAAGTGGGCACAGCTGCTCTAGCACAAAGGATTTGTGGGTATTCCAGGACGTGTGGAAGGGTTACATACCACGTCATTCGCAAGGGATGCCTGTTCGAAGTAGCAGTTGACCGTTGGTTTCCAGAGAAGCAGATAGTGTTTTTTGGCGTGGTGGGTGATTTTTACTAATATACGATAAACAAGATCATAATGTCGGGCATGGAGGACGACAATCCCCCTGATGATGATTTTTATAATTCAATCACATTAGTAGTATACTGTATGAATTGAAAGAAAGAAAAAAAATAGCACCCGAAGTGAGACTCGAACTAGCGTCCCAGCGATTACTCTGCCCGAATCTTACCGGGTGAGCCACGCGTCCTACTCACACTCTGTAACATCTTTATGGGATATGAAGCGCTCGGAAAACTTCGAAGTCGATTTTCTCGAGAATTAATGAATATGGCATCGAACGGCTTTGGGAAATAATTGTTCGAGGTCTGAAATTTACGTACCCGAAGCGGGAAAAATTACAAAAATCCGATTGCCGTAGGGTCCCCTTGTGAGATCTGGCGTTACGTTACGGCGACGGGACGTAATGTACCGAGAATGCATTGAAGTGTGTGACGTCATAGTACGATGTAGCAGCCGAGTACCAAGAAGGCAGTGCGAGAACAGAGTTTCAAGAAGGGAGTGCGAGAACAATCAAGTAGGCAGTGAAGAAACAAAATATAATCTTGAAACTCTGTTCTCGCGCGCCTTCTTGGTAGTCGGCTGCTAGCATTTAAAATGATATAAAGTCCAGTCTTTCAGACTGACTATCAGTCTCTTTTTTTCAAGAGCGTAACAATCTCTCAGTATGCCATTCTTCGGAGGGTAAGTAAAGCCGGCGGGCCTATGTCATAGATTTATGACATATAAAAGAACCTTCCACTAACTAAACTTGTGTGAAGCAAAATTTGCCGGTTAGGTTTGATTAATGCTCTAAAGTTCAAACGTTAGTCACTAGGCGCTGGTTGTGATGGCAACTAGTAGTAGCCTAATTCACAGCTAGGTGTCGTGGACGGTAGTATTTTGTAGTGAAAGTAGGAACTACTTGAAATCATCGTCTGCAGTCCGTACTTCAATTAAAACCAGATAACACTCACTAATATAGTCAACACAATTAACACCGGTTATCAGACACACCCAAAGTACACGGGGCTACCTGACCGAGTTGTCGCAGCCCCTAAACTAATGAACCTACCAACCAAACCAAACTTATATGACATACGATAATGATAGTGATATGGTTGAAGGTACGTAAAGCATTAAATTATTCTGCTCTATTGACGCTTGCTCAAATTAACTGAACAATTTGTTCTCGACTATAACAAAGAGAAGCCGCAGTTCGGGGAACCAAAGTACAAATCCCGGCGTTGATACTGATCATCACACATGCAATTTCTTTCGTTTTATTTTTCTTCTCACTACAGGCAATTTGGGCAACAGTAACGTATTCCATGTCTTCGGGCATAGTTCTCAACCCTTGACTCTATTAATCACAACTACACACAGTACCACAATAATACGGGTTATCAGACAAATATTAGACTGATCGATGGCTTGTGATGTAGCCTACCATGTTTAAAAATGGAAGTAACAACAATGAAACAATGGCACACGGTATTTCTTAGTTCGACAGTTCTTGGCATACAGAGTTGGTCCAATGAATATCGGCACTGATTTATTTCCAGCAGTGTGGTAGGTGATGTTCGGGGCGGAAATGGTGGTGGCGCATGTCACCTGTTCAGTTCCGCCCAAGCCTGTCGAGGTGTGTACATCGTGCGTGAAGTGACAGTGTATTGAGTAGTCACGTCAAGTCAAAATTTTACAGGTTAATTTTTACGCAGAAAGTCTACAACGTGTGAGGCGTAGAGTCCGTCACGTGCAAAGAGAATCGCCGACACTTTGATGCTCCAACGTGACAATTCCCCCAGTCATACGTCGCTAACTGTGAAGGAGGCAACGACCAACCACAAAGTGGCAACACTTTCCCAACCACACTACAGTCCGCCGAATTTGACCTCTGCCGACTACTTTTTGTTCCCTTGAATCAAGACGAACCTGAAACGACATCGTTACGGGACGACTGCGGCGATCAAAGCGGCTTCGACGAGGTGCCTGAACAGCCTTGCGGTTGCCGACCTTCAGGGCGCATTTTTAGTGGAACCTATTTCCGAAAGTGGACATCTTTTTTTTTACGAAAAATAGATTTTGTTGATTTCTTGGAGAAACCTTGTGGTTGAAAAGCAATATTTAAATTTGACTTTACTAAAAAAAAAAACTTGAACGGTGGGATTCAGGACATTTTGTTATTCTTGGAACAAACAATACATAAACATTACAAATAGAATAACATAAAATTTCCTGAATTTTGCCGTTTAAGCGTTTTCTCGTTTTTCTCAATAACTTAGAAAATGCAGATATCGACTTTTGGAAATAAGCTCCTTTAAACAATGAACACAGCACTGCAGCAATGTATTGATGTAGGAGGGTCCTACTTTGAAGAATATTAATTCCCTGTACATATCCCTGCTATACAATCTTGGTTATGATCTTAGTCCCCATATTTATTGGACACACCCTGTAGCTTATGTCGCGACTTAATGTAAGTTATGATCTTAATGTACGCGTTTCGGACGCTAATGTTTATAGTGATTTTGAAGGCAAAGATACTTTAATTATTACCCAAGTTGGCTTGCCATAGTAGGAGGATACAGTTTGTTGTAGTGGGTAACGCTTCTCTCTCGCGGGCTATGTGTATGTTCTGTATGCGTGCAAGTCCTTTCGGAGCAGTAACAAATTTCCCTAGAGACGAGGGCATAGGCTACGCCTATATTGGAAATTCTTCATTATCGGTAAAGCAATTAACCAACGATTCCTTTCTATAAAATAATCCTTGATAATTGATTTTCACAGCAGCTAAATATTTTTAACTTACTTTAAAATTTAAACGTAAATATCTAACTAGTACAGTCTGCTCGTAAAGCATTTTTATACGATATTGCTTTTCAGTCGGGCAACACGTGAATATGCCCAATTAAATAGTGATGAATACTTTAAATTTATAAGCATACATTTTTTAAATGTGGGCTAATTGAATTACATGCTTCGTTGTTCAGGCTAACATCATCAGTACGTGTGACATTTAAGCCGTTTATGGGATTGGTGAATATATAGGGTGTAATAGTACTGATTTACGTGATATCCGTTACACTGGAGATAGATGATGGTATTTTAAGCAAATATCTTCATGACATTTAGTCGTATCTTAATTAGTGTAGGTGGAATTAAATCACAAAAATCGTCGGTCAATGTCTTGGAAAAGGGAATACACTTCGTTCCCCTCATCAGCACAGCTGATTTCTCCCCTCAGGTTTCCCCTCCAACGCTGTGGCATGTAGACGAGTGTCGGAAGGTGAATGATCTCTGCCAATAGCAACGAATACGCAAACCGAGCCTGTGAAGGTGAGTGATCTCTGCCAATAGCAATGAATACACAAACCGAGCCTATGAACACACGATTCAGTCAGTCACGAGGAGTGGCCTGCATGACTAGGGGTGGAAGATCTGTTTTGGATTCAGCCAATATTATGGTTTATTAATAACTTATTGGTCTACGATGTAGTGCATTGCCTCCATTAGGAAATTGCAATTCTAAAGATGTGCTAAATTTTTGAAAGGAACCTTTAGGGTCTACGTTTCTTCAAACACATCGCAACAACGATGATATTAATAATAACACTAATGGTTCACTCGTTTCTCAATGTGTCACCCTAAAAGAAGCTGTCATACCGTATTACAAACAAGCCGATGATAGGGTGACTGCATCTATGGTTGATCGGTAACCAGTGGATGAACAGTATCAATTTAGGTAAAGTTGATAAGGTTCAGTAGGAAGGCAAATCTGAACATGAAACTGGCCTCGTGCCAAGATGCCGTAAGACTCATCAACGACAGGATATGTCCTACGGCATCTTGGCACAAGGCCCGTTTCATGTTCAGGTTTGCTTTCCTACTGAACCTTGCACTCACCCTATGTTGATTTGACCCACTTACGTGGTGAAATGAATGCCATAATAATAGTAATAATAATAATAATAATAATTATATATTTTTAAACACCCTCACTACTTTTATCTTTTTCGAGGAATTTGAGTTGCCGGAATTTTGAGTGAACTTGATTATTTTCTTATACGTGCCATTAAATGCATCGACATAAGGCAGAATCTTGACGACGAGCCTTTACAAACTGCTTCATGAGGTCTAATTTTATATGCAACGAAGGCATCAAAACATGATCATTGCATAAAGTGCAATAGCAAACTTTATTAATTATGAATGGCGTTTTTGGTTACTGTTCGATGTAGACAGATTATATGCATTAAATAATACATTTAACACAACAGGTACTGTTCGTTGACTTGATTTATTATTGGACGTCATCTTCGCGTACATTTACGTTGGAATAAATTCGCCCTCTATACAGGAATCGCCCAAATAAATTTGAGGGCAAAACACCGTAACATGTCATTTTCATTGTTATGTGAAGAACATTTCATCTGAGTTTCAGCGATATCTGTGTATTGATGTTTGCAATATCCCCATTGTGCCCGTTAGAGGTGGTGATCTGGTCCGCCACCGATCGTGTGTAGCTTTCCAGATAACCACATCCTTGAACACATGTGGCCTAAGAGGATTGGAGTACACTCCTTGGGCTATTCCGGCACAAGACTCGTCATCATAGGGATCAGGTTCCCATCATAGCATAGTCATAGACCCCTCAAGGAAATGCACCCCCTTAATAACTATTAAATTAAAATCCAGGCTTAAGTAAATTTCACAAAATGATTCATTAAAATCATAAGCCCCTATCCTACAATCGGGGGTATGAGTCGGCTAATCCGTTAACTAAACACAGGTAAAGAAACAAAAATAACTATTACCTTCTATGTAAATTCACCCCTCGATTGGTCCTAATTACAATCAGAAAAAAATAGCAAAGCTAGGGAAACGGTTCAAAAGATTGTAAATTGTAATTATAATTAACTAGGCATGACGTTTCCAAGCGAAACGTCATGATGGCAACATGTCAAACATGACAGGAAAAATAACAAAGTAAGCTGTGACCATCCCGTATTTACATTTATTTTTTGATTAATATAAGCTCATCCTAAGTTAAACTAATCTACGGTGAGAAGCATCCGTAGTAAAAACAACTAAACAAAAATCTGAAGTGATTTACAGTCATCCTTTACAACACAAATCAAGTTTACAATCAACTGTACAACAAAATATCTACAAGTAGCAGAATAAAGATGGGAATATGGGTTTACACAACAATTAATAAATAAGTATCACCCACAAGAGTATTCTTATTAATCCTTCCTACCACATGATGGTTACTGTTTGTTTCCATCGGTCATCTATCATGTGTAAGCTAGGAAATCATAGTACTGTTCGTTAACAGTAGAACAAAAGTTACATGGTTCACGGCCCACGAGTTGAAAACTCTGGGGTAGACCAAATCCCTGTCAGTCGCATGTGTCAGCTGTCTAAAGCTTAAACTAACGAAGAAATAAAACGACAGCTCAGTGCAATGGTCAGCGAGTTATAAACCATGATCAAAGTTAAACAAGCGTTTAGTGATTAACGATAATTATTGCTTTCGTTGAAATTCATTACTCAATTTTATTTAATGAGTGATTATTAGTTGTTTTAGTTTTAATATTTATTAATTATACGGATTGACCATCTGCACGGCTTCCTAACTGGTGGATAAAACCACTGGTGCACACCCAAGTACACGCGAACAAGCTAACTCCGAGCTATCAAAAAGCTAAAGTAACAGAGTGTCCCGCTGGATCACTTCCTTAACCTCGGTCTGTCAAGCGCATGAGGTTTGAAACAAGGCCGGCAACCTCAAAAACTATGGGAAACCACCCCTTCCTCGTGCATAAATACACGGCATAAACCTTCACAATATGTGAGAAAAAATAACATAGCCTCTAATAAGTCAATCAGTTTCACAAGAAAATTCCAAAATCTTAAACAATATAGGTTGTTCAAATGGGCTTCGCTCACAACATATGCGAAGATCGTAAACATTATAGGTGACCTCCTGTCACACACTATCATTGCATTCTTAATATCGCTGTTAACTTGACCTAGTTTTATAAAGCTTAATAAACACTGGCTTCTGTAGATTACATCATTTTGAAAAGCATTAGCATTAAATCTGTCAGAAGTCTAGTCTCACCTAGGATTATGGGTTGGCACTACTGCGCGTAACCTTGAAAACACTGGTCTCCCAAAGTGACTTACATTTTGTTCATTCCCCAACTGTTACGAGTTGAATGGGCTAAGAGTTAAGTTTCAAATGTTCATTTATTTAGCATATCGGATCCATAAAAATGTTCAGATTGTGTACTTACACTTGCAGTTCATAAGATAATATTCGTTGTAGTGTTCGTGATACATTTATAGTAGACAAAAAATGATTGACAATGATGTGTCTGCATGGGCAAAGCAAAACCTACAGAACGCGAGATATTCCACTCGCACTTACGTGTTTGGAAGATATATCACTCCCAGCAAGTTTGTTAAAAATCAAACATGTGCATTCTAGGCATTTCCAATGCATTAAATAAACATTCACACCATATAAAACAGTGGCGTTAATTGTAAATGATACGTCACTAGTGTGAACAAGACTTGGAGTACAAACAGAAAGATATAACACTCCTTCACACTGTTAATTGATTCCTCTCGAATCTATTGGTAAACTTTCCACTCTCAAATAAAAATGTATACCCAAAAATAGGTAATGAAATAACCTCTCCCATTGGAGGATTCGCCTGCTCAGTGGCGTGCGTTACATACCACAAAATAGGGGTTCAAAATACTGACTTCAGCAACAGCTGATTAAAATTATTTAATTACAGCCCCGTTTAAATTACACATACTATTGGTTCGTTCAAAGTGAACATAAAAATGACATTAATTGCACCGTGTGATAAAAACACACACATTTAATCAAGTGACTAACTCACGATTAGGAAATGCATTGGAGACGTACGCTGCGATGTGCATTGAAACATGAAAGATTACCATAGTCGGTAAACTAAAAGAAAAACCTACTAAAACAAAACCTAACTAGATGACTGTGAATCGAAGTACGATCGTTAAAACTACTCCACCAAAGACCATCACCTTACAAAAAGACATTAATTAGACTCACGAAGAACATTGTAGCTCACCTCATTCCTACAGGAATAGTTGAGGGGTAATTCCTTCCATTTCGAGCGTGGGCCATACTTCCAACGCTCGGATAGGCACATTGTAATCCGTTCTTCAGCCTACATTTGATTATGCTGTTGTAGTGCTAGGTATCCCTCTCATAATGTGTCTACGCCATTATCACCCACATGGTGAATGGTGGTAAAGCTCTTCTTTTCTGGTGGATCTCGTACATCGTGGTAACGTTGATAAATTACACAAGAAATTCACTGCTTCTAGTGTGATTCGCTAACTAACAAAGCATCTACACTTGGTAATTTTGCAGATTCTATTCAACAAAAGGCCATGTCTGCTCCACAGATTCTACTCAACACAATCACGTGTTGGCTCACTTTTTCCACTATCACACGTGGTGAAAAATTTTATCTGATGAAATCTGCGACATCGGTCGTTCAAGAAAATTACGAATTCACACAACATGGTTTGTTTTATGCAATTCTCACTGGTGTGAAATATGACACTGGCACTTTCGAAATCACAGTTGCTCACACTCCTGAATGGCACACACATCGGCCATGCTTCCGGTTAAATCACCGTAATATTTCACTGATTTCAAACGCGTACAAAGCAATACATTCACTGAGTTTTCCACTGCACACATCTCGTGCGTTATAATATGAACTGGCTTATGTTTCCAACGGATTTATTCCTTCACTTTCCGACGTCTCATCGGTCACTTGACCGGACTATTACAACTGCGTGTCGCACGCATGCGGTGCTGAACTTAGACAATCAACGAGTGCTTTCCTCCCGGAAGCGGGTTGTACTGGCTTTGAGACTAGTCGAGTCGTTGAACGTCTCTCGACATTATTCCTGCATTTACGCAGTGTCATTCCTTAGTCTCAAGTACTAAATAGATAATGTTAGGCCACTTCTCCTTGGCAAATTATACAGAAATACTGGGTGTGGTAAATTCAAAGGTGCACATTAGAGAATACCTTCTCTAATCAGGTAAAATAAATATTGACAGTCTTCCAGCGAAATCAAAAGTACAACTGCATCTCTCCGGATGCATTCAGGGATTCATTCTCTCATGTTTCCAACTTTGGAATAAAAAATACTCGCCAGCATGAGTGAATACGGGCTCACCATGTTATACCAAACTGTCCTCAGATACAAATAAAAGCAGATGTATTTATCTCCCTGGCCACAATAATCAACCCTGCAAGTTCAACATGTTTTAATTTGTCATACTCTTGGCATTTCATTTATTTCATTTATCGTATGGCTTTTAGTGCCGGGAATGTCCGAGGACATGTGCGGCTCGCATGATTCTGTAGCTGCTTCCAGCGAACACCCTTAGGGTGAGCTACAAGTTCCGTTCAATTTCGAGTAGTTCCAACTTTCGCTACCAGGTTTCAATGATGCTTAGTGGTGAACGTTTGAACTTTGATAGAGCTTTCCGACGAAATGTAACCTAACAATTTAGCTTCGCACAAGTTTAGTCTGTGGAAGGATGTTTTTCATGCCATAAATCTATGACATGGGACCGCCGGCTTTACTTCCCCTCCTAAGGAAGGCATACTGAAGGATTTTTAAAAGCGACTTTGGTCGGGTTTGAACCCGCTATCTTGGGCACAGCAGTTCAGCATGCTACCAACTACGCCACCGAAGCAATGGGATACGATGGGTTCATAGGTCTCACGCTTCACAGAATGCTGAATATTCACATTAAGAAGATAATCTTTAAGAGTGGTCTGACTACCATCCTCTAATGGTTAAAATCAGGTTCTAATACCTGACCAGATACGAACTCTGGTATGTCAGCTTAAACGTCCCCAAAACAGTTAAGGATTTCTCGAAGCGTGTCGAACTTAATTGAATCTTCAATATGCAGATAATTATTGACCAAGCGTCCAGGACCGCTTCACAGGATTATCTGGCTGATGGAACTTGTCAATACGAGTTACGGTGAGGGACACGTGGTGCATTTACGTACAAGTCACATACGAGTATAGCCCATAGGCACTGACGTCAATTTAGTACGTAGTGAAGAAACAAAATATACTGTAGTCCCATACGAGCAGTAAATTGAAGATCAGCTATTAAAATATTCTATTTCATGACGCAAAAGAAAATTAGTTTCATCCATGATAAAGTCTACTTAAAGATAATAATAATAATAATAATAATAATAATAATAATATCGTATGGCCTTGGATGCCGGGTGCAAGCTTTGTTATTTGACACCCAGATGGTAGCTTGCATGTCGAATTTCGTTGTTCCTTGAAGCACTATGAAAGTCAAGGAGGTTAGATATCTGAGCTCCTTGAACACTAGAGCGCTTTCTAGTAGAGAAATGAGGAACTTTGAGTTGGCGGAAACTCCCGAGATTATCTTTACCATTATGAACACGGCCTACTGAATTCAAATGGGTTGACATGCCAACATCGTATTACATGCGTGCCGTAATTTTTGCCGCCTTTCAAAAATCTTACCACGGCCAGGAGTGAACCTACTTGGGGTTAGTAGACCGACACGTTAACCACTCACCCACCGTGGCAAAGTCTTGAAGGTAATGTTGGTGCTTGATAACTCTGAGCTTGAGTCTTCAGTCTTTGGACTGTTTTCATGCAGCCTTCCATGCCTCCTTGTCCTGAGCTAATCGTTTCATCTCTATATAGCTACAACACCTTATATCCGAGAAAATCTGTTAAACATAATTCTAACCTTGGTCTATCCTTCCTTCCTTAACTAAGTTTGGTATTCCTGGGTGTCTTAATCCGTGTTACTACCAACCTATCTCTTCTCTTCAATAATAGTCGCCTGAAGCATCTCTCCTTTCCCATTCGTGATATAGTCGACTTCGTCGTTACGTGACGGTAACGTTATGAAATGTACCGAGAATGCACTGAGGTTTGTGACGTCATAGAAGTCGAGTACCAAGAAGGCCGTTCGAGAACAGAGTTTCAAGAAGGCAGTGCGAGAAAAATCAAGTAGGCAGTGAAGAAACAAAATAGAATCTTGAAACTCTGTTCTTTCAGACTGACTGTCTCATTTTACTCATCTACCCATCAGATCTCAGCATTCCCTTTAACACATTTCTATGCCTTTCTTTTTTCTGCGTCAACAGTCCGTACTTCATTTCCATACAGTGCCAGGTTTTCAAAAATGACTTCCTAATACCTTCGACGTCAACAGATTCTATTTGTGTAGAAATGTTTTCCTTGCCTGAGCTAACCTACTTATTATATCTTCAGTGCTTCGTCCATCACTGGTAATTTTACTTCCTAAGTAAAAGAATTCTCCTACTTTCTTTACCTTTTCTCCTGAAAATTTGACGTCCGTAGTGGTTTCTGATTTATTTCGACTGCATTCCGTTAATTTTGTTTTACATTTGTTGATTTTCGTCATGAATTCTTTCCTCAAGATGGATTCCATACCATTTACAAATGCATTCAAATCCTCCGGTGAATCAGCTAAGATACGACTCACTGGGCATGTGATGGTGATGATGATGATGATGATAATTGTTGTTTTAAGGGGCCTAACATCTAGGTTATCGGCCCTTAATGGTTTGAGTGATAGTGAAAGATGAGATGAGAATGAAAACTATAACTAATACTAACTACATACTTACATACTAGAAGAAGAAATGGTAAGAAAGCAAATAAAGGACAGGAAGAAAAGAAATGCCCTCAACCCTCTAAGAATTAGGATTGAGGGACTTGAAAGGAAGGAGGGCCATGAAAGGCAGATAGGAAAGGGAAAGAGGAGAGGGCACGCCCCAAGGTCAGAGGAAACACGGGACAAAACGGACCCAGCTCAGGTATTCCTCGGGGTCGCCAACTCCCAAACTCACCAGTCGTGAGCCCTTGAGGATGTTGCACTATCCAGGGTGCACCAGAAGTGGTGGGTCTACATACACCCTGCCTCCTTGATGGCCTTCAGCAGAAGGCAGGAAATAACATGAAAAGAAAAAGAAGGCTGACCCCTCGAAGAATGAGGGTATCAAGAAAGATGAGGCAAGGGCCGATTATGGTGGGAAAGTGAAAGACTCCCTAGGCCTCGGATACCCTAATACCGTCGGGACCGGAAGAGAACAAGAGTTGACCAAGAAAGGTCAACGTGAAAGAAGACAGGAAGGAGCTCGGCACAATTAAGTGGAAGCAATGTCGGACTCAGCTGAGGTCCCGTAGTCGCCAACCCACGTCCCACTAGATGTGAGCCCTTGGGGGGAGGGCATGCGAATTTTAGTATTTGGGATAGAAGCAGTATTTATACAGAAATCATCACGTATGTGTCTTTGTGTTGTATGAGCACTACGAGTGGATTTTAGCGACATTTTATTAGCTGAAAGATGTGAAGTTGGCTCAAAATGTGAAGTTATTTATTTTCTGCAAAATATGTGAAGTTTCCAAGGCATTTGTGCAGTGTTGCAATGGAATTAATAGCTCTGCCAAATATTTGCAATTAACTCATTGTGTACAAAATATACACCTTATCAATAAAATAGTGATGTGTTCCTTTGCAAAAACAGTAAATCTTTAATTGTCTTTCTTTAGACCACCTCGTGGCGCAGTGCCTAACATTGTTGGCTGTCATCCCAGAGATTCGGGGTTCAATATCCTGCTCTGCCAATAATTTGAAAGTCTTGGTATGGTCTGGTAAGGTGTCTCCCAGCCTCGTGATAGGAAATGGGAAGCTGCCGGATGCTGTGGCAGGAGATTGAGCGGAAAGGAACAGTCAACCCTAACGCAGACATACACCGGCTCGGACAGCCTGGTTAGTGATCTCTTAGCGAAGCCAGTACCGGGTGAGTTAGCCGTGGTGGTTACGGCATGACTAATGGCAGTCGCTCACATCCGGGAGGCGAGGAGGTTCGAATCCCCCCGCCGGCAACCTTGAAGATGGTCTTCTCCGGTTTCCCATCTTCCTTCCTGGCAAATGCCGGGGTTGGTCCCTCACTATAGGCCACAGCCGCTACCTTCCAACTCCTCGCCCTTCCCTTCCAACTTTCCTCCCCAACGGTACTTGTAGCTCACCCATTGGGTGTCCGTCCCGAAGCAGCTACAAAACGGGCGAGCCGAACATGTCCTCGGACACTCCCGGCACTAAAAGCCATACGAAAAAAAAAAAAAAAAAAAAGCGCGAAGCCAGCGACTCTAATCGGGTCACCTACAACACTTGTGGATATGGCACTGTTTGAGAAAAAAGAAGGTCCGTACTGTATTCGGATTTATTTAACGGGAAGGGCTTAGGTTTTGGTTAACGACTGGATTGAAAAATTTGAAAAATGAATAACATTACTGAAATTAATATTTTTTTGTACACCAAGTTGTGCCCAGCATGCGTTGCGATGCCAATCAAAGAAAGTGTTGGCGTTGTCATTTTGTTTGTTAGGTGCTTTTGGAAACATTTTACTTTTAGCCTATTTTCAATTTTGAAAAAATAGACTTATGAGATCACCTTTGGTCCGTGTGTGTGTGCGCGTGTGTGTGTGTGCGGTGTGTGTGTCCCCCCTAATAATTTCTAAACGGCTAGAGCGATTTCAATGAAACTCGGTAAGTTCATAGCACTATTCCGGCCGACCCTGACCGTGTCCTTCAAATTTTGTTACGTCACACCAATCCAACATGGCGGCTGTGCGAAATATTTCACCAGCATTCAATATCACCGAAACTATTCCCGATATCTCCCTGGGATTTATTACGGTAATGAAGGGAACTACTAGAAGTTCACCTATGTGACTTTTGAAAAACTGGTAACTACAAAACCAACATGGCGGCCACGCGAATTTGCGACCTTTAAATAGACGTTTCTCGCGATTTAAACAACCAAACGCAATAAAACTTGGTACAGTATATGTTTGTACACATTGTAATGCACCGACATCTAACTTCGTTCAATTGTTTACATAACCACAAGATGGCGGATTTGCGAAATATTTCACCGGCATTCTATATCATTGAAACTATTAGCGGTATCATTCTGAAATTTTGTACGGAGATAAAGGGCACTACTGGAAGCTCACCTATAAGACTTTCAAGAACCGGTTAACTACAAAACAGACATGGCGGCCAAGCGAATTTAAAATTTTTAAATAGACCTTTCTCGCGATTTAATGTTCCAAACGCAATGAAATCTGGTACAGGAAATGTTTATACACATTGTAATGCACTGGTATCTAATTTAGTTCAATTGTTTACATAACCTCAAGATGGCGGCTGTGCGAATTTTAAAATTAAGTTTTTATTTCTTGTGTCGTAATCATGCGATCGATGTGAAAGTTTGAATAATGAACCTACGCAAAAATTTCCTTTAATGGTGCATGACTATATGGCCTATACATTTAACAATCCAACATGGCAACCATCCGAAATATTTAGACGGCTCTGAATATGTACGAATCTATTATAGCAATCAAACTGAAATTTTGTATGTTGATAGTGGCAGTTATCATAAGTAGGATATATGAAAATAGGCTGTATAGTTCTTCACGGAACTACTTCTTTCTTTTCTGTTAACTGCCTCCGCACTATTGTAAAATTGATTTACTAATTCAGAGACATTCGGGTGAGCATGCACAACAACTCACCAACATTTCATCTCGTTCAGATGTACGGCATACGAACGCATATGGGATTTGTTGAATTTATTCGTGAATCTACTCGTGCGGTACCTATTGTGCCATCATCGCAATCGGTTGAATGGTAATTGGACGCATAAAGGACATACATACTGTGCATTCACACACACACACACACACACACAGACACAGAGACAATAACTTAATATTCAATTTTATATAAAGAAATTACGGTGTAAATGTGCATATTTTGGTACGTATATTTGTATACTAGGTTCTACTGGTTTTTTGGTATCCTTCCTTAGACATTAAATAAAAATATTCGTCAGCAAATTCACTAAACTGCTTTAGTGAGTGCTTCAAAATGTATTGCATGCTTTGGGATGAACATCATCGTATTCCCATGAGGATCAAATAACAAAGTCTTAGAAGCAATGGGTATGAATTAATACTTGCTACGTAATTTATTTTTTTCAGTTTGGTTTGAATGGCAACATGACGTTGTCCTGAAGGGGCTAACCACTGCTGGCAGCAGTGGCTTATGGTCGATGAGAAGTGTTCTATGTCACATAGTCGGTGTTTGTTTCCGCAGCGATAAGGAGTTCGCATTCCAAGTTTAATTCGCTCCTCTGTGCACATGTCACGTCCCATGACTTTTCGCTTTATCGCAAACTAAATTCCACAAGTTATAAGCCACAACAGAGCCTCACAAGTCCACCGTAAAATTTCTTTCGGCGGCTTCGGGGGCGTAGTAGGTATCATGCTGTGCTTCTATGCCGAAGATCGCGGGGTCAAACCCGGCTGAAGTCGTCAGATTTTGTATGAGCGTTAAAATCCCTCAGTATGCCTTCCATTGTAGGGGAAGTATAGCAGGCGGTCCCATGTCATAGATTTATTATTTTTTTGTCAATTTTACCCTCCAGGTTGGTGGTTCCCACGGACTCAGCGAGGGAACTCACCACTACCGCCTTTCCAGGCAGTGTCTTAGAGCTGGGAACACTTGGTCTGGGGAGGTTGATCAGCACTTCACCAAGGCAGCCTCACCTGCAAAGCGAACAGGGGCCTCATGAGGGATGGGAAGGAAAGGGAAGGGAAGATTGGGATGGATAGGCAGGGAAAGGGAAGGAGGCGGCCGTGGCCTTACAGTAGATACCATCCCGGCATTTTCCCGAAGACGAAGTGGGAAACCACGGAAAACCACTTCGAGGATTGGCTGAGGTGGGAATCGAACCACCTGTACTCATTTGGACCATCCGAGGCTGAGTAAACCCTGTTCCAGTCCTCATACCACTATTCAAATTTCGTGGCAGAGCCAGGAATCGGACCCAGAACCTCCAGGGTGGCAGCTAACCATGCTGACCACTACGCTACAGAGGCGACGTCAGAGATTTATGGCATCAAAAAGAACCTTCCACTAACTACACTTGTGGAAGCTAAAATTTGTAGGTTACTTTGATAACGCTATATTAGTTCCAACGTTGGCCGCTTGGTACTGTCTGCGATGGCATCTAGTAGCCAAGTCTGCAGCTAGATGTCGTGGACGGTAGTATTTGGTTGCAAAAGTAGGAACTACTTGAAAAATTGATCGTCTGCAGACCCTCTACCTGAATCACTGATAACACACACTAATACAGTCACGGTTGACAGACAGATTCTACACACACCCAAAGTACACGGGGCTACATGGCCACGTTGTCGCAGCCCCTAAACTAAGAAACCAACCAACCATAATTTATTTCGCTTGAGAAATTTATTGTCAACACCAAGTAATAAATTGTGTTTAATTTGACAGGGCATGCTAATTGGTTCATAGCATTCAGTCGGCCAACATGAATTGATGCTCAGGTTTGTTAAACGCGAAATTAGAGATTCTATCTGAATGATTAAATTACACGTGAAAAATAATATGCACTAATTAAAAGAGGGGAAGGGGAGCATTACAAGGAAGACATGTTTCGTTAGACCAGTCAACATCATCAGATCCAGGTAAATTAAATCAAGTATATATCGAAATTAATCCTTTTCAGTCGGTCAGCACGATTGTACACAATTTTGATCGGTGTTTCCTGAACCTGAAAAATGTACATGAGATTAATAAATAAATTAATAAATATCCAAACTGGTCATCCAAGTGAATTTATTAATCTTAAGTTTTGTTTTTTCATGTTTAGGAAAGCACCCATTACAATAGAGTACAATCGTGTTGACCAACTGAAAAGTATTCATTTCGATTAAGTTAATGATAACATCGCTACTCCCAACTTGATGTTTCACTGCTACGCTAGCGCTATGTAGTGGTCAGAAGTGAAACACTTCCAGCCAACCGCGGGCAGCTATTCAAACATATTATACTGTATATCACGACAACATCACGAACGAAACTCGATTTGTCTTGATACATAGATTTGAATGGCTGCCTGTGAATGGCTGGTTATTGTGATTTCACTTCTGACCGCTAGATAGCTTTGGCGTAGTAATTAAATTCGGAAGTAACGATGGAATCACTATACGGCAACACTGTAAAACGGCTCCCAGCACGATAATCAATTATAGACAAGAAAAACGCTCTAGTAAACATGATTGAAACCCACAATACTCATCACTGTCACTAGTGGAAGGTGTGGCAAAATCTTATTATAGTGCTGCAATTACTGCTGTGATATAGTTATCATTATTGTTAATTCATTTTAGGGGCCCGGGACATCTTGATCATCAGCTCCGTGTGTTTAGCTGTACGTTAAATTTCCATGATAACCTGTATTTATGGAATGACTGTAGTAGTGTGTATAGCTGTGTAAGGGACAGATATGAAGTAGGTACCCCAGAAATTGAATTAAGGTTCTATCATGGCAAGTTTCTGGAGGGAGTGTGGAAAAGCGTGGGGAAGCCACACTCAGGATAGGCATGGTCAGCGCCGGGGTTCAAACGTGTGATCTCCGGACTTGAAGCAGCTTCCCGCGTCGCGTGGTCGTGGTGCACGATTATCTGCATACTGCTACGCCACGAGATTGTGTGTGTGAGCTATTCTTAAGCGACAAGCATTCGAAATAGAACTATTTATTTTATAGCCTACTATACGCTATGGCCTAACTGAAAACTAACAATAATGGAAAAAAGAACACAATACCTACCACAAAATTGTCTTCTTCCATCAATTATGTGGCTACTACTGTTGTGATACACTCTACCTGTAATTGATTTTGTTGTTTCATTTGAGGGGCATGGATATTGCAGTATTTCAGCTCAGTGTACTTGGGTGTGTGCGGAATTTTCGTCTGATAACCTGAGTTGTTGTGATGGATGTCTTAATTGCAATTTAGGTGAGGAAGGAGATGGCCGAGGCCTTAATTTGGAACCATCTTGGCAATTTCTTGGAGTATAAGTGGGAAACCATGGCAAACCACTTCCAAAATGGCAGAGGTATAATAATAATAATAATAATGCTATTGGTTTTGCGTCGCTTTTAACTACTCTGGCTTTTAGAAATGACGGGTGCCAGAAATTTTCCCCGAATTGGATCTTTAACGTGCCAGTAAATCTACTGACACGGCTCCCTCGCATTTGCGCAACCTCAAATGCCAGCTGGCTGCGCCAGGATACGAACCTGTAACCTTGGGCTCAGCAAGCGAGAACGTTACCGCTGAGCCCCGCAGCCAGCCTGGCAGAGGTAGAAATAAAACCCACTTCCCCTCAGTTTTACCTCACGAGGCTGAGTGTATCCCGTGCCAGCACTAAAACCAGAGTCTGGAATCGAACCAGGACCTTCGAGGCAACAGCCAAGAATGCTAGCCGCTACATCACGAGGTGGTCTAAAATTTAGCAATAAGCCCTCAAATCTAGAACGATACACACACATAACCAGTATTTGTCTACGTTGAAATGTCGTGATTTAGAACTTACCTGAATACTAACTGAGGCTATAATAACAATTCTCTCATATATTCCCATGCTATAGGGTGTTATAAAAGAAAAACTTTGCAAAAAAGTTTTTTTAGTCAATTTACCCTCTAGGTTGGTGGTTCCCACGGACTCAGCGAGGGAACTCACCACTACCGCCTCTATGGGCAGTGTCCTGGAACTTGGAACATCTGGTCGGGATGGATACAACTGGGGAGGTGTGATCAGCACTTCGCCCAGGCAGCCTCACCTGCAAAGCGAACAGGGGCTTCATGAGGGATGGGAAAGGATGGAAGATTAGGATGGATAGGCTAGGAAGAGGGAAGGGGGCGGCCGTGGCCTTACAGTAGGTACTGCCCCCGTAAATTGAATTATGTTGAGACCACGGTGGCTATTTTGGAAATTATAAAGAAAGTTAAGGCTGTCATAGTTATGACGTGGATGGTCATGACGTAAGCACGGATGACGCAGACGTTATACCAGCAGGCTGCTTGAGCTGAGATTCTCAATGACGTCAGCATTTATTCGAGAAAGATCCGAGATTTACGACGCAGTCGCAGGAAACGTGGAATTCTGCTGAGGAAGAAATTATGCTATTGGAGCGGAGGCTCGAACCAATCAACGATTGTTTGAAGGAAGACGGAGATTGCTGAAACTATGGTATTTTTAATACTTTTTGGAATGCAGAATTGTGGAAATCCATTTGCAGTAGAGGCATTGATCTGGAATTTTGGTGAAATTTATTTTCAGTTTTTGAATTTTGAAAATCCGTCAAGTATTGACGAAGTTGGAACTTCGGGCGATGACGCAGTAACACGCTATGGAAGGGATGGATACGCCCCTTATGAAGTTTATAAAAGGCCTTGCGCAGAAGAGAGGAGTCTCAATCGTCAGATCTCATATCGCATATCTCAAATCGTCAGTATCAGTGATTATATAGTCGTTTTGGTGAAACGTCGAGTGATATTGGTAGAGAGAGTCGTCTTTTTAACGCGTGGTGAAGCCACCGCATTAAACGTGATTCAAGCAGACAAGCAGTGCAAGTTTACTGTGAGTAAAACTAGGTGAAGTTAAAACGCACATTATAACGCGTCTACAAGAGTGGCTATGAACAGTTAGCGGTTGCCTACAAGCTAATTCTATTGTGCAGTGCTACATTAAGCAGTGTAGGAAATTTGAACAATTTCAAGGAGTTATTTCAGAAGATATTAGCACTTTTAGACGACTGACAAAAGTGATTTTCTCGCCTTCTGAGAAGCACTTTGTATCGTCAGATCCTACGCTACGGCTGACACTGCTAGTATAACAGGGAGACTTCTGATTGCTTTTGTGACACAACGCTACAGTATTATGGAGCAGTTTAATAAGGCAGTTTGTTCTTCTATTACCATAACCGAAGAGAAGATGGAAGGCTAAAGGACTTTAATGCAATTGGGACATACATCGTTGGAGTAAGATAGCAACATGGAACTTCGCTAATTACCATTCCATATAAGCGGACATGTGGTGAACAACCATCTACACCCATGTTTCGTGGCTCAACGCTGAATACTATCAAACAGCAATGAAAACGATTTCATACCCACTGAATATGAATATTTCAATGGAAATTACTACAAAAACTTCATGGCGATTTTCTACAAGATCTTCAGGGATTTTTCAAGAGAGGTCAGGGTTGTCCCGACTCACAAAGAAGAATTTTGCCGGAAGGATGTCTTTCGTCTTCATGGAGCAGTGCAATTTCCGGAGAAGGAAGCAGTTCGATTCTCTGAGGGTGCTGTTTCCTGTTTCGAGGATGGAGCTCAGCTTTAACTTGGTGAAATGGATCCATCAGCAGTCTTCTTTGGGGAATTTTCCTCTGGAACGTCAATCGGCAGATAAGGTAGTCGTGAACGTTTATTGTATTTGAGTTTTGTAGCAATACCTGAGCAACCATTTTCCCATATTTTTGTCCTCATGTATTTTGCCCTATATTCTTGTTTGAGATTCCTATTCTCAGTACACCTTGATGAGTTATGCCTTTTTCGACGTTTTATTAAGACATGGTTATTCCATGGGCATAGTTAAATGATTTTGGATCAGTTGAGACTGATATTTAGATTTTTCAGTAATTTGCTTATTGTTTTTGGTAGTCACGATTTGACTATAAGTTAATGATTTTCATGGCAGATTTAACTTCAGACAGCATGTCTCTTTATTAAAGTAATTTCTACCCCAGTTTAATTACTTTGACCAATTTTCTGTCATCATCAAGAAGGAAGAACATTTAAATGATTTTAGAGCGTTAAAATCTCTTGCGTTGTCGACGATCTTGGAAATACTAGTCGTTATTTGAAATTGATTGCAACACAGACATTTATCGTCAGTTATGAACGACCATTGCATCATAGACAATTTTGTGAAAGATGAACTTTAATTATGAATTATTGAATGCATTAAAGTCGTGAACTTTTGTTAGGAGTTTTTTCTCAATTAGAGAGTTGAATAATAATGTTTGCATTCCACAGTCTAATTGGATTCTATTCGACAATTTGCAGTTTAGTCGTACTTTGTTTGATGATAGTATTTTTATACTTCAGTACTTTAAAGATGATAATCTTAAATTTTGATAGACCAGAGAGGCGTATATAAGCGTATTCACTATTAAATTTGTTTGTGATTGGCAAATTTTTACTTCATTTCGATTCATGAATGAAATCCACGAAGGTTAAATGACAACAGTTTTGAAACTATTAATGATTATAAGAATTTTTGAAGTGGACCTATGAATGTATAATCGCCAGTGCAGCGAACGTGTTGAATGTCGCTGATGTATAATGCCCTTGAAGTAAATGAAGGAGGTTCCCACAGTAATTAATGATATTAAAGAATTTGTTAGTGGAGGTTTTTGTAAATTCTGTGGAAGATTTTGATGCCGTATATATTAATATATGATGAATTTTGGGCCTATTTTTAATGCAGTTTTGTGCATTTTTTTATAAGCGACGTATTTACCGCAGGAGTGTATTGTATTTGTCCTTTGAAAATTAATCAAGTGAATTTACTGTTATGATTAACAAGAGTATTGAAAGAATTTGAGATAAGATTTTGAATGAAGATTACCGTCACAAATAATTATAATAATTATTAAACATTTATTAAACCAGATTGTGACATTAACATGTATAACTAACCTTCATTGGTCGATTATATAGACACGATTATGAAATTACCAACCGGATGAACATGTGGTTAATGTATTTCTCAAATTAATAATTTGAATAATTTAAATGTTAATATTGTAAATAAATAATGTAAATATCTTTGACAATAATGTGGAACGAAAGTAATGTTAGAGGCGTGTTAAAAATTTTTGTAATTGTCTTCGACAACATTATAAACAATTTCTAATTGTTATAAATTAATTTATGAGTTTTGTTATAAACATTTAAGAGTTTGTTTTATACTCTAAACAATGCTTATTAAACATTTGGATGATAATTAAACAAGTTTAGGGATTGTCAGAATAATCCAGTGGTATGTGAGTAAAGCATTTGAAAGATGTGCGTAACAATATTTGTGATGTCTTGCGGACATTTAAAGCTTTTGAGAGAGTGCTGGATTCTTACGCAACGTGGCTTGACAAGGGAGCCCATTTGACAGGTGTACGTCAGGTTGAAGGGTAGATGGCAGCTGGCCAGACATCTGGTTATCAGCGGACGAGGTCGTCTGCAGTGTGGCCTTGCGCCTATAAATACAAGTGTCATGTTTATTAAAAGAAAACAAATGCTCTATAAATGTGTCTCATCCTGACTTCCTTATCCAATCCAAGTGTGCTATGAATATTACGTTATTTTGAGCTCGTGGGAGCTAACATGTTGTATAATAACTTTGCAAGTCCTATAGGAGGACATAGTCAGATTGACATGGGCTACTGATAGCCACATTTATTTTGTTGAGTTGTTAAAGTCATACCCTTTATTTGAAATAAAGCTTTTGTACAGTTCAAAGTTCTTGCCGTCGTTCTGGTTCATTTTTAAATGTCATAGTGAAGGTTATTGTGGGAGCATACTTTAGAGATCCTGTTGTCAACCCAATCCCCGAGATATTTTTAAGAGGTAAGTAGAGGTAAGTATGGACCCCCGTCTATTTTGGTGTGTTTCACAATAATTCCTTGTTAACTTCTGTGCTCAAATCTCGGTAGTATCTGTCAGTGCCATTTTCATTGGTGTAGCTGAGCCGGCGCGGTGGATTATTGGCAATCCGATTGAGGGGGCGGATATCTGACAGCCTACTATCCGGGTAAACGGGGACAGAAGGATTGGCGACCCTAAAACGTGGGGCTGATTCAACATAACTGGATCACCAGGTTGAACGCCAGTAGGATTGGCAAACCTAAAACGTGTGGATCGGATAGACTCAAATAAAGAGGTTGATTCTTTGTTAGATGTCTAGGCCAATTGTAGTATTTAAGAGTGTGATTATATAGGAATTAAATGTTGTACTGTAGTAGGAAAATTACACTCAGAAAAGATCAGATCTTATACAACTCGAGAGAGGTTAAATAGGCTGGAAACTTAGAAAAATCGCCTATGATCTGGAATCTTATTTTATTTGACCGGCTTATGACATTTTAGTCATATTAAAGATAAAATTAAATTATTTGGACTGTAAATGTAAATTATTTGTGTTAGGATATTTTAAAATGGGCCAGGGAAATTTGAACTTGTGCTTGAGTTTGTTTCAACATGAAGTGTCTTCGAAGGTTAATTATAAGGTAGTTATAAGTTAGATTTAAGACAGAAAATTGATCAAATATATATATGGTGAAAAGTGTTGCTCAGATGTTGTTATTTTGCTCTTTTGATGTATGTCCCTACAGCAGTTTATATTTTGAATTAATATTGTAATGGCAGATGAAAGTATGAGGATGATGTTAGAAGAGTTGAAAGCTAGCATGAATGAAAGTGCGAGGGAGATGAAAGCTAGCATGAACAGCAGTATGAAGCAGATGATGGAGGAAAATGCTAGTAATAAGTCTGCTAGCTTGAATGAAAGTATAAAGGAGATGGAAGCTAGGAATACTAGTCGGATGGAGGAGAGTACTAGTCGAATGGAGGAGAATGCTAGTAATTTGTCTGCTATTCATAATGTTGAATTTTGGGCTTATGCCGTGTTTTATTATATTGCAATTCGACGCGTTTCGAAAGAAACCATGTCTTTCATCGTCAGGAATAATCTGGAATACGACAATGTTGCTAAGAGAAAGCAACGAAGAACATATAGAAGGTGCCCAAAGATGGACGCCATTATAGCCCCATGTTAGGGACAACGGAAAGCAGCAGTGAATTACTTTCTCAGGGTTCTGATAATAGGTAGCCAGGATTCACTGAGATTGTAGCCGGTGTCGCGGTTGAAATTATCTGGGTGTTTACGTATTTCAACCGCCTCCCTGATGATTCTGGGACGATATTGCTTTATACGGGCAAGAACATCCACCCCTTGGAACATGACATCATGGCCAGGTGTTAAAGCATGATCGGCAACAGCTGATTTATCAGGTTGAATGAGCCTGATACATCTATCATGTTCCTTAATGCGAGTGCATATTGTTCTCGAAGTCTGTCCGATGTAAACCTTGCCACAAGTACAGGGAACTCTGTAGATACCCGGTTGTTGCAATTTAGGCAAACTGTCCTTAGTTGGTCGCAGGAGTTGCCTAACCTTAACAGAAGTTCCAAATACAGTCCGTATGTTGTATCGACGTAGGATTTTAGCAATACGATCCGTTGTGTTATGTATGTACGGAAGGTAAGCAGTTCCTCTTACATCTCTTTTCTCAACTGACGTCCTATTATTATTTGTTGGTTTCAGAACCGTAGAAATCAAAGCCTTGCTATAACCGTTGCTCTCAAAGGTGGTTCGCAGGGTGTTAATTTCTTCTTGTAAAGAAGACACTTCACAAATCCTCCTAGCCCTGGTAGTTAGAGTTGTAAGGATACCATGTTTCTGGGCAGGGTGATGGTGAGAACTTGCGTGGAGATATCTATTGGTGTGTGTTGGCTTACGAAAAACGGTGTGTCCTAAAGATCCATCCTCTTTCTTGGTGACGAGAACATCTAAAAAAGGTATTTTGCCGTCAGATTCCTTTTCCATAGTGAAACAAATAGAAGGGTGCTGGAGATTAAGGTGATCCAGGAAATGGCTAAGATTTTCCTCACCTTCCGTCCAAACAACGAACGTGTCATCCTCATAACGCCACCAGATCTTCGGTTTGAAAGGAGCCGACGACAAAGCTTTCTCTTCAAAGTTCTCCATGAAGAAATTAGCCACAACAGGAGAGAGAGGACTACCCATGGCCACACCATCAGTCTGCTCATAAAAATTCCCATTCCATAGAAAGTAGGAGGAGGTCATGCAGTGATAAAAAAGTCTTGTGATGTCTTCAGGAAAAAAGCCATTTATGAGAGACATAACACCATCAATAGGTACTCTCGTAAACAGAGACACCACGTCGAGACTCACTAGAATATCACCCGGCTGAAGTGTTATAGCTTTTAACTTTTCCACGAAGTGTGTGGAATCCTTAATGTACGAAGGCGTGTTACCCAGAAGCGGCTGAAGTAGTCTTCCTAAGTATTTGGAAAGGGCGTATGTAGGAGAACCAATCGTACTAAAATACATAAGGAAGATGTTCCTCTTAGACCTATTGTTAGTACGATTGGTTCTCCTACATATGCCCTTTCCAAATACTTAGGAAGACTACTTCAGCCGCTTCTGGGTAACACGCCTTCGTACATTAAGGATTCCACACACTTCGTGGAAAAGTTAAAAGCTATAACACTTCAGCCGGGTGATATTCTAGTGAGTCTCGACGTGGTGTCTCTGTTTACGAGAGTACCTATTGATGGTGTTATGTCTCTCATAAATGGCTTTTTTCCTGAAGACATCACAAGACTTTTTTTATCACTGCATGACCTCCTCCTACTTTCTATGGAATGGGAATTTTTATGAGCAGACTGATGGTGTGGCCATGGGTAGTCCTCTCTCTCCTGTTGTGGCTAATTTCTTCATGGAGAACTTTGAAGAGAAAGCTTTGTCGTCGGCTCCTTTCAAACCGAAGATCTGGTGGCGTTATGTGGATGACACGTTCGTTGTTTGGACGGAAGGTGAGGAAAATCTTAGCCATTTCCTGGATCACCTTAATCTCCAGCACCCTTCTATTTGTTTCACCATGGAAAAGGAATCTGACGGCAAAATACCTTTTTTAGATGTTCTCGTCACCAAGAAAGAGGATGGATCTTTAGGACACAGCGTTTTTCGTAAGCCAACACACACCAATAGATATCTCCACGCAAGTTCTCACCATCACCCTGCCCAGAAACATGGTATCCTTACAACTCTAACTACCAGGGCTAGGAGGATTTGTGAAGTGTCTTCTTTACAAGAAGAAATTAACACCCTGCGAACCACCTTTGAGAGCAACGGTTATAGCAAGGCTTTGATTTCTACGGTTCTGAAACCAACAAATAATAATAGGACGTCAGTTGAGAAAAGAGATGTAAGAGGAACTGCTTACCTTCCGTACATACATAACACAACGGATCGTATTGCTAAAATCCTACGTCGATACAACATACGGACTGTATTTGGAACTTCTGTTAAGATTAGGCAACTCCTGCGACCAACTAAGGACAGTTTGCCTAAATTGCAACAACCGGGTATCTACAGAGTTCCCTGTACTTGTGGCAAGGTTTACATCGGACAGACTTCGAGAACAATATGCACTCGCATTAAGGAACATAATAGATGTATCAGGCTCATTCAACCTGATAAATCAGCTGTTGCCGATCATGCTTTAACACCTGGCCATGATGTCATGTTCCAAGGGGTGGATGTTCTTGCCCGTATAAAGCAATATTGTCCCAGAATCATCAGGGAGGCGGTTGAAATACGTAAACACCCAGATAATTTCAACCGCGACACCGGCTACAATCTCAGTGAATCCTGGCTACCTATTATCAGAACCCTGAGAAAGTAATTCACTGCTGCTTTCCGTTGTCCCTAACATGGGGCTATAATGGCGTCCATCTTTGGGCACCTTCTATATGTTCTTCGTTGCTTTCTCTTAGCAACATTGTCGTATTCCAGATTATTCCTGACGATGAAAGACATGGTTTCTTTCGAAACGCGTCGAATTGCAATATAATAAAACACGGCATAAGCCCAAAATTCAACATTATGAATAATAACACGGGCCGTGAAAGTCTAAATGGCAATTTGTCTGCTAATATGAAAGTTCTCCAGACCAGTTCTGCTAACTTAGAGGATAATATGTCGCGTTTGCAGATTAATACCCAAGGAATCGAGAATGCTGTAACTGACATGCGCTCAGACGTGTCCAATGTTAAAATAGATGTGTCTAATGTGCATAAAGATCTTACAATGTTGAATTTAGATGTTGCTAATGTCCGAAGTGATATTTCTTGTGCTAGGGCTGAAGTAGTTGTTGTTAAAAATGATGTTGCGACTGTCCAAGACAAGGTTGAGGAAGTCCAAAGAGGAATCCAAAATGTTAGAACTGATGTGTCCAATGTTCAGGTTGATATTAATAACATTCATTCGGATGTAAATGAGATGCAAAGTGACATAAATAAAATTCAAGTAGAGGTCAACACAGTTTTCGTAGATATTGCTAAAGTCCAAACTGATGTAAATAAAGTCAGGGAAGAAATAGAAAATTCGAAAACCCTTTGTACACGTAATATAAGTGCATTAACGACTAGGCTAGTTGATGAGTCAGTTAGAACGACAGCGTCTTTAGAAGGTTTAAAGTTTGATGTAGAGGTCATGAGAACCCAGGTATTAGACCATAATAGATTACTTAAAGAAGATATCGAAGTAGACATAGCAGAAATGTTAACGGCAAATGTAGCAGTATGGAAAGACGAGTGGAATAGGTCAAGTGGGGAACATGTAACCCAAATTCAAGAACGTATTGAAAGAAAACTTGCCAGTACTCAAATAGATATTAACAATGAAGTAGTACAGATTAGGAAAGATTTAAGCGTCAGGATGGATTCGCTATCCGAGAGACAAGTAGAAGATAGAACACAATTAGGTCAGGATGTGCAAGCATTAAAATCTGCATTAGAGGAACAGATTCATAAAGTTGTCTCTGATGTGAATGAAACGACGAGTAAACTGCAAAATTTGAAGCTAGGAGAAGCTAGTTTGATGGAGACCTACAAAGAAGAGTTAATCAAGAAAGTCTTAACGGAGATTACTGACAAGGATACAGTAGGCTTGGCTTGCGAAACCAATAGGAATTATGCCAGAAGATATAACCTAGATCCAGAAGAGAGAGACGTGACTCCTGAAGAACGTATATCCAGATTCAGGGAGGAAGATGACGAGAGGAATATGGAACCTGAGTGGAACTACCGAGATAGTGGGAAAAACTACCCGGATTCATATCCGAGGAATGTCACGGTCATCAGGAATTTTGAAGACAAACCGCAAAAGTTCAGCAACACTGACAGTTTGACGCCTATAGAGTATGTCAGGAACCTCAAAGATTATTTCATCGAAGCTCACATTCCCAGAGAGAGAGAGATGAAGATAGTGGAAATATTTTTGATTGGAGGACCCCTCGAATGGTTTTTGCGCATTTAGATACACATTCAGTAACTTTGACGAGTTTGCAGAGGCATTAATCAAGCGATTTTGGTCCATCGAAGCGCAGAATTCGTTAAGAGCGGAGGTTTATTCAAGAAAATACTCAGGTACTCTTCCAACGCGGTACGCTGATTTCTTTACGAGTCAATTGTCCCGCTTGAGATTTTTGCAACCCCCTTTGTCAACGGAGCAATTAATTGATGCGATTTCTCGTATGCTGCCTGTGGAGGTGAGGAGACTAATCATTTCGTCAAACATAAGGGATTTGACCAGCATGGATGAATTACTGAGGAGGTTAGACTACACAAGTCCAATGCCTAACGTGGTACAGAAAGGTCAGAGGCATGACTTTAAAGAAATAAATACGGTATATATGGACCAAGTCCAACAAACTGACAAGCCAGACGAAGAGAAAACTGACAATGTAGGTCCTCACAGGAATAATCAGTTTAGGAATAACAGATCGCAAGGTTACCGTCCGTATCAACAGAGAAGAGGCTGGAACTATAATCGAGGCAATTACAACAATGGAAGAGGCAGATATTACAACAATAATGGTTATAACAGAAATTATAATAGAAATAACCAGAACCAAAATAGAAATCGGGATTCTCAAGGTCAGGTTATGACACCCGATCAGTATCAGGAAAGAGAGAGGGAAAGCCAGCAATACCTGAAAGAATTACGGGAAAAAGAAGCCGAAAACCAAAAGAAAAGGCAGGATGTTGTAATCGATCCTGGGCCTTCTACGAGCCAGCACAATTTTGAGGTCGGTAACACAAAAAAAAAAAAACGCCGATTTCTCAACGACAATGAGAACTTGTAAATACATTGCCACACCACACCTAATTACAATTAATGAGATATATGAAGTTACTGATGAAGATTTACTAGAAGAGAGGGGTATCGTCAGAGAGGAAAGACCATGTGCCTTACCTATTATTTCTGTACGGATAGATGGCCAACAATACAAAGCCCTGATGGATACTGGTGCAATTATTTCCATCATTTCAGAGGATTGTTATCAAAGTCTGCTAAGAGGAGAGAATATGACAGTTCTACCTGTTTCTACCGTCAAAGTGAGAGGGATTTTCCAAGATAAGGCAGTGAAGTGCAAGATTCAAGTGTTATTGAACTTTGAGATCAATGGAAGGAATTATGAACAGATCTTCATTGTGGTGAGCAAGATCAATTTTGATATGGTGCTTGGAATCGATTTTATATCGAAGGTCGGAGCTATTATTGACATGAAGAACAGAAGTATTAGCTTTAATGATGGGTACATGATCACAGAAGAGATAGAAAAACAGGACGTGAAAAACAGTCTGGAAATAGACCTTAGGGAAGAAATTTTGAATACCATAATTAATGAAGTGGAAAATTTAGCAGAAATACCCAGTAGAAAAACTGAAGGATTTGAAGAAATTCAGGGGGAATTTGAGGATCTGATAAAGGAATTCCAAGATATTTTTGATGAAAAGCCTGGATTGATTAAGGATTATAAGTACAAGATAAGACTGACAGATGAAACCCCTTACCAGAAGAGAATATAACCCATTCCTGAGAAATACTATCAAGAAGTACGAGGGTTAATCAGAAAAATGGAGGTAGACGGGATTATTAAAAAACAGGCGTCGTCTTATATAAACCCCATCACAGTAGTGAAGAAAAGTAATGGTCAGATACGTCTTTGTCTCGATGCCAGGACCATCAACTTGAAGATTCTTACAGAAAATGACCGACCACCCAAGATTAGAGATCTGCTGCGAAAATTCAAAGGAAGAGCATGTTTCAGCGTTCTTGACTTGACGTCTTTATTTTATCAAGTTCAACTAGAAGAAGAGAGTATGCAGTACACTGGATTCCTATTTGACCAGACGTCATGGGTCTTTGTCAGAATGCTTTTTGGTATGGTTAACAGTGGACCAGCACTTATTCGAGCACTTGATAGTAAGCTCACTGATGAAGTGAAAGAAAATGTAATCTGCTACATCGATGATTTAATCGTATCTTCACCCAGCGCCGCAGAACATTTAGTGCACTTGAGAAAGTTGTTCGAGAATTTAAGGGAGGCCAATATCAAAGTCAATTTTGGAAAATGTCAATTCTTGAAGAAGGAGATAAATTACTTGGGGCATACAATTGATAAAGATGGATATCATCCAAACACGCAAAAAGTAGAGGCAATCACGAGATTTCCAAAGCCAACTAAGGTGAAACAAGTCAGAGAATTTGTAGGCGCATGCCAATTTATTAGCAGCCACTGTCCAAGATACTCTGAAATTATGGCTCCTCTGTATGACTTACTCAAAAAGAATAATAGATGGAAATGGACTACCGCAGCAGATGAGGCTTTTGAGAAAGCAAAAGAGATGCTCAGAAATAACGTGAAACTGGAGTACCCAGATTTTGAGAAGGTGTTTTATATTGAGTCTGATGCATCAAGGATAGGCATTAGTGCAGTCTTATACCAGAAAGACGAGGCAGGCAACAAGCACTACATTGCATTCACTAGTCGGAAGTTGAAGAAACACGAGGAAAACTACTTCACGACTGAACTTGAAGCGTTAGCTTTTGTGACAGCTTTGCAAGCGTGGAAGAAAATCCTGCTGGGACATAAAGTCATCATTATTACTGACCATAAAGCACTACAGTTTATGCTGCAAACTGACATGTCAAGTGACAGATTGACACGTTGGGCTTTGTTCACCCAACAGTTTAACGCCACTATCGTCCACCAGCCTGGGAAAGATAACTTACTGGCTGATGCGTTATCACGTAACCCTATTAAAAATGTGCAGATACACCATGTACAATTGGAGCAAGAAGATCAAGAAACCGTTAGGAGGTTAGCCCGAATCGGTGTGTCACAGAAGAGACACGCTCCAATAAGGAAAATGTACAGGTTCCTCAAGGGTTACATGGACAATACTGATGTTGACTATGCAGCTACACGGAGAAATTCACGACACTTTGTCTTGAGTGGAGACATCGTATGCAAGTATGCTGACTCTGCGCATACAAAACTCCGAATAGTCGTGCCACCTAAACTTGTTGTCAATTTAGTGTGGGTAGCTCATCACGCAACTGGACATGCCGGTTTAGATAAAACTCTTAATACTCTTAAAGAGAGATTTATTTGGACTAACATGCGTTCCAGCATTGCCAAGGTCATTCGATCATGTGACAAATGTCAGAGAGCAAAGTATGCCTCTGCTTTGTTAAAGGGAAAACCGAAGGCTATGATTCCTTCTAAGCCAAATGAACTTATGGCGACGGACATATTTGGCCCCTGTCCGAAGGGATATCAGGGTAACCAGTACCTGTTGGTAACCGTGGATGTTTTCTCAAAATTTGTAACTATGAGTCCCATGCAGAAAGCTAACACGAGGAACGTTGTAAGCAGACTGGAAAACGCTGTATTTCCTAAAGCTGGTAAACCAGAATACCTACTGTCAGATCATGGAACGCAGTTTACGTCAGTGGAATTTGCAGCGGATATGGAAAGGCTTGGCATTAAGCACTTATTTTCAAGCGTGCGTTACCCAGAATCGAATTCCTCAGAGAGATATATGGCTGAATTTTCGAAATTCTGTCGAATTTTCTGTCCAAATGATCATTCTGGTTGGGTGAGATTTGTACCCCTTATTGAGGAATGTCTGAATTCTACAGTACAGGAGAGCACAGGAGAAGTGCCAATGCGACTTCATCTAGGAAGAAACCCAGAAAGGCCGCGGGATAATCTTTTCAACCACGTTCCTAGAGATCCCGACCTAGGAAGGCAGCAAAGGATTGACAAGGCGAAGGAACAACTCCAGAAAGCAGCAGAGAAACGATTGAAAAGAGTAGCTGGAAAACGTTTTGGTGCACGCTTACAAGTTGGAAATCTTGTATTACTCCGCAGACCTGTCAAGGCTGATATGAGCAAGACGATCTATCCCAAATTTGGAATTGTATTTATGGGGCCGTTTAGAATTACAAACGCTTACGGAAACAACTGTTATGAGCTCTATGATGATGAGAATAATGTCATTTACGGCAAGTTCAATGCTGGAAATTTGAAAAGATATTATCCTAGAGTAAGCCAGTAATAATTCAATTTCGTGTTCAAGAGAGTTGAGATACTTGTAACACTGAGTTTAAAAACAATTTGCAACTGTTTTTAAAACGTGGTGAGGGGAGAATGCCCCCATAAATTGAATTATGTTGAGACCACGGTGGCTATTTTGGAAATTATGAAGAAAGTTAAGGCTGTCATAGTTATGACGTGGATGGTCATGACGTAAGCACGGATGACGCAGACGTTATACCAGCAGGCTGCTATAGCTGAGATTCTCAATGACGTCAGCATTTATTCGAGAAAGATCCGAGATTTACGACGCAGTCGCAGGAAACGTGGAATTCTGCTGAGGAAGAAATTATGCTATTGGAGGGGAGGCTCGAACCAATCAACGATTGTTTGAAAGAAGACGGAGATTGCTGAAACTATGGTATTTTTAATACTTTTTGGAATGCAGAATTGTGGAAATCCATTTGCAGTAGAGGCATTGATCTGGAATTTTGGTGAAATTTATTTTCAGTTTTTGAATTTTGAAAATCCGTCAAGTATTGACGAAGTTGGAACTTCGGGCGATGACGCAGTAACACGCTATGGAAGGGATGGATACGCCCCTTATGAAGTTTATAAAAGGCCTTGCGCAGAAGAGAGGAGTCTCAATCGTCAGATCTCATATCGCATATCTCAAATCGTCAGTATCAGTGATTATATAGTCGTTTTGGTGAAACGTCGAGTGATATTGGTAGAGAGAGTCGTCTTTTTAACGCGTGGTGAAGCCACTGCATTAAACGTGATTCAAGCAGACAAGCAGTGCAAGTTTACTGTGAGTAAAACTAGGTGAAGTTAAAACGCACATTATAACGCATCTACAAGAGTGGCTATGAACAGTTAGCGGTTGCCTACAAGCTAATTCTATTGTGCAGTGCTACATTAAGCAGTGTAGGAAATTTGAACAATTTCAAGGAGTTATTTCAGAAGATATTAGCACTTTTAGACGACTGACAAAAGTGATTTTCTCGCCTTCTGAGAAGCACTTTGTATCGTCAGATCCTACGCTACGGCTGACACTGCTAGTATAACAGGGAGACTTCTGATTGCTTTTGTGACACAACGCTACAGTATTATGGAGCAGTTTAATAAGGCAGTTTGTTCTTCTATTACCATAACCGAAGAGAAGATGGAAGGCTAAAGGACTTTAATGCAATTGGGACATACATCGTTGGAGTAAGATAGCAACATGGAACTTCGCTAATTACCATTCCATATAAGCGGACATGTGGTGAACAACCATCTACACCCATGTTTCGTGGCTCAACGCTGAATACTATCAAACAACAATGAAAACGATTTCATACCCACTGAATATGAACATTTCAATGGAAATTACTACAAAAACTTCATGGCGATTTTCTACAAGATCTTCAGGGATTTTTCAAGAGAGGTCAGGGTTGTCCCGACTCACAAAGAAGAATTTTGCCGGGAGACCACGGTGGCTATTTTGGAAATTATGAAGAAAGTTAAGGCTGTCATAGTTATGACTTGGATGGTCATGACGTAAGCACGGATGACGCAGACGTTATACCAGCAGGCTGCTTGAGCTTTGATTCTCAATGACGTCAGCATTTATTCGAGAAAGATCCGAGATTTACGACGCAGTCGCAGGAAACGTGGAATTCTGCTGAGGAAGAAATTATGCTATTGGAGGGGAGGCTCGAACCAATCAACGATTGTTTGAAAGAAGACGGAGATTGCTGAAACTATGGTATTCATGGAGCAGTGCAATTTCCGGAGAAGGAAGCAGTTCGATTCTCTGAGGGTGCTGTTTCCTGTTTCGAGGATGGAGCTCAGCTTTAACTTGGTGAAATGGATCCATCAGCAGTCTTCTTTGGGGAATTTTCCTCTGGAACGTCAATCGGCAGATAAGGTAGTCGTGAACGTTTATTGTATTTGAGTTTTGTAGCAATACCTGAGCAACCATTTTCCCATATTTTTGTCCTCGTTTATTTTGCCCTATATTCTTGTTTGAGATTTCTATTCTCAGTACACCTTGATGAGTTATGCCTTTTTCGACGATTTATTAAGACATGGTTATTCCATGGGCATAGTTAAATGATTTTGGATCAGTTGAGACTGATATTTAGATTTTTCAGTAATTTGCTTATTTTTTTGGTAGTCACGATTTGACTATAAGTTAATGATTTTCATGGCAGATTTAACTTCAGACAGCATGTCTCTTTATTAAAGTAATTTCTACCCCAGTTTAATTACTTTGACCAATTTTCTGTCATCATCAAGAAGGAAGAACATTTAAATGATTTTAGAGCGTTAAAATCTCTTGCGTTGTCGACGATCTTGGAAATACTAGTCGTTATTTGAAATTGATTGCAACACAGACATTTATCGTCAGTTATGAACGACCATTGCATCATAGACAATTTTGTGAAAGATGAACTTTAATTATGAATTATTGAATGCATTAAAGTCGTGAACTTTTGTTAGGAGTTTTTTCTCAATTAGAGAGTTGAATAATAATGTTTGCATTCCACAGTCTAATTGGATTCTATTCGTCTATTTTGCAGTTTAGTCGTACTTTGTTTGATGATAGTATTTTTATACTACAGTACTTTAAAGATGATAATCTTAAATTTTGATAGACCAGAGAGGCGTATATAAGCGTATTCACTATTAAATTTGTTTGTGATTGGCAAATTTTTACTTCATTTCGATTCATGAATGAAATCCACGAAGGTTAAATGACAACAGTTTTAAAACTATTAATGATTATAAGAATTTTTGAAGTGGACCTATGAATGTATAATCGCCAGTGCAGCGAACGTGTTGAAAGTCGCTGATGTATAATGCCCTTGAAGTAAATGAAGGAGGTTCCCACAGTAATTAATGATATTAAAGAATTTGTTAGTGGAGGTTTTTGTAAATTCTGTGGAAGATTTTGATGCCGTATATATTAATATATGATGAATTTTGGGCCTATTTTTAATGCAGTTTTGTGCATTTTTTTTATAAGCGACGTATTTACCGCAGGAGTGTATTGTATTTGTCCTTTGAAAATTAATCAAGTGAATTTACTGTTATGATTAACAAGAGTATTGAAAGAATTTGAGATAAGATTTTGAATGAAGATTACCGTCACAAATAATTATAATAATTATTAAACATTTATTAAACCAGATTGTGACATTAACATGTATAACTAACCTTCATTGGTCGATTATATAGACACGATTATGAAATTACCAACCGGATGAACATGTGGTTAATGTATTTCTCAAATTAATAATTTGAATAATTTAAATGTTAATATTGTAAATAAATAATGTAAATATCTTTGACAATAATGTGGAACGAAAGTAATGTTAGAGGCGTGTTAAAAATTTTTGTAATTGTCTTCGACAACATTATAAACAATTTCTAATTGTTATAAATTAATTTATGAGTTTTGTTATAAACATTTAAGAGTTTGTTTTATACTCTAAACAATGCTTATTAAACATTTGGATGATAATTAAACAAGTTTAGGGATTGTCAGAATAATCCAGTGGTATGTGAGTAAAGCATTTGAAAGATGTGCGTAACAATATTTGTGATGTCTTGCGGACATTTAAAGCTTTTGAGAGAGTGCTGGATTCTTACGCAATGTGGCTTGACAAGGGAGCCCATTTGACAGGTGTACGTCAGGTTGAAGGGTAGATGGCAGCTGGCCAGACATCTGGTTATCAGCGGACGAGGTCGTCTGCAGTGTGGCCTTGCGCCTATAAATACAAGTGTCATGTTTATTAAAAGAAAACAAATGCTCTATAAATGTGTCTCATCCTGACTTCCTTATCCAATCCAAGTGTGCTATGAATATTACGTTATTTTGAGCTCGTGGGAGCTAACATGTTGTATAATAACTTTGCAAGTCCTATAGGAGGACATAGTCAGATTGACATGGGCTACTGATAGCCACATTTATTTTGTTGAGTTGTTAAAGTCATACCCTTTATTTGAAATAAAGCTTTTGTACAGTTCAAAGTTCTTGCCGTCGTTCTGGTTCATTTTTAAATGTCATAGTGAAGGTTATTGTGGGAGCATACTTTAGAGATCCTGTTGTCAACCCAATCCCCGAGATATTTTTAAGAGGTAAGTAGAGGTAAGTATGGACCCCCGTCTATTTTGGTGTGTTTCACAATAATTCCTTGTTAACTTCTGTGCTCAAATCTCGGTAGTATCTGTCAGTGACATTTTCATTGGTGTAGCTGAGCCGGCGCGGTGGATTATTGGCAATCCGATTGAGGGGGCGGATATCTGACAGCCTACTATCCGGGTAAACGGGGACAGTACCATCCCGGCATTTGCCCGAAGACGAAGTGGGAAACCACGGAAAACCACTTCGAGGATGGCTGAGGTGGGAATCGAACCCCCTCTACTCATTTGGACCACCCGAGACTGAGTAGACCCCGTTCCAGTCCTCATACCACTTTTCAAATTTCGTGGCAGAGCCGGGAATCGAACCCAGGACCTCCGGGGCGGCAGCTAACCGTGCTGACCACTACGCTACGGAGGCGACTGCAAAAAAGTACAAATAAAATTAGTGAAGGCGACAAGAAAATTGATGAATATATAATTGTTTTACTTAATGAATAACAGATTTAAAACGCTAAAAATTATCCGTTGTGTGTTTGATAACAAACTTGCAGCTGTAATAAAATAATCCCCTTAGGCTCTGCAATGGTGGCTAATGACATTTCTTTGTCAAGTTGTGTTGTTGTGCGATGATAAAACAGGTCTTTAAATTCCTGGCATGTACTGTGCAAATCAGCTAATGGCATGGCCATAATACAAGGTTTGAATAATTAAATTGTATCGATTTTCCGTGGACTGTAACAAGCATCATGGGCCCCTGTCGCTACACGCCATGCGGGGTTCCTGTCAGTAGGCAGCTGAATAATTGCTACTTTCACTGTTTGTCAGGGACTAAAGGTCTCCGTCTTGTAGGACTGGAGTCGAAGCCCGTATAGTAGAATGTTTCAGGACGTTAATTTTCTAACCTTATTCAATCCAAGTGCCAGGTCAGGAATAATGCACCATATACCGTCGATAAATAGCATTACATTCAATTTAGTGAAGGACTGAAGGCCTCCATCTTGTAGGATTGGAGTCGAAGCCCGTTTAGTAGAATGTTTGAAAATGAAAATCCACAGCCTGTTTTCAGTCTCCGACCGGGTCAGGAATGGAATGAATGAAGCCCCCATCTAGCGGTGAGGATATGAACTGTGCTGACTGCCGAGGCCTGACGCACTCCTCTGGGGCATTGATTAAATGAATGACAGATGAAATAAAATGATAGTGGGGAGTGTTGCTGGAATGAACTATTGGCAGAAAAAACCGGAGTACCCGGAGAAAAACCTGTCTGCCTCCGTTTTGTCCAGCACAGATCTCACATGGAGTGACCGGGATTTGAACCACGGACCCAGCGGTGAGAGGCCGGCATGCTGCCGCCTAAGCCACGGAGGCTGCAGTAGAATGTTTAAGAACATTAATTTTCTAACCTTATACAATCCAAGTGCTATGTCAGTTATAATGCACAAAAGAGTGTCAATAAATAGCATTACTTTTATTCTTGTTCAATTCAGTGACTTGTGACATGAAGGTCATCGGCCTTGTTTACGTATTTGTACGATACTCTGTGATATTCTAGTCTGTACTGGTGTGTGAATTTGCAATTGGGGATTGGATTAGAACAGGCATTTCCAAATGCACGAGTTTGAGTATGCGTACTCGCGAGTACTCAGCAGTGTTGCTCAGAGCACGGTTGGAGAGGGACTGGGGGTGATAGCCAACACATCACTGGGCGAAGGTCATAGCACAAGTCCATGTGCGTCCTGCCAGTCTTGAAGTATCCACCGTGCAGTGATGGCAACCACCCACAGCAGAGCTATATTGCATGTTGCAGGTTTACTCACGCAAGGCGGCGAGTACTCCTCTCCACACTGGCGAGCAACTCGGCTGGAACAGCCTGGATTAGAATGTCGGCACATTATGGTGTTAATAACTCTCGTCCAGAAAACTGTTGGAGTGTATGTAGGAAAGCAAGGTGAACCACGTGTCATATGGAAGGGATTGTATTGAGTTCAGTGTAACCCCAGTTGTTCTCAAAATACAAACGCACACACAAGAATTGACACCACAATAAGACAGGCGAACATACGTGACTGGATAACCTCCATGTTAGCGACCCTAAGTAAAAATAAATAAAAATACATAAATACATTTTCAATTCAGACTGATTTGCCTTTCAGCGTCCAGTCTAGTCTGCAAGCCTCTGTTTGCGAACACGTCGCCTCTATGATGCCCTATTAGCAGTTAGCAATGTGGCTTTCTCTGCTTCTACACCTCTCACTTTGAGATCGGTGAAAACAAAAATAAGGAAAATATATTCATCTGCGGTGGATGGGGTATTCTCAGTAATTCTTCATTTGGATCGTAAAGGGCTAAATATTCACCACTCACACCAGAGTAAAATCTCTGACCAGGGCGTGGAGTCAATGCCTTATTAGGGTGTACCGCTTGGACGATCACACGATGAATATAAAATTGACATCTGATAAGGCGTGTCGCACTCCATGAATGAATGATATTGGCTTCTATTTTAATGTTCTTCGATCAAAAACACGAATTACCTAAGGCGGTTAATGTTTATATACCCAACTGAGACTTCTGAAATAAAACGCCCTTTGTTTCTTGCATAATTATTTCATTAGTCGCACTAGCGCAGTATCAGTTGAGCTTGGAGAAACAAATGAGTTGTGAAATCAAGCGTAATTCACGATACCGCCGCTAGGAGACTGGTGTTTACAACAATGGCCGATGAGGGAAAACTGACGACGCAGCAGCGATAGGCAGTTTTGTCACTCTATCATGCAACGAAAAACCGACAGCGGTGGCTACGCTCGCTAAAGCACAGCGTTAGGTCATGGGGCCAAGCTCTCTGCTGACTCGGTAGACGCGTGGGTTAGAGCCCCATCGTCGACCGTCCTTGAAATGGTTTTCCGTGGCTTCCCATTTTCAATATCAGGCAAATGTTGGGACAATATCTTCTGACAGACCACGCCTGCTTCCTTCCACATCCTTGCCCAGTTTCAGTCATCTTCATCCATTCCATCTTTCATTCCGGTGCGCAGGTCGCCCACGGGCGTCGACTAGAAACACCTGCACTCGGTCTCTCAGGGGACAAAAATAAATTGAAACGAAGAGCCTTGCTTTGAAAAAGAGGCATTTTAGACAACAGTTTAATACCCAGGGGGCACAGCGGCCATTCAGACAGTATAGAAAATTGAGTGTTTACTTCTGTCGGGAACAAACTGATCGGATCTTGGCTTGGGGTATTATTAACCCGTTAAATCTATTTCTGTTATCTATTGTTCTAAAATAGGGACATCACATATTTCTAATTTAAAATTCGAATTTTGACGAAAAACACACTATGAAGACTATTGTTCATACTCATCACATGTTCAATATGGCCACCATTTCAATTTATAACTTCTTTCAAACGAAGACTGATGTTAGAAATTACCGTACGGGAAACAGGCTTTGGTCGATGTCGCTCCGGTTCCAATATTGTTCCTTCCCGTACAAATTTCTCATAAGATACAGCGTGTGAATGGTTTTATTGTGCGCTATTTTCGATGTGATAATCTTATGACTAATGCTAGTAAAATCCCTTAAAGTATACTCTTCTCAATCCATGCTCCATTTTAATTGCGCAATTTATTGAATCCTGATTTATTGATTATATTATTTTGAAAGTACCTCCAGCAATATCTTAAATTCATGGAGTGACTGCTGGTCTTCCTTGAGCCTACGGTTTTACCTTCCCACTAATTTTGTTTCCTGATTTTGATTTTCATAAAAGGTGGGATATCAGCAGTTAAGGACAGAGTGACTTTGGAAGGAATTGAAGTAGAACTAGTTAACTCGTTCAAGTATCTTAGAATCACCTAGCAAATTACATCTAAGTAATTTAGGAATCGCATAAAACAACGTGCTTCAGCCAACCATCAGGGGAATTTATGACGTAAGAAATATTACCTCTCTGTCGTTACAAACGGCCATGACTTCAATACACGCAAAAATAAGCCCAGTTTTAATGTACGGCCTGGACATCATATGGGAAAATATCATTGACTGACTTAGATACCGTGGATAAAGTGAAAGCACGATACTTAAAAAGAGCATTAGTGGTTTCTAAAACATCACCGTCCTGACTTGTCTACGAGATGACGAAAAAGTATTTTGATATAGAGCACCTACGGCTTCAGTTAAGACTATCCCTGCCATCCACCAAATTAATGAAATTATTTTTAGAGACTAGAATGAAGAAACGCCAGGAAATACAGCTAGATATCTACGCAACCGATGCTACGGTACGGTATATAGGGGTTGCGTGAAGGAAATCAAAGAATTGAGGAACGTTCTCACCAGACTTGCAATTCATCGATTTCACCTCAAGGTTTGCCGCATTGAGCAGTTTCATTAACCAAATGGAAACTGCCTGTGTATGCTATGTAACAATTTCTGAGCTAGAAATCTATTGTTCAGTATAGTAAAAATTAATATTTGAGCGCTTTTGACATATGACCATTTGGCTGCAATAATAAGGTAATTAATTTTGTTTACTGTAACTGTAAGGACCTGGGAAGCAAGGAGAAGGAGGTACAGGAAACGTTGGACGTGTGGGAAGGAATAATACAAGGATATGGGATGAAATTTAGCATAAATAAGAGTGAGATGGTGATCACAACAAGGAAGACGGAAAGAACCACAACGGGAATAACAATTGGTGGGGAACAGCTGAAGAAAGTGGAGAGTTTCAAGTATCTGGGAAGCCTGATACAAGATAATGGAAGAAACTATAGAGAAATAAATGAGCGGGGGAGGCATGCAGAAGCATTTCGGAGGAGTGTGAGAAGCATGTTATGGAGCAAGGATGTCCCTCAGAACAGCAAGAAGATCATATATCGGACGTACTATGTTCCTATCCTGACGTATGCCTCGGAGACCTGGGTTATGAAAGGAAGGGAGAAGAGCAAAATACAGGCCAGTGAGATGAGGTTCTTGAGAAGCAGTATTGGAGCTACAAAGATGGACAGAATAAGAAATGAAAGGACCAGAGAATTAATGAAGGAGGAACCATTACAGGATGGTATAGAGAAATCTAGACTTAGATGGTATGGACATGTAAAACGAATGGAGGAGAAGAGGATACCCAGGAGAGTACACGAGACCATGTGGGAAGGAAAGAGACCGAGAGGAAGACCGAGAGACAGGTGGCTGAAGGGGGTGGAAGAAAGCGTGAAGAAGAGAGGAGAAGACTGGACAAGGGTGGAGGCTGAGAGATGGTGGGAAGACAGAAGACGTTGGAAAGGCTTGTGTTCCAAACAGACCCGGCCAGTGGCTGGAAACTGTGCAAGATGATGATGAACTGTAAGGATGTGTATTTTCTGATCTATTATTTCACTTTGCTCTCAGTATAATGGTCTTGTGCCATATTCTGGCGAGGTCGTCTACAGTGTGTGATGCTCATCGCTAACCAATCAGTAACGATAGTCGTCGATAGTGATGGTATATGATGTGTAGCCTTAATCCATCACATCACGTCAGTCTACCATAATGAATGTTATTATTCATTTCAAACGTTGGCCTGTGAATATTATCGACAACTGTAACAGAACCTATTAATAAATAATAAATAAATAAATATCGCTGAGGCTTTCGTATCAATTAGCACCATACACATACACTTTATTAGCGGATTCTCCATGAAATTTTGTATAGCCTAATCGGTGGCGTAGTCGGTAGCATGCTGAACTGCTATGCCCAAGATAGCGGGTTCAAACCCGGCCGAAGTCGTCGGATTTTTTAAGAGCGTTAAAATCCTTCAGTATGCCTTCCTTCGGAGTGGAAGTAAAGCCGGCGGTCCCATGTCATAGATTTATGGCATGTTAAAGATCCATTCACAGACTAAACTTGTGTAAAGCAAAATTTGTTAGGTTAGATTTCGTCAGAACGCTCTATCAAAGTTCCAACGTTCACCACTAGGTATCATTGATATCTGGTGGCGAAAGTTGGAACTACTTGAAATTGAACGGAACTTGTAGCTCGCCCTTTAGGGTGTCCGCTGGAAGCAGCTACAGACTCAGGCGAGCCGAACATGTCCTCGGACACTCCCGGCACTAAAAGCCATACGATAAATAAATAAAAATACTGGATTAGGATTACTCCACATTCAAGTTTTGTCCTCATTATAGTCCCACTGAACAATTGATGTTGTGCATTATAAAACAGGACTAAGGATATTGGGTAGCAATCGTTAACCGGAGCATTCTTCATGTAATGCAGTTTATTGGAACCTTACACATTTAGTGAGGTGGATAATCTCAAGTAATAAATGGTATAGAGGGATTTTGTATCGGATAACACCTCATCCCCCACCATCACATTACGTATGTTCCCTGCCTGCTCATAAAGACACTTGTGGACCATTTCATGTCCACAAGATTATAACAACTGCTCGTAAGATGAAGAAAATATGTTCATATCGTGATATTATTGATGAAACAATCTACTGTGAAATGTCTACTAAGAGCCCGTTTACCCTCATAAAAGGCTATAATCAACAACATTCACAGATTCAATGCCCATGTTGCTCATACTCTTTGAGTGCCCAGTACCAAAGATCCTCATTTTCAACGATTGTTGCCCACGGGAGTAACTTGAAAGACCTGCACTAGGCCTCCCTGGAAGCCACACGCTATTTATTGAATGTACTTTAGCAAGGATACCCAAAGTAATTACTTGATCTTTAAGAAATATATCGGCAGTCATTTCAGTGTCCACCAGCAAGGATATCTATAGCCGTTAATTGTCCATTAGCAGAGAAGTCTGTTTTTCCGTCGTAAGAGAAACTGCCTAAGCAACTCGAACGATATGGGGAATACTAAAACTATGCCCTCTATTTTTGATACACCCTATTGAAATGTTATCTCGTCTGTCCTTGATCGATCTCATCCACTTACACATTTGGCTATCACTCTATTGGTGTCACACACATCACGAATCGGGTTATGAATGACTGTCACTGTCATGTGTCTTGCTGTCAGGAGTAATTGATGTCTTATAGTCGATGGGCCACTCGATCATCTTAAACACACCCAAGTATATTGTTTAACGAACCAGTGTAATTTTCCCCCCAGTCGATAGACTAAATTGCCGTCTCTCTCACTTTCTGTCTTTCTCTCTCCATTCTGAAATTTCTTCCGCTCTAATTCATAAACTTTGTATCAGATATATCACCAGCCATCTGGTACTCGAGTCTGAATTGGACGTCTTATTTCCCCTGTTATTAAACGGTGATGCGATAATCAATCTTGAGGCCTATTGAAATTCATGTAATGGCCAAAACATGTATTGTATGTGCTTCTAATGTTTCCATTGACAGGATTATACCACTGTTCAGTAACTGTAATTGCATCCACGAGTTGAGCTTACATCAATGATTAATTTAGATTTTCATTAAAATTTTCAATAAAGAGTGCATATGATAGAATAATAACAATCACTTAGGTTAACAAATATCACGAATTCAGATACTGTATAATGAAAGCCCTTCAGTCTCTCATAACAACACGAGTTAAAAGGTGCGTTCAAAAAGTAACGATCCGGAGGCTGGAATGCGCAAACCAGTGACGACATTGGCTAATCGTGGCGTGTGTAACGAGGTGTGGTTCCGACCAGAGCGTGGAAGGTCACAGCCCGTCGCTAGAGGTCACGCGTGCACGTCACGTGACGACTCAAAGCGAACAGCAGCACGTATCAATCGTCCAACGCTGCCAGTCGCATTGCAAACAGTGACATGGAGGCGTCAACCGTAGAGCAAAGAGGTGTTGTTCGGTTTCTGACAGCGGAAGGAGTAGGTGAACGGACATTCATCGCCGAATATCTCAAATGTACGGCGAACTCTGCATGTCCCTTGCAAGGGTCAAGGCGTGGCACAAGCGCTTCAGGGAAGGACGGGTGTCGTTAGCCGATGATGCCCGGTCTTGGACACCCCCTGCATTACCGATGACAACGTTCAGCTGGTTTATGCATTCATTATCCAGGACCGCCGAGTGACAGTGAACGCCAAAGCCGCCGTGGTCGCTCCACGACAATGCACGACCTCATACGGCCAACACAGTCGCGGCACTCCTGCAGAAATTAAAATGGGAGGTTCTCGGCCACCCTCCACAGTCCAGACCTCTCTCCCTATGATTACGCCATGTTTGGTCCCCTGAAAAGGGCTCTGCGGGGCCAACGATTCACCTCGGACGTCGACGTCCAGCTGTACGTGCGGAACTGGTTCACATCGCAGCCCAGGGAATTTTATGAGAGAGCCATTCACCGCTGTCACAGTGGGACAAGTGCCTCAACAGCCAGGGCCAATACTTCTAACATACAGGTACTGGTTTCTGTAATTATGCCTCCGGCTCGTTACTTGTTGAACGCACCTGATATATTTTCCTGAAACACAGTATGTCACAATTAAATATTCCATAATTTTGAATTTCTGCCTCATTGCTAAATTCGAGGTCCACTGAACCTTACTCCAGCAATTGGAAAGGACGTTGTTCTCTAGTATAAAGGGGAAACTTGCAGAAAGGCTTCTGACTGGAATAGTAAACATTTCTTTATATATTGATGCCATGGTCTCATTAATTTCAGAGAGATTGATTATTTCAAGAAAGGTTTTAGGTCACTGGAATTTACATTGGAAATACCTGTTTTCTAAGCAAGTTCTCTGAAGCTTTGAAAGATTCTTTAAGACTCTCGCCTAGCTATTCGTAAGCTACGGAAAGGCGAAATATTATACAGCAAATAACTCATAGCCTCTATAGGAATTTCAGAGAATATTGAAAAATGACAAAGTAACTCCAAGATGCATGAAGTTCGTAGGAAACTGAATAAATTTCTATGTTCTGAAATAATCCTAAAAACGTGTTATTGTGTTGGTTGCCTTTTTCAGCGATGCCATAGTAACCGAGATTTAATGCTTTTCAGTCGGTCAATACGATTGTACCCAATTGTAATGGATGTTTCCTTCATCATCATCGTGTTTTTCAGTCAAGCGACTGGTCTGCCCCTACAATAAGTCTTTTCCACGTTGTTCGGTATTGTGCTGTCATTTTGACCACTTTATAACTTCCTAGGCCACAGCTATTTAGGAAGAATCTCATGAAAGTGTTCCGTGGCCTCCCGCGAGGGCGTTTTCCAGGTATTTAGCCTTCTAGTATGTCGATCATCAGGCCACCATGTCGTAACCTGTGGCCAAGCCAGGTGGATCTCCTTCTATTGATCTGGCGGATCATATGCCGTTTTTCCTTTATTCGATCCAGCACCGTTATGTTGGTCATTTTCTCTACCCAGCTGATCTTTTCCATTCGGCGCCAACACCACATCTCAAACGCTTCTAGTCCTTTAATGTCACCTCTATTCATTGTCCAGGTCTCACTGCAGTACATTGCAACTGGCCATGTGTAGGTCTTAACCAGTTGTTTTCTAAGGCTGAGGGACATCGAGCGTTCACAAATTAGAGAATGCTTTTCACGGAATGCCTGCTTAGCCATGGCTATACGGCTCCTGATTTCAACTTCACATCGTAGGTCTTCTGTGAAGATCTGACCAAGGTATTTAAATCGACTGATGTGTTGTATTGGTTCTTTTTTATGGCTACATTTAGTTGGTGTTGATGCTTACTTATCACTAGAATCTTGGTATTCTTAAAATTGATTTTCATTCCGTATTCTGAAGCTGTATCATTTAAACATTGCAACATGTTTGTTAATGTATACGGATTTACTGCAAGTAATGCCAGATCATCAGCAAATGTAATATTCTAGATAAGTCTCAAAAATACATGAGATTAATAAATTCACTTGGATGACCTGTTTCGCACGTCAAGCGATCATCATCACATCCTTTACATTTAGGCCGTTAAATACACTGGTCAAAGCAATTAGGGGATCAGTTGAGGTATCTAGGTTCTGACGTATTGTCATCGGCAGAATGACCTAAAATGGTTCGACGTCTTTCTGTCGGTTCTACGGAGTGGAGACATGAACATTACGGCAACCGAGATAGTGGTAATAACAGAAAGTTGCTGCAGAGGGGGTTGGTTTGGACGTGTGTTTACTCTACCAAACGAATGACACAAGCAGTTGGGTTCAGATGGTGTAGTGAGCAGGTAGTGCAATGCAACAACAACGTGACTTACCCGAAGGAATGGCATAGAGAGCCATAGGAAGGTTGGAAGCGGTACAGGCACAGAGGAAGGGGGCTGCAGCTATTGGAGTGTCCCAAAGTGTAATTTCCAGGACCTGGACGTGATTTCAGACAACAGGAACCGTTAAAAGAAGGCCAGGCCAAGGTCGCCCACGGATAACATCAGCAAGAGATGACCGTTATCTCCGGTTAACAGCCCGTCGAGACAGGAGACTGAATGCAACTCAGCTGCGACGCACCCTCTAGGCGGCAACAGGACGCGCAATATCAACACAAACAGTCCGAACTCCTTCGGGAAAGTGGCCTATACGCACGGAGGCCTATGGTGTGTGTCCCATTAAACCACGCCACCGATTATCCCGCAGAAACTAGGCGGAGGAACATCAGGATTGGCGTCGTAACGAATGGCGCCGAGTTCTGTTCACAGATGAGTCAAGATTTTGTGTTCAGGCGGACAATCGTCGTTCTCTCATCTGGAGAGAACGTGGAACTCGGAACAATCCCGCTTATGTGCAGGAAACAGCACCATATCATGGTGGTGGACGAATGGTGTGGGCTGGAGTCAGTATTGGCGGACGTACGGACCTCTATGTCGTTCAGAATGGCGCTTTGACTGCTCAGAGGTATCGATACGAGATCCTTCGACCGTTTGTTGTGCCCTACGCTGGTGCCATAGGCGATGGGTTCATTCTGGTGGACGATAACGCACGACTCCACAGAGCTGCACTGTTGGACAACATGCTTGTCGACGAGGGCATTGAACGAATGGAGTGGCCATCTTGTTCACCGGATTTAAACCTGATTTAGCATGTCTGGAATGCACTTAGCAGACGCATTGCAACCAGACCAGCACCTCCCACAACGGTTGCCGAGCTGGATATTGCACTCATGGAAGAATGGCCAAATATCCCTAAAGAGCCGATTGATAACCTCATACTTTCCATGCCACGCAGGTGTGTAACTGTCCTGGCCATCCGAGGTGATCACACACCATATTAGAGGGCAACGAGAATTACTTTTGCACTATTATGGTAGCCCCATGGTGCCTCACTCTAAGTAATCGCCATGTAAACCTCCAGTAAAGAGTTGAGACAGCAAATTATTGTACTGTAGCACACACAAATTACAATTGTAACCGAAATCTGAATAAAAGACGTTACCATATGTATCTTGTGTATGATATCTCACCTGATCCCCTAATTATTTTGACCAATGTATATGTCTACCGAAACATGGGCTTCAGTTCAATGGTACACAGGGTTTTTAATATTCCAATGTCAAAAGATAACTACAATAAGGACATCCGAATAATCAAGCAAAAAAGAAAATAATTTCCCTCCCAGAAAAATACAGTAGATCAAATAGTAGCCAAAAATAAAAACAAACCAATTCAAAAGATGTATAATAATACGAATAGTAAAGAAAGATTTTCAGTCTGTAAACACGAATTGTGCCCAATTACTTTAGGTGGGAAACAAATATTTTTATACCCAACAAGCTAACACACTTTTTATGTACAAATACCTTAATTGGATGACATGTATCAAACGTCACGCGTTCATTCTCAGATAGTGTTCTTCTTCTTCTTCTCCTTTATATGCCGTCTCCACGTCGAAGATTGGCGATCATCATTGCAATCCCTTGCCTCGAGGTTGTCGTTCGAAACAAAGATGATGAGTCAAGTTCAAACCATTCCCGCAAATTCTTGAACCAGGAGATCCTCCTCCTCCCTGGTCTGCGCCGTCCTTCAATCTTGCCTTCCATGATTAGCTGGTGGAGACGGTACTTGTTATTTCGAATCACGTGGCCAAAATATCGTAGCTTCTGTCGCTTGATGTTGTAGAGCACCTCCATCTCCTTGCCCATCCAATCCAGCACCTCGGCGTTTCTCACCTTGTCGGTCCACGATATACGAAGCATGCGACGATACAGCCACATTTCAAATGCTTCCAACTTCTTCTCCAAGGTTTTGGTTAACGTCCACCCCTCATGTCCATACATTAGTATGGGAGTTATGTAACGCTTGACGGCTAGATGTCTCGTTCTCATACTAAAATCTCGGTGCTCACTTAGGCCTAGTATAATGATGTTTATGAATCACATTTAAACACAAATACATATACACTATTTATATTACATAAGTCTATAAAAACTTGTGTAACGCGTCAACTATTTACAGACAGTATAGTTCACTTGTATGGTTGTTACCTTATTATTATTATTATTATTATTATTATTATTATTATTATTATTATTATTATTATTATTAACAAGCATTTGGTATTCATCCTGTTGTCTATTGAATTAATATTACGGATAATCTCAGTATTGAAATAGGCAGACAATACTGACCTTGCCTCTAGTGATTTCCACGTTCTTGGTCCGCTGAAGAAGTTCCTGGCAGGACAGCAATTCGCGTTCAACGATAACCCCAAAACAGTAAGCCGACGATGGTTCCAGTCAGCCGGCTGAATTCTACCTCACGGGCATCTCAAATTTAGCGCTGCGATAGGACAAATGTCTGAACAAACGTGGAGACTGTGTGAAAAAATATTGTAAGGTACGTATGCAGTATTTGTAATATTACCTGTATGTATTTTTGTTGCATAAGAAAACAAGATGTTCAGCAAAGAACATATAGCCTACTTTCTCCTAAATGCATGGGTATTGTTATAACTCTTTGTCCCTTTCAAAGAGTATAATTGAATGTTGGTTGTAGTAGCTTGTTGAAATACAACGTGCTATACGGACACTAAACATGGATAAGAAGTGCTCTTTGCCTGCGCTACCTCTGTAAAAAATTTCATTGAATTCAGTTTCACCGTGTTTCAATTGATATCTTGAATTGATTTGCACACATACATGGCCGCTATCTGCAAACTATTGGGCTGATGACCTTGTAGTTCAGTCAAAAGATGCTTCCCACAAAAATGTATGTTGTGGCAAAATTTGGTAGAGATCAAATATTTAGGTTGGTCGTAATTTTATTTAAGCTTTTAATATTAGGGTGGCCGCCATTCCGTTTCCGTCAAAATGGCGGCGATATAAAACATGACCCTGAGGTGCCTTTGCTAGTGCTAACTATGTACTAAATTTCGTTCAATTCGATTTCACCGTGTTCGAATCGATAGGTGGGGGGGACAGACATTCAGAGTACACACACTCTCACACACACAGACTCACACACACAGAGTCACACAATTTTTCGCCCTGTGTTGATCTCATAAGTCTACTTTCATTTTTTTGCAAAAATCGAAAGTAGGCTAAAAATAGCAGCAAAGACTTTTCGATCTGCCCTCGTATATTACTGGGCTATATACATTAGTTCTGTTTTTTTACTAATAAAACTCATATGGATTGTTTTACTTAAATATGTTTCATAACTTTGGTAAATGTTCTGATTTCTCCCAGCACAATGGACCAAGAATTGCCCTGCTTTTAGTATTTCGCGGACCTTAACACAGTGTGCGACTAAACAAGTATCTATCTTCGCATGAACCCATGAGATTGAAATATGTTCTTCCGGTGTTTCCAGCTTGTGTTATCTTGGTGAATTACTAGGCCTATGTCCATGCCCAGCTTAAGTGATATGTTATAATGATGGTTCGCATGTAACTGTGTTATTCCACGCCCGTCGATACAGTGTAGATGAGATCCTGTGTTTCCCAATATAGCTGATGGTCTCAACTTCACAGAGTACATTTAATGGGAATTTCTCGGACGAGCCTGCCGCTAACGCTGTCATAGATGATTGACAAGGATCATCATTTGGATCAGACGACATCTGGATGAAAATGCTGAGCTAGGTTATAAACCCATTAATTTAGCGATGCCAGAAGCTTCGATCTTCAATGAGCCAGTCATAAGCATAATTAGAAGCACAACGAGTTAATTAAAAATTGATCGCATTAACACATGACGAGAATTCGATGTGAAGTCTACAAATACCCTTCTAATGGACAGCTTATGCTCCTTGGAGACTAGGATTGGATATTTTCTCAGCATTGTGACATCCCGTTATCATACATGTTATGGAATAGGTGTATTTGGTTGAAATTTGGTAGTGATATGTTCAATAGGTTCTCAGTAAATTGGTCAAAAAAATCATAAATTATCATTACTCATTATTAAGGTTCGGATGTTAATGAAAAGTCATATTTTTTCCTGAGCTCATTTTGACAGAAATCTGAAAAATAAGTTTGAATGACGGGTCCCTGATCACGTTTAAAGCAATTTGATGTTGCGTATAAATGCATATTTCGGCCATTTTTATTGTTTTGGTCATATTTGGACATATTTTAGTGATATAAGGTCATATTTGGATATAATTTCAGCATTTTTCTTTAAATTGAGGCGTCATTAACAAGTACGTGTTACCTGCGTCGAGTTTCAAACACAGGATTTCCGAATTGTGTAGTAGATGTATTTTTCTTTCTTTTGCCGGAACAGACGGATAGCAGGTTTAGAAGACCTGATTCCAAGTAGGCGCAATAAACTTCCTGTTAGGCAGTGTCTTCTAACTTACGCCGACGTATATCACAAAGCATACTAATACTTCGCTTTTTTTTGTTTTCTTTTAGGAAAACCGAGCAAGAACTGCTTCTCAAGGCTATGATACTGAATGAATGTTGAACATTTTAATGTACTGTAGCTCTCTGTCAGTTTGTATGATTAAATGTGTGTGGTGTATTGTTTTAATCCCTTGGTTGGGGGGTAGTTTGGGATAAAACACTTGTGTCACTGTGCTAATTTGGAAGATAGTTCCTCGGCGAGAGTAGCTTCCCGTAGCTGGGCGAGCTTACTAGTGTAGGTTGTTGTTTAGTGTTTAAACTCTAGGGGGTGTTCCTGCAAAGATGCAAGTATTTGTTAGGGGATGGATCTCTAAATGCAGGCTACTATACTGGCCTGCCAGCTGAGCGGGATGAGTAATACAATAGACGTGCTAAGTCAGCGGCTCGACGCTAGGCAGTCGAGTCGCGTGCTGGGATTACGATGGAGCCTGACAAAGCAATTACTGGCTACTACGTTCACGGACAATTGTGACGAAGGTCAGGCGGGGTATGAGGACGTGAAGAGGAGTGTAAGTAGTAATGCAAGTGTAGTTTACTGATCATGTGTTTATTGGTCAGTAGATGTAAATTGGTAAGTCCCTCGTGGGGAGTGTAGACAAGTATACAATTGGTGTGTACAAATTAGGGGTAGGTGTTCACAAAATGAAGGAGTCTGAGCACTGCTGAATCTCACCTGATGATGGAACTGGAACAGACGTCGGCTAGGGCCGCTGGCGACGCACTGAGTAGAACAGATCATGGCTCCTAGTTAGGACTCCATTCTTATACTCCCCGGCGCTGCGTGGTCAGCATTACGTCACTGTAGCTGCCCCAGATAGTTGATGGTGTAGATGTTTGTGTATGTTTTGCAAGTAGTTGGCTAACCTCCCAGGCTGGGTGGCCGCCACTTGCTGTGTATAGATAATGTTCTGGTCTTATGGTGTTGCCAGTTGGGGTGGTTTTGGTAAAAGATAGCGGGTGGCTCTCGGGGGGTACTGCCCTCCCGGGCTGTACAGTATTATCGCTGATCACGTTATGGCACGTAAGACGTTTACTGTATGTTAGCGATACTCTACCTATCCCAAAAATTAATGTCATATTTCGTAGTTTTCAGGTCATATTTTATAGTTTTTACGTCATATTTAGCTAGTTTTTAGGGCATATTTGCTTGAATATTTTGTACTTCTTCAGGTCTTAAACTTCCGAACCCTACTCATTATAAATGGTCTGATCTAATCTTGAGCATGTTATTTCCCTGTTAGGTAGTCAACACCCTGACTGGTTCAATCATTTTAAAGCCCCCGCCGTAAGTTATGTGGATAGGACCTCACCTTAATGCTAGGCATCGCCCTATCAAACTATTCTAGGCAAGATGAGGAGTGAGATAGTGTGCCAGTGCATTTCTCACTGACACAATACTACCCTACCAGGGAATTGTTACTGCTAGAAGGAGAGCAATGCTGTTGTGTATACATTACGTCATCTCGCCTCGTTATGGCTGCAGCGAGCGGCTTGCTGGGCAAGGGGGGGGCTCATGTACAGTCATAGGCTACAATGAGAACACACCACACAGCGCACGGCCCAGCATGAATCAGGCACACAAATAACGTCCATCGCAGGTAAGTGGCGTGTGGCTGTTCCGATTTCCGTCACCGGTAACAATTCGCTGGTCGGGTAGTACATCACCACTAACTGTATAAATAAAATCTTTCACAGCAACAAAATAATGCCAGTACTCAGCAACACTCACACCTAAGTAGCTACCTTTTAATCACAGCCATCATTGAAACTTTAATATTGTTAAGGAGCCACATTTTGCTTTAGCCTGTGCCAACAGTTGTTATTTGAGTCTTCAGTCTTTTGACTGGTTTGATGCAGCCCACCATGCTTCCCTGTCCTGAGCTATTTTTTTCATCTCTACATAACTACCACACCTTACATCCGAGGGATTATGTTTAACATATTCTAACGTTGGTCTACCCCTACAAGTCCTATTTTTGACCCTGCCGTCCATAACATACTTTGCTATTCCCGGGCGTCTTAGTATGTGTCCTAAGAACCCATCTCTTATGTTCATTGGCAGTTGCCACAAACATCTCCCCTCTCCCAATGGTCTTAGCCTAATATCACTTCATTTGTAACCCTATCTACCCTTCTGATCTTCATCATTCTCCTGTAACACCACATTTCAAACGCTTAAATTATTCTCCTCTCTTCCGCTGCTCCAACAGTTATAGATTCACTTCCATAGAGCGCCAAGCTCCAGACAAAGGCTTTCAAAAATGACTTCCTAATAACTAAATCTATATTTGATGTCAACAGACTACTTTTCTGTAGAAATGCTTACTTACCTTGCCTGTATGACCTAATTTTTATATCCTCTTTGCTTCGTCCATCGCTGGTTATTTTGCTTTTTAAGTAACAGAAATCTCCTACTTCCTTTAGCTTTTCACCTGCCAATTCGACGTCCATAGGGGTTTCTGATTTCTTTTTACTGCATTCCAATATTTTTGTTTTCCGTTTATTGATTTTCATCATGAATTCTTTCCTCAAGACAGAATCCATACCATTTAAAAACTCATTCAACTCCTCTTGTGTTCCAACATACAAATGCAGAAATACTTCAAGTGATGGCAAAAGGCTCTTTACAAAGAATCATGTTCCAAACTAGTAACTATAAAGGAATGTCTGAACTTGCTCCTGCTTATCAATCCCCGTGGATTCATTGACAACAAGGGAATGTGACACCAATGAGGCTCTGTCGGCCAGCAGTGATCTGCGCTGAGCTCTCCTTCTCCCTCTAAGCAAACACCTCCTTCAAACTGGAGGGAATCAATGGAATTTAATTATTCACGCCTTCAGTTCTCACGCCCACGCCACTATTAGCGTCTTTGCACAATGCATGGCCTGTTTTATACTAGACCAAGTTGTAAGTGCTATTAGCCGGGACACATTCGTATTTTTCTCCAACACAAAGAATTAATTTAGCACAAGTTTCCAACAAGAGACGTGCAATCAAACGAGTAAAGTGAACATGAGAGAGCATATGGTTAGATCATGGTATCCCACAATGCAATGGACTGTGGGATTACACAATTTCTTTGTTGTCGTAGTTAATTACTTTAAGGTGTTTGGGCCATACTTGACATAGGTATTTACAGGCCATTTTTCAGTGCTACCTTCTTAATCTAGTGAACTAATTGCATTTTAGTCGGTGAACATTTTAATGTGTCCAATTTCATTCGGAATAATGTTCTAATATTTCGCACAGATTCAATGTTGAATTTATGGAGAGTATGATGTTTTTCCTTGCCCATGATTTTAATGGTCTAATATTTCGCATGGCTGCCATCGTGTATGTATGGAGAGTCTGTTTATTTATCACGGCCATACATGACCATATATGCAGTCTATACTGTTAACTTGTCATTATAATAGCTCTTATGTATGAAGAGTAGAATATTGAGACATCGAGATTTGGGGTCCTATACATCTGCGTCATTTTAAATTTGAAAGACGGCTAATCTGAACTGGAACTGGAGACATTAAGTTATTGTGTTAATATAGCCTAAAAGAAAAATTACATTACACAATCAACATCGACTCTTGATCATGCAGGAATATATCACCGAACAACCACTTTAGATAAAACAAGCAGGATGGGCAGAGTTTTATCTCTTTAATAATACCTTGCACATACCAAATTTGGCTGCAATCTATTAGATAGCATGGAGTATACGCGCAATTCAACGTTGAACTTATAAGCACGGGTAGAATCATGTTTAAATACTGTCATGTATGGGTTACTAAAAATATTTACGGTCCTTAATCACATACAATAATTAACTTAGAACTACAAAATAGAATGTAGGACTTAGATTACTACTGTAACTAGAAACAAATTTGTAATTGCTATCGTCTTTCCGCCAGATATTCAGTGGGTGTTCAGTTTTGAGTCAGAAGAATTCAAATGTGCATTATGAATACATTTAAAAAGAAGTCCGTTTCCATTTTAAACCGTTTTACATTGACCTGTAAGCTAGAATATCTCCTAAGCTAAAAGCCAATAAATTCTCCCTTATCAAATACATGTACCGGTAGTTTTCTCAACAATAACAAGAAGTTATGTCAGACTAAAATTCTGCGTTGCTTAAACTTCAATATTCAAGTCTACAAATTCAAAATATTAGCATTGCATAAACGTTGGCCACATCATTATTTAGACCACAGAATATCAGGTAGGTATTGAGTATGAGTTCAACGTACAAAACTAGACGTATGAGATGCACAGAGTTGTATTAGTATCACTGGCACTGACCATTTACAGTACATATATCTACAATATATTGGCCTTACAGTTTGCCAAGTTTGAAACAGATTCTTTGCATGGTTTCTAATTTATTTATTTCAGGGTTTAAAACGTATCGATTGCAGTTCTCAGACCTCGGGACATAATAAAAATCTGCATACGGTAGTTATATTTCTTGAGGAATACCTTACACATACAGAATCTGGTAGAAATCCATTCGATAGTATGGAATTTACACGAGATTAAACGTTGAACTTTTAAGTACAGGTATAATCATTTTGGCAATATTGTCATGTGTGGGTTACTAAAGTTGAATCTGCAATATTACACAGGAGAGCCAAGATTGGAACTGTTACATACATGCGTTTCGAGATATTTACCCTTGGATTCAAATTTCAAGAGGTTTTTCAGCAGTAGTTAGCAATGATAGCATTTTAAAATGTGACAATGAGACGTTCTCGCATTGAAATTCACTCACACCCAATTTAGTTTCAATGGCTCCAGCCATTTAGTATATGAGAGGAGGGGGATGGATCACAAATAGACAGAGAGGAATGAAGAATAGATCTCATGTCTACGTTTTCATCATTTTGGCAAAATTTCAAAAGTAAGCTAAAAATATTCTAAGCTTCTGAATGAAGTCAAATTATAATAATCAGCACATCTGCCAAGCTTTGAACTGACCCAACGATCTTACTGGTCTGAAATATTGTATCTCGTAAGACACGCGCTGTTAACCCATTTTCTTTTTGAACGGTGGACCGCGTGCTGCTGACCGATAAGCTGTGAGGGAATGGGACCTATCGCTCCAGTGTTATGTTCGACGCCCTCACTGATGCCTCTGCGCTGGTCTGCTGTAATGAGACGGTAAATGAGGCGGGAAACCATCATAAAAGACGGTGGCAATTCAGCTCCTTTCCTGACAACCCAGTAAGATATATCAAACGAAATGGACAACCTGAAATTCAGCTGGCGTTCACTTTTAGTCAGTCTACATCCAATTACACCAAATATCGAAGATAGTTTTTAGCCTACTTTCGATTTTTGCAAAAAATGAAAGTAGACTTATGAGATCAACACAGGGCGAAAAAAGTGTGTCTGTCTGTGTGTGTGTATGTGTGTGTGTGAGTCTGTGTGTGTGTGTGTCTGTGTGTGTATGAGTGTGTGTACTCTGAATGTCTGTCCCCCCCTATCAATTCGAACACGGTGAATGCGAATTGAACGAAATTTGGTACAAAGGTAGCACTAGCAAAGGACACCTCAGTGTCATGTTTTATATCGCCGCCATCTTGAGGGAAACGTAATGGCGGCCACACAAATGTTCAAAGCTTAAATCAAATTACGACTAACCTAATCATCCGATCTCTACCAAATTTTGCAACAACATACCTTTATGGGGGGAGCATCCTTTAACCAAACCAATAGGCCAGCAGCGTAATAGTTTGCGGATGGCGGCCATCTTTGTGTGAAAATCGATTCCCCCTATTAATTCGAACACGGTGCAACCGAATGGAACGAAATTTGGTACAGAGGTAGTACTAACAAAAGGAACCTTAGTGTCATGTTTTATAACGCCGCCATCTTGACGGAAACGTAATGGCGGCCACACAAATGTTCAACGCTTAAATCAAATTACGACTAACCTAATCATCCGATCTCTACCAAATTTTGCAACAACATACCTTTATGGGGGGAGCATCCTTTGGCCAAACTAATAGGTCATCAGCGTAATAGTTTGCGGATGGCGGCCATCTTTGTGTGAAAATCGATTCCCCCTATTAATTCAAACACGGTGAAACCGAATAGAACGAAATTTGGTACAGAGGTAGCACTAGCAAAGGGCATCTCAGTGTCATGTTTTATATCGCCGCCATATTGACACAAACGTAATGGCGGCCACACAAATGTTCAAAGCTTAAGTTAAATTACGACTAACATAACCATCCGATCTCTACCAAACTTTGCAACAACATTCCTTTATGGAGGGAGCATCCTTTGACCAATCTGCTAGGTTATTAGCCTAATAGTTTGCGGATGGCGGCCATATTTATGTCAAAATTGATTCCCCCTATTAATTCGAACACGGTGAAACCGAATGAACGAAATTTGGTACAGAGGTAGCACTAGCAAAGGGCACCTCAGTGTCATGTTTTATATCGCCGCCATCTTGACAGAAACATAATGGCGGCCACACAAATGTTCAAAGCTTAAGTTAAATTACGACTAACATAACCATCCGATCGCTACCAAACTTTGCAACAACATTCCTTTATGGAGGGAGCATCCTTTGACCAATCTAATAGGTTATTAGCCTAATAGTTTGCGGGTGGCGGCCATCTTTATGTCAACATTGATCCCCCTATTAATTCGAACACGGTGGAACCGAATGCAACGAAATTTGGTACAGAGGTAGCACTAGCAAAGGGCATCTCAGGGTCATGATTTATATCACCGCCATATTGACAGAAACATAATGGCGCCCACAGAAATGTTTAAAGCTTAAATCAAATAACGACTAACATAACCATCCGATCTCTACCAAACTTTGCAACAACATACCTTTATGGAGGGAGCATCCTTTGACCAATCTAATAGGCCATTAGCCTAATAGTTTGCGGATGGTGGCCATCTTTATGTCAAAAGTGATTCCCCCTATTAATTCGAACACGGTGGAACCGAATGAACGAAATTTGGTACAGAGGTAGCACTAGCAAAGGGCACCTCAGTGTCATGTTTTATATCACCGCTATCTTGACGGAAACGTAATCGCGGCCACCCAAATGTTAAAAGCTAAAATGTAATTACGACCAACCTAATATGCTAGTCTCTACCAAATTTTGCAACACCATATCTTAATGTGGGAAACATATTCAGACCAAACTGCAAGAACATCAGCCCAATAGTTTGCAGATGGTGGCCAAGTATGTGTGCAAATCGATTCCCCCTATCAATTCAAACACGGTGAAACCGAATTGAACGAAATTTGGTACAGAGGTAGCACTAGCAAAGGGCACCTCATATTCATGTTTAATATCCCTATAGCACGTCGTATTTCAACAAGCTACTACAACCAACATTCAATTATACTCCTTGAAAAGGACAAAGAGTTATAACAATACCCATGCATTTAGGAGAAAGTAGGCTATATGTTCTTTACTGAACATCTTGTTTTTATTGTTATGTGAATTTATTTTAAAATAAATCAGAAATACTAATCCTAATTTTACCAATCCTAGTATGATTTATGTGCTCTTCTGGAATATCTCAATAACATCATTTTAGTGGTAACATTAATACGAAAATACAAAATATATAACAGTGACAATGACCGCAATGCTCTTAATGAACCTCTATGAGTGTCGTTCATTCAAGGGAGCGACTGAAGGGACTTTTGACAGCCTAAGAGCTTTCACACAATTAAGATGCTGTGCTCTATATTGTACATTAGAACAATATCTTGAGGGAAACAATCAGTTGAAATATTAACAACTTTATATTACTAGATCTAATGACTTCATAGTATCTCTTAGCGACAGCATATAGGAAAACACAAAAGCCCCTATCCAAAAGATCAAAACATTCATGATAGGCCGAAAGGTGCTATAAGAAATTATATACTTTGGTTCAAATCTCTTTTTTAGCCTATTTTCAATTTTGAAAAAATAGGCTTATGAGATCACCTTTTGTCCGTGTGTCTGTGTGTGCGTGTGTGTGTGTGTGTGTGTGTATGTGAGGTGTGTGTGTGTGTGTCCCTAATAACTTCTATACGGCTGGAGCGATTTCAATGAAACTCGGTAAGTTCATAGAACTACTCCGGGCTACCCCAACCGTGCCCTTCAAATTTTGTTACGTCTCACCAATCCAACATGGCGGCTGTGCGAAATATTTCACCAGCATTCAATATCTCCGAAACTATTCCCGATATCACCCTGGATTTTTTTTACGGTAATAAAGGTAACTACTAGAAGTTCACCTATGTGGCTTTTGAAAACCTGGTAACTATGAAACCAACATGGCGGCTAAGCAAAGTTACGACTGTTAAATAGACGTTTCTCGCGATTTAACCAACCAAACTCAATAAAACTTGGTACAGTATATGTTTATACACATTGTAATGCACAGACATAAGACTTCGTTCAATTGTTTACATAACCTCAAGATGGCGGCTGTGCGAAATATTTCACGGGCATTCTATATCTCTGAAACTATTACCGGCATCACCCCGAAATTTTGTACGGAGATAAAGGGCACTAAGCTTACTGGAAGTTCAACTGTGAGACTTTGAAGAACCGGTTAACTACAAAAGGAACATGGCTGCCAAGCGAATTAAAAATTTTTATAGACCTTTCTCGCGATTGAATGTTCCAAACGCAATGAAATCTGGTACAGGGAATGTTTATACACATTGTAATCCACTGGTATCCAATTTTGTTCAATTGTTTACATAACCTCAAAATGGCGGCTGTGCGAATTTTAAAATTAAGTTTTTATTTCCTGTGTCGTAATCATGCGATCGAAGTGAAAGTTTGAATAATGAACCTACGCAATAATTTTCCTTTAATGGTACATGACTCTATGGCCTCTACACACAACAACAAAACATGGCGACAACCCGAAATATTTAGACGGTTCTCAATATCTACGAATCTATTACGGCAATCAAACTGAATGTTTGATGTTAATAGGGGCTATGCACATAAGTTCACCTATAGGACATTCAATAACCTGGTAATCACAAATCCAACATGGCGGCGACGCGAAGTATAAATATTCACATGGACGTTTCTCGCAATTTAACCATCCGAGCGCAGTGAAACTTGGTACAGTAAATCCTTATACGAATGTTAATCCACTGGCATCTAATTTATTTCAACTGTTTCCATAACCACAAGATGGCAGCTGTGCGAAATTTTAAAATCTCCTTGTTACTTCTTGTGTCCTAATCATGCGATTGAAATTTGAATGCTACACGTACACAATAATCTTCATGTAACAGTTCGTAACTCTAGGACCTATATATATAAAATCCAACATGGCGACCATCCGAAATATTTAGTCTGTTCACAATATCTACGAATCTATTAAAACAATCAAACTGAAATTTTGTATGTTGATAGTGACAGTTAACATAAGTAGAATATATGAAAATAGGCTGTATAGTTCTTCACGGAACTACTTGTTGTTGTTGTTGTTGTTGTTGACAAACAGTCATATCGCAGAACACCAGTATAAGTTATAAATGATTTTAAACGTCGTCACCTGTGAACATTTCAAAACTAATTTCATATTATTTATCTTTAAAATTAAAGCAGACAAATCCCATAATAGCCTGAAAATCAGTAGAATCTTCTTAACGGATCTTCACCACTACACAAGCTGGTAATAATTATAATATTAATAATATTAAGTATAATTACTATAATAATAACAATCGTATGACCTCAGCCATCTAGTTTGGATCGTCTAATTTCGAGCAATAGGCGATATATTCGTACGTTTTTACATGATGTTTTTGTACCGCCATCCGACTGGCATTGATTTGTGTCAGTCTTAATAATACTGTCCTTCACAATGATCGAGCTTGGTGGACACCTATTTACTGAACGTCGGAGATAACAAGCTGATGTATTCACATTATTACGAGTATTTTAGATAACTTGTCAAGAATATTTCCGTTAAGTAACAGTATATTTCTTGAAATATAATTCACAGTCTTTTAAAAGTGACATTTCTCTAATGATAACTTCAAGTTAGGTGTGCTTTCTTATGTAAGGCTACTGTACTTTTATTATACGAAATGCTCTCTGATATGCTGAAAATAAAAATTAAAAAATACTTAATATAACCAAAATTCGCTGGCTAGTAGATCCACAAATTGACCTTACTGAAGTCGGCATTGATCCAATGACTACAACAATTACTACATACAGACAAAAGATCAACACCCACAAATTTGCACCCAAGAATCCATCCGAGAAAATCTTGAAACTCCAAAACTCATGAACACAAGAAAGACGGCAGACCCAGAGTGAAAGAATGAAGACATTTTGGGCGAATAAGAAGTTCAAAAAGATGAATTCCAGTGCTATTAAATGGTTCCATGCGCTCCTTAGGGGGCTGAACGAATACACCCTAGGTAATAATAATAATAATAAAGTAGATATTATTTCTGTTCAATATGAGCTTTGCCTATTCTCTCGTTGTTCTTGTTCAATTGAGGCATAGTTCAATGTGACATCGTTCACATTTTTCCCCACTGGGATATGGAATGTCTTGTTTGTGCATAGGTGATAATGAAAGCCATGTAAAGGCAGCCTCGTGAACTGCCAAATGCCAAGATAAGCATTCAAAATAAATACCTCACCTAAAAGAAATTCAGTAGGTGTCGTAAAAAATAGCACGGAATCCTGATTAAATGCATGGAATTACTATCGTATAATGGAAATGTAAAAATGAATAATTCTAGTTTCATGATGTTCTACAAAATTGGCTCATCTATAGAAAAAAAAATGATATATGTTTTTATTTATTCGTTATACCAATTTAATATTAAGTGGTGTTTGCGCACGCTATATTATGTAAATTAGAAATCCATTTAATTAATGCTTTTCATTTAACTAAAAGCACCATAATTCATGTCACGTTATTTTATACAGTTGTACACTTTGCGCATACATAATATGTTGTGATTTCGCAAATATCTACTGCACATATTATTAAAAAATATTACTGTAATATTTAGCGTTTAAATTATATATTTACGCGCAGCGGTGTCATCAAAGGCATTTTAGTTAGTATAAAACAGGAATACTATACAGGATGTAACTAAATATGTGGGAAAGCTCTGTGGATTCGATAAAGGATACGACATCAAGCAAAACATGTCTTGTAAACATATGGTGTATGTGCGTTCATTGCCGTGTTACAATCATTGTTTGTGGTGTACATAACACCAGGCCCCGGGCTATAAACGGGCATACTGGGCATTTGGCCAGGGCGCCAAATTTTAGGGGGCGCCGAAATTTAGGTGACGCTGAACGCAGAAAAAGGTTGACCCAACAATCCCAACATTGAAAATAAGTAAGACATGCAAATCTTTAAAAAGTAGGATAAAAGAACTATAATTTACGTGAATACAATATAAAAGTAATATTAAATATCACATACATTCGTTGTATTTATGTTTAATCATGATTATAATTATTATAATACACTATAATAATATAATCAGTATTATCTGTAAATAATACTAGTGTTGGCAACAATGTAGGCTGTGATGCACGGTTGACGCTGTTGGCAATACTCATGGATTTACAACTGGCGCATGCGCTGCGTGATCTTGTCAACTCTCAAACTTTCAAGCGGATTTTTCTAGATCTGAGCGTATTTACAATGACGGAACTAAGCGTACACTTACTGTAAAACTGTTCCAACATGCTAACTTGCATTAATAGATGAAAACACAAAGAGGAAATAAATAGACTACTCTTCTTTCAACCCAACATGAGCAGGAGGTCACATATTGGCGAAGTTATTACTCAGAATTGTGTCTGTTGTGAAATTTCTCTCAGTAAGAGGGTCACCTTTTCAAGGTGACGGTGAACGGTTAGGATGTACATCTAATGGTTTGAATTTGTAATCTTGGTTTTTAGTGTGATTAATGCATCAATAATTGGCTACAAAATTGTATGAACGACTTACCGTACTTTTCTTATTATTTCCTGTAATACTATATTAGTAACGTAGTTGTTTGTAAAAAAAACCTATTATGCTATTTTTATAACACATAAATGAGAAAAAGGGCGCCAGTAGACCATTTGCCCGGGGCGACTCTCACCTTAGCCCGGGGCCTGCATAACACAGACCGCTTCACTATGTTGGTTGGTCATTTGTGTTGATAAAGTGTACGTTACTACTTACAGTTCTCTACAGAAGGTGTACAAAATGGCTACCGCGAGTTGTACTATCGCGTGTATAAATAACGGGCCGCCTTGCCGAGCGGAAGTTGAGTTTTCGAGCCATCAGGTTGCCATCATTTGGTGTGTTCTCGGGAGGGGAATGCTCAGGGTCGTGGTTGGACACCTGTCCTTGTCGGAAGGGGGGAGAGGAGAGGGACAGATCGAGGAGCACAGCGCCAACTTTGATTTTCTTTAGTTTCGCGCTTGGAAGATTGTTACAGATAACGAGAGGGTTTTAATAAATCTAAATTGAAATGCTAAGTAACCCATTAATTGTTAAATCTCGTTAGAAGTGCACTGTTGAGTTTTACTGTGTGTGAATTCTTTTGAGAATCGAGTTCTCACAGTTAGGGACTAAACGCAGTTTAATAGAAAGAAAAAGAAAAAATCACAAACGTCCTAAACTAATTATATTTCTGTTATTCCGACGTCAGCTTCAGTGAGCCCAAACATCTGCCCCTCCTCACCAATCGGCCGTCCTTATTAAAGGTCACGGAACTCAAAATCGAGTTCGCTGTCGTGTTACTGAGCCACTGTCAGCCTCTTGTGATTAACAGGTGATACCACACGAACCCCTCCTCTCCCACATTGCCTACAAGGACAGCTGCCCAACCACGACCCTGAGCATTCCCCTTCCGAGAACACACCAAGTGATGGCAACCTGATGGCTCGATACCCGCTCGGCAAGGCGGCCCGTTATTTATGCACGCGATAGCACATCTAACGCAGGCGTTTATGCACCGCATCATTGACTGTCTCACACGCTCCCATATTCCCGGCGTCCGTCGTATCTGCCGACATCCTTGCTCTATTCGTTGACGCAGCATGTTCACGTTATGAATAGGTGTGGCATACACAATGGCCTTTAAATGACCCCATAAGTAGAAGTCTAATGGGTTGAGTTCGGGAGAACAAGCAGGCCACGGTGCATCTGACATCACGTGGCTTTGAATGCAAAAAAATTGCACACAAACATGAATAGTGACGAAGCGTACAAGTAGCCTGTGTGTCCTCCACAGATGACCATCTAGCGTTGTGCCGCAGCCCGTCTGTGTTATGCACACTACAAACAATGCTTGTAAAACGGCAACGAACGCACATACACCTATGTTTATGAGGCATGTTTTATTTGTTGTCAGGTCCTCTATCGAATCCCCGGAGCTTTCCCACATAATTAGTTATACCCTGTTATTTTCACTTGTTATTTCTCGTTCATATAAATTTCCGGTACAATACACGACCTAATAGCTAAAATCTGTATTATTCCGTTGTATTTTGTTTCTTGTGTTTTGTATTCTGTATTATGGATTCTGTGTTTAGTGTTTGGTATTTTGTGTTTATTGTTTTGTTTTTTTATTTTGTGTGGTACCGTATTGTCTTTTTTAGTTTTTTTGTGTTTTTATTTTTACGTTTAGTGTTTTTCGTTTTGTTTTTGATTTCTTTTATTGTTTTGTGTTTATTGTTTTTTATTTTTTATTTTTTTCTTTTTTTCTTGTGTTATTGCTTTTTGCGTTTTGTCTTTTTGGTGTTTTTGTTTTGTTTCGTTTCTTGTTTTTGTTCTGTGTTTATTATTTTGTGTTTTTTGTTGTTTTGTTTTGATTTGACATTTTCCTGGAGTAGAAGTGGCAGAACACAGGACATAAAATCTAGCACGTGAGCAGATCTAAAACTCCCACGCGTATTTAACGTCAGAAATTTTGTCTTCTCTAGGGACGGTTCTAATGAATTTGGAGGTGAAATATAATAACAGATGTTTTCTTGTGATCTAATCAAGTTGTATGCAGAGTTTATGTGAGATAGGGAGATTCACTATCACGATGATATCTTTTAAAATTTAAAAATATATTGTCAGCACAGTAGTTTCATGTGTGATAATTAATTATTTAATGATTGAATATTATACATTCAATGTAATAAGACTGTGATTCCTGGGCAATTACATTCCCCTTCAGAGGAGACAGACACATGATAGTTTACAAGAGTAATTCCGCTAATTGGCACTGAACTTCACTAACTTCACAATAGTCCTAGCGCAGTATATGACACGTTCAGGGTAGTATTGCGATGAAATAAAACACGAGAATATTACTCTGAGTGAAATAAAATAGTTTTAAATTCATTTTAGGGACTTGGGACATGTGGGTCATAAGCCGCATATACTAGCATTTAAAATTCCATGTTTGTATGGTGATTATAGTAGTGAATCTATTGCAGCCATAAAAGGCAGATAGGAAAGGGGAAGAGGAGATTGCCCGCCCCACAGGTAGTGGATAAAAGGGGGAAAACCGGACCCAGCTCAGGAATCCTTCGGGGTCGCCAACTCCCAAACCCACCAGCCGTGAGCCCCTGAGGGTGTAGCAATATCCAGGGTGCACCAGAAGTGGGGGAGGGGGGGGGGGGGGGCTACATACACCCTTCCTCCTTGAGGGCCTTGAGCAGAAGGCAGGAGATAACATGAAAAGAAAAAGAAGGCAGATCCCTCGCAGAAGGAGGGTATCAGAAAAGACGAGAAAGGGCCAATTAAGGCGAGAAAGGAAGAGACCCCCTAGGCCCCGGATACCCTAATATCCGTTAGGGTTGGAAGAGAACAAGAGTGGACCAAGGGAGGTCGACAGGAAATAAGACGGAGAGGAGTCTGGCACAAGTAAGTGGAAGCAATGCCGGCTCAGCTAGGGCCCCATGGTCGCCAACCCACGTCACACTAGATGTGAGCCCGTGAGGGGAGGGGCGGGGACGAATAAATGAATAAGAATAATAACATTAATAAAATATTGTACAATGCACGTCCATTGCCTACTAGGGAGAGTATAGTCCTCATCCCTGGTTCATACGAATACTGTTCTCGTCAGTCGTCTGTCACGAGACACAAGCGTAGGGAATCAAAACACGGAGAACCACTGGGGAATTAGAATTATTGATACTGAAAAAAAAAAGAAAAAAAAAGAGCCATCCAGGGGACGATGTGGTTATGTTGAAGCCTGAATTGTTACTGCATTTCGTGTTCGCTTTAAAGATTGATATATTCATGTACGGGTCTGGAAATCAGCACAAGTATTGAGCGTTTGGAGGGTTGGTAAATTGCACGCGGAGGAGAAAAATCCACATCCATGATAGGCTTGAATTAAGGAAACACACGATTGAAACAGAATTAGCGTTTAGGTTGGCTTTATGCCGCGTTCCATGTCTCTCTGTCTTGTGCTTATTGTATCATTTCGTCTCCAAGTAGTGTATATCAGAGGCAATCTGTACAATGTATTCTAACCTTTAGTTCTTGTCCTCGACCTTACCTTCCATTGCTGTTCTGGGTGCCTTAATGTCAGTAAGACACGTTTTATGGTAGTATCACGAACACGGCATCAAGAGAGCTTGATAATCAACGGGGATACAGTAGGACAAGTGACAAAGTACAAGTATTTAGGAACAAATGTGAACTGCTACATTGACTGTACTGAGGAGATAAAGTCCAGGATTGGTCAACCCAGAAATAAATTCAATAAAATGAGGAGAGTGTTCTGTAGCAGAGACCTTAATTTACGTCTAAAAATTAGACTTCTGAGATGTTATGTCTTCTCCACCTTGCTCTATGGAGTTGAGACCTGGACCATAAAGAAAAGAGAAAAGGACAGATTGGAGGCATTTGAGCTATGGACGTACAGAAGGATGCTGAGGCTGAGTTGGAAAGATAAGGTCACCAACGATGAGGTGATGAGGCGGATGGGAAAGAAAAAGGAAATATTAAATACTGTCGAAATTAGAAAACTGCAGTATCTGGGTCATGTCATGAGAGGAGAGAAATATCATCTGCTGCAGCTGGTCATTCAACGGAAGTTACAAGGTAAAAGAAGACTAGGAAGAAGACGCTTTTCTTGGATCGATAATCTGAAACTTGGTTCAATTGTTCCACTATTCATCTGTTTAGTGCTGCATCATCTAAAGCAAGAGTCTCTATGATGGTTGCCAACCTCCTGAGAGGAGATGGCACATAAAGAAGAAGTAAGTGACCAATCAACTAACACTATCACTAATACATAACATAAGTAAGCGGCCAACGGCTTCGGTTGCATAGTCGTTAGCATGCTGAACTGCAATGCCCAAGATCGCGGGTTCAAACCCTGCCAAAGTCATCGGAATTTTAAGAGCGTTAAAATCCTTCAGCACGCCTTCCTTTGGAGGGAAATTAAAGCAGACGGGCCCATGTCACACATTTATGGCATGAAAAAAAAACTACCACTAAAATTGGTATCGTGTAGCTAAATTTGTAGGTTATTTGGTTAGAAACGCTCTATCAAGTTCCAACGTTCGCCGCTAGGTGTCAGTGACAGTGGCATCTCTGGTAACCAAAGTTGGAACTACTTAAAATTGAATTTGATGGGGAGCCTTCGGGCGTTCAATTAAAAATACCCCGCTATGACCATTGTCTACAATTCAAATTCAACAAATAAGTATCTGGCCACAGTGGCTGAGAGTGCTACCGCTAGCTCGTGCCTTCGTGGCATCAGGAGAGCGTGGGTTCTCACCTAGGTCATACTGAAAACTGTGATCGTGGGTTCCCATTTTCACTACTAGGCAAATAAATACAGGGACGGATGCTAACTTAAGTCCAAGGCCGCCTACTTCCCAATCCTCATTTGAATTACAAATGCACTTACTTATAAGGCCATCACAATAACACATATTATCAGACAAATTCGCACACACTCAAGTACACAGGGTACATGACCACTATGTCGCAAAACCCCTAAAATCAATCAACAACAAAGATGAATGAGACGAGCTCAGAGTGAACATACATTTACTTGACAGAACATCGTTGAATAACTTGCAATACCCGCCCGAGTAATATCATGGTCATCAGCCCGGATTTATGAATGAGTGTAGAATCTATATGATAACCAGCGTTATTGGTAGTGACTGTACTAGTTCAGGTACTTGTAAATAGGGCCTAAGATTGACAAGGAGTTAGCCGCGGTGTCAGTTTACTTTGAGAAAGCACGGGAGGCTACTTTTACGATGGTCGATCGTAGGATACAAACCCACCACCCACCACTCTTCTCAAGTGCGCTAGATGATGATGAACCTCATTTTAGGGCTGTAATTCATTACATAGCCAGGAATCCAACACTGGCCATCTTCATGGAAATCTTTTAGGCATTGACAATTCATTCTAAATATTTAGCCTATTTTCTTTTATCATAAAATAGGCTTATGAGATCACCTTTTTCCGTGTGTATGTGTGTGTGTGAATGTGTGTGCCCCCCCTAACAACTTCTAAACGGTTTGAGCGATTTCAATAAAAACTCAGTAAGGTCATAGTACTATTCTAGCCGACCCCAACCGTGCCCTTCAAATGTTATTACGGCTCACCAATCGAACATGGCGGCTGTGCGATGTATTTCACCGGCATTCTATATCTCCGACACTATCACTGATAACACCATGACATTCTGTACGGTGATAAATGGCACTACTAGACATTCACCTATGTAAATTTTAAAAACCTGTCAACTACAGAACGAACATGGCGGCCAAGCAAATTTGAAACATTTAAATAGACTTTTCTCATGATTTAACCATCCGAACGCAGTGAAACTTGGTACAGCAAATGACTATACAAGTTGCAATGCACTGAGATCTAATTTAGTTCAATTGTTTACATAAACTCAAGATGGCGGCTGTGAGAAATTTCAAAATTAAGTTTATATTTGTTGTGTTCTGATCATGCGATCGAAATCAAACTTTGAATAATGAACGTACACAATAATCCTCATCTAATAGTACATAATTATATGGCCTACATATATTTAAATCCAACATGGCGATCATACAAAATATTTGGACGGTTCTCAATATTTATTAATCCATGACAGCAATCAAACTGAAATGTTGTGTGTGTATAGAGGCTAGGAACACATGTTCACCTATGGGACGTTCAATAACCTGGTGTGCACAAATCTAACATGGCGGAGTTGCAAAATTTTAATATTTAAATGGACGTTTCTCGCGATTTAACCATCCGACCGCAGTGAAACGTTGTACGGTATATGCTTATATAAATGTTAATCTACAGGCATCTAGTTCATTTAAATTATTTTCATAACCACAAGATGGCGGCTGAGCGAAATTTTGAAATATCGTTTTCATTTCTTGTGTCCTAATCACGCGTTTGAAGTTTGAATAAAACACCTACACAATAATCATCATGTAATACTACATAACTCTAAGAATCCAACATGGTGACCATCCGAACTATTTAGACGGTTCTCAACATCTAAGAATCTATTACAGCAATCAAACATAAAAAGTATGTTGATAGAGTCATTTAATATAAGTATGATATATGCAAATAGGCTATTTAGTTCTTTACAGAACTACTTGTCTTTTAACTCATTCCAGTTTTCCTTCAAAGCAATCAAGCTCTTCAAACACCTGCCTTTATACCAACATGTGAGCTAATATGTCTCATTTTGGAAATCCAATTGTTGTCTGTCACTTGTCCAGCCCTGCTCCAGTCCATATATTCTCTTACAAATATCGTGTTTTAACGATCCCATTGATGTACAATTAATTTTTCAGTTATTATCTCGTGTTGATTACCTTGATTAAAAACCACATACACGTAGGGTTAAGAACGTAATGTCACGAAGCGCGTGAGAATCAAAACCGCATGCGTTGGCTTTGACCGATAATTGTCGCTCATTTCAGCTAACGTGACTCGACATTTAACTGTCTAGGAACTGACATTTACTAACACAACTCACTGTCTTGTAGCCCGCTCTTATTTTGAACCAAAGCTATGGCTTCACGTCGATACCTACGCGAGTGATAATACTCGAACGTTTTACCTTACACCTAACTGGCTTGAATTCAATGTACTCAACGCGATCTTATAGCTAAATATCTCCTTAATCGAATGAGATGTGATGGTGCAGTGGTCAAGGCGATTAATTGTCATCTTGGAGGATCGGGTCCAACTTCCAGTTAATGTATGCGATGTTTTCAAAGGGAAATGTCATGAAGCGGGTGAGAATCCAAACCGCATGATTTGACTTTGGCCATTAATTGTCGACCATTTCAGGTAACAGCCTCTTGTGGTTCAGTTTCCACGTACAAAAAGGAGGTCTCGTGACTCTTGATGGAAGATTAACTATCTCATAAAACTATAAACTTCCTTTATGCCTACTTCTTAACCATATATTTTCTTGATAATTATTTAAATCGAAGACCCACTGTGGTAAACTTCAATGCTAAAACCTGCTTTTCGTATAGATTCGTGACTTACTGTATAATGGTATATTGGCTTTCACGGCCGGTGAATAAAAACCCAGCAATTCTTCTAGGTTTGTGCCGTATCTTGTGTGGGGTTTTGCCTAGGACACCAAGCTGGCTCATCGGCGGGCTCTTGGTGTCCCCGCTCGGACCCCTACAGGAGTAACGAACAATGCGCTACCTCCCATTATATAGAGTGCAACTGCACTACTTTACTGCGAGAACTGAAAGCTCAAGCAGCCTAAACCTCCCTATGAATGCTTCCAAAAAGATGGATTATTGGCTTTCACGGCCGGTGAATAAAAACTCAGCAATTCTTCTAGGTTTGTGCCATGTCTTGTGTGGGGTTTCGCCTAGGACACCAAGCTGGCTCATCGGTGGGCTCTTGGTGCCCCGCCTGGGCCCCCACAGGAGTAACGAACTGCGCGCTAACTCCCTTTATATAGAATGTAACTGCACTATTTTACTGCGAGAACTAAAAGCTCAAGCAGCCTTAACCTCCCTATGAAGGCTTCCAAAGAGATGGTATATTGGCTTTCACAGCCGGCCGTTCTTGTTCTCGCAGTAAAGTAGTGCAGTTGCACTCTATACAGGGTGTATTTGATATGATGGAAGTCCTTTACACTGGTGATAGAAGATGGTATTCTAAGCAAATATCTTCATGAAATTAAGTCGGATCTTAATTAGTGTAGGTGGAATTAAATCACAAAAATCGTCGGTCAATATCTTGGAAACGGGCTTTCACTTCGTTCCCCTCAGCAGCAGAGCTGACTTCTCCCCGTCTCCCTCCCCTCCTACGCTGAGGAATGTTGACCAGAGTCTGCAGTTGAGTGACCTCCTCGCCTTGTCTGCCAATGACATTGAAATACACAAACCGAGCCTATGAACAGCTGATTCACACCTTCATGGGGAGTGGCTACATGACTAGTGATGGTGGATCTGTCTAGGATTTTTCCAGCTTCATGAACTATGCATAGAAAATAGAAATCCTAAAGATTTAGTAAATTAATTTAAGGAACGGTTGGTCTATCTTTGTGTGAAGATAGTGCAACAACTGTAATAAACTTATTAATAATACTAATAATAGTAATAGTAGGCTTTTAGACACACTAACTTCTTTTATGTTTCTTTTTGGTATGTCGAGTTGCCAGACTTTAATGTACGTAGGATTTCTTGTATGTGCCATGAAATCCATGGAGATGATCTTATTAGATCCCATTCATTTACTACATGACTGAACGTAGATCGCACCCTCGGGATGGTTAGCACTCTACCACCAGAACTACACATGCTGACTCTTATTATTATTATTATTAGACTATTATTATTATTATTATTATTATTATTATTATTATTATTATTATAACACTGTATTATAACAATGTATTTGTATTTTATTTTCATTTTCGTGTATTTTCATATGTATTTACATTGTTGATGGACCAATAAATCAATCCTCCCCCCCCCCCCCCCTCTCCAGTTAATGGCCACCCGAGGGCTGGAGATGGGATGGGACAATTCACAATATGAACATGTGGTACCATACTAGTATTAAATCTTGGAAGTAGGTTTCCATGGGTTCCCACTTCTACCCCAGGCAAATGTCGGGATTGTTCCTAACTTAAGGCCACGGCCGCCTTCTTCTCAATAATCATAACCGCTGGCAGTGCAGCCCATGAAGGGCCTAGGCCTACCAAGCGACCGCTGTCCAGCCATTTGGCCTGCAGATATTAGGGTGACGCGTGGTCAGTGCATCGGGTCCCCTCGGCCATTAATCTTGATTTTCCTGACTCGGGCACTGCCTCACTGTCAGACAGCTACTTAATTGCCCTCACGAGGGTTAGTGCACTGCGTTACAGCCCTCACGTCAGTTTCTAATATCCCTGATGGAGCCAGGAATCGAACCCAGGGCCTCCAGGTGAGAGGCAGTTGCACTGCCCCAACACCACAGGGCCGACGCCTTCTTCCGAATCCTCACCTGAATTACAAATACCCACATTACTACAGAAACCACAAAACACAGGTTATCACACAAATTCTACCCACACCCAGCTACATGGGGCTAAATGACCAAAATCGCCAAGCCTCTCAAACAAAACATCAAGTTTTTTACTTCCGTCCTAAATGCCTAGTTCTGAACAGACTGCGGGATGTCGGAATTTTGTCACACTGCATTTCATTAAGAGAATGTTTTTAGTATTTTCAGAAACTAGTCAACAGAAGGTCCGACACGGACGCCAATGATACATCAGGGCTGAGTATCGAAATTATTTTATACATGAACATCAATCAATGAATTCCACACTTACAAAGTAGGCTACACAATACTACCGGTCCTGACGTCCCAAGCCATTGCGTGCGTTGTCAACAACAACAACAAGAACAACGGCAATGCACATTTTCTTACGAGACGGTAGAGCTCATCCTCATAACAGCTGATAGCCTACCACCCCTCAAGTCAACCGGTAAGGTCAATGCTCCGATTACATAACAACTTCCCCTTCGCGCGTCGTCTCTCCTGGCTCCGCCTCGTTTACCCCAGCCTGCCGCACCACTTTCTGCCTGATTTGTTTCTTAAATAACTAAAAACATTGACTTTTTAATGATTAATTATCAATTTCAAGATAGGTGACAAATTGTTTACCTAGGAAGCTTAGAATAGTCTCTTCTATCACCAGTGTAACGGACTTCCCTCATATCAAATACACCCTGTATAAAGGGAGGTAGCGCGCAGTTCGTTACTCCTGTGGGGGTCCGGGCGGGGACACTAAGAGCCCGCCGATGAACCAGCTTGGTGTCCTAGGCGAAACCCCACACAAGACACGGCACAAACCTAGAAGAATTGCTGAGTTTTTACTGTATAATGCTCGATCATAAAATCAATAATAGCGTTAAACAAGCGGCTTCGGTGACGTAGTTGGTAGCATGCTGAACTGCTGTGCCCAAGATAGCGGGTTCAAACCCGTCCGAAATCGTCGGATATTTTAAGAGCGTTAAAAATCCTTCAGTATGCCTTCCTTCGGAGGGCAAGTAAAGCCGGCAGTCCCATATCTCCAGATTTTTGGCATGTATAAGATCCTTCCACAGACTAAACTTGTGTGAAGCAAAATTGTTACGTTAGATTTCGTCGGAACGCTCTATTAAAGTTCCAACGTTCACCACTAGGTATCATTGATATCTGGTAGCGAAAGTTGGAACTATTTGAAATTGAACGAAACTTGTAGCTCACGCTGGAAGCAGCTACAGACTCAGGCGAGTCGAACAATAACATGTTCTCGGACTCTCCCGGCACTAAAATCAATACGATAAATAAATGAATAAATTACGTTAAACAATTTCATATCAATCACTTTTAGGTCAAATTTACTAAATAATTTACTAAATAAAACAAACGAAACCTGAAACATGTCCAGATCCCGTAAACCAATCTGAATTAAGCAATACATGACAGGATTTTCATACAAATCAGATATGTTGGGTATTCATTATGTGACTGGGTCAACGTGGAATATATTTTTTTTTAGAAATTCTCCGTCCATAGCTCAAAAGTCAAATAGGTGCCACGTGACTAGAAATACCATACCAAAATTTACCTGAATACCCTACAGTGTGGAACAAACTCGTAAGTCAAAAAGGTGCCTCGTGACTAGAAATACCATACCGGAATTTACCTGAATACCCTAGAGTGTGGAACAAACTGTGGACTGTAGTCAGAAATGCCACTGTCAGTGTCGAGATTCAAACCCTAAATATCTGGGATTCAAACTAGGCTGAGGGGTCACCAAACAGCCTCTACATTGAATACGAGCAGTGAACAAGTCGCACGTGAGTATTGAATTTAGTGACCATCTCGGCATTCAACTAATACAATATCCGCATTAGCCTATTTTATTACCCATTGTGCATGACCTAGTTTACACATGGGATCATGAATTAACTAGATAGATAGAAGTTATGGATCATGATTCCACTATGAGCGACTTTAATATTTGAATACGTCAGTAACAGCTCTCTCTAGAGATGACGGAACGAAACTACATTTTAAAAGCACTCCGGGAATTTACGATCTCAGGAGATCTCTCAGCTGCACTAGGCAAACGGGATATGGAGGATCATTTTGCAATCATGGCAAGAAGGAAGGTACTTTTACCTCTTCGAGGACAGCATCACTCATGTGAAATGCTTTTAATAATCGAGAGAAATATATTATTTCATGAATGTGAATAGTTTCTACTCGCACGCTCGTGCAACAGTATTATAATGAGATAACCATCAACCTAGCTGAGAGAGTTAGTCACCCTCCACGACTACAGTGAAGATGTGCAGTTTGAAGGTAAGAGGTTCAAATCCCAGTCTTGGAAACGACCATCCTCAGTGCGTTGTTTCCCAGGTCTATTCATGCGTTATTATTTGAAGTTTAGGGCCAATTACTCAAAACTTAGATAATAATAATTACAGTTTAACACAATACTGCAGTCACCAGAGCAACTATGGTTATCAGACAGATTTTACATTTACGGAAATCTGAAGAACAATAATATAGCAAGACCATAAATGAATCGACAACAAAGAATACATATTGAAAGAGGTATAACATAGTTATTTTGTAAACATTAAATATTGGGGGGGGGGGGGGGGGGAGAGTACAGCGGTGAAGCTGTTTGTCTCTCTCCAGTGGACCGGTTTTGATTCCCGGTCAATGCATGTGAGATTATAGAATTGAAATGCTATGTCCTGTGATTTGGATTCCATGTAAAAAAGAGGTCCCATGGATCATGATCGCATGTAGCCTATAACGGCCATGAGAAATTACAAGCTTCTTTTTAGACATTTAATAGGATGATTGTTCAACATTTAATAAGGAGTGGATGTTCTTGCCCGTATAAAGCAATATTGTCCCAGATTCATCAGGGAGGCGGTTGAAATACGTAAATACCCAGATAATTTCAACCGCGACACTGGATACAATCTTAGTGAGTCCTGGCTACCTATTATCAGAACCCTCCGAAAGTAATACACTGCTGCTTTTCGTCCCTAACATTGGGCTAAAATGGCGTCCATCTTAGGGCACCTTTTTTAGTTTCTTTGTTGTTTCTCTTACAGTTAGCAACAATTTAGTCGTATTTTCATTTATTCATGATGAAGAAAGACTTGGTTTCTTTCCAAACGCGTCGAGTTTGATTAAATAAAACACGGCATAAGCCCAAAATTCTACATTATGGGAAACAATTGAATTGTTTATTTATAGCTTTCGACTTCTGTTTTGTTATTAATACAGTACGACTGACTTTTTTCAAAATTAATGAATATTGTATGGACGTCCATTTCGTAATAGTGTTTGTTTATGTGGTTATTAATTTCACGTTTTAGGTAGATTTCATTAGAAAGCTAACTATTGCAATGGGTACCATGTTTCGACTTCCGGAAAATTTCGACATATCTTCGCGTTTCACATCCCCCAGACCCCAAAACCACCGTCAGTTCAAAAGTTTATATATAATTTATGTACATATGTATATATATCAGTTTCTTGTGGACACGATAACTGCCGTAATTTTGCGCCAATCACTTTGATTTTTTTACATAACATGTATCTCTATAAAATCTCGGTCGAGTTCGTTAATGGGCAAAATCGGTCAAAGGGGGTGAAAATGGGGGGCTTTTTTCAAAAAAGTGAAATTTCGCTATAACTCTCTTAATACGTGAAATATCGAATCCATTCAAAGTTCATAATATGTGTCGGATAAGTGCCAAAAATTTATGTCAAATAAGTTTTTTGATAGCACCAACCATTGATCAAAGGGGTGGAAAAAAGTGGGTTTTTCGGGAAACATTAATCATATCTCTCTTAATAGGCACAATATCAAAACCGTACAAAATGGACAATATTCCTCCAATAATTACCTAAAACTTTTGTCTGAAAGAATTTTCGATATGACCCACCATTACGCCACGGAGTGAGCAAAATTATTTAAATTATAAGAAAATTCCAAGTGCCAAGAGTGGTTGCCATGACAACTTTACTTTTAATTGATACGGGTTGAGCCATCAGCAGTTGCTATGACAACGCCACTGCACGAGATCACATTCTGTTTTCATATGTCTGTGGGAAGCGACTTCGGTATCGGAACTGGTAGCATGCTGAACTTCTATGCCCAAGGTCGCGGGTTCAAACCCGGCTGAAGTCGTCGGATTTACTAAGAGCGCCAGAAAACCCTGAGTATGCTTTCCTTCGGAGGGGAAGTTCCAACGTTCGTTGCGAGTTGATGGTTCCGGTGGCATCTAGTGGCCAAGTTCACAGCTAGGTGTCGTTGATGGTAGTATTTTAAATTATGTAGCCTATTTTAGGTAGATTTCATCAGAAAGCTAACTATTGCAATGGGTGCCATGTTTCGACTTCCGGAAAATTTCGACATATCTTCGCGTTTCACATCCCCCAGACCCCAAACCACCGTCAGTTCAAAAGTTTATATATATGTGTGTGTATATATATGCATATATATCAGTTTCTTGTGGACACGATAACTGCCGTAATTTTGCACCAATCACTTTAATGTTTTACATAATATGTAACCCCTTAAAAAATCGGTCGAGTTCGTTAATGGGCAAAATCGGTTAAAGGGGGGGGGGGGAATGGGGGGAGGGGGGGGCTTTTTTTTTCGAAAAAGTGAAATGTCGCTATAACTCTCTTAATACGTGAAATATCGAATCAATTTAAAGTTCATAATATTTGTCGGATAAGTGCCAAAAATTTATGTCAAATAGGTTTTTTGATAGCACCAACCATTGTCCAAAGGGGTGGAAAAAAGTGTTTTTTTCGGGAAACATTAATCATATCTCTCTTAATAGGCACAATATCAAACCCGTACATAATGGAAAATATTCCCCTAATAATTACCTAAAACTTTGTCTGAAAGAATTTTTGATCTGAACTACCATTACGCCAAGGGAAGAGAAAAATGATTTCGGAATTAAAGAACATGCCAAGTGCCATCAGAGGTTACCGTGACAACGCTTCTAAATTGATGAGGGATGAGCTACCAGAGGTTGCCAAGACAACGCCATTGCACGAGATCACATTCATTTTTCCATCTGACTGTGGGAAGCGGCTAACTGGTAGCATGCTGAACTTATATGCCCAAGGTCGCTGGTTCAAAGCCGGCCAAAGTCGTCGGATTTTCTAAGAGCGCTAAAAAACCCTCAGCATGCTTTCCTTTGGAGGAGAAGTTCCATCGTTCGTTGCAAGTTGCTGGTTGCGGTGGCATCTAGTAGCCAAGTTCACAGCTAGGTGTCGTTCACGTTAGGATATGGTACAAAATTAGGAACTACTACTTAAAATTGACCGTCTGCAGACCTTACCTGAATTACAGACTAAAACAGTCATCACAATTAACACCGTTTATCAGATTCTACACACCCGGGGTTACATGACCACGTTGTCGCAGCCCCTAAACTGAGGAACCAACAAAAATCTCTGCGGGAGATAAAATTTTGCGAGAAGAAGTAACAGACTGTCTGATAGTTACACATCAGTTCCAAACCTTGCATAAGGACAGTGTGATCAGAAGTATAAAAATGAACCCCGAATGACAAGAAGGTTACCATCCCCATAAGACAATAAAATGATAAAAATATGCATACAAAAACGAAAAAAAGTTGATTTTTAACCTCCAAATGTAAAATACTTTCTTGCAATCAATGAGGTCTGATCCTCCTACGAAAACCTGCATATTTTGCCTATTATAGCCAATCCCCTAGTTTGCCCGGTGAAATCTACCTCCGCCTTCCGGTGTACAAAAAGAAAGAAATGAAATTATTGAATTAAGAAAACACTGATTTGTATCAGTCTTTAGCAAATATGCTGATCGGTTGTGATCTTGTAACAACTTGTAACGAGAATCTACCTTCCACAAAACCACATTGATTTGGAGGTATTATTTGCTTTACCCATGATGACATGCGATTCTTCAAGAGTTTTGAGAATATCTTAAAAATATTATTTTCCAGATATTACGCTAAGAACATAGACTGAAAAGGGTCCCATTGAAGGACCGAAAACATGTTCCAATAAAGATTTAGAACGTATTGAGTATTAACAGTGTAAAACAGTTTTAATAAGATAACGAGGTTAATTCTTATACCAATCATTATCCAAGTATGGTTTATTCTATTGCCTCATACAGCCATACAGTTTAATACATTTATGGAGACATCACAAAACACCCATATCCAAAGCTCGGCTGGGAATCGAACCTTAGACTCTTTGGACCAACGCCTATCATGATAACCAGGAGACCTGACAAGTATTCGAGAATTTGCCAAAACGCACACAAATATGCCTGAAGGAAGGATAAGACTATTTTTCAGCATAGATTATGAGAGGTCATGTCTTTCAGGTTGGTATAGACCGATTTTCAAGCCATTATCTTAAGCGGTTATAATCAATCGTTAGGATTCTTAGGAAAGATCTGAATGAATGGATTAACATTATTATACAATTTCCTGGAGAAGGAGACTCAGAAGTCCTGTAACACTATTTCACGGTGTCAGGACTGAAGACATTACAAGGCAGCCTGTACTCTTTCTCATTGGAATCGTGCTTCCTCCCTGTCCCGCGCTTCACCAAGCGACAGGCTGGAACTTAGTTGGATGGATAAAAGCCTTCTTACACTTCAGTGAGTATCACCGTAGAGAGGTAGGATGTGCGCGCCGAGGACGAGAACTGAAATTCAAATAAGCACTTTAATGTATTGCTTTCCATGTACATCTGAATTTAAGACGAAATCATGATTTTCCACAATATAAATCCACTTTGTCCCACGACTGACGTTTCTGTTTTTAAGGATGGAGCAAGGGAAAATATTGAAATATTTTTCAGTGTTGCCTAGTTCTATTAAAGAGAGCTTTCCAGTCGGTCAACACAAATTGTGGCCAATTACATTAGGCTGGAAAACAAGTATTTAGGAAGGAAGGAAGCTTGTAGTTTAACGTGACCGTTAATCTTGAGATCATGAGCCACGGGATCTCCTTTCTACGTGGAATCCGAACCACAGGACATGGCATTTCACTTCGAAAATCTCACATGCAAATTATTAGACTCAATGCATGTTTTCCAAAAATTACTTTGTACGTTTTGCGACTCAATACAGTGGTAATACAGGTGCTGAAATTATGTCATATATTTAGGGCTTAATCAATAATCTTAATATGTTTTAGCCTACATTTGGTAAAACTGAGGAAAAAGTAGACTTATGAGATCGATCCGGGAAAATGTGTGTCCGCCTGTCCTTCTGTCTGTCTGTCTGTCCTTCTGTCTGTCTGTATGTCTGTCTGTCTGTCAGGCTGTGTGTGTGCCCACCCCCAATCAACTCCTAAACGGCTGTAGCAATCGAACCTAAATTTGATATGAGAAAATATATCTATCTGAATATCTCAATGCCGTATTTGAAAATTATGTCAGTGCTACCAACGGCTGAAAAATCGCATTTGGAATTTCAACTCGTTGTATATCTTGGAAGGTATGCATGGGAGCTATACCAAAATTGGCACACATATAGATACTACTGTTTCAGTTTAATTTTCAGGAGGCCATACATGACAATGTTGCCAAAATGATTCTAATCCTGCTGATAGGTCCAATTTTTAAATGCATATTACTTCTACACTATCAATTGGATTTCAACCAAATTTCGTATGTACTATTTGTAGATAGGCAGATATGACTGAGCGTAATCTTAAGAGCCACCAGGGCTGCCAACTGTTAATAAATGCACTCTCTATTGTTTTTATCCAAATACCAATATATCAGAAAGTATGCAAGCCCACAGCTTTGAACAATGCACACGTATAGTACCTGACATTCTAGCTTAATTTGGAGTAACTAATGGACCTCAGTTCTACCAACATGATTCTAAGCCTGCTGATAGGACCAATTGTAAATAAATGTAACTTCTACACTATCAATTGGCTTTCTACCAAATATCGTATGTGATATGTGTACTATAATATATATGACTATGCGTATTCTTAAGAACAACCAGGGCTGCCAACTGTTAATAAATGCTGTCTCTATTTGTTACCCTAATATTAATATATCAGAAAGTATTCAAGTAAACAGATCTAAACTTTCTAGATTAATTTGGAGTAACTAATATACGTCAGTGCTTCCAACATGATTCTAAGCATGCTGATTGGTCAAATTTTAAAATACAGGTAACGTCTATACAAAAAAAATGGATTTCATCCAAAATTGGCACAACAATAGAACATAATAGTTCAGATTATTTCTGACCCACACATGCATGACATTGTAGCCAACATGATTTTACGCACGCTGATAGGTACAATGTCTAACTACATGCAACGTCCATGCTATTCATTGGACTTCAACTGATTTTTGTATTCTGTTCCTTATGAGATGGAACTAAGAATATATTCAGCACCAGGGCTGCCAACTGTAGTGCTCTATTAGGCTACATTATGCCAGTTATATTTCGAACTAATTAGAAATCTCGGTATTACCAACTCAATTTCGTCATTATTCTAATTAGGTCCATATTGTACCCGTTCGTCCTGGGGATGCGATGACCCATCTGCTATTACATCGCATTCCTGGAGTTCCAGGACAGAGCGGAGTTAAATGAACCTCTAGTCAAATAAGGAATGTGTCGGAAATTCAGCTGAGTTATCGAAAAAGCAGTGGGTAACACGAGACAAAGTATCTCTAGGGTCGTTACGGGCTTAAGTTTAATAAAAATAAATGCAAATATAAATGGGCGCCATCAACTGAATTCCTAGCAAACCACCTCCTTTCCTGGTTAAGCCTTACCCAAGACAAGGAAAGAAAAAGGAAAATCACATCATCATCAGATCACAACTAAGATAAAAACAAATTTATTTCACTTTGATAGTCAGACAGACATTTTAAATATACCTCCTACCTGAGAGTATGGTCGAATGCCAACGTTAAATTGCCATTGTCCAAAAATCGAACCATCTCTTTTCTAATCAAAAATATTCCATCCACATAAAACAGAAAAATCTCTAAAGTTCTCTTGGGTTCTCAGGATCACTGTAGCACTATGTCTTTCGTCACTGACATTTGTGATACCTGAGACCTAATTTCTCATTAATTTAACATCATGAATGTGGATTTGAAAAAGTTATTAATCTGTCTAAACATACACATATTGTAATCACATATTTTAAACATCACGTAATGTATGGCTTGCATGGCATAATTTAAATGTTGAACATGTTAGTCAAATGCTCCTAAACATCGAATAATAAATTTACACTATTTACATTGTCATTCATAATGACTTGTTTGTGAATTATAGAAAATTCACTTCTCATTGGTCAACATTATCATCATCATCAAAATTTAATATTTCTCACATTAATTCTCATTTCAAAATTCAACATATTCCTGTCAGAATCATCAACTCATCACCATTAAATCATTTTAATGAAAATTATTATCATCACTTCATTATGCTTTCTAATTATTCACACACTCTTATTTTATTATCTCCTTTAGATTAAATCATCTTAAATCATCAATACAAATTGTTCAATTCCTCAACTCAAGTTGCAATTCCTCAAATTATATCTCAATTAAATTTATTTTAATTCCATATAAATTCATTAATCATCAGCTTCTTTAATTAATTATCACCTTCTAATTCAGTTATTCATCATCTATCCAATCATCTATTAATTTATTTAAATCAGTTTATTTATTCAATCTTTAATTCATCCATTTATTTAATTCGTTGATTTATTCCAAAATTTAATTTATCAACTTATTTAAATTTTACTCTTCTGGTTATTTAGATTTTCATTATTTCTTCTAGTCATTCTGATTTTTATTTCATTAGGTCAGATCATTAATATGCTTAAATTTCAGATTATTATTTCATTAATTATTATTCTCAGAAAATCTTGTCTTATCAACTTTATTTATTTGTTTAATTTCCTAACAAATTGTTTAATATGGGTTATAGAACGTTGTCTTACAGTTTTATTACTTCCAAGTTATATCTCGTATTTAATTTTCATGCCAAAAAATATTATTGCCTTCACGACATCACGTTGGATCTGACTATCCACAACTACATTATATATCCTCAATTCTTCAAATATCACATTTGAATACAACAATTATTCCACAAAAACTCCATAAGTATTCAGCACATACAGCATGAATCTCAACAATTACGCTAGACTGGGTTCAACAACCTCATGTCTGCTTCAAAATGCATTAGCAACATTGCAACTATCACTTGGCAACTTCCCCAAAATGCCTATCACAAACTTCACTTAACCATGTTGCATGATCTACAAAAAATATATAACTGGCTTCAAATTATCAACGCACACAATCTCCAATAACTGTAATTAATCTGATCACATCTAGACAACTTCTTAAACGATTGGTAAAATATTACCTTAGTAATTCAAGATTGCTTTCAAATAGCATAAATTCTCTTACAATTCTCATAATTCACATCACAGAAAAACACCAATGTGCTATAATCTCTCATATCAAAATCTGCAATACTGATCTGCCTTAAAATAAATCTGACCATTAATGATTCATCTTACAAGATTCAATTACTTTAAGTCCTTCTCAAAGGTATCAAACACAATTATAACAATCATCAAAAGCATCAGCTGTACCAGCTGTTAAACTGAAATTACTCTCAAAAGAGTATAGCAACAAAATATTGGATTGGCAAACAAGAATTACAAATGTAACCCTGTTGACATTTATCTTTACTTTATTTAACAAAAATTCGACTGATATGTGACTAGTAGTTCCTTGTTTGATTCACTTACAATCTCATGTACACTCGGATGATAAAAATGAGTCCCTCAATGGCATGTAAGATGAGTAACCACCGTACAATCGTATAAATACGAAAGACCTCGCCCCGTCGACTAATCATGATAGTGCCCTAAGCGATGGGTAAGATGAGTAACCACCATACAATCGTATAAATACGAAAGACCCCATCTCGACGACTAAAATGAGTGAATGTACCAGATAGGAATCAACAAGTCTCTAGTTGTCATATAAAAGCGATATTCATTCACTAAAGTGAATAACATCTTAATATCTCCAAACAATCCAATGGAAAAAATCCCTACTGATGAATAATACACACTCGCTAGTATGCGATGAACTGACGAAGTGATTTTAGATAATCAATTGCAGATCACGAGTTCGAAATACTCGTTACACAAAAAAAAAATATTCATGAAAAATATCCTTGCTGGAAAAATGTCTAAAAGACCAAATATCTGCTTAATAAAGCCAACCAAAGGTGAGAATTTCGTATAATGATGCCTGCCATATCATATGGTCACGCCATATTGTAGCAAAATTTCGAAGCATATAAAGTCAAACCATGTCTAAACAATCGTATCACTCCTATTAGAAAAATATACATGTGTGCCCAGTATTCATGAAAATAATCGTATCAGGTAGTTATAACTCTTACAGTACCTTTTCATAATCAGCTGTTATTAAATTTCAAAGATCGTCGATTTTCCCTATGTAATGAATTTCTCGAAAGATCGGCGTGAATATCATTCCATCCATGAAATGACGATTGCCTTCGAAATCCCAAGTGAATCAGCTGGTGGACCTCCTCCTCGTCAGGAATCGAATCCATCGCTCCGTGGTGCCATCGCATCTCTGTCTGCGTTTACTCCGACATGATAAACTTCTGGTTATCCATAGCGGATATTGTCCAAATCCTCACGAAAAAGTTCATAGAAACAGCGGACCACCTATTCCTCTTCTACGTTACGCCACTGTTCTATACAATGTTCGCTTTAAGTGTTGAAAGTTCAATTTCCACAGCGGTTTAGTTTTACTTGTAGAAAATAAAATTGTTTTATCAGAGTGTCTAAGTTTATGAAACACCCTGTAGCTGTGTTCATACTCGGTAATTCATAACACTTCTTAAGACTGACTTGCATTAATGCACGAGCTAATGTTCCTAAGTGCATTTGCTTACAACATTCCGTTTGCTTAAAATGGTTACTGTTACTTGGAATGCGCTATGAAGTGCATAGTCGTAATGTCATTGAGAAAAACTATGTTCATTCGAAGTTCAGTTGTAGTATCACGTAACTATTTGTCTTTATAATTCAAGTGCTGAATAAACGTTCCAATTCAATGTAGCTATGAAGTTCAGCTTCTGTTATAATGCTTGCGTATAATAATGGGAATTAACCCGCACGGCCCTACTGCTATGCCATAATAATCTCCGCATAAAGCTAGCCTCGCCATGTCGTTCTACGTTGAAATGCAGCTTGGAATAAAGTTCTCCAACTACTCGCAATGCTGTTTTAGAATATCCCGGCCGTCTATGCTTGCTTGCTCCGCAAGTCCGCCTGGCCCACTGACCTACTTGTCGCTCGCCGCTCGGAGAAACCGAAACTGTCCCCTGCACTTTCCGTGACAGTTTCTGTTCGCTGCTCGGTGAAGCTGAAACTGTCGCCTGCACTTTCCGTGACAGTTTCTGTTCGCTGCACGATCTATACCATGCGCCTGGCGTGTGTTACTCAGCTTGACTTCCTTGCTTGGCTCACAGAGCTAGACTGAATGTGTCCGCACTGTCTTTTCCCTTATCTGCCTGGCGCAGACACGTGGCGTTCTCCCCACCACTATGCTCTCGCGTCACAATTATAATCTCGAACCCTCATCATCTCGACTATTAAGTTATAAAATAACTTAAGGGTTATCTGACTTCCTTCAAATTATTACCACATATAATGCATGTTATATCTCCTCTTCTAAGATGTTTAAATACCATGTTTCATATAGATCTTAATAAAGCTTCATAATTCCATTCATAAATCCATCTGCTTAACTGCGGTCAGCGCCTTCTAAATCCTAGACCTACTACGTCATCCTGACATTCCTCTTGACTCGATCTGAGCGCTATCTTTCTTTAACTCTTCTCAAAACCTCAACTACGGCTTAATGTCTGCTGGTGTAGCCGATAACCTCAACTAGGTATCGGGTACATCTCGCCCGTACATCTCCTTTTTTATCAGGATTGAGAAAAAAAATACACTCTCAGGCATTCTATATATAACACATGTACACGATAGCTCTACAATCATCTTATTCAGCATGATGGTACTTTCTGACTCTCAACAATGATGATTGACTTCCAATGATTAGCATCTTGATTCTGTATTACTTTGACGTCTGTTTCCTCCTTCACCACTCATGCTTGCTCGATTGACATCTCTGACTGTCTCCTCGAGTGGTGCACTAGGCTGTCTATTTTCATTCCTCGATCTCACGTATTCACGATTATCTCGTCCTTCATTAGGATCGTTTCTTCGGCCATCCTGCCTGTCGTTCCGATTATACTGTTGACCTTGGCTCCAGTGGTTTCTACCACGATATCTATTGTTGTATCGATTCCTATCTTGATATCTGGAATTCTGGTTATAATTTCTATATCGGCTATCTCTTGCTTCCTGATCGTATGGCCTCTCATATGGTCCTCTATACCGATCATTTCCACGAACGTTACGGATGTTTCCTCGATTTCCTTCGTTCCTTCTCTTTTCCCAGGAATCTCTTCTGTCCGTTTGAGCTGCGTTATCAACGACTACCGCATTCACCTCTTGCGTGTTTCTATTGTCGTTTCTTGTATTTCTAGGCGTAACTTGAGCGCTTGTATAGTCCAATCGCCGTAAAATGTCGTCATAGTGCTCAAGTGTGTTTGCTCCCGACGCTATGAGTGATCGTTGTACCTCAACCGGTAACTGTCTCGCTATAGCTTGCAAAAGCTCTTCTTCTGGCAATGGAGGAATCAGAAACTGCAATTTAGCCAGCTGTGACGTAAAATAATTGGCATAATGCGTCGGATGTGACGTAGAATAACGCTTCGAGTACATTTCTGCTCTCACGTTCAGTTGATCCTCTGCACTCCAAAATCTCCTTAAGAATGCCATTGCAAATTGCTCCATATTCGCAAAATTGCTTCTGAATGCTCTAAACCAAGTAAGCGCAGATCCGTCTAAGGCGCGTTCGACTATCCTTAGCTCTCTTTCCTTGGCTACTCTATGCTCCGCCATGTAGTCTCGAATATCTCGCAGAAATTCGACTGGTGTGACCCCTGTATTTCCAGAAAACTTCCTCGGCTTGTCATCCAGATTTCTTATAATGGTAACTGGACCTGAGTATCGTTCGCTTGTACCCAACGTACTCCTGTTTGAACTCGGATTATCCTGAGGGGTTGAACTTGCCCTTTCGAATGTCACATTCGGTTGCGTTTGACGGTCTTCTCCCATGCTAACTTCTTGATTACCCATACTGCGGTCTATCGCTGTCTGATTCATCGATATTTCCCCTGATGTAGTATTCTGACTTGCGATACTGTTAATCATAGATTCTAGTTTAGTCATCCTATCTTCTGCCAGTTTCTCTACGGTCTTGACCTGAGTCTTCAACTCATCTAACGACGTATCATTCTGCGTTTTATTACTCTCCTCTAAATCGTTTTTCAACTTGTCTATTTTGTCTTCGCATGTATTCTTTACTGACGCGACTTGTTCCTTTAACAGATCAACATCTGTCCTAAATAGAGTTGAATCTATCTTCATCGCTTCCTTGTTCTCCGTAAATCTCGCTTCTAAGTTCGCCATACCTGCGATTAATTTCTCATCTAATCCTGCACGTTTTTCTTTTGCTTCGGCATCGACCTCACTATACCGTTCTTCCACGATTGCACCGACTCTATTTTTGAATAAAGCTAAGTTTTCATTAACCTTTTGCTCTATATCGTCATCCATTTTCCTAATATCTTTCTGCAATTGATTCTCTAATGATTTTAAATTAGAATTAACCTCTCCTAAGACTTCCTCTTTAATGGTCCCAATTACTGACTGTAAATCCTTAATCTCATTACCTAGATTCATCTCTAGACCTTTGATTTTAGTCTCGAAAGATACTTCGGTAGACCACTCTTGAATTTTGCCTACATCTGCCACTAAACCATCGATGTCGAATCTCAACTTCGATACATCCGATTTAATGTCTTTCTGTATGGACATAACGTCTGTTCTTAAAGTGAGAATATTTTCTTCTCCCCTACTTTCTAATTCAATAATATTCTTTCTTAATATTTGAACATTTTCCTCTCCTTTCATATTTACTGCAATTATATCTAATTGTAAAGTCTTAAGCATTTCATTATTCTTTAAAGTTAAACTATTCTCTAATCTAGTTAACTTGTTTTCTAACTCTGTGTTAGTTTCTTCACTACGAGCTTGTAATTTCTCTTCTAATGTTTTAAAACTATCCTTTAAGTTAGCTTCACTAGCTTTCAAATGACTTTCAGTACTAGTCTGTAATCTAGTCTCCAATGACATCAACTCAACTTTACTATTTGACTGTAATCTTTCTTCTAATGATTTAAAATAGTCTTCACTATTTGACTGTAATCTTTCTTCTAATGACTTAAAATTGTCTTCACTATTTGACTGTAATAATTTTAAATTTTCTTCAGTACTAGTCTGTAATGCTTGCACATTTTCTTTACATCTAGCTTCTAACCTAGCTTCTGAACTATTTATCTGTTCTTTAACTTCCGTTTCCATTTTAGAAATAGTTTCTGCAATACCAGACATACCACTCTGCAACTCTCCTAACACCTTAGCTAAATCTTCCGGCAACATAATTATATTTTCAATAGACGTTTAATTCAGAGACGTTAGACAACAATGCATCACAATGTCTCAATTCCTGCATTCACTTGGGTATAGGAAAAATGACTTATAACTAACATGATATAATACTAATACGATTAACATGAACACTGGAATGGGCACACAAGTATATTGTCTGACTAAGTTTAATAAATTTTGTAACACAATTAAATGAACTTGAGATCAATCTCTCAGTAATCTAAATCTGATGTGATTCCATAGAATAAACAAAATCGAAGCCCCACAGGTGGATAAAGCCAATTCTCCCTCTCTCTCTGTACCTGTTCGTCCTGGGGATGCGATGACCCATCTGCTATTACATCGCATTCCTGGAGTTCCAGGACAGAGCGGAGTTAAATGAACCTCTAGTCAAATAAGGAATGTGTCGGAAATTCAGCTGAGTTATCGAAAAAGCAGTGGGTAACACGAGACAAAGTATCTCTAGGGTCGTTACGGGCTTACGTTTAATAAAATAAATGCAAATATAAATGGGCGCCATCAACTGAATTCCTAGCAAACCACCTCCTTTCCTGGTTAAGCCTTACTCAAGACAAGGAAAGAAAAAGGAAAATCACATCATCATCAGATCACAACTAAGATAAAAACAAATTTATTTCACTTTGATAGTCAGACAGACATTTTAAATATACCTCCTACCTGAGAGTATGGTCGAATGCCAACGTTAAATTGTCATTGTCCAAAAATCGAACCATCTCTTTTCTAATCAAAAATATTCCATCCACATAAAACAGAAAAATCTCTAAAGTTCTCTTGGGTTCTCAGGATCACTGTAGCACTATGTCTTTCGTCACTGACATTTGTGATAAATGAGACCTAATTTCTCTTTAATTTAACATCATGAATGTGGATTTGAAAAAGTTATTAATCTGTCTAAACATACACATATTGTAATCACATATTTTAAACATCACGTAATTTATGGCTTGCATGGCATAATATAAATGTTGTTAGTCAAATGCTCCTAAACATCGAATAATAAATTTACACTATTTACATTGTCATTCATAATGACTTGTTTGTGAATTATAGAAAATTCACTTCTCATTGGTCATCATTATCATCATCATCAAAATTTAATATTTCTCACATTAATTCTCATTTCAAAATTCAACATATTCCTGTCAGAATCATCAACTCATCACCATTAAATCATTTTAATGAAAATTATTATCATCACTTCATTATGCTTTCTAATTATTCACACACTCTTATTTTATTATCTCCTTTAGATTAAATCATCTTAAATCATCAATACAAATTGTTTAATTCCTCAACTCAAGTGGCAATTCCTCAAATTATATCTCAATTAAATTTATTTTAATTCCATATAAATTCATTAATCATCAGCTTCTTTAATTAATTATCACCTTCTAATTCAGTTATTCATCATCTATCCAATCATCTATTAATTTATTTAAATCAGTTTATTTATTCAATCTTTAATTCATCCATTTATTTAATTCGTTGATTTATTCCAAAATTTAATTTATCAACTTATTTAAATTTTACTCTTCTGGTTATTTAGATTTTCATTATTTCTTCTAGTCATTCTGATTTTTATTTCATTAGGTCAGATCATTAATATGCTTAAATTTCAGATTATTATTTCATTAATTATTATTCTCAGAAAATCTTGTCTTATCAACTTTATTTATTTGTTTAATTTCCTAACAAATTGTTTAATATGGGTTATAGAACGTTGTCTTACAGTTTTATTACTTCCAAGTTATATCTCGTATTTAATTTTCATGCCAAAAAATATTATTGCCTTCACGACATCACGTTGGATCTGACTATCCACAACTACATTATATATCCTCAATTCTTCAAATATCACATTTGAATACAACAATTATTCCACAAAAACTCCATAAATATTCAGCACATACAGCATGAATCTCAACAATTACGCTAGACTGGGTTCAACAACCTCATGTCTGCTTCAAAATGCATTAGCAACATTGCAACTATCACTTGGCAACTTCCCCAAAATGCCTATCACAAACTTCACTTAACCATGTTGCATGATCTACAAAAAATATATAACTGGCTTCAAATTATCAACGCACACAATCTCCAATAACTGTAATTAATCTGATCACATCTAGACAACTTCTTAAACGATTGGTAAAATATTACCTTAGTAATTCAAGATTTGCTTTCAAATAGCATAAATTCTCTTACAATTCTCATAATTCACATCACAGAAAAACACCAATGTGCTATAATCTCTCATATCAAAATCTGCAATACTGATCTGCCTTAAAATAAATCTGACCATTAATGATTCATCTTACAAGATTCAATTACTTTAAGTCCTTCTCAAAGGTATCAAACACAATTATAACAATCATCAAAAGCATCAGCTGTACCAGCTGTTAAACTGAAATTACTCTCAAAAGAGTATAGCAACAAAATATTGGATTGGCAAACAAGAATTACAAATGTAACCCTGTTGACATTTATCTTTACTTTATTTAACAAAAATTCGACTGATATGTGACTAGTAGTTCCTTGTTTGATTCACTTACAATCTCATGTACACTCGGATGATAAAAATGAGTCCCTCAATGGCAAGTAAGATGAGTAACCACCGTACAATCGTATAAATACGAAAGACCTCGCCCCGTCGACTAATCATGATAGTGCCCTAAGCGATGGGTAAGATGAGTAACCACCATACAATCGTATAAATACGAAAGACCCCATCTCGACGACTAAAATGAGTGAATGTACCAGATAGGAATCAACAAGTCTCTAGTTGTCATATAAAAGCGATATTCATTCACTAAAGTGAATAACATCTTAATATCTCCAAACAATCCAATGGAAAAAATCCCTACTGATGAATAATACACACTCGCTAGTATGCGATGAACTGACGAAGTGATTTTAGATAATCAATTGCAGATCACGAGTTCGAAATACTCGTTACACAAAAAAAAAATATTCATGAAAAATATCCTTGCTGGAAAAATGTCTAAAAGACCAAATATCTGCTTAATAAAGCCAACCAAAGGTGAGAATTTCGTATAATGATGCCTGCCATATCATATGGTCACGCCATATTGTAGCAAAATTTCAAAGCATATAAAGTCAAACCATGTCTAAACAATCGTATCACTCCTATTAGAAAAATATACATGTGTGCCCAGTATTCATGAAAATAATCGTATCAGGTAGTTATAACTCTTACAGTACCTTTTCATAATCAGCTGTTATTAAATTTCAAAGATCGTCGATTTTCCCTATGTAATGAATTTCTCGAAAGATCGGCGTGAATATCATTCCATCCATGAAATGACGATTGCCTTCGAAATCCCAAGTGAATCAGCTGGTGGACCTCCTCCTCGTCAGGAATCGAATCCATCGCTCCGTGGTGCCATCGCGTCTCTGTCTGCGTTTACTCCGACATGATAAACTTCTGGTTATCCATAGCGGATATTGTCCAAATCTTCACGAAAAAGTTCATAGAAACAGCGGACCCCCTATTCCTCTTCTACGTTACGCCACTGTTCTATACAATGTTCGCTTTAAGTGTTGAAAGTTCAATTTCCACAGCGGTTTAGTTTTACTTTTAGAAAAGATGATGATGATAATTGTTGTTTTAAGGGGCCTAACATCTAGGTTATCGGCCCAAACTTGTAGAAAATAAAATTGTTTTATCAGAGTGTCTAAGTTTATGAAACACCCTGTAGCTGTGTTCATACTCGGTGATTCATAACACTTCTTAAGACTGATTTGCATTAATGCACGAGCTAATGTTCCTAAGTGCATTTGCTTACAACATTCCGTTTGCTTAAAATGGTTACTGTTACTTGGAATGCGCTATGAACTGCATAGTCGTAATGTCATTGAGAAAAACTATGTTCATTCGAAGTTCAGTTGCAGTATCACGTAACTATTTGTCTTTATAATTCAAGTGCTGAATAAATGTTCCAATTCAATGTAGCTATGAAGTTCAGCTTCTGTTATAATGCTTGCGTATAATAATGGGAATTAACCCGCACGGCCCTACTGCTATGCCATAATAATCTCCGCATAAAGCTAGCCTCGCCATGTCGTTCTACGTTGAAATGCAGCTTGGAATAAAGTTCTCCAACTACTCGCAATGCTGTTTTAGAATATCCCGGCCGTCTATGCTTGCTTGCTCCGCAAGTCAGCCTGGCCCACTGACCTACTTGTCGCTCGCCGCTCGGAGAAGCCGAAACTGTCCCCTGCACTTTCCGTGACAGTTTCTGTTCGCTGCTCGGTGAAGCTGAATCTGTCGCCTGCACTTTCCGTGACAGTTTCTGTTCGCTGCACGATCTATACCATGCGCCTGGCGTGTGTTACTCAGCTTGACTTCCTTGCTTGGCTCACAGAGCTAGACTGAATGTGTCCGCACTGTCTTTTCCCTTATCTGCCTGGCGCAGACACGTGGCGTTCTCCCCACCACTATGCTCTCGCGTCACAATTATAATCTCGAACCCTCATCATCTCGACTATTAAGTTTTAAAATAACTTAAGGGTTATCTGACTTCCTTCAAATTATTACCACATATAATGCATGTTATATCTCCTCTTCTAAGATGTTTAAATACCATGTTTCATATAGATCTTAATAAAGCTTCATAATTCCATTCATAAATCCATCTGCTTAACTGCGGTCAGCGCCTTCTAAATCCTAGACCTACTACGTCATCTTGACATTCTTCTTGACTCGATCTGAGCGCTATCTTTCTTAACTCTTCTCAAAACCTCAACTATGGCTTAATGTCTGCTGGCGTAGCCGATAACCTCAACTAGGTATCGGGTACAATATAGAATAATCATTGGAATGAATCTTACATTTCGAGAAAAGTAGGCTCTTTAGTTCGTCACGGAACTTCTTGTTTTTATTGAATCTGACAGGAAACTAATTTTTTACAATATGTAGATTAAGGTTTTCAAGGACCGGAATACTATTAAATTTATCCATGCTTTTGGGATTTCGCCATGTCTATTATATTTCCGTATCCAGATGCATTGTTAACTAATGGTCTGTTCATCCAATGTTCAGCTACAAGAACAGCTTTATCAATGGCCTGCAAAACATCGTCTTTTGTGCACGGTGATGGTAAATTCTGGCAAACCAGAAGGTGCTCTTCTTTCTGTAGTAGTCCACAATCACAGACTATTTCTCCTTGCGCGTAACCCCACTTCACAAGGTTGGATTTGTAATTCGAAACACTTGTGCGAAGTCGGTTGAGGGTTTTCCAGATGGGATAGCGAAGGTGAAAACCTGCAGAAGGTTCTTCCTTTAGACTAAGGGATGGATCAGGCACTTGTTGTTCCCACAGTTTACGCCTTCGTTTTCATGCCGTATCAACAAGGGGTGCAGTTGTTCTTAAAACACTTATTGCCATGTGAAAAATAACATTCAAAACGATAAGCGTTTCGAAGGGAAACTTGCTTCCGTTTTCAATAAAATTAAAACAATGTGACCAAAGAATGTGTGTCAATGAGCTTACAAAAACTAGAGAAATTCCCTTGTTCGTCACCAAAGACCAGCCAGAAGCTACTGTATGGACCTTGGTAGAAACAACACACCATATTAATTAGAACGGTGGACAGAGTAGTAAGGAAGGAGAAGGGAAAGGGGCCGGGGGAAAATTGAGACTTCTCGAAGAATGAGGATGTCCAAATAAGGAGAATTGGTGGTGGTGGAGGGGAGGGGGGGGGGGGAGGGGGGGGGGGAGGGGGGATGGATGGCAACGCTGAAAAATGGCTTTTAATACTTCAATATTTTCCCTTATATCCAACCTTATATCCTTCTCCCTCCTTACTACTCTGTCCGCCGTTCTAATTGATATGTTGTGTTTTATCATTTCAAATGATCTTCTCGACTTCATCGTTATGGTTTGGTCTACCGTTATGCGTTACGGTTACGGCGTGTATGACGTCATCATGTTGTTCAGTGCATATGCACCAAGTCTGAGTTTACTTTTGGGGTCTGGCGTTATGCGATACGGAGACAGCGAGTGCGTGACGTCATGCAGCAGAGTGCACCTCCCGCTCTCCGTTGCCGGCGCGGGAAGCCTAAGTTAAAGGGTAATGGAGTCTGTTGAGTCTGAGTTTACTCCTGGGGTCTGGCGTTATGCGATACGGAGACAGCGAGTGCGTGACGTCATGCAGCAGTTTGCACCTCTCGCTCTCCGTTCCCCGCGCGAGAAGCCTAAGTTATTGGGCAATGGAGTCTGTTGAAAGAGCCCTCCTGAGCCTTTCTAACATGTGTAGCATTTGTAGCATGCGTCATTTGAAATGATATAAAGTCTAGTCTCTCAGACTGACTATCTTTTTTTCCCTTATATCCATCCTTTCCTCCCCACGCCCCTACTCCTTATTTGGACATTCTCATTCTTCAAGGAGTCTCTATATTTTCCCCGCCCCCTTTACCTTCTCCTTCCTCACTACTCTGTCCGCCGTTCTAATTGATATGGTGTGTTTTTTCTACCAAGGTCCATACAGTAGTTTCTAGCTGCTCTCTGGTGACGAACAGGGGAATTCCTCTAGTTTTTGTAAGCTCATTGACACATATTCTTTGGCCACTTTGTTATAATTCTATTGAAAACGCTGTCTGGGTTCCTGTCGAAACGTTTAGAGCTTTAAATGTTATTTTCACTCAGACGGCAATATCCCAAAAGCATGAACCATTTTAATAAGTTTTTACAGTTTCCACTAAAAGAGGGACCTTGTTAATGCAGAATGTCAAACGTTTGATTGCATTATTCTATTTTTCATGTGGATTTAAACCAGAGAGATTGGAAGTCTTTTTTACTGATTGTCCACTCTTGAACTATTCAAAGATTTGTGGACAATGGATTGAAATAACTCGATTTAGAGGATGCATTCCAAAGTCAATGAATATAAGAAAAACCGGACCCAGTCCAAGTGTCCCTCAGAATCTCCAATTTCGAAGATATCCACATGCAATTCCTTATAGGAGATTTTGTAAGTCCACAGGGGAGAAAACATTACTAAATAGGGTAATAATAATAAAATAATATGATTATTAATAACAAATTGTGACTAATTTAAATTCCTTATTCGAGCATAATAATTTGCACACCTCTGTAAACACCCTAACTTGAAAGCATACCACGTGATAGATTTATAACAAAATACGACGTTTTATTACACAAATATATATAGCCTACAATAATTAGATTACAAAAGTTTGTAAAAACTGTGTAACGTGTGAAACTTAATTACGGATATTATGGCTCAGTTGATCTGAAAAACTTCTGGCTGGCTGCGTGGCTCAGCGGTAACGTTCTCGCCTGTTGTGCTCAAGGTTTAATTATCGAATCCTGGTGAAGCCAGTTAGCATTTGAGGGTGCACAAGTAGATTTACTGGCAGGTTAAATATCGCCTTCTGGGCAAAATCCCTCCCCCCCCCCCCTCTCCAACCCCACCCCCACCCCCACCCCCCGGCGTCTCTAAAGCCGCAGTTGTTAAAAGGGACGTAAATCCAAGAACATTATTATTGAAACACTTCTATAGTTGTTTCGGTTTATTATAAACGTTACATCCAAGCTTTTTATGTGGGTGTTTGTGCTAGGTCATAATCTACGTCAGGGTGGTCCAACCTTTAGTTACCCGAGAGCCAATCAAACTTTAGCATAGGAATGTGAGGGCCAGAAAGAAAACGTATTACATATTTTACTCAAAATTATTTATTAAAATGTATATTAAAAGAAGTTTAATATTACTATCTTAATATACCATACGTACTTGATGGCGCAGTGGCTTAGCTGCTCGTCTTTCACCCGGACGACCGGGGTTCGAATCCCGGTGACAGCTGGGCGAAATTTTCACCTGAAAAATCACGTGGCGTCAGGAAGGGCATCCGGTCTTAAATCCCCGGCCAACACCAAAAATGAGCCAGGTTGGCTCCGGCGACCCCAATTAATTGGGATAAGCCGAAGAAAATGATTATGATGATGAATATACCATACGTACTGCCAAACAGCGATAACACTTGCAGAGAGAATTTAAGCAGTTTAGGAAAACGTTCTTTAGAAATCACTTTCCAGACATTTTCAGGGACATCACACTTTTTAGTCTGGTAGAATGGGTCTGCCTAAAGATCACACATTTCCATTTGAAGGTCGCAGGGCACCTCACTCACTTCAAAATCCATGGGGTTGTTGAACAGTGCAAGTTTGGGTTTTAGGGAGTCAAAATCCTGGAATATGTTCTGGAACACTTTCTTGATATCTATTATTATTTCTAGAAACATACTAAAATTATGTCACGTGCTTCTTCTTTCAACTGCTGACAAGATGGGGAGTGTGACATATTATTTCCCTTCAATGCAATTTGCATTACAAGTTTTTTGCGGAATCCCTCAATATGTCCATAAAGCTGGGAGATATTTTGTTTTATGCCTTGTAGTTCCAGGTTTAAAGCATTTAGATGGGATGTTAAATCTGTCAGAAAAGCAAGATTATTTAAAAACTGGATTTCTTCCAGTTTTTCTTGATACTCATGCCGAATGTTTTCATTATTGAGAAAAGCAAGAATTTCATTCCTCAACTCAAAAAGCCGTTGCAAGCAATTTCCAGCACATAGCCATTGCACTTCACAGTACAATGAAATGCCACCATACTCAGCTTCCAAATTGTCCAGGAATGCAATAAATGCTCCGTGTCAACAGGCTTTATTTCCCCCTCTTATTAAATTTACAGAATTTACAAGAGTTTTCATTGTCTCGCAGGGCATTATAATTTTTCCACAGAGAGCCTCTTGGTGGATAATGCAGTGGAAGAACAAAAAAAATCAATCCTTTTTCTTTACACAGTCCTACTAAACCAATGTTAGGACCAACCAGTGCTTTAGCTCCATCTGTTGCAATGCCAGAGAACTTCACAAAACCTCCATATTTTGAAACGACATCATCCAGTGCATTGAAAATGTCAATGCCTTTTTTGTTGATTTCTAATGGTCTTAATTCCAACAGTTCTTCATGAATTTCAAATTCTTCCTTTATTGTTCTGACAAAGATAAGGAACTGGCCGATGTCAGCTATATCTGGGCTCTCATCTAGAGCTAGACAGTAAAATTCACATTTTTCCAAAATGATCTTGAGAAAACCTGTAACTTCACCAGCCATACCATTAATTCTTATACTAACTGTCTAATGATACAAGGAAACTGTTTCAAAATTTTTGGCCATCCTATTATCTCCAAATGAAGATGCCATTTTTACAGCACATATCTCTTAATGAGCTCACCATCCCTAAAAGACTTTTTACTTTTAGCTACGGTACCCGGTAGATCTAAACAAACCTCACAAGATGCCTTTAAACCGGCAGTGTTTGATGGTTGCTGAAATATATTCTTCTGTCTTATTACTTTCAGCTTCAATTCATTAAACATAAGAACTTCTGGCACTTCCCTGATATTGATCGTATTTTGACTTATGCTAGCTGGTATAGTGTATATTTACGTTATACTCATTCGAAACACCTACGACTTGAGAACAGATAACACACTGTGGTTTTCCATTATGTTCAACAAAAAAGTAACTTTCCTGTCTCTGTGACTGGAATTGTCGTTCCTCACCTTCAACACGCCGTTTATTAAGTCCCGCCATATTAGGTACCGCACTCGCAACAACGATGACAACAAAATCTCGTCGTACGACATCTCTCGAACAACCTCTCTCGTCAAAAACAACCTCTTCGAACAACCCTGCGCTCCCTTTTATAGGGATATCCGCCGCAGCACACGGACGATCGCGAACTTATCGGCAGGCAATCACTGGCAGCCAACCAGTTGTCGCCTGGAGGCGGTGCAGCTTCTCGTGCCGTACGTATTCGTGGAAAGACAATTCTGATTACTGGCGTATTTTCGGGATATTTCCTTTCCCACCCGGCTCCTTCGTATCATTACTGAAAAGGGGGGGGGGGGGGGGGGGTGGAGGCTCAGCGGTCTAGCTGTATGCCTCTCACCAAGGTGGTCCGGGTTCGATTCCCGGTCAATGCATGTGAGATTTTCGAAGTGAAATGCCATGTCCTGTAGTTCGGATTCCACGTAAAAAGGAGGTCCCGTGGCTCATAATCACAAGATTCACGGTCACGTAAAACTACAATCTTCCTTCCTTCCTTTTCATTACTGAATGAAAGTGAAAATTAAAGGAGGCACGGCATGGATTATAACTGTCGAAGAGTGAAGGGCAAGGGCCAACAAAAATGAATAGGCGCTCACATGCGGTCCGAGGGCCGTGGGTTGGACCACACTGATCTACGTTATATTGTACTATACTATGTTCATATTGATGTTGTATCATTTGATGAATAGACCTATGAAGATTTTGATTTATTTTTTGGTAAAATTAACACAGAGCAGATGGTTTAACCCTGAACCACACATACTGGGGTAAAATATACCCCAAATAATTTATTTTACTTCTCCACAAATAATTGTTGAACTCTCTGTCTTTCTAGTATCCTTCCCATCAGTATTCCTCCTGCTTTCACTTGAGCGGCTTTGACATCGTGGTCAATTAGCCCCGTGAACTTGAGTATATGTATAATTGCTCTGATAATATATGCTATTGTAGTGTCTATCAGGGTGAGTATTTACAATTCTGATGAAGATTGGGAAGAAGATGGTTGTGACCATCCAATCATTTTCCTACATTATAAATGGGAAACAGCAGAAAACCTCTTTTAGGATTGCTCAAGTGGGAATCGTACCAACCTATTCACTGATTTTCCTCACGAGGCTGAATGTGCCCCGTGTCAGTCCTCAGTCCTCAGATCAGAATTACATTTTTAGCTGAGCCAGAAATCGCACCCGGAACTCCAGGGAGACAGCGAAGAATGCATGCCGCTACACCACGAGGTGTTCATTGTTATAAATAGCCATGTCACAACTGTAAAACAAGCTATGGATACCCCGAGGTTTGACAGCAGTTTATGTCGCTGCTCCATACTGTAACCTACATACAATCCTCATTTGCATTATGTTGGCACCAAATGTTTTAACGAGTAAAAACGTATTGTTCATTTCGAGTATGCAAATTTTATTGATGGACTTCGAATGTTTTATATCACCTATCATTTTAGAAAGTGCAAGTAAATATGATGCCAAAGTTAATTTCGATTTTAATCTTCAAATTGATTGGCTTACATCCAGTGGAAAGGTAAATGGCATGACTACTTCAGCATTTACTGTTTTTCAGGTCATGATATAGCACATTACTCGAGTTCAGTAATTAAAACCGAACTGTACCTCGTTAGTGAAGTGATTCCCAAGACCTAACGATTCGTTGAAAATTAATTTTAGGGAAATAAAACAAACAAAGAACTGTGCAGATGATAAAATAAACCAGTTGAATACAATACAACATCAACTTCAGCGTTGTCCATGTTCACCAATTATCTCCCGAACATACAGCGGCATTCATTACGTGCGCAGAATAAACTAAACTACTGCGTTGGAAAATTACAAAATACTCGAGCAGGGAAATTTATCATCAACATCTACAAACGGATCAATATTCTTTGTTCTACCGCTCCAACTAGGTGGCTTTGAGAGGTGCCATACAAGTTTATGGTCTTGTTGCTTTACATGGGGATTAAGGATATCTTAGTCTTCATCCCCATGTTATTGGATGTTAGCTTTGTGTCTGATGACCAGTGTTACTGAAGTGGAGGTTCTACGGAGGTGTGTGTTAGTGAAATGATTTAAGGGACTATATTGGCCTTGCTAATTTATTTCCAACTTTCTGGTTACCCTTTTATCAGAAAATTTTAACAGGAACTAATCAATTTTTATTTTTTTTATTTTTTATTTAGTCAATTTACCCTCTAGGATGGTGGTTCCCACGGGCTCAGCGAAGGAACTCACCACTACCGCCTCTATGGGCAGTGTCCTGGAGCTTGGAACATCTGGTCGGGATGGATGCAACTGGGGAGGTGTGATCAGCACTTCGCCCAGGCGGCCTCACCTGCAAAGCGAACAGGGGCCTCATGAGGGAGGGGAAGGGATGGAAGATTGGGATGGATAGGCTAGGAAGAGGGAAGGAGGCGGCCGTGGCCTTATAGTAGGTACCATCCCGGCATTTGCCCGAAGACGAAGTGGGAAACCACGGAAAACCACTTCGAGGATGGCTGAGGGGGAATCGAACCCCCTCTACTCATTTGGACCACCCGAGGCTGAGTAGACCCCGTTCCAGTCCTCATACCACTTTTCAAATTACGTGGCAGAGCCGGGAATCGAAACCAGGACCTCCGGGGCGGCAGCTAACGATGCTGACCGCTACGCTACGGAGGCGACTCATCAATTTTTTGTCAGGGATATTATCTATGACTCTCTCCTCACTTTGACGTGGGCTTCTTGAAAATACAGGTATTTTTTGCCTATTTTCATTTATGAGTTCATTCTTTAAACAAGATGTTCAGTAAAGAACATATAGCCTACTTTCTCCTAAATGTATGGGTATAGTTATAACTCGTTGATATTATCAAAGAGTACAATAGAATCATTTCTTGGTTGAAAACCTTAGAAACTATTTACCTCTACCAAACGCCACAACCTAGAAAAAAACTGCTACCATCATTGAAGAAAGATAGATAAGAAGTATCTCAAGAATGTTATGGATCTGGAGACATAATCGACCGGACTGGTTGCGTGGCTCAGCGGTAACGTTCTCGCTTGCTGGGCCCTAGGTTGCAGGTTCGTATCCTGGCGCAGTCAGCTGGCATTTGTGGGTGCACAAATGCGAGGGAGCCGTGTCAGTAGATTTACTGGCACGTTAAAGATCCCCTTCGGGCCAAAATTCCGGCACCCCGGCGTATCTAAAAGCAGCAGTAGTTAAAAGGGACGTCAAACAAATAACATTATTATTATTGTTATTATTACATAATCGACCTGCCGTGGGCAACATCCAACTTTGAGTGGAGGCATGTCTTTACACGTCTGCTTGTGCATGGCTTTCACAACCCTAATTGAATTAACAAATCTTTCCATGACCCTACAGAGACGTGTGTATACAAACTATGGGGATAGGTGTGATCAGCACTTCGCCCAGGCGGCCTCACCTGCAAAGCGAACAGGGGCCTCATGAGGAAGGGGAAGAGATGGAAGATAGGGATGGATAGGCCAGGAAGAGGGAAGGAGGCGGCCGTGGCCTTACAATTGGTACCATCCCGGCATTTTCCCGAAGACGAAGTGGGAAACCACGGAAAACCATTTCGAGGATGGTTGAGGTGAGAATCGAACCCCCTCTACTCATTTGGACCACCCGAGGCTGAGTAGACCCCGTTCCAGTCCTCATACCACTTTTTAAATTTCGTGGCAGAGCCGGGAATCGAACCCAGGACCTCCGGGGCGGCAGCTAACCATGCTGACCGCTACGCTACGGAGGCGACCTGAAATAAAAGTATTAATTACTAACCTGAACTAGCACCAACGGCTAGAATTCAGTCACTATGTGAAATCGTTTTGTTCTTTACTTCAAATAACATTTTCAAATAACGCACAATAGGCTGTTACAAACCCTTTAAAATAAAAAGAAAAAATTTATCGTAGTATCATCTTGCCATTCTTCAAGTTCGATGCGCATAGAATGCCAATGGTATACGGTACTAACCAATGGAGTCCCACGTAGACCAGTCGTGGCATCTAGTGGAGAAGTATCGAACAATATAACCCTAACAGGGCGAGTGCATTCTAGTGGCCATAAGAAGAAACTTTTCAATAAAATCTGGAAGTTAATAAGTAGGCCGGCGTGCAGTTACCTTTTTGGCTGCTAGATGTCTCGAGCAAATCTGCTGGTGAATTATGTTTTAATTAAATATATATTTTCCACCGTAATATGCAAAATATAACGCTTAATTTTAAAACGTCGGAATCATCACAAAACAATAAATATATAAAATTTCAATCAAAAAAAACTCTGATGGGGTTTCAACCATAGGCATATGAGTGGTAGGCCAACGCTTTACCACGGAGCCATTTGTACCGACGAACATCGTTCTATATAAAATGACTTACATATAACTTGTTAGCAAATAATGATTTAGACTAAACGATTTCATCAGTGGAGTAGACTATATTATTTATTTATAAAACATTTCATACAAAGTTTATTTATTTTGTATCAGTACGCTATACTGCATGCAATACTCAAATTAGTGAAATATAAGTCAGGCACAAGATATCCGCTGCCATCTTGTCTTCTTACCGAGACGGCTCAGCTTTTTAAAATCACTTCTGCAATGTAGTATTACAAAATAAACTTTTAATTTCGAACGTGCCTCTTCCTTTAGAACAGTTAAATCGATTCTTGGCTCGATAATCGGAACTGGTGGGTCCCATGATATGGATTATAAAGTTTGCATAATTCGCACGGCCGCCATCCTGAAATGGTACGGCGGATGACCTTGTAGTTTGGTCACTAGACGCGTCCTATATGACGGTATGTTATTACCAAATTTGGTAGAGATCGGATAATTTGGTTAGTCGCTATTTGATTCTACGTTTTGAACGTTTGAGTGGCCGCCATTCAGTTTTGGTAAAGATGGCGGCGATATAAAACATGACACTGAGGTGCCCTTTGCTTGTTCTACCTCTGTACCAAATTTCGTTCAATTCGGTTTCACCGTGTTCGAATTGATAGGGGGGGACAGACATTCAGAGTACACACACTCACACACATACACACAGACTCACACACACACACACACACACACACACACACATACACACACACAGACAGACACACAATTTTTGGCCCTGTAGTGATCTCATAAGTCTACTTTCATTTTTTGCAAAAATCGAAAGTAGGCTAAAAATAGGCTTATGAGTAGACTACACCTTTTGTCCGTATGTGTGTGCGCGCGTATGTGTGTGTCTCCCCCCCCCCCCCCCCTAATAAAATCTAAACTGCCGGAGCGATTTCAATGAAACTCGGTGAGGTCATAGCATCATTATGTTCGACCCCGACCGTCCTCTTCAATTTTTATTACGTCTCACCAATCCAACATGGCGGCAGTGTGAAATATTTCAACGGCATTCTATATCTCCGAAACTAGTAACGACATCACCCTGAAACTTTGAATGGTGATAAAGGGCACTACTAGACGTTTGCCTATGATAATTTCAAAAACCCGTTAACTACGAAACGATCATGGCGGTCAAGCAAAGTTGTAACGTTTAACAACTTTTCTCGCGATTTAACCATCTAAACAAAATGAAACTCGGTACAGCAAATGTCTATACACATTGTAATACACTAGTTCATTTGAGTAGTCCGTTTGCAAAGGCCGCTAAGTGCATTATAAACGAAACCGAGTAAATGACGAAAAACTGCTACGGCCAAACTATTTAAGCTAATACCATATTTTTTACCCCTGAAAATCAACATAAAAACATTTATTATTCAGTTAAAATCTGTGAAATCAACGGTTGGATCTTCTGTCCCGAAACATAAATTAAAATATTGACTTAGCGGTTTTTGCACACGTTTTGTGCAGTTAACGACATTTGCACCCGTGACAACAAGAGTCGTTAGTGAAACTTAGGTTGCAAAACCCGCTATTTTATTGTTTCACGAATGTCATTTGGATGAGATTTTTAATAATGAACTATTTTAGTCTCAATTTGGTTTATCAGGAAAAATATATTTAGAAAAAATAGACCACGTCGGGTGCGATAAAAGGATTTTTTCTTTTTTAAATACATCTTAAACACTGTGCAACGTCATTTAGACAGCATAAAAATTTACAAATTAAGAAAGTGCGCAAAACAAGAACAAGTAGTTCCGTGAAGAACTATACAGCCTATTTTCATATATCCTACTTATGTTAATTGCCACTATCAACATACACAATTTCTGTTTGATTGCTGTAATAGATTCGTAGATATTAAGAACCGACTAAATATTTCGGATGGTCGCCATGTTGGATTTTATATATGTAGGTCCTAGAGTTAAGTACTGTTACATGCAGATTATTGTGAACGTGTAGTATTCAAATTTCAATCGCATAATTAGGACACAAGAAAAAACAAGGAGATTTTAAAATTTTTCACAGCTGCCATCTTGAGTTTATGGAAACAATTGAAATAAATTAGATGCCAGTGGATTTACATTCGTATAAGGATTTACTGTATCAAGTTTCACTGCACTCGGATGGTTAAATTGCGAGAAACGTCCATGTGAATATTTATAATTCGCGTCACCGCCATGTTGGATTTGTGATCACCAGGTTATTTAAAGTCCTATAGGTGAACTTAACTTCATAGCCCCTATGAACATTAAAAAATGCAGTTTGATTGCTAAAATAGATTCGTAGATATTCAGTATCGTCTAAATATTTCGGATGGTCGCCATGTTGGATTGTTAAATGTATAGGCCATAGAGTCATGTACCATTAAAGGAAAATTATTGCGTTGGTTCATTATTCAAACTTTCACTTCGATCGCATGACTACATCACAAGAAATAAAAACTTAATTTTAACATTCGCACTGCCGCCATCTTGAGGTTATGTAAACAATTGAACTAAATTAGATACCAGAGGATTACAATGTGTATAAATATTTCCTGTACCTGGTTTCAGTGCGCTTGGAACATTAAATCGCGAGGAAGGTCTATTTAAAATTTTCAAATTCGCTTGGCCGCCATGTTCGTTTTGTAGTCAACCGGTTTTTGAAAGTCTAATAGATGGACTTCCAGTAGTGCCCTTTATCTCCGTAAAAATTTTTAGGGAGATACCGCTAATAGTTTCAGAGATATAGAATGCCGGTGAAATATTTCGCACATCCGCCATCTTGTGATTATGAAAACAATTGAACGAAGTTATATGTCGGTGCATTACAATGTATATAAACATATACTGTACCGAGTTTCATTGTGTTTGGTTGGTCAAATCACGAGAAACGTCTATTTAAAAGTCGCAAATTCTCTTGGCCTCCATGTTGGTTTTGTAGTTACCAGGTTTTCAAAGGTCACATAAGTGAACTTATAGTAGTTCCCTCTATCACCATAGAAAATGTCAGGGTAATATCGGTAATAGTTTCGGAGATATTGAATGCTGGTGAAATATTTCGCATAGCCGCCATGTTGGATTGGTGAGTCTTAACAAAATTTGAAGGGCACGGTCGAGGTCGCCGGGATTAGTGCTATGAACTTTCCTAGTTTCATTGAAATCGCTCCTGCCGTTTAGATTTTATTAGGGGGGGACACACACACGAATCACACACACACACGCACACACACACCCACACACACGCACACACACACGGACAAAAGGTGATCTCATAAGCCTATTTTTTCAAAATTGAAAATAGGCTAAAAAATGGCACTTAAGTTATGTCAGGTCATCCTCGACACCGTTCATCAGCTCAAAATCTGCTAGTTCTTAGTCTTCTTCCGCTTGAGGTCGGACGATATTGATGCGAATGGTTTCTTGTTCCTGGAAGACCTCACTGAAGAATTTTAGGTTGCCGTTCGCTGGCCAGTTTTCGCCGAAGTTCAGCTCTAAAAGCCGTCAGACGTCTTGTAGTTTAGTTTCTTCGAGTACAACACCTTCTTGAATTGGTGAGGGACCAGGATGTTTTGTTAAAATACATACCACCTCAAAATTGTAGAACAGCTCCCCTCGGACCAGACATGTTATTTTTTTGTTTTGCCAAATGTGAACATGATTTTCTTCGCTTTTTGGAATTGGAAATGCTTACTACCCGGATTTTTTAGCCTACTTTCGATTTTTGCAAAAAATGAAAGTAGACTTATGAGATCAACACAGGGCGAAAAAAGTGTGTCTGTCTGTGTGTGTGTATGTGTGTGTGTGAGTCTGTGTGTGTGTGTGTGTGTCTGTGTGTCTGTGTGTGTGTGTGTGTGAGTGTGTGTACTCTGAATGTCTGTCCCCCCCCTATCAATTCGAACACGGTGAATGCGAATTGAACGAAATTTGGTACAAAGGTAGCACTAGCAAAGGACACCTCAGTGTCATGTTTTATATCGCCGCCATCTTGACGGAAACGTAATGGCGGCCACACAAATGTTCAAAGCTTAAATCAAATTACGACTAACCTAATCATCCGATCTCTACAAAATTTTGCAACAACATACCTTAATGGGGGGAGCATCCTTTGACCAAACTAATAAGTCATCAGCGTAATAGTTTGCGGATGGCGGCCATCTTTGTGTGAAAATCGATTCCCCCTATTAATTCGAGCACGGTGCAACCGAATGGAACGAAATTTGGTACAGAGGTAGTACTAACAAAAGGCACCTCAGTGTCATGTTTTATATCGCCGCCATCTTGACGGAAACGTAATGGCGGCCACACAAATGTTCAAAGCTTAAATCAAATTACGAATAACCTAATCATCCGATCTCTACCAAATTTTGCAACTACATACCTTTATGGAGGGAGCATTCTTTGACCAATCTAATAGGTTATTAGCCTAATAGTTTGCGGGTGGCGGCCATCTTTATGTCAAAATTGATTCCCCCTATTAAATCGAACACGGTGGAACCGAATGGAACGAAATTTGGTACAGAGGTAGCACTAGCAAAGGGCACCTCAGTGTCATGTTTTATATCGCCACCATCTTGACTGAAACGTAATGGCGGCCACACGAATGTTCAAAGCTTAAATCAAATTACGATTAACCTAATCATCCGATCTCTACCAAATTTTGCAACTACATACCTTTTTGGAGGGAGCATCCTTAGACCAATCTAATAGGTCATTCGCCTAATAGTTTGCGGATGGCGACCATCTTTGTGTCAAAATCGATTCTCCCTATTAATTCAAACACAGTGAAACCGAATGGAACGAAATTTGGTACAGAGATAGCACTAGCAAAGGGCATCTCAGTGTCATGATTTATATCGCCGCCATATTGACAGAAACGTAATGGCGGCCACACAAATGTTCAAAGCTTAAATCAAATTATGTTTAGCCTAATCATCCGATCTCTAGCAAATTTAGCAATAACATACCTTTATGGAGGGAGCATCCTTTGACCAAACTAATAGGTCATCAGCCTAATATTTTGCGGATGGCGGCCATCTTTGTGTGAAAATCGATTCCCCTTATCAATTCGAACACGGTGAAACCGAATGGAACGAAATTTGGTACAGAGGTAGCACTAGCAAAGGGCACCTCAGTGTCATGTTTTATATCACCGCTATCTTGACGGAAACGTAATCGCGGCCACCCAAATGTTAAAAGCTAAAATGTAATTACGACCAACCTAATAATCTAGTCTCTACCAAATTTTGCAACACCATATCTTTATGTGGGAAACATATTGAGACCAAACTGCAAGAACATCAGCCCAATAGTTTGCAGATGGTGGCCAAGTATGTGTGCAAATCGATTCCCCCTATCAATTCAAACACGGTGAAACCGAATTGAACGAAATTTGGTACAGAGGTAGCACTAGCAAAGGGCACCTCATATTCATGTTTAATATCCCTATAGCACGTTGTATTTCAACAAGCTACTACAACCAACATTCAATCATACTCCTTGAAAAGGACAAAGAGTTATAACAATACCCATGCATTTAGGAGAAAGTAGGCTATATGTTCTTTACTGAACATCTTGTTTTACCATGCCATCCACATACGCTTTCCAATCCCTAACAGGACATTCATCTTGTTCCAGGCGAACTACTGTCGCAAATTTCTCAATGTGCTTGATGAATCCGGAAGGATTTTCAAAGACACTCTCTTTGCGAATTTGCCGTTTAATATTTCCAAAAACTCTGTCAGGTGGGATAAATTAGCGGCCCACAATTGGGAACCATAACTGTATTTCCTCTAGACATGCGGGAGCTTCTAGGAGTAACCAGTGAGATAGCATGCTGATCATAGTCATGTTTTTGTTCTGACCCCCACAGCCATCAGAGAATAACCGAAATATTTTCCACCTTAAAAAATTATGCTGGCCAGTTTGTGAAGAAATGTCGACGCTATTTGGTTTGATCCTTTGGCATGTTGATGATATTCTAACCAGACGTAAGAAGTTGTTCCCAACTCCAGATATCAACGGGTTCAACTACTTCAACTTGCACTATTTCTCCCACTACTTCTGCCGTTTCTGTTCTTCTCTCCGTATTTGGAACATCCACAATAGTCCACAAATGCAATAACTGCTTCACTTAAATCAACAAGATCATTCATTTTTCTGGCTTGAAATGCCCACAACCAAGAAACAACCTGTCAATCAAATGTGCTTATACACGGTGTATTTCGACAAGGCAGCAGGTCATTGTTGTGTACGCTTCCTCGATAGTGCAGCCAACTGAAATCTGAAACACAAAACTATCCTTCCCGATCGAAATAAATAATTATTTATTGTAAAGAAATTCTGTAGGAGGAATATTGGCAGTTCTTGTACCAGTTAGCGTGTTTTGCAGCCGTATGGGGCAAGGCAGACGCCATACTTATGGAACTTAGCGGCCTTAGGACACGTGGAGCATTAAACTGGCTTTGCAACCGTAGCCAACTTGCATTTAGCGGTTTTTGCAAACGAATGCGATCTTTGTTGGCCATTTTCAACGATTTTGAGCGGGATATGCACCCTGAAACTTATTCCATCGTGTAGCCAGTTAAAAGACGAACGTGACGATATGCTCAACTCAAAATCGACAAAAAGTGCACTTAGCGGCCTTTGCATCTGGGCTACTCATTTGGTTTTATAACCTCAATATGGCAGCTGTGCGAAATTCAAAAATTAAGTTTTAATTTCTTGTGTATTAATCATGCGATCGAAGTGAATGTTTGAATAATGAACCTACGCAATAATCGTCATCTAATAGTACATAACTCTATGCCCTACATACAGTGAGTCTCTGTCACGACTCGGCTGGCCGGCGCGCCCAGCTTATCTGTCTCCCGTTGACTCATCACTCCCCGCTCGGCATAATATAGCACTTCGCTAACGTTATCCGTGCATGACATGGTTGGTTGGTTCCTCAGTTTAGGGGCTGCGACAACACGGTCATGTAGCCCCGTGCACTTTCAAGTAGGGACTGCAACTTTGAATTTTTCAAATAGTTCCTACTTTTGCCGCCAAACGCCACCGTCAACGACTACTCGGCCTAGTTCAGAACTTAGCTTCTAGACGCCACCGCAGTCGACTCTTGGCAACGAACGTAGGAAACTAAGAGAGTTGTTTACAATCTTAACGTATACAATTTAGCTTCACACAGGTGTAATGCCATAACTCAATTGCATGGGACCACCAGCTTTACTTCCCCTCCGAAGGAAGGCATACTGAGGGATTTTTAACGCTCTTAAAAAATCCTACGGCTTCGGCCGGTTTTGAACCCGCTATCTTGGGAATAGAAGCTCAGCATGCTACCAACTACACCACTGAAGCCGCCGTTCATGACATGAGATAACAATTAAAATTAATAAAATAAGCTGCTACTACCTTATGACAGGAGATGTTCTAAATGTTCTCCTCCTACGTCTACACATTTCCGGCATCGTCTTAGGAAACTCCGATTCACACGCATATGTTCGTCTTTCGTAATTGAGGCTATGTCTCTCCGGATATGTTTGTATTTTTCTCGGGCGAAGCTTGGTTCCATTTATAACAGATATTGGAGTAGAGAACCCCCCCCCCCCCCCCCACACATCGCATATACGAAATTTCTCTACATAACGAATGGGTCGGGGTATGGTGCGCAATGAATGGATACATTATTATAGGGGCTATCCTTTTTGAAGGCACAATTAATGCACTAAGGTACAGGGATAATATACTCAAACCGTTTTTTTGACGAACTGACTGACACTAACTCTCGAAATTGATATATTCAGTAAGACTCTGCCGAGGGAGCGTGATGGCGCAGTGGCTTAGCTTCTCGCCTTTCACCAGGACGGGGTTCGAATCCCGGTGGCAGCGGGGTGGAATTTTCACCTGGAAAATCACGTGGCGTCAGGAAGGGCATCCGGCCTTAAATCCCCAGCCAAAACCAAAATGAGCCTGGTTGGCTCCGGCGACCCCAATTAATTGGGAAAATCCGAAGAAAGAAGAAGAAGAAGTAAGACTCTGCCACCGCGCATACAGCTCATGGCACATTAAACTTAATTGAGGAAATTTTTGAATACCGTGTAATTAGTACGGACTTATGGCTGACACGGTCCCCATGTTTAACTGTTTGTGACATTTATTTATATGGGTGCTTAAAGAATAAAGTGTATGCAAGAATCTCTCACACGTTGGGCGAACTGAAAGAACATATCCGGAGAGATATAAAGCCTCAATTACGGAAGACGAACTTCTGCGTGTGAATCGGAGTTTCCTAAGACGATGCCGGAATTGTCTGGATGTAGGAGGAGAACATTTAGAACATCACCTGTCATAAGGTAGTAGCAGCTTATTTTATTAATTTTAATTTTATCTCTTGTCATGCACGGATAACGTTAGCGAAGTGCTATATTATGCCGAGCGGGGAGTGATGAGTCAACGGGAGACAGATAAGCTGGGCGCTCCGGCCGGCCGAGTCGTGAGAGAGACTCACTGTATATAACAATCCAACATGGCAACCATCTGAAATATTTAGACGGTTATCAATATCTACGAATCTATTACAGCAATCATACTGAAACTTTGTATGTTGATAGTGGCAATTAACATAAGTATGATATATTATGAAAATAGGCAGTATAGTTCTCACGGAACAACTTGTTGAACTTACACTTGCTAATGTTAACAGCACTCTTATGAACAATGTGGAGAAATTAAACTAAAGTACATTTTGAAAAGTGTACGTGTTAAAATATAACACATATAAGGTGGAATATCATCCGAACATCTCAGGTTTGTATTTTGAAAAGTTCCAAAAACAAGGGAAATTTTATATCTTGAAAATCATTTTAGCGATAAGTTGAAATCAAAGTGTTTTCCAGTTTATAGAACATGCCATTACCATAGGACCCCCTTCTTCCATTTTAAGCACTAGCATCCATTTTGCTGTTCCATGTACCTTTGTCCATGCTTCTAACGCAACCTCTAACTTAATGTTATATTTTTTGGTTTAAGAGAAAAGGGAATGAACTTAAGTGGACTTAGTAATAGGACGCACGATTCGAGGAAATGAAATATAAAGACAATATATTTACCGTTTCAAAGATAAAAGTAGGGCTACGTAGATTGATATGGTAAAAAATAAATTATGACATTTTTAAAGATTTTGGGCATTCCGGAGTTCCTTAAGTATATAATTTCTATCGATGCTTTAAAAATTGAAATGTCTCGTTTATCCTCATAGACAAACCACCATGTTCCGTCCCTTAAAAGAACACCACAACCACCAACGCCACCACTACCACCACAATCATGATCAAAATAACTACATTGATGTATATTTTTGAGGCGTAGGACACCTTGTACTTTGGTGTGCGTTTCATTTCCCTGATAGTCAGATTCTGTGGTCGTTGTAGTAGTGCATCTGCGAATATTCTGGTTGGAGATGGGGTTGTCGCTCCAGGTAGTGAGTTACGCAATTTGTTTTCTTCCCTTGACATGACAAATCTAAGGTATATGTGAGAAGGGTTCGGTTATTCACATACTATCAGTAATCTGACAATATCATGAGGTGATACCTTCCTGACGTGGATGTGTCACTACACAGTTCTATTGTATCTGTTCGAATTAAGCATATAAAAAGTGGGAAGATATCTATGATCCTATGATTCACTTCAATAAATTCCATAAGCAACCTACATAACAATGTTTCGTAATGAGTAGGATTGATTCAATCTTTTCAGAACAACAGCGTTTTATGTTTATTGCTGTGCAGTTCCATTGGTATTTCTCGAGAAAGGATGACTTATGATACATTTTGATACAGTAGATTCCAATGTTACTTTATTATTTAAGGAGTTACTTTTGTGATGTTGACGTTTATTAGTATGATGATGATGGTGATGGTGGTGATGGCAGTGATGATGGTAATGAAGATGATGATGATGATGATGAAGATGATGACGAAAATGATGATGGTGATGATAGTGATGGTGATGATGATGAAGATGATGGCGAAAATGTTGATGATAGTGATAGTGATGATGATGATGATGATGATACAAAAGTGATGATGATGATGAAAATTATAATGATTAGCCTATGGTGATGACGAAAATTGAGATGGTTTTGATAGTGATGATGATGATTATGATGAAAATTAAAATAGTTATGGTGATGATGATGATGACCAAAATCATGATAATATTGATGATGATTTTTGTTTTAGGGGGTTGAAGCTTGTTAAACAGTAATACAAATTTCTACTATGTTCACATTTTTAATTGGATGCCTAAATAACAAATCAGCCTGATGTAAATGAGACGGAAAATTAAATTTATCACCTGTCTCCCGAATCACAGCAAGAAAAAAAAGTATAATATAAAGTATGCCGACCATATACGATAAACGAGTACATCAACAATGATGCTGAAGGTGGAAACTTTTAGTCCAATATTAGCGGACAGGCTGCGTGGCTCAGCGGTAACCTTATCACGTGCTGAGCTCAAGATAACAGGATTGAATCCCAGTGCTGTCAGTTGGATTTTAAGGATGATTAAATGTGAGGGATCCGTGTCAGTAGATTTACTGGCACGTAAAAGATCCCCTTTGTGACAATATTCTGACACTCTGGCGTCTGTAAAAGCCAATAGTATTATTGTTTTTTTCTATTATTGTTACAGATTTTAAAGGTTTTTCTTGTAAAACAGTTCATATTTCTGAAAACGAAATAATTTTCCTCGACCCCTTTGATCTACTGTACAAAACAAAACAAAAATCAGAAAACAAATGTCAAAACCAACATACAGAAAAAAAAACATAAAATAAACTAAAACAAAACAAAAGTTTGAACAAAATCAAAATTGGAAAACCAAAATTAAGCAATAAAGAAAACTAAAACAAAAAACCTGGAAACTGACACAAAACCTAAAACATAATTTAAAGTTACACTTAAACAGAACAAACATTTGAAAACATAGTTATCCAATAAAGGCTTAAACACTTTGGGTAGATGAGTAAATTACCTCTGAATAAGCATAAAATGCAGTAGGCTAGTATTTACCATAATAGGTAACGCAATATATTTTCCGTATTGATTTATAGAATCCTCATAAAATTAATACACCTCATCACTGCAATTCATGAAACATAGCCTACATTTAATAGAAGCACAAGTTTGGACTCTTCGATGGAGTCTTCTTCGGCTTATATCTAGGCTAATGTAAAATATATTCTAATGTAAACTTAGAGTAAACATAACTAAACTGTAAATAAAAAAATAAAAAATAAAAAATACAGAAATGGATATCCTTACAATCATATTAAATAATAAAAATGGATTGAAACAATATCATTTTTAAATGAGTTAAAGATATCAAAAACTGATGAATATAGTCAAAACATAAGTGCAATCAGATATCAAAATAAAAATGTTTTGAAATGTACTCCATTTTAATAGATGTTACATAAATTGTATTGATAGGCATATTATTTTAAGAAAAATAAGCATGAAACAAAAAATTAAAATTATTATTATTAATACGGCAAAAGGAAGAAACATATTATGTCCTGATAAAAAATACAATTTTAATTAAAATCAAACAAGTTCTTTGAGTCACATAATGCTCGTGATTACCCCTTGTACGTGTATGCATGTGCTATGATAATTAGAATGTTATTATGTTTAGCAGTAACAAACATTATGTTGAATGAATAGAACAACACTTGAATGGCGCGTGTATTTCTAACTGGTTTGGGATTAGGTCTCTCATGGCGTGTGCACGATAAGGGGCTATAACTCAGGTGTTTATCTTGCTCAGGAAGTGAAGAATGTGCACAACGTGTGATAGATGCAGCATCCCTTGCTCCATATCTCAGCGCGCACTGCAGGTGAAGACCAGAAAACCCAGAAGATACGGCATTTAACTCGAAACTTTATTAAAGCATGAAAGAACCATTTTGTTTGTGAACGCTGAAACTTAAAGATACACTAAAAGTGGAGCACTTTTACTAGCAATAAAGCGGTATCCTCTTCAAGAAAGACTTTTTGTTCCTTTTATTTTTTCTCTCAAATGGGATCGCAAGAACCCATCTCTTTCTTTCGGCAGTATACGTAAGCTGCTACTGCCTACGTTAACCTTATTTTCATCAAAATTTTCTGTCCCATTCGATAATTCTCTATGTTGTTGTTGAGGTTTATTTCTTTTAGGGTCGTCAGCCCCTTTTACTAATTAACTCAGCAATTGGGACCAGAAGTGATGCCTATCATTTCATATAGGCTACCGGGAGTCACGAAATCACACCTAATATTCTCGGAATATTTAAGGTGGTAGAATATCGTATTAGAGAAATAATTCAATCCGTTACGTACACACTAGAAAATAACCTTGTCTTGAAATAATCAAAATGTGTAACATATATTATTTTATTATTTTCAAAAATTTCTTAGACAGAAAATATTTTTAAATATGGTAGTATTATTGAATCTCATCTCCATTATTATATTTTTAATTTTTACCTGTTGAATCATTTCTCTGAACAGCACTAAGAAACTTATTGTTTTATCCCTATCATGTAATTTCATTGAAATGCAACTTCATACTTATTTCCTTTCTAAAATATTCACTTTGCATTGCTGATGAAGGCCATAATGTGACCAAAAACAGATCTTTAGAACAATAATATTTTATTTTAGCATGGCCATGGTGCCAGGGGCTAGCTTTGTTATTTGACGCCGGGAGTTCAGCTTGCATGTCGAATTTTGTTGTTCCTTGGAGCACTATGAAAGTCAAGGATATTAGATATCTAAGCTCCTTGACACTATAGAACTTTCTAGTAGAGATAGAAGGAACTTTTTGTTGGCGGAAAATCCCGATATTAAATTTTGCCATTATGAACCCGGCCTACTGCATTCAAATGGGTTCTTTAACATGCCAACAACGTATGACATGCGTGCCGAGACTTTTGTCGTCTTTCAAAAATCACCTGCAAGCTTGGGGTTGGTAGTCCGACACGATAACCATTCACCCACTGTGGCAAGTCGTAATATTTATTGACTTGTGATATCTTATCATTATTGAGGATTTAATTTACTTATATATTATGGACGGTCGTCATGGAGGGGTAAGTAACATATCCTCTAGAGCTCCCTATTAAAGGTTTAGTTATTTTGTTACTAAGATTGTTTCGAAAACGCTTTTTGAATGAATGACTTCTTGAGAAACGTTTGAACGTTTTTTTTAATAAATAAACGACAAAACATATCTTTATTCCACTTTCCGCTCAAATTTGTTTCTTTAGCCATTAATGCGTTCCATTCTTTTTTCCTTAATTTTATAAACTCACCGTAATGATAGTTCATGTTTGGCGGTTGTTATTGTCGTTAAAATACGCATCTATCCTTTAATCAGCGTTTAAGCCTGAGCGGTATACCGGTATTTTGTCATACCAGATGGTGGTAGTCTATTAAATACTACAAAATACCAGTGGCGTAAAGGCTACTGGTCTGAAGATCCGGGCTACCACTGAGCTTAATACACAAAACATGCTTTTGAACTGCCGTGCGAAAATAGTTCATATTTGAAAACACTTACTTTGACCATTCATTAACTTCACGACTAAATACAATTTAGACAGTTTAGAACTGCCAGCATTTATGTAGATGATAATGAAATGACGAGTATACTTTGGCACACAATTGCTGTCATATTTATAATATGAACTTTCTGACTGTATGGACGACGGTTGAAAGGAGCTTCTATCAAACTCTCTAGTATACAGTCATTGGCATTTAAAGCCCCCGCAGGTGTTTGTTCCACAATCTTCTTACAAAATCACAACTGGAACAGTTAAAACCAAACACTACCGGTTCATAAAGATTCTTCAGCATATACACATTTAAATAAATCACACATCGAAAATACTACAAATTCTAAAACATATTCACATCTATGCGTGCGATAATGTATATTTATTGTAGGCTATTTGTTGCTTTAAACGCGTTTAACTTCAAAGAAATCGCTGGCTGTAGCGGCAACTTGCTCGCTATGAGCGCTGTGCCATCCTCGGTACAAGGGTAGGTGCGGAGAGATGGGGAGAGCGGCGTAAGGCTGTCACTTTCTTGGTCTGTATCTACTGCGTTGCCGCGTTGACTACCTACTAACCATTATTTCTTTCGATAAAGAAGAATGTGCATGAAAGTCACGATTGTTTGAATGCTTTGTTGAAACTGTAATAAAGTGTTATTAGCCTACTTTTCACATTTTGCAAAAATGAGGAAAAAGTAGACTTATGAGATCGATCCGGGAAAATGTGTGTCTGTCTGTCTGTCCTTCTGTCTGTCTGGCTGGCTGTGTGTGTGTCCCCCCCTATCAACTCCTAAACGGCTGCAGCTATCGAAACCAAATTTGGTAAGAGCAAAGATCTATACCAGAATATCTCACCGCTATATTTTAAATTGACGTCAGTGCTACCATCTGCTGAAAAACCGCAATTGTAATTTGAGCTCTATGTTGGATATCTCAGACGTTATGCAAGCGAACTATTCCAAAATTAGCACTCACATAGACAATAGCATTCCAGATTAATTTTCAGAAGATCATATGTGCCAGTATTGCCAACCTGATTATAAGCCTGCCGATAGGTACAATTTCTAAATGCATGTAAGTTCTATACTATCGATTGGATTTCAACCAGATTTCGTATGTACTATGTGTACTACAGCAGATGTGACTGTGCGTATTCTAATGAGCCACCAGGGCGGCCAACTGTTAATAAATACTCTCACTATGTTTTTACCCTAATGTCAATATATCAGAAAGTATGAAAGTCAACAGCTCTAAACCTTGCACACGTATAGTACCTGATATTCTGCCTTACTTCGGTGTAACTTATATACATCAGTGCTGCCAACATGATTCTAAGCCTGCTGATAGGTCCAGTTATTAAATGCATATAACTTCTATACTAACAAATGGATTTCAACCAAATTTCGTATGTGCTTTGTGTACCATAACAGTTATGACTATGCGTATTCGTAAGAACAAGCAGGGCTGCCAACTGTTAATAAATACTCTCTCTATTTGTTTAATCCTAATATCAATACATCAGAAAGAATCAAGTCACCATCTCTAAACTTTGCACACGTAAAGTACCTGACATTCTAGATACATTTGGAGTAACTAATATACCTCAGTGCTGCCAACATGATTCTATGCTTTGTTTGTTTAAATTTTTATTTACATGTAACTTTCATACTAACAAATGGATTTGATCCAAAATTGGCACTATAATAGATCGTAATATTTCAGATTAATTCTGAGCATCACATACAGTACATTGCATAGTTACCAACATGATTTTACGCGCTCTGATAAATCCAATATCAAACAGCATGTAACGTCCATACTATCCATTAGACTTCAGCCAAATTTTGTAGGTGCATTCTATACCTTAAGAGATGGAACTAAGTCAGACTATTCAGAGTCACCAGGGTTGCCTACTGTAGTAATTTACTCTATTACTTGATTTCGTCATTATTCTAGAAAGGTCTATATACATTGGCATCAATCTGAAATTTTAAGAAAAGTAGGCTCTTTAGTTCTTCACGGAACTACTTGTTTATGTCTTTTAATGTAATTTTCATGGATTACCGCCGGTAGCCCCGGTAGCCCTAAGAATAGAATACCAGTATGCTGCTCCACTATTCATTTATACCTTGCGTTATACGTGTGAAGTGAAGAACCTTCGTAACACATCCATCAGAATCAATCAAAATGTTTGCCGCCAAAATGTTTTTCAGTCGGTCAACACGATTGTACCTAATTGTGATGGGTTATTACTTAATCTTAAAAAAATACATGAGATTAATAAATACACTTTGATCAAAAGTTTCGATCATCAAGCGATCATCATCAGATCCATTATACTTAGGAGATTAAACCTATGTCTAAAAGTATGGGTGAAAGATTTTAAAATATGTACACTTATTTAGTTGCAGTATAAGATGCAACTAGTCAATATTTGTTAGTTATAGTCTATGTGATGTCTTGTTAAGATGCTGAATGTGGTGATTGACCTTCAAATTTGCTTGCTTAGTGTGATTATATGATTGTTGTTAAATGGTCAGTTCAAATTGAATTGCACAGGCTACTTATCTGGTTGAGTCGTACCCGGTCCAGTTGAGAGCAGTTCACTTCGTCACTCTCTGTTAAGGCAACACTGAAAATGACTTCAGACACCATTTATTTAATTTAAGAGCAACATTATTTGAGAGGATCAAGATAAAAATAAACCTTAAACGTTTATGATACCGCTTCTATACAAAGCGCTTCAGCGTTCATTTTTAGGAAACGTTTAGCCTAGTTTTTAGAAAAACGTATAGTTTAAGAATCGTTTGATTATGGAACGATTTTAAACGTTTAATCGAAAACGGTTAATCGGGACGTTTCTGAACGTATGGGCCAGTATCTCTCCTCATTTTATGGAGGATAGAGCGCAACCCACTCAGCCTAGTAAGGAAGGGTAACGTGAGTCATTGTCTTGTTAGTTGCGTGCAGGTAACTTGCAAACAGTAGCTTTTGATTGTGTAAGTGTAATTAGAGAATAGTATGTTTCCCCAAGTAATAAGTAGCAAAACTTAGAACAGATTATTTATACTTTTCTCAAAGTAATCAGTTTAGTTTCAAATTTCATACCTGGCTATAAGTTATTCTCGAAATAATATCAACATATGTTTGTTCTGAGGTCAAAACAGAGCTGCTTTCATCTCTAAGAGCATGTAGCTTGAAACATCAATACATCGTTATCAGTGATCGAGAATTGTTTCAGCTACAATAAATATGAAATTCCTTGCATGAATGTTCACCCATTCACATATGATTCCCTAGTCAGGAAGGGTCGAAATACGTTAACATTTATTGTAGACTGTGAATGGTATAGCGGGGGAATGGTTTAGTTACGTTATATAAATATTCTCATTTAATAAATGTAATAATAAAATCTAGTAGACTAATCGTACGCCCTATTACTTAGTGTTTGCTTTAATGTTTCACACCAGAAAAGGAACAATGAAATTATGCCCGGAACAGATCTATTAAATTGTAAGTGAACCTTCTAAAAGTCAATGTAACTGGAATCACTTTGGTGGAGGCTGTTCTATGAAACCTATCGGGCAACATCGTGTCAAGGGTCGCATAGCAACGTAGGAAACCAGTTGGATAGTGTGTCTCCCTCTCCACGAGACCAGTCTTATTGTCTGCCTGCGTGAGCTTCACCTGGTTAACAGTTACTGCTTATCTTGTTCACGTTTCTTAGATTTGTAATGTTTAGTCACAATACCAGGTTACTTCGTCTCGTCTAATGGCTTGTGGGTTAATACACAGTAGTTAGGTAATGCTGCCGAATGTGACATGTTATCCTCGGGTAATTTCCCAAACCACGCATATATACTACTCGTGTACGTCTTCCGGTATTTCCCAACATAGGGAATCGTAGGGTGTGTGGGCTAGAAACGGGTGCTCTCAGCCTTATCAGGAGAATTAAGTATCTCTCTGATCAGAAAGATCAGGAATGTCCAATAACAGTTAACACGTTGCTCACACCCACCCAGCTCAACAATTCGAAATCGACAGTCACCAGTTAGAGGAAGGAGAAAGAACGAAGAGAAAACTATGGCAAGTTCTAGGACGGAATTAATTCTTCCAATTACCTGCATTGCTGAAGAATGTGTAATCTATGAATCGCCCTTCTGAGTCACTTAAGAGCACACAGACGGAGGAACTGATAAGACATACTCGTTCTCGACTCATATCCCGACGACGACGACGACTTGGCACGAAGATGCCCTTATTGCTATTCGGATTCTCATAATTTTACAATGTGTTTCAGCTTCTCAAAACCAAGATGGTGGACGTATATAATATTGAAACATGCAACTCTATAACATAGGATGTAATTCACCAACTGTCACGACGTTTGATCAAAGGGTTCTTTCATATTAAGAATTTCTCTCACCCACTTCACAAGACTGCCAAATTAGAAATTACGCTCAGTCTCCATATTGAATATTCAATTATTGCAATCAGTAACGTAGGGTGAAATTGATCAATAATTATTCATAATGTTGAATTTGGGCTTATGCCGTGTTTTATTATATTAATATTCGACGCGTTTCGAAGGAAACCATGTCTTTCTTCGTCAGGAATAATCTGGAATACGACAATGTTGCTAAGAGAAAGCAACGAAGAACATATAGAAGGTGCCCAAAGATGGACGCCATTATAGCCCCATGTTAGGGACAATGGAAAGCAGCAGTGAATTACTTTCTCAGGGTTCTGATAATAGGTAGCCAGGATTCACTGAGATTGTAGCCGGTGTCGCGGTTGAAATTATCTGGGTGTTTACGTATTTCAACCGCCTCCCTGATGATTCTGGGACGATATTGCTTTATTTGATGAGGATACTTAGTTCAAAATTACTGTGTTTAAACCAATTATGTCTAACTATTTTACGTGCGTACTGGTATTAAAAATAAGTCGTTAACTTAAGTTGTAAGTGAGAAAATAGTGCAATATTTGTTTGGTCGATGGTGCTGCTTATACAGTATAAAACAGTGTAAGAACCTTACTTTCACAAGTCACTAGTCTAACAATTTGAGAATTACGAACAACTGCCACAATGAGCACAGCAAACCATGACATTTCTCTTACGTCGAGAATTTACAGTAGTATTTATATTAGAAATAATCAGACACACTTATTAGGTATTGGTTCTGTACACTCAATGGATAGTGAACAAACTTTTAGAAACTAAAACATTCAAGTTGCGTGTTCTCTATATAAGGCAAGAAAAGAACGCATTTCAGTTCCTTTACAAGTAATATTTTATCTTAATCATGATTTTGATTCGCGACGAATTAAAAAGCCTACCGGTACTCTTCTTAAAAATTGAATATTTAATACCACTTATGTACCTATATAGACAGCACTGGTGACTCAAATGGATACACATAGTCATATCTGTTGTGGTAAACGAAATTCGGTTAAAATCCAATTGATAGTATTGAACTTAAATGCATTTTGAAATTGGACCTAACAGCTTGCGTAGAATTATTTTGGCAACTCTGTTACGTATGGGCTCCTGATAATTAATCTGAAATATCTTTATATAGGCCTATACGTGTGACAGTTTTGGAACTGTTCCTATGCATATCTTCTGAGATATCCAACAGATCTTAACTTTCAACTGTGATTCTTCAACAGTTGGTAGCACTGAAGTAATTTTGAAATATGGCCATGAGATGTCCTATCATAGATGTTTACTCATACCAATTTTGGTTTCGGTAGCTGCAGCTGTTTATGAGTTGACAAGGAGGGGGGCACACACAGATGAAAGGACAGACAAACAGACAGACAGACAGGCACACATGCACATCTACTCGGGTGATCTCATAGGTCTAATTTTTCATCATTTTTGCAAAGTATGAAACGTAGGCTAAAAATGTAAATGCACTCATTGGCCATTCTTATCACAATCAACTCCACCAGTGACCGTAAAACCACCAAGTTGAGGTTCCATTATGCATCCTATCATTATTATTAACCCTTTCACGAACTGATTGCCGGCGGTCGAGATGGGAACTATTCCTTGTTTACTTGTGTCACACGTCAGCCTGCATCGTTGACAGGTACAGTTGCGCGAGTAGGATATGACTCAGCTCCAATAGTCTCAGTTATCGTTTGCCTCTCCGTGGTGACATGAGCTCCTGTGACGCGCAATGCTGCTTGTCTTATGTGCAGAATGAACTCTTGTCATCGCTGTGTTCCCCGCTTCGTCCCGCGGGGCAGCTGCTACAATCAACAACAAACACTGGTGCAGCCAGGCTCAGCGGCAAATGTCTAAACTCTTGCAATTTGTGTGTACTGTACTTCGAAGAGCTCTGTTCACACAAGTGGTATGTATTACACGAACACTCATCACCCAATCAACTATTATGAGAGTGTTGTAAGGTTCTGTGGAGTGACCTATTTCTTTACATTGGGCTTGTTTGATCTTCTGCCATGCTCAGCCTCTAGTATCAATATCTAATGCTGCATTTCTGTCTTCGTTAATGAAAACCTTTTTACAGTCTCTCCCTTCACCGCCTCATTCCATCAATCATTCGAGCCGCCCTCATATCTGTCAACTGGTGTCTGGGTGCGGATAATGTGCGGCAGAACATTGCTGCTATGAATACATCACAGTGTACTGCAATTAATGAGCATGTGCAAACTTCCACTTTCGAAACTAAAATAAGTTTTATTTTCCAACCAGTGGTGGATAGTTTAAATGAGTCTTAGGGTAAACGGTGCTACTTCACATGTATACGTACCTATTGGAATATCTACATTAATAAATATTGACATTTGCATGGCTTTGTTAATTTACTAATGGTTCACGTTTCTTTTTTATTTTCCCGAGTCATAAACCACTCTATGACAGATAGGAAGAAAATAATCATTTTTGCCGACTGGTTTTCACGTTTATAATTTGTTATCCTATCACTCAGCAGGGACGGAAAGTGGAGTAATTATGAAGGGAGCCCATTAAAAAGAAATTGTGGTATTTTGTCGTAGATGGACCCGAGAAAGTAAACTTTAAGTGCCTAATATTCAAACCTATTGAAGTGAAATTTCGTAAAATGAACCAATATTATATCAATTTCAATGAGTGATCGATATGAGTTTATAACGATCTCATGGCTTGAAGTGTACAATATATGCGAGTAAGTCTGAAAGTTGTACGAGTACTGCAGAGAATCAGTCAGTAACTTAGTTTACACCCAAGTCCCTGTAGAGTGAATGCTAAATGGCACAACAGTCCATAATGCAAATGAATGAAAGGTCGCTAGCTGAGGGGTGGTCACCCGTGTTACGTTTGATTCAGAGAAATTTGATTATTACCTAATGTTTGTTGTTATTGTCGATTGTCGTCATCATCGTTGTGGTTGACATTATTGGTTAGTTCTTGGTTGTGGTACTGTTTATGGTACTGATCGTGTTTCATTTTAGGAACTAAGGACATCTTGGTTAACGTGTATTTTCCATGCTAAGAGTTGTTGAATCTTATAAAACAGACGTCATATCTAAGACTATTTTCTGCAATTGATATATTGGATGCCAATTGTTTGACTCCCAACACTTTATGATAGCCTGGTTACAGACTTCGTCAAAACGGGTCCAATCTAGCGTGTGCTACACTGACTGGCACCCAGCTCTTCACTGACACTGAGCGAGCAACTTTGGACACTTTCGATTGATTCATATGCAAGCCATCAGTGTAGGATGATGCAATCTATAACTGATATCAGCTCTCCTTTTGAAAGAAGCATGAGCATTAAAATACCGACTGAAGGAGAATCTTTTAAGGTACGGTAAGGAAGACCCGTCTAGAGGCGAAAAAAATGAAAAACTATTTTTGGGCGTTTTAGGTTATTTACAATGTAGAGAACAGAAATTTGTAAAAAAAAGTCGAATACATTTGTAAAATGGTCATTTTGTAAGTTATAAATGACTATGCCGCACCATGAATGACAACGCCTGCTTTTACAGAGATTTATGTTTGTGCGTGTAACTTCTGAACTATTGTAGATAGATTTCTCAACTCACTTCTTGTCTGCTCTGTTGAGCGCAGACTTTGTGTTGGTAACAATAACAATTTCTTGCATTGTTTATGTTACGAGTGGTTACTGAACATCGTCATCACTGTGATTTTTCACTGACCTATTGAAGAAATATTGTTTAAGGGGTGGAACAGCGAGGTCATCTGCCCCAATTATTAATAATTGAATTGTTGAATTGAGGAGAGATACAAGTCCACTTATTTGCAAACAGATAAGTTGAAATAAGCGTTTATTTATGTATTTATATTGTTTTCTTTACTTACTTATTCATTTGTTTACTTTTTTATTCGTTAATGTATTTATTTATTAATTTATTTATTTTAAAGTTAAAGAAAGTAGGAGAAGCAAAATAACCAGTGATGGACGAAATGATACAACTTATGGGTCAGGAATGTTCTAAGAATTGTCAGAGGTAAAAAAAAATAAAAAATAGCCGAAGCCGTCGGATTTTGTAAGAGCGTTAAAAATCCCTCAGTATGCCTTCCTTCGGAGGGGAAGTATAGTCGGCGGTCCCATGTCATAGATTTATGGCATGTTAAAGAACCTTCCACTAATTGCACCCGTGTGAAGCTAAATTGGATAGGTTAAGAATGTAAACAACGCTCTTAGGATTCTACGTTCGTTGCCAAGAGCCGACTGCGGTGGCGTCTAGTAGCTAAGTTCTGAACTTGGCCTAGTAGTCGTTGACGGTGGCGCTTGGCGGCAAAAGTAGGAACTATTTGATAAATTCTAAGTTGCAGTACTTAAATAAAAAAACAGATAACACACACTAATACAGTCATCACAATTAATAATGGTTATCAGACAGATTCTACACACACACAAAGTACACGGGGGTACATGACCGCGTTGTCGCAGCCCCTAAACTTAAGAACCAACAAACCAAAAAAAAAAAAAATTTAAACTTCAATCTCATTTTTCTCAGTTTACCATTTGTAATAAAACTAATTTCTTTGATGTAACAACATCATCCTAATGAACAGTAATAAGAAGGGATATCGCTTTAAATAATACAGTCTAAAAATTGAAATAAAATATTTTTCCACATAATTTTGGATTAAAATAGAGTACCTTAAAAATAAAATCATATTGGCAAAATTATTTCGTTTTTGTAAATAATCCTTCTTATTATTTCAGATAATGAACCAAACATCCTGAAATTTCAATTGGATAACCCAAACAGATTTTGAGTAAATTTGAAGATTTAACATGGGCGGGACAGGCAGTCTTCTGGACTTGGCATGCACAAGTACGATCATCGCACTGTATGGTGGCAAGCCTGATATAATTAGAGTCCAGATGCAAAATATTATATTTCGTTAGCGAAGAATATTACCATTCAAATTGGTTTAGAAACAAATTTAAGATAAAGTTATTTTTCGGCCATCGATTTCCATGATCTTCAAAATTGCTATTTCATGTTTAAATGAAAAAACATCAAAGTTGAATTTCAGGAACTTAATATCTGCTCTCTTCTCAAGGAACTTCATTGCCCACTTGAAGTTACATTCTATCCAACTAATGCCGAACCATCCGGGGTCAACTGATATCTTCGGGCCTAATTGTCCACCGATTAAACTCCCATTCAAACTGACCTAGGAACAAGTTCTAGAGAAAATTATTGGTAGCCTCCGCGTCTACATTCTGAAAAATGATATGTGTAAAACTCCTCAGTGGAGTCAGTTGATATTTGAGGGTGCGCAAATGTGAGGGAGCTGTGCCAGTAGAATTAGTGGCATGCTAAAGATCCTCTTCAGGGCAAAATATCGACAGCTGTGTGTCTGTAAAACCCTCAGTAGTGTAAAGAGACGTAAAATCAAAAACATTACATTACACGAACCTCTGCTTCAGATCAAAGTAATTCACGTCTTTTGGACTGTTGCATTGATCGTAGAACTATTCTTTTTAAATTCTTAGACAATCTATGTGTTCTCCATTCATACTTTTGGAACACCAAATAGGAACAATTTCACCAACTAGAAGTCGTCTTCTACTGGAACTGAATTGACCATATGAAGTGTCAGTCTATCCTATTATGCTAAGGTAGCCGTGGTGTACTGAAATCTTCTGGGCTAATAATCCACCGATTCGAGAAAAAAATATTTTGTCTATTTAGAGAAATACTCACTGGGGAAATGTATATGAATATGCGTTCAGTGTTGGAAGTCTACACTTCAAAATATCTCCAACTCCGTGGAACTAAAATATTGTTCTGTACCTAACATTTTATCCCTTCCCTACAGCGCTATTTCCAACTTTCTCAGCACACTCAAGTATTCTGAGTATGCTTTACCTTCCAGAGGTGTTACCGGATAAGAGCAGCCTGGCTTTCAAACAAGTGTTCTTCATGGAGCTCTCAATTCACCACTTCATTGTTGCTAAAATTCAGTAGTCTAAAACCATTTATTCTCTGGTAAAACAACATAAAGGGATACTATTAACTATTTCATTACCTGATAATGTTCACGGATCCGTGCAAGGAGAGTATGGGTCGATTTACATGTGAGTGTAGCCATGTGCGCTCGCTGCATAGGGGAGCTAAAAATCAAGAAATTGACGATCCATATCCGGACTCTAAAGGTGCCAGTTCTGAGTGTGGTTATATAATCAACATAATTGCTCTTCCGTTGGTGAACACAAGTGTGTCCAAATAGATAGGGCGAAGAATTAAAATAATTTTATTACCTTATTACCCCAAAGAATTATTTATACACACTTCTCTTAGAAGAGTGGGGTTTAATTGGATGTTATGTTTTGCTTGTCAAGTGAGCATCATAATATCTAAACACACAAGACAAAACTGCTCTAGAAAACACCACCAAAACCCACAATGCCACTCACGAACAGTCACGGCCCTCCAACAAAAACTGCAGAAGGTACAGCAAAATATTATAAAGTGCGGCTAGCACTCCTGGTAAATACTAAATCAATGAACATCTGAAGAATGAACTACTTATTTTAATATCTACAAGGTTGTGAAAATGAGGAATGATAACCCAACCCACAAACAGTCTATCATTTGCCGTGGCTTAAGCGGGTTGTTGTTATAGAGCAGCGACTGTTTTCTGGTGGCATTGTTGGTTTTGGTAGTGTTTTGTAGAATACTTTTGTCTTGTATATTCGGGTCTGATGATGCTAGTTTGGCGAGCGAAACTTTTTATGTAATGAAACCTCACCATGTTTTAGAGAAGTTTGATAATTAGTGGGTATGAACAATTCAAGTAACATGTCTTACAGGTAATAGGCTGATAAAATAATTGTTACTCTATGTAGGCACATTTGTGACGACCGACTGAAGAACAATTCTGTTATTGTTTATACAGACAACACTGAAAGATGGGTTGTAACATTTTAATATGTGATTTTCTACACACCTTCCAGGCAAAGAACTCTGGGATAGTACATTATATCAAGTCTCAGGTACCTCACACAATCCAGGATGGACTGTGCATTTTTGTTCACACGCCTTGTCACCCCTGAATGTGAAGTGAATGGAAAGATAGTTGATGCCGAATCAAATATTTGGAGGTTTCTTGTGATATTCGCAGCCTGGTATTTCAGCACAGACACAGAGTTCTCGACTAGGTCCTCATGAGCAGAAGACAGTTTCATATAAGTTCACAAAGAGCCCATCCCATAATTAGCGAATCTTGATTTGACAGAGAATTAGAGATGTAGTATTGTCCATAAACATGTACTGTATTAAATTTGATCAAACCTCACTTAGTGATATTATTTAGAGTCGAAGACAACCCGTCAACGGAGAGTTGAATGGACCAGTATTCTATTGTGGTAAGCTACTGAACTTTCAATCTCGCGATTGCAATTGTCCGTGAGAAAATGGATTTCCTCCGATAATTGATGTGTAACATCTTTCCACTCGGTTACTGGATAGTTTTGTGGGAGTGATTTGAAAATTGGGGGCGGAAGTGGATCGGAACGATCGAGCTGGCAGTGGTGGATCGAACGGAAGTATGCACTGCCCGCTCGATCGATCGAAAGGAAGTGTACTAGCTGGCAGTGGTGGAAAACGGAAGTATGCACTGCCCGCTCGATCAATCGAACGGAAGTGTACTAGCTGGCAGTGGTGGAACGAACGGAATTCTAAGATGCACTGCCAACTCGATCGATCAATCCAGCGGGAAGTGGTAAGACACAGCTGACAGTGGTACGAGAAACAATAAGCGCGCGGTGTCGGAAATTGATACCATGACGTAATCTCGGCCATGTGGAATGTATATGACATACTGAAAGGAAAACGCTCATGCGAAGTCTGGTGTCAAGTGATTGAAACAAATGACATGGTGCATGTTCGAAGTCTTCGTATCAGTATTTAAATGGTAAAATGCCTTAATATCAAACATTGTAAGTAGTCGGCATTGCAGGTATTATGTTTCGGCACAATGGCTATTCAAATATTAACCCACATAACGGTAATGCAGTCATCAATAAAATATAATCGTTGTGGTTATACGAGAATTGAGCAAGCCTTCATGAACTATTACTGAATACATTCTCTTTACTCAAAAGAGGGCCTATTCATAAGGCATTTTAAACTCAATTTCACGCAGGAACATTATCGAAACAAGCAAAATATAAATGAAACTTAATTCCGTAATACAGTATTATTGGAACGTGGAAATAGGTAAGTCACCATCTTGTGCACAAAGTTTGCGTAGTTGAAATAGCCGTGGTGTTAGTGCTTCTGACTGTGAATGTAGAAATCTAGGGTTCGAATCCCGGACAGGGTAGATATTTTTGCTACAAGATTATGATTTTAAACGATATTTATCATATCAATATGACTCATTTTAACAGAATCCATATGAAATTTCGTGTTGGTCTGTGAATGAAGAGGACCTGTTTATAAGGAATTGTAGGTTATGAGTGGTGTCACGTCTATTAATCTAGTTGATCCATATCGTATTCTTTATTTAGGCTAGTGCTGGTGGAAGCTACAAATCATCTAATAAAATGAGTTCCGTATTATAAACTTCAATACATGTCAAACAGTGCCTTTTACAATAGATTAATATTTGTGCCAATAATAGTATAAAATACCGGTGTATCAACAATTTCACGCGAGGTTTCTTCTTTGCCAGATGTTACACATCATATGCGACTACTGTAAGGCTCGATGTTTTTAAAATTGCAACCACTACTGAACCATCAGCTATGAAGTCGAGTATTCAAGTAGAGAAGGGTATTCTCTATGCCAGTTGTTTCCTAGCAACTACTTCCATTCACTAAAATAATACATTGCGATATACTGCAGCCATTTTAAGAAATCGCACGGAATCATCTAACCGAAGAATTCAGACCTACCGGAACATAATTGCGCTGCAAGACAATGCGATGCCCCACATGTCATTGTTCATCCTTAAAATAATACAATAAATCGTGTGTAATGTCTTAAAAACTCAACATGTTCACAACATGTTGCGCAGTGTGACGCCTGAGTCTTTCCGTCATTACATAATTCATTGAATTGAATAGAGTTTGGCAATTTATAATTAATAATTGAATTATGTTCTTGCCTCCAAGATAGCCCAATCTTCTATGGATCAAAATTCCTTAGCGTTGGGAAGAATGCTGAATAAAGGTTTCCTTAATTACACACAATTTCATTTATTTTCATTGACGAGAGTTTCGACATTTCTGGACAATATTAAGACACATAGGGTTACCAAATTTTTCCCTTTGTGACTACAGCTAACAATTTGAAGAACTATAAAGTAAATAAATATTTTGAAAGAACCTCCGGTGTCATACCTTCGGTTCTTCCTAATTTCATTTGCGCTCGTCCATCCATTGTATTTGTTTTCAATCAGTCTGTTAAAATTAATACTTCATCAGTAGGAAATGCACCGAAATGTTGCAACCATTACGTACAGTTGTGGAAAATGCTCACCAGACTGCATACAATTCACAACCTTGTGCAAAGTATTCAGAACCAGCTCCACAATGATAGTCTACACAAATCAATAATACGGAAAATGTCCCATGTAGTTGCAGGAAAGAAGCTAGTGGATTTACGTGATCGTTAATGTCGCTATCATGAGCCCACGAACCTCCATTGCTACGTAAAATCCAAACCTCAAGGCGTGATATTTCACTTCGAAAATTGCTCATGCATTGACTGGGAATCAAACCCAGTAAAAGGATCAGCGATGGTCTTCTGGATCAACAGATATCATCCAAACGAATGGCGTATTGCAAGGCGACCCCATGAGCCCGATATTGTTCAAATATGTTCACGCACGACGTCGCCCAAATGGTAACAACACCAGGCGTGAAGTTGGTCCTCTATGCAGATGACATGGTCTTACTAAGCAACAACAGGGCATCAATACAAGAAGCACTCATCAAACGAGAGAAGTGGCCACAAGACAACGACATGTGCATAAACCAGGACAAAAGAAAGATTATGAAGTTCCGCAAGGGAGGGAAACTATCGTCCAAGGACATCTTCACCTGTGGAAATCAAACGTTGGAAATAGTAAACTCGTTCAAATACCTAGGAGTAACTCTACAAGTCTCCGGACTGACTTTAACCAGACACATAGAGGACAAAACCGTCGCCGCGATAAAGGCCACAAAGGTGATCCGAAACCTGAAAACCCTCTCCCTTAGAACCACAATGGCACTACTTAAGCTAAAAGTCGCCCCAGTGGTGTCATATGCCATCGAGATGATATGGCCACACCTAAGCCACAAAAACCTACAGTCTCTCTACAGAGCCAAGACCAGATACGTAAAGCGAGCTCTCTGCATTTCCAAATTCGCGCCAACCCGACTTGCGTACCAGCTAGCAGGTACTAGATCTTTAATTGAAGATGTAATGACTACCCACAACCTGGCTTCAACCCCAGCCTCCACAAAATTCCTTGAGGAACAACTCCTGAAAACATAAGAAATAAACCCGGAGTTCTATCAAACCCCGGCCATGATCAACCAAGAATGGAAAGAAGCAAACTTCGAGCTACGCCACAACTACACGAAAGGCGCAATACATGGGTTTCATCATCGCTTCTGTAACAGGAAGGGCTTTCATGAACCATCCATAGACTGTGTGTGTGTGTAATCTGCGGTCTACACTGCCCAACGTATCACCTGATTGAGTGCATACAAAGAACATTACCTCTGTCCCACTATGCAAAAGTCTGAACGGTTGCTATATTGTGTAACATGATCCTACTTACTGTATGGCCATTGGCTGCAATAAATTATATTATTAAACCCGGTCCGCCTTGGTGAGAGGCAAGGAGATTGACAACCGCACCACCACGCCTCCACATTTGAATGCACTTGTACAGATATTTGCGGTTGTTGATTCATGCACGGGTTTTCCGATATCTTGGTCATGTATTCTTGTGTACTTGGTTGTAAGTGGAATTTGTCTGACAACCTGTCATTGTGTTGGCTGTATCGGTGTGTATATTTATAATTCGGACGGGGATGTGGAAGGAGGCGGCATTTGTTTCGAGTAGAAGTAGAAAACCTCAGAAAACCTCTTCTAGGATGACTAAGGTGGGAATGGATCTCACCTCATTTCAGTTTTGACTCACGAGGCTGAGTGTACCCCGTTCCAGCCCTAAGAAGAGGTGTATTTTTTCGTAGATAAGTGATCCGAGAATTTGTTTAGCGTACAATACAGGAGAATGCAAATCTGGTACATAAGGTCATGGCCACTTCCTTCCCAACGCTAACCCAAATTTAACATTTTTCACAATATTACAGACACGTTGCTAACACAGTCAGAAAGATTTCTCACACATCCACGTACTCAGGGCTAACGATCAATATGCTACATGCTCCTGAATAGAACCACAACCATTTATTATTGTTATTAATTGCTTTTAACACCTTTGATCTATATTAATTTTGTAATGAAACAAGTATACAATCCCAGTTCTTGATTCCACGATTTTACAGTTAGGTTAAGCAGCTTACCTGGGGATCAATGCTATTCTTTAAAAAGATCCCGGATTGTAGGATTTACTGTGATACATAGACTGAAAACATTATTCGTATTAAACGTAAATATTAGGAAGTAACGTAAATATGATTATCCTATGACAATTATAAAATGAATCCTGTTTTATATTTTAACATTCAAACTTTGACATATATCTGGTAACTAAACATATTCAAAACAGCGTGAATGTTTGTGAAAGGTGGCCGTCCGATTTACCTCTGACATTTATATGGTCTGACGTTAAATCCCACGCTGTTACTGATCATTCAATATGGAGTTCATTGCTGACAGTTTAGTTATAATACCCCTCTCTGCAACTGTTGTTAAGTGTGAAATACGTGCCAACTCTAGGGACTTTTCTTTGATCAACACTCCCTAAATTTAAGGATGACAATTGCATATACACAATGCGTGTAAATATGTGAATCGTGTTACTGTTCAAATCTCTGAGCCACTGTATATATCATATTTAAGTTGCCTTTTCCATAGCAGGTTCCATAGTGCTGTGAAAAAAATTGTAGACCTCAGTTCCTTATCGATAATTCTCCGGTAGATAAATTCCCAATCCAAACGTAATTTATTAGACAGATTTCATACATTTTTTATTATAACGTCCATAGTCAAGTCGAAAATAAAACATTATTACATTTGTTGCTGATCAGTTGACCAACTCGCTTATGGGAACCGTATGATCTTAAGACGTAAAACTTATCAGTTATTGAACATAATCTTACTAACATAATAAAGTAAGGTGGCTTCGGTTTCGTAGTCGGTAGCATGCTGAGCTTCTATGCCCAAGATCGCGGGTTCAAATCCGGTCGAAGTCGTCGGAATTTTTAAGAGCGTTAAAAATCCCTCAGTATGCCTTACTTCGGAGGGGAAGTAAAACCGGCGGTCCCATGTCATGACATGTTAAAGAACCTTCCACTAATTACACCTGTGTGAAGCTAAATTGTATAGTTTAAGAATGTAAACAACGCTCTTAGGTTCCTACGTTCGTTGCCAAGAGCCGACTGAGGTGACGTCTGGTAGCTTAGTTCTGAACTAGTAGTCGTTGACGGTGGCGTTTGGCGGCAAAAGTAGGAACTACTTGAAAATTGATCGTCTACAGTCCTTACTTGAATTAAAACAGATACACACACTAATACAGTCATCACAATTAACACCGGTTATCAAACAGATTCTACACACACCCAAAGTACACGGGGCTACATGACCGCGTTGTCGCAGCCCCTAAACTTAAGAACCAACCAACCATAATAAAGTAATATCTATTCATTCATTAAGTAATTAGACGCAACATTTTATAGCATATACCATAATACAGGATTTATCGTTTATACCATTTAAACTAATAACCCGTTTGTTATGGTACTTAAAATCACTTAAGTACTAACATCCAGAAGTTAGACGTGAACTGAGTTAAGCTGTCGTTTTATTCCCCTTCTGAATTAGGCTTCATATCTTTGGATGATTTCCACCCTGACGAACTCCATGGTCTGCAGGTTGTCTCCTATTTTGCTACCTTAATTTACTCATTTCATATAATTATATATAACACACACACTTTATTTACTTAAATCATTTATTCGTTTATTTGTTTATTCATCTATTTATTTACTTATATTTCCGTTCAAAATATTCATTTATTTATCTATTAATTTGTTTGTCATCTAGGTTTACATGCTGGAGCTGTGTTATGTATCGGTGGTTGTCGGAGTACGGACACCAACTCGTACCCACTCATGATTAAGGCAGCTTGCCACAGTGAGTGATTGGTCAACGTGCCGGTCTACTCACCCCAAGCTTGCAGGTTCGCTCCTGGCCATGGTAAGTGATTTTTGAAAGGCGGAAAAAAATACGACACCATGTCATACGATGTTGGCATGTCAAAGAACCCATTTGAATTCAATAGGCCGTGTTCATAACGGCAAAATTAATCTCGGGAGTTTCCGCCAACACAAAGTTCCTCAATTCTCTACTAGAAAGCGCTATAATATTCAAGGAGATTAGATATCTAACCTCCTTGACTTTCATAGTGTTTCAAGGAACAACGAAATTTGACATGCAAGCTACCCTTTGGGTGTCAAATAAGAAAGCTCGCACACGGCACCCGAGTCTATACGATATTATTATTATTATGATTAAGGCAGCTGCAATGACAGCCGAAACGTCTGGAGAAAATCACCGATACACGACGCGGCTCCATCCTGTAAACCTAGATGATAAACTAGACACCGAACACGGAAGCCTACGATCTATATTTATTTGATTATTCATTTATTTAATTGTTGGCTATTTTTGTTTATTTATTTATTTATTTCATATTTTACATACCTAATCCTACTTATTTATTATACATTAACGATGCATTTATTTATTTATTTATTTATTTATTTTGTTATTTATATAATTTCTATTTATTTATTCTTCAATAATTTCATTTATTTATACGATTAAATAATTTATTTTCATTTATGTATTCGTTTATTATTTATTATTATATTTCATTTTTAATTCTTTTTCATATCTATGTGTTGAATTTATTCATATTTTCATTCATTTATTTATTCATGTATTAATTTGTGTATTCATTTGTTTATTTATTTGTTTACTTATTCATTTTATTATTTATTAGTTATAATTAATTAATTAATTAATTATTATATCTATATATTTATTTATTCACTTACTTATTTATTTAACTCATTAGTGCATTTGTTTAAAGTAACAGCTTAAGAATATGTGACTCTTAGATTTGTGTGGCCATTATACGTGAAAGTGAAGGCTTTCGGGCTAAAAAAAGCAGTTGGTCCATTGTTGAGACACTGCAAACCATCATTTCCACCCGCTCCTCGACCCAGTAGGTTAGTGTAGCGTCTTACTTGTCTTTAGCTGAATATTTGGCCTTGATCAAGCCTACCACTGCCAATAGTGCTAATCGTCTGTTAGTTTTATAATAACATCCCTAAAACCTTCAATTTCAATTGGTTTAAGTATGGTCAAATAAAATCTGTGGTTTCTTTCTTATGCTTCCTAGTAACTACCATTAATATATTTTTCTCAGTATTTTCCGTTGCTACGATTTAACAAGACTGAAGTCACGTAGGGTTTTTAGAAGTCTGCCACCAGGAACACCTTGACAAAAATCACACAATACTAACCATCATGACAAGTTTCGTAAGTTTACAATAAACCTCTGTAACTAAACGGGTGTACGTATTGGAAATAACTTAAACCACATAATTCTATTAGCCTAAGTGAAAGGGATCTGATGATAATCGCTCGACTGGTTATCCATGTAAATTTATTAATATCATGTAAATTTAATACGGATACGTTCCTGGGCTGGAAGTCAAGTCAAAATTTGCGTTATGCACGAACAAAGTGTAACGGTTTACCGCGTACCTTGCCCCTACTGTCGACCAAAGTATTATGTGCACTCGAGTTTGAAGGTTGTTTGTGAAGTAACCAATAGACCTACATAAAATCCAATAACATAATCATTTTCGTCGTTCTATTTTACGTTAGTTCATGTAGGTTTGGCATTTTTAATTTATATTTAAATATTTTTTTTTATCGCAGATGGAACACAAAAAGTGTACATTTTTAAGCGTGTTTCAATCATGCGTCACGCATCATGGCGCGTCTCGCTCGGAAGTGATGGGCTCCATCTCAGCAACGCTGTACAGCTTTTTCCGGAGAGGCTAGCTGGTGAACCATGTGTTATTTCCTCGTACAAATACAAACCGATATAAAATAAGTGAATTAATTTACGTATTTCACAGTCATACAGCATAACATTTTAATGTATAACGATTACAACGCAACCAAAAACTACATTTTCCAACCATCCCGAGCCGAGAAAAAGTTACCTTACAACAATGATAACAACTTTGTTTCTTGGAAATACAAAATTGTGAAATTAATAAACCAGTTACACAACATTCCAATGTATATTGTGTTAAAATTTAGATTCGATCTGATGACGGGATTTTGAGATAATAATTCTTAAATGTGACGCAAGTTGAAACACGCTTAAAAACGTGCACTTTTTGTGTTCCAACTGCGATAAAAATATTAAAATATAAATTGAAAAATCCAAACCTACATGAACTAACGTAAAATAGAACGACGAAAATGTTGATGGTATTGGATTTTATGTAGGTCTATTGGTTACTTAACAAACAACCTTCAAACTCGAGTACACATAATACTTTTGTCGAAGTAAGTGGGCACGCACAGACACTACCCACATCTCATTGTCTGTTCTGGAGTTGTACTTGTCCCCGCAACTTCAATATAAATATAGTTAACGTTGTGTGTCAACAACTTTATAAAGAAACTGGCTTACAGACCAATTCTCATACAAATTGTGAGAGTAGTAAACATGTGCTTGCCTGTATTATAACCTTGTTAGAGAGTCTGTTAGAAAGGTTAACATCCACCTCGTTGTGTAGTGACTAGCATTCTTGGCTGTCACCACGGAGGCCCGGAATTGATTTCCAGCTCTGTCAAGAAATTTATTTCTGGCTCGAGGGCTGGAACGGAGTCCACTCTGCCTCGTTAGGCAAAACCTGAGGAGAGGCAATTTTAATTCCTAACGCAGCTATACTGAAAGTGGTTTACCATATTTTCCTCTTTTACTCAAGGCAAATGCTGGGATAGTGCCCCCCAATGGGTTCACATCTAGTGGGAAGTGGATGGCGACCACGGGACCCCAGCTGAGTCTGGCATTGCTTCCACTTACTTGTGCCGGAATCCTCTCCTGCTTCTTTTCTGTGGACCTCTCTTGGTCAACTCTTGTTCTCTTCCGACCCCCACAGTATTTGGGTATCCGAAACCTAGGGAGGTTCTTCCTTTCCGGTCTTAATTGGCCCTTCTCTCATCTTTCCTGATATGCCCATTCTTCGAGGGCTCAGCCTCGTTTTCCTTTTCATGTTATCTCCTGCCTTCTGCCCCTCAAGGAGGCAGGGTGTATGTAGCCCCACCACTTCTGGTACACCCTGGATAGTGCTATACCCTTAAGGGATCACGGCTGATGAGTTTGGGAGCTGGCGACCACGAGGGATTTCTGAGCTGGGTCCGTTTTGTCCCCTATTTCCTCTGACTTTGGGGCGTGCCCTCTCCTCTTTCCCTTTCCAATCTGCCTTGCATGACTCTCCTTCCATCCAAATCCCTCAATCGTCATTCTTCGAGAGTTGAGGGTATTTCTTTTCTTCCTGTCCTTTATTTGCCTTATCCTTTATTTGTTTACCATTCCTTCTTCTAGTATGTAAGTTTGTAGTTAGTATTAGTTATAGTTTCCATTCTCATCTCATCTCTCACTCTCACCCAAACCATTCGGGGCCGATAACCTAGAGGTTAGGCCCATTAAACAACAATTATCATCATCCTACCCAAATCCTAACTCAAATTCATATACAGGCATCACAGTGACAGAGGTTATCAGACAAATTCTACAACACACATCCAAGTATATGGGGCTACAAGACCACTATGACACATGGCCCCTAAAATGAATCAATAACAACGACAGAAAGGTCAGGGTCTGAAAGACATATCCATGATTCCATGTTCCTCAGTTTTCCGGACGACTTTCATTTTTTTTCTGTGTTAGGGCATAACACTCATTAATATTGGGTATAATGGTATTGACTGACTGAAAATCCTAAATTTTGTTTCAAATACGGGGTGGTTGAAAAATAACTCCCTAGTTTTTTAATGTGTCCTAGAATCTGTACAAAGTGACATACACTATTCTAGTTTGTGGTGTGTGATTCATCAACTCTCCAAGTTTGGCTCCCCTGCAGTTAGCAGGTCTGCTTGATCTTGAGACGGCCCCAGTGCTGTTTGTATCCTCTGCTCCCTCAGTTCAGTCCAGGCCAGTGATGCCAACCCTTGGGATTTGTCCCAAATTGTGGGACATTTAGTCAAATATTTTTAGGAAAGGGATAAGGGGATTCTTTAGCAAAACGTGAGGTGAATTTGGGATATTTAGCCGATGTCATAAAAGCTTCGTTTGCACAGCAAACGTGCACAATAGGTACGATTCATACATGCCAATGGAATAAAAATAAACCTGTCACAAAAGTATGGTATTACATTACAATCGCCCACTGCCGCTTGTGCGATAACAGACCATTTTGTGTGTTTTTGGAGATTGAAACTTATGTTTTGTGTTTTTGTGAAATCTTTATTTTTTAAAAGTTCAAAGACTTATACAGGGAAAGATACACATCTCAATCATTAAATGAATAAAAACGTGTATTAAGAGAATGTTTAAATGTATGTTAATAGTAGTTTATAAGACAGTTTTGTGTTACGTAAAAATCAATTTTAGCACAATTAGAAACACATTATAAAGAATCTGGAACAACTTTTTTTATTCATTATACATGTGTTTTGAACAAAATAAATTTTTACGTGTGATATTTTCTAGTGAAAAGGGATATTCTGAGAGGAAAGTTGGGATTTTGAGGTTTGAGAGATTGGCAACTCTGGTCCAGGCATGCATGCAGTGCCGAGCAACACAGTAGCAATGTGTACTCCGCAACAGAATACGCAGTGTTCTATTTGGCTTCTGGAAACTGAGTCAGTTATAACAATGCAACGTAATTTAGATGTCAATTTAGACGTCTGTTCATGGATCTGTTCAACAACAGCTTCAGAAGTTCTCGGTCTACCTGATTTTGCTTTTAAATCACTACCGGTTTCCTTGAATGACTTTAGCCAATGACGGATAGCTTTTGGTGTAGGTAGTTCACCGCCATAATGTCGTCTAAAATTACATTGCACTGTTATAACTGACTCAGTTTGCACAAGCCAAATGACACACAGCGCTTTCTGTTGCGGAGTAAACATTGCTACCATGGAGGAAAGAATGAGAGAAGATGCCCTGAGCTCGTTTGAGTGAAGCCAAGCACTGCAACCAAAGTGGGCGTAACCTTAACTCGTATTCGGTGTTCTGTGACTTGCATGAGGCATTGTGCATGGCTAAAACTTATTTTGGCCCTGGTTTATAGTGCGCTCCGATTATGCAACTTTGGAAACGTAATAACAGTAGTGATAAGTTATTAAAAAAATCTTCAATTCTAATCTCAACATGTGTAGGCCTACCCTATATACCAAAAAATAAAAAGCATTCCTCTGCAAATCCCAAATTATCAAACGGTTGTCGGTCAATAATTACGGTAGGCCTACGTAATAAATCAATTCCAGGCTAATCGTCAAGTTTCTACCCCCTCACAAAGAAAATACCGTACGGTACCGAAACGTATAGGCTATACCGTATTTTTGTGCAAATATGCGTCCTTTTTTAATTGTTCTGTTTGTTAATTTTGAGGTTCGTATTCTTGAATATCAAAATGTGTACGACCAATGAGTGAAAGTGGCTGTGCTCGAAATTAGGCCTAAAAACTGATGAATTCCTCAACACCAATAAGAACATAAAACTCAATTTGGTGTAAATACCGTAATTAGTTCGGCATCATTAATTCCCAAGATGTTCCTTCTTTGGTATAACTCGCATCTTCAGACACCTGTATTCAATTTAATCAGTGTTTCAGCGTATTATTACGTTTTGCCGCGTCTTCCTTACAAAACTAGCCTTGCAAAGGTGCTCTAATATTTATATTTAAATTGGCTTTTAAAACGATAACGCAGCTTATTTGTGCCAAGTACCGTGAAGTACAGAGTGTATTCTGCCTATCCAAGAACAAAATCTTGACTTGTCATTGCAGTTTTATGTCACTAAAATCCATTACTAGTTGGAGTGGTTTACGGCTTTAAGCATAGGGACAGCCATTTTCTTGCAACCAAAGTGGGCGAGCCGTTTGGCTTCAGCAGCTTGCGCTAGGCAGCGCAGCGAAGGCATCTCCTTCCTTTCTTTCCTCCATGATTGCTACTGAGTTGCACTGCACTGCTTGCACGCCTGAACTGAACTCGGGGAGCAGAGGAAACAATCAACACTGGGGCCGTCTCATGGTCAAACAGACCTGCCAACTGCAGGGAAGCCAAACTTGGAGAATTGATGAATCACTAGCCATAAACTAGAATAGTGTATGTCATTTTGTACAGATTCTAGGACACATTAAAACTAGGGAGTTCTTTTTCAAACAACCCGTACGTAGGTATTATGTTCATAAATGTTCCGCAACTTATTTACAGACAACCTGTATACAAAAATACATTCACTGCGATTAAGTCTCCGGTCCGCAAATCAGTGTACGAATGTAGGGTTGTGTAAATACTTTCAAAATGGTTACGAGTAACCGGGATCGGAGTCTGCACAATGTGCCACATGTTCTACAGAAAAAAGAAAAACAATGTTGGTTGAACAAACAGGGAAGAGCTTGCCACGCTGTACCAAGGAAACAAAAGAGGCGTCGAACAATAAGTGTGGTATACCAGTCGCATTGCGATTATATCCTTCCAGCTCATGCTAACAGAGCGTGCACGCATTCACGTCAATGAATAAATATGATAATCGTTCAACGCCAGCAAGTTCGAGAACACCGTGTAATGTTTACAATGATATTATGTTCCGTCACCAGGGAGTAGCATTAAATATATTGTAGAAATATCTATGACTTCCTGGTCATTCATAAACTTCTGCTTCTATTCAGTTGTCTACAAAGAGAAATTACAATAATAATAATAATAATCGTCTTCTTCTTCTTCCTCTTCAGCTTTGTCCCGCGTGGATGCGGTGTCCACTATACTACGCTAAGGGGTGAGTTTCACAAAACTCAAGCTCCTAAACCGGAGGGAGTCAGAAGGTGTGGTTTCAACCAAAATCTTCCAAATCGTCTCAATAGTACAGGAAAAATCTTGTATTTTTTTAAAAGTCAACGGAAATAGATTTATTTGTTTATAAAGTGATTTTAAACAAATAAACAATATGATAGCCCCTGCCAGAACTGTGTCACGTACAGCCGCATAGACCTAGATCCGTGCGGGTAGTCTTTACTGTCACGTGCCAGCCCCATTTGGGCGACCATTTGTAATGTTTCCTCCTCTCAATACTTATATAGGTACGGGATGCGTGGGGGTTAAACACCTGTACGATTATAACAACAGCAATATACATTCACACCTAACTATACCGAAGTGACCTAATAAATAAAACCCTTCAGCTTCTGGTAAAATTGATAATATATTGTCATACCAGACATAAGACACACATTTCGCAGGATCCTCCTCGTACAGAATAATAACACTCCCTATCGTATTTCCACAGGTACACATATGACATGATATAGATGACCCTCAGGAATAAAGTTGATCGGTACTTACAGATGTTGGCTCCAGCAGTGATGACCTAGCTCTACTAATTCTGGGGTTATTTGCTCCCAAAAGAATTGGGCCTATACTCGCAGCACAATTGATTTGATTCACACGCCATTCCTACTTTTATGATTACTTATTACGTTTGTTACTTTTGTACCCAGCATCCAAAGATTTACTTTGCGTCGTGGATCTAGTATCAGACCAATGTTTGGAATCCGTTTGTGAATTTACTAATGCGGAGCATATTTGACTCGCATCCTTGGACGAATAAATTGCCGATATAGTTGCAATATAGATGTACAGATATCAGACTACAAAACTTCGTGCTGTTCGAAATAAGTAACCTTGGCGATATACATAAGACTAGGCTCATAATTCAATTGAAAACTTATAGCCAGCAAATCCGTTATTGTATCCAAAAACACAATTAGTGTAATACTGTAATGTATTATCCTCCACACACAAGACCAAAAAGACAAGTCCACTCCCGCCCGGAGTTTTAAATAGGGACCCGCTCCACACGCGGTCCAAAATAAGAGTCTACACCGCCCCGCGGTCTGAATAAGAGTGTCTCCCAATGCCTTCCACAAAATCCCAAGTACCGTCATCACCCCCCTCTACAATCACAGGTTACCTGGGTTGATCCACGGATCCACCCAATCCCAACGCCGAATTGTCAACATCACCATATAAGGAACACAATCCATCGTCACCGCTCGTACATAGATGCCAAGTCTCACCTCTGACTCACGCTTACTGGCGCTTGGGTTTTACCTAGGGTTCGAGCACCAACTCGTATCTCATCGCCTGTGTGCACTTTTCTGTTACAAAACTTTCAGATTACTCCAATGTTAAATATTTCAACTTCCCTTGATTTGGATCCTGCTCAAATTATAATACTTATACGCTAAACAAATTACTTATAAATTAAGCACGTCATAATATACACTCTAATAAATAATTATAAAACATAAAAAGACCTAAAATAAAAATATACACACGATTAATAAAATCCGTAAATCCCCGGAACCCGGGTTCAGTTCCTTTGTAACTTGGAAGGTTACAGTACACATGGGGCGCACACAACCCATTGTGCAACCAGCAGCAGTGATGACTTGCTCTCCGATTGCATACATATCGACAATTTGTTTAAAAAGTGCGTTGAAACAAATGAAAAAAATCCACAGCCTGCTTCCAGTCTCTGACCGGATCAGGAATGGAATGAATGAAGCCCCCCATCTAGCGGCGAGGATATGAACTGTGCCGGCTGCCGAAGCCTGTCGCACTCCCCTAGGGCAATGATTAAATGCATGACAGATGAAATGAAATTGTGACAGGGAAAACCGGAGTACCCGGAGAAAAACCTGTCTGCCTCCGCTTTGTCCAGCACAAATCTCACATGGAGTGACCGGGATTTGAACCACGGACCCAGCGGTGAGAGGCCACCGTGCTGCCTCCTAAGCCACGGAGGCTTACTGGTCCGCTAGTATTAATTATAATACCGGTACCGTAAATTGTGGTGTAATGGACATGTCCCTATAGGCACATATGTAGCCTTTGTGTAGCGGCTAGCGTTCTTGGTTGTCGCCCCGAAAATATCGACTGCTCTCTGTGACACTGGACCAAGCCTCCTCTCACTGAAGGGAAATCTCTGCAGGTTACACCGAGTGTGTCTACACACAACTGGGAATAGGACTGAATGGACGTGAGGGGCCAGATGGTGTAGTGGACAAGCTGCTTGCCTTTCTCCAAGCAGATCAGTGTTTCGTTTCCAGTAAATACAGTAGGCCTACATGTGAGATATTCGATGTATCACGTACCGTGATTCAGATCCCATTAAACAATGGAGGTCTCGTGGCTCATGATCCTCAACTGTCGTATAACACTACTAACAAGCTTCCTTCCTTCTTTCTTCCTTTCTTACTTTCTTACTTTCTTTCTTTCTTTCTTTCTTTCTTTCTTTCTTTCCTTCCTTCTTCCTTCCTTTCTTTCTTTCTTTCTTTCTTTCTTTCTTTCTTTCTTCCCTTCTTCCTTCCTTTCTTCCTTCCTTCCTTTCTTTCTTTCTTTCTTTCTTCCCTTCTTCCTTCCTTCCTTCCCGCCTTCCTTCCTTCCCTCCTTCCTTCCTTTCTTCCTTTCTTCCTTCATTCCTTTCTTCCTTTCTTCCTTTCTTTCTTCCTTCCTTCCTTTCTTCCTTTCTTCCTTTCTTTCTTCCTTCCTTCCCTTTCTTTCTTCCTTTCTTTCTTTCTTTCTCCCTTTCTTCCTTTCTTCCTTTCTTTCTTCCTTCCTGCCTTCCTTTCTTCCTTCCTTTCTTCCTTCCTTCCTTTCTTTCCTTCTTCCTTCCTTCCTTTCTTCCTTTCTTTCTTTCTTTCTTTCTTTCTTTCTTCCTTTCTTCCTTCCTTTCTTTCTTTCTTTCTTTCTTTCTTTCTTTCATTCTTTATTTATTTCTTCCTTCCTTCCTTCCTTCCTTTCTTTCTTCCTTCCTTTCTTTCTTCTTTCCTTTCTTCCTTTCTTGCTTTCTTTCTTTCTTTCTTTCTTTCTTTCTTTCCTTCTTCCCTCTTCGTTCTTTCTTTCTTTCTTGCTTGCTTCCTTCTTCTTTCTTTCTTTCTTTCTTTCTTTCTTTCTTTATTTCTTTCTTTCTTGCTTCCCTTCTCCCTTTCTCTCTTCCTTCCATTCTTTATTTCTTTCATCGTTTCTTCATTTCTTCCTTCCTTACTTCCCTCTTTCCTTTCTTCCTTTCCTCATTTCTTCCTTCCTTTCTTTGCCTGTGTTCTTTTCAAAGGAAGGAAGAAAGGAAGGAAGGAGAAAGAGGAAGGAAGGAAGACAGAAATGAAGTAAGGAAGGAAGGAAGAATGAAAGGAAGAAAGAATGAAGGATAGAAAGAAAGAAAGAAAGAAAGAAAGAAAGAGGGAAAGAAGGAAAGGAAGGAGACGGGAAAAAGGGAATGAATAGAGAAAGGAAGAAAGGAAGAGAGGAAGGGAGGAAGATAGAAAGGAAGGACAAAGGGAGAAAGGATGAAAGGAAGAAAAGAAGATAGGAAGGAAGGTAGGAGAAAGGGAGGAAGTGAGAAAGATAGGAAGAAAGGAAGGAGAAAGGAAAGACGGAAGGAAGGGAGAGGGGAAGGAAGAGAGAAAGAATGAAAGAAAGAAAGAAAGAAAGAAAGAAAGAAAGAAAGAAAGAAAGGATGGAGACAGGAAAGAGGGTATGAAGAGAGAAAGGAAGAAAGGAAGACAGAAAGGAAGGACGAAGGGAGAAAGAATGAAGGGAAGAAAAGAAGAGTGGAAGGTTGGTAGGTAGGAGAAAGGAAGGAGGAAGTAAGAAAGAAAGGAAGAACGGATGGGAGGAAGAAAGGAAAGAGGGAAGGAAGGAAGGGAGACAGGAAGGAAGAAAGGAAAGCACGCAGGCATAGCGTGGAGATTGACATATCACAAAAAGGGATGGAAATCAATATCTTGTCTTCCCAGCACCCTTACATGACTGAGTATACAATAGCTCTATGCAGCCTTAAAATTAGAATGACACTTTGATCCGAGATGAGTGTCGAACCTAGACACTTCGTTGCATGACTCTAAATATATTCTTAGTTCTATCTCCTTACAATATTTGGTTGATGTCGAATGGATAATATGGACGTTGCATACTGTTTGATATTGGATTTATCAGTGCGCGTAAATTCATGTTGGGAACAATGTCATGTGTGTGATACTCAGACATAGAGAGAGCATTTATTAACAGTTGGCAGCCCTGGTAGCTCTTTAGAATACGCACAGTCATATCTGCTGTAGTACACAAAATATATACGAAATTTGGTTGAATTCCAATCAATAGTATATAAGTTACATGCAATTAGAAATTGGACCTATAGGCAGGCTTAGAATCATGTTGGCAACACTGGCATGTATGGACTTCAGAAAATTAATCTGGAGTCTGGAATCTGGAATCTATATGTGTGTCAATTTTGGAATAGTTCGCATGCATAACCTCTGAGATATCCAACCTAGAGCTCAAATTTCAATGGCGATTTTTAGCAGTTGGTAGCACTGACGTCAATTTCAAATATGGCCGTAATATATTAAAGTATAGATCTTTAATATTACCAAATTTGGTTTTGATAGCTGTTTAGGAGTTGATAGGGGGAGACACACAGACAAATAGACAGACAGCCTGAAGGACGGACAGACACACATTTCCCCGGATCGATCACATAAGTCTCCTTTTTCAGGCTAAAAAAATTGTGTACTTCATCTCTACCCTGAAAATAATATTGAACGAACTTGCCATTAACTGGAGCTGTGCGTACGATCCCCCGCTAAAGGCTGTCTTTGCAGAGAGGCGGAATATATTTGTCGGCAGGAGAATGTTCGGTGTGTCTGACAGGTCTCGGTTATTAAATGAGAAACGATAAAAATTGAGTTATGAGAGTAATTACCAACACCAATATCAGAGTATGGATTAAATACATGTAACTAATGTATTCATTACTTTCCGATACCGTGCTGGGTGAGAGGGTATTGTACAAAATACTGGCTTTCACCCAACAAGGCCTGTAGACTGCCAGCCCGTCGATAACGCTCAAAGTAGACTTCTTTTTTCAAGCGTTACTACCCGACACGTTTTAACAGAGATCACACGATAAAATTGTAAGCTTTGAATATTTTCTAAAACCACTGCAATAAAGCCGCTATTAACCCTGGAGCACCACACTGACATGTGTGGATCCAAACGTAAAATACAGCATGTTACTGTCAATAATTTTTATTAAGACTAACAGAGGGAAATTATTTGTTATTTTTGTTGTTGTTGAAATGAAAATCCACAGCCTACTTCCTGTCTCCGACAGGGTCAGGAATGGAATGAATGAAGCCCCCATCTAGCGGCGAGGATATGGACTGTGCCGGCTGCCGAGGCCTGACGCACTCCTCTGGGGCAATGATTAAATGAATGACAGATGAGATGAATTTATAGTGGAGAGTGTTGCTGGAATGAAATGTTGACAGGGAAAACCGGAGTACCCGGAGAAAAACCTGTCTGCCTCCGTTTTGTCCAGCACAGATCTCACATGGAGTGACCGTGATTTGAACCACGGACCCAGCGTGAGAGGCCGGCGTGCTGTCGCCTAAGCCACGGAGGCTATCTTTTGTTATTGTTGATGATGATTATTTAGGGGCTTCGGGATATCCCGGTCACATAGACCCTTGTACCTGGATGTGTGTAAAATTTCTCTGATAACCTGTGTCACTATAATGTGTACTTATAATTGAGGTAGGATTTATCTAGGAAGCAACCGTGACGTTAAATTAGGTACCATCGTGACAATTGCCAGAAGTAGAAGTAGGAAACCACGGAAATCCATTTCCAGGATGGCTGAGGTAGGAATTGAACGCACCTCTTCTCAGTTTTGCCTCACGAGGGTAACTCGTTCCAGCCCTCAAACCAGAATTACATTTTTTGGAAGGGCCGGGAATCGAACCTGGACCTCCGTGGTGACAGCCCCTATGCAGGGAGGCAGACGAAATTACTTGTAAAATTAGTTCGAAATAGAAGTTATATTATACATGCTTCTATGCTTTGTTGTTGTTGTTACTTTACTTAAGGGACATGGGACATTTTGGTTATCAGCCCAGTATGTGTTGAATTTGTCTGATAACCTGTATTTATGTGATGACTGTAGTGGTGTGTGTGACTTTATTACGGACTGGGATGAGGTAGATGCCCCGAGACTTGAAGTAAGGAACTATCCCGGCATATTCCTGGAGGGAGTGTGGAAAAACCTCGGGATAAACTACACTCAGGATAGCCACTGTCAGCGCTGGGATTCGATCCTATGATCTCCAGACATTCTGCAACTGCCCTTGTGATCGTAATGCGTTATTTAATGAGCTCGGCTACTCCACGGGACGCTTTAGATTTTATAATAGTGCGTACCGTATATTCAAAATATACAGAAGTAGATACTTTTCGTTCATAATTTGGCTTTAAGAGCGGGGAGTACCTTGGTTATCACTCAGCCCTATTTGAAATACCTAAGCAAGAACTCTATTTCTGCACAACGAAGTCATTAAATCCCGTATAGGTATACAGTAATTGGGTGTTTTGGTGTGTACGTGGATTCTGTCTGTTGTTGATTCATTTGAGTGGGTTGGATATCGTGGTCATTTAGCTCCGTGTACTTAGTGGTGTTTAAAATTTCTCTGATAACCTGTGTTATTGTGGTGTCTGTAGAAGTGTGTATATTTGTAATTGAGGTGAGAATTGGGAAGGGAGCAGCCGTGGCTAAATGAATAAATGGATACATAAAGAAATAAATGAATAAGTTAGTAAGGTATTCATTAAATCGTATTCCCAATATTGATTAAATGCATACAATTATCGATTGATTAATTAATTAATTTATTAATTGATGGATTTTTTATTTAATTAGAAATTTTCATTATGAACACAGGCTACGGTACTACAGTATTAATGATTAATGATATAAACCATATGCTCTTAGCTATCTGGTATAAGTCATGTTAGTTGGAGCCAATTACGCAATTTAATCCCGAAATCCGACGTTCAGTTTGTACTGCGACCTAGCAGAGAATATAGTAATTTATTGAAAGATCTTTAGCAGTAATTTAATGAATGTTGTCATGTAATATTAAAAGTGCTAATAGTATGTTTGGGGGTGCCATGCTCTTATAAAACACAACTTCTTCGGCCAGGAATCGAAGCAGACTTCTAGGGTGTCAGGAGGCGACATCTACCAATGAAGTTATTATGTGGAAGTCATTAGATAGTAATCATATAATCTTATACAGTAGGATACCTAGAATTGTAAAATCTAATATTAATTACAAAATTTGCATATTTAAATGTAGCCTACCACTTTGGACAGACGCCTACAAGTCTGCTTTAGATATTATGAGGCCGCAGTTACTTGACAGAGCGTACATAACAATATTTTTGTAGGTTTGGAAGGCATTTTACTCTGTCCCATTAAAAAAGAAAAACAAACATTTATCTTCCCAGCTAGGCTTCACCCTCGGACTCTGTTCGGGATCATTCCTCTACCGTGGCAAGGGCGGGGTGCTGGAGCTCAAAACACTTTGTCAGCAGATACAAGAGGGCATGGTGACAGGCTGATTGCCAGGTTACCGCTAACTTGGGTCTAATTCAGAGAGATAAGGGATTTTGGAAGGAAAATGACCGCGGACCTGTTGAAAGGAACCACCCTGGCATTCGCCTGGTGGTGAAATAGAGAACCACGGAAACCATTTTCAGCACGACTGAAATGGAAATCAAACCCAAGCTCTCCCAAAGCCTGCGACGCATGAGCCAGCGCGTTAGCACTCTCGGCCACCGTGGTCGGTCCTCTGTGCCATACCATTGAACAAAGCCACTCAACGAACGTCGATCAACAACATTCGAGTAGTGTGTAGTGGGTGTGCCAGAACATTACAATTAGATGTTATTTAGCAGCTTCCCCATTGTGTGTTCTACCTTGAAATTCGGGAACTTGATTACATGACGGGAAACGGAGAGACGAGACAATATATCACGGCACGGAGCTCTGCGGACTTCGGTGAAAATGATGAAAAGTTTATGCATGTCACAACTCGAGTCCCAGACCTACTCCACTGAGTTGGAATATATTAAATTAAATGGTTTCTGCAGCTCAACATACGCAGCCTCGTGTTTCAGTCTTAAGTGTCGCCGTCTCTACTACTGTAGTTAGCTGCTTCGGTTGCGTAGTTGGTAGCATGCTGAGCTTCTATACCCAAAGTCGTGGGTTCAAACCCGGATGAAGTCGTCGTATTTTAAGAGCGTTAAAAATCCCTCAGTATGCCTTCCTTCAGAGGGGAAATTAAATCGGCGGTCCATGTCATAAATTTATGGCATGTTAAAGAACCTTACACTAATAACACTTGCGTGAAGCTGAATTATAAGTTAGATTTGACCTAACGCTCTTAGTCCAACGTTCGTCACCAGGCTAGTAACCATGTTCATAACTAGTTGTGGTTGACGGCGGCGTTTGTTAGCAAATGAAGGAACTAACTGTAAATTGAATGTCTGCAGTCTTTACCTGACTTACAGATAACACACACTAATACAGTCATCACAATTAACACCGGCTATCAGACGGATTCTACACATACCCATAGTGCACGGGGCTACATAACCGCGTTGCCTCAGCTCCTAAACTAAGCAACCTACCAACTACTGTAGTTACATTGGAGCAAGAGTATTACATGTATTACATAAATGGACTGGAACTAATTTGGGAGCACGTAACTGCAAAACAGCTTGTAGAAATAGAACGTGTTTCTCAGTTTCAAAATGCACCCTCAATAGACTGGCATATGAGCTAGCTAGGGAGATATTATTCATAGAGAACAAAAGATGGAGACTTTATTGCTAATCACAGCAAATGTAATATATATACTGTATATAAGGTGCGTTCACAAAGTAACGAGCCGGAGGCATAATAAAGAAACCAGTACCTGTATGTGAGAAGTATTGGCCTTGAATGTTGAGGCAATTGTCCCACTGTGACACGAGGCGGTAAATGGCTGTCTCATAAAATTCCCTGGGCTGCGATGTGAACGCACGTAAAGCTGGACGTCGGCGTCCGAGGTAAATCATTGGCCCCGCAGAGCCTTTTTCCGGGGACCAAACATGGCGTAATCACAGGGAGAGAGGTCTGGACTGTATGTAGGGTGGCCGAGAACCTCCCATTTGAATTTCTGCAGGAGTGCCGCGACTGTGTTGGCCGTATGAGGTCGTGCATTGTCGTGGAGCGACCACGGCGGCTTTGGCGTTCACTGTCACTCGGCGGTCCTGGGTAATGAATGCATAAACCAGCTGAACGTTGTCATCGGTAATGCAGGGGGGTGTCCAAGACCGGGCATCATCGGCTAACGACACCCGTCCTTCCCTGAAGCGCTTGTGCCACGCCTTGACCCTTGCAAGGGACATGCAGTGTTCGCCGTACATTTGAGATATTCGGCGATGAATGTCCGTTCACCTACTCCTTCCACTGTCAGAAACCGAACAACACCTCTTTGCTCTTCGGTTGACGCCTCCGTGTCACTGTTTGCAATGCGACTGACAGCGTTGGACGATTGATGCGTGCTGCTGTTCGCTTTGAGTCGTCACGTGACGTGCACGCGTGACCTCTAGCGACGGGCTGTGACCTTCCACGCTCTGGTCAGAACCACACCTCGTTACACACGCCACGATTAGCCGATCTAGTCACCGGTTTGCGCATTCCAACCTCCAGCTCGTTACTTTTTGAACGCACCTTATATATAGGATACGGTTAGGAAAGGAATGTATATACGGTAGATCCGGATTTTTACGCCACCGCTTCAAATACAGGTAGAAGCTGCGATTTACGCCACGCAGTAACTCGACTAGCTGTCCACGGTTTCTATAGTAAGCTATGCACGGAGAAAAGGTAACATCACACCATCGAAAATTGTGTAAGTGAACTATGTGGTTAGAAGAGTGGAATTTATCATTTTGAAGTTTTTGTAATGAGGACAAGGTCACTGAAAAGTTAGGCGGAAATCTGTATCACTCTTTAACCGCCCATTTGGGTGCAATTAATAATATTGTATTTTAAAGTGGCGGAACAGCGAGTTTCTGACGGTGGGTTCATTTGATGAGAATGGGGCAGAGAGATTACCTAAGAAGTTTGGCCCTAGAAGGTAAGAGAAGCAGACGTAGACATAGGAGGCGACGGCTAGATTCAATGTTTAACGATTTCAAAGTGAGAGCTGTAGAAGCAGAGGAGGCTACAGTGCCGACTGCTAATAGGGTGATATGGAGGCGACTTGTTCGCAAACCGTGGATTGAAGACTGTCTCAAATGAAAGCGCACTTGCGCCTCTATGCTGTTGGAACTAAAGGCTCAAGCAGCCATAATCTCCCTATGAAGGCTTCCCAAAAGATGGTATATTGACTTTCACGGCCAGTGTATTAAATCTCAGAAATTTTTCTAGCTTTGTGCCGTGCCTTGTGTGGAGTCCAGGCGGGGACACCAAGAGCTCGCTGATGTGCCAGCTTGGTGCCCTAGGCGATAGCCCACACAAAACACGACACAATCCTAGAAAAATTGCTTAGTTTTAATTCAATGGCCGTGAAAGTCAATATACCATTATTTTTAAATGTTTAATATACTGAATCTGAGCGCACATTCACTTGATGAGGCACACATAGATAAGTTGGTTGGTTCCTTAGTTTAGGGGCTGCAACAACGCGGTCATGTAGTCCCGTGTACTTTGGGTGTGTGTAGAATCTGTCTGATAACCGGTGTTAATTGTGATGACTGTATTAGTGTGTGTATCTGTTTTTTTTTAAATTCAAGTATGGACTGCAACTATGAATTTTTCAAATAGTTCCTACTTTTGCCGCCAAACGCCACCGTCAATGACTACTAGGCCTAGTTCAGAACTTAGCTGCTAGACGCCACCGCAGTCGGCCCCTGACAACGAACGTAGCAACCTAAGAGCGTTGTTTACATTCATAACCTATACAATTTAGTTTCACACAGGTGTAATTAGTGGAAAGTTCTTTAACATGCCATATATCTATGACATGGGACCGCCGGCTTTACTTCCCCTCCGAAGGAGGGCATACTCAGGGATTTTTAACGCTCTTAAAAATTCCGACGGCTTCGGCCGGGTTTGAACCCGCTTTCTTGGGCATAGAAGCTCAGCATGCTACCGACTACGCCACCGAAGCCGCCACACATAGATAGTTTGCAATTCGTTATGTGGTTCAATTGAAATGTAATTTAAATTCTCTCGAAACGCAGCTCGTACGAATGGCAATCAGGTATTCCATTTACTCATCTAAACAATGCCATTTGTGTGAGTCCAGGGTGTGATTACAGATCGTTGCCTTCATAACAGCACCCCTGGTTCGTTCATTCATGGTAAATGCATCAATTATTCAAGCACAATCAAATGATAGCGTAAATTATTGTTACAAACGGTGTGATAACTAAGTTTTGTCATCACCAAGTTAGTTACACTCTTTTACCAGAACATGCTCAAATTTCATTTTGATTATAAGAGGTAGTCGACTGTTTAGCTATTCTATCTAGCTCAACTCATTAACTACATAGTATTTTTGTATGCAACCTACCCCGGATTCACCAGGTATCTTTAACGGTTTACCCAGCGTAAGTTGAAAAGGCGCACGGACGGCAGATCCCTGGCGCAATTCAGAACAAGATGTTCAATAAAGAACATATAGCCTACTTTCTCCTAAATGCATGGGTATTGTTATAACTCTTTGACCTTTTCAAGGAGTATAATTGAATGTTGGTTGTAGTAGCTTGTTAGAATACAACGTGTAATATGAATATTAAACATGAATATGAGGTGCCCTTTGCTAGTGCTACCTCTGTACAAAATTTCATTCAATTCGGTTTCACCGTGTTTGAATTCATATGGTGAATCTATTTTCACACATACATCGCCGCTATCTGCAAGCTATTGGGCTGATGACCTTATCGTTTGGTCAAACGATGCTTGCCACATAAAGGTATATTGTTGCAAAGTTTAGTAGAGATCAGTCGATTAGGTTGGTCGTAATTTTATTTAAGCTTTTAACATTTGGGTGGCCGCCATAATGTTTCCGTCAAGATGGCGGCGATATAAAACATGACACTGAGTTGCCCTTTGCTAGTAATACCTCTGTGCCAAATTTCGTTCAATTCGGTTTCACCATGTTTGAATAAATAGGGGGAATCGATTTGCACACATACATAGCCACCATCCGCAAATTATTGGGCTGATGACCTTGTAGTTCGAATAAAAGATTCTTCGTACAAAAAGGTATAATGTTGCAAAATGTGGTAGAAATCAGATGATTGGGTCGGTCGTAATTTGATTTAAGCTTTTAATATTTGGGTGGCCGCCATTACGTTTTCGTCAAGATGGTGGCGATGAAAGACATGACACTGTGGTGCCCTTTACTAGTGCTACCTCTGTACCAAATTTCGTTCAATTCGGTTTCACCGTGTTCGAATTGATACGGGGGACATACATTCCGAGTACTCTCTCTCTCTCTCTCTCTCACACACACACACACTCACACACAGACTCACACAGACTCACAGACAGAGACACAATGTTTCGCCCTGTTGATCTCATCAGTATACTTTCAATTTATGCAAAAATCGAAAGTAGGGTAATAATACACATCTTAACAAGATTTTCAGTAAAGAACATATAGCCTACTTTCTCCTAAATGCATGGGTATTGTTATAACTCTTTGTCCTTTTCAAGGAGTATGATTGAATGTTGGTTGTAGTAGCTTGTTGAAATACCACGTGCTATAGGGATATTAAACATGAATATGAGGTGCCCTTTGCTAGTGCTACCTCTGTACCAAATTTCGTTCCATTCGGTTTCACCGTGTTCGAATTGATAAGGGGAATCGATTTTCACACAAAGATGGCCGCCACCCGCAAAATATTAGGCTGATGACCTATTAGTTTGGTCAAAGGGTGCTCCCTCCATAAAGGTATGTTGTTGCTAAATTTGCTAGAGATCGGATGATTAGGCTAATCGTAATTTGATTTAAGCTTTGAACATTTGTGTGGCCGCCATTACGTTTCCGTCAAGATGGCGGCGATATAAAACATGACACTGAGGTGCCCTTTGCTAGTGCTACCTCTGTACCAAATTTCGTTCATTCGGTTCCACCGTGTTCGAATTAATAGGGGGAATCAATTTTGACATAAAGATGGCCGCCATCCGCCAACTATTAGGCTAATGGCCTATTAGATTGGTCAAAGGATGCTCCCTCCATAAAGGTATGTTGTTGCAAAGTTTGGTAGAGATCGGATGGTTATGTTAGTCGTAATTTGATTTAAGCTTTAAACATTTGTGTGGCCGCCATTACGTTTCTGTCAAAATGGCGGCGATATAAATCATGACACTGAGATGCCCTTTGCTAGTGCTATCTCTGTACTAAATTTCGTTCCATTCGGTTTCACCGTGTATGAATTAATAGGGGGAATCGATTTTGACACAAAGATGGCCGCCATCCGCAAACTATTAGGCGAATGACCTATTAGATTGGTCAAAGGATGCTCCCTCCATAAAGGTATGTAGTTGCAAAATTTGGTAGATATCGGATGATTAGGTTAATCGTAATTTGATTTAAGCTTTGAACATTCGTGTGGCCGCCATTACGTTTCTGTCAAGATGGCGGCGATATAAAACATGACACTGAGGTGCCCTTTGCTAGTGCTATCTCTGTACTAAATTTCGTTCATTCGGTTCCACCGTGTTCGAATAAATAGGGGGAATCAATTTTGACATAAATATGGCCGCCACCCGCAAACTGTTAGGCTAATAACCTATTAGATTGGTCAAAGGATGCTCCCTCCTTAAAGGAATGTTGTTGCAAAGTTAAGTGGAGATCGGATGATTAGGTTAATCGTAATTTGATTTAAGCTTTGAACATTCCTGTGGCCGCCATTACGTTTCAGTCAAGATGGCGGCGATATAAAACATGACACTGAGGTGCCCTTTGCTAGTGCTACCTCTGTATCAAATTTCGTTCCATTCGCTTCCACCGTGTTCGAATTAATAGGGGGAATCAATTTTGACATAAATATGGCCGCCACCCGCAAACTGTTAGGCTAATAACCTATTAGATTGGTCAAAGGATGCTCCCTCCATAAAGAAATGTTGTTGCAAAGTTTGGTAGAGGTCGGATGGTTATGTTAGTCGTAATTTAACTTAAGCTTTGAACATTTGTGTGGCCGCCATTACGTTTCTGTCAATATGGCGGCGATATAAAACATGACACTGAGATGCCCTTTGCTAGTGCTACCTTTGTACCAAATTGCTTTCCATTCGGTTCCACCGTGTTCGAATTAATAGGGGGAATCGATTTTCACACAAAGATGGCCGCCATCCGCAAACTATTATGCTTATGACCTATTAGTTTGGTCAAAGGATGCTCCCCCATAAAGGTATGTTGTTGCAAAATTTGGTAGAGATCGGATGATTAGGTTAGTCGTAATTTGATTTAAGCTTTGAACATGTGTGTGGCCGCCATTACGTTTCCGTTAAGATGGCGGCGATATAAAACATGACACTGAGGTGCCTTTTGTTAGTACTACCTCTGTACCAAATTTCGTTCCATTCAGTTGCACCGTGTTCGAATTAATAGGGGGAATCGATTTTCACACGAAGATGGCCGCCATCCGCAAATTATTACGCTGATGGCCTAATGGTTAGGTCAAAGGATGCTCCCCCCCATAAATGTATGTTGTTGCAAAATTTGGTAGAGATCGGATGATTAGGTTAGTCGTAATTTGATTTAAACTTTGAACATTTGTGTGGCCGCCATTACGTTTCCGTCAAGATGGCGGCGATATAAAACATGACACTGAGATGTCCTTTGCTAGTGCTACCTTTTTACCAAATTTCGTTCAATTCGCATTCACCGTGTTCGAATTGATAGGGGGGGGGGGGGGGGGACAGACATTCAGAGTACACACACTCACACACACACAGACACACATACACACAGACAGACACACTTTTTTCGCCCTGTGTTGATCTCATAAGTCTACTTTCATTTTTTGCAAAAATCGAAAGTAGGCTACTACACTGAAGAACAGTACTCTGCTGTTGAACATGCCAGTCCCATCGCAGATGGTCGAAGAACGGATACACACAAATGACAAAGGACCTTGAAGAACTGTGATAACATGATTTATCATGTGTGACACATTTTTCTTCGCATTCGAATACTCATCAAGAGCCCAAGCAAGAAAGAGACCACCGTTTTATCATATTGAAACATTTCAGGACATTTTTAGTAATGCCTAAGTAGTGTATCAGTAAAAGCTTTTCAGTCGGCCAACACTAATGCTCAAATTACATTGGGCGGGGAATTACAATTACTTCCCTAATGCCTGAAATAAACACATTAATTATTAATTTACGTAATAACACTTCTCAGACAATTGGGGCCCGAATTCGATGACTAGGAGTCACATCAGCAAAGATTGCAATTCATAGAATAAGGAATCTGAGGCCTGACCACAGCTATCACTCTGCTTCTCCTTAAAATTGCCCCCATCATAACTTATGGACTAGAGAAATTTAGAAAGCATAGAAAAACTCAAAGCCACATTCCTCAAAAGAACAATGTGCCTATCAAAATACACGCCGTCACGCTTCACCCACGTGCTAGCAAAGGAACAATATCCGCCTTGACATTATTGCTACCACTACTGCACGTAATGACAAGATACGCCGTGCACGGTTTCCATCATCGGATATGCCAGGGAAATTCCATGACCCAGGCGATGACTGCAAGTGTGGGGCGTACAGTGACCGATATCACCAGATTGTCTATTGTGCACTGAAAGGTCAATCTCGTTAACGTTTCTGTATGACGTAAATGAGATTTCTGCTTCATTTTTAGCCTACTTTTCACATTTTGCAAAAATGAGGAAAAAGTAGAATTAAGAGATCGATCCGGGCAAATGTCTGTCTGTCTGCCTTTCCTTCTGTCTGTCTGAATGTCTGTGCCCCCCCTATCAACTCCTAAACGACTGCAGCAATCGAATTCAAATTTGGTATGAGTAAAGATCTATACCTGAATATCTCAAGCCCATATTTGAAAATAATGTCAGTGCTACCAACTGATGAAAACCCGCAATTAAAATTGAAGCTCCATGTTGGATATCGTGGAAGGTATGCATGGCAGCTATTCCATAATATTGGCTCACATATAGATAATAATATTTCAGTTTAATTTCGAGGAGGCCATGCATGGCAGTGGTGCCAAACTTATTTTAAATGCATACAACTTCTACACTATCAATTGGATTTCAACCAAATTTCGTATGCACTATGTGTACATAAGCAGATATGACTGAGCGTATTCTCAAAGCCACCAGGGCTGCCAACTGTTAATAAAGGCTCTCTCTCTATTTTCTTATCCAAATACCAATATATCAGAAAGTATGCAAGCAGACCGCTTTAAAACTATGCGAACGTATAGTACCTGACATTCTAGATTAATTTGGAGTAAATTAAGTACGTCAGTGCTACCAACATGATTCTAAGCTTGCTGATAGTACCAATTATTAATTACATGTAACTTCTAGACTATCAATTGGATTTCAACCAAATTTCGTATGTGCTATGTGTATCATACCAGATATGACTTTGCTTATTCTTAAGAGCAACCAGGACTGCCAACTGTTATTAAATGCTGTCTCTATTTTTTTACCCTAATATTAATATATCAGAAAGTATGTAAGCCGACAGCTTTAAAATTTGCACACGTATAGGCTAGTACCTGACATTCTAGATTAATTTGGAGAAACTAATATACGTCAGTGCTGCCAACATGACTCTAAGCCTGCTGATAGGTCCAATTTTAATATACATGTATCTTCTATACTAACAAATAGATTTCATCCAAAATCGGCACAACAAGAGATCATAATATTTCAGATTATTTCTGACCAACATGCATGACATCGTTGCCAACATGATTTTACACGCGCTACATGTTAAGTCCATGCTATCCATTGGACTTCAACCAAATATTGTATTCTGTACCTTAAGAGATGGAACTAACAATATATTCAGTCATCAGGGCTGCCAACTGTAGTGCTCTATTAGGCTACATTATACCAGTTATATTTCGAACTAATTAGATATTTCGATATTACCAACTTAATTTCGTCGTTATTCTAGATAGGTCTATGTAGATTGGCATGAATCTTAAATTTTAAGTAAAGTAGGCTCTTTAGTTCGTCACGGAACTTCTTGTTGATATTAGTGTATGTACATTTTGGCCATTGGCTGCTTTTATTAAATTATTAAATTCGATGACTAGATTGGTTGATGTTCGTTAATGCCACTCCAAGAAGAGCTATATCCCCAAAGGCATTTCTATAATACAGGTTAATTTTGATATCATATGTTATCCTTTGTTAGCCTTCCTAGTGCCGGCTAAAATACAACAGCAATAATAGTAAGTATATTTTATATTGTTGCACATTTTTTTCTGGGCGCAATAACACAAAATTTGTTAACTAATCTATTACATTAAAGCTTCGCATTGTTTTTGTTTTGTGAGAGAAAGCGCTTGATCCCCCCCCCCCCCCCACCTAACAGCAGCCCAACACCACTAATGCCCGGCCATTTATCATATAAGGAGTAGGGTATGTGAAACTGCGGTCAATCCATATAACATGATAGGGATTTTATGTGAACATTTATTACATGATTTGGTAGCGCTATGCTGTACATTGCAGCCCTCTCAGATTATATGCTCAACCAGAAACCATCTTAGAACATTCCAAGTTCATTTTTTCCATAATTCTTAATAATACTACGTCAATCATTACCAATTTAGAAACCACTATTCAACTGTTGAAAATTTGTTCAATTGTTGTACATGTTTCGGCTTGACAATGAAGTTTTCTTCAGCTGTAAGTTCAATTAAGAATGTTAGATATCGTTCTGTCAAATCTATGTATTACTGATTACAAAAAATAAAAATTCGCTATGACTAAACCTCAGGATGTCTATTGTACAATACCCAAGGGGTATGCACCCCTTAGAGATCATCCCCCCCATCATCTGTCTAAATCTCATAAAAGGCAACCCTTTAAAAGCCTACCCAATATCCATCAATACTATAAGGGCAGCTGGCTACTCCATAAAGCAGCTCAACCCTTGCGTAATTATGACACACAGCGACATACTACAAACTGGTTCAACTATGCCACAACGCGCTGACAGAACAGAGGCTAAAGGTATAAAAGGTGCCTTAAGTGGGTCACGAGAATCTCTCCATCATCAGTGCTTCGACGAGACAGCCGGAGGCTAACGACAGCGTCAACCGAGGTGAGTCAGTCAGTCAGTGTTCAGAATCCTACTTTTGTAACCTAACACCCACAGTTTGTACTCACATTATAACATCACAAGATCCCTTAAAAGGGACTAACAGTTACTCATTGCTGACCAATAAACACTTGGTCAGTCTCTTACACTTGCATTACTGATCTACACTCTTCTTCACGTCCCCACGTCCTTCCTTACTCCCGTCACAGTCGGACGTGACACACCGTAGTAATAACGCCAACTCAGACGTCCTTGTATTCCTCACGGCGGCTCGCGTGCTCAAATGAAGCGCGTGCCGAACCGCTGACACTAGCAAGGTGATTATATAATAAGCAGCCGGCTGGGCGACTAGTACGTCGACCCGCGTGCTAAGGCTACATCCCTTAAACCACATTTACAGTCTTTATAGGAGCGCCCCCTAGTTCCTAGCACACCACAACACACTACACTGGTCAGCTTGCCCTGTCAAGGGGAGCTACCCTTATTTAGGCACAAACTCATAAATTAGTACAGCAACTCTCCCTTTTAGATCCACCCCCAAATAAGGGATCTAAAACACTGGTGGAGGCGGGGTCCTACGCATAGAGAAAAGGGACTCAACCAACGAGCCCTCGTAGGTAAAACGACCCCTTCCGTACCGCAAAAAGCCAAGCAAATTAGTGAGAAAATTTTTCCCCCAGACAGAAAGCACCATATTTTTTTTTGGTGCTCTAAACTAGCTACACAAGGGAAAGGCTTGATAAACCAACCCCCTAGCCCCATACAGAACCAGAGAGATATAGGAATACACTGGCAAACACGCACAGATTTTTTTTTCTCTCTATTGTTACTTTAGGCCCATACACTTCAGGCAGAATGGCACCTCATGAAGAGATTGCAAGCCATGAAGGTAATAGGGGTATGCCAATATTAGTAGCATTATTGGCTAGATGCCAAAGGCACATACAGATCAGGCAAACACAAATACGGACACTCAAAACAGAAAATCGGGACAATACAGGGCAAACAGCCATACACTCCGTCAGAGAAAGAGGACAGCGCGATTAAGATGCGCACATAAGCACTTGCAAACAGGCCATGAGCCTCAATAAGGCAGTACACCCAAATTTGGGACAAATACCGTGAGCTACAAGCCAATAAGGCCATTTTTGAGTTCATGGTAGGGCCATCAGCCCACCCGAGAGAGGACATAAGCGTGGATACGCTGACTCGACAATTTGCGAGGATGTCCCTCTCGCCACGTACTGCCACAGAATGGAAGGAGTTCGCCGTGGCCACAGTCCAGGAGACGGCCAGGTTAGGCTCCAACATACTAAAGAATACATCCTACACAGACACACGTCCTCCAGCTCCGGATCGGAAGGCAATTTTGCCAAGCCGAGGGGAAGAGCCTAGAACAATCCCCTCGGACCGGATGAACGAGAGGGAGTTGAAGCCAGGACCTTCAATCACACATAATACGACAGAGGGACAACAGGAGGTAACCTCGTCATGGGCTGACGACGTAGAGCCCGACCTACCACATATAAAGCCTACATACACTCACACAGATAGGCTAACACAGTGGCAGGAGTCTGCCGTGGCCACGGGCCAGAAAGCGGACAGGCTACACGACACCACATTGGCAGGACAAAAACAGGCACTTAAGCGGCCCTCACCGCCAGTTCAAAGGGCAAATTTGCCAGAACGGAGGCGAACACCGGCATTAGTCCCTCAGGATGCACGGTACACGCACATACAGATTAAACAGGCATTACCATACAATACACGGGGATTAGGAAAGGTATTATTACCCACCCCACAAAACCTCGCAGTCAAACATACATACACTCCCGCAAAATCTGCTAAGATAGCGCCAAGCGCAATAACGCCCTTAAATACAGGTACACTTAGACCTAGAAACACGCGCTACGGTGGAAGTAGGGCAAGGCTTACTTTGCTAGAAATTCCGCCGGAAAACAGCAAAGAAACACCTCAATGGATTTCAGAGGCCTATAATATCGTAACAGGGCAAAACCCTTCACCTTTCTGAGCACTGAAGCTCGAAAGACGATAACGACTTTCACCAAGGCCAGAGAAATAAACTAACATCGCTAACACCAAAATTATAGGCCACATAAGTTCTTTCACACGGGGGCGATAGGAAAATGGTCCAACAAGTACATAATCAACATGAGATCGCATATTTTTCTTTCTTATTTTATGTATATACAGTGCAATATAGCCAAATTAGAGGGAACAATTCTAAATCCTTCCGGTTTTTTTTTTTTTCAACCATGGCATTTTCCTCTCAGGCCATCAATGGTTATTGGGCGAAGTGATTAACGCCATAACGTAAAGTCTCTAATATGCTAAGCCAAGTGGAAGCCAAGCAGGCTTCAGGCCGAAAAAGAGATATTTTGAACACAACTTAAGCATAAAATCACAGCATAGAGCTTAAGTGCGTCTTTCTAAGTAGAAATGACTAGATGTTCTACGTTAGGGTTCCACAGTTTGATAGATTCTCCTGTTGCGGGCGAAAGCCGTAAGTGTGGCAAGAATTAAGAATCTCAAACTAGTTTCAAAAAAAAAAAAAAAAAAAAATTTTGGGAGGTGTGCTTTAACCAACTAAAAAGCCCAATTGCACACCGGGATGAGACACTGTCATTTTGGTGAGTTACAATTACTTTGATAGGCAGGTTTGACTCCCACAGTGCACTGGCTTTGCTCGTGACGTGGATACAAGGGTATCAGTTACGTCTGGCAATGGCCTTCCTAAGGTGTACTAGACAGTGTCGGTAGATTCCCCTGAGACGTAACCAGATTACGGTAGCACGCACGTTACCAAAATGGTAAATACTACACTCAGGTCCCAATCACCATTTTTTTTCAAAAACATAGTGCTCACGACATAATTTTTAGAGACTAACGCCACCTACTATTATTTTCTTTCAATGTGCTCTCTTAATGCAGAGCGGGGCATAAATAATTTTTTTTTGTTTCACACAGTTAGCCCAAGAAAGAAAAATGGCCAAATAAACTATATATATATTTTATACATAGGTATACATAACACAACACTCGGGGACACAAGTGTAGTCAATGGAAGGTTCTTTTGCAGACGGCCAATGCATATGAGATTTCCGAAGTGAAATGCCATGGCCTGTGGTTTGGATTCCAAGTAGAACGGAAATCCCGTGGCACACGATCTCCAGAAATGGCCACGTTAAACCACAAAATTCCCCTCTTGCCTTTTTATAATGCGAAGAGCACTAACAGAAAAGCAGGCTGATTAAGAACACATGTTCGGATACACAGCGTTATCGGAACAAATAAACAAGCGAGCGCGCAAGACATTGCAACCCGACACCCTCATACTCAGCAGTAAAGCAGACCTCAGTGATAAACTGCGAGCCTTACAGACGACAGTTCCCAAAGCACACTGCACGGAATCATTCATAGCCAACCTAAGAACCCTATATCTTCAAAATTTACACTACGAGGAGAGGGCAAAAATAAGCAAACTCCTCGCAGGAAGGTATACTAGGGGTTGCGCATAGAAAAACACACAGCCCATTTGCCATAGTGTAGGCGGCACAGAAATGGCCACCAAATCTTTACAGACAACCGGCTTCGAACCCATGTCCACACACAAAAACCTCGTACCGAAAACTAACTAAACAACGGTATTTTCGGTACGAGAAACACAAACAAAATACAGACAGAATGCCCGCAGAACATGGACAACGCAGACATATAACACAGAGAATTACATAGAACACGGGTTCGAACCCCAGAGAAAATTGCACGCCAGGGAAAAACAAGCAGACGGGCTTCCAATCACACCAAAATTGGCCCATATAACGGCTTAGACAGATAATACTACATTCCTGCGGCCAAATGACAGGCATAAAATTCCAGAAATACACTTGACAGGGAAAATGGACTTTTCAGACAGAGACATATAAATTTCGTAAGACAACGGTCTTACGGAATAATGGCCACACAACGGCAATAGTAGCAGGGCGGATTACCACATCGGGCCGCCAGGAATTTAACACAATGACCACACTGGCATACGTGCAGAAAAACACGCAACAGTGGTTAACCTACATAAAATCCCGGCCTGAAGTTACACACACAAACTGATGACTTGCAGACTTAGCCACTTTGCAACACTGTCGATGACAAAACGCGATTGTGTAGTGGCAGTGACCATGAATAAACAAATGCAGAACAATCATAACACTATACATTTTTCAACACTGCGAAAGCATTTATCAACAAGCAGACGTCACAGACCAAAACTTGTCGCAGGCCCAGAGTAGCACGTTCGTAAAGACGTTGGCAGGCCACGGGCGCTTCCTACCCATACACAATATACACAGTAGGACTTGGCCCTACAGCAGACCAGGCGTCCGCGTGGTGTAGCGGAGCGTAGTCACACACACACACACAAACGCGCTCACCAATCAGGGGCGAACATAGGGACTTTGAGGAAACGGGACCTCCCCTTAACAACTTCTTTTTGCGACCCTAGTCCCGAAACAAATCATTCCAGGCGACTAGGACTTAGCCCTATAACGGACCAGAGTAGGTCGTGAAGCTTCGCTATCCCAAAGCGCGGATAGAAAACCAACATGGACCAAGGGAGGATGACAAGAGAACATGCTAACAGCGTCCCACTCTACTCCCTTCCCATAACCTTCTCACGCCCAACATAAACAACGCAAACACATCTACACGACCATAAACAGCTACACTACACTACAAAGTATACATAAGGGTTGGTAAACTTCATGTGTTTACAGAAAGGGCATGCTACGCCTTGAGCCCCACCGCTAGCACCTGAATGAGAGGGGTGCATCGGCCAACACCAACTAAGCGTAATGCACATCTCCATATGAGAGATGAGGCCATAAGTAATAAATACTAACCATTTTTTTTTAAATTTAAATCATCCCGCATGAGAGGGAAATATATTAGTATTATGCCTCAACCTACACCTATCCATACATGAGTGCAAACGCCTCATATCCAGACGCATGCATGTATATCCCATCCATTCACCAGGGGATATTGATATCAGACCGGCATGGATTTTTATTTTATTTTTTGCAACCCCGGGAATTACCTGCCCCGTTCCACTCACTGTAGGAGCATCCCAGCACAAAAACCGGTTCCAGGCCGCCACTAACGCGGAATTCGGAAGTGCGCAACCTCCTCCTACCCTGCTTTAACCCACTCTACAGATAACTACCCCCAGATCACAATAACAGGGTACCTGACGCCACAGACCCTACTAATACCTCCATCAAGGTTAAAAAAGAGCATTATCGCTGGAGAAGCTGATATAGCACAGGTAGCCTAAAGTAGTCTACGTATGTAGAGGTTTTACCAGCCCACCACACTGGAAGTATTTTACATTTGACACTTTTTACACAGGTTACACCTATATTTAAAAAAAAAAAGGGAATCTGAAACACCCTGGCTGATGATACCGGCGTTAGCCAAAGGTCAAAAGCACAACACTAGGAGCAGAGCTGGGGAAGGCGATGTGGACCCTTACCCCAGTCGGCTCATCAAATTACTGACGACTAGACCAAATAGACGAACCACGTAAGGTCAAAGCATTCGCGGCCTGGTCGGGCAAGCTCTGGAATCCTAGGTGCGCATAAACCGCCCCTGGGAGGAAGGGATGCTAAACCCACTTTGAGCCACGGTCGGCGAAGCCAAGACCTGCAGGGAGACTTTCTGAGAATGGCGGGAGAAATAGCTCACTCCGCGTCGGCCTCGGGAGCTATCCCTAGAGACGACCATATTATGACTAGACTGTTAGTTAAATTTACGTAAGTAGGACTTCCATGGCGGGAAGCAAAACTCCTGTGCGTTGGAGCATACTACGGCGGTCCATAGAGGCAAATTTATATATCAATGCGAAAATGCATACTACGGCGGCCCATAGAGGCAAATTTATATATCAATGCGAAAATGCATACTACGGCGGCCCATAGAGGCAACTTTATATATCAATGCGAAAATGCATACTACGGCGGCCCATAGAGGCAACTTTATATATCAATGCGAAAATGCATACTACGGCGGCCCATAGAGGCAAATATCACTGCGAAAGCAGATTGCGACGGCCGATTAAGGCGGAGACAATATTATGCCATTGGACCACACTGTCCAATGCCCACATACCATATAATCTCTCTAAAGTACAATCTACGGATAGCTATCACCATTTAGCATTTCACCTAACATATATACTGAATTTAGCATACACTGACAGTTGCAGTACCAATACTGCAACTAAATAATTGTACATATTGTAAATATTTTCACCTGTATTTCAAACATAGATTTTGTAGCCTAAGTGTAATGGATCTGATGATGATCGCTTGACGATCGAAACTGGTCATCCTAGTGTTTTATTAATCTCATGTAATTTATTTCAGGATTAGGGCATAACCCATCTCTTTTGGGTACATTCGTGTTGACCGACTGAAAAGCACTAAACTCTTGTTTACTAAGGCAACACTGAAAATATGGCTTCAAACACCACAATGAAATTAATATAATTAAACGTATTTGCTTAGCACAAGCCATTTGTTTACACACAATTATTTTCTCATCATAATCCAGTGCACTAAATAGAATGATACATTAGGCACAATAAAACTATTAAAAGGTTGCTGTAAATCATTTTTGAAACGCGTATATTCCCGTGCGAGCCGTCTAAAGCTGTACTTTCCGTCAGAGCGCACACTCTGCTCTTCATCCTACCAGAGCTGGAGCACTGCTCATTGAGCCAAATTGTGCCCGACTTTGATCCAAAGCCTTTCATTTACATAAATAATTTGTAATCTAGTTTTAACTTAGGCGTACCTTACACATAAATACGAATGTTTATAGTATTTAGTTTACTCCAGTAGTTCTGATGCAATGACATTAGAGTAAACCAATTTTTAACTGGGGGTATAATCGGTCACTATACGGCTTATCCGGAATACACACAAAATATTAAACAAGTACCGGTATTCAAATTGTATCATCATGGCTTACAGGATTGAGCCGCGTCGTATATCGGTTATTATTTCCCGACGTTTCGGCTGACATTGCAGCAGCATTTTTTAGCGTATGGCTTTTAGTGCCGGGAGTGTCTGAGGTCATGTTCGGCTCGCCAGTTTCTAGCTGCTTCTATGCGGACACACATGGGGTGAGCTACAAGTACCGTCGCGTGTGGAGTGTTGTCTGGGGAGGAAAGTTTGAATGTAAGGGCGAGGAGTTGGAAGGTAGCGGCTGTGGCCAATTGTTAGGGACCAACCCCGGCATTTGCCTGGAAGGACGATGGGAAACCAGAGATGACCATCTTCAAGGTTGCCGGCGGGGGGATACGAACCACCTCGCCTCCCGGATGTGAGCGACTGCCAGCAGCCACGCCGTAACGACCACGGCAAACTCACACGGTAGCAGCCTTAATCATGGGTAGGTACGAGTTGGTGTCCGTACTCAAACTAACGGTTATTCCCAGTCAGATGTGGTTGCTTGCCCTGCATTGTCGTCACGCTGCTTCCTAATTGGTCCCTGCCCCTGGCAGTCGCGTGGTAGGAGAACTTTCCAAATGTTGCTAAGTTTGAAACCATCTTCGCGATTGAAATTATTGGGATGATTCACGACCTCTATTGCCTCTCTAATTAACCTGTTTTGATATCCGGGAATTTTAGCAACAGTTTCGGCCTTATCAAATTGGAAGGCGTGTCTCGTGACGTCAGCATGTTCAGCTATTGCAGATCTGTAGTTTATCTGTTTCGTGTCTCAAATGTGCTCTGAAATCCAAATGGAAACGCGTCTTTTTGTAAGCCAAGATGATAAACTAGACATCGGCGGCGAAAGTCTACGATCTAAATAAGTATTCAAAATATACAGACAGAAATCTTACGTTATTTATAGAGATAGTATGCTTATCAGCTCAAACCGGTAAAAAGTGCAAGAAAATGAAACATAAAATAAACTATATTTTCTTCATATTCTGGAATGGGTCACACCACTACTGAGCGTTGTTTTATAAAGTGAATACTGCTGTACATTTCAGCAACATTCATCCTCAATGATATCCTAACACGGATTATATTTGGAGTTTAGTTTAACAGCTCACTGTTATATGGATATTCGCAAGTTCCACAGATGTGGGCAAATGTCATAAAGGGAGCGGTAGTTCTCTGGAGTCATTCACAACTTCGCAAGCGTTATCCTACACTGCAGAATTGAAACCATGGCTTCTTCTCATCCACATGCATCAATTACTCCAATTTATTTTCAAAATGATTGCCATTAAGCTATTTGATCCCATGCAGGGGAATTTAAAATACATTTACAATTTATACGATGTAATTTGTTGCTATCAACTTATAAGATACTGTATATATATCAGGTGGGGTAAGACTAACCAAGCCGGGAACAGAACATAGAATTATACTGTATTTTCTGCAAGCCAAGAGAAGTCAGCTAAATTTCAACTTCTCATGCCCTCCCGCGTGGTGCATTCTGCGCATTCCAAATACATCATGTCGGTCACTGCTAGCTTCACTGATTCCGCCTTCTTTTTCTTCTTCTTATTTTATCTTTCCAGTCGGTCAACAAAATGTAATTGCAATTCCTGAGACGTGCGAAAAACAACCTGAAAAAATTACATATGATTAAAATATATTTATTTATAATTAATTCTATCTGTATAGTTCAATTAAATTTTCTAATTTCTAGGTTTTAAGTTGTAAGTCGATGTTCTTAAATTAGAAACAACCTAACATGTTGAACAATTATTATTAACAAATACAGACTTACAGATATTAGATATGCTTACTAACGCGCAGCGCTAGGCCATGGGGCCAAGCTCTCTGTGGACTGGGTAGTTGTGGGTTCAAGCCCCACCGTCGGCCGTCCTTGAAATGCTCTTCCAATATTTCCCCATTTTTCAACTCCAGGCAAATGCTGGGACGTCACCGTTAGACGGGATACGGCCGCTTCCTTCCACACATTTTCCCAGTTTCATTCATCTTCTTTCATTTCATCTCGCATTAACTCCTCTCATGAGGTTGGCGTCACGAAGGGCATTCGGCCGTAAAAACCACTGCCACGGCCTTTCATCGCATCTCATCCCCGACCCCGTTGGAAACGGGAATAAAAAGGGGTAGGCATAAACATAGGCAGGCGTACAGATATTAGATCATGTTTTCTGAATGCATTTTTTAATGTAGAAAATTGAGATGTCTGACGCTTGAGGTCATTTTTGGGGTGAAAAGTTACGTACGGAGATTGAGGATTCACTGAAGAAAAGAGGCCCATGTTCGTGAAATTAATGGTCACGTAAAAGTACAAGCTCCTTCCTTTCTTCATTAAAAATATGGTATATTGGCTTTCACGGCCAGTGAATTAAAACTCAGCAATTTTTCTAGGTTTGTGGCATGTCTTGTGTGGGGTTTCGCCTAGGATGCCAAGCTGGCTCATCAGCGGGCTCTTGGTGTCCCCGATCAGACCCTTCCTTCCTTTTGGTATGGAAACTGGACTCTATTTCATATGCACATCCATGTAATCAGGAAACCAAAGATCTTCCTCCCTTTTTCGAACTCCCTCTGTATCTGAATTTCATAACCAGGTACGCCAGTGACGGACTGTATTTCAAGTTTAGTTTAACAGTAAACTAGGCTGTGTATGTGTGGCACAGATGGGGGCAAGTATCATAAAGGGAGTGATGGATCTCTTGAGTCAGCTCTTCCCAGCACGCCACAACTTTGCGCGCACCAACAACTTGGCTCCTGTTAATGATAGAGCTATCAATAATTAGTTGATAACATCAGCATACACCGGCAGCTCCTCTAATAGCTTTATGAATCTCTCAATTTTGCCCGATAGCGTCACCTGTTCACTATGAAGCCTCCATACACAGCATTAAAGTTCTTTCTGCGTGTTCTCGCATAATTTTTGTGTACCTTAATGCAGGATACTGTGATATAATTCAAAGGTTGATGAAGAAAGATAAGTATTACATGACGGGAAACTGATGAGGCTGTCAGCCATTAAATGAATAATAAGGGAATCACTTAATAGCAAAATATGTATAGAAATGAACAAGGAAACCTACTGTAAGATAGTTCGATGGTTGCTTAGAAGATAATATTGTCAAAACGTGTGGAATTCAACAAATACTGTATGTGTTATTTTTACAACAATTTTGTAATTTCTTCTAAAAACGCATATATGCGTGGATTTGTGACGATTATGTGTTACATTTTTTGGAATTTAATTTAAAATGACTACAATCACAAATCGGTGACCAATCCCGTTAATAATATCATGAATTTCAACAGATTACAGCTTGCTCGCAATTTTATTCTATTTCATTTTATAAGCCTATTTTCATCACGTAAAGTATAGGCTTATGAGATTACCTGTAGTCCGTGTATATGCGTGTTTGTGCGTGCGGATGTGGCTCTTTGTCCCCCCCATTTCAGTAGGATAGTCTGCAGTGATATAAGTCAAACTTACTGACTGTTCGACCCCAACTTTACCTTTGAAATTTCAATAAATACTACCAATACAACACGGCGGCCACGCGAATTATTTTACCGGTTTTGAAACTACTCCAACAATTAACTTAAAATCTATTATCATGATGGAAATCCATAAGGTAAATCCTCGTATGACCTTGAGAAACATTATAAACACAAATCCACCTTGACAGTTCACCGAATTCAAATTAATTAAAAGACAATCTATGACGATTTAATTATCCAAGAGCGTTGGAACATCCCGTAGTAATTATTTAGAGCCTGAAATAATGAAGAAAGAAAACCCATGGCACTACAGCCCATGGAGGGCCTAGCCCTACCAAGAGACCGCTGCCCAGGCATTTGGCCTGCAGATATTGGCGTAAAACATGGTCAGCCCATCGGGTCCCCTCGGCCGTTAATCTCGGTTTTCGTTACCGGGGCACTGCCACCCGGGGCGTCTGGGTGAGAGGCAGGCACGCTACACCACGGGGCCGCCTGAAATATTGACGTATAATGTAATTCAAAAGTTTTGAAAACTTCAAGTTGGTGTCTGCAAATTTTCAAAAACATACATTTATTTCTTGTATCAAGTGTTCAACGTGAAATTTTATATTAAGAATCACTATTATACCGGTATGTAATATTTATCTACTGGCCTGCTTGTGAAACAGTTCACCATTGTGGCCACAGTAAATATTTCACCGGTGCTCAATATATCCGAAGTATTATAGGCATCTCACTGACATTTTTTGTTCGTGATAGAGAGAACTATCACGTATGTACGAATGTGAGATTTTCATAACCTGCAGTGCTGTCTTTGACTTTCTAATTTGTTGACTGGGTTCATGCAGGCCTCCATACCGCGTTATTCTGGGCTAATCGTGTCATCCACAGGTGGGAACAGCGGCCTACATCAAAGACAATCAGCATATTCTAAACGTGCCTAACCCCACAGCTCCTGTACTTCACCCTCATTATTTAACTAAGTTGGTTGGTTCTTCAGTTTAGGGACTGCGACAACGCGGTCATGTAGCCCCGTGTACTTTGGGTGCGAGTAGAATCTGTCTGAAAACCAGTGTTAATTGTAATGACTATATTAGTGTGTGTTATCTGTGTTCAATTCAAGTAAGGACTGCAGACATTGAATTTTTTCAAGTACTTCCTACTTTTTTCGCCAAACACCACCGTCAACGACCACTAGATCAGAACTTGGTTACCAGATGCCACCTCAGTCGGCTCCTGGCGACGAACGTCGGAACCTAAGGGCGTTTGTCAAATGTTTAACCTATAATTAATTTAGCTTCACACAGGTGTAATTAGTGGAAGGTTCTTTAACATACTGTAAATCTATGACATGGGACCGCCGGCTTTACTTCCCCTCCGAGGGAAGGCATACTGAGGGATTTTTAACTTTAACTAAATAAACCAAAGTTTGGTGCTTTTGTTTACTAAGGCAACACTGAAAAATGGCTACAAACCCTATAATGTTTAACTAAGTAATCGATTTCTGGGTTCTTAGGTATGTGCCCCACCAACCAATATCTCCATTTCATAAAATGTTATATTATGAAGCACTATTATACTGGTAAGTAATATCTATCTACTTGTATGCAACTTTATCGCCTTCATGTGAAACAGTTCACCATTGTGGCCATTGTAAGTATTTAACCAGTGTTCAATATATCTGAAGTATTATAGGAATCATACTGACATTTTCGTTGGTGATAGAGAACTTTTATGCACGTACGATTGTGACTCAAAATCATCCATACGCCATTGATCACCTTAATACCCATATTTCGATATTCTATCCACTAATCCAAACTTCAACATTCTCCTGCAGCACCACATTTTAAATGATACTGGTATCCTCTTTTCTGCTGTACTAACGGTCAAGTTTCACTTTAAATGAGTGCTACACACCAGACAAAGGGTTTTAAAACTTACCTTATTGTGATCTTAAGACATATTATGATTACTTATAGTTAACCACTGAAAATGGAACCCGGCATAGTTAAGGCATACCGGGTCGGTAGTGCATCCCCATCTTTGCTTATGGTAACATAAGGCTTGAGCATGTCAATGCGCCGTCTGACAATATTACTAATTTTGTTCGTGAATATTACGGGTAAGACAGGTGATGAAATCTGCTAAAATCTGATGGCTTACGGTGTAACATCTCACTAATCTGTTTTATCGAATAGCCATTCATATGGAAAATTTCGGTTAGGAGCTCACGTTTCTGTCCAATCTGCCTGTTTCTCCTGATGATATCTCTAATTGTGTTTTGTTAACTTGTTACTGAAGATTAGATGGTAGTAAAAAAAACAAGATGTTCAGCAAAGAACATATAGCCTACTCTCTCCTAAATGTATGGGTATACTTATAACTCTTTGTCCTCTTCCCTAAAACAGTCACCTCTACCACCATGTATTGTTTGTTTTCTTTTATATTGATAATTAGCCAGTAAGTGTCAAAATAAATATTATATACTTTATGATGATTGAATAACAAAACTACTAACTTATTGTAATGCATTCACGTCCGATAATCTCGATATTAAGCCTCCAAACTTAAGAATCCTCCGTATTGGGTATCTTACCCTTTAAAAATCCGTGGCGATCACACTAGGTTGGTGCTGCAACCTAGCAGTGAATTAATATATAGTTTCTTGTACGCCTCTGAGTGTTGAATGAGCGAGCAGTTTAAAGCAGCCAGGAGGGAGGCGATCTAGCTGGCAGTGCTTAAAGGTAATCGGAGCGGGGTCGTAGGCTACAAGTTGAAGTAATGCAAAATTGCAATACTTCTGGAGGCCAGGGATTCACAAAGCAGAATGTTTAGAACAATTACCCACGTAATCAGCAAGAGGACAGCACCGTACAGAGGCATTGAGAAGGCTGTGGTTGATGACGTGTATCTTGTTCTTCTATTCTCCTTTTTCTAATGTCTTCTGTTTATATGCGATGCTAGGGCTGTGGTTATTAATAAACGAGTGTATACATTAGCCTCTCCTTTGAGCAAAATGGCATTTTATTTAGTATCTGTGTAAAGAGCTCGTTCACATCATTGCAAAATAATTCAAGTAAAAACAAAAAGTTAACTCTAGTAGTATTCGATCCCCAGGCAACCGCGTGGTAGACTAACGCGCCAGCCCAGAGCCAACCATTTCCTTATTACCTGAGTGTTATTAACTGCCTTTGATACTACGTGTTAGCAATGTCTTGAAATGAAACATTTCTTCACTGCAGTACTGTGATGTCGGCATAGTAATGCCTTATTATTATTATTAATATTATTAATAATAATAATAATAATAATAATAATCTACAATTAACATCATGGACACATTCAATATCAGAATACTGGCTATACAGGAAACGAGATTCTCAGATGAGAATCACTTCGATTCGGGAAGTTACAGAATATACAAGGGGAAACCAGCCATAACTATTCCAGGAAAAAATCTCAAACTCTTCGGAACAGGTTTTGTAGTCCACAACTCAATATTGGACTCTGTAATGGATTTCACCTCTAAATATGAGAAAATTTCCACACTTACGATACTTTCTGGTAACAAAGCGTATACAATAATCAATGCTCATGCCCCCACAAATAACTACAATAACAAAAATCCACAGATGATAGAAGAATTCTGGGAAGACTTAGAAGAAATCACCAACAAAATCCCCACTAAGCATGTAAAATTATTGCTTGGTGATTTTAATGCACAATTACGCCGCGAAAGAAAATTCAGAGACACAACAGGAAAACATACAGCGCACCAGAGGACAAACAAGAATGGAGAGAATTTGATAAACTTCTGTAGGAATTTTGACCTCAAAATCATGTCAACACAATTCCAGAAACCCTACAAGAAACTATGGACTTGGAAATCTCCAAACAGCGCCCTCGGAGAATTTCAGATAGACCACGTTGCGATATCTACAAAAAACACCAGAGAAGTTATGAATATACGAACGAGAAAAGATTTTTTCGAATCTGATCATCATCTACTACAAATCAAGGCTAAGTTTATACCAAACAGACAAACTAAGAGAACAACCAGAATTTTCAGAACAGAACCAGAGTATTTACTATTAAACAAGAAAGAAATAACACAAGGACTTAAGAAAATTGAGAGTAACAACTGGACGGATATGTCCGAAAACATGAAAGAACTGATAAAAATGGGGCAGCCCCCGAGGAAAAGAAAGCACAGATGATGGAGCGTGACATGTGACAGAGCCATAGAAGATAGAATACAAGCCAGGAAAAATTTAACAGCCATAGATTACCCGAAAAATGGGAAGAATTCAACAACATACAAAAAGACTCCTCGAGAATAATCCGCAGAGAAAAAAGAAACTACGATAACAACAGACTCAAGGAGATAGAAGAAGATTTTACCAAAAATAACACACGAAACTTCTATAGAACATTCAGAGAGAATATGACAGGATATCGACCACCGAGCTTATGCTTCAAAAGACAAGACGGAACACTGGAGACAAACCCGAAAATGAACTGTACGATACTGGCACAATATTTTGACTCACTGCTTAACTGTGATAAACCAACACACAGATTACAGTTCGAAAAGCCAGAACCTAACATTGATTCCAAACCTCCAACACTTGAAGAAATCGTGGAAATAATAAAATCACTAAAGAACAATAGAGCGCCTGGAGAAGACGGATTGATTTCGGAAATCTGGAAATTAGACCACGAAAATGTTACACCAAAAATACACAAAATCCTCGAAAACATCTGGGAAACAGGGAAGGTACCAGAAGAATGGAAGTCAGCTCTAATACTCCCCCTCCACAAGAAGGGAGACAAAACGAACCCTAATAATTATAGAGGGATTTCACTATTACCCGTCGCATACAAAATTTTCTCCAAATCCCTGTTAAAACGGATAGAGCCTCAGATAGATCCAGAGATAGGAGAATACCAAGGAGGGATCAGGAAGGGAAGATCGTGCAGTGAGCAGATTTGGTGCCTGAGAACAATACTAGCAACGAGAAAAACCAGGAACACAACAATCACATTCGTCGACTACAAAAAAGCGTACGACTCCAGAGATAGAGAAACACTTTTTAACACATGAGAAGAAATGAAGGTCGACAATAAGTCCAGAAAACTAATCCAAGAAACATTAACAAATACAATATCCAAAGTTAAATTCATGGGAGATATCTCGGAACCCTTCTAAATTAATACAGGAGTGCGACAAGGTGATGGTTTATCACCCATTCTATTCAACTCAGTTTTGGATAAAATAATCAAGACATGGGAAAAAGGAGTCAAAGGCATAAAAATGGCAAAACACCAGAAAAGGACAGTCAACATTAAGTGTCTGGCCTTTGCCGATGATGTAGCGATTATAACAAATAACAGAAAAGAAGCCAAAGAAGCTCTAGAGACGCTACATGAAATCTCTGTCAAAACAGGGTTACACATCTCATACGAAAAAACACAGTTCATGGACACAAAATCTACAGACAAGAACCCACTGGAAACCAAGTATGGAAAAATAACACAAGTGGAAAGTTTCAAATATCTAGGTGAGATTATACAGAAAACAGGACTGAACTTGGCATCCAATGAAGACAGGATCGCTAAATTGCAGAAAGCATACCGACTTACATGGAACCACTACAATAAAAAAAAGTATTTCCATCAATGCCAAATTACGACACTACCGTACAGTAGTCTTACCAGAGGCCTTATACGCTTCAGAAACGACAGCAAGCAAGGGGCGAACAAAAATCAAGGAATTAGAAAAACAAGAGAGAAAAATTCTGTGAAAGATCTACGGGCCAGTTCAGAAAGAGGGAATATGGATGAAGAGACCGACAATAGAACTGTACAAACAGACAGAGACGATTACAAACAACATAAGGAAAAGAAGGGCAAAATTTTATGGAGATATACATAGGATGACCGAAGACAGACTGACCAAGATTTTTTTTAATATAGTTACGAATAGCACACTAAAAACAATTGGGTAAAGGAAACCGTGGAAGACCTTAAGAAACTAAACATCTCTACAGAAGACATCGCAGACAGGAGCAAATACAGAAAAAAACTTAGACTACAGAAGTTTGAGCAAACTCCCAAAGAGAGACAACCAGCAAAGAGGTGGACAGAAGAGAGAAAGAGGAAACATAGTGTGTATATGAGAGGTTTTTGGGGAAAAAAAAGAAGAAAGGTACAGAATGAAATATGAAAATTGATTGTGTTGTAACGCTCTCCTTATGGGGAATTAACGAATAAATAAAATAAAATAAAATAAATAAATTAATCTACAATTGTTTAACCGTTGGAAACATCTTAATCACCCGCATAATTTATTTTAAATTGTAGTTGTAATTATTTTTCACATCGATTTATAGGGAAGGAGAAGGCTGTTTTGTTGTGTACATATTTAATTTGATTTAATGGAAGATTTTCTATAAGCAATTCAATAATTTTAACGCGAGGGCGAAATAAACATTTACGGAGATTTTAAGTCAGCCTGTGGTAGGCAGAGGATGTTGCAATTCAAGCTAATATTGGCGAGCGCACCACAGGACACTTTCCGATAATTGAGGAAACAAGGAACTGACGCTACCTTGGGTAGCTTTTCTGAGAATTTGGTTCAAGAGAGGTCAAGTCCACGCAGACAAGGGAAGATTGCTTCATGACAACGAGAATATCCTTATTTGATTACAAGGACAACATTCGCAGAATCGACACCACGCCATTTCTGGACGAATCACAAGTTGGACGCTAACACAGATTGAAGAGGAAGGGGCGACTACTTTGAAACGCAATTGAAGATTGGTCAGCAAGTCACGTGTGAGGAGTATGGAGATAGGATTGAAATGAAGTTTTAAAAGACTTAAACCGCGGACCGAGAGCCATTCTTATTCTTCTTTTCGATTCCATTGGATTATAGGCTGTCATTCTGTTTGATTCATTCAGATTCTCAATTCTGATGGCCAATCAAGTCTACGTTTAAGCTTGTATTAGCTCAGCTACAAGTTACAGTTGTAATATGTTGTGGATACATTTCGTCCACTCATATTAATGAGAACAGTTGTGTATCAGGCTGTTGTCATAAATGGGATTTATGATGTCAGATCTTCATCTCACGTAGCTCAATAATTTACGACAAGTACTTCAAGAAATGACGGCGTTTTTGTGCAGCAGACTACGGATTTGCTCTATGAAGAGCAAAACCCATCATGAAAGCAACAAGCGGTGAGCGCAAATGGCTACATCAAATATCTCTCTGTTTTTTTTAATATTTTATTTTAATTAGTCAATTATCTTTTTGGGCACAGTAACTTTAAAATCATTTAGCTTTTGGTAATAAGTTAACGTTATATCATATCTCCGCATACGTTTGTTTTAGCCGCCAGGTTAAAGGAAAAATCGAATTCATCCATTAGCATGTCTGCTATATTTGTTCTTTTTATCATAATTAAATTCAATTCTATTAAATTCAGTTTCCGTGTTTCCTCCTTGTAGATAGAACTAGCTATAAGCCGAACCTATCCTGCCATTACAAGTATCACGCTGATTCAAAGCTTATGTTTCCCCACGGGCTGAGAAAGAAAAGTCTGCATTGACGAGGTATTATCGTGAGTGATTTAGGTTTTTATTCCGCGGTTCAAATGGGATTGAACCCGGTGGCGCCCAACAAAATGAAGGTTTATTGTGGTTTAACTACTGTACTTCAGGTAAATGTGCATTACATTTGTACTCCCAAGTGGGACCAGTAACTTCCAAATTGTTACAGTACTGTACATCTTCATTATAAATCATTTCATACAAAGTTTATATTATTTGTATCAGTAGGCTATATCGCATACAACATACTAAAACTACTGAAATATACGACAAGCACAAGAGGTCAGCTGCCATCTTGTCATGTGACAGAGAAGGCTCAGCTATTTTAAGTCACTCATACAGTATAATATTATAATATTTAATTATAATAAATAACCGAACACGTCCTTTAAGGTAGCTTAAACCACCCTTGACTCGATAATCGGAATTGGTGGGTCTTATCTATTAATTATAATGGTTGCATAATTCACATGGCGGCCATCCTGAAATGACACGGGAAAAAACGCGTCCTATATAAAGGTAGGCTGCTATCAAATTTGGTAGAGATCGGATGATTAGTTTAGTCATAATTTGATTTTACGTCTTCAACCTTTGCTAGTGACCTTTGCTAGTGCTACCTCTGTACCAAATTTCGTTCATTTTTGTTTCACCGTGTTTGAATTGATAGAGGGGGGGGGGGGCAGACATGCAGAGTACACATACACACTCACACACACAGACACACAATTTTTGACCCTGTGTAGATCCCAGAGATCTACTCTTATTTTTTGCAAATGGAAAGTAGGCTAAAGATACGAATTGGCCTCTGAGGATCGCGTGTATCCAAAGACTATTGATTTCATCTTCATAGCCTGTGTGGATTAAAGAACCGTGTGGTCGGCATGACGACACCTTCAGTCACATCAATCACCATTAGAATTCTACTCCTCATGTAGGCACTCATCTGTCCTCACGACTGAGTGCATCTATCCAAAGCTACATGTCTTAAATCTCTTTTGGGCTCGAAACATTAACCCGAAATCTCTAATGTAAAGATTTGAAGCCATTCTTTCAGTGTTGCCAATACAAACTGTCATGTGTAGCTCTTCAGTCGGTCAATAATAATATGACCAATGAATGGGCGGGATACAAAGTATAAATAGGTAAACACACTCCTGGACGAAAAGATACAGTCAGTCTGAGAGACTAGACTTTATATCATTTCAAATGACAAATGCTACACATGTTAGAAAGGACTCTTTGCGCTATGCTGCATGAGATCACGCACTCGCCGTCTCCGTTCGCATAACGCCAGACACCAGGAGTAAACTCACACTCAACAGACTCTATTACCCTTTAACATAGGCTTCCCGCGCGGGGGCTGCATGACGTCACGCACTCACCGTCTCCGTTCGCTTAACGCCAGACCCCAGGAGTAAACTCAGACTCGGTGCATATAGACTGAACAACATGATGACGTCATCCACGCCGTAACCGTGACGCATAACGGTAGACCTAAGCATAACGATCAAGTCGACAAGATCATTTGAAATGATAAAATTACATGTATTAGTTAATTAGCCCTATTAAATGAGGAAAATTCGAGCTAATTTACTAATACCGCAGATAACTTGTCCCCATGACTTAGCACTGTGAGCGTCATTACTGCTGACTATACAAATAGTTATGATGTGAAATTGGAAAATTCAGAAGTTGTTTTCTGAAAATACTTGGAAATGTTTACAATCATTTTTGTACAAGATTTATTGGTCTTAAACCTCATATTGTCACTTCTTTTGGCTCCTTAAACATGAGTTTTAACACCTATGACTAGCCATTACATCTTGACATTAACAACCACTTGTTTCTTTCCCTTCTGGAAAGGAACGATCTTCGATAGCGAAGGCTTTGGGGAAACAATTACGAAGCGGGAGCAGCAGCGGGTGTGGAGCGTTAAATAGCGTTGGCAGGTAGTGAAGATTGTGTTGTTAAGTAAACGTGCCAACGGCTCGTAAATCACTGGAGAGTAGTGCAAGGCAGGGACCCGGAACAGAACGTAACGCGGAACGGAACTCTTGTCTATGTGGAACGGAGAAATTCCGTTATCTCCAAGGTTATTTCCAAGTTGTAACGTTACCGCTGTCTGTTCCAAGCGTAACGTTACCGTCCTGGAACGGAACTGATTCTGAAACCGTACCCGGTATCTGGAACAGTGGAATGTTAGCCGAGCCTGTACCGGTACAGCGTATTGGAGACGAGTGGAACGTTACGTTGTCCCGTACCGAAATGAACAGAGGAATATCCGATACGTTACAGTTCGGAACATTCTACTTATATTAACGGAACAAACAGACGGAACGGAACGTTACAAATTTAACGGGATTGTATTGTTACAAGGCTGCATTATGACGTCTCAAGGTCAAGCAGAAGGCGTGCGATGTAGCTGTTATTTTTATTGGGACGACGTGCATGCATTTACTCACTCAATCCCATTTTCCCGCTCACCTCACAGCACGCCAGCCTTCTGTTTCAGCTAATGTAGAGATCCTGTACCCCAAAAGAAGCTGCGCAACTCCGTCCCCTCGTTGTGATCGGTTGATCAAAATTTCTTTGGGATACCGTACACGATTTGTGAGGTAGGGCAATGGGCAAAGCACAGTGCTATCAAGCGGTTCCGTGGCACATTTTCCGTATATAACTAAGTAGATCTAAGTTGCGGGAACACCGTAGTGTTTGTTTGTACTTCAACGTTGATTATCACAGAGACATGAGGTTTGAGACCACATATACAATTTATACATTTCAAGCTGCCTGGAGTTGGAGAGGGGAGTACAGACGATTCTCTAGTTTAATCAAATTTTGGTTGGCTTACATATCATTGACAATCATTTTATGTCTCTGCTTTCAGAATAAGGCTATATTATGACTACCCACATCGTCACTCCAAGAGTACAGCGAAATACTTATTATTAGACTATTGTTATTATTATTATCTTCATTAGACAGTTATGTTATTATTTTCATAATTATTAGTCAATAATGATTATTATTAGTATACTATTATTATTATATTTTTCATTATTCTAGACAATTGAGTTTGTACAAAAATTCGCTATCCAGCAACAGAGAAACTACCTTATACTATCGGGGCGCAGTTAGCCTATTATTAGGAACCGGATTCTTAGGTTCTTATCTATTTTTCCCATACTTCTAAATACTTTTACGAATCACACTGAAATTCCGTACTACATAATAAACTAAATAATACGCGAGTACCTAAAAATAACTAATTGCAGTTTTGTACCATTTATTGTAGTATATTTCAAATTTCGTCCATAATCCTTGAAATTAAATGTGAAGATAATGTTTATTCCTAGCTCCAGTCGATTGAAAGCAATCCTACCTAATGGAAAAATGAAATATTTTCAGCACTTTCCAGCTTATATATTATTGTTTGGTTATTTACCGAGAGGAAAGAGTGAATAAATCTCTTATTATTCCCAAGAATCTAATATAGTAAAGAATCAACATTATTTGAACGATATAGAGTGTGAAAATCATCTCTGACATCCTTGGCTTTATTGCAATCCCTAAAAGTGTAAAGTTATCGGTGATAATTTGATTACGCATCATTATGTAAAATATTTACTCTCTCGTTGCAATCAGATTGTCTACTAACAATGAGGTATTAATTTTAAGCCTTATGTAATGTATGTCAACTTTCGCTGCCCTTTAAACATAAGAACCTATTGTAAAAACCCATTCTACCTAATAAAAACCTAAAAAGAACAATTTTATGTTTTTGGAAACCTAAAATGACAATTTTAAAAACCACCAAAATCCGGCCCCTATTTATTATATTCTGATGGTTGAGTGGTAGAGCAGCGGACTCTGTACTGGGATAAACGCCAGGAAAGAAGAAGATGGTTGGGTGGTTTCGTAAGTAAGACAAGAAGTTCCGTGAAGAACTATACAGCCTACTTTTCATGCCAATGATTATTCTACAGTAAATGAACCTATCTAGAATAATGACGAAATTAAGTTGGTAATATCGAAATATCTAATTAGTTCAAAACATACCTGGTGTAATGTAGCCTAATAACGCACTACAGTTGGCAGCCCTGGTGACTGAATATATTCTTATTTCCATCTCTTAAGGTACAGAATACAACATTTGCTTGAAGTCCAATGGACGTCACATGCAGTTAGACACTGGATCGATCAGCACGTGTAAAAGCATGTTGCCAACAATACCATGCGTGTGCTGGTCAGAAATAATCTGAAATTTTATGATATCTTGTTGTGCCAATTTTGGATGAAATCCATTTGTTAGTATAGAAGTTACATGTATTTTAAAATTGGAACTATCAGCAGGCATAGAATCATGTTGGCAGCACTGACTTATATTAATTACTCTAAATTAATCTAGAAAGTCAGGTGCTATACGTGTGCAAAGTATAGAGCTGTTGGCTTGCATACTTTCTGATATATTGATATTAGGGTAAAAAAATATAGACAGCATTTATTAACAGTTGGCAGCCCTGATTGCTCTTAACGATACTTATAGTCATATCTGTTATGTTACACATAGCGCATACGAAATTTGGTTGAAATCCAACTGATAGTATAGAAGTTACATGTATTTAAAAATTGGTACTACCAGCAGGCTTATAATCATGTTGGTAGAACTGATGTATATAAGTTACTCCAAATTAATCTAAAATGTCGGAATATACGTGTGCATAGTTTAAAGCTGTCGGCTTGCATACTTTCTGATATATTGGTATTTGGTAAACAAAAATAGAGAGAGCAATTATTAACAGTTGGCAGCCTTGGTGGCTCTTAAGAATACGCTCAGTCATATCTGTTTACGTACACATTTTACATACAAAATTTGGTTGAAATCCCATTGATAGTGTAGAAGTTATATGCATTTAAACATTGGACCTATCAGAAGGCTTAAAATTATGTTGGCAACATTGTCAAGTATGGCCTCATGGATATTAAACTGAAATAGTATTATCTACATGTGTGCCAATTTTGGAATAGCTCCCATGCATACCTTGCAAGATATCCAACATGGAGCTCAAATTTCTAGTGCGTTTTTCAGCAGTTGGTAGCACTGACATTATTTTCAAATATGGACGTGAGATATTCCGGTGCACATCTTTGCTCATACTAAATTTGGTTTTGATTGCTGCAGCCGTTTAGGAGTTGATAGGGGGAGACACACACACAGCCAGACAGACAGACAGACACACATTTTCCCGGATCGATCTCATAAGTCTACTTTTTCCTCATTTTTGCAAAATGTGAAAAGTAGGCTAGGGCCCACAGCCACTCCTATTTCAGTACACGAGCTATCGAGTCTAATACCAACAGGCCGAGTGGTTCGAGGCTGGCTGGCGTACCTCTCGTCGTATTGGGTACTGACGCACATTAGTAGTATATGCCAAAAGCATAAGATGGCGTCGATAATTTAGAGGTGGAACACCCGATTCGACGAGTTGGCTGGGTATCGGGCTGGTCCGGATGGCACCAGTAGCCAGCCTAACGCCACTATGGTGGATTCTGTCCAGCATTTTCAAGGTTGCCGGTCTTTCTGAACCGTAAGCCGCAGAACCATAGTCTAGCCGGGACACGACGAGGGCTTGGTAGAACCGTAGCAGCACCGCTCCGTCAGCCCCCCACGTAGTGCTACTAAGAAACTTGAGCATGTTCAGTTTCCTGAGACACGTCGTTCTTAGTTCCCGTATATGGGGCTGCCACGTTAATTTGCTGTCAAAATGGAGCCCCAAGAAGCGATAAGTGTCAACCAACGGCAACGCAGCATACCTGAGATGTAGTTCAGGGTGTAAGTGTAGCCTTCGGAGCCGCTGATGAAAACCGGTCGTGAGCCCACCTGTCGACCCGGTTAATAGCTATCTGCAATTGCCGTTCCACGATTGACATACTTCCAGAGCTGTAAAGCAGAGCTAAATCGGCTACATACAGCGATGGAACTATCGTGGGCCCGGTGGCGGTAACAATGCCGTTTATGGCAACCTCTTTTACTTTTACGCTCATCGGCGTATCGCAGATTCTTTCTTCTTTTATATTTAAGAAAAACATATCAATTCAAAACAACCATTTATTGACACTTCTGGATGCTATGACAGTTAATTTTACAACAGTGGAAAAAAGATAATAAAGAAACAAGTAGTTCCGTGAAGAACTATACAGCCTATTTTCATATATCCTACTTATGTTAATTGCCACAATCAACATACACAATTTCTGTTTGATTGCTGTAATAGATTCGTAGATATTAAGAACCGACTAAATATTTCGGATGGTCGCCATGTTGGATTGTATATATGTAGGTCCTAGAGTTATGTACTGTTACATGCAGATTATTGTGAACGTGTAGTATTCAAACTTCAATCGCATAATTAGGACACAAGAAAAAACAAGGAGATTTTAAAATTTTTCACAGCTGCCATCTTGAGGTTATGGAAACAATTGAAGTAAATTAGATGCCAGTGGATTAACATTCGTATAAGGATTTACTGTACCAAGTTTCACTGCACGAGGATGGTTAAATTGCAAGAAACGTCCATGTGAATATTTATAATTCGCGTCACCGCCATGTTGGATTTCTGATCACCAGGTTATTTAAAGTCCTATAGGTGAACTTAAGTTCATAGCCCCTATGAACATTAAAAAATGCAGTTTGATTTCTAAAATAGATTCGTAGATATTCAGTATCGTCTAAATATTTCGGATGGTCGCCATGTTGGATTGTTAAATGTATAGGCCATAGAGTCATGTACCATTAAAGGAAAATTATTGCGTAGGTTCATTATTCAAACTTTCACTTCGATCGCATGACTACATCACAAGAAATAAAAGCTTAATTTTAAAATTCGCACTGCCGCCATCTTGAGGTTATGTAAATAATTGAACTAAATTAGATACCAGTGGATTACAATGCGTATAAATATTTCCTGTACCCGGTTTCAGTGCGCTTGGAACATTAAATCGCGAGAAAGGTCTATTTAAAATTTTCAAATTCGCTTGGCCGCCATGTTCGTTTTGTAGTTAACCGGTTTTTGAATGTCTTATAGGTGGACTTCCAGTAGTGCCCTTTATCTCCGTACAAAATTTTAGGGAGATACCGCTAATAGTTTCAGAGATATAGAATGCCGGTGAAATATTTCGCACATCCGCCATCTTGTGATTATGTAAACAATTGAACGAAGTTAGATGTTGATGCATTACAATGTATATAAATATATACTGTACCAAGTTTCATTGCGTTTGGTTGGTCAAATCGCGAGAAATGTCTATTTAAAAGTCGCAAATTCGCTCGGCCTCCATGTTGGTTTAGTAGTTACCAGGTTTTCAAAAGTTACATAAGTGAACTTATAGTAGTTCCCTCTATCACCATAGAAAATGTCAGGGTAATATCGGTAATAGTTTCGGAGATATTGAATGCTGGTGAAATATTTCGCACAGCCGCCATGTTGGATTGGTGAGTCGTAAAAAAATTTGAAGGGCACGGTCGAGGTCGCCGGGAATAGTGCTATGAACTTTCCGAGTTTCATTGAAATCGCTCCTGCCGTTTAGATTTTATTAGGGGGACACACACACACGAATCACACACACACGGACACGGACAAAAGGTGATCTCATAAGCCTTTTTTTTTTTTTTTTCAAAATTGAAAATAGGCTAAAAATGACAATCTTAATGTAGCATCTTTGGCCAAAAGATATGACACACTCCCACCTTGAGTTGGTGGAAGAACAACTCAACCATACATAAATAACTATAATTACCTCAAAATACAATAATCATAAATCTAATCTCTGTGGTGTACAGCTCTATCACTTTTAGTGGTTACTCTTGACATCCCTTCTCATCCCTAAACACATTTAGGCTAATGAGACTTTTGTCATTTTTTGAAGAGAAAGGCTCTTCCTGTACCAATCTTGCGACTATTTTTTCTGCTGACATTATCTCCTCACATGATAATTCTCCACGAGCTCTTGTAAGGTTTGGTCTTCGCGTATTTTGGATAAACCTCTTTATCCAAGCAACCAACCGAATTATTTTTCCATAGCTTGAAAAATATAAGTAATACCAATTAAAATCGTGGTACCTGCACGAATCATTATTTACATGTTTTGGGGTGCTACATGAAGTATCTACAAAGTAACTCATTATTTGAGTTGATTTTCTCTTTTCTTGCAAAATCAGCTCTGCCTCTGCAGGTGGAAATTCACCAGGCCACTCTGGCCGGTCCTTTCGTAAAAACTCTGGCCCCTCCCACCATTGAAGTGCTAACAATTTTTCTGCCAGACAACTCTTGAAGGAAGATCTGCAGGATTCAAATGGCCAGGAACATATCTCCACATTTCTGGTAAAGTCAACCGATGGATTTCTTTAACACGGTTGTTGACAAACACAGTCCATGTTTCTTCCTATAGAATCCATGCTAAAACCGTTGTCGAATCAGTCTAGAAATTCAACTTGACATCTTGGTAGTTTAGTCCTTCTAGCACTGAATTACCTAATCTAGCTCCCACTGTTGCAGCAATTAGTTCCAGTCGGGGAATGATGACTGTGTTTAATGGGGCTACTCTTGCACTGGCTGCAAGAAGGTGTACCTTACTCTCACCGTCAATTTGTAGTCGTATGAAGACTACTGCAGCGTAGGCCTGTGCACTAGCATCACACAAAATATGTAGACTGACATCCCTGTGGTTCTTGGAATAATGAAACCAGCGTGGAATTCTCATCTCTTTCAGGAGAAAAAGGCTTAAATACCAGGTTACAAATTGGTCCTTAATATCAGTAGTAACCTCTTCATCTCAAGATATACCACTTAGCCATATCTTTTGTAATAACAATTTAGGAACTAGAAGTACTGGACTAACTATGCCAATCGGATCAAATATCTTTTGTGCAACTGACAGAATGGATCTTTTCGTGATCACTCCCAATTCATGGTTCTGTAACCATTCCAAGTTTAACAATAAATTGTCAGTTTCCAAATCCCATCGTAAACCTAGCACCGCTGTCCGTCCTACAAGAATGAAAGCATCATTGTTGGCCTGCCAACCTTTGAGGTCGAACTTTCCTTCCTGCATTATATCACGTGCTTCATTAATGAATTCTTTCAGTTCTGATTCAGTATCAACACTGGTTACAACATTGTCCACATAAAGGCTCTGTTTAAGTCTTGATATCTGACCTTTACTATATTGACAATCTTCCATTGCCTTGTCCAAATGGTAATCAAGAACTGCTCCTAAAAGGAAAGTGCTACATTTTAATCCAAATACCACCCTCCGATGCCGAAATATCTTTATATTCTTTCAGTCATTTGGATCACACCAGAAGAACCTAAGAAAATCTCTGTCTTCTTGACGAACACTTATTTGTAGAAAATCCATTTCTACATCAGCTGTCACCCCAAATCTCCCTTCCCGAAATTTTAGTAACAGGGAAGGAATCAGTTCAATCAGATTGGGTCCACACTCTAAACAATGATTGAGAGAAGGAGCATTTCTACCTCTTGCTGACACGTCAAATACAGGACGAACTCTGGTGGTGCTATTCTCCTTAATAACAGTTCGATGTGGTAGGTAGTGTCCATAATTCCCTACTTCTTTGACTGGTACTTCTTCAATAATTCCCAGTTCTTCCCACTCAGCTAGAACTGCATCGTATGAAATGAGAAGATTTTGAGACTGAAGCTTTCTAGTGGTAGATTCTAACCTTTTGAGTGCTAGCTCCCTGTTACTAGGAAGAGCCAAGCTATCTTCTTTCCATAGCAATGAAACTTCGTAACGTCTCTCATCATTTACAGTAATACCTCTTAGAAAATCATCTCTAATTTGAAGCTGTCTTTCATTTTTGGACATTTTAACAGCTGAGTCTGAGATTCCAATGGTATCTAGGCTCCAGCGATCGTTGATCTCATTAACAAACAGAGCTGTAACTTCTTCTGCAAAGTTAACAGAAGATTGTTGTGGAACTTTCCCCATCAAAGTCCAGCCTAAATTTGTTTCCACAGCAACCAAACCAGAAGATAGAACTTTTAATATTTCCTGTCTGAAGTTTGTCCGCTACATCCGCTCCAATCAGCAAGTCCACAGGCCTAGACTCATCCCCAATATCTGTTAGGCTGATATTCCCTTCCTCAAGTTCATTCAACCAAGGTCCTTTCTTGACCGAAGGGATGCCATTACATATTAAAACCTGATCCAATACTTCAAAATTACATTGATATTTTCCATCCAGGCTTTCAATTTCTACTTTGTAACATGAATGTTCATTAACACTCGTTTTCACTCCCCCAAAAAGGTCATGTTTAATTGTTTCAGTTCTGACTGGAGTGTAACCTAATCTTTTAACAATGTCTTTCTTAACATAGGATCTTTGGGATCCTGAGTCAATTAAGGCTCTAACAGAGAAGGAAGAGCCAATACCTTTCATCTTTATAACCAAAGTTTGCAAAATAACTTTAGGATATTTAGAAATATTACTCAGCGAATTTGTCTTTTGTTCATTCTTCTCCCCGGATTGCCTGTGTTCGACATTATTATGGGATATATTTTGTTTATTCTGAGGTAAATCAGGGCACATCAGAACTTGGTGGCTCTTACTAAAAATAATGCACCATACTACGGCTTTACATTTATTGACACAGAGTCCCTTCTTAAAGCACTTAAAACACCCACCCTTGTCCTTTAGGACCTTCTGTTTCTCAGATAGACCTAATTAGTGTGCTTTAAAGCAATTAAGGGCATCATGTTGACCTCCACAAAAAATACAGCACCCTCTCCTCTCCTCAACTGGGTTAGTGTTTAACAAGTCAGCTGCAGTAGCAATGTGCTCTGAAATTTGGGTTGGTCTCTACTCCTGTTATTATCTTTGATTCCAAAACCGGAAATCGCTAAACTGATCCGTTCCTCGGCTTCCACTTCCCTTTTCATGAATAGCATGAGATTGTCTAACCTATCTTTCGAATCACGTGTGTGTGCAAAATTGGAACTTCTTTGCCAGGCCCTAAGAAACTCCTCAGGCAAACATGACTCTACTAAAGGATACAACATAGATGCACACTTATCTGTTGTAACACCTAAGGTTTCAAGTGACCGTATGTGCGATTCCAAGTTGTCATAAAGGCTACACATTGAATTGCCATCACCGGGAGTGGAAGATTTCTTAAGAACTAAAGATAACAACTCTCTTACGTAAACTTCAACCAACAGATCATCTCTACCGAACCTGCTCTTTAAACATTCTACTGCCTTCGTATAATTTTCCCCAATAGGTGGAAAACTTTTAGTAATTTCTCGAGCACGAGACCCTTTCACTGTAGCTTGCATTAAGTATTGAAACTTATCTTCCGGTGCAATATCCGGATCCTTGTCTATCTTTTCAAACTGGCCCCTGAACTGTATCCACTGTTTTACATCGCCATCAAATTTCCTTAGTTCTAATTTAGGTAGTTTGAATTTTCTCTTACTCACAAGATCTACACTGCTACAATCACTGTTGTCTTGAGCGATGCCTCCTGAAGGTAGAATATATTCAACACTCACCTCTATATCAAGAAATTGACGTTGATAGTCATCGGCAAGTCTACATTCGTCGTCCAAGTCCTCTTGGCCGACGTCAAGTTTTAGACTTACGACCTTACCATCCAGCTGCAGGAGCTCATCATTTTTCTTCCGAAGTAAAGAAAGGGAAACCTGAACTTTCCTTCGCTTTTCATGAGCTGTCAATTGGACGTCATCAATTTCACCTTTGAGGTTATTCAACTGCCTCGAAAACGCCACCCGTGTTACCTTAGGTAGCTTTATCGATCGATCCAGTTCACGTTGGGTTGTCTCCATAATTAAAATATATTGATATATTTATCCAATCACTGGTCGCCACTTATTTTACTTTTACGCTCACCGGCGTATCGCAGATTCTTTCTTTTATATTTAAGGAAAATATATCAATTCAAAACAACCATTTATTGACACTTCTGGATGCCATGACAGTTAATTTTACAACAGTGGACAAAAGATAATAGAGAAAAAAATAACAATCTTAATGTAGCATCTTTGGCCAAAAGATATGACAACCTCGAACAAGGTGACAGAACAGAACCCTGAGGAACTTCGTTTTCTTGGGTATAATATTGCGATATGTTCTACCGACCCTTACACGGAAGAGTCGGACTACATGAAATTCGTAATGAAAGTCGGTAGATTACCACGGAGTCCCCACTCATGAAGGGTGGAAAGGATCTCGTAGCGCCATATGGTGTCGTAGGTAATTCGGAGAAATGCCTCCTGTATGGCGCTCACAAGTCGCACCAGATAGACGGTGGTGGACATATGGGAGCGAAATCTAGACTGGTACCCTGACAGTAAGCCTCTCTCTTCCAGGAACCACACCAGTCGATGGTTCACCATCTTCTCTCGCAGCTTACATAGGGCATTTGAGAGGCCTGTAGCTGCTGACAAGTTTGGGATCCTTTCCAGCCTTGGGAACCGGTATCATGATCCACTCTCGCCATTGAGATGGAAACTGCCCATCAATCCATATACGATTGAAGAGGACCAACAATTGCTTTATACTGGATTCGCACAGATGTTTTAACATTTGATTCTGTATGTTATCTGGTCCGGGAGACGTATCCCTACACAGTGAAAGCGCACTGCGCAGTTCCCTTTCAGAGAATGGTACATTGTAGGACTCCAAAGCAGCAGTGGCAAAGGACAAGGGGTGAGCCTCCGCCTCCCGCTTCAGAGTCAGAAACGTAGGATCGTAACTCCCAGAACAGGATACATCATTGAAGTGTGATCCAATACGGTTGGCAATGGCGAGTTGGTCCCTGATGATGTCTCCGATGATGGAGACTCCGTGTGCCATCAATGATATCGGGAGTCCGGAGATCCGACGAAGCTTAGTCCACACTTGAGATGAAGGAGTATGTGTCGTCATAATCAACACATACTCTTCCCACGTCGTTTTATTGCTCTCCCGAATGAGATATCGGGCTCTAGCACGCATCCTTTTGAAGGTGATAATGTTGTCCATAGTGTTTTGCCTCCGATAGCATTTGAAAGCACGTCGACGATCTTTAAAGGCTGCTGCAATCTCGGCTGTCCACCAAGGGGCAAGTTTCCGGTGGGAGTTGCCGGATGAGGAAGGTATTGTTTCCTCAGCAGCAGCCGAAATACCATGCGTTATGTGAATGGTATGATCATAGACACTCTCAAAGGTATCTTCGGCAAAATCAGCACGTGCTGTGAAAGTTGTCCAATCAGCCCGACGGAGAAGCCATCGACTTGGTAATTCGATGGCTCTCTGGTTCGGAAGAGTAACGATAATCGGGAAATGGTCACTAATACAAAGGTCGTCGTGTACACCCCACTGTATCAGGGGAACCAGCGCACGACAGCACAAGGTGATATCGACATTTGAATAAGTGCCGTGTGCAATAGAGAAGTGCGTAGGTTCCCCTGTGTTTAACAAATACAGCTCCAGCCACCTGATCATTCTCTCAAAATCTCTCCCTCCATCACTAGTGGTAGCGGTGCCCTAGATGGTGTTGTGGGCATTAACATATCCCAGAAAGAGAAAAGGAGGGGGGGGGGGGGCTGAGAGACAGGATCCACCAGCTGGTTTCAATCCAGTTGAGAATCAGGTGGAATGTACACGTTACATACTGTTGCCATTACTGGCGACGAAGTACGAACTGCAATTGCCTCTAGCTGAGTACGCAACGGCACCTCTTCACTAAAGAGGCTAGAGTGGACGAGAATGCAGACGCCACCGACGGCCACAGCTCCATCCACCGGGTCTTCAGAGAAGAGGTTGAAGTAACGCATTATTGTCTCACGTCCAGGACGAAACCTGGATTCCTGAAGACAGTCAATGGTTGCCGAAAACGAAGATATTAATTGACGTAACTCATTGAGATGACCAGAATAGCTATTACAGTTCCCTTGTAAGTAGAAGTGGGTCTTCTACTTACGCTTGACCGTTTGCCACCATTCCTCATCTCTAGTTGGATATGATGGGGCAGGAGAGCTCACCTCAATCTCCACATCTCGGTCCGAAGACGAAGAAAATGGAGTGGGCAGTCCCCTGGATGGCGCGCGGTCCTCGTCGGACTTCACGAGTCTCGCTCTTGGGGAAGATCGAGAGCGGTGTCGAGGGACTTTCTCCCGGTCCGAAGACTGGGTGTCTGTCCCCGACATGTCCCGAAGAGATTTCTTTCTTGATCGGCGCTGACGTCTATTTGGGGAAGTAGATGGTCGCTTCCCCACAGACGCCAGTTCCTTACAAAACATGACCGCTCCTGCTGACACCGCTCCACTGGTGGTGGTGGGAGTGGAATGGCCAGCAGATACCTGAGCAGCCCTGTCTCTAGGAGAGGAAGAGAAACGGCGCTGAACCGTTCCTCTCTCCACCGCTGATGTATTTTCCTATTTGTAGGGGAGTTCCTCCATACGGACGAGTTTGGCTTCAGCCGGCTTCCCTCCCTTGATGGTCGTGGGAGCGGGAAGGCCAGCAGAGACAGTAGCCACTCCGTCAGGAGGAGGGCGAGAGAGACGGCGACGAACCTTCTCTCTCATCTCCAATACTACTTTTGTCATATTGGGTGGACTGGAAGAAGGACCAGCCCTGGTCGGCAAACTCTTCTTTCCCCTGTTAACTGAGGAAGACATGTTAGCCGACTGGTTCGAAGAAGAAGAGGACTTCTCCGATTTCGCCGGTTTGGATGGTATAACTGTCGCCTTCTTTTCCTTGCCCGAAGAAGGTTGTGGGACCACCTTCGGGCAGACAATTTTCGCTGGTACAGCGAGGGGTGATTTCAAATCTGCTGAATTACCGGACGTCGAGGGTACTACACTGGGAACTGTGACAGCAGGGGTGAATGAGGGCGTCGCTGCCGCCACATACGTCACCCGAAATTCGGGGGCATCCATATCATGGTACCTCTTGCGAGCATCGTGATATGAAAGCCGATGCAATGTTCTGATTTCTTGGATTGTGGCTTCTTTACAGAACTCAGGGCACTGCTTCGATCGTGGAGAGTGGCTTCCTTGGCAGTTATACCAGGCCCAAAATAACTGTGAACATGAGGGAGGAGCCAGATTCACGCGCTCACCCGCGCCAGCCAATTGCATAGCGCGGCGTTGCCTAGTTAACTACGCAATCTGGGCTCGCTGTGCCGTACGTAATCACTATTTCTCTCCGCGCACGAAAATCATTGATTATCCAATTATTTAGATGAACCTATGTTACAGAGCTAAACATTCTGAAGCTGACTGTGCTAACCCCATGACGATACGACCAGCCGTTCGGGAGATATCATCTGCTCTTGAACTGAAGGGATAATTAGAGCGAAGAATGGTTAGGTGTTGAAATATTTAGTTTCGCTGGGGAAGATAACAGTAGTGGAGCTTATAGAAGTTAGTGCTGTGAGCTGAAGTTTTGAACTCATAACAATGTTCCGTAGCAAGCCGAGTGGCAGTCGAACAGCGAGGCAAGAACAATATTTTTCAGGGTATACGGCCTTTTAAAGAATCTTTCGAATACAGAAGTACGTGAAAACACAAAATCTGATAACCTGTGTTGTTGTGTTGTCGGCAAATATGTTTTCTTTTTTAAAATTGAGTCGAATAAAACTCACCCCTTCACAGTCTTACCTCACGAGGCATAGAGTACCCGGTTCTAACCCTAAGACCAGAACTAAATGTCTTGATTGATCCGTGAATCGAATCTGGACATCATGGGTGACAGCAAGAGTAGTTGTTGTTGTTTTTGTTGATTATTATTGTTGTAGAGGCTTTGTGACATCGTGGTCATGTAGCCCCGTGTAGTTGGGTGTGTGTGGAATTTATCTGATAACCTTTGACACTGTGATGTCTCTACTAGTGTGTATATTTGTAATTGAGGAAGGATTTGCGTAGGAAGCGGCCGTGGCCTTACGTTAGGTACCATCCCGGCATTTGCCTGGAGTAGAAGTGCGAATCCACAGAAGAACCACTTCCAGGATGGCTAAGGTAGGAATCCAACCCACATATTCCTAGGTTTGCGTCACGAGGCTGAGTGTACCGTGTTCCAGCCCCCAGACCAGAATTACATTTGTTGGGAGTCGTACCCGGGACTCCGCAGTGACAGCCAAGAATGGACAGCAATGTGCTAGCCAGTACACCACAAGGTGGTCTCCAATAAACAAAAACTGATCCCAAAAATTGTATTCTCTGTTTCTATTACCTTATAAAGGGCTACCAAGCAATGTTACTCAGAATGGCTTGGGGTGTAGATTACGTCATGTGATATAATAACGTTGTAATTGTTGTTTCATTTGAGGGGCTTGGACATATTGGTACTTTAGCCCCGTGTACTTGTCTGAAAATCTGGGTTACTGTGGTGTCTGTATTAGAGTGTGTGTATTATTATTATTCTGGTGAGGATTTGGAAGGAGGCGGCCGTGTCCTTAAGTTAGGAACCATCCCGGCATTTGCCCGGAGTATAAATGAGAAACCACTTTCAGGATGACTGAGGTAGGAATTTTACCTACATCTTCCCAGCTTTGCCTCACGAGATTGAGCGAACCCTGTTCTAGCCCTCAGACTAAAATTAAATAGCTTGGCAGAGCCGGCAATCGAACCTGAACCTCCTGTGCGACAGCCAAGAATGCTGGTCGCTGGTGGTCACTTTCACGAATAACATTTGTGTGGCATCTTATATCTGCCTCATATCACATTGTGTGCAATCCGTTGTGAGGATAGATATTCGTAGGATCAGGTCCCCCAGCTCGTACATGAGCTTGCATTCGGAGCGCCTTGTGTTCTGGGGGAAGGTCGTGTGTATACTGCGAGCGTAGAGCTGTGTCATCTCTGCCAGTCTCACTGTGGCAACAGCGCTCCGCTGGACGCACGCTAATGGGCGAGCCCATGTTCACAGTTGTTTTGGGTCTGGTATAGGACAAATCGGGGAAGGCGTATACCTCTCACCCTCATGTGTCCCCTTGTCACACTCTCTACACACGGCCTTGGCAGTGCACCTGGCTGAAACATGCCCGAATTTCTGGCATTGATAACATCACATAGGTGGAGGGATGTACGGTCGAACATCGCAGTGGTTCGATGTGACCTACATCTGCTTAGGTAAAACATCACCCTCAAAATGGAGAATAAAAGCGCCGGTATCGACGCTGTTCTCTCCAATCTTTCGGGTGATGCGCCCAATCTTGGTGACGCCTATCTTCCCCAGATTCCGCAACAATTCCGCATCGCTATTCAAAATGAATTTACGATGGAAAATAACTCCACGGACCTCATTCAGCGTTTCGTGTTTTGAGACCTTAACGGGAATTTCGCTGAAATGCGTGCATTCCAGCAACGTTTCGGTTTGCTGTCGGCTAATTGTATGCAGTAGGAGTTGTCCGTTCCGGAGCTTGGAAATCCCGTTTAGATCTCCAAATTTCCCCTCGAATTCCTCGGAAAAGATCATTGATTTCACCACTTTGAAATAATCCCCGTCTGTCCTGGTAGCTACCAGGTAGCGATGTGACTTGTCAACAGGGAAACGTGCATTGAAAGTTTTATCCCTGATCCGACACTCAAGAGACGGCTATTTAAGGGGGACACCCTCTGATGATTTATTGGGCCTCTTTCGCGTCATCCCGAAATCACCCTCCCCGAATACAACCTACTCCGAACGAGGGCCATCACTATGGGCGCCACCCAGCCAAGGCAATACCTACCTGGCATAGCAGGTATTGCCCGGGGTCCCAGTGCCTTGAATAGGCACTTCCCCCTCGGCATGCACAGTGATATGTTTGGCGAAATTATTCGGCCGTGCAGGGACCTCCGTTGTGAGGCGGATACCACTGCAAGGGTACATGGCGCACCCACCTGACGGGATGGGGAATACCGTCCAGGCTTTCTGGCCAGATGGCCAAGTTGGTGGCCCTTCCGCAGGCAGCATGACGTTTATTTCTAAGGATCAAACCAAAAATGGGACCGGAAGTCGGAAAAGACCTTTTACAGTCAGGGGATACCGGAGATGAATTTTCTCTTCCCATCAACAGGGAGTCTTCAAAATCAAAGTCAGTCATGTCAGTCTGTCTTGTCGGCCCTATTACTGTCCTCCTACGACAAGCAGAGCATACCGTGTGTGTATTCTAACCCGCAACCCACACGGGGGTGTACCTAAAAGGATGTCTGTCGCACCCAATGGGGATTACCCACACTCCAGTAATGCATATTATGACGATAAACGGTTCCATTGTTGTGGAATCGTGCTTCGTCCGTAAATAAGATGGTCGCTAGAAAAGCCGGATCAGTTTCCACAGAACGCCACCCGTGCTTCAAAATCATGACCATGTATCTCCAGGTGTAAGTGCAGATGGTACGGGTGAGACCAGTGGGTGTGCATTATCCGCCATAACAGACACTCGGCTGATGTTCGTCTCCAGTGCAATGGCCCATGTGGTAGTATGAGGGTGACGCCGGATATCGTCAAACACAACCTCTTCATTGTGAGCAGACGTCACGCGATGATCTCAAACAGGCCGTGTTTTTCCCAGGGATCCAGTATCTCCCAGGCATCTTTCCACACTCCGAAATACCATGCCTGTCGGTCGTTGTCTATCCGGATAGAGTTCTTGGTACAGGCGATGCGCCTGGTATGCATTCTGTCGAGCTCCTCCATTAATATAACATATTCAGGCGCGGATTCATGGGGGAGGGGGGGGGGGGAGTCACGGGGGTCATGACACCCCCCCCCCCCCCCAAACGGAGAACACATTTTTTACAAACGCAAAAAAACAAAACACAATAACCAGACAAATGAAACTTAACGAATTTTAACTGAAAAACAGTTTTTTTTTTCATTTTATTCAATACTGAAAATTTCTTTTTTGCAATTATTATGTTCTGTTACAACTGTACTTATTTACTACTTCATACCTGTTATATAAAAACGAGTATTTATGTAACAAAATCAACTCGTCTATTTTGTTTAGCAAACTTTGTGATTACTGAATCGATGTCTATAGTGATGTCACGATGAATGTGCAGCAATGCACGAATAGGAATTTGGGGCTTTTTTCGCACCAAAAATTTTTTCCGACGTCCAAACTGCAAGCTTGGTTGGCAATTTAAGCTGTGACTTTCTCCCTTTGTCGGTACCAACTCGACTTGCTGAAACTGCAACGTACTTTGGTATTTTTCTCGAAGCTCGATGTAAAAGTCGCAAAACACGCCGTTGCAATTTGTACGAATATTGTAGGTGCGCTAAACGCATCAAATTTCTATCCATGTAGCTTGCACAAAAATTGGTCTGGTTTTGTACGTTTGGTTATTTTGTGATTGCGTTTTTAGTGATACCATTTTGCTTAACTATTTCGATTCTCTGACCCCCCCCCCCCCCCCCCAAAGCCAAACTCTAGATCCGCGCCTGATCATATTCATATGCTCTTCGCTGGAATACCTCTCGAGGCAGTGAATACGCTTCGTGTTGTGAATTACGTCGAAGGAGCGAGTTCGCGCAGCTACATACTGACTTGCCATCGCATGTTGTTTTCGTTCCAATGGGGCACACTTTACCCTAACTGTGGTCTACGAAGCTTGGAACATGTACGACGTAGCTAACTGGTTGCCTGTGCCCTAGCCAGAGACAATCACCTCCTCATCCTTGTCCAATCCAGCACCTTAGCTTATGCAACGATACACACGGTCTTCTTTTCTTTTTCTTTTTATTTGATCGCTTACCCTCCAAGCTCGGCTTTACCCTCGGACTTTGCGAGGGATCAGTCCTCTACCGTCGAATTCCAGGACAGTGCCTCGGAGCTGAACTCACCTTGACAGCAGATACAACTGGGGATGGTGACAAGCCAATCGCCTAAGTGACCACGAACTTGGGTCTAATGAAGGAAAGGGCAGCGAAGGGAGTGGGAAGAAAGATGCCGTGGTCCTGTCGAAAGGAACCATCCCAGCAATCGCCTGGGGGAGACGTGGGAAACCACGGAAAACCACTTCTAGGATGGCTGAGGCAGGAAGCGAACCTGCCTCTACTAAGTCTGTGTGCCCCACGAGGTTGGGTGAACCCCGTTCCAGGCCTCAGACCAGGAACAAAATTTCGTGGCAGAGCCGAGATTTGAACCCGGGCCTCCGCAGTGACATGGTCTTTTACAGAGCCAAATAAACAAATCGTGTCGCCTCCGTGGTGTAGTGGTCAGCGTGCATAAATGCCACCCCGTAGGTCTGAGGTTCGATACCCGGCTCTAACAAGAAATTTGACAAGTGGTATGAGGGCTGAAACGGGGTCTACTCAGCCTCGGGGAGAAGAGTAGAGTGGGTTCGATTCCCACCTCAGCCATCTTTGAGTGGTTTTCCGTGGTTTCCCACTTCGTCTTTGGGCAAATGCTGGAAAGGTACAGTACCTAACCAAAGGCCACGACCACCTCCTTCCCTCTTCCTTGCCTATCCCTCTCACTCTTCCCATCCCCTCATCAGTCCCCTGTTCACTTCGCAGGTGAGGCCGCCTGGGCGAATTGCTAGTCACACTCCCCAGTTGTATCCCCTGATTCAGAGCCTCAAGTTGCAGGACACCGTCCTTCGCTTAGTCCGTGGGAAAAACCAACCCAGGAGGGTAAAAAGATAACGAAAAAAAACAAACTATTCAGTCTGTGAAAACGATTAAGTATATAACCTTGCCACTTGCCAGGCAACTCCAATCGCGCGCTTGCCATGTGAGCTACTGCGACATTTGACCTGCAGCGCGCACCTCCCGGTCTATACAATACCTGCTCTTGGTGTGTGCGTGCACCTCTTGTTTTCAAGTGTGTGTTCTGCATATCTCGGCTCGTTTAACGGGTTCATTCGAGGTACCCATACTGAATTAATAGTGGCGCTCACGATTCCTGCTGTCTTCCAGCCCGTAAACACACATCTCGTTATATTACCCCGGTTTAGGGAGAGGGACCTATGTCTTTCAGAATTGTAGTACATGTGACAGAATGCATAAAACTGGATCGCAAGGGGCCAGTGGACCGTTCGGTATGTAGGCCATAGAGTTTTGTAGACTACTATTACCTGAAGATACCGGTTGAGTTAGCCGTGCTCGTTACGGCGTGACTGCAGGCAGTCGCTCACATCCGGTAGGCGAGGAGGCTCGAAATCCTCCACCGGCAACCTTGAAGATGGTTTTCTGTAGTTTCCTATCTTCCTTCCAGGCAAATGCCGGGGTTAGTCCCCAACTATAGGCCACAGCCTCTACCTTCCAATTCCTCATCCTTACATTCACACTTTCCTCGCCAGACAACCACCACCCGGGACGGTACTTGTAGCTCACCCCAAGGGTGTCCGCATAGAAGTAGCTGAAAACTTGAGCGAGCCGAACATGTACTCGGACACTCCCGGCACTAAAAGCCATACGCTTAAAAATATAATATAAGAACATGAAGATTATTGCGTAAATATATTATTCAAACTTCAATCGCGTAATTAGGACACAAGAAATAACAATTATTTCCGTGAAGAAATGTGTAGCCCAGTTTCATTTATCCTGCTTATGTTAATTGCCTCTATCAACATACAAAATTCAGTTTGATTGCTGTAATAGATTCGTAGATATTGAGAACCGTCTAAATATATCGGATAGTCGACATGTTGGATTGTTATATACGTAGGCCTTAGAGTTATGTACTATTACATGAAGATTATTGTGTAAGAGTATTATTCAAACTTCAATTGCATGATTAGGACACAAGAAATGGTAAAAACGAGATTTTAAAATTTTGCACAGCCTCCATCTTCTGGTTCTGAAAAAAAAAATGAAATAAATTAGATGCCAGTGGATTAAAATTTGTATAAGCATATACCATACCAAGTTTCACTGTGCTCATCCTTTTCAATATTCGCATTTCGCGTCGCCGGCAGGTTGGATTTGTGATCACCAGGTTATGAAAGTTCCATAGGTGAACTTATGTTTATAGCCTCTATCAACACACAAAATGTCAGTTTGACTGCTGTCAGATTATCAGATTTTGTGATCCGTCTAAATATTTTGGATGCTCGCCATGTTGGATTGTAACATATGTAGGCCATAGAGTTATGTACTATTAGATGACTATTATTGCGTAGGTTCATTATTCAAACGTTGATTTCGATCGCATGATTGCGACACAAAAAATTAAAACTTAATTTTAAAAATTTGCACAGCTGCCATCTTGAGGTTATATAAACAATTTGACAAAAATATATGTGAGTGCATTGCAAAGTGTATAAAGAATTGCTGTACCAAGTTTCACTGCGTTCGGATTTTTAACCCGCCAGAAAAGTCTATTTAAATGTTTCAAATTCGCATGGTCGCCATGTTCGTTTTGTAGTTAACAGGTTTCTGAAAGTCCCTTGAACGATTTTGTATTAGTGCCTTTTATCACCGTACAAAATTTCAGGTTGATATGAGTAATAGATTCGGAGATATAGAATGACAGTGAAATATTTCGTACAGCCGCCACGTTGGATTGTTGAAACGTAATAAAATGTGTAGGGCACGGTCGGGGTCGGCCAGAATAGTACTATGACCTTACCGAATTTAATTGAAATCTATCCAGCCACTTAGATTTTATTAGTGGGGCGTGGGGGCTCACACACGGACGCACACACACGGACAAAAGGTGAACCATAAGCCTATTTTTTTCATAAATAGAAATAGGCTAAAAGCGAGATTTTAAAATTTGACACTGGCGCCATCTCGTGGTTAAAAAAACAATTAAGTTTGATTGCTGTCACAGATTAGTTGACATTGAGAATCGTCTGAATATTTCGGATGGTCAACATATTGGATTTGTATATACTTTGTAGGCCATAGAGCTATGTACTATTAGATGATGATAATTGCGTAAGTTCATTGTTCAAACGTTGGTTTCGATCGCATGATTAGGACACAAGAAATTAAACCTTAATTTTAAAATGTAAACAATTGAGCTGAATAGGATGTCAGTGCATTACAAGGTGCATGCCATTTGATGTACCATGTGTGACGGCACTCGGATGGTTTAAATTCGAGAAAAGTCTATTTAAATACAACAACTTCGCTTGACCGCCATGTTCGTTTTGTAAAGAGGTTTTTGAGAGTCCCATCGTTACACTTCTATTAGTGCTTTTTTTCCACCATACAAAACGTCAGGGTGATATTTGTAATAGTTTCGGAGATTTGGAATGCCGGTGAAATATTTCGCGCAATTGCCAAGTTGGATTGGTGAGATGTAATAAAATTTGAAGAGCGCAGTCGGGGTTGGACAAAATAGTACTATGACCTTACCGATTTTCGTTGAAATCACTCCAGCAGTTTAGATTTTATTAGGGGGAGGAGCGAGGCGACGGTCACATGCAAACACACACATACGAACACACACACGGACTCTATGTGATGTCATTGGCCTATCTATCATAAATAATAAAGGAAGCTTTCCAGTCGGTCAACACGACTGAATAGCCTTCATTATTAGAATTAAGCATCACTGAAAAATGGCTTCTATCAATACTAAATGACAATAGGCCAACTAGTAAACGAAAAGCAGGAACGGGAGGTTTAATTTAGAAAAGAAATACTATTATTGGTCACAAATGAGCTAAAGTTCCGCTTACACGTACCTTGATGCTCGGTACAGTTGGGAGTCGAGTTCCGACTGTAATGTTCCAGGGCTGTAACGTTCCACACGCTCGTTCTGAGTTCCAAGTTACAGTTCCGGAACGATACCGCAAGCCAGCTCGGGGCCGCGGTATGGCGTACGTTACGTAAAGTGGAACATAAGCGGTACGTAACGCATTTCAGTTCTGTTCCGTGTCCCTGATGATTAGTTTAGTCGTTTATTAATGTTAAGTTTTGTCCAATTGAGTAGCTACAATTGAGATTTGGTAAAGATGGCGGCAAAATAAACATGACACTGAGGTGCCCTTTTCTAGTGCTACTTCTGTACAAAATGTCGTGTTTCAATTGATAGGGGGGAGCCGACATATACACACACAGATACACAATGTTTCTTGAAAAAAAAGTCCCTTAATACTAGCCACGTTCTTCTACTGGCAGTGATCTGTAAGAAAATCAGGCATTTTTAGTCTACTTTTGACATTTTGCAAAAATGAGGAAAAAGTAGACTTATGAGATCGATCCGGGAAAATGTGTTTCTGTCTGGCTACCCCCCCCCCCTATCAACTCATAAACGGCTTCAGCAATCGAAACCATTTTTTAGTATGAGTAAAGATGAATACCGGAATATCTCAAGCCCATATTTGAAAATGATGTCAGTGCTACCAACTGCTGAAATAAACGCCTTTTGCAAGGTATCCATGGGAGCTATTCCAAAATTGGCACACAAGTAGATAATGCTATTTCTGTTTAATTTCCAGGAGGCCATGCGTGACAATGTTGCCAAAATAATTTTAAGCTTTCTGATAGGTCAAGTTTTCAAATGCATATAACTTCTGCACTATCAATTGGATTTCAACCAAATTTTGTATGTAATATTTGGACATAAACAGATATGGCTGAGCGTATTCTTAAGAACCACCAGGGCTGCCAACTGTTAATAATTGCTCTCTCTATTTTTTATCCAAATACCAAAATATCAGAAAGTATGCAAGCCGACAGCTTTAAACTATGCACACGTTTAGTACCTTAAATTTTAGATTAATTTGGAGTAACTTATATAGTCAGTTCTACCAACATGATTCTAAGCCTGCTGATAGCACCAAATTTTAAATACATGTAACACCTATACTATCAGTTGGATTTCAACCAAATTTCGCATGTGCTATGTGTACCATAACAGACATGACTATGCTTATTCTTAAGAGAAATCAGGGCTGCCAACTGTTAATAAATGCTGTCTATATATTTTTTCCCTAATATCAATAAATCAGAAAATATGCAAGCCAACAGCTCCATAATTTGCACACATATAGCACCTGGCATTCTATATAAATTTGGAGTAATCAATATAAGACAGTGCTACCAACATGATTCTATGCCTGCAGATAGGTTCAATTTTAAAAAACATGTAACTTGTATACTAAAAATGGATCTCATCCATAATTGGCACAACAAGATATCATAATATTTCAGATCATTTCTGACCAGCACACGCATGACATTGTTGCCAAACATGCTTTTACGCGTGCTGATAAATCCAGAGTCTAACTGCATGTAAAGTTCATTGGAATTCAACCAAATTGTGTATTCTGTACCTTAAGAGATGGAACGAAGATGTATATATTAAGTCGCCAGGGCTGCCAACAGTACTGCTCTATTAGACTACATTATACCAGGTATATTTCGAACTAATTAGACATTTCGATATCAACAACTTAATTTCGTCATTATTCTAGATAGGTTCATATACACTAGTTTAATCATTGGTATGAAACTTAATTTTAGGAAAAGTAGGCTCTTTAGTTCGTCACGGAACTTCTTGTTAGGGTTTTAATATGTGTTTTAAATTTGTTGCAGATGCTTATTTTATCATATTTTCATACATCAAGTTGCGGTATGTTGATTTAGGCGTTCAATTTTCAATCCTTCTTTATGGTGCACCATGTATGGTTTAATACCAAGGGACTTTTTAGTGTTACGCTATACATTTATCTTGTGTCTTTGATATTTATCAATTCATTCATATCGGCTGATGTTGTTGTTTGAGTCTTCAGTCTTTTGACTGGTTTTATCCCGTTCTCCATGCCTCCCTGTCCTGAGCTAAGCGTTTCATCTCCACACAGCTACCACACCCCACATTCGAGGTAAACTGTTTAACATATTCTAATCTCGGTCTACCCCTACAGTTCTTGTCCTCGACCTTCCTTCCATAACTAAGTTTGCTATTCCTGGGTGTCTTAGTATGTGTCCTACCAACCTATCTCTTCTCTTCATTAGCAGTCGCCAGAAACATCTCTCCTCTCCCACTCGCCTTAATAGCTCTTCGTTTGTAACCCTCTCTTCCCATCTGATCTTCATCATTCTCCTGTAACACCACATTTCAAACGCTTCAAATCTCCTCTCTTCTGCAGCATCAATAGTCCAATTTTCACTTCCACAGAGTGCCACGCTCCATGTCAACAGATTCCGTTTATGTAGAAATGCCTTCCTTGCCTGAGCCAACCTAATTCTTATATCCTCTTTCCTCCATCAATCACTTGTTATTTTGCTTCCTAAGTAACAGAAGTCTTCTGAGATTCGGAGATATAGAATGCCAGTGAAATATATCGCACAACCGCCATGTAGGATTATTAGAACGTAATAAAATTTGTAGGGCACGGTCGGGGTCGGCCAGAATAGTACTATGACCTTACCGAATTTAATTGAAATCCATCCAGCCACTTAGATTTTATTAGTGGGGCGTGGGGGCACACACACGGACACACACGGACAAAAGGTGATCTCATAAGCCTATTTTTTCATAAATAGAAATAGGCAAAAAACGAGATTTTAAAATTTGACACAGGCTCCATCTCGTGGTTAAGAAAACAATTAAGTTTGATTGCTGTCACAGATTAGTTGACATTGAGAATTGTCTAAATATTTCGGATGGTCACCATATTGGATTTTTATATACATGGTAGGCCATAGAGCTATGCACTATTGGATGATGATAATTGCGTAGGTTCATTGTTCAAACGTTGGTTTCGATCGCATGATTAGGACACAAGAAATTAAACCTTAATTTTAAAATTCATCACAGCCGACCTCTTGAAGTTATGTAAACAATTGAGCTGAATAGGATGTCAGTGTATTACAAGGTGTATACCATTTGCTGTACCATGTGTGACGGCGCTCGGTTGGTTTAAATGCGAGAAAAGTCTATTTAAATACAACAACTTCGCTTGGCCGCCATGTTCGTTTTGTAAAGAGGTTTTTGAGAGTCCCCTAGTTACAATTATATTAGTGCTTTTTTCCACCATACAAAACGTCAGGGTGATATCTGTAATAGTTTCGGAGATTTGGAATGCCGGTGAAATATTTCGCGCAATTGCCAAGTTGGATTGGTGAGATGTAATAAAATTTGAAGAGCACAGACCGGGTTGGACAAAATAGTACTATGACCTTACCGAGTTTCGTTGAAATCGCTCCAGCAGTTTAGATTTTATTAGGGAGGGGAGCGAGGCGACGGTCACATGCAAACACACACACGGACTCTATGTGATGTCATAGGCCTATCTTTCATAAATGTGAATAATAAAGGAAGCTTTCCAGTCGGTCAACACAACTGAATAGCCTTCATTATTAGAATTAAGCATCACTGAAAAATGGCTTCTATCAATACTAAATGAAAATAGGCTAACAAGTAAACGAAAAGCAAGAACGGGAGGTTTAATTTAGAAGAGAAATACTATTATTGGTCACAAAGGAGCTAAAGTTCCGCTAACACGTACCTTGATGCTCGGTACAGTTAGGAGGCGAGTTCCGACTGTACCGTTCCATACGTAACGTTCCGCTAACACGTAACTTGATGTTCGGTACAGTTGGCAGTCTAGTTCCGACTGTACCGTTCCAGGGCTGTAACGTTCCACTTGCTCGTACCGAGTTCCAAGTTACAGTTACGGAACGATACCGCATGCCAGCTCGGGGCCGCGGTATGGCATACACAGCGGTACGTAACGCATTTCAGTTCTGTTCCGGGTCCCTGATGATTAGTTTAGTCGTTAATTAATGTTAAGTTTTGACCAATTGAGTAGCCACAATTGAGATTTGGTAAAGATGGCGGCAAAATAAACATGACACTGAGGTTCCCTTTCCTAGTGCTACCTCTGGACAAAATTTCGTGTTTCAATTGAAAGGAGGGAGCACACATATACACACACAGACACACAATGTTTCTTGAAAAAAGTCCCTTAATACTAGCCACGTTATTCCACTGGCAATGGTCTGTTGGAAAATCAGGCATTTTTAGAGTTTTAATATGTGTTTGAAATTTGTTGCAAATGATTATTTTATCATATTTTCACACAACATGTTACGGTATGTTGATTTAGGCGTTCAATTTTCCATCCTTCTTTATGGTGCACCATATATGGTTTAATACCAAGGGACTTTTTAGTGTTACGCTATACATTTATCTTGTGTCTTTGATATTTATCAATTCATTCATATCGGCTGATGTTGTTGTTTGAGTCTTCAGTCTTTTGACTGGTTTTATCCCGCTCTCCATGCCTCCCTGTCCTGAGCTAATCGTTTCATCTCTACATAGCTACCACACCCTACATTCGAGGCAAACTAACATATTCTAATCTCGGTCTACCCGTACAGTTCTTGTCCTCGACCCTTCCTTCCATAACTAAGTTTGCTATTCCTGGGTGTCTTAGTAAGTTTCCTACCAACCTATCTCTTCTCTTCATTAGCAGTCGCCAGAAACATCTCTCCTCTCCCTCTCGTCTTAATACCTCTTCGTTTGTAACCCTATCTACCCATCTGATCTTCATCATTTTCCTGTAACACCACATTTCAAACGCTTCTAATCTCCTCTTTTCTGCTGCGCCAATAGTCCAATTTTCACTTCCATAGAGCCCACGCTCGATGCCAACAGATTTCGTTTCTGTAGAAACGCTTTTCTTGCCTGATCCAACCTACTTTTTATATCCTCTTTCCTCCGTCCATTACTGGTTATTTTGCTTCCTAAGTAACAGAAGTCTTCTGAGATTCGGAGATATAGAATGCCAGTGAAATATTTCGCACAGCCGCCATGTTGGATTTTTGAAACGTAATAAAATTTGTGGGGCACGGTTGGGGTCGGCCAGAATAGTACTATGACCTTACCGAATTTAATTGAAATCTATCCAGCCACTTAGATTTTATTAGTGGGGGGGGGGGGCACACACACGGACGTACACACACGGATGAAAGGTTATCCCATAAGCCTATTTTTTCATAAATAGAAATAGGCTAAAAGCGAGATTTTAAAATTTGACGCTGGCGCCATTTCGTGGTTAAAAAAACAATTAAGTTTGATTGCTGTCACAGATTAGTTGACATTGAGAATCGTCTAAATATTTCCGATGGCCACCATATTGAATTTTTATATACTTTGTAGGCCATAGAGCTATGTACTATTAGATGATTATTGCGTAGGTTCATTGTTCAATCGTTGGTTTCGATCGCATGATTAGGCCACAAGAAATTAAACCTTAATTTTAAAATTTCGCACAGCCGCCATCTTGACGTTATGTAAACAACTGAGCTGAATAGGATGTCAGTGCATTACAAGGTGTATACCATTTGCTGTACCATGTGTGACAGCGCTCGGTTGGTTTAAATGCGAGAAAAGGCTATTTAAATACAACAACTTCGCTTGGCCGCCATTGTGGAGAAAGTGAACTAAAGCTCTTTCGAGCAATCTACTTCCTGTAGAAAATAGACAGTGTTTTGATTTAGAAAATATACAGTGTTTTGATTTACATAGTTTTGATTTTGTTATCTTTGAGTGTAGTGTCTTTGGAATGTCTTTGGATGCGATGTTGAGTTGTGTTAATAAAATATTGATTACTGTATATTAAAATGATTTGGTACGGCATATAACTGGCGACCGTGACAGGACTACTGGAAATCTCAACATCAAATAAAACAGAACAACGATGACCGATCGTCGAGTATTACGCGGCGTATTTACACGTGAGGTAAACAAGCTTGAAGAACTGTTGGCGCTTGCTGATGGTGACCACGTGGAGATTCGTAGCAGATATGCTTCACTTGTGGAACGCTACGAGAAGTTAAAACGTCTGGATGATGAAGTTTACAATGAGCTGCTGCTAAAGGAAGACCTTGAAGACATCGTGCTTGAAACAGAGATCAACAATTGCAGTCAGTACGACTTGAAATATTTTAAGGTTAGGGAAAAGGTGCAGGCCTTACAAGTTGGAGATCAAGCCGTTTCTGAAGCTAATACGAGTAACTGTTCACGTACTTCTAATCAGAGACTACTAAGACTACCAAAACTAGAACTGAAAAAAATTGACGGAAACGTGAAGTGCTGGATAGGGTTTTGGGCGCAATTTACTAAAATACATGAAGATAGCAGGCTTAAAGATGAAGATAAATTTGTTTATTTGATTCAGTGTATGGAACCTGGTTCGTGTGCTCAGTAGTTGGTAGAAAACTTTCCTCCTTCAAAGGAAAACTACAAAAAGGCTATAGAATTGTTGAAGTCTAGGTATGGGAAGGATGAGTTGCTCATTGAGTACTTTGTTAGGGAACTTTTATCCTTGGTGTTAAAGAAGGATAGTTTAAGATTCATAGCCCAACTGTATGACAGTCTGGAGGGACAGTTGAGAGCACTTGATTCCTTGGGCGTAACAAAGGAGAAATATGCTGCAATGTTATTTCTACTAGTAGAGAGTGCCTTGCCAGAGGTTATGTTTAGAACTTGGGACAGGTATCGTGTATCAAAAGAAACGTCTACCAAGGAACCTGACTGTTGCTTGAGTGAATTGTTAGCCTTCTTAAAGACTGAGGTAGAAGGTGAAGAACGGCTTAAGCTAAGACATAGTTCTTTTGAAGTTAACGAGAGGACGGATCGAGTTAAGCAAGATGATAGGACCAAGACTAAGAATAGGGACATACCTTCAGCGGCTTCTTTAATTTCAATAGAGGATGTTTCAGTTAGTAAGGGAAACAGAAATAACAAAGATACGGCTTGTATATTCTGTGGCAGAACCTCACATCTTTCTCAAGACTGTGCTGTAGCTATTGATTATTCTCAAGAAGAACGCCAAGTAACGTTAAAGAAAAGGGGAGCTTGTTTTAGGTGTCTACGACCGGGACATTGTAACTTTTTACCAGCCCTTCTTGGGCGACTGATTTAAAACTTCCCAAAATCATCCTCCTATTTTTGATCGGAAGTACTTCATCATATACCACACAATTTAAATGGCAGGGTCGTGGAGTGTTGGACACACATTTGGTCAACCTAACTGGTATCATTTGGGCGTTCAACTATTAGGTGTAATTCCCTATAAAGAAAACTAATTATAACCTTCAAAATATGTGTATTAATATCAACTTTAAACATATGGCGGGGACTCTCGTCGAACAGACTATGGTTTACTATCTTCTCTCCTCGGCAATGACGAAAACATGTGACCCAAAATGAATGTTGGAATATAAAGATGTTTGTTACTCACTCATCGACGATCTAGCAGATAATCTACGAGACATGCTCGATAGATCAGTTCTCCCCAGCATTTCTAAGATTTTCCACACGTGGTTTGAGGTTAGAGATGTTTACTGGTTTACATAGCCACATCTCTGCGAGAGAAATGAATGTGCTTCCGTACCCAACTTGAATTGTGCTAACAGAGATAACATCGTTGTGATATGTAGCCGTTTCGAGTACATTCACAAGCCATGCTTTCAACAAAACTGTTTCTCCAAATAGGCCTACGCCAAATTACGAGAACGCGACCTTTCCAATCAGACGCTACAATAGAAGTGAAGCCCCGCTATACACGAAAATCCCACCTCTCATCTTGTAAACACATGTTTTCGTCTTTCTCCGCCAGGGTCATGATACCCTCCAACCCATACAAAATACACCAATAATCTCGAACCCATGTATATTTCTTACAACTCGTGGCGCGAAACTCTTCTCTGACGTCAGAACCTTACACAATTTACACAAAGCTTTCTTCAAGACAAGGGAAGTTATTCTCGGCCCAATCTAAATTTGGCCTAGAGTTTCCTGCTGTTGCAACATCTTGTAGCTTACCTACACAATCCGCTGTCTTGTATACTGACATCTCCCATACAAATTAAATGAAATATTCCTGACTGAGTCCCCGAGATACACAAGATATATATACACTAAATAAAATGAAATTCTACAACCTAAATGATGATGATGAACAAGAAAAGAAATGGTATGAACAAATTACCCTAACCTGACTTCTCTTGCAGTCAACCAAATAAGGGTTTGGGAACATTGTGACCGGAACAGTCACAATACGCCCCCATGTGATTCACACGGGTGAAACAAGTGTGGATCACAAACACTCAAACAAGCAACGCACTGAAAACACAAAGAATTACACTATTACATAAATAAACCCTGGAAGACATATATACATACACACTTGTCAAATTTTCACACATTCTCACTCTCTCGAATGTCTTATTGTGTCCATTTCCTAGCCTCACTGATTTCTCTCAAGTGTCTTAGGTCTACCACTTCATTTTCTTCGTCTCATCATGAGACCCTATCGCTTCACAAGCCATGGTATTTGCCTGCACAGGCCTTATCATACCATCTATCCATCTAACACTCGATGCCACTTTGCTGGTTAGCATTCTTCGTCACATCTCTTGAGTTTTGTCATGCCATCACGTTATGTTGACTGATTCTCTAAGAGTCCATGCCATATTATTTTACAGAGTGATATCTACGGAGATTCCTAATATTATGTGTACTGACAGACTTACCATCCTGGTCCGTTAAACTATAGGCACACTCACCAATACGTTTAACCACCTTAAAAGGCCCCTGAAATAGATGAAAAAACTTCCCTATCTCCTTATCTACAGCTGAAGACGGATATGGAACCCTCAGAAGCACCTGATCGCCTACTTCAAAAGAATCAAACTTTACCCGCTTCTGCTGGCGCCTACGCTTATTCCCTGCCTTGATTAAGTTGTCCCTAGCCAGCTGGATACAAACATCCTTCCCAATCTCCTCTCCCGTGACCAAACCTAGCATTCTAGCAAGCTCATTGGTAGGCTTCCTACCATACTGAATTTCATAGGGAGTGCATTTTACACTCTCATGGAACGTACTATTGAACCATCGTTCAATATCTCCTAACTTGGAGAACCACGCATTGTGGCGATTGCTCACATAGGTGCGAAATACTCTCCCTAATTCTCTCATAACTCGTTCGGACAAATTCCCTTGAGGATATCGAATAGATGAGAATATGTGCTTGATACCCAATTCACTCAACTTGGTTTTCCAGATCTTTGAGGTGAATTGACTACCGTGGTCTGATAGTATCCTGAGAGGCACCCCAAACTCAGGTACATACTTATCAGTGATCAGTAGGACACAACCCTTCCCGGTCGCTTTTCTCAGGGGATACAGTTTGACGAGTTTACTGAATGCGTCAACAACCACGAAGATATACTGATATCCAAACTGAGCTTTAACCAATGGACCATACAGATCGACACAGAGTAAATCCCTTGGTTTTTCTGTGATCACCATTTGCCGAGGTCCCTCAAGAAACCTCGTTGGGCATTTACACCGTTGACACGAGTCACAACTTGCCAGAACTTTCCTAATCTGCCTTCCCATGTTCTTCCAAATGAAATGCTGCTGAACAGCAAAAAGAACCTTGCTTGATCCAAAATGCCCTAAAGCCTTGTGATGATACCAAATCATCGTTACCTGCAATGAGCTTGGCACACACACTCTCCAGGCACCTTCATGGCACAGCCTAGCCAAGAAACCACACTCCAACTTGTACCAATACTTTCCAACCTTAATTCTACTATCCACATCCATACCTCTCAACTGAGTCAAGATATCACCTAAGACCTCATCCTTCTCCTGCTCTACAAGCAGATTCCTTAAGCAGCGTATCTCATAATCACACTCGCTTACCTTGGTTACGCAGATAACAACACCTTCCTGTACCTCCAGTACCTGGTGACCCTCATCACCCCCAATGTTTCTACTCATGAAGTCAGCCACAATGTTCTCAGTACCCTTAATATGCCTTACCTCAAAGTTATATTCACTTATAGCCAATATCCACCTTGACATCCTGTTCGAAGTGAGCTTGCAGGATCCAATAAAAAGTAATGCATGATGGTCAGTCAGTATCTGCAACTTACTGCCCAACACATAACTCCTAAACTTCCCTAGAGAGTATACGATTGCTAACATCTCTATTTCAGTAATTGTATATCTCTTCTCCGCCATGCTTAGCCCTCTGCTTGCTAATGAGACAATCCCTAGATTGCCCTCACTATCCTCCTGACACAAAATGCCTGAGATGCCTTGCATGCTCGCATCAGTCATCAAAATGTAGGGACAATCCAGACGAGGATACCTAAGCATGACAGTCTCTACAAAGCCTCTCTTCAACTCCTTAAAAGCCTCATCGTGCACCTGGATCCATACCCACTTAGTACCCTGCTTCAGCAATTCCCTAAACGGTTCTACAAGACAGGAATATTTAACTACGAATCTACGAAAATAATTGAAAACCCCTAATATTGACCTCAATTGTTTGGCGTTACGTGGTGTAGCAGTGTTGTGAATCTTGTCTAATCGTGACTGTTCGGGAGACACCCCTTGTGTTGTGATAGTATGCCCTAAAAATGTGATTGATGTTGTGCAAAACAGAGACTTCTTAAGTTTAATTGTAAATCCCCCGTCCCTTAATTTCCCCAAAACAAAGTCTAAGTGATCCAGGTGTTCCTTTAATGTGTAAGATGCAACAATTAAATCATCTATGTACATTGTCACAAACTCGTGTGTGTCCCTCCCTAACACTAGATTTAAGGCCCTAATCAACGCTGAACTGCTGGTCTTTGTTCCGAAAGGAACGACCCTGAATTGGTACAAACCACTCTTAAAGCTAAACGCAGTCAACTTCCTGTCCTGTTCTCTCAACGGTACCTGCCAAAATGATGCACTCAGATCCATAGTGGAAAACCATTGCTTACCATTGAATTTCTGAACCAGTTCCTCAACACATTCTGGCCTCTGTTGGTCCCCAGATATCCTACAATTGAGCTGCCTGGCATCAATACACAACCTGACCGAGCCATCACTCTTCCCAACCACAACTAAGGGATTCAGATATGCACTAGTTGAAGGCTCAATAATACCCTGATTCAGCATAATGCCTATTTCTTTCTCCACAGCATCAGCAAATTTGTGAGGTATCGGGTACTTGGGTCCTGAAAATGGAGAATGATCTACAATTTCGAACTGATGCGTATAGACATGTGTTAGCCCTGGCTTGTCACTGAAAACTTCTTGGTTTAGCTCTAAAACCTCTAACAACTTATCCCTCTCCTCAACACTTAAACCACTCTTATCCACAGCCTGCTGGAGTTGATCACACTTATCACCCTCCACAGCAATGTGACATAAATCCACAACTTCCTCCTCATCGTCAGCCTTACCTTCTGCCATATCCCCTACAGTGACCTCAGTAACACATGCCTTTACTGTCTTATCTACACTCTTGCATTTCATTCTCATCTCCTGGCTTATATTCCCCCTCACAAAGTTGATGACACCCCGGTCAAAATCAATAACAGCACTATGCTCGTTAAGCCAGTCTATCCCCAAAATCATTTCATAAATTAGGTTAGGAATTACCAAGCAAGTCTTGTGGTCAACTTCATTACCAAACCTCATGGGCAACAATACCTGCTTTCCCACTCTTTGGGATTTATTACCAACAGCAGTTACCACATATGTCGACTTAACTGGAATTTCTTCCAACTTACCACCGTCCTTGATTAAAGTATCATAAAATCCCTTACTGATGACACTTCTCTCACTCCCCGAATCCACCAATGCCTGCACTCTCTTACCTAGTATGCTCAACTCAACAGTTGACATAAAAGCCTCCTTCTCCCCGATACATGAGAACTCCTGCTGGTCAGCTAGCAGATCCTCCCGACTCATAGGCATAAAATCCTCCTCACCCACAATAACACACTGCTTGACTTCATTTCTTACGGACTGCCTGACTGACCTCCCTGCACAGCCCGTTCGGAGTTTAAAGCTCCTTGACCACCTTGTTCTTGTCTCCTCTGGTTCACCTGTACTCTTTCGTTACCACCTTCCTGACGCCCCCCACCTCTCTGATAGTTACCTTCCTGTCGCTGTGAATTATCCTGACGCCCCCCACCTCTCTGATAGTTTTCCTGCCTCTGCTGATAATCTCTTTGCTCCTGATTAAATCTACCCCTATTAAACTCCTGATTATTCCCCCTATTGCCCCTAAATTCCTGTTTGACCTCTGGCCTCTCCATGTGCTGCTTGCCTAAAACGTCAAAGCTCGTAAGAAGCTCTTCCAACTCTTCTACCGTCCTTACCTTCTGCATACAAGCTGCCTCCTGAATTCTAGGTGGGAAGTGCTTCAACATGACCCTAACCACATCACTGTCAGAGGTCAGCCCATCCAAATTCTTCCAAATAAGTACATGTGCCAAAAAATATTCTGTCAGGGATACCCCTTCTCTCTCCTTATATTTCCCAAAAGTTAATTTTTCCCTTTCCCTGGACTGTACCCCCTCCCCCCAGAACTTAGCTTTGAATTTATCCCTGAATTCCCTTAAACTATTCATGTTAGGCCTGTATATTTGGAACCATGCTTTCACATCCCCTTGAAATGAGTTAGACAAGATCTCCAACACTGTTTCCCATTCGACAACCCCGTCTTCTAGATCCTTGCTGAATTTCTTCTCAATGGTTTTTAAAAACTCCATAGGGTTGAACTGCCTTGAGTTAAATTGTGGCAGACCAGGGTCCCTGAGTAGCAAACTAGATGGCATCACAACCCTTTGACTCATCGGTCGCTCTTTCAACTCTCTCCTGACCTTTATCAGCTCTTCCTGCAGCTTTTCGTTTTTCTCGGTCAATGCCACCTGCTTCCCTCTCAGACCCTCAATCTCTCCCAACTTATTTTCAACGGCACCTACTCTATCTAAATATTCCCTCTTATTCCCACTTACAGTGTTGCATATCTCATCACACTTTCCCGTTACATTCTGTACTTCTGCCCTTGAACTAGCTATCTCTGACTTAATTTTCGTTATTTCCACATCTTGCTGGTTCTGATGGCCTTCCATTCCTTCTAGCCTACTTGTGATCCCAGCCTGATTCCCCTGCATTTCTGCCCTGATTTCCTCTCCCTGTTTGCTAATTTTCCCACTTAATTCCAGGTTCATACTCTCCATTCTACTATTAAGGACAGACTTATGGTCCCGTATTTCTTTGCTGAGACTCTCTATCCTTGTGTTCGTGGCCCTGTTGCTCTCCTGAATTTCCTTACTTACAAATTCCTTCACTTCTACTATCTGTTTGGTCACTGACTCTACCTTCTCATTTACAGAGCCTACCTGCTCCTTAATTTCCTTACTCATAGATTCTCCTTGCTTCTTAATCTCTTTTATTTCACTCAGTAGCATTTGGATCAAACTATCGTTCATAACCCCCCCATTTACATTTAAGTTACTACCTTCAGCGATCAGCTGCGACTCAGTAGTAACAATGGTAACATATGTTCCCACTGTCTTTTCCACATCTTCCTCACTGCCACTTCCCCCAGTTTCCTGATTACCTGACATTTTACTGTTTGATTTACACACAACCCTTGACCTTAATTCTAAATTGTCTGATGTGGACATACCCCTTAAAACAAAACAAATTACTGTGAACCCTAATACTCCTAAGGTGTCTATCGGCTGTGTGCATATGTGCCCTAATGATACCTGCTAGGTTTCCCTACTCTTGCCCCACGTTGAGGTGCTATGTTGTAACTTTTTACCAGCCCTTCTTGGGCGACTGATTTAAAACTTCCCAAAATCATCCTCCTATTTTTGATCGGAAGTACTTCATCATATACCACACAATTTAAATGGCAGGGTCGTGGAGTGTTGGACACACATTTGGTCAACCTAACTGGTATCATTTGGGCGTTCAACTATTAGGTGTAATTCCCTATAAAGAAAACTAATTATAACCTTCAAAATATGTGTATTAATATCAACTTTAAACATATGGCGGGGACTCTCGTCGAACAGACTATGGTTTACTATCTTCTCTCCTCGGCAATGACGAAAACATGTGACCCAAAATGAATGTTGGAATATAAAGATGTTTGTTACTCACTCATCGACGATCTAGCAGATAATCTACGAGACATGCTCGATAGATCAGTTCTCCCCAGCATTTCTAAGATTTTCCACACGTGGTTTGAGGTTAGAGATGTTTACTGGTTTACATAGCCACATCTCTGCGAGAGAAATGAATGTGCTTCCGTACCCAACTTGAATTGTGCTAACAGAGATAACATCGTTGTGATATGTAGCCGTTTCGAGTACATTCACAAGCCATGCTTTCAACAAAACTGTTTCTCCAAATAGGCCTACGCCAAATTACGAGAACGCGACCTTTCCAATCAGACGCTACAATAGAAGTGAAGCCCCGCTATACACGAAAATCCCACCTCTCATCTTGTAAACACATGTTTTCGTCTTTCTCCGCCAGGGTCATGATACCCTCCAACCCATACAAAATACACCAATAATCTCGAACCCATGTATATTTCTTACAACTCGTGGCGCGAAACTCTTCTCTGACGTCAGAACCTTACACAATTTACACAAAGCTTTCTTCAAGACAAGGGAAGTTATTCTCGGCCCAATCTAAATTTGGCCTAGAGTTTCCTGCTGTTGCAACATCTTGTAGCTTACCTACACAATCCGCTGTCTTGTATACTGACATCTCCCATACAAATTAAATGAAATATTCCTGACTGAGTCCCCGAGATACACAAGATATATATACACTAAATAAAATGAAATTCTACAACCTAAATGATGATGATGAACAAGAAAAGAAATGGTATGAACAAATTACCCTAACCTGACTTCTCTTGCAGTCAACCAAATAAGGGTTTGGGAACATTGTGACCGGAACAGTCACAACATGTCAGTGTTAAGTGTAAGATGTTTGTGAAGTGCCCATTTTGCAAGGGGAAACATTACGCTTTGATGTGTGCGAAAACAGACTCAGATGAACCAAAAGGTAATTCGGTTCCAAAAACAGTTAGCATGATGGCAGGTAGTAATAAAGGACATGTGACCTATCTGCAGACTTTAGTTCCTAGAGTAGTTGTTGGTGGATCCACGCACAGAGTAAGAGTTCTGTGTGACAGTGGATCGCAGAGAAGCTACATAAAGAAGTCTTGTGCTAAGAAATTAGAGTTGGAACAAACTGGAAAGGTAACACTAAGTCAAGAATTATTTGGAGGTAGGAAAACAGCACCTGTTTGTTTCGAGTCCTATCAAATAACTTTGCTGGGTATGAACGAGGAAAACAGTTGTGAGGTTGCAGTGTTAGGCTCTGATAGTATCTGTGGAGGTGCTCCCCTAGTTGATGCTGACTTGTTTAATTTACTGAGGGACAAGGGAGTTGAACTTAGTGATGTTGGCCAAGATAATGGTGGCAACAGTACCGACATTCAGGTATTGTTAGGAGCTGACGTGTGGGCTCAGATAATCACGCCAGACTTTCTACATGTAAACAAGAGTCTAGTAGCTGTGAGAACTTGTTTAGGGTGGACACTTAAGGCTCTTCTGAGATCACTTCAACTACTGCCTCGTCTTACACTCTACTTACTTTAACTCGATCAACAAGAGTGGCGGATTTGTGGGAAATTGAGACTTTGGGTATAAAAGATCCTGGCGAACAGATAAAAAAGGAAGAAAGGGAACAAGAAGTTCAGATGTTCTTCGATAGGACTGTGAAGAGAGAAGAGGAATCTGGGCGCTACATTGTCAAACTACCCTGGATTGATGGTTGTACTTCTCTGGAAACGAATCGTGAAATTTCTCAGAAACGATTATTGAACACTTCAAGAAAGTTACTAGTGATGCAGAAATTTCAGGATTATGATGAGGTGTTACAGGAATGGGTAAACAAAGGGATTATCGAAGGTGTTGAAAACGAGCTTTTGGATGGACCTACACATTATTTGCCTCATAGAGCTGTGCTGAAAGATGGTGGCACTACAAAGATAAGGCCGGTGTTCGATGCTTCCAACAAAGACAGAAATGGTCATTCCTTGAATGATTGCCTCGAGCCCGGACCCAACCTCATCGACCTTATTCCATCAGTGCTGACCAATTTTCGAACCCATCCTATAGGTCTAATAGCTGATATAGAGAAGGCATTCCTGCAGATTATAATTGATCCTGAAGACAGGGATATGCTCCGTTTTCTCTGGTGGGATAATTATAAGATTACCACTTTTCGACGTTGCCGGGTGGTCTTTGGTGTTTGTTACAGTCCTTTTCTATTGGTTTCTGTACTGAACAACCTTCTGGAAGAGCCCCCAACTCATTTGAAGGAAGTAGCTACAAAAATGAAACCTGCATTTTATGTGGACAACTGTCTTACTGGAGTCGCTTCAAAGGAAGAAATTGGTCCCTTTATTTTAAAGGCACAAGAATTGATGTTATCCGCAGGTTTCAATTTGAGGGGATGGGTGAATTCCTTTGATTGTGGTGTTGGTAAAACTGAGAATGTCTTAGGACTTCGTTGGTATTGCGACGTAGATGAACTTGGATGTAACTTCAGCCCGACTACCGGTTTAGTAACCCGAAGAGTGGTACTATCCAGCGTGCAAAAAATATTTGATCCGATTGGATTTTCAGCCCCAGTAACTCTGAATTCCAAGCTCATTCTGCAGAAGACATGGCAGAAAAGTATAGGATGGGATGAGGTTTCACCAGGAGACATTTGTGAGGAATTCTGTCGATGGACTCAGCAGTTGCAATACCTACATGACTGTCGGATACCTAGAAGGATTTTCCTGAATGACAACAGCACTTTGCATGTATTTGTGGACGCTAGCAAAAGAGCGTTTGGTTGTTGCATATTTCTGAGAACGGAAGAAGAAGGTAAGATCAAACTGAGTCTTCTGATGGCTAAATCTAGAGTGGCGCCTCTCAAAGAACTGACACTACCCCGCTTTGAACTGATGGGAGCGCTCCTTGGAGTTAGAATGTCTCGGTTGAGCCTTCGATGCCTACACCGGAATGACATACACACAGTGTTTTGGTCCTATTCAACAGTAGTCTTGGCTTGGATTGCTAATAAAGGGCTTTGGTCGGTGTTCGTAGAGAATCGGGTAAAGGAAATTCATGAGTACAGTAAGGCTAGTTCATGGAGACACATACCGGGCAGCCTCAATCCAGCAGATCTCCTGTCTAGAGGGTGTTCACCAACACAACTTTGGAGATCCAGATGGTGGGAGGGTCCGTCTTGGCTTAAATGTAAAGAAGAAGAATGCGTATTTAATCGTCCTGAACCATTGTTGGAAGAAGTCAACAGGGAAAGGAGAAAAACAGTTGTAGCTGCTAAGAACACTGTTGTGGAAACTATTTTACTGCAATTAAGTTCACGATTCTCTGGATACATCAAAATTGTTAGGACCATTGCTTGGATTTTGAGATTGAAACAAAGGAATCGTAGAGACCACGTATCAACGGAAATTGATAGCGAAGAGTTTCTCAATGCAGAGAAGAAACTGTACTTCCTTATCCAGAAGGAAACGCTTGATGAAGAAGAGAGAAAAGAACAATTGAAGAATCTGGAGGTGTTCACAGACGATGAAGGAATTCTACACATGAAGTCAAGAGTCGTTGATTCTGACGACACTCCTGAGTATACCTATCCAGTTTTACTTCCATCAAAACATGTGATGGTTGAAAGAATGATTGAACAATTTCATCGATTCCATAACCATGCTGGGACGCACACACTGCTTGTTTTGTTGCGCCAAAGGGTTTGGATAATTAGAGGAAGAAGGGCGGTGGCAGCAGTTGTTCGGAAATGCGTGATCTGTCGTCGTAACTCTGCTAAGGGTTTTGAGGTACCTTTTCCTCCGTTGCGACAGGATCGAATCAAGGCATCGAGTGTTTTCCAGATCACGGGCACAGACTTGGCCGGCCCTGTGTTTCTACGAGGAGGAGAAAAGGGATGGATTGTGATATTCACTTGTGCAGTTTATCGGGCTGTACATCTGGAATTGATCACTTCACTTAGTACAGTAGCGTATATCCAAGCACTACGCCGATTTGCGGCAAGAAGAGGAAGAGTGAATACCATGTATTCGGACAATGGGACGAATTTCACCGGACTTCGCAGAACCATGGAGCAATTGGATTGGACTGAAATAGAGAGGACGTGCAGCCTTCTGAAGATTAAATGGAAGCTGAACCCTCCCACTGCAGCCTGGTGGGGAGGATTCTGGGAAAGGTTGATTAAGATTCTAAAGGATTTGCTTCGCCGTAATTTGGGTAAAGCTTGCCTAAATTATGAGGAAATGTGTACTCTTCTGTGCGATTGTGAGAACCTGATGAACAATCTTTCATCTTTCTGAAGAAGATGAACTCAAGCCACTCAGACCCTCCATGTTCCTACAGAGCCTAGAGGGTAATGATGTAACCGACTTAGACCAAATTCAAACCAGCAGTTTAAACGACAGATGGCGTTATCTACAAGCTGTTCGGGAGAGCCTGAGAAATCGCTTCAACAAAGAATACCTGGGATTCCTCCGATCACGGAGCAAAAAGCAACAGGGATCCATACAAGTAGGAGACATAGTACTGGTGGAGAGCGACAACAAGAAACGTATCAACTGGCCCTTAGGGAGAGTGGTGGAGCTGTTACCAGGAAGAGACAATGTGACTCGTCTGGTTAAAATTAAGACAGCAACTGGCATTCTACTTCGTCCAGTACAGCGACTTTATTCGTTAGAGATAAACTGTCTTAACAAACGTGATTCTATCAACACTTCACAACACCGACTAAGTGAGCCGGTCCTTAATGAAGATATTCCCTGCAGTAACTCAGGAACTGAAAAGGAGAGTGAATTCAAAACTCGTTGTGGTAGAACTGTCAGGCAACTCAAGAAACTAGACTTGTAGTGGTTCACATTCCTGAGCTCAATGTTCAACTATAATTTTAGAATGTTTACTTCAGTTTATGAGTGTGTGTTGCAAAACTACCTTTTGCAAGGTGGGAGAATGTGGAGAAAGTGAACTAAAGCGCTTTCGAGCAATCTATTTCCTGTAGAAAATAGACAGTGTTTTGATTTAGAAAATAGACAGTGTTTTGATTTACATAGTTTTGATTTTGTTATCTTTGAGTTTAGTGTCTTTGGAATGTCTTTGGATGCGATGTTGAGTTGTGTTAATAAAATATTGATTACTGTATATTAAAATGATTTGGTATGGTATAGCCATGTTCGTTTTGTAAAGAGGTTTTTGAGAGTCCCATCGTTACACTTCTATTAGTGCTTTTTTCCTTCATACAAAACGTCAGGATGATATCTGTAATAGTTTCGGAGATATGGAATGCCGGTGAAATATTTCGCACAGTTGCCATGTTGGATTGGTGAGATGTAATAAAATTTGAAATGCACAGTCGGAGTTGGACAAAATAGTACTATGACCATACCGAGTTTCGTTGAAATCGCTCCAGCAGTTTAGATTTTATTAGGGAGGGGAGCGAGGCGACGGACACATGCAAACACACACATACGTACACACACACGGACTATATGTGATGTCATAGGTCTATCTTTCATAAATGTAAATAATAAAGGAAGCTTTTCAGTCGGTCAACACGACTGAATAGCCTTCATTATTAGAATTAAGCATCACTGAAAAATGGCTTCTATCACTACTAAATGAAAATAGGCTAACAAGTAAACGAAAAGCAAGAACGGGAGGTTTAATTTAGAAAAGAAATACTATTATTGGTCACAAAGGAGCTAAAGTTTGCTGTGTAGGTTACACTCTGCCTTATATGGCAACACTGCGAGAAGGTGAGTTGGATTCCCATTTAAGCCATCTTAGATTGGTTTTCCGTGGTTTCCCACTTCTACTCCAGGAAAATGCGTGGATAGTTCCTAAGTCAAGGCCACGGCCTACTCCTTCCCAAGCCATGCCATCATTACAAATACACACGTTACTACAGACATCACAATTACAAAGTTTAGACCTATCAGACAAATTCCATAAAAACCTCAACTACATGGACCGATGAACAATAACCTATGTTCCAAACCTCTATATGGAGCAACAATAAATATTTCGAATCAATGGGATCCATCGTATTGTTTTCAGGAAACATATTTCTAACGTAGGCTACAGTATGACCGCGATCGAAACGAGCAACGTGCCTTGCCCTGTCTGATGCGGCACGCACTCAGACTGAAATCAGTATTTTTATTTTTATTTTTATTGATATTTCAAGAAGTAATTATCCTATGTTTGAATAAATAATTTGCCTGGAATTGCATATGGCATCGTACAAACTGGGATAGTTGTTGACGCAGAAAAAAGGATCTTTTCATCAGGGTCCTAGGTAGGACAGTAGATACTGAAAAATTTCCTTAGGCTAGATAGAGTATTTCGATATCATGAAAGAAATGCCCCTAGATTAGATAACAGGTATGTAATTGATGTAGTTGTTGTGTAATTAGGCTATTATGTGACAGTTTGTAACAACCAGCGTAACAGTGTAATAAACGCAGTGTTACAATTGCCGTGGTAACTAAATAGACTGTGTAATAGCCGTAATAGTCTACGTAAAAATTCGGTGTAATAGCCATAATGGTGTTAATAGATAATGGACAGTAGTTCCGGTAACAGTCTTGTAATAGTCTGTAGGCCTACATACATTTTGGGAAATGCTGCTGTACTGTTACAGGCTCTGTACCGTTCCACTTTCCGTTGGAACATGAGAACCTGGAACGTTACGCATAGATACCGGGAGGCTGGTTGGTATAACCTGGAACGGTACACAGTGTAACCGGGTACTGGTGGAAACGTTACTCTATTTCGATAACCAAGAACGGTACGCAGAGTAACTTTCCAACTGGTAACGCTGAGGAATCGTTCCAGTCATGTACCGTTCCATACGTAACGTTCCGCTAACACGTACCTTGATGCTCGGTACAGTTGGGAGTCGAGTTCCGACTGTACCGTTCCAGCGCTGTAACGTTCCACATGCTCGTACTGAGTTCCAGTTACAGTTCCGGAACGATACCGCAAGCCAGCTCGGGGCCGCGGTATGGCATACGTAACGTAACGTGGAACACAGCGTTACGTAACGCATTTCAGTTCTGTTCCGGGTCCCTGGTCGAGTGAACATCGTACCTGCGCTAGTTTAGTTTTTGTGGCAGTTTGAAATGTGTGCTGCAATAGAAAATCCCGCCAAATGTGAAGTGCGTGCTGTTATACGGTTTTTTACAGCCAAAGATGTGGGCACATTCAGATTCGCCTACCAAACCAAAAAAAGCCCGGCAAGATTTTTCTGCCAGAAAACTGATGGCAACGGTGTTTTGGGATGCCAAAGGGGTGTTGTTGGTTGAATTTATGGAACGTGGGACGACCATTAATCAAGACGTGTACTGTGAAACACTAAAAACATTACGACGGGCTATACAGAACAAACGCCGTGGTATGCTGACTTCCGGTATCGTTTTTTTGCACGATAACGCCCGTCCGCACTCTGCTCGCAGAACAACAGCCCTTCTTGAGTCCTTCAAGTGGGACGTTTTCAACCATCCACCTTACAGCCCAGATCTGGCGCCAAGCGATTATCACCTCTTCATGCATATGAAGAAATGGCTCGGGTCCCAGCGGTTTGATGACGACGAAGAGCTCAAAGATGCGGTCACAGGCTGGCTCAAGGCACAAGCGGGTGATTTTTATGCAGACGGAATTTCAAAGCTTGTGAAGAGATACGATAAGTGCCTCAATCGTTATGGAGACTATGTCGAAAAATAGTGCAAAGATGTAGTTGTAAGATGTATATATTAAAATATTTTTACTTAACTTGGTGTATTTTTTTCAATCAACCGGAGGTTAGTTTCTGAATTGCCCTCGTATACCTGTTATAAAAACGATTATTTATATAAGAAAATCAACTCGTCTATTTTGTTTAGTAAACCTTGTGATTACCGAATCGATGTTTAAAGTGATGTCACGATGAATGTGCAGCAATGCACGGATAGGAATTTGGGGCTTTTTTTTTTTTTTTTTTTTTTTCAAAAAAAATGTGCCGACGTCCAAACTGCAAGCTTGGTTGGCAATTTAAGCTGTGAATTTCTCCCTTTGTCGGTACCAACTCGACTTGCCGAAACTGTAACGTACCTTGATACTTTTCTGGAAGCTCGATGTAAAAGTCGCAAAACACGCCTTTCAATGTGTACGAATATTTTTGGTGCGCTAAACGCATCAAATTTCTATTCATGTAGCTTGCAAAAAAAATGGTCTGGTTTTGTACGTTTGGTTATTTGTGATTGCGTTTTTAGTGATACCATTTTTCTTAACAATTTCGATTCTCTGACCCCCCCCCTAAAGCCAAACTCTAGATCCGCGCCTGGTCTAACTCTACAGTTCTTGTCCTCGACCATTCCTTCCATCACTAAGTTCACTATTTCTGGGTGTCTCAGCATGTGTCCTACCAACCTAACTCTTCTCTTCATTAGCTGTCACCAGAAACAACTCTCCTCTCCCACTCGTCGTAATACCTCTTAATTTTTGTTACTCTATCTGCCCATCTGATCTTCATCATTCTCCTGTAACACCACATTTCAAATGCTTTTATTCTCCTCGTTTCTGCTGCGCCAACAGTCCCAGTTTCACTTCCATAGAGCGCCTTGCTCCAGACAAAAGCTTTTAAAACTGAATTCTTAACACGATCAGAGATTAGGATTGGAAGCAACTTGAAGCGTTTGAGATGTGGGTCTGGCAGAGGGAATGTTACGGATTAAATGGATTGAAAAGAGGGCTAACATCAGCATCCTGCAACAAATTCAAGGGAAGAGATAACTGAGACCAATGATCCTTAAAAGAAAAGCTAAATTCACAGGCCGCATCTTGCGACATAACGCTTTCCTAATTAATCTCCTGGAAGGAAAAATCACAGAGAAGAAAGGCCGAGGACGACCGAGAAAATATTTCCTGCAAGACATCATATCACACTAACTCTTCATTATGGTTCCTACTATGAAATGAAACGAGGTGACGAAGATAGAGAACAATGATTGCGATTTGGAAGTTGATGATGATACCTAAATGATGTAAAAAAAAATCTTTTCTGTAGAAATGCTTTCCTTGCCTGAGGCAACCTACATTTTATATCCTCTTTGCTTCGTCCATCACTGGTTAGTTTGCCTCCTAAGTAGCAGAAGTCTCCTACTTCCTTTAGCTTTTCACCTGACAATTTGATGTCAATAAGGGCTTCTGATTTCTTTCGGCTGCATTCTAGTTTTTTTTTTAATATATATTTATTGATTTTCAGCATGAATTTTTTCCTCAAGACGGAGTTCATACAATTTAAAACATGGTACGGTAGGTGAACTTCCGCTACTCAATATATCTACCCCGCAACACACTTCCTCACTGCTGGGGCCGGAGCTAATTTATGTGACGTCACAGTGCCCGAGTCAAACTTTCTTTGTTGGTACGTCTCTTCGAGTTGTGAAAATCTCTTTCCAAAGTCAAGTTGAAGGAATAAACCGCCAGAAGCAGCACATCTACAGCCGAAGTATTATCTACTGATCATGCACAATCCCAGGTCTGCGAAACTGCGAAAACATTTGATCATTCTTCCTTAAAAAGAACCTTATAGGAGAAGACGGAAAAACACAATCGTGGGAAAATGAAACCTGCGTACGGTACCTTAATCGATAGGGCACTCTGGTGATAAGTGATATCGTGATAGTCAACGTCTTTCTTCGTCATTTGCGGAGCACAGATAAGAATGCTTATGTGAATCATAGCTCAGTGACTTGACAGGCAGCACAGAAGGCGGGTTGACGTACCACAATGCCACTGAAGAAACACAAAGGAAACTGCTGGGGTTACCTGCTACCGGTTGGAGGCAAATTACCCGCAATACGTAAGTTCTCTGCACTTTTTCTAGAAACAATTTTGCAAAGCGAGTAGGCCTAGGCTAACGATAAAATATTACTAAGGGTGCCGAAGTTTTGTTGACATTTCAGATAGACACATTTTATTACCGGTAGTGTCGTACCTCACTGAATCCACTGAGTGAATTACCAACTTTTTCTAATTTCTGAACTATAAATACCGACGTAATTGGTTTTGATTTGGAAACAGTTTAATTCGTCTCACAACAAGATTCTTATTTTGTGATTCTTAGATTTTAAATCGCTGTAAGCGGATGCTTCTGGCATTATACAAGCGTAGTGGCTAGCATTCTTAGCTGTCACCGCGGAGACCCGGGTTCGATTCGATTCCCGATTCTGCGAAGAAATTGAATTCTCGTCTGTGGGCTGGACCGGGGTACGCTCAGGCAAAACTGAGAAGGGGCGGATTCAATTCCTGCCTTAGCTATCCTGGAAGTGGTTTAGCGTGGTTTCCCACTTCTACTCCAGGAACATGCTGGGATGATACCTAACTTAAAGCCACGGCAGCTTCCTACCTCAATTACACACACTAATACAGACATCGCGGTTACACAGATTCTCAGACAAAATTCTACACACACACACAAGTACGCGGGCCTACATGACCACGATGTCGCAAGACCCAAAAAATCAACAAAAACGTATACAAATTCTGCTACCCGAAAATATTTTAGCGAAATTCACCCTGCTATTGGAAGTTGTACCATACTAAACCTGTACGGCATACGTATTTATCTTCATGAATTTCTCAATTAGTGAATAGAAAAGAGAATCGATGAAAATAAATGTAATTATAAAATCAAGTAAGGTTTGGTTTACAGCCATAATAACCTAACTTACGAGAAATTTAATTGAAATTCATTTATTCATACAGGATGATGTGCTCATTGAAAATTTCGGATATTACTCAACATCAACAAAGTTTAGCTATAGATAATAACTATCGAAGTCTTTACTTCATCCAAGTCGAGGGCGCGCGCTTTCGGTGATTTTCCTCCTAGTTTCTTTTATAGGCATAATAGTCATAATGTAGTATTTTTCGCCACAATAGTTTTCTAGCAAAAACCCGGCCGAAGTCGTCGGATTTTTAAGTGCTTTAAAAATCCCTCAGTATGCCTTCCTTCGGGGGAAAGTAAAGCCGGCGGTCCCATGTCATAGATTTATAGCATGATAAAGAACCTTCCACTAATTACACTTGTGTGAAGCTAAATTATAGGTTATATTTGATTAACGCTCTTAGGAAAAAAGGAAGATTGTAGTTTTACGTGACTGGGAATCTTGTGATTATGAGCCACGGGACCTCCGTTTTACGTGGAATCCGAACCACAGGACATGGCATTTCACTTCGAAAATCTCACATGCATTGACCGGGAATCGAACCCGGACCGCCTTGGTGAGAGGCATACAGCTAGATCGCTGAGCCACCACGCCTCCCAACGCTCTTAGGTTCCAACGTTCGTCGCCAGGAGCCAACTGCGGTGGCATCTAGTAACAAACTTCAGAACTAGTTGGTCGTTGACGGTGACGTTTGGTAGCAAAAGTTGGAACTACTTGAAAATCGAATGTCTCCAGTCCTTACTTGAATTAAAAACAGATAACTCACACTAATACAGCCATCACAATTAACACCGGTTATCAGACAGATTCTACACACACCCAAAGTACCGCATTGTCGCAGCCCCTAAACTGAGGAACCAACCAACCAGGGGCGGCTCCACCTTATGTGCTGAAGTGCCTGCAGCACATTGTTTTATTTCAAAATTAATTACTTTAGTAATATTATCTACAATCAAATACAGTGCATTAAAAGATGTCAGTAAAATGATTGGAAATATATCAACTCCCCTCACGACGAGGTAGGGGAAGGTGGGGGAATGGCGCCACTCGGGGGAATTCCGCCACCCTTCATATCTAACAAACTGCAACTGTAAGACGCGAGTCGATAGGTGCGAACTCTAGTGGAATGAAATTTAAACATAGTGCAATAGCTTCCGGTCGGCCGAGACAGCGTTGTTTCTTATCGTTTTAGTATACATAATTTCACCTGTTTTGATCTAATTTCTACAATCTAATTGAAGAGAGGTAAGTGAGCTTAAATTTCTAGTTATGAATAGAAGCATGACATATTGTGAAACATCAACTATTAAAGAGTGATTTAAGATCTTATTTTGTGTTGTTAGTTTTATAGGTTATGTGAAAATGTGGCGCGAAATAGTTCATACAATATGGGGCAATACCGCCACTCCTGCATGGGGGAACGCCGCCATGGTGGCGGTATTACCCCAAAATGAATTCGCAGGGAAGTAGGCTAATCGGATTTTTTTCAGGTGCCACGCGTTAGGAAAAGGACAACAGAAATAGGAAATTGGACAGAGGAAATATTGAAAGGAGCTATTAATGCTGTGCGGAATGGCAACTCAGTAAAAAGCACAGCGAATAAATATAACATTCCTAGGTCAACTTTGAGAGACCGACTGAAAACAAACACAACAGACAAAGCAATTCTAGGAAGAAAGCCTCTATTCAAGCCCCAAGCTTGCAGGTTCGATCTTGGCCGTGGTAAGTGATTTTTGAAAGGCGATAAAAATCACGGTACGCATGTCATACGTTGTTGGCATGTTAAGGAAACCATTTGAATTCATTATGCCAAGGAGCGATAAATTTGGACATGCATGCTGCCCTCTGGGCGTCAATTAACTAAGCTTGCACCTGACACCCGAGGCCATACGACATTATTATTATTATCCAAAGATATCTGAAGACCAGCTTTTGATGCCTGTGCCTGTAGCTGGTTAATTTGTTTTGGGGCCTTGTTCTTAGTGTAGGCTTAAAAGCAAATGATAAATGAGAAATTTACTAATTCTAATAAATATTATGTCCTATTTGCAAGTAATGTGTATATTTGAACTAGGTGGCGGAATTACCCCAACCAGCGGGGTAATTCCGCCATTTACAAGAGGTTGAATATATTGTATTTACTCCTACAAAAATTAATTTCCTAAACTTTGAAAGGTGACTAGCCACCACTAAGACCTCAACTATGAAGTAAAATTGTGTACTAATAGTCAGTCATTACTATGTCGAAAGATATAGCTAGTTTCCCTTAAGGTGGCGCCATTCCCTCATCCTCCCCTATTATCTAGTCGTGCGCTCCATTCCGCGTCCCGAAATGGCTGTGTAGAACGCAGCTCAGCGAGAATTTCTACGTTTATTGCCTCCAAACATGAACTCTGCCTTTTGCACATGCGTGCCCACCTTTTCCGTTGTGCTGTTGCGACAACAGCCAAGACCACAGGGCACAGGCCAAGACATCACACCAGTTCTTCGTTCGTGCACACCGCGGCAGCACTGATCACACGAAATGAGAACGTAGAAGGTGGTTCCTTCTAGACTCTGCGTCAGCATTTTAGAGGAAATCGCTCAAAGCAAACGGTGGGAAAAAAAGGAAGCCATCAACTGTTCCCGCCAGAAGGTCTTTTAATAATCCCATAGCCACATTTTGTAAATCGATGAACTATAGTTTGTTCAGTTCGGGAAACTCGGTGAAGAGCCTCTTGGAGTGTTACTGAGGGAATATTTCTATACAGTAAATCGTGTTTCTAAACACAGTAACTTATATCTAGATTGTGGAGGGGAAATGGGTTACATACAGCACACAACTTATTTTCTTCGCCAGCCGCCACTGCAACCAACCAGTTTTCTAGCAATACCTGCATATGCCTTCCTATAATGGTTAGTATGTAGGCCTACTGTAAGTATAGCTTATGTACTGTATTCTCAAATGGTAGTGTCCAGTCCAGCGGCGATGTACTGTAGGCTATGAGCAAATCGTCTGGTGCTGAACTCTTGTTATTCGTCGATTCGTATTATACTGTTAATAAGTATCGTGCTTCAACGAGTGCGAACCGGAGGTGCGCTTACCCATGTTGCCACGGTAACCAGGTGCGTTTGCAGCCTTGCACGTGTTGCCACGGTAACTAGGTGTGGGTAATTGTTGCTTTGGTAACTACTGTAGGTGCGCTTGAACTTCTTGCCAATGATAACTAGGTGTCAGAAATTTGGAGCCGAAACACGCTTCGAGTGGTAACCAGGTGCGCTTGCACTTGTTACCACGGTAACTAGGTGCGGGTAATTGTTGCTATGGTAACTACTGTAGGTGCGCTTGAACTTCTTGCCAATGATGACTAGGTGTCAGAAATTTGGAGCCGAAACACGCTTCGAGTGGTAACTAGGTGCGCTTGCACTTGGTTGCCATGGTAACTATAGTCTACATAGGCTATATTATGAGAGAAGAACGCTGACAGCTGTCAAAGCCAATACATGACGAAATGCCGGGTTGCTACAGTGACCGGGTATCTGAATATCGATTACCGGTACTGCATGTAAGTGTAACACGAGAACCACTGGACCGACTTTTATGCAGTTTTCACTGTTACCGGTACCTAAATGATCTTCTGTCGTGTGAAAGAATATCCAAGTACAGTTCTATAGACACATGGGATATCACTGACCATGAGTGGGGGGGGGGTTACTGGGGGGTCAGAACTCCCCATTGGAAAATCGGCATAGTTGTGATTTGTGTCTGTTCCACTTGGTGATGTACAGTTATCGTCTTCTTTCGGCCCGGCTCCACATTTGAGGCTAGACACGTCTTCATGACAACGTATGACCACAATCTACAGTATATACACAGTCGCGAAGCTTGGCTTATACTTTTCTACCGCCGCGCGCCGCGCGACAATAATGCTTCCACGCAGCCAGCATCATGCGTCGACTGCGCTGTGTTGGTGTAGGCTATGCTATATTGCTGGTTTTACTGTATGTTAGTATTGTGTAGCCGTTATGTGTTTTACAAGAGGAGATGTGCAGTGCAATGAAAATGAAACTCCACAGCCTGTTTCCAGTCGACCGACCGGGTCAGGAATGGAATGAATGAAGCCCCCCATCTATAATGGCTAGGATTTGAACTGTGCCGGCTGCCGAAGCCTGTCGCACTCCTCTGGGGCAATGCAGTGCAATAAACAGATCAAATATTAAAAACCATTTTTCAGTGTTGCTATGTAACCTATATGATCATTGCTTTTCAGTCGGTCAACACGAGTGTAGGCGGGAGTGACAATTTATCTCCTAGTACCTGAAATAAAAAGACAATAATTGTTTATACTCTTAATAAAACACTTGTCGCATACAGGGAGGGGGGTTGTATGAGAAACGTTTTATTAAGTGTACAAATAATTATTGTATTATGAATTACACAATTACACAGGGAAATTAATTGTTACTCCTCGCCCAATCGAATTGGGTGTATTCGTGTTGACCGACTGAGAAGTCATTCTACAGTATTAATGTAGACTGTTCAAATAACAAGACGATAACTGAGTTTCCAAAGGACTCTAAAAGGTGAGATTTGAGCTGTGGATTTTATCATTTCAAATGATCTTGTCGACTTCGTCGTTATGCTTGGGTCTAACGTTATGCGTTACGGTTACGGCATGTATGACGTCATCATGTTGTTCAGTGCATATGCACCGAGTCTGAGTTTACTCCTGGGAGACGGAGAGTACGTGACGTCAGACAGGAAAACAGTGACTCCTAAAGAGATATACAAGACGTCATATAAGAATATAGGGTGACTCCTAAAGAGGTGTACACGGTGTCAGACAGGAAGACAGGGTGACTCCTAAAGAGGTGTACAAGATGTCACATAAGAATACAGGGTGACTCCTAAAGAGATATACAAGACGTCATATAAGAATACAGGGTGACTCCTAAAGAGATGTACACGATGTCAGATAAGAATACAGGGTGACCCTTAACGAGGTGTACAAGATGTCAGACAAGAATACAGGGTGGCTCCTAAAGAGATATACAAGACGTCAGATAAGAATATAGGGTAACTCCTAAAGAGGTGTACACGGTGTCAGACAGGAATACAGGGTGACTCCTAAAGAGGTGTACAAGATGTCACACAAGAATACTGGGTGACTCCTAAAGAGATATACAAGACGTCATATAAGAATACAGGGTGACTCCTAAAGGGGTGTACAAGATGCCAGATAAGAATACAGGGTGACTCCTAAAGAGATATACAAGACGTCAGATAAGAATACAGGGTGACTCCTAAAGAGGAGTACACGGTGTCAGACAGGAATACAGGGTGACTCCTAAAGAGGTGTACAAGATGTCACACAAGAATACAGGGTGACTCCTAAAGAGATATACAAGACGTCATATAAGAATACAGGGTGACTCCTAAAGAGGTGTACAAGATGCCAGATAAGAATACAGGGTGACTCTTAAAGAGATATACAAGGTGCCAGATAAGAATACAAGGTGACTCATAAAGAGGTGTACAAGATGGCAGAGAAGAATACAGGGTGACTCCTAAAGAGGTGCACAAGATGTCAGTCGAGAATACAGGGTGACTCCTAAAGAGGTGTACAAAATGTCAGACAAGAATACAGGGTGACTCCTAAAGAGGTGTACGAGATGTCACACAAGAATACAGGGTGACTTCTAAAGAGATATACAAGATGCCAGATAAGAATACAGGGTGTCTCCTAAAGGGGTGTGCAGGATGTCAGAGCAAAATACAGGGTGACACTTAACGAGGTGTACCGTACAGTATGTTAGATTCAATTGAAATACAGGGTGACCCTTAAAGAGGTTTGCAAGATATCAGATTCAAATAATGGGTGACCCTTAAAGAGTTGTAAAAGATGTCAGACTCAAATACAGGGTGACCCTTAAAGAGGTGCCCACGCGGGAAGCCTAAGTTAATGGGTAATGGAGTCTGTTTAAAGAGTCCTGGAATGCGAGAAGCCCTCCTGAGCCTTTCTAACATGTGTAGCATTTGTAGCATGTGTCATTTGAAATGTTATAAAGTCTAGTCTTTCAGACTGACTGTAATTTTTTTAGTCTAGTATTATAAAGCTTTTCAAACAAACAACGGAACTGGGTCTTTAACTGGTTATAAATCAATAATAATGTTATTGGTTTTACATCTCTTTTGACTGCTGCGGCATTTAGAGACGCCGGGGTGCCGAAATTTTGGCCCGAAGGGAATCTTTAACGTGCCAGTAAATCTACAGACACGACTCCCTTGCATTTACGCACCCTCAAATGCCAGCTGACTGCACCAGGATTAGATCCTGCAACCTTGGGCACAGTAGGCGTTACCGCTGAGCCACGCAGCCATTCGGTTATAAATCAGAAGCATGTCTCGGTAGGATATCTATGCATGGCTTCGGTGGCGTCGTTGATAGCATGCTGAACTGCTACGCCCAAGATCGCGGGTTCAAACCCAGCCAAAGTCGTCATTTTTTTAAGAGCGTTAACATTCTTCAGTATGCCATCCTATGGAGGGGAAGTGAAGCCGGCGGGCCCATGTCATAGATTTATGGCTTGTAAAAGAACCTACCACTACAATGGTAGTGTGCAGGCTATTTGGTTAGAAACGCTCTATCAAGTTCCAACGTTCGCCGCTGGGTGTCAGTGACAGTGGCTTCTGGTAGCCAAAGTTGGAACTACTTGGAATTGGAGACCCTACGGATGTTCAATTGAAATGCCCCTGCTATGGCAATTGGCTGAAATTCAAATATAAATAATATCAATGCATTTTCAAATTAATACATACGTGAACGTAAATGATGTTTGAAGCACGTGCCGATATTTTAATTTTTAGGTGTAGAAAATGGCTCTCAAATCGAGAGCTGATTTAATGAATAAAAATGTAGACTATTTTGTACAATAATATAAACTTATTCTCGAATCATTTTGAAGTAAGCCATTTTATATAGTCATGATAATGCTCACAAACTTATATGAGGTACACTGTTTGTTAATTTTCTTATGAAATACTTGGTCTCCCATATGCCTGCTGTGAAGATACAGCACACAATTTAATTGTTGTTGCTGAAATTATTTGTAAACTTGACATTGTATTATATTGTCGAATTCAGGAATGAAAGGTTTCAAAATCACAGAAAAAATACGAAGTACTTACAATTGAGTCATTCAAGACCTTAAGATCTTTTTATACTTTTCGTTTTAGAAATCACACCGGTATTTTTCTAATTAATTATAATGTTACTCAATTTTACGGAAGAACTACACACATCAAAAAAAGTTTTGCATCACCTCGGTTCCAAGAGTTCCGGAACCGTTAAATACAAAGGGAATAGAGATCAACACAAACAACATTTCAGCTCGTTTTATTGCTCATGAGACCCACACATTGCATGTTGTACCATCATACAGCTAGACTTTCAGCATTTGTGGTCCAGATTGCAGTACACACCACTACCTCTAATACCCAGTAGCACGTCCTCTTGCATTGATGCATGCCTGTATTCGCCGTGGCATACTATCCACAAGTTCATCAAGACACTGTTGGTCCAAATTGTCCCTCTCCTCAACGACAATTCGGCGTAAATCTCTCAGAGTGGTTGGTGGGTCAAGACGTCCATAAACAGCCCTTTTCAACATATCCCAGGCATGTTCGATAGGGTTCATGTCTGGCGAACATGCTGGCCACTGTAGTCGAGCGATGTCGTTATCTTGAAGGAACGCATTCACAAGATGTGCACGATGAGGTCGAGAATTGTCGTCCATGAAGACAAATGCCTCTCCAATATTCTGCCGATATGGTTGCACTATGGGTCGGAGGATGTCATTCAGGTATCGTAAAGCCGTTTCGGAGCCTTCCATGACCACCAGTGGCGTACGTCGGCCCCACATAATGCCATCCCATAACATCAGGGAACCACCACCTTGCTGCACTCGCTGGACAGTGTGTCTAAGACGTTCAGCCTGACCAGGGTGCCTCCAAACACGTCTCCGACGATTGTCTGGTTGAAGGCATATGCGACACTCATCGGTAAGGAGAACGTGATGCCAATTCCGTGGGGTCCATTCAGCATGTTGTTGGGCCCATCTGTACCGCGCTGCATGGTGTCGGGGTTGCAAAGCTGGACCTCGCCATGGACGTCGGGAGTGAAGTTGCGCATCATGCAGCCTATTGCGCACAGTTTGAGTTGAAACACGACGTCCTGTGGCTGAACGAAACGCATTATTCAACATGGTGGCATTGCTGTCAGGGTTCCTCCGAGCGGCAATCCGTAAGTAGCGGTCATCCACTACAGTAGTAGCCCTTGGGCGGCCTGAGCGAGGCCTGTCATCGACAGTTCCTGTATCTCTGTACCTCCTCCATGTCCGAACAACATCGCTTTGGTTCACTCTGAGACGCCTGGAAACTTCCCTTGTTGAGAGCCCTTCTTGACACAAAGTAACAATGCGGACGCGATCGAACTGCGGTATTGACCTTCTAGGCATGGTAGAACTACAGACAACATGAGCAGCGTACCTTCGTCCTGGTGGAATGACTGGAACTGATCGGCTGTCGTACCCCCTCCGTCTAATAGGCCCTGCTCATGCATGGTTGTTTACATCTTTGAGCAGTTTTAGTGACATCTATGAACAGTCAAAGGGACTGTATCTTGGATACAATATACACAGTCAACGTCTATATGCCGGAGATCTGGGAACCGAGGTGATGCAAAACTTTTTTTGATGTGTGTAGCTTTTGATATGGTTAAGAATTTGATATAGCATAGCTACGTACAATTATACCCATGCTAGTAACCCACCCAGTATCTTTAACGGTTTACCCAGCGTAAGCTTGAAAGGAGTACGGACGGCAGGTCCCAGACGGAATTCAGAAAATCCAAGGTGAACAGCGAAATTCCAAACACATATAGTCTTCTCTGAAGTCTTAACTATGCTGGCCGAAGCTGGAGTGATAGACTCTCTCGCTACCTCGTAAACTCGCTCTGAAGCTAGTAATTTATATTTCCACTGAATGGAGATTGTTGGAAGAAATGACAACTTAAAATAACTTAAAGATAGAGATATGCTGTCGCGGACCTTTTTGTAGAACCTTTCATGCTGACCAATTCTTACACTCATAGTAGGCCTATATAGATATTTTTGACGGTTCAGCCAGCGTAAGCTTAAATGGTGCACGGACGGCAGGACTTTCTTTGAATCGATTTACTGAAATCGTTACTGCTCGGCTTCCTGAGGTCACAAATGAATGTTTTTCTACAGAAACCTTCCTCGAGAAATCCTTTACAGAATGGTGAAAACCACATCAAAATCCATCCAGTGGTTCCCGAGATTACCCGTTACATCCAAGAATCGGGGACTCTGTTTTATTTATACTACAGTATGTCGAGACACCCGCGACTATCATTCAAACAAATACATGAATGTATAACTAGTATGGGCTATTAATTCTACGTAAGACTCATTAAATACGTCATACAACTGCACCTAGGAATACTTGTAGAGTACTAAACTATTAAAAACAGAGTATTTCTTTTATGTTCCTACGAATTAAAAGTGTACAGTATATCAACATTGTGATTTAACATGACTTATGTTTACAATGGAAATGATCACTCAGGTGAGTTAAAATTCATAAAACCCCTACAAAAGTGAAATCATCAGTTCCGCGAATAACGCGCTCAAGGCAGTTGGCAGCTTGCTGGCCGCCGCGAGCGCTAGTGACGCTACATCTACCAAGAGGATGCCATTTCGTAACGCAGCGAGCTTCGTGACTGTGTATACAACTGGTAATACAACTCCGTCCTCCCAGGTTTGCCAATCTAACTTTTCCCCCGTGAAATATAGCTTATTTCAAACTGAGGCTAGCGCCAAATAATTTTGAATCCAACCTAGCAGGACAATATTAGCTTCTTCTTTTTCCTTTTCTTAGCGGGAGAGAAGTAGTATGTAAATTAATCTAGTTTTAATTTAAAATAACGCGTTTTAATAAGGACATAGAAAATTCTATGGGTACATTATCACTATTTGTGGGATCGTTATTAACTTCTTGAGCATGAGATCGCCGTCAGCCGAGTTGCTATAGTATACTGTATGTCCAACAATTCCCCGAATTACGGTTATCTCCCAGTTACGAATGAGTGAAATTTATCGCATGTGTAGTGTAAGCAACTAAACCTTTTTCCCGCTGCATGTAGCATTATTTGTAAGGTAAAAAGGACTTAGTTGGTGACAAAAATCTTCGAAAATGATATTTTAGGCGTTCAGGGCTAATTGCAATATAAAGCACACGATCTTGTTGAAAAAACTGAATAAACATAAAAATGAGTAGCCTATTGTACAACTCATAAATCAACATGATAGCCTACATCGTGAGAGGACATGCCCACTTTTGCTGAGACTTCCGTAAATGACTTCTCTTGTTGAGAGATACGCAGTCTTCATGTTGGTAGCACAGATAGATTCGAGTTTATTTGGTTCCTGTCAGGGGAACAGGAATATTCTAGATTTACCACTTAAGTCAAATATTAACTTTTTTTTAAGAACTGTTTTTCTTTTGTTGTCTTTTGTGCATATTGTATTACCCGAAAACTTCTGGACCATAATGCATGAAACTTTTCTTGTGATATGTACGGTAATATTATCTCATCGAGAAACGGAAATACTTGTAGAGTTGTTGTCAATTCATTTGAGGGGCTTGAGACATTTTGGTCATCAGCCCCGTATAGTTGGGTGTGTGTTGAAATTGTCTGACAACCTGTATTGCTGTGATGACTGTAGTAATGTGTGTAAATATATCAGGGACAGGGATGGGGTAGACGCTCCGGGACTTGAAGTAAAGTCAATTTCCTGTAAGGAATGTGGAAAAACCACACTCAGGATAACCGCTGTCAGCACCGGAATTCGAACCTATGATATCCGTACTTACTGCAGCTGCCCTCGAGGCCATGGTGCACGTTTGACGAGCGCGGATACGCCGTGGGACGAAATGTTTGTAGAATTTGGCTTCGAGTAACTATAACTCCCCCCCCCATTGATCGATCATGGCTACGCTACTGGTGCCAGGCCATGTGTTCGGGGCTGTCCGCTAATACATTGCAACATGGCTCGTTGTTACCAAGAAAACAGTCACCCCGCTCACCTCCTCTACACACCTTACCTTACGAGTGGATGACAGCTGTCAGCATTCTTCTTTCATAATACAGACTATAGGCATCGAACGTTTGACCACGCAAAGCTGTCCGTGCTAATTCCGAATAGACCCTCAGCCCAAAATACATATACATGTTAAAATGGCTGTCCGTGCTTTCCCCATTTCTAAACCAGGCACATGTTGAGTCGGTACCTGTCATATCCACGTGGCATATCCAGTCTCAGACTGTTATGCCGCGTTCGGAGTGGGTTGATTAGACTTAGGCCTAATCATATTCGCAAGGGTGGCTCAAGAGGGGAGTACGGTACCAAGTTAGTGCCGCCCCCGAAGATTTTTATAACCAGCTGGGTTTGATTACGCGCAGTCATTTTCCCCCGAGTAGTCTAGTTGAGTGAGAGTGGAATTTTGTGTGATAACATATGTTATTGTAATGGCTATATTAGTGTGGGGATTGGGAAGGAAGCGGCCTTGGCCTTAAGTTAGAAACCTTCCAGGCATTCGCCTGTAGTAGAAGTGGGAAACTACGGAAAACCACTTCCAGAATGGCTGAGGTGGGAATCGAACCCGCCTCATCTCATGTTTGCCTCACGAGGCTGAGTAGACCCCGTTCAAACCCTCAGACCAGACGGGAATCAAACCTGGGTCTCCGCGGTGACAGCCTAGAGTGCTACCCACTACGCAACAAGGCGGACCCTTTGTAATGACATAGGCCCTACATCCTTAAGTTTGATCGTTCACCTTGTATATTGCACTTCTTCCAACGTTTGGTCAGCAAGAGACGCTAAATAATGGAATGGTTGGCCTATATTATCGAAATAAGCAACTATTAAAGTTTAATAATTAAACGAAGCTTCAGTTACTAACACACTAAAAAGCCGTGAAATCATACATTTAGTTCAATATGCTTTACATTGATTTATTCTCCGTTGGCGCAATCCCTATGAAGGTCTCACCAAGGTGCGGTCACCCACTTCCCTTCACTAGCGACACCACTACTCGCGATAATTCTCAAGTCCTGGTGTAATGGAGAATGGAGCAGATTAGTGACATTCTCCTTTGTTCTTCGTTATCAAGGCTTGACAGATATTTGTCACATCACAAAGGCCAAGTTTAGCATCATGTGATGCAATTATGATATCGGAGCATACCGGTATAGGTGTATTCGGCCCACAGAACAGTATAGGAGATAGGTGATTCGGCCCACAGGTCTTCGACCAAGTCTTTTGTTCTAGTGACCAATGATGCATCCAGCTATATGGCTTGATTGTTATAGTGGAAAGATTCGTTAACTCGCAATACATTGTAATCTGATTCCGGTACAAGGTTCGTCGTAAGGGTGAAGCGAATGGACGTCATGACGTAGGGGAAGCCACGAGACGGTTCTCTTACGTATGAAGTCATGTTAGAGATGGTATTTTGAATACTCAGTTTTGTGATAGACATAGATAATAGACATTTTGAAAAACTTATTCATATACCGGTACGCTACTTCAAACGTTATAATATTTTAATAATTTTATTAATGCAGCCAATTGCCATGTACTTTTCTGTTCAGGACGGTTCAGGGAAGGGATAGCCTATTGGAAGAATATCGGCCGTGGACATTGAACCGTCCCGGCATTTGCCTGGTGGTGAAAATGGGAAACCACGAAAACCATTTTCAGGACGGCCGAGGTGGGATTCGAACCCACGCTCTCCCGATGCCAGCGAGGCATGAGGTAGCGCGTCAGCGCTCTCGGCCACCGCGGCCGGTTGTTATAATATTTTGTAAATACCTTTAAATTTACGCCTCTACGATTTGTTACGGTACCGCAATTAACGCAAAGAAATAGTTGCTTCATTTAGGGACTGTGATATCATGGTCATCAGCCTCGTATTTTACCTCTCAAACAAGTAAATATAGGCCTATACTTACTGCGGGATGCATTTTCTTCCATAGCGTTATTGAGGGGGATTAAGTCGTAAGGCTTCGCGTTTCTAAATCAGAAATAACTGACTACAGACTTGTGACATCGAAGTCATCAGACTTGTGTACTTGGATATGTGTGTGTGGGATTTGCTAATAACCTTTGTTATTGTGATGTCTGATTATCCTGGCATTTCCCTGGAGGAGTGGGAAACCACGGAAAACTACAGTACTTCTAGGATGGATGGGAGCCGCGCACGGGAGGACTCGTCAGTTGAAATTGTTCGGACGGGATAGTGACACCACAGCAGCCATTCATACGTAGTCATGTGTCGAACGACACACCGCCGCCGGCGGGGCCTGACATCGGGCTCCGGTGCTACCGGACAATATTGTGCCACGACACGTCCAAGACCTTGCCTGGATCCGTTGGAGAAGTGCTCCATGGGATATTATGGGGTCGGAGGACAAAGAAGCAGGCGTAAGGGCCCCGGCACTCCGGGAGGTGAGGGGCAACCCCCTGTGCACGACGAGCCTCGTCAACAACCGCCAGACTTGAACATCCTAGATCCGGACCAACTCTCTATTCAAGACGACGACGAGGACCAGGATCCATACTGGGATTATGATCCTAGATACCCCAGACGGCCACCTACATTACGACATGTGCATACCATCGACGAGATGGGATTCCCGGATGTCGCCGTGGAAACACCTACAGCCAAATCCACGCCTCCAACCCACTACATATCCACCGCAGTGCCAGCAGCCAACCAGATTCCTTATCTTGACACTCCAGCCGGCCGGTATGCAGAGACCATCATGAGGGACGGGGTCGCCTTGCCGAGGCCCACCAACGCCCCGCCAGTGTTCCGGAAAACGAGACAGTCGGACATCATGGACCAGGTGATCCAGGACCTACTGGAGCACAACATCATATGTGAGTTCAAACCGTTTTACGCGTTCCCAGTGTTTCTAGTACCTAAAGCTGATAAAAGTGCTCGAATTATCTATGATTTGTCTCAGTGGACCCCATATATAGTGACACCTAAGTTTTCGCTAAATTCAGTGGCTCAGGCATTACAACAGATCCCTCCGCACCATACGGCAGTGAAACTCGATCTTAAAAGTGGATTCTATCATATTCCCCTGCCCACCAGAGACACATTTACATACGGCATATACTATAACAATCGTTTTTTCTGTTGGGAAAGATTACCTATGGTCCACGCGTTGGCCCCCAGTGTCATGCAGCGGTGGGCCACCGCTGTGGCCGAGCTGGTACACCAGCAATTCCCACATCTGACAATGATCGTCTATTTAGACGACTGGCTCGTGCAAGGAGAAAGGATAGATGTAGAAGAATTGCAATTGTTCTTCGAAGTTATTGTTGGAGTGACTCTTAACCTACCGAAGTGTGTGCTTCAACCTATGACAGTGATGCTCTATCTAGGAGTTGTGATAAACATTTCGGCACAATGCATCCTAGTGCACCAAGGAACTCTCAAACGCATACGCCAAATCGTACGGGATACGCCGTACTATGATGACCAGCAGGCCCAGCAGGCAGCCGGATATATCAGCTGGGTCTGCTGGGTCATGAATTGGCCGATGTTCCTCCCAAAACACATCTTGTAGGGAAGGATATTGGCCCAGGAAATTGCTTACTGAACAATTCATCCGAACGCCCCGTGACATAGGACCTCGTCGGGATGGGTTGGTTGTATATGCCGACGCTACGCCATACTCCATAGCCGTCGCTGCTGTGGTGTCACTATCCCGTCCGAACAATTTCAACTGACGAGTCCTCCCGTGCGCGGCTCCCTTAAATAGTATCAGGGAGTGCCGCATGTACTAAGTTGAGTACGGCCCGGGAGGGCCCGTCAGCTGGGTTGTCCTGTGACGAGATAGATCGCCACGCGAGGCTAATGCCTCGCTCTGCACTTATCTTTATTAATCGAACATACAAAGGAAGCATATACATAAAACGATACAATAATGGCCCTCGCCCTGTACAGAGGGTGAAGCGGGCAACATTGGAGTCCGTATATATGGTTACACTTTTAGTCTCTGGCGTGGCGTGATCTTCAATAGCCCAAATCCCGGCGGAGATGGCGGCGGCTGTTTCGGCTTCGTTAATCGTGGCGGACCGTCCGTAGGCCTGAGCCCAGGCCTCGCGGGGTTCACGGAGTACGACGGCTATGGAGTATGGCGTAACATCGGCATATACAACCAACCCATCCCGACGAGGTCCTATATCACGGGGCGTTCGGATGAATTGCTCAGTAAGCAATTTCCTGGGCCAATATCCTTCCCTGGACAAGATGTGTTTTGGGAGGAACATCGGCCAATTCATGACCCAGCAGACCCAGCTGATATATCCGGCTGCCTGCTGGGCCTGCTGGTCATCATAGTACGGCGTATCCCGTAGGATTTGGTGTATGCGTTTGAGAGTTCCTTGGTGCACTAGGATGCATTGTGCCGAAATGTTTATCACAACTCCTAGATAGAGCATCACTGTCATAGGTTGAAGCACACACTTCGGTAGGTTAAGAGTCACTTCAACAATAACTTCGAAGAACAATTGCAATTCTTCTACATCTATCCTTTCTCCATGCACGAGCCAGTCGTCTAAATTGACGATCATTGTCAGATGTGGGAATTGCTGGTGTGCCAGCTCGGCCACAGCGGTGGCCCACCGCTGCATGACACTGGGGGCCAACGCGTGGCCCATAGGTAATCTTTCCCAACAGATAAAACGATTGTTATAGTATATGCCGTATGTAAATGTGTCTCTGGTGCGCAGGGGAATATGATAGAATCCAGTTTTAAGATCGAGTTTCACTGCCGTATGGCGCGGAGGGATCTGTTGTAATGCCTGAGCCGCTGATTTTAGCTGATTTTAGCGAAACTTAGGTGTCACTATATATGGGGTCCACTGAGACAAATCATAGATAATTTGAGCACTTTTATCAGCTTTAGTTACTAGAAACACTGGGAACGCGTAAAACGGTTTGAACTCACATATGATGTTGTGCTCCAGTAGGTCCTGGATCACCTGGTCCATGATGTCCGACTGTCTCGTTTTCCGGAACACTGGCGGGGCCTCGGCAAGGCGACCCTGTCCCTCATGGTGGTCTCTGCATACCGGCCGGCTGGAGTGTCAAGATAAGGAAACTGGTTGGCTGCTGGCACTGCGGTGGATATGTAGTGGGTTGGAGGCGTGGGTTTGGCTGTAGGTGTTTCCACGGCGACATCCGGGAATCCCATCTCGTCGATGGTGTGCACATGTCGTAATGTAGGTGGCCGTCTGGGGTATCTAGGATCATAATCCCAGTATGGATCCTGGTCCTCGTCGTCGTCTTGAATAGAGAGTTGGTCCGGATCTAGGATGTTCAAGTCTGGCGGTTGTTGATGAGGCTCGTTGTGCACAGGGGGTTGCCCCTCACCTCCCGGAGTGCCGGGGACCCTTACGCCTGCTTCTTCGTCCTCCGACCCCATAATATCCCATGGAGCACTTCTCCAACGGATCCAGGCAAGGTCTTGGACGTGTCGTGGCACAATATTGTCCGGTAGCACTGGAGCTTCGTGGGGCTGATCGTCCTCTTCATCCCCCGGAACGTATTGTTCCCAAAACTGCTGTAAGGCGGTTTGGAGGTGTCCCACCACCGGGTAGCAAGCGTAAGGTGTGGGCGGCGTGGATGACCGCTCTGCCCACTGTGCCGGGCCCAACCCCGATATGAGGCCCCGCCGGGGGCGGTGTGTCGTTCAACACATGACTGCGTATGAATGGCTGCTGTGGTGTCACTATCCCGTTCGAACAATTTCAACTGACGAGTCCTCCCGTGCGCGGCTCCCTTAAATAGTATCAGGGAGTGCCGCATGTTGCAATCGAACCCATCCATCCTCACATAACTCTTGGCTGTCACCGTGGAGATCCAGGTTCGATTCCCGGCTCTGCCAAGGAATTTAATTCTTGTCTGAGGGTTGGAACGGGGTTCACTCAGCCTCGTGAGGTAAAACTGAGAAGAGGTGGGTTCGATTCCCATCTCAGCCATCCTGTGGTTTCCCCACTCATAATCTAGGCGAATGTTGGGATAGTTCCTAAATTAAGACCACGGCCGCCTCCTTCCCAATCCCCACATTAATTACAAAAACACACACTAATACAGCCATCACAATAACACAGGCTATCAGACAAGTACACGGGGCTACATGACCACGATGTCGCAAGGCCTGGCAATGAAACAACAACAACCTTCTCACATACTGAACAGTATCTAGTAGAGGCTGAGTAAACCTCTCTTGTCTTCACATCGAGAAAGTAAACAAACAAACAAACAAATAAACAAACCTATCTTTCTCTTTTGAATTTCAAGTTTGCCAATTCATTTTCTACTTCCCTAGCAGAGAGTATTGTTCTACAGTAGAGATGGTGAATGTTTTCTGACTTGTGTGTCAATGTGCATCCTCCTTTTTGCGTCTTATTAGACGGTGATACTTTGGCAGCGAAAATTGTTTGCAATGCCAAAATATTAAAGTCATCAGTCCCAAATTAACATTATCGCGACACTCATGTAATCATTAAATAAAATGTACTATTAGTTATTACTTCCAATAAATAATTCACAATATACATTGAATCTCTACTTAGTATAAAACAGAGTCCCCGATTCTTGGATGTCACGGGTAATCTCGAGAACCACTGGATGGGTTTTGATGCGGTTTTCACCATTCTGTAAAGGATCTCGAGGAAGGTTTCTGTAGAAAATAATATATTTATGATCAAAGGAAGCCAAGCAGTAACGATTTCAGTGAATAAGTCGAAAAAAACCTGGGGTCCATGCGCTTTTTAAGCTTACGCTGGGCAAACCGTTAAAAATTATCAATATACTATGAGTGTAAGAATTGTTTAGCATAAAAGTTCTACAAAATAGTCCGCGAGAGCATATCTCTATCTTCAATACATCGCCCACTATAAGTGTTTTTACTTTTTCATTTCTTCCAACAATCTCCATTCAATTACTGAGGCGACAGTTTACGAGCTAGCTAGGGGCGAGTCTATCACCCCAGTTACAGCCTAGCTAGCGGGTAAGCCTCTTACCCCAGATGTAGCCAGCAGAAAACTGTCAAGTCGTGTTGAGTTAAGACTTCAGAGAAGAGTGGTTGTGTTTGGAGTTTCCCTGGAAGTGCAACTCGGGTTTTCTTCATTTCGCCTGTGAACTTTTCGTTCCGCAAAATACGCAGTCAAGTTAAGATTGGGCGGAAGGACGTTTTGTGTTTCATGCACCTCGCCATTCTTAAATTATGTCTGACAAGAATTCGTTGCACATGCTATCTCCGTGATAATATTAATAGTCCAGTCAATGATGTTAACCCATCATGCCGAGACGTAATACGGATATAGGTCATAGTTCATTCACATCGGAAAAAGCTCTTATCACGTAATGCATTCATGACTGTTCCCGTGCAAAGCTGGGGCAGGTTGCTTGTTTAATATATTCTGTAAATATTTTTTAAAGAAATATGAAATATGATTAGAAAACAGATACAGATGAATGATTTTGTTTCAACTTAAGCTCTCTCTTTCTCCCTTCCTCTGGGCACATTGAAAAGTTCCTAACATATGTTTTGGAAACAAATTCTTGTAGCTGATTGTAGACAACTACATAGTCAAATAGATGTGCAATGAGCTTCAATGTAATGAGGCGAGTAAATGGTGGGCCTATACCAATAGAACTCCCTGATAGCGATAATGTTGAAGCTCAGAATATGGCTATACACAGGGTTAGAAGATTATACACGGTATTATTGATTTTCGTGGCATATTAGAGCAATAGGGCAATAGGCAAGGCTTTGTAGATTCTATTTTTACCCTGATTTCATAAAAACGAAATACCGTAGGCTTATGACAAGCCTGTCCAGCCGTGCCACTGGTGGCTGTGGCGCCACGGCTTGCCACGAGACTCGCTCCGTGGCAGACTATAAGCCCCAATCTTCTCCGCTTCACCGCCACTTCCGCCAGCTTCTCCTCTCACTACCCTCTCTTGCTAGAGAGCCCCCCCCCTGCCGCCTCCACACTCCTGTCCTAAACGCGCTGTGCTGTAAGTGGAATGGGTCAGAAGCCAAGTGTCAAGCAAGGCAAGAAGGCGATTCTGATTTCCTCTTCGTAAATAGAACGGCACATCAGTTGTAGAAAAGTTGCGATTGGCAAAAAGACGTTCAACATCAGAGGTGGGAGGCAGAAGCAACCCTTGCTGGGAATTTAATTATTTACCAGTACCCACCCCAGCGCCAGTGGACGGCAAGTGGATGTGTCACACGTTTTAAAGAATAAAAAATAAAAAGCAGGCAGTATGATTCAAAGGATTTGTTATTGCTACTGATTATTGGTTGCTAACGCCACACACAACATTGCCCATCCATCCGCCAGCTCGCTACTTCCGCTACCGTAATATCTTCCTCGCTTGCAGCCATGTCTCGATCCCACACAACCCCCGATTCACTAAGGAAAGGAAGTGGCACTAGCATGGCAGGCGTCTGCCACCGTGCCATTTCTCCTGGACAGGCCTGGCTGATGAGATCAATCGGGGATCTGTGTGTCCGTCTGTCTGTCATTCTGTGTCCAGGATGTGTATGTCCCCCTACCAATTCCTAATACCCCTAAACCCCAATCAGAATAACAGTTTCCAAACTGTACGCAACTGCAGCAATTTTCCGCAGAACATTTTAACTCTCTGGATGAGTCCCATGGGTACATTTTTCTTTTTAAGCATTCCCGTAGAGGCCTCATGAGGGATGGGAAGGGAAGATTGGGATGGATAGGCAAGGAAGAGGGAAGGAGGCAGCCATGGCCTTACAGTAGGTATCGTCTTCCTTGGGACAATTTCCTCTAAATAACTAGGGGCCTACTATCTACTATGCCTACAGACCCATACATTAGTATTTAACCAAATCTCATCTATTAATTGATCTATCAAATCCAATCCCACAATTAGCTAATAACAATTAATCCTAATACTGTAATATGCTTACAAAGAAGTTACTGCAGAAACAAACATCGACCAAAATTTCATCAGTCATCATCCCTTAGCTTTCTTTCTCCTTTTTCAACAGACCATAACAATATGAGTTATTAATCACAATATCAGAAAGTTACAATATCAACTGATGAAATTAACCCTCAATTATGTGAAAGAATCGATTCTTCAATCTTCAAATAGTAATTTAAATTATCTCTTCCAAACCATCTCAATTATTTTTCTCCAGGATAATCTTCATGGCTGAAAACCCATTTACATTGGCCCTTAGTCCCGGGCAGACCTTAAGTGGTCAGAGGGTGCAAAGAATCTCCTGGTCAGCTCTGAAGATAGGAACATGGAATGTACAGAGTATGTTTGAAGCAGGAAAGATTCACAATACAATTCATGAGATGAAGAGGATGAATGTGTCCATAATGGGTGCCGGTATAAGTGAGATGAGATGGCCAGGGACAGGAGATTGTAATGTGGAGGATTGCATGGTATATTACAGTGGTAATAATGATGCCAGGCATTTGCATGGAGTGGGTTTTATAGTTGACAAAAGTTTGCAGTCTGCTGTTAACTTATCAGTTGTATACCATTCTCCAGTAGAATAATGATGTTAAAGTTATGTGGTAAACCTTTCCACATTAATCTTAGATTAGATTAGATTTTTATTAATTCCATTTGATCAAATACATACATTCAATACATTTTTGATATAGGACACGTCAGAATTTACATCTATAAAATAAAAGAACTAACAGGTATATATTACTAATATTATAACTATTTAACTTATTATAATAGCAAATCTTAATAGATACAATCTTATTGCACAACTATTTACACCTCACTCTATTATCATAATATGAAAACTTAATTCTATAAATACAACAACATACAGCTAGGTATTACAATTAAATTAAAAAAGTAAAATATAATTATAGATTTCATCGCTCCTATACGCTAAGATATTCAACTACTGAGTAAAAACAATGGCACTGCAGATAAGCTTTCAACATTCTATGAAAGGTTTTTATTTTTGGGGCCAGTTTTATATACTGGGGTAGTTTATTGTATAATTTAACTCCAGTGTGAAAAGTTCCTTTTTAATATATGCTTGTGTGTGTGAAATATGAATGTTTTGATTTTGTCTTGTGTTATGCCTATGAACATCATTGTTTGTTTTAAGAAAAACATCTTTATTCAATAAATTCTTTAAAAAAAAACATAATACTTTCAAAGATATATATGCAGGGCAGTGGGAGAATGTTTAAATCTTTAAATAGAGGTCTACATGATTCTCTAGAGTTTACATTTGCCATAATTCTAATCGCCCTCTTTTGTATCCTAAACGTGCTTAGTACATCTGGCGACATACCCCAAAATATGATCCCATAACATAAGTATGAATGGAAATAAGCAAAATAAGTATTTCTTAATGTGTGCATGCTAGTGCAGGTTTTCAAAATACGTAACGCAAAGCACATCGAGTTCAGTTTAGATAGATAGATATTTTAGATATTTTATTCAATTAATTCCAAAGAGCCATGGGCTCGTACAGAGGAATTGTACAGTAATATGTGTGTTTACACACCAAGGAAGAAAATTCTGAAGGTAACACAAATTGATGAATAAGGACATAGGCCTATTATAAGGTTGATACCATATCTAAGATTGTTTAGACCAAGGTCCCTTAAAATGATAAGCACTTAGGATTTTTAATCTTATACATAACTTAACTTATTTGATGTATTAAGATGCATCGAATTTTTCCCACAATACTTCCATAGTTTTCCTCTTAAATACCGACAAAGTTGGTGCACTTTTTACTTCATCAGAAAGTTTATTATATGACTGTGATGCAGAGAACTTGAAACTATTTCTACCATATTTAGAAGAGTGAATGATATATAAGGCTACGTCCTTCGCATGCCTAGTTCCATAAGAATGATTGTCTGAGTTCAAGATGTAGGGAGAGCTATAGAGTATTGTGTTGTGTTTAATCTTGTATATTAGCATAGCTGCTCGGAGTTCTGCACTTATGCTGAGGGGTAGAATTTTACTTTTGATGTACAGATCTTTTACTGGAGTGCAGTAAGGAAGGTTAAATATGTTTCTAATAGCCCTATTCTGAATAGTCATTAAATCATTCAGTGTGGATTTCCTGCAGTGAGCCCAAATAACATTTAAATATTGGAGCTTGCTATGTACAAGTGAATAGTAGATTTGTTTTACAAGGTTTAGGGGAATAAGATACCGAAGTTTCCTTAGGATCCCCACTACAGGTGAGAGTTTCTTAGCAATTCGTTCAACGTGTTCAATCCAGGTCAGGTGTTTGTCGATGATTAGACCTAAATACTTTGCCTGATTAACCTCTTTTATTTCAATATTATTTATATATATTTTGTCATGTGTGATTTCTTTCATGCTTTGTTTTGAAATTACCATGTAATTGGTCTTCTGTAGGTTCATTGTTAATTTATTGGCCTGGAACCATTGTGAGAGAGTATTTATATCTTGTTGCACATTTTGTATGATTTCAATTATGTCTTTCCCAGTGTAGAAGATATTTGTATCATCTGCATACAATTTGATATGCCCTCTCAAATTACATTCCACAATATCATTTATATACATTAAGAATAATGTAGGTCCAAGTATAGATCCTTGTGGAACGCCATGAGTTATATATTTTCCTGAACTTATGCATTTATTCAAAGCTACATGCTGCTTTCTTCCAAGAAGGTAGCTTTGGAACCATTTTAGAGCTATACCTCGGACACCAGCATTTTCTAATTTTGACAACAGTATTTTATGATCTACTGTATCGGAGGCTTTTGTGAGATCAATAAATAACCCAACTGCCATATTATTTTTGTCAATAGTTTCTTGTAGCATTGTTATTAGGTCAATAGTTGCTGCCTCAGTACTAGATTTTTCCCTGAATCCATATTGCATATTATGAAAGAATGTATTCTTGTTCAGAAATGAAAGCAATCTTGTTTTTACCACTTCTTCCAGAATTTTTGAAACTACCGATAAAATAGAAACAGGTCTATAATTATTTGGATTTCTTTTGTCACCACCCTTAAATATAGGAACTACTTTGGCCACTTTTAAGTCATCTGGTATCATGCCAGTAACTAAGGACTCATTAATCATTTCAACCAAGATTTTAATAAATGATTGCATATTGTTTTTAATGAAATTTGTCTTGATCCTATCTAAGCCACAGCTCTTTTTATTCTTTAAATTTGTGATGATGGACTTGACCTCTGCTTCATCTGTTGGATATAAGTAGAGGGAATTTGACTGCTTGTGGTCCTTACTGAGGATTTCCTTCTGTTCAGGAATAGCTTTTGCTAGACTTCCAGCAATGTTTGTGAAGAACAAGTTGAATGATTCGCATAGCTCTTGATTGTCTGTGATAATTTTGTTGTTTATTTCAAGTGAAGTGCATGTCTCAACTGTTGGTTTTTTGTTGTGTATGATTTCTTTGATAGTCTCCCAAGTTTTTTTGGAATTGTTTCCATATGTTCTGAATTTTTCTGAGTAGTAATTTGACTTTAGTCTTCTTTTTAAGTTTGTTACACTATTCCTGCATCTACAGTATTCTTGGTTCATATCATTATTATTTTTGTGAAGGGGATTTTTGAGCTTTGCATGCAGACTGTCTCGTTGTTTTATAAGTGTAAGGAGTTCAGCTGTGACCCATGGTAAGTTAGTAGTCTGTCTTTTATTGTTAGTTTTGTTTGTTATTTTTCTTTGACTATGCCTGTTCCTTAGATTCAATTGTTTGATGAAAGAGTTATATAGAGAGTTAACAGTAGGGGAGACTGTTGTACCAGGAGTATAATATACCTCCGATCACCGTTTTGTTTCTTAGTATGTGCTTCTACCTAGGAGAAAATAATCATAGTAGTATATGTACAACCCACCAGAGGGCAGTTATAACCTGTGTCTGATTTGCTTGCATGTATGTAGAGCAGCTGAATTTCGAAACAAAATTTTGTGTAAGTAAGAGTTTTGGTTTTCAGTTATCGTCTTCCTTTTGCAAATTGACAATGAACTATTAACACTTACAAACGTCTCTAGATTATTTGTTGTCTGGCGAGTATATCTACATGTTATATTGTTGGTTTAAACATAACCTGTAGGTTACCCGCCTTTTTTATTCCAAAGAGATCCCTCATGCACCTCGGATCACAATTTCATCTTGTACCTTGGATCACTACTCCAAGGTACACGATGTTCATACACATTGATATTTTGTTTTAGGTAGCAATGCCAAGATGTAAATCTGGCAATAAACGGCCTCCTGTTGATTCTGAGGCAATGCGGAACGCTGTTGAAGCAGTCCGTGCACCGCCAGATAAACAAATATCAATTAGAGAAGCATGCAAGGTGTAGGCCTATAAAGTGAAATTGGCTTCACTGATACGCCATTTGAAATCTTTCAAGGCTTCAGGAGATGACAAACATGGCAACAAATGAGAAAAATCCTATGCCTGTAAGTAGCCCTATATTAACACCAGAACAAATTCAACCATTTCCAAAGGCCACAGCAAGGAAGATTAAGAAAAAGGGAAGGAAACTAGGCAGCACCAGAATTGTAACAGACACTCCTGGAAAGGTAGAAATCCGGAAACAAAAGTTAAAGAAGAGTTTAAAATGGAGCCTAAAGTGTTGTCGAACCAACAAAAACCTCGGAAACGTAAGGTCATTAAGCAATTAATCTTTGACAGTGACTCTGACTTGGATGACGTAGATAAAACTACAGTAGATTCAACAGATGACGAGAATGGAGCTACACTGTTGGAGTTTCTAAATCAAGAAGTAACTGAAGCAAACCATGAACTACTGTTCGAGAGAGAAACATTTCAACAAGATGATTGTGTATTGGTTCAATTTACAAAAAAAAGAGCAACCGAACATTTTGTTGGGGAAATAGTTTCCCAAGATCTTCATGGGTTCGAATTTCAGATAAAGTTCTATAAACATATTGGAGGAAGCAGTAAATTTGTTTGCGAATCTGAAGTTGTGTTTGACGTTAATGAAGATATAAGTTATTTGCTAAACTTCCTAATCCAGTTGAATCAACAGGTTCTGCTCGAGTAGCTGGGCAGTTATGATTTCATGTAGATTTTTCGAACTACAATGTAAAATAAACTGATTTTGTTTACACAACCAGTCAAATGCCCTAGTATTGTTATGCAGTGATGCATGTTCACAATTGCAATCATATAAAACGTAAAACTATTGTGATGTGCAGTGTACAAAATGTGTGATCCAAGGTACAAGACGTTGTGATCCAAGGTACACGATGGTCTTGTACCTTGGAACACTTCTACATCTTAAAGAAGAAAGAGATTTAAAAATGTAATATTTCAATGATGAGGTTCAAATGGATTTATTGTGATAGATAATTGTGTGTTTGATATGTGAGGTTTGTGAGACAAATAAACTAACAAAAAGAGGCTGCCATTTTAAAGATCTTTTGAAAAGTGATCCAAGGTACAACAGTCTCCCCTACTGTTTGCATCATTATGGGAATCAGCGTTTATAGATATATTAGTTTCAGGAGTGTGTTGCCTATCCCAAGAGTCCTCGTGTGTTGTTGATTTTGTCGAGTTATGTGACTGAGTGTATGTGCTATAATTGGTCTTGGAAATATCAAGAATTAATATACTGTGATCACTAATATCATTGCTGACATTTGATATTTTATAACTTAATTCTGAATTGTTTAATGACACGTGATCTATTAAGGTAGCTGCAGTGTCACAAAGTCGTGTAGCATATTTAGTGTTGCACTGTTAAACCCATAGCATGCTATTAGATTTAGATATTTCCTTCTTAATTGATCATCAGCTAGGATATCAATGTTGGTATCTCCGAGGAAGATGCATAATTTATTGTTTATCTGGCTAAGAAAACTTTCAAATGAATTTAAGAAGGGTATGGCATTGCTTCTATTGGGGTTATATGCTGCAATAATATCAATGCTTTTATATGTTGGCCTATTACTTTTAACATCATCTCTGAATACCTCAATCCACATCAAACTATGATTCATTTCACACTTTCTTTTAACATTCACTTTCCATTTGTGTGATACATAAATACCCAGACCCCCACCAACTTTGTCATCTCTATGAGCAAACACACTTGTAAAATTGTTGAAGTTATAAAAATCTGCCTCATTACTTTTCACCCAGGTTTCTGTAACTACCAATACATCTATCTGGCCTATCATTTGCAAGAGAATTTCAATGTCATCAAGCTTATTCCGAATACTTCTGCTATTAATGTACAAACACCTAACCTCTCCACCTAATTCTAATGAGTTTATGCATGCACTTATATTACAGTCCTGTTGCATGAACTCATCCAAACAGTTGTAGCCTACTTGTGTTCACTGCACTGTACTTCACCTAGGTGTCCACTTGTAGTCAGCGCTTTCTTCTCTCTAAACAATAAGATATCATCACTCGTTCTAGCAATTAGTTTTCCGAGAGTAAAAACTTGGCAACTCTGTTTAAAAGTTTTCCAAATTTCATTGTTCCTCTTCTATTGAGGTGGAGACCATCATAAGCAAGGTCCCTGTCTTGTAACCAAGAGTTCCCTTCTAAAAAAATAATGTTTTTTTCACTACACAACCAATCCAGTGTTGAATTCATGGCATTAATGTATCTTGAGTCTATGTCACGTCTTTGTAATACACCACTAACACACACTTTCGAACTCGGAAAGGCACTCTTCACTTCGACCACGAGCTTGTCCATGTCATTCATAATGTGAGTTGGTGTTGGAGAACTGTTCAAGCAATTAGATAGATAGATTTTTATTAATTCCATTTGATCAAATACATGCATTCAATACATTTTTGATATAGGACACGTCAGAATTTACATGCATAAAATAAAAGAACTAACAGGTATATATTACTAAGATTATAACTATTTATAACTTATTATAATAGCAAATCTTAATAGATACAATCTTATTGCACAACTATTTACACCTCACTCTATTATCATAATATGAAAACTTAATTCTATAAATACAACAACATACAGCTAGGTATTAAAATTAAATTAAAAAAGTAAAATATAGTTATAGATTCCATCACTCCTATACGCTAAAATATTCTACTACTGAGTAAAAACAATGGCACTGCAGATAAGCTTTCAACATTCTATCAAAGGTTTTTATTTTTGGGGCCAGTTTTATATACTGGGGTAGTTTATTGTATAATTTAACTCCAGTGTGAAAAGTTCCTTTTTGATATATGCTTGTGTGTGTGTGTGAAATATGAATGTTTTGATTTTGTCTTGTGTTATGCCTATGAACATCATTGTTTGTTTTAAGAAAAACATCTTTATTCATTAAATTCTTTTTAAAAAACATAATACTTTCAAAGATATATATGCAGGGCAGTGGGAGAATGTTTAAATCTTTAAACAGAGGTCTACATGATTCTCTCGAGTTTACATTTGCCATAATTCTAATCGCTCTCTTTTGTATCCTAAACGTGCTTAGTACATCTGGCGACATACCCCAAAATATGATCCCATATCTTAAGTATGAATGGAAATAAGCAAAATAAGTATTTCTTAATGTGTGCATGCTAGTGCAGGTTTTCAAAATACGTAACGCAAAGCACATCGAGTTCAGTTTAGTATTCAGATATTGTATATGTTTATTCCATTTCAAGTCTTGTTGTATCCATAGTCCTAAAAACTTTGTTTCTGATTTATTTTCTATTTGATGACCATTTAATGTTATATTGGGCATCGCAGGATTCCTATTCTGTATAGTGTGGAAATTTAGACATACTGTCTTTTTATTGTTTATTATGAGGCGATTATCTTGTGACCATTTGGTTAACTCTCCTGTAACGGAGTCAGCAGACTGCTGTATGACCTGTTTAGTTTCACCTTTTATTACGAGTCTTGTATCGTCCGCAAACAAAATTTCCTTATGTGAATGAACGTTCTGTGTTATATCATTGATATATAGAAGAAAGAGTAGTGGGCCCAAAACCGATCCCTGGGGTACTCCAAATTCAATAATTCCCTCATTGGACAATGTTTCATTAAGTAATTTGGTTCCATCATCCTTGTGTCTCAAGCTTACTATTTGTTTACGCCTTGTTAAGTAAGACTCTATCCATTTATTAGCTAGACCTCTAACACCATATTGATTTAGTTTGGTAAGGAGGATTTTATGGTCAACTACATCAAATGCTTTCGATAAATCCAAGAATAGGCCAGTTACATGTTCCTTATTGTCAATTAATTTCAGTATACTATTACTACATTCGTAAATTGCTGTCTGTGTAGATTTTTCCGTTCTAAATCCATGTTGTGAGTTTGATAATATTTTATTTTTTTCTATGAAACTTATCAGTCTCTTATACATAATTTTTTCCACAATTTTTGCAATACCAGTTGGTAAGGTAATAGGACGATAGTTATCTAATTCATCTTTTGAACCGTTTTTGTGCACTGGAATTACTTTTGATAACTTCAAAATATCCGGGTAAGTTCCTGAGAGAATTGAACTGTTTATTAAGTGCGTTAGTGGATTTATTATATTTTCGGCACATTTCTTTAAAATTGCATCAGGGATGCCATCAATGCCAGCACAGAATTTATTTTTTAGCTCTTTTATAACTATTCTTACCTCTTCACTTGTGGCATGATTTATAAATAAAGAATCACTGCATATATTTATTTTATTATTAGAATTTAGTGTATTTACCTGTGATTTATTTAATAATTTTTGCGGAATTTCCAGAAAATAGTCATTAAAAGTGTTTGCTATTTCCTCTGGATTATTAATCACTTTATTATTTCTGGTCAGTGTAATGTTCCTTTGTATTTTAGCATATTTTCCAGTTTCTTTCTTTATTACGGACCACATAGCCCTGTTTTTATTAGATGATTGGGAAATAAAATTATCATTATGCATTTTCTTTGCTAGTCTTATTACCTTATTTAATATGCTAGAGTATTTTTTGTAGTATAAATTGAATTCAGGTGTTGTGTGGTATTGTTTATATAATTTGTGTAGAAATTTCTTTCTTTGACATGAATTTATAATCCCTGTTGTTATCCAATTGCTAGTTTTGTTATTTTGAACAGTTCTTCGTTTAAAGGGGAATGCTATTTCAAAATAGTGTTTTAGGGTACTGTTAAATGCATTAAATTTATCATTTACATTTTCTAGTTCATAAATTTCTGACCATGTTTCCTTATTTAATAAGTCATTGAAATATGTAACATTTGCTTCAGTGAATGACCTGCACTTTGATTTTACTCCATTATCATTATTATTGATTACTTCGGATACTTCAAAACTCAGTATTTGTCCATGGTGGTCACTAAAACCCGGACAATAGACTTCTATTGAATGGTGATATTTATCTGTATTTATAAAAATTTGATCAGGAGTGGTTTTACTAAATTTTGTTATTCTTGTTGGTGTATTTACTGTAGGTTTCAGTCCATAGGAAATTAGTAACTGGTTTAATAATTCACAATTTCTATCAAGTTTTAAGAAATCCACATTTACATCCCCACAAATTATTATATCGAAATTTACTTTGCTCATGTTATTGAGTAACAATTCTAGTTTATCTATAAATAGAGGAAACTTTCCTGACGGAGAACGGTATACGCATACAATTATTAACTTAAACTGCTGAATTTTTACGGCAGAGAATTCAAAATCCTGTTCCATAATTAGATAATCATAAGCTGTTATCTGTTCATGATCTAAATTATTTCTTAAGAAGATGCAAGTACCACCATGGCTAATATTAGATCTAGAGTATTTACTAGCTTGTATAAACCCTGGGAATTGAATTAATTCAAGTTGTTCCTCTTTCAGCCAATGTTCTGAAATACATAGTGCTGAGATGTCTTTAAGTTCATTTTTAAGCATTAGATTTATGTAATCAATTTTATTATAAAGAGACTGGACATTCTGGTGGTAAATTTTAAATTTGTTACTTTTGCAAGCTTGTGTTGGTGATTTATTTACATTATTATTATCATAATTGTTATTATTATTGTTGCTAGACAAATCCGAAATACCATTGTTGCACTCCGTTAAATTTGACTTCAAAAGATGTGAATGCCAAACCTCACGTTTGGCTTCTTCTACCAGTTTCCCTGCTTCCACTCTAATGATATTACTGTCGAATTATTCTTACCATTTGAATTTACAATTTTGCAGATTTCATCACTAAGATACTCTTTTCCTAATCTATTTAAGTGTAGGCCATGCCGAGTGTGGAACTTCCTGTCTAATTTACTTACATCTACAATTTGGACATTTGGAAAACTCTTACAAATTTTATGAATTTTTCCATTTGTAGCCTCTATTTCTATATTTACACATGACTTGGGAATTAAATCGTGTCTCTGCGGAATGTTTACAATAATGACATTTGTTTTTTGCATGGATGGCAATGTACCCTTTAAATCTTTGATTACCTTTTTACTCTCATTTCTATAGACGTCGTTTGCTCCAGCGATGATCACTGCGTAGTCCTTTGCAGTAAGGGACGCACACTCTCCTATCATCCCGTTCGTGACTTCTGCAATCTGAGCTCCTGGCTTCACTGTCGAAGTGACCTCCATTTCTCGGCTTCTCTCCAAAACGCTTGCTGCTACATCTCGCCCGTGGCTATCCGCAAATATCCGCATCTTCCTGGATTTTCTCTTTATCACTTTCTTCTTTTCTTCTTGAGGAAAGTCATCATTTTCTTCGACAAGCACTCCAAATGAATTTGAGACGGGAATTTCAGTTACATGTACTCCATTTATAGGCCTAGGCTTATTCAATCTTACCTTACCAGCAATCACTGTCGACCAAGTTTCCTTGCTTTCCCCTCTGTTTCCTTTTAATTTATTCAACTCTTCCATTAACTTAGCAATATCTTCCTTTAGCAGCTTTATAATTTCGTCTTTTGAGGACAGTTCGTTTCTCAGGTTATGACATTCGCATGACGGTAGCGGTAGGCCTACAAATTGGTCCCTACATGAATCATTACCACCTCAGGGTCTTCTCGAACCTCGTTTACCCATACCTTTCTAGTTAATTGATCAGTTCTTATTCCTGGATAGCAATAGACTGCGGCATCATCAACTACTGGGCCTACATTTCGCAGAATTGAGTCACCCATGACAAGTACACGGGGACGTCTCCTTTTCTTAGGGTTATGGGTAGGTTTGTCGCGTCTGGATGTCTCGTTTTCAATACCGGTATCTTGTCTTTCTTCTACTTGGGAATCGGAACGGGTGAGGATTTCAAACGGATTCTGGGAGATAAAGTCGTTAGGAATATTCCCAGATTTCACCAAGTTAGGCCTACTTCTTGGAAAGCGTGCATTGGGTTTAGACCTAACCTCTAAATAGTCTGCCTGAGTAGGCCTATCTTCTTCTGCTTGTAGTCGTTCTTTAAGGAGACATATTTGTGACTGTGCATTTTTTAAATCAACCACAAGCATTTTGATGATTTCCTCTTTGGAGGCCAATTCTAATTTGAGGAGTTCAGCTTCATTCGCCGCTCGCGGCAACTCGTACTTGTTTCCCTGTTGATTTCGTTCACATCTCAAAAGTTTTTCGCCACTACATGATTTGTCTTCACAATTAAGACACACCTCTTCAAGAAATAAAGAATTGTTATCACATTGAACACTTACATCACCCGATTGGGAACAATTTTCAAGAGATAACCGTTTGTGACTTACATTTAACATCGCCATCTTTGATATTCAGATATTGTATATGTTTATTCCATTTCAAGTCTTGTTGTATCCATAGTCCTAAAAACTTTGTTTCTGATTTATTTTCTATTTGATGACCATTTAATGTTATATTGGGTTTCGCAGGATTCCTATTCTGTATAGTGTGGAAATTTAGACATACTGTTTTTTTTATAGTTTATTATGAGGCGATTATCTTGTGACCATTTGGTTAACTCTCCTTTAACGGAGTCAGCAGACTGCTGTATGACCTGTTTAGTTTCACCTTTTATTACGAGTGTTGTATCGTCCGCAAACAAAATTTCCTTATGTGAATGAACGTTCTGTGTTATATCATTGATATATAGAAGAAAGAGTAGTGGGCCCAAAACCGATCCCTGGGGTACTCCAAATTCAAGTGTATGCCCCTACTAGTGACAAAAGCGATGAAGATGTTGAGGAATTCAATACACAAATTCAGACTGTCCTCAAAGACACCAAAGAACATGATGTAACCCTTGTTATGGGAGATTTTAATGCAAAGGTTGGGAAAGATTCTGAAGAACATATTGTGGGCCAGTGGGGTCTCGGACAAAGAAACAACAGAGGGGATCGTTTGGTGCAGTTTTGTAGAGAGGAGAACTTTGTCATTGCTAATACTTGGTGCTTCCTGCCAGGAGACTTTATACGTGGAAAGCACCTACTGATAGTCCAGACAACATAATAAGAAATCAAATTGATTTCATTCTAATTAAAAACAGATTTAGAAACAGCATGATTTTTGCAAAAACCTATCCAGGAGCAGATGTTCCTTCTGACCACAATCCTCTCATTAGCCAAATCTGTGTCCGGCTTAACAAGATTCCGATAAAAACAACACATAAGAAATATGATACAGATGCCCTTCGGGAAATAAATACAAGGTCACAGGTGGCTGCTGCTCTTGCCACTGACCTTAAGACGTTGAATTCAAATGACATGCAGCCCTTGGAACTTTGGGACAATTATAAAACCTCATTGAAGAGGGTTGGAGATCATTTTCTTAGGAATAAGAGACAACATAAAAAAGGAAGGCATGGATGACGGATGAAATATTGAATCTAATGAATAGACGAAGAGAAGTCAAAGGAAGAGATAATGAATAATATTGGTTGATTCATAGATTGATAAAGAGTAAGATCAGACAAGCCAAGGAAGCTTGGATGTCAGATAGGTGCAAAGAAATTGAAGAACTTAATAGTAAATATGATATTTTCCAGGTCCATAAGAAAATCAAAGAAGTTTCAGGTAGACACAGGAAAAGAAACACAGTCAACTTAGTTGATAGTCAAGGTAACGCGGTATTTGAAGTTGAAGAAAAATTACAGGTTTGGGAGAACTATATACAAGAGCTTTTTAGTGATGATCATCGTCCTTCCCGATCCGAAATTCCTTCAGTTGTTGGACCCATAATCACCATATATGAAATTAAATATGCGATTAGGATAGTGAAAAATGGTAAGGCTCCTGGTCAAGATGACATTCCAGTGGAATTATAGAAGATCTTGGATGATGATAGCATTGTGACGCTCACTACATTATATAACAAGATATACAACACGGGCATATTACCAGAAGACTGGCTCTTGTCTACATTTATTGCTCTTCCAAAGAAGGACTTAAAGAGATTGTTACTATGGTGTATCAAAAGAGTAAACAATATGGCCTTGACCTCAGTATTAAGAAAACAAAATATATGATAATATTGCGAAAACCAGCATTGTCACAAGTCCTTTTAGTCGATGGACATCAGATTGAGCGAGTCAAGAGTTTGGTTTATTTAGGACAGAATATTAATGAGAATTGGGATCCTTTGGTTGAAATAAGATGCCGTAGAGAGAAGGCTAGATCCAATATTTATGACAATGAAACAACTACTATGCTGACGAGATCTCAGTATGACGCTTAAGAAAAGAATTGTGAAGTGTAATGTTGTCTCCACCCTTCTTTATGGTGTTGAAGCTTGGTCCTTGTCAATAGCTACAGAAAAGAAGATTCGAACTTTTGAAAAGTGGATATGCAGGCGGATTCTTAAAATCTCGTGGACAGAACATGTGAGTATGCCGAGGTTTTTCAGCATGTGAGCAGTCAACCTGAGTTGTTAAACACAATTAAGAAGAGGAAATTGGAATACTTGGGACACATGATGTGGAATCCAAAATACCGTCTGCTCCAAATTATACTTCAGGGTAAAATTGAAGGTCAGCGTGGACCGGGAAGGAGACAAATAACTTGGATGGATAATTTAAGAACGTGGTTTGGGCTGTCTTCCACGGAACTCTTCAGGATTGCACAGGATAAGAAGGTGTTAGCCATGGTGGTAGCCAACGTCTGTATCGGTTAAGGCAGAAGAAGAAGAATAAACTAACTACAACTAGCATTATACGGTACCGGTACACAACAATTCTAAAACTCAGAGCGAATGATATATGGTATTAAGATCTTTTTTAACTTAAATTCTCAAAAGAAAACCAAACTTTTGTTTACTAAGGCAACACTGAAAAATGGCTTCAAACCCCATAATGTTCTCCAAAGAACCAAACATTTCTGAAAACAGGGTAAAAGGGGCACATTATGAGCACCAATCTCTTCTTTTATTTATTTAGGCATTAGGATGACTTCCTACAGCTTGAGAATACTAGTTCAGGTAAGGGGCAGATGACCTCATAGTTCCACCCCTTAAAACAACAATAACTAACTAACTAACTAAATAACTAGTTCAGGAAGGGATAGATGACCTCAATGTTGTTGTTGTTGTTTCCTATGGCTAGCCCGGATTCCAATCCATCAGCTTTCTTGCGATCCAATAGAGTTGTGTGACGTTTCCTGAAGTTCTAGCAGTCACATCAAGTTTGACCTCAATGTTCCCCTCCTTAAAACAACAATCACCTGGTTCCCCCTTTAGATACAAGTAGGTAGGCCTACATTTGATTTAATGAAATCAGTTTTCTTTCAGATGTTTCTCATGCCCCTTTTTCATAATTAATTTGCATTTTCTTTGTTTTGTTTCAGCATTGGAATTTGAAGAGATCACAATTGGAAGTGATGCAGACTGTTATGTGCGGGCAGAGCAAATGGGCTGTCAGAATAATGCTCTCTCGAAAAGGCACTTTCAACTGACACATTCCAAATCTGGTACCCAGATTAAAAATAATAGTACAAAAAGAATTTATGTTAATGGTTATGCTGTTTCCTGTGGTGAACAGATTGACCTTCGACATCTTGCCATCATAGCCATTACATCCATAGATAATCAAGGTATGAAAACAATTGCCCTGGTCTTCCCTCTGGATCTACTTTCCTCTCATTGTACTTTTTCCATGTTATTAACCTTCTCCTATACAATGATTGTATATCTACCTGTGGTCCACCTGATGTAGCCTATTTAAAGGCATGGTATTGTACAGCAGCGGTCTTCAACCAGTGTGCCATGAAACATTTTCAATAGGGTTATCACTAGGGTCTGGATGTTGATGCCGTAAAACAGTTTAAAAAATGCACTTAAAATTTTCAAAAATGACTAATAAATGACCTAAAAATCGAAAAATGCACTATAAAATGGAGAAAATGTTCTTATATAAACAAAAATTCGAAAAATGCACTATAAAAAGGAGAAAATGATCTTATAATAATAAACTCACCAATATTCAAAAATGACATCTTAAGCTCAAACTGAAAAGTCAATCAAAATCGATTTCTAGCACTTAACAAAAGGTTTATGTTCACTTTAGTCTGAGTTGCGCTGCACTACGAGCATCTGTATACCGTTGGTACCGTTCTTTTGCATCCAAGATATATATTTTTCTACTAATAGCAATACTGAAATATTTTATTTCAATATTTTACATTATCTTGTATCAGCTACTAGCTACTTCTTAACTCTGAGAGTCGTAACTCCCTCATATAAAGCTGTGACAAGACTAAATTGAAAAAAATTACCTTAAAAGGCCGATTTTTCTAAAATATGACCAACAAAATGTATCAAACTTTAAAAAATGCTCCAAAATGGAAAAATAGCAAAAAAAATACAAAAAGATGCAGAATAAAAGTTACATATTTGCATACGGGGTGGCCCGTCCGGAGTTTCTATGTACTTCAACATTGCTTTAGACAGCTCAGTAAAAAGATGACATGTCATCAACATCCGGGCCCTAGTTATCACAGTATGGTACGGTACTTAAAATTTCATAAATTAAAAAACAGTAAAAAGCAATGGTTATGTCTGCAGGGATCTAATAACTAAATAATCAACCTTTCCTTTGACTGTGGATTAAATTGTTGTTGTTTGAGTCTTTAGTCCTTTGACTGGTTTGATGCAGCTATCCCCTGTTTCCCTTCCCTGAGCTAATAGTTTCATCTCTACATAGCTACCACACTCTACATCCGAGGCAATCTGTTTTACATAACCTTGGTCTACCCCTACAGTTCTTGTTCTCAACCCTTCCTTCCATAACTAAGTTTGCTATTCCTGGGTGTCTTAGTATGCTATGGCACCAGACCTCATGTTGGTCCTAAGAGGCACTACAAGGACCAATTTAAGCAGACCCTGAAATTGACACGTCTTGATTCACAAACCTGGGACTTGGCTGCAGACCGCTCAACTTGGCACCGTACCATCTCGGATACTGTAAAAACGTTTGAAAGGGATCGACGCACACATGAAGAGGCCAAGCGTCAAGCTAGGAAACTTCGAGCAGCCCAACCACGTCCTCCTCCAGCAATACTATGTGACTTGTGTGGACGCTTGTTCTATGCCAGAATTGGACTCTTTAGTCACCATAAACACATCCACAAACTGGACTGAAGGAAGAAGATTTATACTTGGATTCGAGTTAAAGCCAGTGATGATGATCACCAACCTATCTCTTCAAGAACTTCATTAGCAGTCACCAGAATCATCTCTGTCCCACTCGTCGTAATACCTCATCATTTGTTACTCTGTCTACCCATCTGATCTTCATCACTCTCCTGTAACATTGCATTTCAAATGCTTCAATTCTCCTCTTTTCTGCTGCGCCAACAGTCCAAGTTTCACTTGCATAGAGCGCCATGCTTCTGACAATGGCTTTTGAAAATGACTTCGTAATACCTAAATCTATATTTGATGTCAACAGATTTCTTTTCTGCAGAAATGCATTTCTTGACTGAATCAACCTACTTTTAATATGCTCTTTGCTTTGTTCATCACTAGTTATTTTGTTTCCTAACTAGCAGAAGTCTCCTACTTCCTTTAGCTTTTCATCTGCCAATAGGGGTTTCTGATTTCTTTTGGCTGCATTACATTATTTTTGTTTTACATTAATTTTATTGATTTTCATTATGAATTCTTTCCTCAAGACGAAGTCCATACCATTTAGGAACTCATTCAAATCCTCTGGTGAATCGGCTAAGATGACGATGTCATCAGCAAATCTCAGAGTAGAAATTATTTCTCTTTGAATCTTTATACCTACTTTAAATTTTTCAGTTATTTCCTTCATTACTTGTTCAATGTATAGATTGAAAAGTTACGAGTGATAGGTTGCAGCCTTGCTTTTCACCTTTCTGAATACCAGCTTCTCTTTCATAAAATAGGCTACATTATTACAGGAAATGCACTTGGAAATGCTTTTGTCACATATAAACTCAAACAATGGGACCATATCTAATTTATTTCCCAGCTACCTACTCACAGGAAAAAGTTGGCATACTTAAAAACAAAGGCAAGGAATCTAATTTCAGGTAGATGACAATTTGTGAGTGGCTTTGTGTCAACCTGATCCCAGGTGAGATCATCTCTGTAACCAGGATCAAGCATAGGTATCTCATTAATTGAAGGCAAGTCTATGTGTTTAAAATAATTCATTATGTGTAGGCTATCTAATTTAATTCATCAGTCAGATTGAAAAAAAAAAAAAAAAAAAAAGATTCAAGTGGATTGCAACAGTAAAAGAGGTTGAAAACTACTCGTGTACGAAAGTATTTAAAAATATGAGGTACAGCAAATACATTTATGCAAATTTTAAATTTACGAACATGATTTTCAGTGAAACAGCTCCAGGAACACCACTACGAATTTGGAGAGGACCTGTTGATGGCCTTCCTGGACATCGAAAAGGCCTATGATAGTGTGTGTAGGGAGAAGGTTTGGAAAGCAATGGAAAACATGGGAGTGGAAAAAGGGACTGTAGACAGAGTGAAGGAGATGTATTGTGGAAGTGTGAGTTGTGTGAAAGTTGGAGGGGAAAGAACAGACTGGTTCAGACAAATGAGTGGCCTGAAACAGGGTAGTGCACTGTCACCCCTTCTCTTTATTGTGGTTATGGACGAGGTAATGACATGGGTAGCAGGAAAGATAGGAGAAGATAAGATGAAAGCAATGGTGTTTGCAGATGATCTCATGGTCTGGGGAAACAAGGAGGAGGAAATTCAGGAGCAACTGAAGGCTTGGGAAGAAACAGTGGGAGAGTACGGATGAAAGTTCAACATCAGTAAATGTGAGATCCTGTTAACGACCAGGAAAAGGGACAGACCAATGAGTGGGATAACACTTGGAGGTGGACAGCTGAAGAAGGTGGAAAGTCTCAAGTACTTGGGAAGTATAGTGGAGGAAAATGGGAGAAATGACTAAGAGATTATGGAACGTGGCAGACAGGCAAAAGCATTTCAGAGAAGCATTAGGAGCTTAGTATGGAATAAAGATGTCCCACAAAAAAAAAGCAAGGAAGTGTTATACAGAAGCTACTATATCCCGATACTGACCTATGCTTCAGAAACGTAGATAATGAAGAAATGAGACATAAGCAGAATACAGGCAAGTGAAATGAAGTTCCTACGAAGTAGGATCGGAGTAACAAGAAGAGACAGGGTGAGGAATGAAAAGGTCAGGGAAATAGTGAAAGAGGAGCCCTTGCAGGGTAGGATTGAGACATCAAGACTGAGGTGGTATGGACACTTAAAGAGAATGGAAGAGAAGAAGATTCCCAAGAGGATACATGACATGTAGATGCAGAAGAAACGACCAAGGGGAAGACCAAGAGATAGATGGTTGAAAGGAGTGGAGGAATGTGTCAAGAAGAGAGGCGAGGACTGGACTTGAGTGACAGCAAATAGGTGGTGGGAGGAAAGAACTAAGTGGCGAGGCTTATGTTCCAAACAGACCCAGCCTGGGGCTGGAAACTGTACAAGATGATGATGATGACTTCCAGCAATAAATATCAAAGAATACACTTTTAAAACCATTTTCCATTCACCTGTTTTTCCTGGGCCTGACAATAATACCATACAATTTTTTTCATCTCTTTTAAGTAGCGTCTTTTATCAAGGGGTACACTGTACTGGAACCTTCATTTATCTCAAGCTCCATACGTTGCTTAAATGAGACAATTAAGAGTAAATTCACCAATCTTGTAGTGAGTACCAAACCTTTTTGTCTAGAAAAAAATGCACTGCTTTTATGCAATTAGCATGGGAGATTTATGATTGTTGATGCCTCTGCTTAGGCTGATTAATGTTTAGTTCATGCTCTAATTTGAAAACTGTGATAATTTTGCTATTACTGGTATCACCATTTGTGACTTTGTGTTATAGTTCTGACTTATGCAGATATAGCTACGAGTGACATTGGAGAATACAGCAAAGATATCACCAAGAAGTATGTCGTAGCTCATATACTGGGCCATGGTGGATATGGTAAAGTGTTCCTTGTTGTTGAGAAGGTAATTATCACATTAACACCAAAGTTGCTTTTTTCTCCAGCCAGGAGACTTTCCTGAACTGAAGTTTACACTGGAGAAGTCTGTTCCTTTATGGTTAGGGTTGAGATCTATCCTGAAAAAGGAAGATTGTCCTGACATTTTAAGCACGTGGAAAGTAATTCTGGCTTACTTTTCAATGCTATACTACACTGTAGTCTACTATACTGGTCCTTGTTTGCATGTGTGTGTGCACATACATACTTAGTTTCTTGACTAGACAATGCATTGTGGTTGAAGTACCGGTAATGCCTTGACAGAAAAGAAATTAAGATTGTCCCAAAAGAGTTTTTCCAAATGTATTAATTTGAAGGAATCTACATGTATCAGAAACTTCTATGGAGATCAAATTGGCAGGTGAAAAGCTGAAGGAAGTAGGAGACTTCTGTTACTTAGGAAGCAGAATAACCAGTGATGGACGAAGCAAAGAGGATATAAAAAGTAGGTTGGTTCAGGCAAGGAAAGCCTTTCTACAAAAAAGGAATCTGTTGACATCGAATATAGATTTAGGTATTAGGAAGTCATTTTTGAGAGCCTTTGTCTGGAGCGTGGCGCTCTATGGAAGTGAAACTTGGACTATTGGTGCAGCAGAAAAGAGGAGAATTGAAGCATTTGAAATGTGGTGTTACAGGAGAATGATGAAGATCAGATGGGTAGATAGGTTTACAAACGAAGAGGTATTAAGGCGAGTGGGAGAGGAGAGATGTTTCTGGCGACTGCTAATGAAGAGAAGAGATAGGTTGGTAGGACACATACTAAGACACCCAGGAATAGCAAGCTTAGTTATGGAAGGAAGGGTCGAGGACAAGAACTGCAGGGGTAGACCAAGGTTAGAATATGTTTAACAGATTGCCTCGGATGTAGGGTGTGGTAGCTATGTAGAGATGAAACTATTAGCTCAGGACAGGGAGGCATGGAGATCTGCATCAAACCAGTCAAAAGGCTGAAGACTCAAACAACAACAACAACAACATGTATTTTAAATGCTGAAATCATATTCATGAACTTTTGTCAATTATATAAAGGAAGAAAAATTCCCAAATGAATAAATAATTTAGTATTGATGGAAATACACTATTAGGTTCATCATAAGGTTTAGCTTTGCACATTGAAAGTTGAAGTGTGAAGAAATGTAAACAGGTTTTGGATTTTATGCTGTGTTTTTGAATTTTGGATGACAGGAAAGGTAACATTAATTTTGTTATCTCATGTTGAGGATTCCAGTGTTTTTATCTTGCTATACTCAGAAACACTTTGCGTGAGCACCCAAAAACAGAAATTCTCAGTGCTACCAAAAGCATTAGAATGGAGCCAGAAACGCCTTAATGTTATTTAACTATAGTGAAATTATTTTACAAACTAGACATTTTGTTCTTAAAGAAAATCACAATATCATGTCCTTATTTTGACAACATATAAATTGTTATTTTTATAGTTCATCGATTTACAAAATGTGGCTAGAGAATAGGTAAGTTGAGAGTATTAAAAGACCTTCTGGCAGGAACAACTGATGCCTTACAATATTTTTCCGCCCGTTTGCTTTGAGCGATTCCTTCTAAAATGCTACCACAGAGTCTAGAAAACGTCACCTGCCCACGTTCTCATTTTGTTTGACCAGTGAACGAAGAATCTCTGTGATGTCTTGGCTCTCCTTGGCTCATCTTGGCTGTTGTCCCAACAGCACTACGAAAAAGTTGGGCACGCATGTGCAAAACAGAATACTTCTCAATCTACCAGGTTATTATGTGTGTGCGCGCTAGCAAACACGGCAAGCTAAGCCGGCTGTGACTAGCGCAGATCGCGGCCGCGCATATCCTGTTTAGCCGGTGGTTTGGCACGCACTTTCACACTTTTACCGAACATGTTCAATAATGTGTACTTACAGTGCTCATAGGCGATGCTGAAAATGTTCTCCCTCTCTTGTAACACACATCTGACATCTTCTGATGAAAGAATATCTGTCAACTCTTTTATTATTTACGGAGCCTGTTTCCTTGAATCGTTTAGCGAGCCTCCTAATTGTACTGGCATTAGGCACAGGTCTTTCTGGAAACTTGATTCGGAATTATTGTCTCGTTTCAGAACAAGATTTTCTGCTTTTCATATATGAATTATGGATATACGCATGTTCGCACAATGTGAAGTGGTGTCTAGGCATGACCAACAATCACAGTAATCACAATACTCACTAAACGTGCAATACTAATGTCTAAGCTTAACAAATACACGCCCATATGAATGACAAAACATGTGTGAACTAACGATATGAGTCAGCGGAGCGGGTTATTGGACCGGCTGAACCAGGTGCGCGCAGCCGCAATCTGCGCTGGTCACAGCCGGCTTAGCTTGCCGTGTTTACTGGCACGCCCACACATAATAACCCTGTAGTTACCAGCATTTCATCCCAGTGTGTCACTGGGCTTATCAGTTAATGCGAAGCACCTCACCAAGATGCTGGGCAGTGCATACAAAGCAGGCCACCGTATGTCTACCCCTTATTATTCCCGTTTTCCAACGGGGTCGGGAATGAGATACGACGAAAGACTTTGTGGTGGGTGGTTTTTACGGTCGGATGCCCTTCCTGACGCCAACCTCACGAGAGGAGTTAATGATAGATGAAATGAATGATGGTGAATGAAACTGGGCAAGGATGTGGAAGGAAGCGGCCGTGGCCTGTCAGAAGGTACTGTCCCAGCATTTGCCTGGAGTTGAAAATGGGAAACCACAGAAAGCCATTTCAAGGGCGGCCGACAGTAGGGCTCGAACCCAAGCGTCTACCGAGTCAACAGAGAGCTTGGCCCCATGACCAAACGCTGCACTTCAGCGTGCCACCACTGTCGGTATACAGAGCAGACCACTGCAAGGCATAAAAGAAAGAAAGAAATAAAGTGATATGATGGTTGTGAGTATATTACTTCCTTTCTACAGAGATTGGGCCAAGTTGTAAGGATCACCTGGGAGATACATAAGGGTAACAGTAAATGGTCACAATCAAGCACCACAATACATCATAACAACATATACCAAACTGTATATAATTATGTGTTGAAGTATTAGCAGCCATTATCCAGTGTTGGCTAGTTCTATTATAGAAAACTTTCCAGTTGGTCAACACAAATTGTGCCCAATTACATTAGGTGGGAATACAAGCATTTAAATACCCTAACATACTATAAATGCAGATTCCCATAATGATGCAGATAGTACTGTTAACTCTCTATATAACTCTTTCATCAAACAATTGAATCTAAGGAACAGGCATAGCCAAAGAAAAATAACAAACAATACTAACAATAACAGACAGACTACTAACTTACCATGGGTCACAGCTGAACTCCTTACACTTATAAAACAACGAGACACTCTGCATGCAAAGCTCAAGAATACTGTAGATGCCGGAATAATGTAACAAACTTAAAAAGAAGACTAAAGTCAAGTTACTACTCAGATAAATTCAGAACATATGGAAACAATTCTAATAAAACTTGGGAGACTATCAAAGAAATCATACACAACAAAAAACCAACAGTTGAGACATGCACTTCACTTGAAATAGACAACAAAATTATCACAGACAATCAAGAACTATGTGAATCATTTAACTTGTTCTTCACAAACATTGCTGGAAGTCTAGCAAAAGCTATTCCTGAACAGAAGGAAATCCTCAGTACGGACCACAATCAGTCAAATTCTCTCTACTTATATCCGACAGATGAAGCAGAGGTCAAGTCCATCATCACAAATTTAAAGAATAAAAAGAGCTGTGGCTTAGATAGGATCAAGACAAATTTCATTAAAAACAATATGCAATCATTTATTAAAATCTTGGTTGAAATGATTAATGAGTCCTTAGTTACTGGCATGATACCAGATGACTTAAAAGTGGCCAAAGTAGTTCCTATATTTAAGGGTGGTGACAAAAGAAATCCAAATAATTATAGACCTGTTTCTATTTTATCGGTAGTTTCAAAAATTCTGGAAGAAGTGGTAAAAACAAGATTGCTTTCATTTCTGAACAAGAATACATTCTTTCATAATATGCAATATGGATTCAGGGAAAATTCTAGTACTGAGGCAGCAACTATTGACCTAATAACAATGCTACAAGAAACTATTGACAAAAATAATATGGCAGTTGGGTTATTTATTGATCTCACAAAAGCCTTTGATACAGTAGATCATAAAATACTGTTATCAAAATTAGAAAATGCTGGTGTCCGAGGTATAGCACTAAAATGGTTCCAAAGCTACCTTCTTGGAAGAAAGCAGCATGTAGCTTTGAATAAATGCATAAGTTCAGGAAAATATATAACTCATGGAGTTCCACAAGGATCTATACTTGGACCTACATTATTCTTAATTTATATAAATGATATTGTGGAATGTAATTTGAGAGGGCATATCAAATTGTATGCAGATGATACAAATATCTTCTACACTGGGAAAGACATAATTGAAATCATACAAAATGTGCAACAAGATATAAATACTCTCTCACAATGGTTCCAGGCCAATAAATTAACAATGAACCTACAGAAGACCAATTACATGGTAATTTCAAAGCAAAGCATGAAAGAAATCACACATGACAAAATATATATAAATAATATTGAAATAAAAGAGGTTAATCAGGCAAAGTATTTAGGTCTAATCATCGACAAACACCTGACCTGGATTGAACACGTTGAACGAATTGCTAAGAAACTCTCACCTATAGTAGGGATCGTAAGGAAACTTCGGTATCTTATTCCCCTAAACCTTGTAAAACAAATCTACTATTCACTTGTACATAGCAAGCTCCAATATTTAAATGTTATTTGGGCTCACTGCAGGAAATCCACACTGAATGATTTAATGACTATTCAGAATAGGGCTATTAGAAACATATTTAACCTTCCTTACTGCACTCCAGTAAAAGATCTGTACATCAGAAGTAAAATTCTACCCCTCAGCATAAGTGCAGATCTCCGAGCAGCTATGCTAATATACAAAATTAAACACAACACAATACTCTATAGCTCTCCCTACATCTTGAACTCGGACAATCATTCTTATGGAACTAGGCATGCGAAGGACGTAGCCTTATATATCATTCACTCTTCTAAATACGGTAGAAATAGTTTCAAGTTCTCTGCATCACAGTCATATAATAAACTTCCCGATGAAGTAAAAAGTGCACCAACTTTGTCAGTATTTAAGAGGAAAACTACGAAAGTATTGTGGGAAAAATTCGATGCATCGTAATACATCAAATAAGCTCAAAAATCCTGTGCTTATCATTTTAAGAGACCTTGGTCTAAACAATCTTAGATATAGTATCAACTTTACTAATAGGCCTATGCCCTTATTCATCAATTTGTGTTACCTTCAGAATTTTCTTCCTGGTGTGTAAACACACATATTACTGTACAATTCCTCTGTACGAGCCTATGGCTCTTTGGAATTAATTGAATAAATATCATTCATTACATACCACAAAAAAAAAAGAAAAAAAAACATTATGGTGTTTGAAGCCATTTTTCAGTGTTGCCTTAGTAAACAAAAGTTTGATGCTTTTCAGTCGGTCAACACGTTTGAACCCAAATGAAATGGGTTATTCCCTAATCCTGAAAAATATTATATGAGATTAATAATTACACTTGGATGACCAGTTTCGATCGTCAAGCGATCATCATCTGATCCATTACACATAGGCTATAAAATCTATGACTGAAAATATTTACAACATGTACACTTATTTAGTTGCAGTATGAGTTGAGATAATGCAACTCATCAATATTTGTTAGTTGTGGTCTATGTGATGTCTGTGTCGAGTGCATACAGTGACCAAGTTAACTGCTCTCAACAGGACCGTGCAAGACTAAACCAGATAAGTAGCCTGTACAATACGGTCTGAATTGACTATTTACAACAACCACATATCCACTCCAAACAGGCAAATTCCAGACGTCAATCACCACTTCCAGTATCTCAACAAAACATCACAAAGACCACAACTAACAAATATTGATGAGTTGCATTATCTGAACTAATACTGCAACTAAATCTCTACTTAGTATAAAACAAAGTCCCCGATTCTTGGATGTTACGGGTAAACTCGAGAACCACTGGATGGATTTTGATGCGGTTTTCACCATTCTGTAAAGAATATCTCAAGGATAATTTCTGTAGAAAATAATTTATTTATAAACCAAGGAAGCCGAGCAGTAACGATTTCAGTGGGAAAGTCGAAAAACCTGGCGTCCGAGCGCTTTGTAAGCTTACGCTGAGCAAATTGTTAAAAATATCTAAACACTATGAGTGTAAGAATTGTTCAGCATGAAAAGTTCTACAAAAACATCCGCGAGAGCATATGTCTATCTTCAATACATCGCCCACTATAAATGTTTTTACGATTTTATTTCTTCCAACCATGTCCATTCAACTACTGAGGCGACAGTTTACGAGCTAGCTAAGGGCGAGTCTATCATCCCTGTTACAGCCTAACTAGCGGGCTAACCTATTGCCCCAGATACAGCCAGCAGCAAACCTTTGAGTCGTGTTGAGTTAAGACTTCTGAGAAGGGTGGTTGTGGTTGGAGTTTCCCTGGAAGTGCAACTCGGGTTTTCTTCATTTCGCCTGTGAAACACAGTTAAGTTAAGATTGGACGCAAGGGGGATTTGAGTTTCATTCATCTCGCCATTCCTTGGAAGTGCAACACTCATTTCGCCTGTGAACTTTTCGTTCCGCAAAATTCACAGTCAATATAAGATTGGACGGAAGGGGGATAATATTATATTAAATTATACTGATTGGCGTATAATCTCTGCTTAGTATAAAACAAAGTCCCCGATTCTTGGATGTCACGGGTAATCTTGAGAGCCACTGAATGGATTTTGATGTGGTTTTCACCATTCTGTAGAGGATATCTCGAGAAAGGTTTCTGTAGAAAATAATTTATTTATGACCAAAGGAAGTCAAGCACTAACGATTTCAGTGAAAAGGTCAAAAGAAACCTGGCGTCCGTGCGTTTTAAGCTTACGCTGGGCAAACCGTTAAAAATATCTATATACTATGACTGTAAGAATTGTTCAGCATGAAAAGTTCTACAAAAAAGACCGAGAGAGCATATCTCTATCTTCAATACATCGCCTACTATAAGTGTTTTTACGTTTTCATTTCTTCCAACAATCTCCATTCAGTTACTGAAGCGACAGTTTACGAGCTAGCTAGGGGCGAGTCTATCACACCAGTTACAGCTAAGCTAGAGGACGAGCTTATTGCCCAGATACAGCCAGCAGCAAACTGTCGAGTCGCGTTGAGTTAAAAACTTTAGAGAAGAGTAGTTGTATTCGGAGTTTCCCTGAAAGTGCAACTCGGCTTTTCTTCATTTCGCCTTGAACTTTTCGTTCCGCAAAATTCACAGTCAAGTAAAGATTGGACGGAAGGGGGATTGGTATTTCATGCACCTCGCCATTCTTAAAATACGTCTGACAAGAATTTGTTGCACATGCATCTCAATGATAATATAATTAATAGTCCAGTCAGTGATTTTAACCCATCATGCCGAGAAGTAAAACGGATAATGGTCGTTGTTCATTGACATTGGAAAAAAAAACACTTATCACGTAATGCATTCATAACTGTTCCCAGGTGAAGCCAGGTCGGGTTGCTAGTAAGTGTATATATTGTGAATATTTTCACCCATATTTTCAGACATAGATATATAGCCTAAATGAAATGGATCTGATGATGATCGCTTGATGATCGAAACTGGTCATCCAAGTGAATTTATTAATCTCATGTATTTTTTTCAGGATTAGGAAATAACCCTTCTCATTTGGGCACAATCATGTTGACCAACTGAAAAGCATCAAACTATTGTTTTAAATACCCTAACCTGAAAGAAATATTACATTAGGTATTTATCACTAAAATAACACACTTTTAAGTACAAAACAAGGGGTGGGGGTGGTATTTAATTGGATGACATGTTTTGATCATCATGCAATCATCATGTCAATAAGAACACTGAATCATTAAAAGAAATATCTCAGATTAATTTTATTGTCTTCTGTTCCTGGATACGTGGGTAGGAGGTGTTGTCCAGATAAAGGATTCTTGAAAGGTTGCAACCCTAGGTTATACTGTAAGAAGAGGGGTGGAAGTTTAGCCATCCACAGCTTGCACTACGAGAGCTCAAGATAAAAAGTGTGCCAAAGGGTGTGGAAATTTGAAGCCATTCTTTATTCAGTGTTGCCTATACACATTGTCTTTTGCTGCGTTTCAGTCGGTCACCATGATTGTGCCCAATGAATTGGGCGGGGTACAAATCATAAATATATAAACACATTCCTGGAATAAATTACATGTATTAGTTAGTTATCACACTTAAATTGGCAATTTCGGATTACGCATTTCGAACCCTTAAGTGGCCATCATCAGATCCTGTTCACTGTGTAGCGGTTAAAATTTTCACCAAAGAATTAATTAATTTAATTTGCTACTACAGTATTGCAGTAGTTCGTCTTTGGTTGTATACGTACAACAGTGAGTTCCGTTTTTGTCTTGACGCTTTATTTTATGAAATACATAATAAAAAGGTTAAAAATCCCTCAGTATGCCTTCCTTCGGAGGGGAAGTAAAGCCGGCAGTCCCATGTCATAGATTTATGGCATGTTAAAGAACCTTCCACTAATTACACCTGTGTGAAGCTAAATTGTATAGGTTAGGAATGTAAACAACGCTCTTAGGTTTCTACGTTCGTTGCCAAGAGCTGACTGTGGTGGCGTCTAGTAGCTAAGTTCTGAACTAGGCCTAGTAGTCGTTGACGGTGACGTTTGGCGGCAAAAGTAGGAACTATTTGAAAAATTCAAAGTTGCAGTCCTTACTTGAATTAAAAAACAGATACACACACACTAATACAGCCATCACAATTAACACCGGTTATCAGACAGATTCTACACACACCCAAATTACACGGGGCTACATGACCGTGTTGTCACAGCCCCTAAACTGAGGAACCAACCAACAACCATAATAGAAAGAATGTTTAAAAACTGTGTACAAATAAAACACATGGGATTTTTTCCAGGAGTGAGTTTAAATATTAATAATTTGTACCCCGCCCAATTCATTGGGCACAACTGTGTTGACCGACTGAAGAGCAGCAAAAGACAATTTGTACCAATGGTACAGTATTCCTTATACAGTATTTAATTTGTATTTGTATTCAAGATATCCTAACATTAGATCTTCTCCTGTTCTCACAGAAAAAACATGAGCAGTTTGCAATGAAAGTCACAGGTCAAGGCTCCTTTGCAAAGAGAGAGGCTGAGATAGCACGAAGATTAGATCATGTGAGTATCATATGAAATATATAGTCTATATCTTTGGTGAAAAATAAACAATCTATATATACATAAAATTAAATACATTGGCTCATGGGCCATTAGTAATTTATATCTGTAAATAGTAGAAGGTTTAAAAAATATTGATGTTTTGTAAACTGTTAGAAAAGTTACTAAGGTCGCCCGAAGGTATAGTAGAGTACCGTACATCAAATTCTGTAGTGCCAATAAGTCAATATTCCTTCCTTATTTGTTATTTTCTTTCAAGAGTTTGGTGCTTTTCAGTCAGTCAACACGAATGCACCCAAAAGAGCTGGGTTATGCCCTAATCCTGAAATAAATTACATGAGATTAATAAATACACTAGGATGACCAGTTTCGATCGTCAAGAGATCATCAGATCCATTACACTTAGGCTATAAAATCTATGTTTGAAAATACAGGTGAAAATATTTACAATATGTACAATTATTTAGTTGCAGTATTGGTACTGCCTGTCGGTGTATGCTAAATGCAGTATATATGATGTTAGATGAAATGCTAAATGGTGATAGATACCCGGAGTTTGTAATTTGGAGTGATTATATGGTTGTAAAAATCAACTATGTAATAAATTACAGGCTATTACTAATCTGGTAGTCTTCCTTGCTGGAGCTGCGCGCAGTTTTCGTGTTCACTGTAACTCCAGGTGTGGTCGACTGAGTGGGGCTGTTATCTCAACGACACGGGTTTTTCCCCTTTTTCTTCCCCTGTTCATATGTGCTGTGTGGAGTCAATGCGATGTGTTTATGTGGGGTGTTTCCAACCTAGATAAGATGTATGTTATTGAATAAGGTGGGTCTACAACTATAAAAGACCGTGGAACATTCCCCGCCACGCGTGGACCATAAGCCATTCGAACTAAGTGCTGCCCGGTCTATGAGGACGTCCCGGCACCTTTAATACTGCTGCGAATATGGGCCTTGGTTTATTGCAGAAGAAAGTACATCGTACACCTGATCCAGATAACATTTACCTCTTATTTTCTTTTTCTTTCTTTGTATTGTGCATCTGTGTCATGTAGGGAAAAGAGGCACAAGTCATTTGCCAATCAAAAAGGTGATACTGTTTAAACAATAACAATAATTTATTCAAAACTCAACAATTTTTCTAGGTTTGTGGCATGTTTTGTGTGGGGTTTCGCCTAGGACACCAAGCTGCCTAATCAGCGGGCTCTTGGTGCCCCCGCCCGTACCCCCACAGGAGTAGCGAACAGCGCGCTACCTCCCTTTTTATGAAGCACACCTGAGCCTCTTTACTGCGAGAACTCCCTATGAAGGCTTCCAAAAAGATGGTATATTGGCTTTCACGGCCAGTGAATTAAAACTCAACAATTTTTCTAGGTTCATGCCATGTCTTGTGTGGGGTTTCATTAGAATGGTTTTGTCAATTCACCTGTAAAACTGTGTCACTTCTCCCCTGGACTACAGAAATACTAAATGCCTTGTCTGATAGTGGAATCCAACAATGAAGTGATTTGAAGACAAAATAGAAAAGCTTACATCAGATTGTCGTTGAAAGTACAGCACAGTGAATATTCCATGATATGATTGATTAACTTTTAAGTGAACAATAGAATAATCTCATGGAATATAGTTGAAAAAAGAAAACACTTTCAATGATGTTCTGATTTCTTTTGGAATATTTTGGTCATGTAAAAATAAAAACAAAAGATAATTATAAATTAGACATGGCAGATGTTTATTTATTTTATTGTCTCAGAATTACAAAGATATAGGGGAAAATTATTCATTTAAATGTATAGATGAATAACTGGTGTTGATAGCATTTTATGTTGTAGTTGACCAGAGATAGGTCATGTCTAGTGTATTGTATTTTATCCCTTGGTTGGGGGTGGGAAAAACACGGTAGTGTAGATGTGCTAATTTTGAGGACTGCTTCCGAATGAGGGCAGTTTCCCGTGATTGGGAGAGACTACCAGTGTAGAGTGTTGGTGTGAGTGCTTAAGCTATTGGGGGCGTTCCGGCAGGATGCAATTACCTGCCAGGGGATGAATGTCTAAGTGCAGGCTGCTAATCTAGCCTGCCAATTAAGTAGAGTGAGCAATTCAGCAAATGTGCAGAGTCAGTGACTCGGTACTCTGCAGTCGATTCGCGTGCTCGAGTACAATAGAACCTGACGATGCGATTACTGGCCTCTACGGTCAGGGGCAATTATGACTAAGGTCAGGTTGGGTATAAGGATGTAAAGATGGAGTGTAATTAGTGATAAACGTGTATGCTTACTGACCATGTGTTTATTGGCCAGTAAATGTGATGTGATGTCCCTCATGGGGAGTTTAAACAAATATAAAATGTGGTACAATTTGTAAGGTGTACAGTAGTTCAGGGTAGGTGTTTTACAAAGATAAAGGACTCTGAGCACAACTAGACCTCACCTGGTGAAGAACTGGAACTCGTCGGGCAGGGCCGCTGGCGAAGAACAGCACAGAACAGAACAGAACAGATGATGGGGCTCCTCCGGGTCTAGGTTTTAAGGCCTTCCCCCACCGCCTGGTCAGCATTTCCCCATAATTGTCGCTCCATTTACCGTGTTTATGTTTATATTTCGTAAGCGTGACCGTCAGCAGTATGCCGGGCCCGCTGGTGTCTGAGGAAATGCATGAGGCTTATGGTCTGCCTATGCGGGTAGTTTTGGTAAAAGATGGCGGGGTGGGTCTCAGGGGGTACTGCCCCCGGACTGTACAATTGGATGTTGCTTTCATCAGATCTTTAATGGTGCATGTGGATGGAGAAGTGGTAGCCTACACTACAACAGATGTTCATCCATCTGTACAGTTCCACACTCATAGAGCACTTTTTTTTTTATTTTTATTTTTTTTAGCGTAAGGCTTATAGTGCCGAGAATGTCCAAGGACATGTTCAGCTCGCCCGAGTTTGTAACTGCTTCCATGTGGACACCCAAGGGGTGAGCTACAAGTACCGTCGTGTGTGGAGTGTTGTCTGGGGTGGAAAGTGTGAATGTGAGGACGAGGAATCGGAAGGTAGCGGCTGTGGCCTATAGTTAGGGACCAACCCCGGCATTTGCCTGGAAGGAAGATGGGAATCCACAGAAGACCATCTTCAAGGTTGCCGGCAGGGGGATTCGAACCTCCTCACCTCCCGGATGTGAGTGACTGCCTAGAGCCATGCTGTAACGACCACGGCTAACTCACCTGGACTCATAGAGCATTGACGCCACATGAAGGCCCTACTTCTACATGTTAGTCTTGCATCATGTGGTACTAGAGGATTCCCTGTTGTCCACTTCTTGGAATGATGAGCAGGAAGTCTTCCTTGGGTATTAGCCATTTTATTAGATTGAGGCACCCTGCCTGTCACTTTGAGATCCTTACACTCTGTGGTGTTCCCGTGAGAGCTTCAGTGTTTTAAAGAAGCTTTCTCTTGATTTCAATCATGGATGTGCAGGCTGACAACCATATAAAGAGTGGGTATGGAAAGCTACTGTCTTCATTTTTTTCACAGGGAAATAAACCAGACCCAGTTCAGGAATCCCCAGGTATTACCAGCTCCCAAGCTGTGAGCCCTTGAGAGCTAAGCACTATCCAGGGTACACCATGCATGAAGGGCTACACACACCACACACTCTGCCTCCTTCAGGAGGAGCTATACCAGTAGACAATGGAGCTTCTCCTCGGGTATGGGACTTAAGCAGCACATGACAATATGGCAGATCTCATGAAAAGCTATATCCACATTTTTAGGATGGCTGAACCATTTGTACCCTGTCAATCAGGCATATTCCGCAGCAGCAGAGTAACGCAATCAAAATTTTATGTTTTTTATTTGGTCAACATGATTGTGCCCAATTGTAATGGGTGGTTCCCTAATCGTGTAAAAAGTTTACTTGAGATTAATAAATACACTTGGATGACTAGTTTCGATTGTCAAGCGATCATCATCAGATCCTTAGATATATTACAATATGTACACTTATTTAGTTGCAGTAATTATTAAACTAGCACAACTAGTCAAGATTTGTTAGTTATATGTGTTTTTTTTGTTAAGATACTGATAGTGGTGTTGTTATACAAATATCCACTTTACAATACAAAGTTTTGTATTGTGAAGTGAATATTTGTGTAACATATAATCAATACGGGAAAATTTAGAATAATGACTCAAGTCATAGATATTCACTGATAGTGGTGATTGACCTTCAAGTTTGCTTGCTTAGTGTGATTATGTGATTGTTATTAAATGGTCAGGTTGGTGAGGATTGTGAACTTAGTTGTTTGAGCGAAGTGTGGTTCGTTCCCACACTGCTGCCAACACTGCTGCCTGCACTGAACTGGAAGGAATTTCCTGTCCTGTCTCATTATTTCTTATCCTCCTTTGCCTTTTACCCACACAATTGTATCATTCCCAACACATATTACCTTCTATTTTATTTATTTCTTTATAAGTCATCAATTCTCGAGAAGTGGCACTTTGGAGGTTGAACTTGTACAGTAATGTTTTATTTTTCAGCCATGTATAATTCATATACATAACATCATTATCAACCCTCAGAACATGTACCTGGTGATGGATTATATGAGTGGTGGTGATCTATCTCAGTGGGTGAACACCAAGAAGTTATTGAATGAGTCAAAAACAAAGCTCATCTTCTTCCAGATAGCTCTTGCTGTAGAACATTTGCATAAAAAGGGCATTTGTCACAGGGACCTAAAGGTATGTAGTTATCTTTTAAGATATGCATTGAACATTTCATCATTTTTGGTTTTATTACAGGTACTCACAAGTTCCAATATAAATGATATAAAATATTATTTGAAAATTAGTGGAAGATAGACAAGGAGGATAGAGGAATGTAGGTTTGAAAATAAAATGTGCGTAGAAAATATTCTCTATGGTTTCTATACAACAGTCAACCTGATATCAGCTCACGGCTTATGAGTGACCACAAGGATCCTGGATTCTGGAGAACTTTCATAAAATCCACAAAACTGGGTCTGGGTATTGAAAATACATTTGTTGAGCTTCCTATTCCATTCAATCTAAAGGAGATTATATTGAAGCTTTAGAAGCCATTTTTCACTGTTGCATAGTTTTATTAAAGAAAGCTTTCCAGTCGGTCAACACAAATTGTGCCCAATTACAGTACATTTGGTGGGAAAACAAGTATTTAACACCCTAACCTGAAAGAAATATTACATGAGAAATTTATCACAAAATTCAGCTTCTCTATCTCTCTTAACATTGTTTCACTATGCTGATCAACAATTCTGCATGCTCCTTGCTGTTAGATTCAACTACAGTGTCATTAGCGAACCCCACACACGTTATCTGTAACGAGTTTAACCCCTATGCTGCCGAATTAAATTTTGAACTATACTCTCAAAAGATTGAATTAAGCAGTGGAAAATTAATTTTTATTCTTACCTCAAATAACTTTATTTTCGGATTACATACATACTCAAGACCACTGAAAAGTACTATTATGACATAAATATTTCTAGTGGGTGCACATACACTGCAAAAAAGGCAAAACGAAAATGAAAAAGTGGAAGATTTTTTTTAATGTATGTATATGACTTTATATCATTTTTTCCCTTCTAATTGATGACTAGTCATAATCACCTTTTTTCCATCTAATTGATCACAATTTTTAGCCTATTTTCATTTATAAAAAAAGTAGGCTTATGAGATCACCTTTTGTCCGTGTGTGTGTGTGTGTCCCCCTAATAAAATCTAAACAGCTAGAGCGATTTCAATGAAACTCGGTAAGGTCATAGTAATATTTTGTCCGACCCCGACAGTGCCCTTGAAATTTTATTTCGACGCACCAATCCAACATGGCGTCTGTGCTAAATATTGCACCGGCATTCTATATCTCCGAAAGTATTACCGATATCACCCTGAAATTTTGCTCTGTGATAAAGGGCACTACTAGAAGTTCACCTATGACGTCAGAAGAACGTTGTGTCAAGCGGTTATAAAATTCTGAGGCCGTGGACTAAAGTCGAATACGGCAGCCGACAGAATGTGATTGCCATTCGACTACGGTCGAACATGGCAGCATAGGGGTTAAACCCAAAGTTGCTGGAGATGGTGTCTTCAGAGCATTCTTTAAGATTGAAGTCAATTGCTAAATGATGCACAGCTGGAGAAAGGAGTGCCGCTTGCAAAAAGCCATGACTTATGGGTACAGGCTGTGTCCTCTGCCCATTAGTTTCAATGACAGTTAAGTTACCTCACTGGAGCAATAATAGAATCATTCCGAGGTGAGCAGTGTGTGTTAATGGACACTGTATAGGCCTTAGGTTTCAAATACCAGCTATGATTACATAACCTTATTCCACTCTAGTGTATTGTATCATTTGTGTACTCGCTACTTTGACAAGCTAACCATATTACAATAGGCCACCAATTTAAATAGGAACGGTTGAATTCGAATCATAAGTAACAAAATAGTGACGACAGCATCATACCTGAAGTTCGTCACAATAATAAGTCAATAGATCACTGGTTCTTCTTCTTTCTTCTTTTTCTTTAGCTTTCGTCCCACCTAATGGCAGGGTCCGCTATGTGGGATCGTAGTCTCCATTTCCTTAGATCACAGGTTAATATACTTAATCTACTACGTACATTAATAATAACGCAACAACTATAGAAGTGCTTCAAACCGACAGAGCAATAATATTTGTAAATAAGATTGACACATTCTTCTTCTTCTTAAGACGCCGTCTCCAAACGAAGGTTGGCGATCCACGTAGCCAGCTCTGACCTTGACGTTGCAGTATGAAATGTTAGCTGTAATAATTGGTACCTCTCGTTTCGTATGATGTGACCTAGGTATTGTGTCTTTCTTTGCTTTATAACATGTAGCAGTTCTTTTTGCTTTTTCATCCGATGTAGGACCTCGACATTTGAAATTTTCAATATCCAAGGTATGCGCAGGAGACGACGATATAGATACATTTCAAAGGCATCGATTCGTTTTTCAATAGGAGGATCCATGGTCCAGCATTCACAACCATATAGAAGAACAGAAACTATGTAACAACAGATCAAGCGGATTCGCAACTGTAGACTGAGATCTGATCGTACAAAGAATTTCCGCAAGGTAGAGAATTGTTTCCTGGCCTGTAGAATTCTAGATTGACACATTACACAAGTTTTTACAAACTTTTGTAATATAATAGTACATTCTGAGAGGAACAGATACTGGATCGGATCATTACATGATAAAGATTAAAATTAAATTTACCCCGTTGACAAAGAAAAAAAATCACCTAAAAAAGAAGAGAACATACGACCCTCATAAACTAATAAATAACAAGGGATACAAAGAACGAACTAGATATATTAAAATAACAGATGATCTAGAGGAAATAGTTCCCGAATTGAAACAAATAGCTGAACAAGTAGCCCCAATAAATCCAAGGAAGAAACACCAATGGTGGAACGATGAGTGTGATAATACAGTGGAAGATAGACATCAAGCCTGGTTACGGTATCAGAGTCAAAAAACAGATGAATCACACTTGGATCTCATAAAACAAAGGAAGATAACTCAAAAAATAATACGAAGGGTTAAACGGCTATACCAAAACTATATACTTCTGATGATCGAAACAAATAGCGCGAAAACAAACTCAAGAGATTATGAAACGGTTTCGCTTTGCTCCACGTTGAGCGTACAAATGAAACGTTTTGACTGGCCCTTACTGTTCGGTGACAAATGTAACTGTTTACCTTTGCCTAAGCTATGTTGTTTTAATGGGCGCCAAGACCTCAACGCTATGTTGAAATCTAAATTTATATTTTACAACATCTAGCTCCGGTAGAACACCTTCAAGAATCTATTGGCAACTCAAACTAACACTTGGGGCGCTGCGGTCGGTCTGGATAAGTAGGGTTTAAAATACTCAATAACACGCGTTTGATATGGAACACTTTTAATTTTTCGGTTATAATCAGTAAATATGGTCTCGAAAGTAATGACAGTGTTATTTTTAATTGTATATATGTATAACTGTGCGATACACGTGACCTAATTTGTGTGTTCCACTGGATTTTTTGGTGTCATTTGCATATTATCAAGCATCAGTTTTCTGGGTGATGTAGATCAGCTGATTCAAATTTACACAGGGCTACACTTCGGACATTATTTCGGTACTATTATGCGCAATATAATGTAAATGTCGATCCTGAGTCAACGCCGAGGACATTCAAATAGAGAAATACGGTACATAAACAAATAACACACCGAAGCTGTGCTACTTTTGTGTTCCGAGACTAGCATCCACGCAAACCAGACGCCACTGTTCCAAGCTCCGACTTATATCGTGAATTGATGTCAAACTGATGATCCGCCAGCCTTTCCGCCAAGCCTACACCTCGTAATCGCTAAGTTCTTCGATATTCGAGCTATTCCACTACGAGTCATATAGGCCTAATTTGCCTCCCCGTGGGCACTGTAGAATGAGTGATTCCGCTACCATTCAAATATTCAACACCAAACCCACCTTTTAACCATCCAAATCAAGCAATTCCTGTCACCTCCTGAGTTTTAATACAAGTTAAACTCATCCCTTCTCCCTACCAAGCAGCCAATAATTAATTATTTAATTAATTATTCAAGTAACTTCAATCTTACCAGCGCGCCCATCGTAACAGCTGTTTTTAAACTGAATAACCTTCGCTGGCTTTACGTCGCAGGTCTTCTGTCTGTCTACCTCGACAAGTGTTAGATCCTTCCCGGGGTGGAAAGGTATTATTATTAGGTATTATTAGGTATCATCACATTTCGGCTTTTGCTATTTGCATCTTTTGGAAAGTGATGAAAACGTATATCCGCAGCCCTCTTATACATCGACTTACAGCCGTAAACTGAGCAATACACTTTGCTTTTACTAATTTTTCACTCTATCAACGAGTAAAACTTATTACTTATGTATAAAGACACGAACAATTTACCACGATCTGTTTACCAATACAAGAAACCATATACAACACAGATTACCTACTACAAACAGTCACCACGTGACAAATGTACCCTACTTGGTAAGTTTCTCATTTTTACCGCTAGATGTCATATCAGATAGCTGGAGTTGCCAATTCATTCAGATCGTGGTATGATTTGATCATTAACCCAACAAACAATTGTATCAGGAGAAGGAGTTGGTCTATATCTAATGCTACCTACTGAAAGCAAAGATTGCATGGTTAAAAGAAATGAATTTATTATATATAACAAGTACTGCAAAATTAATAATAATAATAATAAGTTTGAATTTAAATTGGAGCGTTGCGATTTGAATATTACCACTAGAAAATTACGTGAAAACGGAGTCGGATAAATTAATGATTTTACTCTTATTCCCAAGCTATGAAGTTACTGAATATGAAACCAAGAAAGACGAGAGATTGCGTAGTTATGAGTCATTCGCGCTTACCACTGGAAATTGCCGAAGCATTTCCCTCGTACTGGATGTTGAAGAGAGCTTCCCACAGCCTCCTGGACGTCGTCATCTTCTTCGTTAGTTGATGATATATTTGTAGATAAGAAGATTTATGGTCCGAACATCGGAACCAACACCTACAACCACAACGGTTAAGTTTCACAAAGATAGTCCCCATTTCCACTGAACATCGGAGCCACTCACTCGTGCAACCATACTGGTTAAATTTTACAACGAAAGTCCTCCTCTCCTAGGCGCGCAAACACTATATGCACCCGTCACATCCCCTCTCCGGAGCCGTCTTCAAGTCGCCCGGTCTCCACTGATTGGCTGATCCCCACGCGCTACTTCCCCACCTCTGGCTCATTACACTCGGCGGGAGGGTGAAGTCGTTTACCGGTCCAGGCCAATTCGCCTTTACTTGACGCTGCAACCCAGGGTTGCGTCACGCTTCACGACATGATTAAGCCTGTAGCCGAATTTCCAATGAGTCATCTCTCTCATAATACCCTAACTGACAAAACTCCGTAAAATTCCGTAATCATATAATTTTCTACGCTAATGTTGATCGTAATAATTTGCTTGATAGCGTTTTCTATAACATAGAAAACCTATCTGTATGCTTATAATTTTATAAGAAAATGCTCAAAAAAAACAATTAATAATAATAATAAGTTAATAATAATAAGTTAATAATAATAATAATAAGTTAATAATAATAATAAGTTACATGAAAACTTCTCTTGGCTGAACAATTTGCCGCGTAAATAAATATAGACTGGCTTCCTACGGTGTAAAATCCCCTCGAAAAACACGTTACAATTACTACAAAATTTTTAGCAAACAACTACAAAGATATGAACCTCCAACATTAATGTTAAAAGACAAAAATGGTGAATTAGCTCATAGTAATAAATGAAATACAGAAATTTTAGCAGACACATTTAACAAGTTGCTAAATTGCGAAGATCCACCAGAACTGCTTCAAATAAATACAGACACCACTATTAAAACACCATCAGGAAACATAAATCCACCCACAATCCAAGAAGTCAACAAAGCTCTGAGAGAGCTCAAAAACTACAAAGCAAGTGGAGAAGATCAAACATTTGCAGAATTGTGGAAATATGCAGCAGAACCAGTAAAGATTTAAATGTTATTTTAATGTTAATTATAAGACATTTTGTAATGTATAAAAGCTTGTCATTATACCATCAATAAAGTAGTACAATATTATAATAACGACAGTGGTAGCTACACTTCCAAACGGCAGCACTAGGCAATTGGGGCAAGTTATTTGCAGACTTGGTAGGCTTAGGTTTGAACCCCACCATCAGTCGTCATTGAAATGGTTTTCTGTTATTTCTCATTATCAACTCAAGGCAAATGCTGGGGCGGTACTTTCTAATATACCACGACTGCTTTCTTTGAACTCTTTGTCCAGTTTCACTCCAAAATCCCAACCAAGCCCCGTGGCACTACAGCCCAAGAAAGGCCTAGGCCTACCAAGCGACCGCTGCCCAGCCTTTTGGCCTGCAGATTATCGGGCGATACATGGATAGCGCCTCGGGTCCCCACGGCCGTTAATCTTAGTCTCCATGACCGGGAAGCTGCCTCATTGTCAGACAGCTACTCTATTGTCTTCACGAAGCCGAGTGAAATCCAGCCCTCACGCCAGTTTGTAAAATCCCTGACGGAGCCAGGAATCAATCCCAGGGACTTCGGGTGCGAGGCAGGCATGCTACCCCAACACTCACCTTCATTAACTCTTCTCAAGAGGTTGGAAGAGCATCCAGCCATGAAACCACCCGCTGTATAGAAATTCATAACATCTCATCCCTGACCACATAAAAATGGGTAGATAAGGATCAATTATAAAATGTATACGTTTCATTACACCAATGCATAGTGAACATTTGGATCAAAGAAGAACTGCCAGACCATTGGACTACAGCTATAATACATCCATTACACAAGAAAGGAGAAAAATCAAATCCTGACAACTATCGAGGAATTTCCCTTTTGGATATCACATATAAAATCATGTCACGAATTCTATATAATCGTTGTAAAGATCAATTAGAACTGGAAATAGGAGAATATCAAGGTGGATTTCGGCCATGGCGAAGCTGCCCTGAACAGATAATCACCTTAAAATTAGTTATGGACTACTACAAATGCAGACAAAAACAGCAAGTCATAACCTTCATAGACTTCAAAAAAGCTTATGGTTGTAGGCATAGATCTTCATTGCTGAAAATACTAAGGAATTTCGGACTTCATCCCAAATTAATAAAAATTATAAAACTAACTCTAACAAACACCAAATCTAAAGTAAAATTCAGAGGAGAAATATCTGAACCGTTTACGATTAAAACAGGATTAAGACAAGGAGATGGTTTATCGCCTCTACTTTTCAATTGTGCTTTGGAATATGCAATGAGGGAATGGTACAGGGAAAATCCTAGGAGCATAAGAATTGGGACCAAGAAAGATCAAATAGACTTGAATTGCTTGGGATTCGCAGATGACTTAGCGTTACTGGCTAATAATATTCAAGAAGCCAGAAATCAAATAATAAGCCTACAAAATATAGCACAAAAAAATTGGATTTCAGATATCATTTGAAAAGACAGAGATAATGGTAGCAAATCCATTTGTAATCAATCACATAACAGTAAATAACAAGAAAGTTAAAATAGTGAAGCAATTTAAATACTTAGGAGAAATTATAACTTACAACTTGGATGAGAAACCTGCATGGCAAAAAAGAACTAATAAAATGATAAAAGCCCAAACATTAACATGGTCTACATATAAAAGAAAATGTCTATCAATCGCAACAAAATTAGAACATTACAAGACGGTGGTTCAACCAGAGGTGACATATGGAAGTGAAACTCTTTTTAAAGTTACTCAGAAAAACAGAATCGACAAAATTTTAAAAGTAGAAAGAAGAATAGCTAGAACATTCATAAATAAAAAATATCAGAAAGATGGACAGTGGAGGATAGTACCAAATGAAGTGGTATACAGAGAACTGTAGCCCATCACTGATACTATTCGGAAGAAACGGATTTCTTTTTTTGGTCACATCATGAGGACACCAGAAACCAGGTTATCTAGAAAAATTGTAGTGAAACTTTGGAATATGAAACAACAAGTAGGATGGATTAAGGAAATTAGAGAAGATATGAAAGAATTAGAAATAACCTTGGATGACTTGCAAAACAAAACAAAAAAAACAAAAAAAACTGAGAGATATAAAAATAAGATTTCAGGCTAAAATAGACAAACGTAATACAGTAAAAAGGGTATTTACAGATGAGGAACACCTGAGAAGATCAGAGCGAATGAAGAGCTATTGGGCCACTCGGAAAGGAAACTTACTGAAGAAGAGGACCAAGAAATGATTGACTGAAGTGGTCCAATGAGGCTGTAAAAGCAGAAGAAGAAGAAGAGTACATTATGCAACAAGCCTATAATGGCAATAATTATAGGCAAGTTGCATACGACTGTTTATGTTTGACGGTAATTATTACTTTATTTTATGTTCCAACATAAATATCTGTTGGGATTCCGCCAGTTTCGTTTACTGAACAGAGCGTATGGGACGCTGAGAATACCTTGTATTCGACCACAGCCTCCTCGAATACCCCACTATGACACTAGCAACACAGTGAAATTTAAAATAGGAGGCCGTGGAAGTCAGTGCAGGTGCGATGCTATCCTTACCTAATTGTTCAAACAGCTGTATCATAATTAAAATCTTGAGCTCTGATTGGTGGAGAACCTGATCTATAATGAGCCTCTTTAAGATGCAGTTTTCTGGCCTATAATATTCGTATTTCGGCATGGTCGAACATAAATATTGTATATTTGTCCACAAGTGTAATACATAAACATCGTACCTTATCTGAGCCCGAGCAGGATCTGATGATGATAGCTTGACAATCGAGTATGTCATTCTCCATTTTGTACAAAAAAATTTACACATAGGCTATTAAATCTATGTCTACAAGTATGGGTGACGGTATTTACAATACCATGTTTCCTTCCTTAGTGTGATTATGTGATTGTTATTAACCCCTCAGGCCGGCTATTTAATCCGGAGGTGTTCACTTCTCCGGCGGTATTTAAATTGAAGCTCAGCAGAGGTTTGGACACCAACAAGGTAAACAATTATTAATGTTAAATCTACAAAATATAACGTAATGAAATTTTTAGGATTACTTACCGAAATCAAGTCCAATGTTTCTCAGTAATGTATGTGACGACTGCTTTTCAGGGTTGTCCATAATCACACGCAATATTTACAAAAGTTCCACTTTTGGTATTTGTTTCAGGTATATTTACTATGAAAGCAAGATATATACATAATAATGTTCAATCTACATATATACATATTTTTTGGGTATAATTTCCAGGAAAAGCTGAATTTTGAAAAGATTTTTAGGCCCCGTGTAGAATTGTCAACAGAATGTAAATATCGCAATATTATTTCAAACCTGTCCCTGTTTGAGGGAATATAGGGGTGAAATAGCTCTTTAGGGTAGGTTTCTGCATTATCCCCATCAACAATACAAGTCCCAAGAACACATAAATGTTGTCCCCGGTCACTGACTCTTCACTTCCTGGCGCGCGACCTTGGTTTCAAGGGCGCGCCACTATACATTCTGCCACGTACATATTTTTTTTTCAAACAATTATTTCAATCACATTGTCGAAAACAGCAAAAAACAGACGTGAAATGCCTTCTTGTACTCGGCATCCCCATGAAGGGGATCTTTTGTGTGCTTGTGACGAAGTATACCTCTCGCCACAAACACTGAACAGCGGTCGTTGTTATTACAGCTGAAGCTATTTCTTCTTCGTCTGGGCTGTCTCCCACTTCTCCAATAACATCATGCTGTGCATAGTCCGTATCACTACCGAAAATATCGCTCCCTATACGTCACTTCCACTACTGTCATCTATCAAACCAATAATATCTGCACCCGTAAGAGAATGAGACAGACCGGCAATTATTCATCTGCGACTGAGTAGCCTCTAGCCTACGAAGCAAAAATTATCTACTAAGTAATTGCTATCGGTGCTTCCCCTTCATATGTGACAAAAATTGTCAAGTTAGTTCACAAAACAATCTCGAGATGGCAGGAAAGGATGTGGTACCTTCTAAAGCAACTAACCTGAAACTCAATAGAGCGGGTTTCATGTTCCTTCGCTGATCGATATGAGTCGTCAAAAGCAACGGATATCGATCAACTTCGTATTAGTTCTAATTATGAAACAGAGATGGCATGAAGGTACATAACTTCTCGGTTTATAACGTGAAAGAAGATCCCGTGAAGCAGCAGTGTTTCATGCGTAAGAGGCATTCTAACTTCCGCCTGCACCGGACGTTCGTGGTACGTCGAACCGGCTGAACGAGTCGAGTCCAGCGGACGTACAGTGTACGGCGAACCGGCTTGAGGGGTTAAATGGTCAGGTTGGAGTGGATTGTGAACTTAGCTGTTTGAGCGATGTGTTCTCCGGTCCCACACAGCTCTTCTCAACACTGCCTGCACTGAACTGGAAAGAATCCAAGTTTATTTATTAATGTCATGTAAATTTCTTTCAGGACTAGGGAACCACCCATTACAATTGGGTACAATAGTTTTGACCGATGGAAAAACATTAAATTTTGATTCTGTCAAGAAATTTAATTCTGGTCTGAGCGCTGGAGCCTCGTGAGATAGAACTGAGAAGAGGTGGGTTTGACTCCCTCCTCACTCATCTTAGTACAGTATAACTCCAATTATCCGAACTCCGACTATCCAAATCGCTGATTATCTGAAACGCTTTCAGAAAACAAAGAAAAAGACAGAAACGTACTGCGATTTCCAAAATAATGATTCTGTCTATGCGCGCTATTGTCCTTCCCTCCACAAAGTTAGTGTAGGCGCAGTGCAAACATTATTGGGATGATGAATCACTGTCTCATAGTACAGTACTGTACAGTAGTCTTAAGATCTTAGCTCAGAAGCTCTGCCCAAAAAATGGATCAAGATAAACAGCTTACTTTGACAAGATGTTCAGCAAACAATGACTTTCATTTACTACTATTGTAAGCTTGCCACGGTGGGTGAGTGGTTGGGAGAAATAGCCATCTCTCAAGGTCCGTATTGACAATTTGACTAATTTATTGATTATTCTATGGTCCGCCAATCAATTGGCGGACCATAGAATAATCAATAAATTAGGGTGAGTGGCTAACGTGTCGGTCTACTAACCCCAAGTTTGCAGGTTCGCTCCTGGCCGTGGTAAGTGATTTTTGAAAGGTGGCAAAAATTACGACACGTATGTCATACGATGTTGGCATGTCAAATATTCCATTTGAATTCAGTAGGCCGTGTTCATAATGGCAAAATTAATCTTGAGAGTTTCCGCCAACACAAAGTTCCTCATTACTCTACGAGAAAGTGCTATAGTGTTCAAGGACCTTAGATATCTAACCTCCTTGACTTTCATAGTGCTTCAAGGAACACCGAAATTCGATATGCAAGCTACCCTTTGGGTATCAAATTACAAAGCTTGCAACCGGCACCCGAAGCCATACAATATTATTATTATTACTATTTTTTATTAAAGGAAATGCGCATAAACATGCATAGTAGTACATACATAATGTGTATAAAAGTGTCAATTTAAATGACTGTATTCCTTTAAGGATTTCAGTCGCTTTTGGCATGCAAGTATATGGTACCTGTCACAAAACTCATCACATAGTGTGCAAACACAGTCATCATCAGGGGGTGATATTGTGTCTCCCTGCAAATCTTGTGATGGTAGCCATGGACAGCTAAGCTTGTTAGCAGGTGTCATAGTTCTTGATCGGTGTAGTCCATCCTCTGTCGATCATTGCTTCCAGCACTTGTAAGTACGTACGCTATGTAACATGTAAAAGTGTTGCCTTTTGATTTAATTACATAATTAAAAATGCATACAGTGCGGAAAACAAGCTCTTTTTCTTAAAAGAAACAGACTATGTATATATACCCTTTTTTCCAGAAAAATCCATTTTTTCAAAATTTTGATTATCCGAATGGAGTCCGGTCCCAATTGATTCAGATAATTGGAGTTCTACTGTAATGGCTTTCTGTAGTTTCTCTCTTCTACTTCAGGTAAATACTGGGATGATTCCTAACTTAAGGCCATGGCCACCTCCTTCCCAATCCTAAATTCAATTACAAATACACACTCTGCTACAGACACCACAATAACACAGGCTATCTCACACACACATCCAAATACTAGGGGCTAAGTGACCACTATGTTGCAATCCCCACTTTGTCCAATGTTGACTTCAATGCTATCAGCCTATTAAACTTATGGATGGTGTGATTGCCCACCTTTGAAGATGGCAATATGTCTTTCATCTTTATTTCTTCCTCTGCTGCCACTTGCCAGTCAATGTGTTTGCTCGTATACTGTGTCTCTATTTTTCTCTTCCTGTCAAGTGATTGTATATTTATAATAATTTCCAATACAGATTTATTACTCTGCTGCCTGAATCCGTCTGAATTCAGGCAGCAGAGATGAGATTTGCCAGAGCCAAGACAAGAAAAGACAGAATTCGTAATGAGCATATCAGAGATTTGGTTCTGGTCGACAAACTACAGGATAAAATAACCTTGAAAAGGCTCATGTGGTTTGGCCATATGCGAAGGATGGATGTTACCAGAATTCCAAAACAAAAGTATGAACTGTAGCTTCATGACCGAAGACCAAGAGGACGACCAAGAATGAGATATGCAGACATGGTGATTGGTTGGTTGGTTCCTCAGTTTAGGGGCTGCGACAACGCGATCATGTAGCCCCGTGTAATTTGGGTGTGTGTAGAATCTGTCTGATAACCGGTGTTAATTGTGATGGCTGTATTAGTGTGTATATCTGGTTTTTTAATTCAAGTAAGGACTGCAACTTTGAATTTTTCAAATAGTTCCTACTTTTGCCGCCAAACGCCACCGTCAATGACTACTAGGCCTAGTTGAGAACTTAGCTACTAGACACCACTGCAGTCGGCTCTTGGCAACAAACGTAGGAACCTAAGAGCGTTGTTTACATTCCTAACCTATACAATTTAGCTTCACACAGGTGCAATTAGTGGAAGGTTCTTTAACACGCCATAAATCTATGACATGGGACCGCCGGCTTTACTTCCCCTCCGAAGGAAGGCATACTGAGGGATTTTTAAAGCTCTTAAAAAATCCGACGGCTTCGGCCGGGTTTGAACCCGCTATCTTGGGCATAGAAGCTCAGCATGCTACCAACTACGCCACCGAAGCCGCCCAGACATGGCGAGAAATGACATCCAACAATTGGGCCAGGACTTGGACAGCATTGAAGAGGAAGAAGAGAAGTACAGAGACAGAAATTGGTGGAGGGGCCTCATTCGCTGACCCATCTAATAGATGGAACGACGTGGGATATGTATGTATGCACAGATTTATTACTAGAATTTGGATATTGTTATACTCATTCTTTTGTGACTTTCATGTGTTATAGCCAAGCAACATCCTACTGAAGGAGAATAAGCCCTATACTCTTATCAAAGTCACTGATTTTGGGTTGGCTAAGGATGAACATATTCACAGCGAAATGCACACACAAGCTGGATCGCAACCATATATTGCTCCAGAGGTGACGAGCTCAAAGACCTACACAAAACAAGTGGATGTGTGGAGCATGGGAGTGATTCTATTCTACAGGTACCAATAATTAACAAAAAATACAAATTTATCCACAAATGATTAAATTAGCTATTATTATCAACGAAACCTCTGATTATGAGCAGACTTCCTTCAGTTTAGCTTGATTGTCCCACATTTTAGCCACTTTTTTGACCTTGCATTGCCAGATTGCTGCACAACATGTCTACATGCTTATGTAAATTATTGTTTACCATCCCCTGTCCACAAGAAAGGTTCAATCAGGAACTGTGTCAACTATTGCACTATTGCATTGATATCACATGCCACATCATGAATGTACGGTATGGTTGAAATCTTACATACAGTAGAATAGGCTAGATTCCTACAAGGAAAAGGAAACGAGAACAGATACTCAACCAACGACAAGTAATTGAAAAATCATGCGCAAGTACTGTAACCCTGTTCTCAATTAATTAAATGTTATTGGTTTTACGTCCCTTTTAACAACTGCGGCTTTTAGAGACGCTGAGTTGCCGGAATATTTCTCCGAAGGGGATCTTTAACGTGCCAGTAAATCTACTGACACGGCTCCCTTGCATTTGTGCACCCTTTAAAGCCAACTGGCTGCGCCAGGATACGATCCTGAAACCTTGGGAACAGCAGGCAAGAACGTTACCGCTGAGCCACGCAGTCAGCCAACCCTGTTCTCATATGCTTTTTAGAATACAAAAAAAGTCTGACTGTGTTGCATGGAGCGAACTGTATCAAGGAGTTTGCATGTCTTAACAACATAACAAAGATTATTAATATAACTGCAATGTTGAATAATTGGTATCAGCAGGTAGTAGAGGGGAGTATGATGGCCCAGTGGCTTAGCTGTTTGTCTTTCATCCGGACAGCCAGAATTCGAATCCCAGGGTGGGATTTTCACCTGAAAAATCATATGGGATCAGGAAAGGCATCCGGTCTCAAACCCCTGGCCAAAACATAAGTCAGCTAGATTGACTCCAGCAACCCCAATTAATTGGGATAAGCTGAAGAAAGTATATAAGCGGGCAATGGTGTTTCACAGGCTCTTAACAGCTGGGGTTTTCCAGTAATCAGTATTTATGTAACAGTGCCAAGGTGTTTGCATATCTTAACAACAACAACAAATCTGTGCACAGTGTGTTTAATAAATCTTATATATACTGTATATATGAATCGGTCGGAGATAAAAAGCATTTAGTCAGTTTTCACTCCTTTTCAGGAGACAGATAAAACGTCATTGATAGAACAGAACTTAACAAACACACTATATTAGTCATCTAAGTTGCGAAGCAATTTTATTCAGGTTATATTTGTGTTAGCAGGATATTAATATTAATTTAATAACAAGAAGTTCCGTGAAGAACTATACAGCCTACTTTTCATGCCAATGATTATTCTACAGTATATGAACCTATCTAGAATAATGAAATTAAGTTGCTAATATCGAAATTTCCAATTAGTTCGAAATACTGTATACCTGGCATAATGTATCCTAATAGAGCACTACAGTTGGCAGCCCTGATGACTGAATAAATTCTTAGTTCCGTCTCTTAAGGTACAAAATACAAAATTTGGTTGAAGTCCAATGAATAGCATGGACATTACATGCAGTTAAACATTGGATCTAACAGCGCGCGTAAAATCATGTTGGCAACAATGTCATGCATGTATTGTTCAGAAATAATCTGAAATAATATGATCTATTGTTGTGCCAATTTTGAATGAAATCCATTAGTTAGTATAGAAGTTACATGCATTTTAAAATTGGACCTATCAGCAGGCTTAGAATCATGTTGGCAGCACTGACGTATATTAGTTACTCCAAATTCGTCTAGAATGCCAGTTACTATACGTGTGCAAAGTTTAGAGCTATTGGCTTGCATACTTTCTGATATATTGATATTAAGGTGATAAAAATAGGGACAGCACATATTAACAGTTGGCAGCACTGGTTGCTCCTTAGAATACGCATAGTCATATCTGTTATGGTACACATAGCACATACGAAATTTGGTTGAAATCCAAATGATAGTATCGAAGTTACATGTATTTAAAGTTGGACCTGTCAGCAGGCTTTGAATCATGTTGGTAGCACTGACGTATATAAGTTACTCCAAATTAATATAGAATGGCAGGTACTATACGTGTGCATAGTTTAAAGCTGTCGGCTTGCATACTTTCTGATATATTGGTATTTGGATAAAATAAATTAGGAGCATTTATTAACAGTTGGCAGCCCTGGTAGGTCTTAAGAATACGCTCAGTCATATCTGGTTATGTACACATACAACATACGAAATTTGGTTGAATTCCAATTGATAGTATAGAAGTTATATGCATTTAAAAATTGGACCTATCAGGAGGCTTATAATCATTTTGGCAACACTGCCATGTTTAGCCTCCTGGAAATTAAACTGAAATATTATTATCTGTACTTGTGCCAATTTTGAAATAGCTCCCATTCATACTTTCCAAGATATCCAACATGGAGCTCAAATTTCAATTGCGATTTTTTAGCAGTTGGTAGCACTGACTTCATTTTCAAATATGGCCGTGAGATATTCAGGTATAGATCTTTACTCCTACCAAATTTTGTTTCGATTGCTGCAGCCTTTTAGGAGTTGATAGGGGGACACACACACACAGCCAGACAGACAGACAGAAGGACAGACAGACAGACAGACATACAGACACACATTTGCCCGATCTCATAAGTCTACTTTTTCCTCATTTTTGCAAAATGTGAAAAGTAGGCTAAAAATATTTTGCTAATGTGACTTAATGCCTTTCAGCTCCCTGGTCAGTTTAGTGTGCCATTAAGCCATCCAGAATGAATATTTCACATGATATTTTATTTAAAATGGATTTGTAACATAAAAACCCCTGTACAAATGTAATTTACAATAGCACTGTAAAACGCGGGAATCTTGCAGTGCGGCCAACATTAAGTATGGAATACGGCGCTGAGAGGCAGCAAGTCATTGACTTAATGCTTTTCTCCTCTGATTGCACTGCATGTATCAGTGGTTTCTGGCTTAATCCCACAAAACAAATTGCTTTGTGATTGACTTTGCCTTGCCAGTGAGCTTCCGTGCTTTTTCTCCTGCTGGTAAGATGAAAATATTTTGTGTGTAGCTTAAACAGAAGGCTGACTTAATTCTTTCCTATGCCTTTTCCAGGCCCTTGGGTCAATACTTCAGAATACTAATTCTTAAAAAAATGACCATTTTTGACTTAATGCTTTTCAGCTCTTAACAACAATACTGGAATTGACAACATAAGCACACTGTTTACAGGGCTGCTATAACACTAAAGGAACATTCTGACATGTTATAAAAGAGTTTTCATAACTAAATAATTGTATGGTAGATGTACAACTGTATTTATTAATCTCATGTAAATTGTTTTTCAGGATTAGGGAACCACCCATTACAATAGGGTACAATCATGTTGACCAACTGAAAAGCATTATTGTGGGGTTTGAAGCCATTTTTCAGTGTTGCCTAAATAAACTAAAGTTTGGTGCTTTTCAGTTGGTCAACACGAATGTACCCAAAAAGAGCTGGGTTATGCCTTAATCCTGAAATAAATTACATGAGATTAATAAATACACTAGGATGACCAGTTTTGATCATCAAGCGATCATCATCAGACCCATTACACTTAGGCTGTAACATCTATGTTTGAGAATACAGGTGAAAAATATTTACAATATGTACAATTATTTAGTTGCAGTATTGATAATGCAACTGTCAGTGTATGCTAAATGTAGTATATCTGATGTTAGGTGAAATGCTAAAATGGTGATAGAAATCTGGAGTGTCTGTTTGGGGTGACTATATGGTAGTAAAAAGTCAACTATGGTTATAATGTAATATTACATTAATTATATTAATTTTGATTGCTAAGGCAGCACTGAAAAATGGCTGTCAACACGATAATGGAAAAATATTCCAAAATATGCAGTATATTTAAAGATTTTAACATATTTTTTTAATTGTGTTTTTTTCAAATCATTGTAAAGCAAATAACTATTTTGTTTTTTACTTACAAATGTTGCAAAATAATTTTATTATATAATAATTTTATGTGTAAGAGATTGCTACAGTATAGCTGAAGAAGGTCTAGACATGTACTACCACTAGAGAGTGGTAGCAGAGAAGAAGAGGAAATGGATGGAAGAGTGGGCAAAAATGATGGAAAGAGACAGTAAGGGGAGTAGGATAGTTCTGTATACAATGGTCAAGGCAAAGAAGAGAGGCACAACAGACAATGCCAGGATGATAAATAAAGAAGGAAAAGAAATTGAGGTCATACAAGAACTGAAGGAGATGTGGAAGGAGTATTTTGAGGAGTTACTGAATCCAAATGGGAATATGGAGGAGAATAATGAGGAATTATGTAATGTAGAGGAAGATGAAAAGGGCCTGACATGGAAGGAAGTGGAAGCAGCAATAAGGGCCATGAAAGGAGGAAAAGTACCTGATGTGGATAAACACTATTGTAACGTGTTTTTCGAGGGGTTTTATGCAACTGGCATAAGTCAGTAGGAAGCCATTCTATATTTATTTACGCGGCAAATTGTTCAGCCAAGAGAATTTTTCATGGTAATTTATTATTATTATTAATTTATTATAATTATTATTAAGGTATTTTCGGAGCATTTTATAAAAATTATTAACATTCAGATAGGTTTTCTATGTCTTAGAAAACGCTATCAAGCAAATTATTACGAACGACAATATTATAGAAAATTATGTGATTACGGAATTTTACGGAGTTTTGTCAGTTAGGGTATTTGAGAGACATGACTCACTGGGAATTCGAATACAAGCTGATTCCTGTCGAGAAGTATTACGTAAGGCTGGGTCGCAAGGTCTAGAAAAGACGAATTGTTGGAACGGAAATCGACTTCTCCCTCTCGCGCGCCGAGTATAATGAGGCAGAGGAGGGGAACTGGCGGCGTGCTCAGCCAATCAGTGAGGACGACGTAAGCTAGATGTCGGTACCATGGTGGGGGAGCCAACGTGTGGATATATCGTTCGACGCGCCGTGAAACGAGGTCTATCTGTGAAATACTTGCGGAGTATGGTTATACGCGGGGGACGCTCCGATGTTCGGTGGAACGGACAATCTGTGTAGAACTTGCAGAGTACGGTCGCAAGTGCGTGTCGCTCCGATGTTCAGGGGAGTTAGCGACGAACTTTTGTAAAACTTGGTTGTACGAGTGTTTGGGTCCGAGGTACGGACCATAGAATTATCTAATCTACCAGAATATCATCAAATTCCGACGGAGATGACGACGTCCAGGAGACTGTGGGAAGCTCACGGCATCAGCAAGTACGAGGGAAATGCCTTGGCAATTTCCAATGGTAAGCGCAAATGACGCAGAAATACGCAATCTCTCATTTTTCTTTGTTTTACATTTCATATTTCAGTAACTTCATAGCTTGGAAATAAGAGTAAAATCAATTTATCAGACTCCGTTTTCACGTAATTTTCTATCGGTAATATTCAAATCACAACGCTCCAATTTAAATTTTGTACTTATTATTATTATTAATTTTGCTATACTTGTTTTATATAATAAATTCATTTCTTTTACAATGCAATCTTTGCTTTCAGTAGGTAGCATTAGATATAGACCAATTCCTTCTCCTGATACAATTGTTTGTTGGGTTAATGATCAAATCATACCACGATCTGAGTGAATAGTGTCTTGAAGGTGTTCTGCCAGAGCTAGACGTTGTTAAATACAAATTTAGATTTCAACATTGCATTGAGGTCTTGGCGCCCATTAAAACAACATAGCTTAGGCAAAGGTAAACAGTTACATTTATCACCCAACAGTTAGGGGCTAGCAAAACGTTTCATTTGTCGCCGACAACTTGGGGCTGAAAACCTAATAACATTTGTGGAAGGAGAAGGGTATATATTTCTGTGCCTGTATTTTAGGGGTTATTTGTCGGTATCAGTGTATATCATTATGGGGGATGAGAAAGAAAGACAGATGAGGTTACGTAGTGGTCATCAACGGGAGGGTGATGATACGAGCAGTATGTCGAGTGATGGTAGTACCGGGGTAGCGGATGTAAATCCCGATACTGAAACAGGGAGTGTAGGCGGCCAACCAGAATTAAAAACTTTACTTCTCGAGTTCATGTATCAGAACAAAGTTAGTAGTGATGCCTTAAATGCAAAATTAGAACAAAACAGTAGGGAAAATAAAGAAAGTACAGATGCCTTAAACGCCAAATTAGAACAAAACAGTAGGGAAAATAAAGAAAGTACAGACGCTTTAAATGCTAAACTGGAACAAAACAACGCTAAATTAGAACAAAACAGTAGGGAAAATAAAGAAAGTACAGATGCCTTAAATGCAAAATTAGAACAAAACAGTAGGGAAAATAAAGAAAGTACAGAAGCTTTAAATGCAAAATTAGAACAGAATAATGCAAAATTAGATAAGAACAACAAGGAAATTAGTGTGAAAATGGAGCAGATTAGAGGAGTAATGGAAGAGAAGGTTAAAGAGATCATTGCAGATGTAGACAAGAAATTAGGAAAAGTACAGGAGGAGTTAGAAATTAGAATCAGTACACAGGCTGAAAATTTAAAAGAACTAGTGCAACTGGAAACACAGCAGGTCAAAAAGCAATTGGGGGGAGAAATTGACAAAATTCAGGTAGCAACTAAAGAGGTTAAGGAACAGCTGGGGGGTAGAATTGAGAAAGTCCACTCGCAAATATTTGCAGAAGTAAATGATTTAAGAGAGAGTAATAGAGAGAGCATTAGCAAGATTGAGGAGAAACAAGCAAAGCTATATGATAAAGTAGAAGAATCAGAAGGAAACATTAAATTAACAGTAAACAGTATTGAGAGGAAGGCTGAGGAGAAAATCGCAGAATTAGAATTAAAATTAAAAGCTAGGATCAGGCAAGAAAATAGTCAGAATAGGCCAGTTTTTGTGAATAGCACACACAGGGAGGTAGAACTGGGTAAGTTCAGCAATCGACAGGGGTGCCCAATGGAGTTCATGAACACTATAGAAAATAAATTCGGGGAGAGGTTGGAAAATGGTAGTATTGAGTGGTGCCAGGTAGTTGAAATTTTAGAACAAGTATTTGTGGGGGAAACGAGGAATTGGTTTGCTGTCTACAGAGACAAGTTTACTGATATTAATGATTTTAAAATGAAATTCTGTGAAAAGTTCTGGAATGAGGTTATTCAGTCGCAGCATCGTGAGGGAGTAGTGTGTGGTAAATATAACCCTAAAGGAAGCTCCACCATGACCGAATACTTTTTAGGGCAGGTATTAGTGTGTAAATATCTGGATGGCTTGAAGGAGGAAAGTGATGTGGTAAGGTTGCTACTTAGGCACTTTCCCTATAGGATCAAGGAGGCTGCTTGTATCCAGAATGTAAAGACTATATCACAAGTAGAAAATTTGTTAAGCACATTTGATGCACTAGGGAGAGGGGGTTATGAGGACAATTTCAATCGGAACCAGGGTAATAATAATAATAGACCTAATGAAGCCAGGCATCAAGAAGTTCAAGGGAACGGTGGCGAAGGGGCCAACGCTCAAAATAGAAATAATAATAATCAGCTATATCAGAACAGAGGAAATGGCTATGGTAATCAGTATCAAGGGAGGAACAATGATTTCAGGGGAAATCAAGGGAGGAACAATGATTACAGGGGAAATCAAGGGAGAAACAATGATTTCAGGGGAAATCAAGGGAGAAATTATAATGACAATAATTACAACCAGAATAGGGGTCAAGGAAGAGGACAGCCTAGTGGTAGTAATATACAGCCAAACAATGACAACACAGCCCAGAACAACCAGACCAGTTTAGTAGTTAGTAGTACTACGGCCAGCTGTAGCGGTTCTTTAAACGCGAACCAGGCTGCGAAGTAAGATCAGAATCTCAGTCTATAGCATGCCCTGTCCATACAATTATACAGGAACCCTATGACCTAAATGTAAGAAATGAATTATTACATGAACTAAATGATGAAGGTATTATTCAGGAAGTGGTTAGTAAGAGCCCCATAGTTAAATTTAACGTGTCCGAGGCGTACACAGATGTTTTAATTGATAGTGGTTGTATGAAGAGTTGCATAAGTAGTGCATTTTATGATAAAATGAAAGGAACTGGAGTAAATTTTGAGGAGATGCCAATTAAAAGCACTTTTGTTATCACAGCTGTTGGGAAGAGGTCTAAAGTAATTTCTAAGCAAGTTTTAGTAGACATTAAAATTAATAATCATGTAGAGAAGCAGATTTGCCTTGTAATTCCAAATTTAGTATTCAGTGTTATCTTGGGTTCAGAGTGGCTAAGTAGAGTGTCTGGTAACTTATGTTATGATGTAGGGAGTTTGAAATTTAAATGGGGAGATTCTGAAGTAGAAGTAGCGTTCAATGACCAAATTCAGAGAAGTAGTGTTGTAGGTGTGATTTGTACTTTAAATGAGATATCGCCAGCCGTAGAGCGGGGTTCTCCATGTTTTGTGGGCAGTGTGATTACGAACGGAAGTCTAGAGGACTCGTTACGTGAGGCTGCATTTCAGGGAAATATAGAGGATGAACAGTGTGTTCGGCTCTATGATGTGTTATGGTGTAATAGGAGAGTTTTTGAGGATCGCATTGGTATGGCCAATTGCTATACACATTCATTGAACGTTATTGATAGGTCAGTATTCACAGGACATAGATATCCTGTACCTTTCGCTTATCAGAGTGCAGTTGAGGCACAAATTAACCAGATGCTTGAAGATGGGATTATTGAGCACTCTAACAGTCCATATGTTAATTCTTTGATCACGGTACCCAAGACCGACGGCACTGTTCGTAATTGTTTAGACGCTCGTTTGGTTAACAGTAGAATTAGTCCAGTTCAGCTGAAATCTATGTCAATAGAAGAATTAATGCAAACATTTGAGGGGAAGAAGTATTTCACTTGTGTAGATTTGAGTTCCAGTTTTTGGCAAGTGCCACTTATGTACGAAGATAGACCATTTACAGCTTTTAGTCATAAATATAACCTTTATCAATTTTGTAGAACACCTTATGGGTTAAAGAGTAGTTCAGCAGCTTTAATTAGGGCTTTAAACATCGCATTAGGGGATGACACAGGAGAGTTTGTAACCATTTACATAGATGATATGGTAATTAGTTCACGCAGTTTTGAGGAGCATCTACGTCATTTAAATATAGTTTTTCAGAAGTTAGATCAGGCAGGGTTCACTTTGAAGCTGTCTAAGTCGTCATTCTGTCAGTCAGAAGTGACATTTTTAGGTCATAGAGTGTCGAGTAGAGGTGTGACACCATAGGAAGGTAGGGTTAGCATGTGTGGACAGTAGCAACAGGGCATCGTTACAGACACTGAGAAATATGCTAGGTAGAGCAACGTGATGACGTTCATTTAAAGGGAGCCACTTGCAAGGTTGGAAGCAGGTGACACAGAAACATTTATAGTTTCCAAACGTATTGGGAAAACAGCATATGTGCTGGAGAATAGTGAGGGAAACAGATTATACGGAACGTATAATATACATAGTCTACGAAAGTATGTGTCATAAAGTGAGGATGTTTAGCTGGAGAGCCAGCCTATCAAATGAGTAAGTGTGGTATTTGGTGCGTGGGAGGATCTGGTCTTAAGGCAGGCGTATCAGAAGTCACACAGGGGGGTAGTATGTAAGTAAATGAGAGTTTTTAAGGTACAGGGAAATATGACGGGATTGTCGGATGCTGTTGAGCACTAAATTGTCTCGATGCACCAAGGCCATTTTTGGCAGCGCTGATGGGTTCCCATTTATCTCCAAGAGATGGGGGAGCGCTTGAATAGGGCTTGTTAGCTTAAGGCGTCCACGAGATAAAAGATGGGCCATCAGAATGCGAGACAGTCCTTCATGAAACTCATACATATCAGCACACGTGATTTCTGTTTACGGCCTCGCCATGTAAGATTTGTAAGTGTGTAATTTAAGATAATTTGTACAATGGTATTATTTGTGTGAGGAGAAATGGTCTGTGTTGAGAACTAGTATTAAGTAGAATATGGTTAACGGGAACTTAACAAGACAGGGCGATTACGGCACAGAAATATTTGGTGTTATATGTAATGCGCATTTACTGTTTTTTTTTTCAGAAGTCAATATTAATTTAATCTACTTCAAAGAGAGATTAAGTATTATGGTCACGAGGCGCTGCCACAATAGTGTGCTCAGTGATAAGTGGAATTAAATGTCACCATAAGGAGGGGACCTCCAGTGAAATTAGGAAGTTCTATGGTGATATAAATATATCAGAACACCTTCAATGCGTGTGATATGACATCATAAATACATAGTGCTCACACATTAATTATGTCTATTTCTCCAACATAGAGAAATTTGAGAGGCGGAAATATCCGTGGAACACTATTCCATATGTAAAACATTGGACTGGTTGCAAAGTGCAATCCATAGTGACAACAAACTTTGACGCAAAGTGCGTGAAGAAAAAATATGAGTGTATATATCTGTAATTTAGGGTGATTTCATTTATGTAATATGTATTTTGGATGGGGTTTATTAACGTGTCTGGGATAATCGGATAATGGACCGTCGTCACGGTAAATCATCCGATGATCCGAGGCGAATATGTAACGTGTTTTTCGAGGGGTTTTATGCAACTGGCATAAGTCAGTAGGAAGCCATTCTATATTTATTTACGCGGCAAATTGTTCAGCCAAGAGAATTTTTCATGGTAATTTATTATTATTATTAATTTATTATAATTATTATTAAGGTATTTTCGGAGCATTTTATAAAAATTATTAACATTCAGATAGGTTTTCTATGTCTTAGAAAACGCTATCAAGCAAATTATTACGAACGACAATATTATAGAAAATTATGTGATTACGGAATTTTACGGAGTTTTGTCAGTTAGGGTATTTGAGAGACATGACTCACTGGGAATTCGAATACAAGCTGATTCCTGTCGAGAAGTATTACGTAAGGCTGGGTCGCAAGGTCTAGAAAAGACGAATTGTTGGAACGGAAATCGACTTCTCCCTCTCGCGCGCCGAGTATAATGAGGCAGAGGAGGGGAACTGGCGGCGTGCTCAGCCAATCAGTGAGGACGACGTAAGCTAGATGTCGGTACCATGGTGGGGGAGCCAACGTGTGGATATATCGTTCGACGCGCCGTGAAACGAGGTCTATCTGTGAAATACTTGCGGAGTATGGTTATACGCGGGGGACGCTCCGATGTTCGGTGGAACGGACAATCTGTGTAGAACTTGCAGAGTACGGTCGCAAGTGCGTGTCGCTCCGATGTTCAGGGGAGTTAGCGACGAACTTTTGTAAAACTTGGTTGTACGAGTGTTTGGGTCCGAGGTACGGACCATAGAATTATCTAATCTACCAGAATATCATCAAATTCCGACGGAGATGACGACGTCCAGGAGACTGTGGGAAGCTCACGGCATCAGCAAGTACGAGGGAAATGCCTTGGCAATTTCCAATGGTAAGCGCAAATGACGCAGAAATACGCAATCTCTCATTTTTCTTTGTTTTACATTTCATATTTCAGTAACTTCATAGCTTGGAAATAAGAGTAAAATCAATTTATCAGACTCCGTTTTCACGTAATTTTCTATCGGTAATATTCAAATCACAACGCTCCAATTTAAATTTTGTACTTATTATTATTATTAATTTTGCTATACTTGTTTTATATAATAAATTCATTTCTTTTACAATACAATCTTTGCTTTCAGTAGGTAGCATTAGATATAGACCAATTCCTTCTCCTGATACAATTGTTTGTTGGGTTAATGATCAAATCATACCACGATCTGAGTGAATAGTGTCTTGAAGGTGTTCTGCCAGAGCTAGACGTTGTTAAATACAAATTTAGATTTCAACATTGCATTGAGGTCTTGGCGCCCATTAAAACAACATAGCTTAGGCAAAGGTAAACAGTTACATTTATCACCCAACAGTTAGGGGCTAGCAAAACGTTTCACTATGAATATGAAAAGTATTTGGTGATGGTGTTTCTGGACATGTAGAAGGCATATGATAGTTTGGATAGAGGAATGGTGTGGGAAAACCTATAGAAAAAGTGAGTAAAAAACAAACTGTGGCTAGAATAAAGGAGATGTACCAAGGAAGTGTGAGCTGTGTGAGAGTTGGGGGAGAGAAGTTAGATTAGTTAAAACAGAAGAGTGGGTTGAAGCAAGGGAGTGCAATCTCCACTGCTTTTCATCTCTGTGATGGATGAGGTAATGGTAGAAGTGGCAGCACAAATAGGAGAAGAACATAATGAGAGCAAATAGGATAAGAACTGATGAGAGCAATGGTGTTTGCAGACGATCTAATGATATAGGGCAACGGAGAGGCAGAAATACAAGAAAGGTTGAATGTATGCGTTGAGACAGTAAAACAGTATGTGTTCCGTACTCAGAATATTAATTATAGAGGGGTTAAAACCAAAACCAAACTTTATTTCTTGTGAGCGTATTCCAACATATTTTTTAAAACAACTCCAACAAAAAGTTATTGCCTCACGACATGCAATTGTCTTTATTTTTTTCTAAAAAGAAAGGCTTTGCCGTAACTCTGATGATACCAATCCCTAAAATACATAAATACAATAGAAATCAAATGTTTCCTAACTTCCTCCCCACTTTGCAAATTTTGCTTTACACTAATAAAATTGCAACACAATGAAAAACATTTAACTTTACACAAAACATTCACACCTCCTTCACTTGACACTGATGTTATACAGTATTGTTCACAAGTCCAAAAGTTTTGGTGTTTTGACTATGTAGCATCTTTGCTAGCCCACACGTTGAGCGTACAAGTGTAATGTTAATTAATGCCCCATATTGGTAGCGACAAATGTAACGGTTTGGCTGCTCCAAACTGTTGGGTGATAAATGTAACTGTTGACCTTTGCCTAAGCTATGTTGTTTTAATGGGCGCCAAGACCTCAATGCAATGCTGAAATCTAAATTTGTATTTAACAACGTCTAGCTCTGGTAAAACACCTTCAAGAATCTATTCACTCAGATCGTGGTATGATTTGATCATTAACCCAACAAACAATTGTATCAGGAGAAGGAATTGGTCTATATCTAATGCTACCTACTGAAAGCAAAGATTGCATTGTAAAAGAAATGAATTTATTATATAAAACAAGTATAGCAAAATTAATAATAATAATAAGTATAAAATTTAAATTGGAGCGTTGCGATTTTAATATTACCGATAGAAAATTACGTGAAAACGGAGTCTGATAAATTATTGATTTTACTCTTATTACCAAGCTGTGAAGTTACTGAAATATGAAATATAAAACAAAGAAAAATGAGAGATTGCGTATTTCTGCGTCATTTGCGCTTGAAATGAAAATCCACTGCCTGCTTCCAGTCTCCGACCGGGTCAGGAATGGAATGAATGAAGCCCCTATCTAGCGGCGAGGATATGAACTGTGCCGGCTGCCGAGGCCTGACGCACTCCTCTGGGGCAATGATTAAATGAATGACAGATGAAATGAAATGATAAGGGAGAGTGTTGCTGGAATGAAATTGTGACAGGGAAAACCGGAGTACCCGGAGAAAAACCTGTCTGCCTCCGTTTTGTCCAGCACAGATCTCACATGGAGTGACCGGGATTTGAACCACGGACCCAGCGGTGAGAGGCCAGCGTGCTGCCGCCTAAGCCACGGAGGCTTTTTCGTCATTTGCGCTTACCACTGGAAATTGCTAAAGCATTTCCCTCGTACTGGATGATGCTGTGTGCTTCCCACAGTCTCCTGGACATCGACATCTTCTTCGTTATTTGATGATATTCTGGTAGATTAGATAATTCTATGGTCCGTACATCGGACCCAAACACTCGTACAACCACACTGGTTAAGTTTTACAAAAGTTAGTCCTCCACTCCACGGAACATCGGAGCGACTTCCGCGTGCAACCGTACTCGTTAAGTTCTACACCTATAGTCCTCGTTCCACGGCGCGTCGAATGATATATGCACCTGTCGGCTCCCCCACTCTTCAGCCAACTTCTAGTTACGTGGTCTCCACTGATTGGCTGAGCACCCCGCTACTTCCCCTCCTCTGGCTCATTACACACGGCGCGCGAGAGGGAGAAGTCGTTTTCCGTTCCATATATCCGCCTTTCCTTGACGCTGCGACCCAGGATTGCGTCATGCTTTCCGACAAGATTAAGCCTGTACTTGAATTCCCAGTGAGTCACGTCTCTCGATATACGCTAACTGACGAAACTCCGTTAAATTCCGTAATCACATAACTTTCTATGATATTGTCGTTCGTAATAATTTGCTTGATAGCGTTTCCTAAGACATAGAAAACCTATCTGTATGCTTATAATTTTTATAAAATGCTCCGAAAATATCTTAATAATAATTATAATAAATTAATAATAATAATAATAAATTAACATGAAAAATTATCTTGGCTGAACAATTTGTCGCGTAAATAAATATAGAATGGCTTCCTACTGACTTATGCCAGTTGCATAAAAACCCCTCGAAAAACACGTTACATATTCGCCTCGGATCATCGGATGATTTACCGTGACGACGGTCCATTATCCGATTATCCCAGACACGTTAATAAACCCCATCCAAAATACATATTACATAAATGAGATCACCCTAAATTACAGATATATACACTCATAATTTTTCTTCACGCACTTTGCGTCAAAGTTTGTTGTCACTATGGATTGCACTTTGCAACCAGTCCAATGTTTTACATATAGAATAGTGTTCCACGGATATTTCCGCCTCTCAAATTTCTCTATGTTGGAGAAATAGACATAATTAATGTGTGAGCACTATGTATTTATGATGTCATATCACATGCATTGAAGGTGTTCTGATATATTTATATCTCCATAGAACTTCCTAATTTCACTGGAGGTTCCTTCCTTATTGTGAAATTAATCCCACTTATCACTGAGCACACGATCACACTATTGTGGCAGCGCCTCGTGACCATAATACTTAATCTCTCTTTAAAGTAGATTAAATTAATATTGACTTCTGAAAAAAAAAAAAACAGTAAATGCGCATTACATATAACACCAAATATTTCTGTGCCGTAATCGCCCTGTCTTGTTAAGTTCCCGTAGACCATATTCTACTTAATACTAGTTCTCAACACAGACCATTTCTCATCACACAAATAATACCTTTGTACAAATTACCTTAAATTACACACTTACAAATCTTACATGGCGAGGCCGTAAACAGAAATCACGTGTGCTGATATGTATGAGTTTCATGAAGGACTGTCTCGCCTTCTGATGGCCCATCTTTTATCTCGTGGACGCCTTAAGCTAACAAGCCCTATACAAGCGCTCCCCCATCTCTTGGAGATAAATGGGAACCCATCAGCGCTGCCAAAATGGCCTTGGTGCATCGAGACAATTTAGTGCTCAACAGCATCCGACAATCCCGTCATATTTCCCTGTACCTTAAAAACTCTCATTTACTTACATACTACCCCCCTGTGTGACTTCTGATACGCCTGCCTGGAAGACCATCTCCTCCCACGCACCAAATACCTCACTTACTCATTTGATAGGCTGGCTTGCCAGCTAAACATCCTCACTTTATGACACATACTTTCGGAGACAATGTATATTATACGTCTCGTATAATCTGTTTCCCTCACTATTCTCCAGCACATATGCTGTTTTCCCAATACGTTTGGAAACTATAAATGTTTCTGCGTCACCTGCTTCCAACCTTGCAAGTGGCTCCCTTTAAATGAACGTCACCACGTTGCTCCACTAGCATATTTCTCAGTGTCTGTAATGATGCCCTGTTGCTACTGCCCACACCTGCTAACCCTACTTTCCTCTGGTGTCACACCTCTACTCGACACTCTATGACCTAAAAATGTCACTTCTGACTGACAGAATGACGACTTAGACAGCTTCAAAGTGAACCCTGCCTGATCTAACTTCTGAAAAACTATATTTAAATGACGTAGATGCTCCTCAAAACTGCGTGAACTAATTACCATATCATCAATGTAAATGGTTACAAACTCTCCTGTGTCATCCCCTAATGCGATGTTTAAAGCCCTAATTAAAGCTTCTGAACTACTCTTTAACCCATAAGGTGTTCTACAAAATTGATAAAGGTTATATTTATGACTAAAAGCTGTAAATGGTCTATCTTCGTACATAAGTGGCACTTGCCAAAAACTGGAACTCAAATCTACACAAGTGAAATACTTCTTCCCCTCAAATGTTTGCATTAATTCCTCTATTGACATAGATTTCAGCTGATCTGAACTAATTCTACTGTTAACTAAACGAGCGTCTAAACAAATACGAACTGTGCCGTCGGTCTTGGGTACCGTGATCAAAGAATTAACATACGGACTGTTAGAGGGCTGAATAATCCCATCTTCAAGCATCTGATTAATTTGTGCCTCAACTGCACTCTGATAAGCCAAAGGTACAGGATATCTATGTCCTGTGAATACTAACCTATCAATAACGTTCAATGAATGTGTATAGCAATTGGCCATACCAATGCGATCCTCAAAAACTCTCCTATTACACAATAACACATCATAGAGCCGAACACACTGTTCATCCTCTATATTTCCCTGAAATGCAGCATCACGTAACGAGTCCTTTAGACTACCGTTCGTAATCACACTGCCCACAAAACATGGAGAACCCCGCTCTACGGCTGGCGATATCTCATTTAAAGTACAAATCACCCCTACAACACTACTCCTCTGAATATGGTCATTGAACGCTACTTCTACTTCAGAATCTCCCCATTTAAATTTCAAACTCCCTACATCATAACATAAGTTACCAGACACTCTACTTAGCCACTCTGAACCCAAGATAACACTGAATACTAAATTTGGAATTACAAGTCAAATCTGCTTCTCTACATGATTATTAATTTTAATGTCTACTAAAACTTGCTTAGAAATTACTTTAGACCTCTTCCCAACAGCTGTGATAACAAAAGTGCTTTTAATTGGCATCTCCTCAAAATTTACTCCAGTTCCTTTCATTTTATCATAAAATGCACTACTTATGCAACTCTTCATACAACCGCTATCAATTAAAACATCTGTGTACGCCTCGGACACATTAAATTTAACTATGGGGCTCTTACTAACCACTTCCTGAATAATACCTTCATCATTTAGTTCATGTAATAATTCATTTCTTACATTTAGGTCATAGGGTTCCTGTATAATTGTATGGACAGGGCATGCTACAGACTGAGATTCTGACCTTACTTCGCAGCCTGGTTCGCGTTTAAAGAACCGTTACAGCTGGCCGTAGTACTACTAACTACTGAACTGGTCTGGTTGTTCTGGGCTGTGTTGTCATTGTTTGGCTGTATATTACTACCACTAGGCTGTCCTCTTCCTTGACCCCTATTCTGGTTGTAATTATTGTCATTATAATTTCTCCCTTGATTTCCCCTGAAATCATTGTTTCTCCCTTGATTTCCCCTGTAATCATTGTTCCTCCCTTGATTTCCCCTGAAATCATTGTTCCTCCCTTTCCTCTGTTCTGATTTAGCTGATTATTATTATTTCTACTTTGAGCGTTGGCTCCTTCGCCACTGTTCCCTTGAACTTCTTGATGCCTGGCTTCATTAGGTCTATTATTATTATTACCCTGGTTCCGATTGAAATTGTCCTCATAACCCCCTCTCCCTAGTGCATCAAATGTGCTTAACAAATTTTCTACTTGTGATATAGTCTTTACATTCTGGATACAAGCAGCCTCCTTGATCCTATAGGGAAAGTGCCTAAGTAGCAACCTTACCACATCACTTTCCTCCTTCAAGCCATCCAGATATTTACACACTAATACCTGCCCTAAAAAGTATTCGGTCATGGTGGAGCTTCCTTTAGGGTTATATTTACCACACACTACTCCCTCACGATGCTGCGACTGAATAACCTCATTCCAGAACTTTTCACAGAATTTCATTTTAAAATCATTAATATCAGTAAACTTGTCTCTGTAGACAGCAAACCAATTCCTCGTTTCCCCCACAAACACTTGTTCTAAAATTTCAACTACCTGGCACCACTCAATACTACCATTTTCCAACCTCTCCCCGAATTTATTTTCTATAGTGTTCATGAACTCCATTGGGCACCCCTGTCGATTGCTGAACTTACCCAGTTCTACCTCCCTGTGTGTGCTATTCACAAAAACTGGCCTATTCTGACTATTTTCTTGCCTGATCCTAGCTTTTAATTTTAATTCTAATTCTGCGATTTTCTCCTCAGCCTTCCTCTCAATACTGTTTACTGTTAATTTAATGTTTCCTTCTGATTCTTCTACTTTATCATATAGCTTTGCTTGTTTCTCCTCAATCTTGCTAATGCTCTCTCTATTACTCTCTCTTAAATCATTTACTTCTGCAACTATTTGCGAGTGGACTTCAAATCAAATCAAAATCACTTTATTTGCAATGAGGTGTCAACCTCGGTGGCAAATGAGGTACATAATTTACAAACACTACACAATATTAAAAGAATACAGTAACTTAATGTACAAACACTACACAATATTAAAAGAATAAAGTAACAAACACCCAAAAGAATACAGTAACTTAATGTACAAACACTACACAATATTAAAAGAATAAAGTAACAAACACCCAAAAGAATACAGTAACAAACACTACACAATATTAAAAGAATACAGTAACTTAATGTACTATTCACACATTGATTGAACTCCCCTCTCACAACTGCTGTAGGAATTACATAGCACGTATAATGTTTCTAGGAATACAGCACTAAGTTATACCACTTCTTTCTTTTCCCTGGTTTTGTCTATTCTGCTCTTGAATAACTGGACTGATTTTGGAAAGGGATCAAACACCGCCCCTGGTAAACTGTTCCATTCCTTCACACCCTTCCCAATGAATGAAAATTTACCCCAATCGCTTCTGCTAAAGTGCCGTCCAATTTTGAATTTGTGGTCTGCCCTGCCAATATAATTACTTTCCAATTGGAGCCTCTCACGGATTTACCCCCATGCTTCCTCTCCTGTATATGCTCTATATAACCCTACAAGTCTGTTTTTCTCCCTTCTCTTACTTAATGTTTCCCACCCAAGCTTCTCTAACATATCTGATACACTGCTTCTTCTCCTAAAATCCCCTATCACAAATCTTGCTGCTTTCCTTTGAACACTCTCAATTTCTTTTATTAGGTATTCCTGGTGCGGATCCCATACACTGCTTGCATATTCCAATATTGGACGAACCAAACTTAGGTAACTTTTCTCTCTTATTTCTTTGTTGCATCTTCTAAGTAGTCGCATAATGACATGCAACGATCTGTATGCTTTCCCAACAATGTCTCCAACATGGCCCTTCCAGTGCAATTTACTATCAAATCTCACACCTAAGTATTTGCACTTGTCATCTTTTGGTACGATTACCCCATCCAATGTATATTGAAATTCAGTTTTTAATCTCTTGTTTGTGAATATTGTGACAGTTGATTTACCTCCGTTAACCTTCATGTGGTTCTCTTCAACCCAATGTTGGATACTGTCGAGGTCCCTTTGTAATATTTTACAATCCTCTATATTATTTATTTCCCTATAGATGATAATGTCATCTGCATACAATCTTATTTTTGAAGCTATATTGTTCCCTAAATCATTTGCATATATTAGGAAAAGCAATGGACCAATTTTACTACCCTGTGGAATTCCCTTCTTAACTTTCTCTTCCTGTGATACGTAATTCCCTACTCTGACTCTCTGAACCCTTGAATTTAGAAATGTTCCTATCCAACGTACAACCCTCGAGTCCAATCCCATTCTCTCCACTTTCTTTAATAATACTCCATGTTCCACTCTGTCAAAAGCTTTGGAAAGGTCTATAGCTATGCAGTCCAACTGTCCCCCTAGATCCAACCGATCTGATATGTCCTGCTGAAATCCCACCAGTTGTGCCTCACAAGAAAATTTCTTTCTAAATCCATACTGGCTCCTCAGAAACCAATTTTTATCTTCACATACCCCTCTAATATATTTTACTATTAAAATCTCCAAGATTTTACAAACTACACTGGTCAGACTTACTGGTCTGTAGTTCTCAGGTTTACTTCTATCTCCCTTTCCTTTATAAATTGGTATTATTATAGATTCCTTCCATTCCTTTGGTATTCTACTATTGTTCATGACATAGTCGAAAAGAAACTTTAAATAAGGCACTATGTACCACCCCATTGCCTTTATTAATTCCCCAGTAATTTGATCACACCCTGCTGCTTTTCCTTGCTGAAGCAGTTTGATTTCTCTAAAAATATCCTCATTTGTAAAGGTGAAGCTTCTTGTGTCCTTATGTGTTTCACCCTCTCCGGTCTCATTTACGGTTTCCAACTCCTGACAATCTTTCACTGAATCTATGAATTCCCTACTAAATAGGTTTGCTTTCTCATTATCTGCAAATAAATGCTCACCCTCTTCTCCCTCCATTGTGGGAATGTGGATTCCGTTTCCCTTTTGGTTTTTAATATATGAATACAGCTTTTTCCATTTCCCTATGTGGTCTTTACCCTCATGAAGTATGCCATTCATGTAATTTTCCTTTGCTTCCTTTTTCAACCTATTGAGCTCCTTTATTAGCTGCTTTCTGGTTTCTCTGTTTCCCCTGCCCTCTTTGATTTGACTGTTTACCATTCTACATTTCCTTTTTAATTTTCGTATGTCCTTTGTATAGTAAACAGGGTCTGAGGTTGTTTTTCCCTTCTTGAAAATGAAAATCCACAGCCTGCTTCCAGTCTCCGACCGGGTCAGGAATGGAATGAATGAAGCCCCTATCTAGCGGCGAGGATATGGACTGTGCCGGCTGCCGAGGCCTGACGCACTCCTCCGGGGCAATGATTAAATGAATGACAGATGAAATGAAATGATAGTGGAGAGTGTTGCTGGAATGAAATTTTGACAGGGAAAACCGGAGTACCCGGAGAAAAACCTGTCTGCCTCCGTTTTGTCCAGCACAGATCTCACATGGAGTGACCGGGATTTGAACCACGGGCCCAGCGGTGAGAGGCCGGCGTGCTACCGCCTAAGCCACGGAGGCTTGTTTTTCCCTTCTTAATAGGTACAAATATCTTCTCACCCTCCCAAATGATTTCCTTAAAATTTGCCCAGAGTGTATCCACATTACTCCCTTCACTTATCCAAGAATTAAATTTTGATTTCAGGTAAGCTCCAAATTCATCGAATTTAGTTTTTCTGTATAATTTCTTGTCCTGTGTGACCCTCCTATTAAGCCTTTTTGGTACCAGACCAACGTCCATTATTGCAGCCTTATGGTCACCTATTCCTTCAATTACGTGGGTTTTATCAACAAGTTCCCCTGGTTTTATCAGGAATACATCCAGCAAATTGCTGAGTCTAGTTGGTGCTTGCACTACTTGTGTAAATCCTCCCTCCCAAACTAATTTATTTGCAAGTTTCTGTTCATGGGCTTCTGTTGCAGCTCCATTCCAATCAACTTCTGGCAAGTTTAAATCCCCCCCAATTATTATCATGTCATTATTGTTTTTATGAGTGTAATCTATTAGTTTCTCAAATATTTCCATGTCTCTTTTCTCTCTCCCAGGCCTATATATTCCTATAATTCCCACCTCCTTCATATTGTCACAAACTAATTTTATCCCTAATATTTCATCCTTTTCGTCGGTAAACCATTCATGTGAGCAGTAAGTTTCCTTCACCAGTATAAGCACCCCCCCTCCCTTCTTATTTCCTCGGTCTCTACGATAGACTACATACCCTTCTGGGAATACTTCTCTATTTCCTACCCCTTCTCTCAGCCATGATTCCACTCCTATCGCCACATCAATTTCATATGCTTCCATTGCTGTACTGAGTTTTATTTGCTTGTTTACTACACTTTGACAGTTTACCAAGAGCAATCTTAGACCCCCCTCCCCCTTCAAATTTTGATGTTGTGGGTGTGCAATTAGTAATCCCTTGCTCCCCTGACTCGAGTCCTGTTTTTCGTGGTACTGATTTACTGTATCTTTTCCAGTGGACTCATTTACGCCCCCCATTTTCTGAATTAGTTTCCCGAAAGCATTTTCTTAGATATCCTATTCAGCAGTTTACCGAACTTAGAGGTTCCTTTCCTATTGAGGTGTAACCCATCTGTACTAAAATCATAGTCATTAAGCCATCCATTTGCATCGACAAAAATGACGTCTCCATTGCGACACAGCCAGTCTAGTGTGGAATTTACAGCATCCACATAGCGGTAGTCGACATCATTCCTATATAACACTCCACTGAGACAAAGCTTTGTCTCCGGAAACTTCACTTTTACTGTCGCAATAAGAGTATCAGCCTCGGCCATTATATCACTGGGTGTTGTTGAGTTTAGAATGTCGTTTGTACCAACGTGGATAATTAACGTCTCGGGTGTTTCCTTTATTTTATTACTGTTCACATGTGCTGTCAGTTGTCCCACTTGCATGCCCGGATAGCAATATGTGATTCCTTCTTCAATTTCAGGCCCAACATTCCTCACCATTGAATCACCTATTATTACCGTACGGGCGGCATGTTTACGCTTCGATCGCCGACGGGATTTCCTTTGACTTTCCGAAACCATAGGAAGGTTACATTCTGTGTTGACTACGTCATCTTCTGACCCTAAGATCTGAAATCTATTCGCTGTTGCGATGCCTTTATGTGAAGATCCATTGCCTGTTACATGAGGCCTGGTATGCCTAAGATTTTTTGACTTAACCTCTGTATAATCCCTACCATGTTCTCCCGGTATCTTAATATTTGCCCTACCTTCCTTTAAGCCCTTCAGTTCCAGGAGAGCATTTTCTAAATCAATTGATATCATCTTGATTATTTCGTCTTTTGAGAATAGCTCGAGCTCCAGAGATTTTATTCTGAACCGTAGATGCGATGCGGTCGAAGTGAGGTTATCTGAAACTTCATCGTCTTCCGAATTTGGCACTTCACTTGCGAACGCATTCTTAAACACGCATGTTTCACAAACTTCAAGACTGGCCCTACTATCGTTTTTACATCCATTACACATCACACACACGTTATTTTCGAGCTTTTCGCTCGGAGAAAAATCTCGACCGTTAACCGCCATGTTCTAGGACCCCCCAGCTGTTCCTTAACCTCTTTAGTTGCTACCTGAATTTTGTCAATTTCTCCCCCCAATTGCTTTTTGACCTGCTGTGTTTCCAGTTGCACTAGTTCTTTTAAATTTTCAGCCTGTGTACTGATTCTAATTTCTAACTCCTCCTGTACTTTTCCTAATTTCTTGTCTACATCTGCAATGATCTCTTTAACCTTCTCTTCCATTACTCCTCTGATTTCTCCTCTAATCTGCTCCATTTTCACACTAATTTCCTTGTTGTTCTTATCTAATTTTGCATTATTCTGTTCTAATTTTTTATTTAAAGCTTCTGTACTTTCTTTATTTCCCCTACTGTTTTGTTCTAATTTTGCATTATTCTGTTCTAATTTTGCATTTAAAGCTTCTGTACTTTCTTTATTTTCCCTACTGTTTTGTTCTAATTTTGCATTATTCTGTTCTAATTTTGCATTATTCTGTTCTAATTTTGCATTTAAGGCTTCTGTACTTTCTTTATTTTCCCTACTGTTTTGTTCTAATTTTGCATTATTCTGTTCTAATTTTGCATTTAAGGCATCACTACTAACTTTGTTCTGATACATGAACTCGAGAAGTAAAGTTTTTAATTCTGGTTGGCCGCCTACACTCCCCGTTTCAGTATCGGGATTTACCTCCGCTACCCCGGTACTACCATCACTCGACATACTGCTCGTATCATCACTCTCCAGTTGATGACCACTACGTAACCTCATCTGTCTTTCTTTCTCATCCCCCATAATGATATACACTGATAAAGACAAATAACCCCCAAAATACAGGCACAGAAATATATACCCTTCTCCTTCCACAAATGTTATTAGGTTTTCAGCCCCAAGTTGTCGGCGACAATTGTAGCAGTTTTTAACTTTGCTCCACGTTGAGCGTACAAATGTAGCAGTTTTGCTAGCCCACACGTTGAGCGACAAGTGTAGCGGTTATTAATGCCCCATGTTGGTAGCGACAATTGTAACGGTTTGTCTGCCCCTAACTGTTGGGAGATAATGGGAGATAAATGTAACTGTTTACCTTTGCCTAAGCTATGTTGTTTTAATGGGCGCCAAGACCTCAACGCAATGTTGAAATCTAAATTTGTATTTAACAACGTCTAGCTCTGGCAGAACACCTTCAAGACTCTATTCACTCAGATCGTGGTATGATTTGATCATTAACCCAACAAACAATTGTATCAGGAGAAGGAATTGGTCTATATCTAATGCTACCTACTGAAAGCAAAGATTGCATTGTAAAAGAAATGAATTTATTATATAAAACAAGAATAGCAAAATTAATAATAATAATAAGTTTAAAATTTAAATTGGAGCGTTGCGATTTTAATATTACCGATAGAAAATTACGTGAAAACGGAGTCTGATAAATTATTGATTTTACTCATATTACCAAGCTATGAAGTTACTGAAATATGAAATATAAAACAAAGAGAAATGAGAGATTGCGTATTTCTGCGTCATTCGCGCTTACCACTGGAAATTTCCAAAGCATTTCCCTCGTACTGGATGATGCTGTGTGCTTCCCACAGTCTCCTGGACGTCGTCATCTCCGCCGATATTTGATGATATACTTGTAGATTTTGTTACTTTATTGTCCTAACAACGGAGCCATACCCTCGTACAACCACACTGGTTAAGTTTTAAACAGATAGTTCTCCACTCCACGGAACATCGGAGCGACACACACTTGCAACCGAACTAGTCAAGTCTTTCACAGATTCTTCCCGCTCCACGGCGCGTCGAACGATATATGCACCTGTCGGCTCCCCCACTCTTCAGCCGACTTCTAGCTTACGTGGTCTCCACTGATTGGCTGCTCCCCACTACTTCCCCTTCTCTGGCTCATTACACACGGCGCGCGAATGATGAAGTCGATTTCCGTTCCAACCATCCGCCTTTTCTTGACGCTGCAACCCAAGCTTGCGTAGTACTTCTTGACAAGAGTCAGCATGTATCTGAATTTCCAGTGAGTCATGTCTCTCATAATATCCTAACTGACGAAACTCCGTAAAATTCCGTAATCACATAATTTTCTATGATATTGTCGTTCGTAATAATTTGCTTGATAGCGTTTTCTAAGACATAGAAAACCTATCTGTATGCTTATAATTTTTATAAAATGCTCCGAAAATATCTTAATAATAATTATAATAAATTAATAATAATAATAAATTAACATGAAAAATTCTCTTGGCTGAACAATTTGCCGGGTAAATAAATATAGAATGGCTTCCTACTGACTTATGCCAGTGGCAGAAAAACCCCTTGAAAAACACGTTACAATACTTTTAATTGAAATCCACCATGTGCTCTCGTAAATAATCTGCGTGTCTGCGTTCTTTCCTTACTATACTGTTTTAGCTCCTCCATCTTAATGAATGTCCTGTCATGGTCGCCAAAAATGTTCCGTACTCGGAATATTAATTATAGAGGGGTTAAAACCAAAACCAAACTTTACTTCTTGTGAGCGTTTTCCAACATATTTTTTAAAACAACTCCAACAAAAAATTATTGCCTCACAACATGCAATTGTCTTTTTTTTTCTTCCAAAAAGATAGGCTGTGCCGGAACTCTGATGATACCAATCTCTAAAATACAAAAATACCATAGAAATCAAATGTTTTCTAACAGTATGGTTTGAAATTTAATGCAAAGAAGTGTGGTTGGTTTGGTTGGTTCCTCAGTTTAGGGGCTGCGACAACACTGTCATGTAGCCCCGTGTACTTTGGGTGTGTGTAGAATCTGTCTGATAACCGGTGTTAATTGTGATGACTGTACTAGTGTATCTGTTTTAATTCAAGTAAGGACTGCAGACATTCAATTTTTACAAGTAGTTCCTACTTTTGCCGCCAAACGCCACCGTCAACGACCAACTAGTTCAGAAGTTAGTTACCAGATGCCACCACAGTCGGCTCTTGACGACGAATGCAGGAACCTAAGAACGTTAGTCAAATGTTTAGCCTATATATAATTTATCTTCACACACGTGTAATTAGTGGAAGGTTCTTTAACATGCCATAAATCTATGACATGGGACCGCCGGCTTTACTTCCTCTCCGAAGGAAGACATACTGAGGGATTTTTAACGTTCTTAAAAAATCCGAAGACTTCGGCCGGGTTTGAACCCGCGATCTTGGGCATAGAAGCTCAGCATGCTACCAACTACGCCACTGAAGCCGCTAAACAAAGAAGTGTGAAACGATGGTGACAATGAGAAATAGTGAAAGAGTAACAACAGATATAATGATAGGAGGAAAGATACTAAAGAAGGTGGATAGTTTCAAGTATCTAGGAAGTGTAATAGAAGTAAGTGGTAGAAATGACAAGGAGATCAGTGAGAGAGGAAGGCAAGCCCAAGGATTCCTGCAGAGTGTGGGAGATCTGTTATGGAGCAGGAACGTACCCCAGAAGAGCACACGTGTATTGTATCAAACGTATTATGTCCCAATACTCACCTACGCATCAGAAACGTGAGTTATGAAGAAGAGACAGGTGAGCAGGATCCAGGCTTCAAAATGAAATTTCAAAGGAGCAGATTAGGAACAACAAGACGGGATAGAGTAAGAAATGAGAGGGAGATTGTGGAAGAGAAACCCTTACAAGAGATCATAGAGAAGTCAAGAATGAGTTGGTAAGGACATGTTAGGAGAATGCAGGATGGCAGGACACCAAGGACGATGCATGAGATGGACCATCTGACGCTGTGGCATATCCACAAATGAAGTCTACGACAAGCGGTAGACTAGTCAAAACACCAAAACGTTTGGAAATGGAGAGCGAGAGACCAAGAGGAAGGCCGAGAGATAGATGGATTGTGGTTAGGGGAAGGAAGGAGTGCAGAAAAGCGGAGAGGAGTGGGACAGAGTAAAGAGTGAAAGGTGGTAGGAGGATAGAAAATTATGGAGAGGCTTATGTTCCAAGCAGACCCAGCCAGGGGCTGGAAACTGTAGAAGATGGTGATGACTACCACTAGCGTAAGAAAGAATGATTGTATTGAAAAGTTGAAAAAAGCCTAAATATACACTGCCCTTCCAAAACAAGCGCACTCTTCATGTTGGTAGAAAGCTTAGTCAAATTCCACATTACAATTACCATTCTTCTTCTTCTTCTTCTTCTTCCTAGCATTACTCCCTTGCGGGGTCTGCTACTTTGCTACATCTCCTCCACTTCTTTCGGTCGTTGACATCTTCTGGTGTTAGACCAACAGCGTGCATGTCAGCCCTGATGTTGTCAGTCCACCGCTTTGCAGGTTTTCCACGTGGTCTTGTTCCACCTGGGTTGATGTGGAGTGCTCTTTTGGCAACTGAGTTGTTCTGTCTTCTCATGACGTGACCGTACCTGCGTAGACGAGCCTCCCTCACCTTCTCGACAATTGGTGCAACACCAAATCTTCGCCGGACGTCTGTGTTCCTTGCGTGGTCAAATCGGGTCAGCCCCATCGACCATCGGAGCATCTTCATTTCCATCGTATTCAAAATTTGCTCATGTTGTTTGGTCATAGGGCGACATTCAGTCCCATAGATGGCTGCTGGGCGTACCACAGACTTATAGACCTTTGCCTTTAAATGCAGAGGCATCTTTTTATCACAGAGAACTCCAGTGACTTGTCTCCACTTGAGCCAGGCTGCGTTTACCCTCATCCGAGTATCAAGAGTGGCGTCACAATTTGAAGTGACAGTGGACCCTAAGTACTTAAAATTCATGGTCTTCTGCAGATTTTCTGTGCTGATACTGATGGTACCTCTAGTTTGGGGGCCACATTCCAGGTATTCTGTCTTCTGGATATTGAGGTGTAGTCCATTTTCAGCCAGTCTGTCGTTCCACGTTTGAACCCTGTGCTGGAGTTCAGTGCGGGTTTTTTGGGCAAGTAACACATCATCCGCATACAGAAGGGTCCAGGGATGTGAGGTCTGTATGTCCGCCGTTGCAGTATCCATGCAGAGGATGAATAACAGTGGTGATAGAGCAGAACCCTGATGAACACCCACAGTGATTTCAAAAGGTGGGGAGACTCCAGCTGGACTCCGAACCACACTAGTGGCATTGCGATACAGAAGTTGCACCCAGCTTACATATTCCTCAGGGACTCCATGGCAACGAAGAGCTCGCCAAATGAGATCATGAGGGATACGGTCAAAAGCTTTCTCTAAATCGAGAAATGCCAGGTGTACACTCCGCTGCCTCTCTCTGTGCTTTTCCATTAAAAGGCGTGTGGCATGGACAGCATCGATGGTACTGCATCCCTTAAGAAACCCACACTGGTTGGGTGTTACAGTGACAATATTTCTGAGTCTACAATCAAGCACACGCTCAAATATTTTAAACGTATGACAGAGGAGTCGAATAGGGCGATAAGTTGAGCAGTCACCCACATCACCTTTTCCCTTCCAGATTGGAACTGTTATGCTAGTTGTCCATGCATGGGGAAGTTGGTTCTCAGCAATGATCCGGTTAAAGAGTGTGGCAAGGAATTCTGAGGCAGGCCTTCCTAGAATTTTCCATATTTCCGTCGGTAAGTCATCTGGGCCAGTTGCTTTCCCACTCTTCATCTTGCTAATGGCAAGCATTACTTCCTCGGATGTAATTGGAGGAATGGGTCCTAAGGTAGGATCAGGACTTGCAATTGGTGGGTGTGGAAATTCTTCGTTGCAAATGCCAAAAAAGTAGTCTGCCCAACGTTGGAGGATAGATTGCTGTTCTCGTAGTAGCTTAGCGTTCGCATCCTTGATATGCATGACATGTCCAATGTCCTGAGTTGAACGATTACGGGACTTAGCAAGACGATATACATTGTTTTCTCCTGATGGTGTGTCAAGCTGGTCGTACAGGTCTTGATAATGATTGTCCTTTGCAGCAGCTACTGCTCTTTTTGCTGCTGATTTCAGGTTACGGTATTGCTGGAGGTCAGTATCAAGACGCGAGTTCCACCAAGTCTTGTAGGCCATCTTTTTCTCCCTGATAACTTGCTTGACTTCATCACTCCACCACCAGGTCTGTTTATCAATATTTTCGTCCGGGTATGGTTTTCCCCACAGTTTCTTTCGCCACCTGATGTATCTGTTTCACAGCATCCCTCCACATGCCATCAACTGATTGATCAGACTTCACGGAGAAGTTTGCCAAGGCTGTGACCAACTCATTGCGGTGGGCATTCAATCTCCACCACTTGATACGCTCAGGCCCAGTTTTAGGTTTTGTTTTGGGTCGCTTAACGTTTTTATGAATATCAAGGACAAGCAATCGGTGTTGAGGGGCAACGCTGTCATACGGAATCACTTTGGTATCTGTCACCAGCTTCATATCTTGTTGCCGAACTAGCCAGTAATCGATCAGAGTAGCATGTCCTCCACTGGTATAAGTAGCAAGATGTGTTAGCTTCTTTTTGAAATATGTGTTGGTCACAATCAAGTTATGAGCTTCTGCACAGAAAGTATCCGACATCCGTCATCATTGCGCACACCAAGCCCATGTCCTCCATGGCATCGCATATATCCTTCACGCTGATACCCAACATGTCCATTAAAGTCTCCTCCAAGAATAATGGACTCATCCAGGGGGATTGCTCGAAGGTGGGTATCCAGACTGTTCCAGAATTCATCTTTCTCATTCTCTGTACATCCAGTTTGAGGTGCGTAGCAAGATATAATGTGGGCAGTGATTTCTGTTGAATCAATCTTGATAGACATAAGCCTATCTGACACCCTGTTGACATTGGTGACACTGTTGTGGTAGTGCTGGTCTACGATTATTGCTACACCGTTTCGTGCTGCCCTGGTACCGTGATAGATGAGTTTGTAGCCATCTCCAATTTCTTTCGCCTTTGAACCCCTCCACTTGGTCTCCTGGATGCAGGCAATGTTGACACGCCTGTGTTTAAGCATTTCTGCTAGCTCACGATGTCGGCCAGTCAACGTTCCAATATTGAGGGTAGCGAATCTTAGTCTTAGTTGTTTTGGTTGAACTAACTTCTTTAACCTACCCCGTTCATGAGTAGGTAACCCTCGCTCATTTCTCACGTCACTCGGGCGCAAGTGGCGCGCGTCGCTTTGGGGGAACGCCCTAGCATGTTCCGAATTTAGAAGAGACATAGCCATTGATGCGACAGGAAATACCTCAACCGGCGGGTCGCTTTGTCTGTCGTTGAGGGCATTTTAACGCTACTGCCAGCATATAATTCGGCCGCCCCTAACATGGGGTACAGACGCCGTGTGTAGCCGCCCGCTCCGGGTCAGACGCTACAACTGATATCTACCCCCAAAATGAGGATGATACCTTTTACTCAATTAATCCCGAGCACTGGGCTGCCACATCCGCCATCTACCGAGGATTATCCTCTCCACTGTAACTGCCGTTGAGGTCTTCACCGTAACCCTGGCAAGGGACCCTTACAAGGGACTACCAGCCGGGTCAGCTGGACCAAGTTTTTTTTAAAGAGGTGTTACTCCTCTACCACTCGCCCTTTGTCCTGACTTGTGACAGGCAGAGCCTGGCTTCCCAAACATTGGGTCCAGGTTGGTGGGGTTATTACAATTACCATTCATTTTCCAATATTTATTAATTGGCCAGTATTCTGTGAAAGTTACTGAAGGAGACTCAGCATTGAATAACACCTGGAGGTTTTAGGCAGATTTCATTAGAAATTTTTAAATGCAATTCTACTGTGATCTGATGAAATAATGGTGAACATTCCCGCGCATTTCTTATTCATTTGGCGCCGAAAATGAAAACCATTATTTCGGATTTTAAGTTGCCTTTGCACCTTTGATGCTGATTGAATATCTGAGGGTTGTCTGAGGGTTTCTGAGCCATAGACAACTCCTAATAATGCCTTTAAGTCCTGTGGACTATGCGAAAGCAATAGCATTGGAGAATGATGGCCGTAGAGCCGAAGCATTGAATACGTCTTCCACAAGCGTTTATCAGGCTGGGAAACGTTTTCAGAATCACCATACCATGTGTTTAGAATTTGCTTAGAAATATTCTTTCTCTTATTCTGTAATGAAATGTTGGAAACGAAACTAAATTCTGCTCCCATAAACTGAGATTGCTTTAAGAATATCAAGTGGTATGCTTTTTTGGAGGTCAGTATAGTTAACTAAGAAGTGGAAAGATTTATAGAGAAAACTCCAGATTAGCTTGATTCACTGTTTATTACTCTTTTCTTTTTTCTTTCCAGTCTTAGTGGTGCTCTACCATTCAAGGATTTAGTTGATGCAAAAAGTAAGGATTACATGATAATGTTCATTCCCCAAAATTGGACAGGAATATCCTCAGCTGCAGTGAATCTAGTGAAGAAAATGCTGGACATAAATCCAGCTAAACGGATCAAAGTTGATGATGTCCAACAGGATAAATGGTTGCAGGTAAAAGTGTAGTTTCCATTTGTCATAGAAAATTATCTTTACTTACTTAGCCTTATTTTGTGGACCAGGTTCGATTCCCGGTCAATGAATGTGAGATTTTCGAAGTGAAATGCTATGTCCTATAGTTCAGATTCCACGTAAAAAGGAGGTCCGTGGCTCATGATTGCATGATTAACGGTCACGTAAAAATAAAAGCATCCTTCTTTCCTTCAGTCTTATTTCATAAATTAAAATTTCTCCTCAAAGTTACATGTGGTTAAAGATTGAACCTATCAGCAGGCATAATGTTGGTACTACTGTCATGTATAGGTTACTTAAATTAATATGGAATATTACGTTCTATATATGTGCTAAGTTTAAAACAGTTAGTAGCCCTGGTGACTCGAATTATATGCCTAATTCCATTTCTTGGGGTACACTATGCACATACAAAACTTGTCCAATTGCTAGTATGGACATTTCATAGAGTTACACATTGAACTGGTCAGCATGCATATAATCATGTTGGCAACACTGCTAAGTATGGGTTGCTCAAAATTAATCTAAAATATTAAGAACTACTGTATATATGTGGCAATTTTGGAAGAAATCCATTTGTTAGTAGGGAAGTTACTGTACATGCAGTTAAACATGGAACCTATCAGCACGCATAGAATCATGTTGGCAACACTGTCATGTATGGGCTTCTGAAAATATATCTGAAATATTAAGTGTGTCAATTTTGGAACAGTTTCCATGAATACCTTCTGAGATTTCCAACTTAGAGTATAAATATAAATTGTAGTTTTTCAGCAGTTGGTTGAACTGACATCATTTTCAAATATAGCCTTGAAATATCCTGGTATAGATCTTCACTGATACCAATTTTGGTTTGGATAGTTGTCTAGGCAATGATACGGACACACACATAATCAGAAGGACAGACAGACACACATCTGTCCGGATTGATCTCACGAGTCTACTTTTGATGATATATGAGTCGCAACCAATGGTCATAAGCTGGGCATTTTATGAGTCTACTTTTAAAATCATTTTGGCAAAATGTGAAAAAGTAGGTTAACCTTCTGGCGGTCGCACCGTTGTAAATTTTACAACAGTGGCAATTTTTTACGTATACATGGAAATTCTTTCAGTTCAGAAAAACGGCTGATGCACGTATTCCTTCCTCATTTCTTTCCCCACCATTTTAAGAATGTCTTATTCCACTCACCACCACCACTTAGTCCTCAAGGTCGCCATGAAGGGAGCGTGTCAATTCTGTTGTACATTTTACAACGTGCACCTGCCCATGTAACAATTAGTGATTTAGTGTTATGGCTACAAGAATAAAGTCAAGTGATATTCCATGAAATTCTTCAAGAGATTTTAGATGACGAAGGCGATGGAAACTTTGATAGTAATAAATTTCCTCAAAGTGACGGCGATCTAAGCGACGAACACATTGAACACAGTGAACATTCAGATGACAGTGAATGCAAAGAGGGAAATAACAATCAAAATGTTGACGTTGTGACTAGAGAGGAAGAGTTCATTATCGGGAAAGACTTGCAAACTATTTGGTGCAAAACAGAACTGAAAGGTATGTCGAAAATACCTGGTAAAAACATTGTAAAAAAGCTTCCTGGACAAAAACTCAAATCTTGAACTGTAAGAAATGAAGTTAAAGCATTTTTTATTATTATGGATCACAATATGATAGATGATATCATAAAATATGCCAACATGTATTTTATTAGAATTTCAGAAAAGTTTCCAAGAGAGAGAGGGAATGCTTCCAGACCATTCAAACTGAAATGTTGGCTTTATTGGGTCTTCTGTAACTTATTTGGTAGGTAAAAAAAAAAAAAGAAAAAGGCAACCACACTGACGTGTAGGTGATCTGGTCAAATGATGGGACTGAAGTGCAGGCAGTGATATATTGTACAATAAGAAATATATTGGCATTTTCATTTGTTCTATTTCTTTCTCCTAGAGTTTACGCCTATTTCTCATTTATATGAAATATATTAAATGTTTTTGTAAACAATGTTTCTAAAATGTGGCAATTATCGATAGATATCGAAATATAAGTTTAATATAGAAACTAGCACTACTATATGTCAAAAATAAGACGCGCCTGCTCGTGTGACCGCAAAGCGCGCACCTGCCGGAAGGTTAAAGAGGTATACAGTTGAAGCATATGAGTTCATGGTAACCATCTTACCATCTACACTAGTTTTTTGCTTTGTGGTATAGTGGCTGTTACTCCAGAGTCCCAGGTTCAATTCCCAGCCCTGGCAAGAAATTTCATTCTGGTTTGAGGTACCGCTACTGGAATGGTATTATCAACTAAGTGCATCAGGCTAGTGGTCCATACGATTATACTTTTTTCCAACAACAATCATGACACAAGACTCGAATTTATTACTTACTCATGAGACAACGTGAACCGAAATTGGTAACCAATATAAAAGTTATACCTATAAGGTTAGCACATACATTATATTTTGACTTCCACATTTATTATGCATATTGAACAGGTTTTGTGAGCAATTGCAATAAAAGAAAAATACCTTTATTGTTGTGAATGTCAATCAGAATAGATGAACTTTGGGGAGCAATGGTTTTTTTGAAGTCTGATGACCTGCTTTCCCAATATATATCTCCAAGTCCTGTCTATTAATACTTGCATATTTAATCACATTGTTTGCTAAAATATCCTCTTTGAATTACAGGATGCGGGTATGAGAATCGAAGCAGAGACCTTGATGGGGCAGTACGTAGTGCCAGCAAAACGTAAAATGTCAGCTCCAGCAAATCCAAGTCAAGTTGATCATGAGGATCAACGTCCAGATCGCAAACTTTCAGTTCCAACAGGAGCCTCAAGAGAGCACATTCCTCCTCGTGGAGTAATGAAGTATTTGAAATCAAATCAAGACCTCAAGATCATAGAAAGAAAGCAGTCAATTTGGAAAAGCTGTTTCACAAGAACTAGCAATAATAAGTAATATAATAACAAGTGAAAACACAAGAATTGAAAACAATACATCACAGTCTACTTCAAAATTTAAGATATGAGATATATCTGTTCTATGCCAAATATACAAGGTCAGTGGCGGATTCAGGCCTTGCGGGGCCCTGGGCGATAAGGTGGGGCCCACACTGGGAAATTAAAAAAATATCAAATCAAATGGAAAATAGTTTTGTAATAATAATAAAATAAAGAATAGTTACAATATTTTGATTACATTACAGTACATATTTTTAATAATATGAAAGAAACCTTTATGTCCACTTGAAGAAGATTATGTAAACTATGAAATATTAAAATATTTGCGACTTTTTCCTAGGCTGAAATCTAAACTTGCTAAACGGTCATGGGAGGTCATAACTGCACTGAAAAAATAATATGAATTATAAATTAGTTTTTTTTTTTTTTCCTTGTGGTCTCCTCAGAGATCTAGTGCAGGTCTTTCTATTCGACGCCCGTGGGCGACCTGCGCGTCGGGATGAGAGATGGAATTGATTAAGGTGAATGAAATTGGAGAAGGATGTGGAAGGAAGCGGCCGTGGCCTGTCAGAAGGTACCGTCCCAGCATTTGCCTGATGTTGAAAATGGGAAACCACGGAAAACCATTTCAATTAGTTGAAAAGTATAATTAATTAATCAATTAAATTTAAAACAATCCATGGCGCGGGGCCCTGGGCGGTCGCCCTCCTCGCCCTCCCCTACATCCGCCCCTGTACAAGGTGTTGACAAAAATACATAATACTGGAGAGGAATCATAACCCCATTTGAAACAATGCTATTCCTTTCCAAAAGCTCATTTCCTCCAGTGTCCTACCATAGGAAAAAATAACTTTAAAAAAGAACAATGAACTTCAAATAATTTGCCATAAGAAAATGAATTACCGTATTTGCTCGCGTATATCTCGCACTGTTTTGACCATAAATATGTGTGAAAATTTTCGGTGCGAGATATACGCGGGGAATGACCGTATTCCCAAAAATACACAAAATTTGCATTATTTAAACAAGGCAACTGACATACGGTACTCGCCCTATTCATTGTCACTGCCGTCACTGCTGCCAATCTCCGAGATACTCTCGCGTGCATCATTCTGGGAATATTTGGTGTCATTTTGGTCCGTATTGACAAAGTACTAATTTGATTTAATGTTCAATCTCCGTCAATCAATACATTCTGGTCATCACATACTGCTTCATCCTGACTTCCGTCCAATGCATTTGCGATGCCCGTCTTCAAGAAGCACTTCACAACAATGTCCATCGACACCATTTATTTCTATTCGTTATGGTTATGCGACATTAAAAACCTAGGAAAAAGATGTCTTACGCTCGTTAAGGATGATTCAAGGCAGAAAAGGAATTTAGAGCGCAGACGCTTAGCATCTTCCATATAGATTCCTCGCTACATGCACGAGCGAGCTCGAATTTAGCCAACCGCGGCCGAAGACTAACGATGTACAGCGTGCTAACACTCACGCTGCGCCGTATGCTTGCACGCGGCCTAGCTCTGATGCGACGCAATGCTTAAAGACGAAATCATTGAGATCCGAGAAGACGGAATTGTGTTTCTCTGTGATAACAGTAGGCCTACTTGCGCAACTATTGTGGCGCGCTAATTTGAACGTGTCTCAAGGCGGCGAATTTAGCCAACCGTAGCCGAAGACTAACGATGTACAGCGTGCTAACACTCACGCTGCGCCGTATGCTTGCATGCGGCCGAGCTCTGATGCGACGCAATGGGTAAAGACGAAATCATTGAGATTCTAGAAGACTGAACTGTCTTTCTCTGCGATAATAGTAGGCCTACTTGCGCAACTGTTGTGGCGCGCTAATCGCTAATTCGAACGTGTCTCAAGGCGGCGAATTTAGCCAACTGCAGCCGAAAACTAACGATGTACAGCGTGCTAACACTCACGCTGCGCCGTATGCTTGCACGCGGCCGAGCTCTGATGCGACGCAATGCGTAAAGACGAAATCATTTAGATTCGAGAAGACTGAACTGCGTTTCTCTGCGATGTAACAGTAGGCCTACTTGCGCAACTGTTGTGGCGCGGTAATCGCTAATTCGAACGTGTCTCAAGGTGGCGAATTTAGCCAACCGCAGCCGTAGACTAGCGATGTACAGAGTGCTAACACTGAAAATACACGCGGCACCTTTCCCTAATCGGCTCGTATCGAAGTTCGGATCAACTCGTTGTTGCTCGCTCTTCCTGTTAGTATCGCTTCGGGTAAGTTCCTGGACAATGACGACTGTTGTGGCGCGCTAAATCGAACGTGTTTCTACCTCAAGGTTATTACGGTCTTTTATATGACGGCGTCAGTAATGAATGCGAGATATATGCGAGTCCTTTTTTTCCCCCTGAAAATTCAAATAAAAAAATGGAGTACGAGATATACGCGAGCAAATACGGTAGTTCTTATGTTTAAATAACTTTCCTGTGTCTAATTTCATGTTTCTATAGCCTATTTGCAAACTTTTGTAATGAAATGCTGCATCAACTATCAATTTATGTATGTTAATTTGCAATAAAAAAAAATCACTTAATGTAATTGTCAACATTAGGCTATATGTTTACTCAAGACATAAAAATCATGCCCAGTAAAATAAAAATAAAAGGTACAGTATATTCCTTAATCCCAGCAGAGCTGTGACCAGAGCATTTTGAGGGTTTTGGGGGCTAGGGTGAATATAAATTATGTCTTTGAAGTATCATAATGAACATGTATGTCTAATCCTTATTACTGTATCCCGATTTCTGCAGAGTTTTAGATGAGATGAGTGTTTTATGCAGTGAGTGACTTTTTCCTGTTTGGCTGAAAGCCTTTCCCGACACCAACCTCATCAGAGTAGTTACAACAGATGAAACAAATGAAGAAATTACCATTCGTGCCATAATTGAAGATTTATTGATTTGATTAATGGTGAGAATGTCCATCTTTGTAGTCAGTGGCGTGTCTGGCTGTAAAAATTACCTTTGTCCTTTTTTCGTGTTTCAGCCCTGCCCAATATTTGTTAAGTCAACCTCAATATTAACTAGGCAACACTGAAAAGATATCAATCTGCTTTGGTAACTCTTCAATAAAACCCATTATCTGAATTGTTTGCTGACAGGAAAAAAAATATGATAAGAGTCATTTAAGTTGCCATTTAATGGTATAATTACAGTATCTGGTTTATGATAAGGAGGCTTATAAGTAATTAGTTAATGATTATCCTTGATCCAAATTTGCCCACTTGTTTTGTTTTCCTTCAAGTAAAATCCTTCATATTTCTATGTATTTACATGCTTTATCCCTCACTCAGCCTGTCGAACTGCAACTCCGAACGCAAAACAGGTCAAAAACTCTTTTTATTGCTGATGACTACCAAAAACTTGGACATACTGTATACAGCAAGTGAAAAGTCTTTCATTTATGTTACCATTGCTGTTTTCATTTATCAGTCGTTGACCGACAGTTACTCTAATTTCCACATGACCTGTTCTACTGTTGTACTAGACCAGGAAAGCACTTGGCAGCCTATTTTATGATGCCAAGCTCTAACCCTCACTAAACCTTAACCAAAAGTACGAGTATTAGTTCGGGCAGATATTATTTAATCAGCACCACGCTCCAGACAAAGGCTTTCAAAAATGACTTCCTAATACCTAAATCTATATTCGATGTCAACAGATTCCTTTTCTGTACAAATGCTTTCCTTGCCTGTGCTAACCTACTTTTTATACCCTCTTTGCTTCGTCCATCACTGGTTATTTTGCTTCCCAAGTAACAGAAGTCACCTACTTCCTTTAGTTTCTCACCTGCCAATTTGATGTCCATAGAGGTTTCAGATTTATTTCAGATACATTCCAATATTTTTGTTTTACATTTATTAATTTTCATCATGAATTCTTTCCTCAAGACGGAGTCCATACCATTCAAAATCTCATTCAAATCCTCAGGCGTGTCGGCCAAGTTGACTATGTCATCGGCAAATCTCAAGAGTTGAAATTATTTCTCCTTGAATCTTCACTCCCGCTTTAAATTTCTGTCCAATTTCCTTCATTGCTTGTTCAATGTAAAGATTGAAAAGTATGGGTGATAAGTTGCAGCCTTGCCTTCTCTTATCTTTCCTTATTCTACCATCCAAAATCAGCCTAAGACTTAGTACAGCTTTCCTTGTTCCTACATTTCTCCTGAAACCAAACAGGTCTTCACCCAACTCCGTTTCTATCTGGCTTTCCATCCTCTTCAGGGTGTCGAGTGATGACCTTTCTTCAAATTCCCGTATAATTCCCATATTTCCCGTACGAAAATCCACAAAATTCCCGTATATTTTAGAACCCTCTACGCCAAGAGTTCGCATACCGAACGGCTGAAAAATGAATCTTAAAGCGCGAATCAAGATTTCCTGGCGTAAGTGTAACTGCATTTTTGGAGATACTTGCACAGCCCACGGGTGATGGCGAGATTTAGGCCTAATCCGTAGCGTGAGCAAAGCGCGCGCGAGTGAACTCTCACGCAGATGGGATGAGATGCTACGAACACAAATAAAATACAGTTTATCTGAGAAGAGGTGATATAAATGACTGTTTTACTGAGGAGGGTTGAGAGAGTAGAGAATAGGAGTGTCACATAATACATATTTACTGGAAGTGACTGAATTGTATGGTACCGTAACCGTATAGAGCTTCCAAGAGTTAAAATGACACCGAAGCTTATGCATAGCGAACTTCAGGTCCGCGAATCTCTATTTGATTTTCATTGGCAGTAAATCGTTCGTTCGTGATTATCTTCTTTATTATTTCGAATTGTGGTGTTGTTTTTAGGCGTTCAACTTATGAAATAAGAACTAGAGGGTTGGCCTTTCATGAATATTCCAAATACAAGTGTCTCTTAAAAGAGTAATTAGTAAAACTTCGCATCAGAGACGACCATAACAAACAGCTTGCCTACAAAGTTTGCGATTTGCACATTTCAAACGGCCGAAGATATCTTAGACTACAATAATTAAGTTGGTGCAAATTAAATATGTTATATTTGAGAATATTATTATAATTTGCTATCCGGTTGTTATATTAGTATATTATGCATTAACGTGACCCGTTTAAATGCTAAATTGTGACGGATGCTACGAGGTATAGGCTATTCGCCGTACCGGTAGGCCTAATATGTACTAACAACGCATCGTTTCTTCTTTAATATTTATTTAATCATTATAATTATAATAGCCTATCTATTAACCCTTATTTAACCAATAATCATTTTATAATTCTATACATATTCTAGGTATTGCAAGAAAGCGATATTTGATAGCACATGCGGTTCCACCTTAAAATCCAACCGTGCCCAGTTTTCAGTACCTAAGGAAAATATTACTGTAAGTTAATAAACCAAACAACTGGGCACAATTTTTTTTTGAAATGCTCATTTACATCTTCACCCTAGTCTACGTAATGTACCATACGGCAATCACTGAAAGGGTAGGGAGGTTATGACCTCAATTTCACAAACGAACCTCATTTTGTATGAATTATGGAACCCGAATCCTAATGGAGGTATGGATTGTCTGCATTTGGAAATATGTTAGTCAATAATTTAAAACAAGATGCCAGAAAACTAAATACAAAAATCTGCATGCCTACTACGGTGTTAAGTTGCTCCGTGAAAAAAATACACTTCGCCAAGATTATACGACGTGCAGTTAAATACAATCATCCAATTGGAGAAACTCTTTCTTTGTCACGATCTTATAAGCAAATCAAACAAACTGCTGTAATTTACGGGAAAATGTGCAACTTTAGAGACTACGAGTGTAGTATGTGGCACGTGGCTCATGATCTCGAGATTAACGGTCACGTTAAACTACAAGCTTCCTTCCTTCCTTACAACGTGGCAAGGAGAATTGAAGTACACAGTTTCCATTGCTTCCATTACCTGACTACTAAACCAGAAGCTGGTAATGCATAACCATACGCCGGTGGCGCATCCTATGGCAAATGAAAGATCGAAAGAAAAGGTAAGCTCTATAGGAGCCCAGAACAAGGCGATACAATTTTCTACACTACTGAAAATAATCAAAATACCCTTTGTAATAATGAATAATAATTTTGGGGGCCATGTAGTAATAGATGTTACCCACCCACTATCCCTTTTTAGATCACGACTTTTATAGTAAAATTGGAGGTATGTCCGCTATTACACGCGTAAATTATGGGACATATATAGTATTGCCCACCCCGCGCATTCCGTACTGACAGCCTTCCTGTCACTTTGCCCCGCTTTTCCACTCCGCAACCCACGGTCGCCACATAACAAGACCCTACGTCCAACCGCCACATGGCAAGAATTCTGAGCATGCTTCTCACCTACCGGTACACCCTGCATTTCGAAGGAAACAACGCGAAGGATATGTCGGGAGCTTGGAACAGCTGAGCTGTGTTGCTAAATTTTTAGTGTTGTAAGTCAACTGATTCGAATAAAACACAGCGCTACACTTCAGCCATTATTTTGGTACAATTATACATAATATGTCTCCCACAAGTCCAACCCCTCCTCCACGTGGTGGGAGACGGGCAACGGCATGAAGTAGGGGATTGCCTGTAGGGGTGAAGTACAGTGGGGACTTTGTGTGCCCCGGGACCGCTACGGTAGCTGTGAAGGCTCTATAGGAACCCTGAAAAGTGACGGCTGACGGGGCTCTGGTGAAGCTACGATAGGCCTAGCAAGCCAGTAGTGGATATCATATTTGCTTTCAAACCAGGAACAGGCCTCGGAAAGGACGGATGCAAACGACGACGACCCGGATATGCTAATGGACTACGAGTTGGGACATTAAACATACAGACACTGACAGGAAAAGTGGAGGAGATTGTAGATGTGATGGAGAGAAGAAAACTGGATGTACTGGGCTTGGCAGAAACAAGATGGAAAGGAGAAGGTCGCAGAGAACTGAGGGAAGGGTACCGGTTGTACTGGAGTGGGAACAGTGAAGGAAGGAGCAGCGGAGTAGGAGTAGTTGTGAGAGATGGAATGAAGGAAGAGGTAAAGGGAATAAGTGACAGGATCATGAAGATCAGAGTAACTGTAAAGGGAAGAAGCCTGGAGATAGCCCAGGTATATGCCCCTCAAGTTGGATGTACAGCTCAAGAGAAGGAAGACTTTGAGGAGGAGCTACAACAGCAGTTGAATGGTCAGAGCATCATTGTCATGGGAGATTTGAATGCACATGTAGGAAGTGAAAGGCAAGGATATGAAAATGTATTGGGAGCAGAAGGATGGGGTAGCAGGAATGAAGAAGGGAGAAAGTTGCTGGATTTTTGCAAGAGAAACGGTTTAGTGGTAGGCAACTCCTGGTTCCGGAAGAAAGAAAGTCACAAGGTAACGTGGTACAGCAGTGATTTAACAAAGAAATCTTTGGTAGATTACATGCTGTATGACTGGGAAATGAAGAGAAGTGTCAGAGATATAAAGGTAATACCATCAGAGGCCTTAGATAGCGACCATAGAATACTTGTAATGAACCTGGGAGTTGTTAAGGATAGCAAGAGGACAGAGTACCAGGAAAGGAGAATCAAAGTATGGAAACTCAAGGAAAAGGAAGTCAAGGAAGAATTCCAGAAGATAATAAGGGAAAGGATGCCAACAGACAATCCTAAAACAGGGGAAGAGGAATGGAAGCAATTCAAAAACACAATGGTGGAAGCTGCAGTGGCAGTATGTGGAAGAACAAGCAACAGAAAGTGGTGTAAAGAGACACCATGGTGGAATGAGAGAGTAAAAGAAGCTGTGGGAAGGAAGAACAAGGCTTTCAGAGTGTGGTTCCAGGAAAGAACTGATCTGGCAAGGGAAGATTATAAGATAAAGAAGAAAGAAGCAAACAAGATTGTCGCAGAGGAGAGGAAGAAGTGGATGGTAAAGTGGACAGAGATGATGGAGGAAGACAGCAGAGGAAATAAGAAAGTAATTTATGGGATGGTCAAAAGTAAGAGAAGAGGTCTGCGAGAGGATGTGATAATGATGGACAGAAACGGAAATGAGGTACACAACAAAGAGACACTCAAGACAGTGTGGAAAGAGTACTTTGAGGATTTGCTGAATCCAAATGGTCATAGGGAGGAAGACAATGTATTGGAAGATGGAGAAGACAACACAGGAATGGAAAAGGACCTGACTTGGAGAGAAATGGAAATCGCTATAGACAAGATGAAAGGAGGAAGGGCACCAGGTGTGGATGAAGTGAGTGTTGAAATGGTGAAGGCAGCAGGGGAGGTTGGGAAACAGTGGCTGTACCGTGTAATGAGGGTGATATGGAAGGAGAAAAAGACCCCAGAAGATTGGAAGAAAGGATTAATTGTCCCAATATTTAAGAAAGGAAGCAGAAAGGAGTGCAGAAATTACAGGGGAGTCACACTCATACCTCACTGTGCCAAGATATATGAAAAGATATTAGAAAGTAGAATACGAGCCAAAGTGGAGAGAAAATTGAGAGAGGAACAGTATGGATTCAGACCTGGGAGATCAACAGTGGATCTGATATTTTCAGTGAGACAGCTCCAGGAACACCACTACGAATTTGGAGAGGATCTGTTGATGGCCTTCCTGGACATCGAAAAGGCCTATGATAGTGTTTGTAGGGAGAAGGTTTGGAAAGCAATGGAAAACATGGGAGTGGAAAAAGAGACTGTAGGCAGAGTGAAGGAGATGTATTGTGGAAGTGTGAGTTGTGTGAAAGTTGAAGGGGAAAGAACAGACTGGTTCAGACAAATGAGTGGCCTGAAACAGGGTAGTGCGCTGTCACCCCTTCTCTTTATTGTGGTTATGGACGAGGTAATGACACGGATAGCAGGAAAGATAGGAGAAGATAAGATGAAAGCAATGGTGTTTGCAGATGATCTCATGGTCTGGGGAAACAAGGAGGAGGAAATTCAGGAGCAACTGAAGGCTTGGGAAGAAACAGTGGGAGAGTATGGATGGAAGTTCAACATCAGTAAATGTGAGATCCTGTTAACGACCAGGAAAAAGGACAGACCAATGAGTGGGATAACACTTGGTGGTGGACAGCTGAAGAAGGTGGAAAGTCTCAAGTACTTGGGAAGTGTAGTGGAAGAAAATGGGAGAAATGACAAAGAGATTACGGAACGTGGCAGACAGGCAGAAGCATTTCTGAGAAGCATTAGGAGCTTAGTGTGGAATAAAGATGTCCCACAAAAAAGCAAGGAAGTGTTATACAGAAGCTACTATATCCCGATACTGACCTATGCTTCAGAAACGTGGACAATGAAGAAAAGAGACATAAGCAGAATACAGGCAGGTGAAATGAAGTTCCTGCGAAGTAGGATTGGAGTAACAAGAAGAGACAGGGTGAGGAATGAAAAGGTCAGGGAAATGGTGAAAGAGGAGCCCTTGCAAGGTAGGATTGAGACATCAAGACTGAGGTGGTATGGACACTTAAAGAGAATGGATGAGAAGAAGATTCCCAAGAGGATACATGAGATGCAGATGCAGAAGAAATGACCAAGGGGAAGACCAAGAGATAGATGGCTGAAAGGAGTGGAGGAATGTGTCAAGAAGAGAGGCGAGGACTGGACCAGAGTGACAGCGGAGAGGTGGTGGGAAGAAAGAACTAAGTGGCGAGGCTTATGTTCCAAACAGACCCAGCCTGGGGCTGGAAACTGTACAAGATGATGATGATGATGATATTAAAAAAAAAACAATCCTGAGTCAACATCGACGACATTCAAACAGGGAAATACGATACTTTTAGATGAGTAAATAAATTACACACCGAAGCTATGATATAGCTGACATAGGTATTCAAGTCAATAAATACGACAAAGAGGGCAAACACTCTACAGCTAATGAATATTAAAATAAAATAAAAATCACAATGCAATCATTATCCTTTAACATGAAACAAGAGTCTGAGAGGAGGTCGTTCACAGCTTACTACAGTAGTTGACATGACACCATGCACCCTCACTGAATCGCGACTCTCTATGGTTAATATTAGCTTTCGTGATAATACAAAAGTAAAGTTAAGGTAAAGACATATTTAGTACTGAGCACTCAAACAAGCCCCTCTGTGGGGATATTATTGCCATGGTTTTATATTGTCGAATTGTAGGCTATTGAATGATGGACGGTATTTTGAACACTATGACGGGAAACAATAGCCTGTGCTCTATTATCGATTGATGCAAGCGAACTGACACCAAGAAATAAATTATCCTCAGTCACTTGGCAAGGGTTTCTTTGACACCATCCCTTCACTGTCCCTATCATCATCACCACCATCATTGTCTGTCATAAAATAATTAGCAAAAAAGATTTACAAAATACAGTCCTAAACTCCAAATTGATGGGAGAAGAAACAAACACCGACATCCATTGGTCACAACCGGAAACAGACAGTTATATTCAAAGAAGTACATTTGACTTGTGTGGTATACAAAAAAAAAACACTGAGAAATACAAAAACAAAAGAAACACACTATGAGAATTTGTGAATGCAAACTCACACTTCCCCCCATTCACAAATTGCAAAAAAAATTTAAAACCAAAAAAAAACAAAACATAACTAGCCTTACACTAACAACAAACATTTGTACATCAATCCTTTAAGAACATTTGTCCTTATGTACAGGTTTTGACTTAAACATACATTTTTCTTAGACCCTTGAGTGACTTTAATCGACCAAAAATCTGAGATATTTCCCAAATTACGCACTTCAAACTTTGACTTCAATCTTTTTACAAACCAATCTATTTTAGCTTGTAATCCCCACACACCTAGATCATCAACATGAAGGGCAACATACAGGTCATGATCTGGGCTAAAATACAGACATGGATCACATTTGCTTTGATTTAAGCCAAGCTTGACAAGTTGTGCAGTGATACAATTGTGCCAATCTTTACCAGCTTGACATAAACCGTAAATACTCTTGTTGAGTTTTAGCACATTGTCTGGGTATTCCACACTGCGAAAACCTTCTGGTTGACTTACAAATACAGTTTCCTTAATTTTGCTATTAACGTATGCCGATACAATGTCCAAATGACAATTATCCCATTCACGCTCTACTCCTATGGCTATAAGGGTCCTAATAGTTTCCCTTTTTACCACAAGACTGTAGGATTCAAGGAAATCTGTACCCTTTATCTGACTGAAACCTTGAGCTACTAAACGTGCTCTATACCTAAGTACTTCACCTTCTTGGTTTCGTTTAGTTTTATACACCCATTTGGTGCCTATGACAGTCTTGCCACCTGAATCTTCTGCAAGTGTCCACACATTATGTTTTTCCAAGAGGGCAATCTCTAGGTTCATTGCCTCAAACCATTTATCTTTGTCATCTCGTGAGGTGGCTTCTTGAAAAGACACCGGATCGTTATATTCTGACCTCAACATGACAATGCGACATTTGACCTTGACTTCATTACAACACACACACTTACTGGGAAGTTTTCTCTCTCTACTCGACCTGCGTAATACTGTGTGTTCAGGCTGTAATGGAGTGTCTATTACGACATCAGAATCTGACAAAGAGGCATCACTATCATTTGTTACAGAATTTTCATTTCCTGATTCGGCTACCTCGTGTTCAAACACGTCACCTCCACAATCTTTCTGCTCGATAAACACTACTCCAACTGTTCTAGGTTCACAATCTATCTGAGTTACAGGTTTTTCCTGGGCTTTTACAGAAAACGGAAATACATCTTCAACAAATTCTACATTCCTGGATTTAATGACACATTTCTTTTCGATGTCCCATACACGGTAGCCTCTCGAGTCATCGGGGTACCCTAGCATTGCACCAACATTTGCCCTTGGCACTAACTTTTCCACATTACGTTTATGGATCCAAACTTTACAACCAAATGATTTTAACATAAGCAATTCCTGGTCTGACAACTTTCTACTCGTCCACAGTTCAAATGGGATGTTCTTTACAGTTGATGACACACACCTATTCTTTATATAGCAGGCTGTGCTGATGGCTTCCCCCCAAAATTGAATTGGCATGCCTGACTGAATGAGCATGCACCTACTAGTGGTGAGAAGTTCCTGGTTGAGGCGTTCAGCAATGCCATTCTGTTGGGGAGAGTAAGCCATTGTTAACCTACGAACAATACCTTCCTTTTCAAGATAGTTACAAAACTCTGTACTTAAATACTCTCCACCGTTGTCTGAATGGAAAGATTTCAACTTGGTCCCTTGTGCTGTCTCCATTAGGGCCTTAACCTTGAGAAACTCATTAAATGCATCACTCTTATGCTTAAGAAACCTTACATATGAGAATCTGGTACAATCATCAGTAAATGTAAAAAAAATATTTGCTACCTCCAATCGATGGGTGCTCTAGCTGGCATACATCAGAGAACACAACATCTAATGGCTTCTGAGATACATGATCTCTTTCATTAAATTTAAGTCTTTTCATTTTACCTTGTTTACAAGTATCACAATCAAGATTCTTTTCTTTGGGTATAAAATCACGATCTGGAATGTTCAGAGCATGGCCAAAACGCTGATGCCATATTCCGCTAGTTACAGCTTTGTTGCTCTTAGCATACACAACCTCCACCTCGTCATTACAAGCAAATTCTTTCCCTTGTTCTACCAAAAAATAATCACAATTTACCTCATACATATTTCCAACGCCCTCACCCGTAAGGATTATACCCTCATGATCTGACAATACAACTTTGCTATCTTTAATGGTTACGACTGCACCTTTCCTGTCAAATTGACCTACAGATATTAAATTGTCTTGAAGACCTGGGACATACAACACTCTTTTCAGTTTCAGAAAAGAACCTCCACACTTGTCAGATAGCTTCATAAGCACACTTTCCATACCACATACACTAACTACAGATCCATCAGCTGTGTCTACACTACCAGAAACCTTTGGGGTGTAATCATACAGAATATCCTTATAAGGTGTCAGGTGCTCAGTAGCTCCTGAATCTACATACCACCTGCGTACTGTACCCGATACCTAGTTTAGGCTATCGGCTACGCCAGCAGACATTAAGCCGTAGTTGAGGTTTTGGGAAGAGTTAGGAAAAGATAGCGCACCGATCGAGTCAAGATGACGTAGGAGGTCTAGGATCAAGGAGGCACTGACATCTGTAAGAAAATGGAATTATGGATAGAGATGTGAAGCTTTATTAAGATATGTATGGAAATATGGTAATTAAACATCTTAGAAGAGGATATATAACATGCATTATAAGTGGAAATAATTGTAAGGAAGTCAGATAACCCTTAAGTTATTTTATAACGGAATAGCCGAGATGATGTGGGTTCGAGACTATAATCGTGACGCGAGAGCACTGTGGTGGGGATGAACACCACGTGTCTGCGCCAGGCAGATAAGTGAGAAGACAGTGCCAGCACATTCAGTGGAGCTCTGTCAGTCGAGCAAGTAGGGTCGAGCTCTATAGCGCAAGCGAGACGCACGGTGAAGGTCGCGTAGCATACCGAAACTGTCACGGCAGAGTGTAGGCGACAGTTTCAGCATCGCCGGGCAGCGAACGCCAAGCAGGTCATTGATCCAGGGGGACTTGCCGAGCAAGCAATCACAGACGGCCGGGATATGTTAGAACAGCACTGCAAGTAGTTGGAGACTTTATTACAAGCTACATTTCAACGCAGTTTGAACACAGTTTTATGAATAACTTTATGACTATGCTTTTCCATAACGCATTCAAAGTTACTTTAACAATTTCAAGCAAACGGAATGTCGTTAGCATAGGCACTGATGAACATTAGATCATGCATTAATGACATTTATTTCTTATGCAGTTTCATGAACTACCAAATACAGACAACTACAGGGTGTTTAGTAAACTTGGACACGCTCATGTAAAATTTTATTTTACGAAAGCGAGACTTAGCAGTTGTTGGAGATTGATCTTTCAATACTCAAACTGAACATTTAACGGAACAGTGGCGTAACTTAGAAGAGGAATAGGGGGTCCGCTGTTTCCATGAACTTTTTCGAGAGGAGTTGGACAATATCCGCTATGGGTAATCCGAAGTTCAACATGTCAGAGTAGACGCAGATAGAGACAAGATGGCACCGCAGAGCGATGGATTCGATTCCTGACGAGAGGAGTCCACCAGCTGATTCACTTGGGATTTCGAAGGCAATCGTCATTTCATGGATGGAATGATATTCACGCCGATCTTTCGAGAAATTCATTATGTAGGGAAAATCGACGATCTTGGAAATTTAATTACAGCTGATTTTGAAAGGTATTGTAAGAGTTATAACTACCTGATACGATTGTTTTCATGAATACTGGGCACACATGTATATTTTTCTAATAGGAGTGATACGATTATTAAGACATGGTTTGACTTTATATACTTCGAATTTGCTAGAATATGGAGTGACCATATGATATGGCAGGCATCAATATACGAAATTCTCACCATTGGTTGGCTTTATTAAGCAGATGTTTGGTCTTTTAGACATTTTTCCAGCAAGGATATTTTTCATGAATAGTTTTTTTTTGTGTAACGAGTATTTCGAACTCGTGATCTGCAATTGATTATCTAAAATTACTTCGTCAGTTCATTGCATACTAGCGAGTGTGTATTATTCATCAGTAGGGATTTTTTTTTCCATTGGATTGTTTGGAGATATTAAGAAGTTATTCACTTTAGTGAATGAACATCGCTTTTATATGACAACTAGAAACTTGTTGATTCCTATCTGGTACATTCACTCATATAGTCTACGAGATGGGGTCTTTCGTATTTATACGATTGTATGGTGGTACTCATCTTACCCATCGTTCAGGGCACTATCATCCAAGTCGACGGGGCGAGGTCTTTCGTATTTATACGACTGTACGGTGGTTACACATCTTACTCGCCATTGAGGGACTCATTTTTATCATCCGAGTGAACACGAGATTGTAAGTGAATCAAACAAGTCACATATCAGTCGAAATTTTGTTAAATAAAGTAACGATAAATGTCAGCAGGATTGCATTTAGTAATTCTTGTTTGCCAATCCAATATTTTGTTGCTATACTCTTTTGAGAGTAATTTCAGTTTAACAGCTGTTACAGCTGATGCTTTGATGAGTTTTATAATTGTGTTTGATACCTTTGAGAAGGATTTAAAGTAATTGAATCTTGTAAGATTAATCATTAATGGTCAAGAATTATTTTAAGGCAGATCAGTATTGCAGATTTTGATATGAGAGATTATAGCACATTGGTGTTTTTCTGTGATGTGAGTTATGAAAATTGTAAGAGAATTTATGCTATTTGAAAGCAGATCTTAAATTACTGAGGTAATATATTTTTCCAATTGTTTAAGAAGTTGTCTAGATGTGATCAGAGTAATTACAGTTATTGGAGATTGTGTGCGTTGATAATTTGAAGCCAGTTATATATTTTTTGTAGATCATGCAACATGGTTAAGTGAAGTTTGTGATAGGCATTTTGTGGAAGTTGCCATGTGATAGTTGCAACGTTGCTAATGTATTTTGAAGCAGACATGAGGTCGTCGTACCCAGTCTAGCGTATTTGTTGAGATTCATGCTGTATGTGCTGAATATTTATGGAGTTTTGTGGAATAATTGTTGTATTCAAATGTGATATTTGAAGTATTGAGGAAATGTAATGTCGTTGTGGATAGTTAGATCCAACGTGATGTCGTGGAGGCAATAATATTTTTGGCATGATAATTAAATACGAGATATAACTTGGAAGTGGTAAAACTGTAAGACAACGTTCTATAAACCTTATTAAACAATTTGTTAGGAAATTAAACAAATAAATAAAGTTGATAATACAAGATTTTCTGAAAATAATAATTAATGAGATAATAATCTGAAAATTAAGCATATTAACGATCTGACCTAGTGAAATAAAAATCAGAATGACTAGATGAAATAATAAAAAACTAAATAACCAGAAGATTGAAATTTAAATAATTTGATAAATTAATTTTTGGAATAAATCGATGAATTAAATAGATGGATGAATTAAAGATTGGATAAATTAAACTGATTGAAATAAATTAATAGACGATTGTAATGATGATGAATAACTGAATTAGAAGGTGATAATTAAAGAAGCTGATGATTAATGAATTTACATGGAATTAAATAAATTTAATTGAGAGATAATTTGAGGAATTGCAACTTGAGTTGAGAATTTAAATGATGTAATGGTGATGAATTAAGGATTCTGACAGGAATATGTAGAATTTTGAAGTGAGAATTAATGTGAGGAATATTTAATTTTGATGATGACGATAACGATGACCAATGAGCCATGAATTTTCTGTAATTCACAGATAAGTAATTATGAATGACAATGTAAATAGTGTAAATTAATTATTCAATGTTTAGGAGCATTTGACTAACATGTTCAACATTTAAATTATGCCATGCAAGCCATAAAATACTTGATGTTTAATATATGTGATTATAATATGTGTATGTTTAGACAGATTAATAACTTTTTTAAATCCTCATTGATGATGTTAAATTAAAGAGAAATTAGGTCTCAGGTTTCACAAATGTCAGTAACGAAAGACATAGTGCTACAGTGATCCTGAGAACCCAAGAGAACTTTAGAGATTTTTCTTGTTATGTGGATGAAATAATTTTGGATTAGAAAAGAGATGGTTCGATTTTGGACAATGACAATTTAACTTTGGCATTCGACCATACTCTCAGGTAGGAGTTATATTTAATATGTCTGTCTGACTATCAAAGTAAAATAAATTTGTTTTTATCTTAGTTGTGATCTGATGATGGTGTGATTTTCCTTTTTCTTTCCTTGTCTTGAGTAAGGCTTATCCGGAAAGGAAGTGGTTTGCTAGGAATTCAGTTGATGGCGCCCATTGATATTTGCATTATTTCTATTAAACTTAAGCCCGTAACGACCCTAGAGATACTTTGTCTCGTGATACCCACTGCTTTTTCGAGAACTCAGCTGAATTTCCGACACATTCCTTATTTGACTAGAGGTTCATTTAACTCCGCTCTGTCCCGGAACTCCAGGAATGTGATGTTATAGCAGATGGGTCATCGCATCCCCAGGACGAACGGGTACAGTACACAATCAGATGCATCATCCTTGCTTTCAGTTGCCACATAAGCCTTTACCTTAACACTACTAGCATTAACCTGAACACATTCGTTTGCCGCCTCAACATCCTTTACCGTGGCAATAACCTCACGATTCTTAACCTTAACATTTTCCTTGCGTCCATTACTACAATTCCGGGAAGTATGACCTATCTTGGCACAATTAAAACACAAAACTGAACCTTTCTTTCTTGCTTCATGAACTAGATCACAGAACTTCGCAATATGCCCTGTTCTTGGCACTTGTAGCACATGAATCCACCACTACCTGTTGGCTTGTTGACACTTTTGCTGCTGTTGACGACCCCCTTGGAATTTAAGCGCATAGCTGCCACCATTGCCTTCACGCTTTCACCCTCAGATTCTTCCTTCTTCAGCCTCGCATAAGTCTCCTGTTCTCGCTCCATCTTTAGTTTGTCCAACTTGTTCTTTCTCTCCTCCAACAATAGTTTGGCTCGCACTACCTTTACACTTAAGTTTTCTTCATTGCTTTCCAATGAATGTATCAAATTTTCGTACTCCCGCTTTTCCAGTCCTCTGAGAATAAAAGCAGCTTTGGCCTTATCCGTAAATTTTATACCTACATCGTCCAACCGTGCACACCAAGTGAGCACTTTATCAACAAATGTACGCATGCTAATGTCACTTGTTTTCTTAAAAAGACACAATTCTTCTAACATCGTCACAATTTGAAGGACTCCGGTATCGCAACATGAAGTCAGAAGATTCTGCCATGCTTCCTTAGCTGTCTCCGCTTCTTTGATATCACCTAGGAAAGGGTCGGTGACCAAACCTATGAGCAAGTTTTTCGCGTCTTGATCTTTGCTCAGTAGGGCCTCGGAGTACTCTTCAACGTGTGTATCTTCTACCTCTCCTGTATCGGTCTTTCGTGGGAAACCTTGAACCGCGTCCCACAGACGCCTTGTTTGAAGCAATGCCTTTGTTCGGGTGCTCCACACTTCCCATTGTCGTCCTGTAACCTCACTATTGCAACTACTCGCTCGCTGCTTCCCGTAGCTGCATCCATGTTAGTATGTATACTTAAAATAAAACGTACAAATAGTCCTCACAATAGAAAATCGTCCACAAAATTCACCAAAAACTATCTTGAATGCACACTTAACTGCCGTCCACATGTGCGCCGCACATATCAACACCTTTTAACGACCGACATTCTCCCATCACAAAGTCCACACATTAACAGCAATAAGCGTTTAATTGGGCTCATAACCTGTCATAAAATAATTAGCAAAAAAGGTTTACTAAATACAGTCCTAAACTACAAATTGATGGGAGAAGAAACAAACACCGACATCCATTGGTCACAACCGGAAACAGACAGTTATATTCAAAAAAGTACATTTGACTTGTGTGGTACAAAAAAAAAAAAAACACTGAGAAATACAAAAACAAAAGAAACACACTTTGAGAATTTGTGAATGCAAACTCACATTGTCTTCGTCAGAGCTTGATGAATTGCCAAGGTTAATAATCATTTCATCCACCGCGATATCCAGACCGCCTTCAGTATTTCTTTCTGTACATGCTGTACGGGATGTGTCCAGTCCTCGGGCCGAACATCGGCGAAGTAAAACTAACGAAACAATGACAATGAAAGGAAATCCGACACAGACAGTGGTTAACAAGCGACTGAAACGATGCCTGCCCATACGAGAAGAATTCAGTCACTAGTGTGGTGTATTTTGTAGCCACATGTTGGTGACGGGTGTTCGATAGTAAAATGTCGAGAGCTGTGAGATATTGTTTGTAGTTTTTGAAATGTATGCATATGTGACGCATTTGCATTGAGTGTTTGAACGGAATTTAAAACAATTTGGTATGTGCATCTCCCCTGCGAAAGAAGACCATGGAAAGGCTAAAACGGTAAAATTCCATATGCGACAAGTCGCGAATACTTTTTAATTTAGATTTATTTTATCAAAGTAGATAATAGAAAATAAAATAATGCAAAACGAAATTAAATAAGTCACTTTGACAAATACAGGATTGTTACTAGGAACTTCAGTTATACACAGCACAAAATTAAGTTCTTTTGACAGTACTTTTTTTCCAATTCCTGGAGATCTTTTGAGGCTTTTCTTTCGACTGCAACCTTAGCCATCGCTTCCTTTTCCTCCTGGCTTCGCACCTGTTTTGCTTCCTTTAACACGGCGTAGGAGTTTCGAGCAGTATGGACTCTTGCTCACGGTTATTTTATCTACTCCACCAACTGCCATCGCAGCGTCCTGAACAGTACGCACGCCAATCAGACTTGCTTCTTTGTGATTGACGATCATGCACTCCTTGTTCAGGGAGAAAACCTCTGTCTAGAGCTGCATTGTTGTGATACAAAGTCAGTATCATTTAAACGAAGCTTGTGAGATCGTTTTTGGCAGGAACTGAGGAAGGTGCTAAAGCCACTAATTCAGACCACAACACGTCGAGCCGAGGCTCTTTTCTGTCGAACTGCTTCAAACGCGCAGTGACGGAGGGCAGTCTCAGAAGTGAGGAGTAGCTGCTCTTGATGCGGTCAGCCATTGCGCCAGAAAGCAAATTCTTCTGATCACAAAGAATTTCCAGGGCAATGACGATCCTAACTTCTTCCAACTTAGTAGTCTCAGCGCCCCCTATAGGGTCTAGGCAGGAAATAGCACGGGTCCCTTGTGAGCAAGAGTTGACCTCTCTGTAATTTTTTCAGCCATAGGATACGAATGTACAATTCTCGGCAGTTGGTGAGAAATTGCAGCACATCCGCATCTGGAATTTTCTGAGATCTTGAGCTGTTAGCTTCTTTAAGGGCTGCTCTTGTCGAGAAATCCAGGTCTCCTCTGTGAATAACAATGCGGATTGATTCCTGTATGTCATTGTTAGCAACGAGCGCGGCGCGCATAGCCCCACGCGGAGAGGGTACGGCCGGCGGTTGGCCAGGCAAAGCATGCATTCGACGTTGGCTGGGTTCTCATCCCGCTTAGCGCTCTATCGGTGGCGCAAATTGCGGGTGGCACCGCGGTCTGCAGGTGAAATAGAAGACTGAGCGGGAGGACTCGACCGAGCGTTCGGGGACTAAGAAGTCAGGCATTATGAGACTTTTTAAGATTTACAGTATCAAGTGCGAATTTCCCGTATTTTTCCCGGATCACTAAAATTCCCGTATTTCCCTTATCGCTCGACACCCTGCTCTTGTAAATTATTCTAGACAGGATCTTTGAAGCATGAGTAATCAAGCTGATTGGATGGTAATCTTCACATCTGTCAGCTCCCACTTCCTTCGGTATAGGGATTATCTATTTATTTATCGTATGGCTTTTAATGCCGGTAGTGTCCGAGGAAATGTTCGGCTCGCCTGAGTCTGTAGCTCCTTCCAGCGGACACCATTAGGGTGAGCTACAAGTTCCGTTCCATTTCAAGTAGTTCCAACTTTCGCTACCAGATATCAATGATACCTAGTGGTGAACATTTTAACTTTGATAGAGCGTTCCGACGAAATCTAACCTAACAATTTAGGGATGATAACATTCTTCTTGAAATCAGAGCATACCTCACCTGTCTCATAAATCCTGCACCCCAAGTGATATAACCTGATCAAACCTTCATCTCCTATGCAGCGTAGCAACACAATCGGTATATCATCTATGCCTGGTGCTTTGTTCCTGCTTGAGTCTTCCAATGCTCTTGTCAAATTCTGATCTCAATATTAAATCTCCTTTTGCATCATCAATTTCCTCCTCCCTTTCCATTACATGATTCTCAATCTCTGAAGTATAAGTACAGGGTCTTTCATATAAAATAAGAACGGCAAGCGGCAGTTTTGTTATTCGCTGCTACGGTGGCCTTGGCCGAGCTTGTGTCGCTCCACGACCCCCTGCTGTACTATTGAAAGCGTGCGCGTAGTACATACGAGGGCTGTTTTCCTTTTCAAGTTCCGAAGGACTGTATAAAAACAACAGATTGACATACCGAACTGATTTTACTACTCAATGTTTGCTTGTTATATTTGTATGTCTCAACATAATCGCCAAAACGATTGAAACATTTTTCGCACCGTTACACCAGCTTTCCAATGCCCTCGGCAAAATATTCTGCCGCCACTGAGGTGGGTACGTCTCGACAGTCTCCTCAAGTTTTTCCTTTTTGACGAGGCGTTGCCGCGCAACCATACCTTCAATTCTCGAAAAAGGTGAAAATCATTCAAATCTGGTTTGGACTAAACGGCAGATGGTCCAAAACTTCACACTTGAATTCTTTGAAAAATCTATCGTAACGTTGGTACAGTGTGGTCGTGAATGGTTTTCACCTTTTTCGAGAATTGAAGGTATGGTTGGGCGGCAACGCCTAGCCAGAAAGGAAAAACTTCAGGAGACTCTCCGGACGTACCCACCTCAGTGGCGGCAGAATATTTTGCCGAGGGCATTAAAAAGCTGGTGTAACGATACTACAAATGTCTCAATCGTTTTGGCGATTATGTTGAGACATAAGAATAAAACAAGCAAACATTTAGTAGTAAAATCAGTTTGGTATGTCAATCTATTATTTTTATACAGTCCATCGGAACTTGGAAAAAAACAAAAAAAAAACAGCCCTCGTATGTACTATGTGCGCGCTTTCAATAATACAGCAGGGGACCATGGCGCGCCACAAGCTCGGCCAAGGCCACCCCAATAGCGAATAATCAAACTGCCGCTTGCCGTTCTTACATTATATGAAAGACCTTGTATAAATGTATGTGACTAACTTACAAAGGTTGGAATATGGACTCCTGTATTTTCCTTTCTTTCACACCAACTCATTTGCTTACAGGCTCCACTCCGCGAGCAGCATATATTAAACTTATAGAAATCACACCCCATTGATCATCACAAAATATCTTATGAAGAAAAGTTATTTTTTAGTCTGTTTTATAGTAATATACTGAACCCTTATTAATCTGTCGATGAATAAGTCTTCATGATTTTATTATTATTATTACTGATGCCCAGGCAGTACATGTTGAAATTGACAAAGGGAAGCCAAGGTAGTGTGTTGCAATGATTACAACAGAAGCAGCTTGGTAGTTATTCCTGAAGACGACCGGTTAAGCAGAGTTCAAGGACAAATTCTGTACCAACGCGCACCTAAATTGGAGTCATTATGGGAGTGTCATGAGTAAAGTTTCAACCGATCCAGGATTGAATCAGCCAATCAGAAGAGACCACGCCAAAGCCACGCGGTGAGTTGCGTACCCTGGAAAAAGGCGCGGAAACGCATATCTAAAGAACCGCCGATCCGAATTCATTCCGCATAAGAACATTGAGATGTTTGGATAAAATGAAGAAGATTGATACTAATCCCAAGTTTGTGAGGTGAAAACTCCAGATTATTTTTACAAATTCTCCCCACTCTACCCCATTCTGTCAGTTTCCAATAAATTGTTCGGTGATGAGCTGTTTAGGACACAACTTTATTGAGCTCTGGTGAGCAACGTTCACGTCAGTCTGCGTCACGATTTTTCAAGCTCTAATGAGCATACTTCACTAACATTTCACTTTGTGCTCAAGGGAGCAGAGTTCACGTTTAGCAGTGGAGATCTCTAGGCGAGATAAGAGCTGCATGATAGACATGTTTAAGACTTGTTTTCAAGCCAGTTGCGATGAGTTTGAAGTGTGTAATTCTATGTAAATTTTGTATTATATTTTGAGTGATATTTGTGCGTGTGTTAAGCAAATGCTAAGATAGGGCAAGTCTACTATCAGTAATCGCATAGGACAGTATTGTGAGTGAAAGTAGTAGCTCACAGCGATTATAGCTAGGCAATATTATTAACATTGAACATTTCTGTACAAGAAGCTACGCCAAGATGTCTGATGTGTGGTCGTGTGACGGAATGATGTGCATCGCTTCTACAACTAAGTCGACGATGGAGGGCTAGATTTCCCGTAGCGAAATGCACCGGGATGAAGGTTAAGTTCTGCAAGCTGAAACAGTGATGTACAAACATTGATTTACTCAATATGTAGTTAGATTAGGCGCGGGAACGTTGTAAATATTTTCATTCTTGTTTTTCTTGTATTTAGATTTGTTTTGTGTGCCGACACTATTATCTTTAAATGTACTTTGGCGCGTGGCCAAATTTGTTTGTTGTATATTTTTCTTTAGAGTCATATTTAGTGTACTCGGCGTGTGTATTTGATTTTATCCATGCGAATGCGAAACTCGTTACATTCGATAAGTGGTGCTTTATTCAAGTTCAATTTTTTTTATAGGAAAGGGAGGTAAATATTGTAAGATGTTTTATGAACAGGTTTTTATTCATACTAGGGTTGCCGAGCGCAACAAATTAAGATGTCTGTAGAACACCTTCGTTCTAATTTTTTTAGTTTTTTTTTTGAGTCCTTTTCAGGTTCTTTAGTCACGGACTAGATTGGAAGCGCAAGCTGGTGGAAAATATTTATGTCATTTATTTCAGGTTTCTGTCAAACCCATACGTGTGATTCTGTGTGTGTTCTTGTGTCAGGTGTGTGTATTGATTCTTCGTGATGAGGGGTAGGAGGTGCTATCGCCCTCAATTGTTGTATTTTTTTGATGGAAAGGCAGAGCGCTCTTGGAGGCTACTGTACCTTGTCCAGTGCTGATTCTTGGGTTTCCTAGGGGAAATGCTGAGATATTTTATTCTGACACACACACGTATTTTGTGCTTTGGGAGCACGCTTCTTTGAGACTCGAACCCATGCCACGGCAGGTCGAGGTTATTGGCACGTGGGTTGACAGATGTGCAGATTTCCGCTTAGCGCCCGTCTAGGTCCGGCGACTCATCTGTTAGGCAGTCCAGCTGACCGACTGATCCCTATAAGCTATCATTAGCAAACCTGTTCTTTTGTGATGGTCATTGGACCATAATTAATTGGGGAGTTCGCCATGTCTGTTACGAATTATTACATATCGTATGAATGGAATATTGTTTTAATGATTTAAATGTTGGCTTTGAGCCTAGTGATTTTCTATGACTCATTTCATGTTAGTTTGTCTGTTGTGACACCTGTTTGGTGTAGTGGTATTTACTTGTAAAACTGACAAGCGGTCATATGTGTTTTCTTTTGTTGGTCACGTGTTAATTTACTTGTGTTGATTTGCAAAGTCCTAATTTTAGGCATTAATGTTAATGCTACGGCAGTTCCTTGATTCCAATTTCATGCGGAAATTATTTGTTGTTTTATTTAGTGTAGGAGGTGTCGGATTAATTTAAGTAGTGTATAGTTGGTTCCCCGCGTTTGTCTAGCTCTAGACAATGCAGATTCGTCCTCTGAAGGTTTACCTGATAGTGACGAATCTTGCATTTATTTGTACTCATCGTTAAGCATGTAGAACAGCCGCACACGTACACAATGTCATTGAAGTATTTGGGACATTTGGTCCAATTTATAATCTCTCCTGAGATTAGGCCTAATTATGGCAAGTAATTAATTCAAGTGGGAGTCATTTGGGAGATCTTGTTTTTTTTTTAATTGTAAATAGTTGATCTGTTATTAAATTAATTTGTTTTAACCCTGGTATTCACTTCTTCCTGCATGTTATTTTGTTACCCTGCATGTTATAGAAGCGCTTTAACAACAACTTACGAAATGGACTGTTACACCCCCCGAAACTGAGTCTCATAAGCTTCTTTGCAAGGGTTCAATACAATCACCAACTGTTACAATGTTACCAATTGTTACAGATCTGATTTTTTAACCATTATGATATATCTTTTACTAATTTTTCAAAGGAAAAAATCCACGTATAATATATATTCAAACTTTGCTCGCAATTATAACAGTTTCTTCTAAAAAATAATTACTGAGGAGGGCCATAATGTGTAGGGAAGCATTGGAATGTACGTTGATCGATAGACTGCCATCTTGGTCTTTTTGCCGACTTCTGCTTTGCTGAGAAATCCGCAGTGGATCGCACAACATCCAACTGAAGGGGCAAATGCTTGAACAAGTAGGAGACTTCAAACCTGGGTGCCATGATCAACGAAGAGGGAAGACTGGGCCCCGAAATCAACCAGAGGCTAGCTGTTGCTGGCAGACTCTTCTTTGCGATCCACCACGGATTCCTCAGCAAAGCAGAAGTCAGCAAAAAGACCAAGATGGCAGTCTATCAATCAACGTACATTCCAATGCTTACCTACAGCAGCATGTCGTGGAAACTCACCTCCCAACACCAGAGCCAGCTACAAGCGATGGAGATGAGGCACTTGCAGAAGATCGAGAAGAGACCGGGTATGAAATATGACCATCAGGCAGAACTTGCAGATCCGGCCACTGAGGACTACCATCGAACTGGGGCAACTATGATGGTTTGGCCATGTCAACCGAATGGCTGACACCAGGATGCCATGGCAGGTGTGGGAGGCGTAGGTAGGCAGCATGAGATCTCGTGGCAGGCCCCGTGTAAAGTGCCGAGATAACATTGAGAAGGCAATCAAAGCCCGCGGCAGAAATCTGCGACAAGCCATTCTGAAAACCTCAACACCACAAGGTAGAAGAGGAGGCGATTAAGTAACTAGTCATCATCATCATCATTTCCCCTTATCCAGCTCCTGCCGGGTCGGGGTATTTATGGCACTTCTCCACTTTCCTCTTTCCTTCCACCATTCTTCTTCCACGATCTTGTCCCAGTCCAGATTTCTTTTTCTTACGCCGTTCTTCACTGAATCCATCCACCTTGTTCTAGGTCTTCCCCTTGCTCTCTTACCCTTGCACTTGGCCTCCAGCATCTGTCTTGGTATTCTATTTTCCTCCATCCTCTTTACATGTCCAAACCACCTTAGTTTATTCTTCTCAATTCTCTCATTTAGTTTTCCCATCCCAACTTCCTTCCTAACATCTTCATTCCTCACTCTGTCTTTCCTTGTCTTTCCTATCATACTTCTTAGGAATTTCATTTCACTGGCTTGGATTCTACTCTCTTGCCTGCTTGTCAGGGTCCAAGTCTCAGCTGCATAAGTTAATATGGGTACATAATACACTTTATACATTACCTCCTTGCTTTTCCTTGGTACTTCCTTATCCCAAACAAGTTTTCTTACACTTTGATAGAATGCATTGCTCTGCTGTACCCTCCTGCCAATCTCCATGTCCAACCTACCAGTTTGCATCAATTCACTTCCTAGGTATTTGAACGTGTCCACAATTTCCAAACTCTGACTTCCAATTTTCACAGTGCCCTTTCCTTGTCTTTCCCCTCTTGTCATCACCATGGTCTTGCTTTTCTCTATACTGATTTTCAGGCCATACTTCTGAATATTTTCATTCAGTGCATCTAGTTGTTTTTGCACTTCTTCGGTGTTCTTTCCCCAGACCACAATATCGTCTGCAAATAATAGTAGCTTCATTTCTTTATGTCCATATGCTTCCTTTGTTTCCTTTACAATTTCATCCATCACCATTATGAACAAGAGAGGTGACAGCACACTCCCCTGTCTTAGTCCAGTCTTGTTCGTAAACCAATCTGTCTTTCCAACTGGGGTCAGTACCCTGCTAACACAGTTGTTGTACATTGCTTGCACCATTTCCAACATTTCTCTTCCCAGTCTCTTCTTAACCATGGTTTCCCATACCTTCTCTCTGGGGACACTATCATATGCCTTTTCTAGATCTATGAAAGTCATGATCAAATCCTCTCCATATTCCCAGTTCTTTTCCATCACCTGCCTCAAGCTAAAGATTGGGTCCACTGTGGATCTTCCACTCCTAAAGCCATACTGTCCTCTTGCAACTCTCCTTCCACCTTTCTTCTCATTCTTCTTTCTAATATCCTTTCCAGTATTTTTACTATCTGTGATATGAGGGTGATCCCTCTATAGTTATCACACACCTTCTTGTCCCCCTTCTTAAACACTGGTATTATTAGCCCTTTCTTCCAGTCTTCTGGTACACATTTCCATTTCCACACACACTTTAGCAGTCGATACAGCCATTGCATACCAACAGGTCCAGCAGCCTTTATCATTTCTACACTGACTTCATCCACCCCTGTTGCTTTTCCCATCTTCATTTTCTGTACTGCTAATTCCACCTCCAGCATTGTTATATCATCTTCTGTTATAGAGTCGTCAGGTTGTGTCACTTCCATCTCACCAGTACCATTGCTCACATTCAAAAGCTTATCGAAATACTCCTTCCATCGTCCCTTTATCTCTTCTGGGTGTGTTAACAACTCTCCATCTTCCTTTTTCACTAGCTTTGTAGTAACTCTTTCTTTCCTCTTACTTCTTAGAAGCCCATACAGCATCCTTTTACTGCCACTTACATCTGTTTCCATTCTTCGTGTAAATTCTTCCCAACTTTTCTTCTTTTCTTCTCCTACCACTTTCTTACACCTCCGTTTGCTGTCGTGATACTTCCTTTTGCTTTCTTCTGTTTGATCTCGGTTCCATTCTTTCCATGCAGACTTCTTTTCTTTCACTGCTTTCCTCACTTCCTCATTCCACCATGGTGTCTCCTTCTCTTTCACTCTTGTTGACGTCCTACCACAAGCACTCTCTGCTGCACCAACAAATGCCTTTTTAAAGTGAGACCACTCCTCTTCTATGTTTTCCACTTCAGTAACTGGGATTTGTTGCTTCAATCTCTCCTGAAAATTTTCCTGTACGGTTTTGTCTTTCAATTTCCATACTTTTATTTTACTTTCTCTGATCTCCTTTAGGTTTTCCAATTTTTCCCATCTAAATTTTGCCACCACAACTCTATGGTCCCCATCAAATGCTTCTCCTGGTAAAGCTGTCACATCTATCAGCTTTCTGCGATTAGTCCTTTCCACCAGAAAGTAGTCAATTACTGATTTTGTTCTTCTATCGCCCCAACCATATCTCGTAATTTTCCTGCTGTTTTTCTTCCGAAACCATGAATTACCCACTATCAGTCCATTCCTTTCACAAAAGGTTACAAGTTCCTCTCCTTCCCGGTTCTTTTTCCCATATCCATATGGTCCAATGACTTCTTCCTTTCCTTGTCGTTTCCGACTTGTGCATTCATATCTCCCATGATCACCACTTCTACATCTGAAATTACTCTTTCTACATCCTCCAGGAATACTTCAATATCTTCTTCTCTGTTTCCAGTCTGTGGTGCATACACTTGTATGAAGTCCATCACGTCATTTTTCATCTTCATTCTAATTTTCATTATTCTGTCACTCACACACTCGACCACTTCAACATACTCCTCCAGTTGTTTCGAGGTTATCAGTCCCACGCCATTTTTGGCCTCTTGGCCACCACTCCAGTATAATGTATATCCTTTCCTCAATTTCTTCCTTCCTTTACCTTTCCATTTCACTTCACTCAGCCCCATCAATCCAAGTAACTAGTATAATCAATTAATATGTATTAATTAAATTTATTGACATAAGGTGTACCATGGTATTTCATTTAGTTTAAACATCTTAGTATCTTCATATACCTACGTAACTGTATAAGAGTCCATTTGTCCTTCAAGTACAGGGCGCCAAGAAATGTTCTCCGCAGTGACTACAAGCTGCTGCGAGAGTTTACGTCACCAGTTACGTTGGCAGCACGGCTGTATCATAACAACCGAACAGTAAACTTTATTCTCACCGCAGACATTCATAACGTACTGTTGCACTCTTCCAATAATCTAACTATACGCACTGACGATTTCGATAGCCCACACATGTGGCCTTCACCCTATCAAGGACACTGTGCTGCCAACTAAACTGATGACGCAACCTTTCGTAGCTGCACAGAACATTTCCTGGCGCCCTGTATATATACCTGCAGTTTCTTTTAACCTTTTTGTTCATGTTATTAGTGTCATGCTGTGAGTTAGCCGTGGTCGTTACGGCATGACTAATGGCATTCGCTCACATCCGGGAGGCGAGGAGGTTCGAATCCCCCCGCCGGCAACCTTGAAGAGGGTCTTCTGTGGTTTCCCATCTTCCTTCCAGGCAAATGCCGGGGTTGGTCCCTAACTATAGGCCACAGCCGCTACCTTCCAACTCCTCGCCAACTTTCCTCCCCAACAGTACTTGTAGCTCACCAATTGGGTGTCCGTCTCGAAGCAGCTACAAAAACTGGCGAGCCGAACCTGTCCTCGGACACTCCCGGCACTAAAAGCCATACGCTAAAAAAAAAGTGTCATGCTTAAATTCAAACTTTTCTATTTCCTTACACTGGTCATCTAGCCATTCAGCTTTGCCCTTCAAACCATTTTGCGGATGATTTCAGTTTGTAGTTCTTTCCAAAGGGGCAGACGACCTCGTAGTTCCGCCCCTTAAAACAACAATGACTACTATTTCTATCCAAATTTTACCAGCCTCCGTTGATCCATCAAATCAAGGATATCATCAGTCACCCAGATGTTTTTTCTAACTTGCTTACATGGTTTCAGATGGCAATTTCCTGTATCCATTACATTTATTCTGAATATACTCCAACTGGTTTCTCGTCTTGATCACATAGCTGTGCATTCATTTCTTTCAGTATTTTTCTATTCATGTGTAGCCTATTATTAAACAGGCCTTGTTGTTGTTTGAGTCTTCAGTCTTTTGACTGGTTTGATGCAGCTCTCCATGCCTCCCTGTCCTGAGCTTATCGTTTCATCTCTACATAACTACCACACCCTACATCTGAGGCAATCTGTTTAACATATTCTAACCTTGGTCTACCCCTACAGTTCTTGTCCTCGACCCTTCCTTCCATAACTAAGCTTGCTATTCCTGGGTGTCTTAGTATGTGTCCTACCAACCTATCTCTTCATTAGCAGTCGCCAGAAACATCTCTCCTCTCCCACTCGTCTTAATACCTCTAGGTTTGTAACCCTATCTACCCATCTGATCTTCATCATTCTCCTGTAACACCACATTTCAAATGCTTCTATTCTCCTCTTTTCTGCTGCACCAATAGTCCAAGTTTCACTTCCATAGAGTGCCACGCTCCAGACAAAGGCTTTCAAAAATGACTTCCTAATACCTAAATCTATATTCGATGTCAGCAGATTCCTTTTTTGTTGAAAAGCTTTCTTTGCCTGAGCCAACCTACTTTTTATATCCTCTTTGCTTCGTCCATCACTGGTTATTCTACTTCCTAAGTAACAGAAGTCTTCTACTTCCTTCAGCTTTTCACCTGTCAATTTGATCTCCATAGAGGTTTCTGATTTATTTCGGCTGCATTCCAGTATTTTTGTTTTACATTTATTAATTTTCATCATGAATTCTTTCTGTAAGACGGAGTCCATACCATTCAAAAACTCATTCAAATCCTCAGGCTTGTCGGCCAAGATGACGATGTCATCAGCAAATCTCAGAGTTGAAATTATTTCTCCTTGAATCTTCACTCCCACTTTACATTTTTCTCTAATTTCCTTCATTGCTTGTTCAATGTAAAGATTGAAAAGTATGGGTGATAAGTTGCAGCCTTGCCTTACACCTTTCTGAATACCAGCTTCTCTCTCATGTTCTTCAACTCGAATGACTGCTGTCTGGTTTCTGTATAGATTGTATATCACCCTCCTATCTCTGTACTTTATTCCAATCGATTTCAAAATGTCGAACAATTTAGTCCAATCAACGTTATCAAAAGCCTTTTCTAAGTCTACAAAAGCCATGAACGTTCTCTTATCTTTCCTTATTCTACCTTCCAAAATCAGCCTAAGACTTAGTACAGCTTCCCTTGTTCCTACATTTCTCCTGAAACCAAACTGGTCTTCACCCAACTCCGTTTCTATCTGGCTTTCAATCCTGGCCTTAAAAACTCAAATAAGTTCATCGGAGAAAAGCCAGTCAATAAATTAGACTATATAATAATATCATATGGCCTCGGGTGCCGGGTGCAAGCTTTGTCAATTGACACCCAGAGGGCAGCTTGCATGTCTAATTTCGTAGTTCCTTTGAACGCTATGAAAGTTAAGGAGGTTAGATATCTAAGCTCCTTGACACTACAGCGCTTTCTAGTAGAGATTGGAGGAACTTTGTGTTGGCGGAAAATCCAGAGATTAATTTTGCCATTGAACACGGCCTACTGAATTCAAATGGGTTCTTTAAAATGCCAACAACTTATGACATCCATGTCGTGATTTTTATCGCCTTTCAAAAATCACTTACCACGGCCAGGGGCGAACCTGCAAGCTTGGGGTTGGTAATCCGACACGTTAACCACTCACCCACCGTGGCAAGCAATAGATTATACTTGTAAAGATTGATATCAGCACTTCATTCTCTCTTCTTTACTCTCTCACACAAGCAATTCATGAACAAGAAATCGCCCTGATGACAGCCAACATCCAAAGAAGATATGGCACAAGAAAAAAAGAACAATAAATATGAATTAGAGCCAGCTGGTATGAGTGTAACAGTTCATATGTAGATTGGAGAGTTATTTAGTGACATTTAGAAGTTCTAATGCACATATTTTGTTCCATTCTGAATATCCTAAAGAGTAGGGAGCCTACACTAGTTTGCACCATGCAAGAATAGTAGCCTTTGTCCCAGTTTTTTCTGGGTCAACTTTATTTCACTTTTACATTTCTATTAGGCTAGACCACAAGTTCCGTGGTGTAAAAATATCGAAAGCAATTCCAAAGAATGAGGAAGTACAATTTCACTGCAATATGCAGGTCATCAATCTACTGTATCTATTTTCAATCTTGGCATGAACTAACAATGTGAATTTTGAGTTTTGCCAGCCAGTGGCAGGTTCTAATACCCATGGTTTTCTTCTCCATACAAAACTTCAAGGCTAACATGCACAGAGTGGGTACATTAGTATATAGAACAAACTATTCTTTCTGTAGTAAAACAAGTTTATTTCTTTTCAACACACACTGATTTTGTAAAAGCCATCATAATCTGCTCGATAGGATAGTTACAATGGAATGGTAGTTTCTTAGCAGGAATCTGCATATATTATACTCTGGTTGACTATACAAATTCTAGATAACAGATAAATTCATATTTACAACATTTATAAATACATCCATTAACATCATTACATTTCATGCATTCTCAATACAAAGGAATTTTTTAAATGTACCCTCAAATATCCTTAGAAAACAATTCCTTTGGTAAAGATTTAAAAAAAGCACATAGAAAGTTTTAAATTAAATGCTTCATCTATAGGAAGAAGTATTTTCCATCACTCGTTGGATCACGACAACCAATACTACAATTTGAATAAACCAATTGCATAAGAACTCTTCTTTTATAAAAATTCAAAATGCTACAAAGATTCAAACTGCAGTACTGGCTGAGTCATAGTTTTTTTTATCATTGAAGGATCTATCCAATTAAAAGAATAATCGAGTTTGTGCTTTTCATCTTTGTACACCCAGAATATATATAATCCCAGCCTTTGAAGAATCGTAGGAGTAACATCGTTTAAGCTGCTCTGATGCTTTGAATAATCTGGAAGACAGCTAGAACAAAATAAAATAATGAATGTTATAAGTCCCACATTTAAAACAGAACAAGCAACCAAACCCAAATTACAATAATTATCAAGGACAAAGTGGAAACCAACTCTTCATAGGAAAACACTACAAGGTGGACATACAAACCATGACTAATGAGAGACCAGCCACGGCTTATGAACAGACAGGAAAAGGTTACGTGACCAACTTAGTTCAAACCCTCCCGATCGTTTCTAGTGCAGCTCTCATTTTCAACAGTTTACTTGAAAAAGAACATTTAAAAACTCAATTAGAAATTAGCCTTGGAGGCTGGATTTAGACAGCTCCTTAACCCGGTCAACGAGTCAATAAAAATTGGCTACATGGATAATTCTTGCCAGGCACGTCCACGTCGTGGGGGTGGGCAACGGTACTGTCATATACAATGGAACTACAGTAACGGCTAAGTTCTGGTGAGGACCCAGTCCTATGGGGTATAACATAGGCCCCGTGGACAGGGTTACGTGCAAAGACATCAACGGCATCTGCAGTGGAGAAGATGGACTTTGGTACAGTGAAGATGGCGGAAGAGGTAACCCAGTACTCAGGGGTTAAATAGGAGTACAACCTGCTGCCTTGTAGGTTTGGTAGTGGAATACCAAAGGCTGTAATGGCCAACGCGGGTAGTCAACAACCCACCAAGAGTAATCTGGTAATAGTGGACAATGTATAAAAATTTGTTGGCCAAAGCATTAGATAATGATGTGATAATACAAAGGGTTGACTTTACAAAGGTCGCTTGACAATTTAGCAAACATGTGGAGGACCAGACAATATTATTGTCACTAAATAAGGAAGTCCAGGAAGGCATAAAGGACACGACACCACCACTAACTAATAATAAGATATATTATCAAATAGGTAGCACATAAACATAATATCCAAAGGTGACACATAAACATATGAGAAACACTAGCACAAAATTTACACAATTGAAGAAACACTCAAAGAATTAACACACGTTACGTCTTGAGCCTAAAACACACATATTGTCTTGAACGTAGCTGCAGATCAGTACATCATAGAACGGCATGCAATACACGGCGGTTCCATAGAATGATATAATTTAAATATGCAACACAAGTGGAGTTGCAACAAATAATGAAAAAACAGGTCGCATGGAACGAGAATGTGTCGTCGAACCAGGACTGACTTACAGTGATGCGCCGATACTGTAAGCCCAAAATGAATTGTTAATAAAACAAATTATGTGTGAAACGCAGGAAGTCAAAGTAGTTGCTATCATACAAATACCGGGATATGCCAATCGCACGGTATTGTCACGATAGTAAAGCAGTTTAGCCTAGCGTCAACCTCCAATCCAGTGATGTTGCAGGAAGTCAAAGTAGTTGCTATCATACAAATACCGGGATATGCCAATCGCACGGTATTGTCACAATAGTAAAGTAGTTGAGCCCAGCGTCAACCTCCATTCCAGTGATGTTGCAGGAAGTCAAAATAGTTGCTATCATACAAATACCGGGATATGCCAATCGCACGGTATTGTCACAATAGTAAAGCAGTTTAGCCTAGCGTCAACCTCCATTAGTGATGATGCCTAGCCTTGTAACATGCTTCCAGGCACGATGAATTACTTATCACACGAAGCATCATCATTATTCATACGCGTGAAGACAAATTGTTAGGCAGTAAATGAAGATAGAAGTAAACACATTAACAAACTATCCGACGCCGCGGATTGAAGAATTCGTCGACATGACGCGTAGCACCATCAAGCATGGTGATGATGAGATCGAAAATCACCGTAATGTCACTGCCCAAACAAAATATGAATCATGTGCATAGGACATGATTGCTAAGCACGGTTACTATGAAGATAGCACCAATTATAGAAATGATTAGCTGGATACTTGTTGATATATCACAACCAGCGTTGAAACACAACATTGTCATGGCTACACCAAAGAACAACGAAGAAGAAACACGTGATTGGTCGCTACAAGCAGCAAGAAGGCCTCTGATAGGCTGGAAGCAGCCAATCACAGTAGAGAGTTTAAAAAACGAGTAAGAGGCCTCTGATAGGCCGAAAGCAGCCAATCACAGTAAAGAGTTCAAACAAGTTAAAGAAGAATCAATGTCGCCAACTTAGAATACAAAATTACCTTCTAAGCCAAAATATCCTACTGGAAACACGGCAGTGGGAATACTACATGTAATCAAAACAAATAAATCACGACAACCAATCAACATAAACAAAACCAACCTGACAATGAATAAATGCAATGAAGACAAATAATACAGATATGTACAACCACACAGAGTGGAAACAAATAGGGAAACACAAAAACTGGTTTGCCAAGACAGTGGCCGAACCATATTGCCCGCACAGAAACAACAGGCAGGTTGTTTATGAAAATACACGAGTGACTAATTCTGCGGCAACAGGGGAGACACCTTGACGATGGGGCGTTTCAAGAGTCCAGAGGTGGTATGTAGAGAGACCACACGAACTAGGCCGTCCTTACCACAATGAACCTCAAGAATACGTCCAAGTCGCCAGTAAGTAGGAGAAACATTGTCGTCCATAATAAGCACAAGCGTGCCAACCTTGAGGTTAGGAGACATACGATTCCACTTGCGACGTTGTTGAAGGGAGAGTAAATGATCTGTGGACCATTTACGCCACAATGAAGTCATAATCTGTTGAAGTAATTGCCATCTAGACAACCTATTGATGGGCACTTCAGAAGCGTCAGGAATGGGCAAGGCATTCAAAGGTCGTCCAACAAGAAAGTGACCTGGCGAGAGATAGCACAAGTCAGTAGGATCCTCAGTCATAGGCAAAATGGGTCTAGAATTTAGAATGGCTTCAATTTGCACCACGAGAGTGGTCAATTCTTCATACGTAAGTACTTGAGCCTTCATGATTCTTATTAAATGAGATTTCAAAGATTTGATGTTTGCCTCCCAAATTCCACCAAAGTGCGGAGAACTAGGAGGAATGAAATGCCACTGAATTAGTAGCGATGACGTAGAATCTTGAACAACAGATTGAAAATCTGCAGAGGAGAGCAACGAACCAAGATCAGCAAGGTCAGACTGTGCGCCTTGAAAGTTGGTACCATTGTCGGAATACACTTTAGTGGGAACGCCCCTTCTACTGCAGAAGCGAGTAAAGGCTACAACGAAAGCATGACTGGAGAGGGAAGTGACGACCTCAGTGTGCACAGCCTTCGTAACCATACAAACGAACATTGCGATGTAAGCCTTAGTCGAGACCCTTGACCTGGGGCCACCGTACCTGATAGTGAATGGACCACAGTAATCAACACCAACGTGATTAAAGGGAAAGGTTTGACGGAGGCGAACAGCTGGGAGTTGACCCATTAACTGTTCACAAGGACGTGCAGCGTAGCGAACGCAAGTAACACAAGAGCGAGACAGGCTACGAACAAGTTTTCGTAGTGACGGTATCCAGAAGCGTTGTCGGATAGTCGCAATCACAACCTGGACCCCGCCATGAAGCAACTTTAAATGGGTATGTCTGACCAGGACTTTAGTGAAATGATGGTCATTGGGCAAAAGTATCTGGTGTTTTGTATCAAATGGAAGGTCGGCCAATTCCAAACGGCCTCCCACACGAATAGTGCCATCAGAGTGAAGCAAAGGGTGCAAATTGCTGATGGTGGAAGTGGATGGCACTTGCTCATTCTTCATTAGAGCAGTAAGTTCAGTAGAGTAGCACTGAGCTTGAATCATTTTCACACATGTAAGTAGTGCAACATCAATTTCAATGGCAGTGAGTGGACCACTGATCCTAGTGGTATTTCTACAATTAGAGAAAAACCTAATACAGTAGGCTATGACCCTCAACAATCTCGTGTAAGAAGAAAAATTGTTTAAAAAATCAATGTCAACAGGTTTAGATACATTTGCACACGAAATTCTACACTCAGGCAATTCAGACACAGGAGTGTCAAAGACATCTGAAGTACTGGAGCTTGTAAAGGCCTTCAACCATGCTGGACCATACCACCATAGCTGATTATTTTTCAATTCTGAGGGCATACAGCCTCGGGAAATTATGTCGGCAGGATTGTCACGGGAAGCGACATGTTTCCAGGCGCAGTGACCAGTAAGCCTTTGTATTTCAGCAACTCTATTGGCTACAAAGGTTTTCCATTTTGAGGGGGGCGAAGCCAACCAAGACAAAACAATAGTGGAATCTGTCCAACAATAGACGGATTCAATAGGCAAGTTCAAAGCGGGTTGCACCTTTGCAATTAATTTGGAAAGCAAAAGTGCACCACATAACTCAAGTCTGGGCAAAGACAACTGTTTAAGAGGAGCAACCTTCGACTTAGCGCACACAAGTGCAACAGTGACGATGTCGTTGGTATCAATTGACAATAAATAGAGACAAGCTCCATAGGCCTGCTGACTGCTGTCGCAAAAGCCATGAAGTCGCATAGATTTGATTTCTGAAGCAGGCTTAATCAAACGTGGAGTAGAAATCTCAGAAATCGCAGGTAAATTGCTATAAATGTTCAGCCAAGCTTGCGTGATTTCCATTGGAAGGGGGTCATCCCAACCGAGTTTGTGAATCCACAAATCTTGGAAGAGAATCTTACAAGCAACCACAATAGGTGACACTAAACCCAAAGGGTCAAAGATAGAGGCAACAATGGACAAAAATGAACGCTTAGTAAAGGTAATTGAAGTGTCACAGTTCACGATAGGTGACTGAATCCGCAACAAGTCACCGATAGGTTGCCAATAAAGTCCTAGCGTTCTGGCGACTGTTTCTTCACCATCGCCGAAACTACGGAGTTGTTGTTTCTCTTGATGATCAAGAGGAATGTTATCTAAGAGTCATGGAGTTTGAACTCCACTTACACAGTTCAAAACCACCTAATCTCAAAAGAAGGGTCAATTCATCATACAGAATGAGTGCGTCATGCTCGGAATCACATCCCGAGATACAATCATCAACATAGAAGTCGTTTAAAACAATCTGAGTGGCAGCTGGAAAAGCTGTGCCATCAGTGAGGGCGAGCTCCTTTAGCACACGAGTGGCTAAGAAGGAAGCTGGGGCAGTACCATATGTAACGGTGTTTAATTGATATTCTACCATTGGGTCTGAAGGAGAGTCTCTCCAAAATATTCTCTGTAAGTCACGATCCTTGTGATCTACAAGAATCTGTCTGTACATTTTACTCAGATCAGCTGCAAACGCTATCAAGTGAGTACGGAACCGAAGCAAAATAGAGAACAAATCCTGCTGAATTACAGGGCCCACCAACAAGGTATCATTAAGGGAGCACCCAGACGTAGTAGCCATCGAAGCATCAAATACCACTCTGAGCTTTGTAGAAGTACTGTGCGGCTTGAAAACAGGATGATGGGGAATGTAGTAAACTTCACCATCAGTCGGGTGGGGGGCGACTTGCATATGGTTTAAGGCTAGATATTCATGCATGAATTCAGTGTATTCTAACCTTAACTCAGGGTTACGAGCCAAACGTCTTTCGAGAGAGTGAAAACGATTTAGTGTAGCGTAGCGAGAGGCACCTAGAGGCTCCGAGTCTACCTTGCGAGGGAGTCTAACCACAAATCTACCATCGTCTTTGCGAGTGGTAGTAGCAACGAAGTGTTCTTCACATATGGATTCATCAACAGACAACACTGGGGTTTCAACTTCTTCAACGTTCCAAAACGCTTCCAGCTGTTGTTCTACATGAGGGCGTGAGAGTGTAAGTGCTGATACCACGTGCGAAGGTAGCGAGGTGCTTGCACTGGGCAGCTTCCCAGAAAACACCCAACCCACAGAGGTATTTTGAATGATGGGCAAATCACCAACTGGTATGATTTTACCAGGACATAACAGGTCAAAGAAATATTCTGCACCAAGAACAAGATCAATAGATTTAGTGCAATTGAAATCAGGATCAGCTAAATCAATATGTGATGGAATGTTCCATTCAGAGGTATCGAAACCAGCAGCGGGTAGCTCAAGTGCAATATTGGGAACCACGAGACATTCAAGCTTAGCAGACCAATTAGTAGCACAGGCAAAAACGTTCACATCAGCAACAACAGTAGCAGTGCTTTGATTTTGACCAACACCGTGAATGTGTACCTTCATAGGTTTGGTGTGGAGTCTTAATTTCTTAATTAAGTGTGACGAAATTAAGTTACAATCTGATGCAGAGTCAAGTAGTGCAGTGACAGGTACACGTAAGCCATTGCCAGCTAATATATTCAACTTGGCAGTGGGTAATAGCGTCCTTGAAAATTGATTGTCACGAGCGACGTTACTGCAACTAGTGTTTACCACGTTAGCATGAGCTTGAGAAGCATCATTACTAGTGCCACTGGAGGGCTCATAGTGAAGAAGAGTGTGGTGTTTTCGGGAACAAGTGTTACAAGAGTACTTCGAACATTGATGATTAGGCTCGAAATTACGCAAACAATTGTAACATAATTTTCGAGACCTGACAAAATTCCATTTGGCTGTGGACGAAAGTTTAATAAAGGTACCACATTTCAACAATTGGTGATCAATGCTCCTACAATATGTACAACGAGATTTGGTAGTAGTTAACATGGGTTTCTGAGGCGAATGACCTTCAGCTTTAAGTTTGGTCACAGCAGTATGTAATGCAGGCCTGGACACATTCCTTTCAGTTATTTCCAGTACCTTGCATTTTTTCTCTAAGAAGCTAACCAAGTCCTGGAGAGTGGGAATTCTCCCAGAATCAACATGATTCTCCCATTCACGGATGCTATCATTATCTAGTAGCTCCAATATAAAATGTGACAATAACAGGTCTTGAAGGGAAACCCCGTTAAAGTCCAAAGCTTCTAACGCATTGACATGAGAAACAAAGTGGTCGATGATGGCACGCAATGACACTGAATTATTACCGTATGCGGGGGGCTTGAAAAGCTTGGTAACATGGTTGTGCGCTATGAGCCTAATGTTATTGTATCGAGTTGTCAGCAAGTTCCATGCAACCATAAAGTTATCATCTGACACAGTAATGTTCTTTAAGAGGAGTTTGGCATCACCACTAAGACTAGAATTAAGGTAGTAGAACTTAACAATATCAGACAGAGCATGGTTATCAATTGCTATAGCCTTGAAGCTATCTCTGAAATTCAACCAGTCTGTGAAGTCGCCACTGAACTGCGGAATTTGAATTTCAGGCAACTTTATATGCGCTGCAGCTACGTTAGCAGTAGGAAATTGTGCACTCTGCAAATTATTCAAAGGGTTATCACTGTCTGTAGTGTTGGATTTTTTGAAATTGTCACAATGTAGTTTAATTTTAACCAGCAACTCAAAATATTTATCTTCGAAGTCACAACGTTCGGCTATTTCTTCGTCGATATTGTCTGTAATATCCTCTAAAGCGACTTGCGCTTCGTTATATTGTTCATAAATTTCCTCGCATTTGTGTTTGCGTAACACTAACATTTGATATTGCTCTTCTGTAATGTCCTGAAAGTTGCTAATTACTTTTTCTTGTGAGGTAAGCATGGCCTTAGCGACTGCACGCTTCCTAACTAAAGGTCGTTTTTGGGCATCCTCCATAATGACTTTAGGATTGCCCGCCTAGATGTAATTACCAGAGTTGCACACCTAACTAACACAACCAACTTAACTAACACAAAAAATAAACACTGAGACAATGGTCTCGATTAAGTTGTAAACAAACATCTGAACATAGAATACTGTATTGTGTCCTTGGGAAGTTAATGGGAACGTATACAATGTTAAATTTATGGCCTTCCTGGTGAAATAGCAAGAAACAAGGGCCCAACATGGCCAACAATGCTTAATAATTCATTCAAAGTAGTAAACAGCTCAATATCCGGCCCGGAGAGGACCAAATAATGTAATGGCCAACGCGGGTAGTCAACAACCCACCAAGAGTAATCTGATAATAGTGGACAATGTATAAAAATTTGTTGGCCAAAGCATTAGATAATGATGTGATAATACAAAGGGTTGACTTTACAAAGGTCGCTTGACAATTTAGCAAACATGTGGAGGACCAGACAATATTATTGTCACTAAATAAGGAAGTCCAGGAAGGCATAAAGGACACGACACCACCACTAACTAATAATAAGATATATTATCAAATAGGTAGCACATAAACATAATATCCAAAGGTGACACATAAACATATGAGAAACACTAGCACAAAATTTACACAATTGAAGAAACACTCAAAGAATTAACACACGTTACGTCTTGAGCCTAAAACACACATATTGTCTTGAACGTAGCTGCAGATCAGTACATCATAGAACGGCATGCAATACACGGCGGTTCCATAGAATGATATAATTTAAATATGCAACACAAGTGGAGTTGCAACAAATAATGAAAAAACAGGTCGCATGGAACGAGAATGTGTCGTCGAACCAGGACTGACTTACAGTGATGCGCCGATACTGTAAGCCCAAAATGAATTGTTAATAAAACAAATTATGTGTGAAACGCAGGAAGTCAAAGTAGTTGCTATCATACAAATACCGGGATATGCCAATCGCACGGTATTGTCACGATAGTAAAGCAGTTTAGCCTAGCGTCAACCTCCAATCCAGTGATGTTGCAGGAAGTCAAAGTAGTTGCTATCATACAAATACCGGGATATGCCAATCGCACGGTATTGTCGCAATAGTAAAGTAGTTGAGCCCAGCGTCAACCTCCATTCCAGTGATGTTGCAGGAAGTCAAAATAGTTGCTATCATACAAATACCGGGATATGCCAATCGCACGGTATTGTCACAATAGTAAAGCAGTTTAGCCTAGCGTCAACCTCCATTAGTGATGATGCCTAGCCTTGTAACATGCTTCCAGGCACGATGAATTACTTATCACACGAAGCATCATCATTATTCATACGCGTGAAGACAAATTGTTAGGCAGTAAATGAAGATAGAAGTAAACACATTAACAAACTATCCGACGCCGCGGATTGAAGAATTCGTCGACATGACGCGTAGCACCATCAAGCATGGTGATGATGAGATCGAAAATCACCGTAATGTCACTGCCCAAACAAAATATGAATCATGTGCATAGGACATGATTGCTAAGCACGGTTACTATGAAGATAGCACCAATTATAGAAATGATTAGCTGGATACTTGTTGATATATCACAACCAGCGTTGAAACACAACATTGTCATGGCTACACCAAAGAACAACGAAGAAGAAACACGTGATTGGTCGCTACAAGCAGCAAGAAGGCCTCTGATAGGCTGGAAGCAGCCAATCACAGTAGAGAGTTTAAAAAACGAGTAAGAGGCCTCTGATAGGCCGAAAGCAGCCAATCACAGTAAAGAGTTCAAACAAGTTAAAGAAGAATCAATGTCGCCAACTTAGAATACAAAATTACCTTCTAAGCCAAAATATCCTACTGGAAACACGGCAGTGGGAATACTACATGCAATCAAAACAAATAAATCACGACAACCAATCAACATAAACAAAACCAACCTGACAATGAATAAATGCAATGAAGACAAATAATACAGATATGTACAACCACACAGAGTGGAAACAAATAGGGAAACACAAAAACTGGTTTGCCAAGACAGTGGCCGAACCAAAGGCTAAGGGAGACAACCCTGACAGAAAATCCTCCAATATGTTAGGCCTAGCAAACCAATAAAGGGGTAAATAGTTATGCGCGTTCAATGTTAAAACAAGCCTCGGAAAGGAGAATACCCAAAATGGACAGCTCACACGCCTTACAGTTGACAGGAATGATGGCATCCAGCCTGATGTTATGCAATGTAAGGCTGTGGGAAAAAACAGAATAAAGAAAAGATAACCACAAAATGGGAATAGGAACACTGAATGTAATGACATTAACTGGAAAATGTGAAGAGCTTGTAGATCTGATGGAAAGAAGGCAACTGGATGTACTGTATTAGGTCTGAGTGAAACCAAATGGAAAAGGAAAGGGAAGAAAATGTTAAAAGGAGGATATACCCTTTACTGGTGTGGTAAATGGGAAGGGTCACATAATGGAGTGGGCTTTATTCTAAGTAGGAAAGTAGATGCTGTTGCAGATATTAAATATATTAGCGACAGAATCATTAGATTAGAGGAACCATCAAACGGAAAAATCCCAACCCTAGTGCAGGTTTATGCCCCACAAACGGGATGCTAGGATGAAGAGAAACAGAAGTTCTTGGAACAGCTTGAGAACCAATTGGATAAGGAGAACATTATGATAATAGGTGACTTAAATGCTCAGGTGGGATGCAAAAGGGAGGGTGTAGAAAGAGTGATTGGTCCATTTGGTTATGGAAACAGAAATCTAGAAGGGGAAGAAGACCTGCTTGGTATGTGCAGTCGAAATAGTCTCCAAATTCAAAATACCTGGTTAAAGAAGAGAGAAAGCCATAAAGTAACTAGATACAGCTGGGATGGAAGACATAAATCAATGATAGACCTTGTAATAACAGCGGCTGAAGCAGGAAAACAAGTTGTGGATGTCAAAGTCGTTCCCCGTGAAAGTCTCGACAGTGACCATAGGCTTCTTCTAGTTAGTATAACTGGTGTTCTGATTAATTATAAGATGGAAATGAAACAAAAGATCAAGGTCTGGGAGCTGGAGAAATCTGATAAACGTGAGGAATATCAGAGAAGAATTTTAGGAAAAGTTCCAAAAACTGATACCAAAAGTGCAGAGGAAGAGTGGCAAAATTTTCGATATGTCTTAGTTGAAGCTAGAGAATTATGTGGCGAAACAACTAGCAAGGTTCGACATAAAGAGACTGCCTGGTGGAATAAGGAAGTCAAGACAATAATTCAATTCAGGAACTAAGTATAGAGAAAATTGGAAGTGGAGAGACAAAAGAATGACAGAAATGAGGATAAAATCAGATCACTTGCTCAAGTATATCGAGAGCACAAATTAAGAGCTAAACGCATAATTAATGAAGAGAAGGATAAGATTTGGGATGAATTTGCGAAGAAACTGGAGGAAGACACACAAGGTAGTAAGAAATTACTATATAAAACTGTGAAAAACAATAAAAGACATCAGGAATCAGTTACAGCTTTGGAAGGAAATAATGGAGAAGTGATAAGAAGCATTTAATGAAATCAGGAAGTTAATGGGACAGTATTTTGATCAACTGTTAAATGATGCATCCAATAATGACAGTGGGGACACGAACATCAATTTAGGGGCCAATGATGAAAACCACCAAGAACCACCCCCAACCTGGTCTGAAGTGGAAGAAGCTTTAAAAGCTATGATCAAAGGAAAATCCATTGGATTCGATGAAGTTCAGACAAGATAAAAGCTGCAGGAATTAATGGGATACATTGGTTGTACAGAGTATTCGTCGTCGTCGGCTTTAACTCGTTTCCGAGTATACATCTTCTTCCAAAACAGTCTAAAATAATCTAAGGTTGAGGTCTGTGGGCATGTTTGCGGCGACTGAACAGCCCAAAGCGTGCATGAAACAAACTTATTACATGCTATATGGAAGGACAATAAGATCCCTGATTACTGGTCTAAAGGTGTAATAGGGCCATTGTTTAAACAAGATGTTCAGTAAAGAACATATAGCCTACTTTCTCCTAAATGCATGGGTATTGTTATAACTCTTTGTCCTTTTCAAGGAGTATAATTGAATGTTGGTTGTAGCAGCTTGTTGAAATACAACGTGCTATAGGGATATTAAACATGAATATGAGGTGCCCTTTGCTAGTGCTACCTCTGTAAAAAATGTCATTCAATTCGGCTTCACCGTGTTTGAATTGATATGGGGAATCGATTTGCACACATTCATGGCCGCTATCTCCAAACTATTGGGCTGATGACCTTGTAGTTCAGTCAAACGATGCTTCCCACAGGAAGGTATGTTGTTGCAAAATTTGGTAGAGATCGAGTGATTAGGTTGGTCGTAATTTGATTTAAGCTTTTAACATTTGGGTGGCCGCCATTACGTTTTCGTCAAGATGGCGATATAGAACATGACACTGGAGTGCCCTTTGCCAGTGCTACCTCTGTACCAAATTTCGTTCAATTCGGTTTCACCGTGTTTGAATTGATAGGGGGAATCGATTTGCACACATACATGGCCGCCATCTGCAACCTATTAGGCTGATGACCGTGTAGTTTAGTCAAAAGACGCTCGCCATATGAATGTATGTTGCTGTAAAATTTAGTAGAGATCGGATGATTAGGTTAGTCGTAATTTGATTTAAGCTTTGAACATTTGGGTGGCCGCCATTACGTTTCCGTCAAGATGGCGGCAATATAAAACATGTCACTGGAGTTCCCTTTGCCAGTGCTACCTCTGTACCAAATTTAGTTTAATTCGGTTTCACCGTGTTCGAATTGATAGAGGGGGGACAGACATTCAGAGTACACACACACACACACATACAGACACAATTTTTGGCCCTGTGTAGATCTCATAAGTCTACTTTCATTTTTGACAAAAATCGAAAGTAGGCTAAAAAGGAAACCGGAAAAAGTGTGAGAACTATCGTGGAATTACTTTGTTATCCCAGGGTCTAAAGATCTTGTAAAAAATAATTGCGAAAAGACTACACAGTCATTTAGAAAAGGCTTTAGAAGAAGAACATGACTTTAGACCAGGAAGGAGTACTATTGACTTGATCTTTGCTGCAAGAATGCTTATTGAGAAAAATCTTGAAAAAGGGAAAGAGTTAGTAATGGTATTCCTAGATATAGAAAAAGCTTATGATAGCTTGCAAGATCAAAAATTTGAGAATGTTTAGAAAGGCACAATGTCCCAAAGGCTTGATAAACAAGATCAAAATGCTGTATGAAAATACAAGGGCATGTGTAAGAATTTGCAGATGACGTCATGATTTGGGGAGAAAGTGCCAGAGAGGTAGAAGAAAAACTGGATGCATGGGACAAGCTGTTCAAGGAGTATGGGTTGAAAATAAGCCAAAGAAAGACAGTAGTAATGACACCAGGACTGTCTAATGCAACCATTTACCTGAATGATCAGCCTCCACAAATAGTTGGTCAATTTAAATATCTTGGTAGCACAATATGTAAGGATAACAACAACAGTGCAGTAACAAATAGGACTAGTAATGCAGCTACCTTCTATGCACAAGTTAGAACACTACTGTGGGATAATAAGGTGCCCAGGAAGTGTAAACATATACTGTTTAAGACATACTACATCCCAATTCTAACTTACGGAGTAGAAACAAGCACCCTATCCAGAAGAGAAGAAAGTAGGATTCAGGCATCCGAAATGAAGTTTATAAGAACAATGCTTCAAAGGACAAGGAGAGACAAAGTAAGGAACGAAACAAACAGGGCAAGGGCTGGCCTAGATACCAATGCTACAAAATATTTGTAGAGAGCAATGATTAGGATGGTATAGGATCTTCAAAGAATGGGAGATGAGAGGATACCAAAAGCTTATTTCAACAAGATAACCCCAGGAAAAAGACCAGTAGGAAGACCAAAGAAGAAATGGTTGGACCAAATCAAGGATGATCTTGAAGGCAAAGGGCTAGACTGGAGAAGGACCCATGAAGACCAACTATTCATGGACAGGAAAAGGTGGCGAGGGCTCATTAACAGCACCCGGGCGACTGGAGCTGGAATTTGATGATGATGTGGATGAATTAGAAATTGTCTTTGGCTATAATAGCTGAATGTAATATCGTTATTTACATTGGCTTAACCTTGCTACACCAGATATTTCACTGTTCATGACAGTTAATTAGCCCAATTCCAAGATATCTAAATTATTCAGTCCTCTGCTTTTATCTAGATAATTGAACTAAGAATGTCGCAACTTAGAATAATGAGATATTTAAATGCACCGAACAGCATGTTACACTTAAGCCCTCATTTGTCGAAATTTCAATCTAATTCTAACATAAAATTAAGACCATGAGATTGCGTTGTGTTCTTAACATAGACTCAACGCATTTTATTTTATAGAAAGCTTTGAAGATATTTTTCAGTTGTGCCTTAATAATTGTATACCAGTAGTGACTTTCAGTTGGTCAACACACATACATGCCCAATTAAATTGGGATCACATTTTATTTGTTTAGAACTAGTCATCATCATCATCTTGTACAGTTTCCAGCCCCAGGCTGGGTCTGTTTGGTACATAAGTCTCGCCACTTAGTCCTTTCTTCCCACCACCTCTCCGCTGTCACTCTGGTCCAGTCCTCGCCTCTCTTCTAGACACATTCCTCCACTCCTTTCAGCCATCTATCTCTTGGTCTTCCCCTTGGTCGTTTCTTCTGCATCTGCATCTCATGTATCCTCTTGGGAATCTTCTTCTCATCCATTCTCTTTAAGTGTCCATACCACCTCAGTCTTGATGTCTCAATCCTACCTTGCAAGGGCTCCTCTTTCACCATTTCCCTGACCTTTCCATTCCTCACCCTGTCTCTTCTTGTTACTCCAATCCTACTACGCAGGAACTTCATTTCACCTGCCTGTATTCTGCTTATGTCTCTTTTCTTCATTATCCACGTTTCTGAGGCATAGGTCAGTATCGGGATATAGTAGCTTCTGTGTAACACTTCCTTGCTTTTTTTTGGGGACATCTTTATTCCACACTAAGCTCCTAATGCTTCTCAGAAATGCTTCTGCCTGCCTGCCACGTTCCGTTTAGAACTAGTACAATTTCCAAAATGTATACTTCACAGGTACATACACTTGATAATTCAAGTCTAAGAAGTACCCAAAACCAAATGAAATCAAATAATAGCTCAGATAATTTACACCCAGTTCCTCAACCACACGTTTGCTTGCATCCTTATTTCCGACAAATTGAGCTCTTCGGAGTGTCTCCTCAATGCACAATATTCATAAGTATTATCTAGATTTCTTCTTAAACCTAATTATCAATCTTCAATAACAGATCACTTGAGATAACTCAGAAGTCAAGAGCAAGATTACATGGTAATACCTTAGGATTGACAAGTCCCATCAGTTCAAAGAGCTCCACTTCTTCCTGTTATTTCTGTACATTCGTCCATTCATTTTCATTTGAGACCGTTTTGCTTTTCAGTCTGGGCTGCAAGCCTCTGTTTGGGAACTAGTTGCCTCCATAATCCCCTATTAGCAGTTAACACTGTGGCCTCTTCTGCTTCTACACCTCTCACTGTAAAACACTGATCTAACCAACACCTTCTAGGCATACCTCTGCTTTTCTTACCCTATACAGCCAATCACAATCTCTTAGATACTCTCCTCCCCCATTCTCATCGCATGGCCCCACCATGTATGCTCCTATGTAAAATTACATCATTTACATACAGGATGTATCTCATCTTTTTGGCGTTTCTAGGATTTCTGGCTATCTGTTATAACATCACTCATTTGCTCTTCATCTAAATCAGTCTTTAACACACACATTTAGTTCCATTAAAAAATCTGGTAATGTTTGGGAATACTCAGATTAAAGTTGAAGAAACTGAAGAAAAGTCGAAAGCCAAAAAGGTGGGCAATAGACAAACTGAAAGAGAAAGATTCAAGAGGAGTATGAGGGATTGACTAATGCAGAACCATGAAGAAACTTCCAATGCAGAACAATGAAATAAAATCCGCTGTAGAAAACATTGGTAGTGTAGACAAGAAAGAATTGGTAGAAAACCGTGGATGACTCGGTATATACTAGAATGGATGGCTGAAAGGCGAGGCACAAGAATGCAAGAGTTGAAAGGAGGAAAGCAGAATACAGATGTCTGAAAAATGAAGTAAACAGGAAGTGAAAGAAGAATGGTTGAAAAAGAAATGTGCAAGTATAGAAAATCATCTGAAATTAGGAATAGTACATCCAGCTTATCTAGGGATTAAGAGTACTTTTGGGAATGGATGACAAACTGCTGTAATATTATCTCAGATGGAAATCCTCAAAAATATAAAGAAAAGATTGAGAGATGGAAAACTTACATAGAGCGTTTGTATAGGGGTAAGGAGATTCAAGAATCATGCAATGGAAACGGAAGAGGAAATTGATGAGGATGAGAAAAGAGATCAGAATTTGATAGAGCACTAGAAGACTTGAGCAGGAACAAAACACCAGACTTAGATACATACCGACTGAGTGGCTACGTTGCATAGGTGCTGAAGGTCTGATCAGTTTATTTCACTTGGTATGTAGGATTTATGAGACAGGCGAGGTACTCTCCAATTTTAAGAAGAATGTTATCATCCCTATACCGTACCAAAGAAAGCAGGAGCTGACAGATGTGATTACCGTACAATCAGCTTGATCACTCATGCTTCAAAGATCCTGACTAGAATAATTTACAAGAAGATGGAACGACAGATAGAAACCGAGTTGGGTTAAAACCAATTCAGTTTCAACATGGGAACAAGGGAAGATGTACTAAGTCTTAGGCTGATCTTGGAAGCTAGGATAAGGAAAGATGAGAACCTTCATGGCATTTGTAGACTTAGAAAAGGCCAATAACATTAATTGGAGTAAGTGTTCAACATTTTGAAAAGGATTGGAATAAACTACAGGGATACGAGGGTGATCTACCATCCATACAGAAACCAGACTGCATTTATTCGAACTGAAGGACATGAGAAAGAAGATGGTATTCAGAAAGGCTGTAACTTATCACCCGGATTCAAGGAGAAATAATTTCAACTCAGATTGGCTGATGACCAGAGGATTTGAGTGAGTTTTTAAATAGTATCGACTCAGCCTTCAGGAAATAATTCTTGATGAAAACCAATACATGTAAAACAAAAATAATGAAATGCACCTTAAAGAAATCAGAAACCTCTATTGACGTCAAATTGGCCGGTGAAAAGATTAAGTAGGAGACTTGCAGAAGACTTCGGAAGCAAAACAACCAATGATGAATGAAGCAAAAAGTAGGTTGGCTCAGACAAGGAAAGCATTTCTACAGAAAATAAATCTGTCGACAACAAATATTGATATTGGTATTAGAAAGTCATTTTGGAAAACCTTTGTCTGGAATGTGGCACTGTATGGAAGTGAAACTTGGAGGAGAATAGAAGCATTTGAAATTTGGTGTACAGGAGAATAATCAGTTAGGCAGATAAAGGGTAACAATGCATGAGCGCAGAACCTAGGAAAGGTAAATATGCGTAACACACAACATTTTTTACCCATTGGCACATTGATGTTTTAGGCTGACAAGTAGTTCACATTTCAGGCATGTTCCCAAAACATGTCCTAAAACCTCAAACTTGGTGCAGTCTGGGAACCAACAGTGGAATGTGGTAGGGCATTTTCCACATGTTGCATGCACTGTTGAGATTTTACTGAACATTTTTAGGCCACTGATCCATTCAGAAGCAGATAGGCCTTTTATGCTGGTTATCAAAGAGTTAGTCTTGGGTATGTAAGCATACACTTTAATCCCTTTACCTGTCAACGTACGACCAGTCCAAGATTGTAATGCCTCAGTATGCAATTCCTTCCTTACTTACTGAACAACCAGTCCATTCTGTATTTTCATGGGTGTTTATATTCAGTTATGGCGAGTGCCGAAGTTATTTCAGACTCATAATCTCTTACACAGAGCTGGACATCAATACGAAGTAAGCCTTTGCAAATGTTATGTTTCCTAGTTTGCTTTCATCAATTCGAGACCTAGAAACTTGTTGGAGGCGTAACAACATACACTTGGGGCAATTACGTCCAATGATTTCCTTAGTGGCTCCTTTAATAGTCTTATCAACCTGCATTGGATTTTGTTAAAGAGATGTGTATTGTTACAGGTAAGTACACTAGGGCAAATAGATTGATTTATTATTGAAATATTTTAATAGGATTTCAACACTGGCAAGTCAACAAGTTTGGTTATATTATTATGCAGTGTCCTAATCATGGAATTTTCATCTGGTACAATTTCTTCATTGAAGTTTACACCAAGATTATGGTCTTCTGGGTCTGTTAAGGAATTGATTTTACAACCACTCATAGAGGTAATCTCCTAGGGTCTTAGAGAACCGTTCATCTTCGTATGTGACATACATAGTGATGTAGTCCGGGCAGGACATCTAAATGGGCATTTGCCCAAAGCAGTTTTAAGTGCCCAAAATCTGGGCATTTAAAAAACTTTTTTTTCTTCTTTTTACTACTTGTGATTGTTACTAGAGCTTCTAAAACATAATAAAAACTATTAATGAAAGGTACGTTTCATGGATAAACTAGTAATGCCCGAATATTGCTAATAATAATTTACTTATCCTGTGTCAATGTTGTCAATAACATCTAAATGGGAATTAAGGATATCTGATTTGAATAAAACATTGCATACTGAGTTAGGCCTGCAGGCCTACTCATCTAAAAGTAGGAAATGTAGGGGCACCTGTTACATCTGCTGAAACAGAGCAGACCTTTGGCAGTTTTGGTTGGATTCATAGTAAAAAAGAAACCGACTTACATCTGAGAGGGCTGCCAAGTTGACTTATCAAGCCTACAATTGAAAGCTGATGAATGGGGAGAATGGAACATCTAAGCGTAAGACCGACAAAATAACTGAAGAGACTCGTCAGAGTAATCCAGAACAAGGAGAAGAAACCCCCACACCCAGTCAAGATCGAATTATAGGCCTAGAGGAAGATTCAGAATCAGAACTGTCAGAAGAATCTCAACGAGAACTACCTGAAAGTTCAATAGAAAGAAGTCATGAGGATACAGAAATAGAAGAAAAAGATTAAGACACCCAAGAACACAAAACATTCATTTATTATTAATTTCATATTTAAATATATGTAGTCTGCTGTACCTCATGTCCTCATTTGTTTCATTTTTAACTTATACAGTTAATGTAATAGCATACATTATGTATTCAGTATTAGTCATTTGTCAGTAAAATATCAAACTCATTTAAGAATTATAAAGATGTGTTGATGTGTTAGGTGAATTTCTTCCCCCAATTACACAATCAACATTCATAGGCATATGCATACTTATTATGTATAAAAATCCACTCGAGTTAAGAGGCTATAGAAAAATATTAGGACTACTTAACTACTGTACTTTTCCATCAATATAAATTAAATGATTTTGTATATTAAATATGTATACTGTATACAAATATATACACCTGTTTGTATGGATAAATATATAAAATACATATATGTAGATACATATATGGCTAAAACAATATTTATATAAGCGTTGCATTATGAATATGTTTTTAAAAGAGGTAAATGCCCAAAATGCCTGGGCATTTATGGGTTTTGGGCATTTATCCTGGGCATTTGCCCCGACTTATAAATGCCCAGACATTCTACATCACTAGACATACAATTTATAAGTTACATAAATGTTTATCAGCTACTAAAAAATTATTACAGCAGTCTTATCAATGGAATGATGTAAACATGATTTTGTCCTTGACATCAAGACCGTATACCATGACAGCAGACAAAACACAAAAAATAATACCAATAAGTTGATAGCAATTTGCCACAGGCAAAAACAATAAAAGAACATTGAAATATTCACCTGAGCCACACACCACAAAGATAAACAGAGCTAAGAGTCCAGGTCCAACAGGATACTTCTCGTCCAATGTTTTCTGAAAATGATAAATACAAATAGATATGTATTTCCATTTATTATTTTGCAGAGCCAGTTACAAACATAAACCATTCACTTTTGAACAGTAGTTGAGACAGAAAACAATTTTAATTTCCTGATCTTATTTCCAGCACTTTGGGTGGTCAGGACAAAATCCATGCCCATAATACAATATTGGGAAAAACTATACCACAACAGAACAACACTGCCATTTAACAGATGATACAAAGATAGCATTTAGTAGAATGTGTAAGAAGGAGGAAGATGGGGTAGGGGTGGTCCATGAACAGACCAGAAGTAGACTAAAATCATGCAGCTGACCTTCCAATGAAAGGTGAGCTAGAAAACAAGGGACCACAAAATTATGACATCATTAAAATACAAGCACGATTGGAGTGAACCAGATTTGAATAATGATATCTGTTCAGCAATAGGCTGTAAAACAAGCATACTGTCAGCTGTTAACCACTTTTTACAAACTTTTCATCCTCCAAGGAATACAGTTGATACATAACTGGACACATTACAGATAACACAATTTCCTGGTGCTATTAATTTCATGGCAAAATTTATTTGAAATGGTGGTTAACTCAACCCAGCAAATGGGCTCGAGTCAGTCACAAATTTGAAATATGTGATAACATTGCTCTTGCACTTTCCCGCCAGGTTTTGGACATAATATTGTAGAGATTGTATCTTGGTTCATTTTCTTTGGTTTTATAAAGACATCAATCTAACATCGATCTTGGGATACTATATTGTTTGGCAGCTTGCCTAACTAATAATTTTTATGCTTTCTTATCCAGAAATATCAGGGAAATGGTCCAACTTAGCAGACTGCAGAACAACATAATACCCCGTTCAGACGGCATGGTCACGATCCCGATTAAGTTGGTACGTGTTAACGCAACGAGATTTCATTATCTACATTAGCTGTTCTCCCAACAAGATCAGCCGATCCTGTTCCCACAACTACATAATCTCTTTCCTGGCCAATGCGATCGTCTGTGTGTTTTATCCTCCTATTGGTGTTAGTGAAGTAGGCAGTGGAAATGATGGCCACTTTGACTTTTTCTTTTGTTTTGAAAGCAAGAAATATGCAATGTTGGTGATGGTTGGTTGATATACAGGGTGTCTTATGTACCTTTGGAGAATGATAGGTTGTGTAGGGGACGGGTACAGAAGTAATTTGAGATAGGGAACTTGGGGTCGGAGCGGCCTCCTTAACCCCTAAAATAAGGGTTGATTCAGGCCCTCCACCCTGTAAGTTATGCAACCAACCCAAGCCTCTATTACCTTTCTCAATCCTTTAACTCTTTGGCAAGATTCATTTCACCATGTGGTGCTGGCAGGGACTACCGGCCTTTTGCACCGCAACGCTATCCATTACGCCAGCGCCACATGGTGAGATGAATCTTGCCAAGAGTTAAAGGATTGAGAAGGTTATAGAGGCTTAGGTCGGTTGCCTAACTTACAGGGTGGAGGGCCTGAATCAACCCTTATTTTAGTGGTTAAGGAGACCACTCTAACCCCAAGTTTCCTATCTCAAATTACTTCTATACCCATCCCCTAGACGACCTATCATTCTCCAAAGGTATATAAAAGACACCCTGTATATGAAGATTGAGAGACACGAAATGAAGGAAGAACAATAATACCAGTATTTTAACACAGGAGAAATTCTTTGAAGACAAATAATACATACATTTATTGTCATAGACATAGAAAGGATTCCGACAATGATATGACTGGACGAAGAATTTCTTTTTATTTAATAAATATCCTACACCAGGGCATACATATTTAGATTAGGCCTATTTTATTTACACAATGTGTAGGCCTTACCTACATATCTCCTCAGGCTTTTCATTAAATTAAGAATATACATTAACAGGTTGAATTCTGTAAAAAAAAAAAAAAAGCTACAACACTTGGAATTCGAAAGCTGGCAGAACATAGCAATGTCGTGTTGTTTTACTCAATTATCCTGTGGTTTCATGATGGGAAGTCTTAATACGTACTAATGAAATATATCGGATCGGTCATTGTCCAGATCGGAGAAAAACCAGATTACGACCGTACTGTTTAAACATGGTATTACTCTTTGTACACTCACATGGTATAGTCACACGAGAAGGATGGATGCTGGAAGAATACCCAGATATAACGTACTATCTAAATTTGGAAGATCCAAGACTGAGATTGAAGCTAAAGATGAAGTATAAAGATATGGTGAGAAACAACGTCCAGCAACTAGGTGAAGACTGGGACAGCATTGAAGCAGAAAAGTACAAAGACAGAAGTTGGTAGCGGGGCTTCATTCGTCGACCCATTGCATCGATGGAATGACGTAAGATATAAGTATTATGCTCAGTCACAGTTTAAAATGTGGATACTTGTCTCCCTTTGTAACAGTGTGTGCACTATTGGAAGTAGGAACGAGAGGTACACTGGTTGGTACAAGAAGTTGTAGCAAATGGCATGCTCCATTTCTTAAGGTACAAGAAAATGGTTGTGTCAATGCTTAAGTGTGGGAGCTACTCCACATAGTCTTTGATTTTAGAGCATACAACTGCAATGACAACTCAATTTTTCAGTAACAGTGAATGACTTATCACTCCTTGATAACTTTTTCTAAAGTACAAAATTAGCCAAAATACTCGTAGTAATGGTCTGGAAAAAATCTGGAGATGATGTAATAGAGGTTTACTCCTCCGCTGTCTAATAACCCACCCCCCAACCCAAATTTGATCACGAATTATATAGATGAAATTCCAGCTGTGTCCACCATAACGTGCATGAATTATCGTCGAAGACAGTACAGTTAAAACTGGATTAACCGCCATCGTCGTGACGGTTGAGCGGAGAGACTGATAACAGAAACAGTGTATTATCCTCCAAAACATGACCTCAATCAATTATATTATAGACAGATATCATTCTCACAGTAATGTTATTGCAGTATTCGCTATTACAGCAATGACGGTTAACAGACACTGACAGTTTAAAGAGTGACGGTTAAATGAAGTTTTACTGTATTGCCAACCCCGCGCTTACAGTACTACTCAATGGCTTTGTGTCAACGATGCCCCGCTAGCTTTGTGCTGCCGAGGCCGCACCTAGACCCGACCATTGTAGCATCAGTTTTGTCCAATCCAATGGTTTTGACAATGGTTACAGCCTAACACATCCAATCCAATGGTTTTTGACAATGGTTACAGCCTAACACATCCAATCCAATGGTTTTTGACAATGATTACAGCCTAACGCGTCCAGATCAATATTATTTTGTCAATCGTACCCCGCTAGCATGTTACGGGTGTCGTGTGGTGTATTTCGTATCGGACATGTTGGCAACTAGTGTCGTTAATGTGTTGCGAGCGCTTTGGCGGCAGTTTAACATAATAAATACGCGGCTTCAATGGCATAGTAGGTAGCATGCTGAACTGCTGTGCCCAAGATAGCGGGTTCAAACCCGACCGAAGTCATCGGATTTAATAAGAGCGTTAAAAATCCTTCAGTATGGCTTCCTTCGGAGGGGAAGTAAAGCCGGTGGTCCCATGTCATAGATTTATGGCATGTAAAAGATCCTTCCACAGACTTAACATGTGTGATGCTAAATCGTTAGGTTAGATTTCGTCGGAACGCTCTATCAAAGTTCCAATGTTCACCACTAGGTTTCATTGATAACTGGTAGCGAAAGTTGGAACTACTTGAAATTGAACGGAACTTGTAGCTCACCCTAAGGGTGTCTGCTGGAAGCAGCTACAGACTCAGGCGAGCCGAACATGTCCTCGGACACTCCCGGCACTAAAAGCCATACGATAAATAATACGCTGTCGAACATGGCTGCCGTTGTTAAAAGAGCAATAAATAAAAACACATATCTACATGATTTAGGACATATATCTAGTGCTGTCAGTGCAGAAGTGACCCAGGTTTAGTAATTACATTGATAATGTTCCCCCAGAAGATGAAATAAAGTTTGAAAATTGTATATCGCGCTTATTATTCAGTGGCATCACGCCTCATTGGCCAGTCAGTCCAGTCTCTCCTGTGCGCAGACTACGTTTTTTCACACTGCCACTTCACAGATTGCTTGGACGGAGTTTAGTTATGGAAGGAAGGGTCGAGGACAAGAACTGTAGGGATATGCCTACACCAAGGTTGTTGTTTGAGTCTACAGTCTTTTGACTGGTTTGATGCAGCTCTCCATGGCTCCCTGTCCTGAGCTAATCGTTTCATCTCTACATAGCTACCACACCCCACATCCGAGGCAATCTGTTTAACATATTCTAACCTTGGTCTACCCCTACAGTTCTTGTCCTCGACCCTTCCTTCCATAACTAAGCTTGCTATTCCTGGGTGTCTTAGTATGTGTCCTACCAACCTATCTCTTCTCTTCATTAGCAGTCGCCAGAAACATCTCTCCTCTCCCACTCGGCTTAATACCTCTTTGTTTGTAACCCTATCTACCCATCTGATCTTCATCATTCTCCTGTAACACCACATTTCAAATGCTTCAATTCTCCTCTTTTCTGCTACACCAATAGTCCAAGTTTCACTTCCATAGAGTGCCACGCTCCAGACAAAGGCTTTCAAAAATGACTTCCTAATACCTAAATCTATATTCGATGTCAGCAGATTCCTTTTTTGTAGAAATGCTTTCTTTGCCTGAGCCAACCTACTTTTTATATCCTCTTTGCTTCGTCCATCACTGGTTATTCTGCTTCCTAAGTAACAGAAGTCTCCTACTTCCTTCAGCTTTTCACCTGCCAATTTGATCTCCATAGAGGTTTCTGATTTATTTCGGCTGCATTCCAGTATTTTTGTTTTACATTTATTAATTTTCATCATGAATTCTTTCCGTAAGACGGAGTCCATACCATTCAAAATCTCATTCAAATCCTCAGGCTTGTCGGCCAAGATGACGATGTCATCAGCAAATCTCAGAGTTGAAATTATTTCTCCTTGAATCTTCACTCCCACTTTACATTTTTCTCTAATTTCCTTCATTGCTTGTTCAATGTAAAGATTGAAAAGTATGGGTGATAAGTTGCAGCCTTGCCTTACACCTTTCTGAATACCAGCTTCTCTCTCATGTCCTTCAACTCGAATGACTGCTGTCTGGTTTCTGTATAGATAGTATATCACCCTCCTATCCCTGTACTTTATTCCAATCGATTTCAAAATGTCAAACAATTTAGTCCAATCAACGTTATCAAAAGCCTTTTCTAAGTCTACAAAAGCCATGAACGTTCTCTTATCTTTCCTTATTCTACCTTCCAAAATCAGCCTAAGACTTAGTACAGCTTCCCTTGTTCCTACATTTCTCCTGAAACCAAACTGGTCTTCACCCAACTCCGTTTCTATCTGGCTTTCAATCCTCTTGTAAATTATTCTAGACAGGATCTTTGAAGCATGAGTAATCAAGCTGATTGTACGGTAATCTTCACATCTGTCAGCTCCCACTTTCTTTGGTATAGGGATGATTACATTCTTCTTGAAATCAGGGGGTACCTCACCTGTCTCATAAATCCTACACACCAAGTGAAATAACCTGATCAGACCTTCATCTCCTATGCAGCGTAGCAACTCAATCGGTATATCATCTATGCCTGGTGCTTTGTTCCTGCTTAAGTCTTCCAAAGCTCTATCAAATTCTGATCTCAATATTAAATCTCCTTTCGCATCCTCATCAATTTCCTCCTCCCTTTCCATTACATGATTCTCAATCTCCTTTCCCTTATACAAACTCTCTATGTAAGCTTTCCATCTCTCAACCTTTTCTTCCCTATCTGTTAGAGGCTTTCCATTTGTGTCCTTAATATTACAGCACTTAGTCTTCTTTTCCCCAAAAGTATTCTTAATCCTTCGATAAGCTGTGTCTACTTTTCCTAATTTCAGACAATTTTCTATACCTGCACATTTCTCTTTCAACCATTCTTCTTTCGCTTCCTTGCACTTCTTGTTAACCTCATTTCTCAGACGTCTGTATTCTGCTTTCCCCTTTTCATCTCTTACATTCTTGTATTTCCGCCTTTCATCCATCAATTCTAGTATATCCTGAGTGATCCACGGTTTTCTACCTATTCTTTCTTTCCTACCAATGTTTTCTTCTGCGGATTTTGTTATTTCATTCTTCAAAAGTGCCCATTCGTCTGCAATTGAAGTTTGTTTAGGGTTTTTCATTAGTCCTTCCTTTATACTCTTCTTGAATCTTTCGTTCACATCCTTCTCTTTCAGTCTGTCTATTGCCCACCGTATTGGCTTTTGACTTTTCTTCAGTTTCTTCAACTTTAATCTGCATTTCATTACAACCAGATTGTGGTCAGAGTTTATGTCGGCACCAGGATATGTTTTACAATCCAAAATCTGGTTTCGAAACCTCTGCTTGACCATAATGAAGTCGATTTGGTAACGCCCTGTATCTCCTGGTCTCATCCATGTGTATATTCTTCTATTGTGGTTATTGAATAAGGTGTTAGCTATGACCAACTCATGCTCGGTGCAGAATTCTACCAGCCTGCTTCCTCGATCATTCCTTTCACCTAATCCGAAATCTCCTACTATCTTCCCTTCTCTCCCTTTTCCTACCACAGCATTCCAATCTCCCATTACTATAACATTTTCATCACCCTTGATATACCTCAGAATTTCGTCTATTTCTTCGTAGACCTTTTCAACATCCTCATCATCAGCTTGACTGGTAGGCATATAGACTTGTACCACTGTGGTGCAGGTAGGTTTAGTATTGATTTTTGCTACAATAATCCGTTCACTATATTGCTCATAATATTCCACCCGCTGTCCAAGTTTCCTACTCAATATGAGGCCAACCCCTGCTTGGCCATTGTTTGATTTAGTGCTAATGACCCTATAGTCTCCTGACCAAAAGTCCTGTTCTTCCTGCCAGCGCATTTCACTAATCCCAACCAAATCCAACCTCAACCTATCCATTTCCCTTTCTAAGTTTTCTAACCTTCCACTTCCTAGCAGACTTCTAACATTCCACGCTCCGATCCGTAGAATGTCAGATTTCCTCTTTGTCACTTCTGTGATGTTAACCCCCTCTCGAGTAGTCCCCACCCGGAGATCCGAACGGGGGACTAGTTTACCTCCGGATTGAAATTTTACAAGGGAGGAGGCCATCATCACATGTAATTATGCATCTAGAGAGGTGCATATCCTCGGGAATAGCTTACGGCTGTAGTTTCCCGTTGCTTTCAGCCGTTAAACAGATTGCCTCGGATGTAGGGTGTGGAAGCTATGTAGAGATGAAACGATTAGCTCAGGACAGGGAGACATGGAGGGCTGCATCAAACCAGTCAAAAGACTGAAGACTCAAACAACACAACACATACCATACTTACCAAATGAACAAGTTTTAAAAGTTCTTTGTTCGAAAGGATAAACCTTGTATTCGCGAACTCAAATCGAATGTAGGTGGTAGGTCGGTCGCGACAAAATGGTGGACGCAAGGGTGATAGACTTCATGATGTAGGCTACCGTATTGAATGTTGTTGGCAATTCTAGGTGAACTCTCATTGAAGAACATGCAATTTTAGATGCCTAACACAATTATGTGCGGGAAAGTCCAAGAAACTGAAGATGTTATGAGACTTGAAGCTTTATGGTTACAAACTAGTAATTTGAAAGGGGTACCTCATCAGATTCAAAATGAAATTCGGTCACCAGTTGTCCAGAAAAAAATAATTTGTTCAGGAATATGTAATATGTGTATAGTCGGTACATTGCTTTACATACTTCAGTAAGCAGATACATTTAAATTTGTAAGATATAGCCTAATACTGTAGAAGTCGATAAATCAAACATTGTACAAGTTGGCTATAAAGATTTTTAAATTTTTAATAAGCACATGATTGATAACTTAGAAGACCTGAGCTTCACAGATTTGAAGGAGCAATGGGGGCAAGTTAAAGAAAGACAACCACGTGTAGGCCTATGATAAAGTGACCCCTATAAGTAATGTTTGGCACATGGGAAGAACAGCTGTCAAATCGACCTTGCTAAGTGGCCTAGTTTGTAGTGCAGGGGAGAATGTAGGGTACTGGATATTGTAAGAAATTAATTAGTATTTATTAATAATTAATTCCCCTTTGTAAAATGCCAGCCCCATACGATCATATACTTCCAAATCGGCTTTGCGACGCGAAGTAATCGACTCCATTTCGTCTGAAAAGTTTTCTTTTTCTGAAAGGAATGCACTGATATCGCAATTGTTGAATTCGAAGAGCACAGCGGAACTGAGCAATTATATAAGTCATCTTTTATACTCAATAATTATGAAAATAACTGAAAAAACGAGAGAAGAGCACACCCATCAACTCAAATCACATGTTATAGCATCTGTTAGTTTGTTTATGTTTCCATCACCCTTACGCTAGTTCCAGATAACGGCAGCACCGTCGCTTGAGTTCGCAAATAGTTCCAGTGATTTTGCCAATAATGAAGTTAAATGACAGAAAATAACACCCGTTATCTTATTTGATTAAAATCTGGGACAATTAAATTACCGGTACACATCCCAAATTATTTTCTTGGAACACAGGGACATAGAGCTTAGTCATGTCACCATTACATAACTTTCGCTTACAAAAAAAAAAATCTTTTTAAGGTGAGTTATGTCCTAGGCCTTCATTGTGAACAGTAACATCTCTCTCCCTGAAGTACAGATAGGCCTACGTTTAAAATGGTTTTTACATTTTAAACAAGTTACTTCCTCAATAGTCGTACAGTACGGTATCCCACGTTATCGGTGTTAGCTCGACCAACCCGGGAACAATATGTTGTGTACACTCACCATATTTTTGTCACTTGAAGGTAGGCTGTGTGTTATGAGTAAAGGTAAAGATCCTTATTTAGAGATGAGTTTATAAATTCCAGCATTATATGGCTTATTGCCATTAACTGTTCTATGTTTAGAAGGAAAAACAACCTAGTTGAAAGGAGTTGAGGAGGCCAAAAAAGAAAATGTTATTGTGAAAAATGAGTAAATCAAGCACAAAAATACATTGTCAATTATATGAACTACAACTCATTGAAATAGTCCGGAATTATTGTGCCACAAGTTGGTTCAAAGACAGGAATAGTCCAAAAAACATAAAATAAATATTTATTTGCGACGCAGATGTCAAGACTAGGCTATACTACAGAGAGAGAGAAAAGAAAGTGGGAAGTTGAACTTTCACCGCAATAAAACCTTCAACATACGGTAGGGTATTTAATAAAAGTGATTGATAAAAATCGCCACATATACATTTGCAATCCAGTGAGAATTTAAAGTGGTACACGTTATTTAATTCTAGCCCATAAAAATATGAACATGCATAGACACAGTGTGGTACCTAGGGGGTTAGCAATAGTTCCACAATTAACATACACATTAGTTAGTTCCAGATTACAATTCTGGTCACTAAATTTCTAAGAAATAACGTGAACAACACCCAAGTACATTTAAATTGACAGCTGCTATTATTACCACTATACTTACTGACGATTTCGGTACATTTCCTCGCAATGTCACGTTTTTACTGGCCTTTTCATTTGCAACACGCATTCTCTGCTTTGGAGCCATATTTTCCTGATCCGATTTCAGTCAGAACTAAATATAATGCCAGGAAACTGAAGATCTTTCCGTACAACAGACTAAGATCAACCTATCAGCCTGAGCAATGTTGACGTAAAAAGGACACGCTGAAAAGGAAGATGATTATTACCGGAAGTACGTTGGCACAAGAAATAGTTCTCTCAGACTCACTTGATTTAAATAATTTTTAGGAACATTTCAAGAAATAAGCTAATAATTGGAGCGTGTTAAAATTCAAGCTTGATTTTATTAAGCATAAGATAGACTGATGAATCTCTTATTGATGAATGCGAATGTTGTATTTGATTGTATTCTTCTCTTGAAAACAAATGACTGCAAGTGACGGACGTTACAGATGTTCAACATTCCCGACATTCCTACATGCCAACGTGTGCGTTTGTGTACCCACGTGTGGCTCTGTCAGAACCAGGGCCCTATTTCATAAAACTCGACAAGTCGACATATGTCGGATGACATAAAATGTCTGACAATTCGATAGTTCGACAAGTTTCCGTTTCTCAAAGCATGACAATTCGACAAATATGTCGCGACAATTTTGTAAATTGTCGTGACATATTGTCAGAAATCTGTTTCATAAAGTTGTAATACGACAGGTAGAAATCTGACAAATATGTCACATATGTCACCAGTTTTTCTTTATGAACTAATGAATATGTCAGCCGCTGTTGTACAATTGTCAAATTGTCATCGAAAACTCGACAGGCGCCTCGTTACATGTCGATTATTACCATAACCTATCTTTTCGTATCTCGGTGCGTTTGGAAGTTTCCCGTTACGTTAATAGCCTACAGTGCTGTTAGAATCGTTAGAATGGAGCGATTAAAAAGCGGGAGTAGTAGAGAGTGATTAAGATCAGTGACGTACGTAGGAATTCTTTCTGGGGAGTTTCATTCATACAGTAGGCCTAAGGTAGTAGTACATTATTAAAATTATATTTCGATTATTATTCATAAATTTTACAGTAAACCGTGCTGCAATATTACAGAACATCAAATTAAAACCTACTGTTATTTGGTGGAAAATGACTTACACTCTATCTTGTCAGACCCTCGGCGATTGTTCAACGCAGACGTTATGTTATGCCATGGTCTGTCTCACTTTTTATGTGACTACGCCTCCCATCCCCCGTAGAAAAAAATAAATAAAAAGAGATCACGGCATAACATCCCGGAAAATGACCATTCGCTATTGAACACCGGTTGGGGAAGCCTACATCAATACATGTTCTTGTGGTTATATTGTTCGAATTTCAATTATTATTATTATTGTATTTCTGATGCACTTTAAGTTAATACAAAATAACCTATAATAAATGTGCTTAGAGCAGAATTACGATATGTTCATGCCCGTATGTCTTCTACCCACCATTCCCGCTTCCGTCTTCTTTTCTTTTTGTATATATATTTTTATTAAAAAAACATAATTACTGGTACTGTATTATTCGTAAATGTTAGCCTCCAAGTCGATGAATCGGTGTCTTACGCAACATTCGACAGAAATGCATTATAAACAGCAGACAAAGAAAACTAACAATGTGACGGCAATTGGTGCAAACGGGTGACGACCAAAGACATCGTGCCGAGGTCTGGGGCGAAATCACATCTTTTAAAAATACGTAGCCTAATTTTTCCTAAAACGAATATTTTCGATATTGAGAGTTTCCTAGTTGTTGAGTAGAGTTTGTGGTTAGGTACAGTGCTTTTGTTGATTACATTTACCAAAATGTATAAGGTGTTTATATTTTCTTGACTAAATCCGTCTTAACATGACGACCATTGGTGCATTTACCTTATAGGCTATTCGTGATTGTCAGAAAGGTAAATGGTTGGCCTGTAATGTATTATTAGAAGCTGTAATGATAGTCACATTTATGCAGTCAAGTTTATAAAATAATATAGTAATTTTGCACAGTTTGTGCGTGTTTCTTCAAATAAATGAATGTTTTAATAAATAGTAAATCCTTTATTATGATTATCTCCCGTTGAACAGTTCATGTGAATCGATGGTTATTGTACATTATCGATTCTCGGAACTATCGAAGTGTACATAACCTCGACAGGTGGATTTGACAATTTGTCAAGGTTATGAAAAGAGCTCTGTGACAGGCGTAAATTTTACAATATTTCTCCTGTCACACAATGACATATTGTCAGATAGTAGTGTAGCGACATGTTGACAATTATGTCAAATTGTCACAATTGTCGGACCTGTCGAGTTTTATGAAATAGGGCCCAGAACTGTCAGGCCAGCTGGAGGCAACACAGGACATGATCATTATTGTAAGGTCCAAGTAGGTCATTGCGGCACATTTTGAGGTCAAATAGTACAGGTCAACTTCATTTTGTTTCTATTAACTTTTTATAACTTAGGCCTAAGTTATTGCACAAAACCCCAGTGGCAAGTAAGTCAGTATTTTAAGTAACCTTGGGTGTCAAGATCTACAACGGTGCAATAAAGAATGAGAGGCTACTTCAAAAGAAACAGACTTGAAACATTCCCAATACAGCACTCAAACGTACGGGTAACAAAATAGTGTAACATGGAAAAGGCCTAAGGAGCAGGCCCGATGACAGGGAAGGGCAGGTGGGGCTGTAGCCCTGGGGCCCGGATTCACTGAGGGGCCCAAGATAGTAAAAGGATTTAGAGTGGACTACTTTATTTAATGTAATGTCTAAACTATTATGACATTTTCTGATATGACCCTGATCGATGTAAATACAGCCAGGGAGAGTGAATAGTATCCAAAACATTACAAAGAGAACATATACGGTACCATTAATTGTTATTTAATAACCATTATTTTTCGTTTTTCTTCCGGGGAAATGGCAAAGTTGCCAGGGTTGTCCATTTAATTTATAACATAGACTACTAGAGCTCTTTGTGGAATATAAAGTATCTGATTCAATCTCAGATTTTAAAAAAGATACAGCCAGTCTGAGAGACTAGACTTTGCACACTGCTGCATGACGTCACGCACTCGCCGTCTCCGTTTGCATAACGCCAGACCCCAGGAGTAAACTCAGACTCGGTGCATATGCACTGAACAACATGATGACGTCATACACGCCGTAACCGTGACGCATAACGATGAAGTCGACAAGATGATTTGAAATTATAAAAAATGACTCTTTACTAGGCTATGGTATATACATTTTTGAAAGGATTTAAAAAAATGCACAGTGATCTAGCTCATGAAGCAAAAGAGCAACTGAGGAGAGACAACAAAACTGAGATTGGCTCAATAACTAAAATCAAAGTAAATTAATATTCAATTGGGGAAGCCAAATTCCATGGAGCTTTCTTCTTTAATACCATAACTCCACAATAAGTCAAAGGTTGAATAAAAATGGAAGGGCCCAGAAGACGTTGCTCTAGGGCCCGTGATCGCTCTCTACGGCCCTGCTAAGGGGTCATCCATAAAATATGTTCGCTCGAACGAGGGGGGCCTTACAAGAATGTGAAATAAGTGCACGATAATTTGCCTGTGTGAAAACATGTACGTTCGTCAGTTGTTTCTTTTCTTTTTCCGTTATCCGATTAGAAAAATCCAAATGAACTTTGTTTTTGTACTTTCCACACACGTTTTATCATTTAAAATGATCTTGTCGACTTCATCGTTATGCTTGAGTCAAAAGGTATGCGTTACGGTACAGAGACGGATGCGTTACGGAGACGGTGACGTCATGCAGCCGCGCGGGAAGCCTAAGTTAATGGGTAATGGACGGCGGGTGCATGACGTCATGCAGCCACGCGGGACGCCTAAGGTAATGGCTAATTGAGTCTGTTGAAAGAGTCCTGGGGCGTCGAGCGACCTGGGGCTTCGAGCGAAGCGAAAAGAATACAGGTGACACCTAAAGAGGTGTACAAGATGCCAGATAAGAATACAGGGTGACTACTAAAGAGATATACAAGATACCAGATAAGAATACAAGGTGACTCTTAAAGGGGTGTACAAGATGGCAGTGAAGAATACAGTGTGACTTCTAAAGAGGTGCACAAGATGTTCAGACAAGAATACAGGGTGACTCCTAAAGAGATATACAAGATACCAGATCAGAATACAAGGTGACTCTTAAAGAGGTGTACAAGATGGCAGAGAAGAATACAGGGTGACTCCTAAAGAGATGCGCAAGATGTCAGACAAGAATACAGGGTGACTCATAAAGCGGTACACAAGATGTCACACAAGAATACAGGGTGACTTCTAAAGAGATACACAAGATGCCAGATAAGAATACAGGGTGCCTTCTAAAGAGGTGTGCAGGATGTCAGAGCAAAATACAGTACAAGATGCCAGGTAAGAATACAGGGTGACTCCTAAAGAGATATACAAGATGCCAGATAAGAATACAAGGTGACTCTTAAAGAGGTGTACAAGATGGCAGAGAAGAATACAGGGTGACTCCTAGAGGTGCACAAGATGTCAGACAAGAATACAGGGTGACACCTAAAGAGGTGTACAAGATGTCACACAAGAATACAGGGTGACTTCTAAAGGCATATACAAGATGCCAGATAAGAATACCGAGTGCCTCCTAAAGAGGTGTGCAGGATGTCAGAGCAAAATACAGTACAAGATGCCAGATAAGAATACAGGGTGTGGGTGGATTATTAGAAGACCGCGTGCACGGACCCAGTTGCCAAAGTTATCCTGAACTTCGATTTGGACAGTGGACAATAGTACTTGTGAACTACGTATGGACTTGGCATTTTGAATGTAAGATGAAGCATTGTCACTTTTCTGAGAAGTAGATGAAGTCGATGACCTTGCTTGATCATGACGATGTAGTAAAGTGTGATGAGCTTTTTCACAATGGAAGCAAAGTCTGGTGGACTTGCAATTTGAAGCAGAATGCATGGGTGCTAGGCAGTTGAAGCAATTTTATTCTGGGAAACTAATTTTCTTCTGTCGTCGACTGACAGTTCTTTAAAAGATTTACATAGATATAAGGTGTGGGAATCTTGACAAAGTATGCACTTTAATGGTTCATTTAAACTCTTACGGGGTTCGCTTTGAGTGTTTAAAACGAGAGAACTAGCAATACGGCGTTCATTAGACCTAGTTGGGTAACCAGTGGCGTTTGACTTGAGTTTAGATGAGCTGGACCCAGGTTTTTGGGTACTAGATGCTAAGCATTCGCTTTTAGGTTTAAGAGACATTGATTCAAATTTAGAACTAGGGGATGAGGGTTCACTTTGATTAGCTAAAGCAGTTAAGAGTTGGCATCTAGCATTTATGAAAGTGACTAAATGCTCGTAAGAGTAATCGTCTTCTCTGGAAAGTTCAATCTCCCAAGCTTTGAGGGTAGCAACATCAACTTTAGAAACCACTAAGTGTATTAAGAAAGTGTCCCAGTGTTCAGTGGGTTGATCTAATTGGGATAGAGCTTTAACGTGCAGTTGTGTTGTATCAATGAGAGTACGCAAACTAGTGACGTCATTGTGCTGTGACGCAGGTAAGTTAAATAGAGCCTTAATATGGCGTTGAATACGTAACCGTGAATTACCGTATCTTTCTTTCAACAAGTTAAAGGCAATGGGGTAGTTTTCGGCACTTAATGGGAGTGCTTCAACTAACTGCAGAGCTTGACCTCGGAGGATAGATCTCAAATAATGAAACTTGTAGATGACTTGAATGTCTTCATTGTCATGAACAAGAGAACAAAATAGTTCATAGAAAGAGTCCTGGGGCGTCGAGCGACCTGGGGCTTCGAGCGAAGCGAAAAGAATACAGGGTGACTCCTAAAGAGGTGTACAAGATGCCAGATAAGAATACAGGGTGACTACTAAAGAGATATACAAGATACCAGATAAGAATACAAGGTGACTCTTAAAGAGGTGTACAAGATGGCAGAGAAGAATACAGGGTGACTCCTAAAGAGGTGCACAAGATGTCAGACAAGAATACAGGGTGACTCCTAAAGAGATATACAAGATACCAGATCAGAATACAAGGTGACTCTTAAAGAGGTGTACAAGATGGCAGAGAAGAATACAGGGTGACTTCTAAAGAGATACACAAGATGCCAGATAAGAATACAGGGTGCCTCCTAAAGAGGTGTGCAGGATGTCAGAGCAAAATACAGTACAAGATGCCAGATAAGAATACAGGGTGACACCTAAAGAGATATATAAGATGCCAGATAAGAATACAAGGTGACTCTTAAAGAAGTGTGCAAGATGGCAGAGAAGAATGCTGGGTGACTCCTAAAGAGGTGCACAAGATGTCAGACAAGAATACAGAGTGACTTCTGAAGAGGTGTACAAGATGCCAGATAAGAATACAGGTGACTACTAAAGAGATATACAAGATACCAAATAAGAATACAAGGTGACTCTTAAAGAGGTGTACAAGATGGCAGTGAAGAATACAGGGTGACTTCTAAAGAGGTGCACAAGATGTTCAGACAAGAATACAGGGTGACTCCTAAAGGGATATACAAGATACCAGATCAGAATACAAGGTGACTCTTAAAGAGGTGTACAAGATGGCAGAGAAGAATACAGGGTGACTCCTAAAGAGATGCACAAGATCTCAGACAAGAATACAGGGTGACTCATAAAGCGGTACACAAGATGTCACACAAGAATATAGGGTGACTTCTAAAGAGATACACAAGATGCCAGATATGAATACAGGGTGCCTCCTACAGAGGTGTGCAGGATGTCAGAGCAAAATACAGTACAAGATGCCAGATAAGAATACAGGGTGACTCCTAAAGCGATATACAAGGTGACTCTAAAAGAGGTGTACAAGATGGCAGAGAAGAATACAGGTTGACTCCTAAATAGGTGCACAAGATGTCAGACAAGAATACAGTGTGACTCCTAAAGAGGTGTACAGGATGTCACACAAGACTACAGGATGACTTCTAAAGAGATATACAAGATGCCAGATAAGAATACAGGGTGCCTCCTAAAGAGGTGTGCAGGATGTCAGAGCAAAATACAGGGTGACACCTAACGAGGTGTACAGTATGTTATATTCAATTCAAATACAGGGTGACCCTTAAAGAGGTTTGCAAGATATCAGATTCAAATAATGGGTGACCCTTAAAGAGTTGTAAAAGATGTCAGTCTCAAATACAGGGTGACCCTTAAAGAGGTGCCCGCGCGGGAAGTCTAAGTTAATGGGTAATGGAGTCTGTTGAAAGAGTCCTGGGGCTTCGAGCGAAGCGAGCATTTCTAACATGTGTAGCATTTGTAGCATGCGTCATTTGAAACGATATAACGTCTAGTCTTTCAACCTGACTGTATTTTTTTTAATAAAACGACTTCCTTTGTAGCAGTGGCGTCACTAGGGTTGATATCACCCAGTGCGGTAACTCATACACCATACACCCTTCTCACGACACCCCCATAGACCTCTCCGAGTCCGCTAGTGCCAAATAACGGAAACATACAAAATCCTTAGTAACGTTTATAAACATAGGTCCTATATTTACAAAGGCAATAGAATAAAAATAATAATTCAAGGTCGGTTGGTAAAAGATTGTAAGAAGTTAAGAACTACATAAAAAGTATGTTACTTTTTAATTGTTATTTTAACATTAAATTTTATGCCATATTAAATCTCGACTAAATCAAAACTTTCCTTTCCCGCCCTGTAGAGCTGCAAATTATACGATTTGAGTACGGTACTCATTCCTTTAAATTACTGTTTCTGAAATCCATGCAAAATGATAAAGGAAAGACCTCAGAATGTTAAAATGACATGAAACAGGTGTCACAGCGGCCAAAATGTGAAGTGATCAGCAATTATTGAGCGTATCTTCCTGCAGCAACAGTGTCTGCAAATCGCACACTTCGTACAGTTTTTAAAAGTCATTTTTTAAAGAAATTATATATATTTCTGAAATTAGAGTGCAATGCGTCACTGGTCATGTATAAGTATATTCTCTTTCATTTGAATGCTCATTTTTCACAATTGGTTGCTTGAGAGCGCCGCAGGAGGGATTAATACTAGCCTACTGAAATAATATATACTAGCGTACCCGTGCGAGAAATCTCGCATGTTCATAATGTGCCCTTTTAAATAAAGAAATATCAAATCATAGTCCGCTAGCTCAATCAGACATTCGAGGCATAGTATATTCTCCCACTGTATGATTTACAGATTCTGGATCAAGCTTAGGATACATTTCAAAATAAACATCAAAATACAACTATAAAAATTATTTAATAAACTCAAAATTAGGCGCTACAAAACAAAACATAAAACTGAAAAACTTCACACCTGTTCTATGAAGAACAAGGAATCATTAAAACATAGATTATAAAATCACTAATTTAAGGTTCCATTGAACCTGACAAAAATGTCAAATAGCTTTCACTCCCACATAGCATTTTCTTGAAAATCATCAAGGGAGCTCCAAGAGGCTCGGTGTTTATCTTTACATACATTTACATGATAAAACACATTAATTACCCTTAATTTGAATATTATTATTAAACTGAGTTAATGTTTACAATGGTATCAACAATTACCATTCCTGGGATCCACATGATATTCAAAATGTATCAACTCTCTTCTCCAACACTACCAAATTGTACTTGTCCGGGGAGAACTCGCGTACCTCAAGTTTTGGAAACTACTGATTAAATCAAGTCAAGATAAACTCCCAGTTATCTTAATGCTTCCAACAATACTTGGGAACAATAGCATTTCAAAGTGAAACCATAAAGGGAATTACTATTATTGTCTCCATGACAATCATATCATTATTAAATACGGATCTGAACTTCAACAGCAAGGATAATTTAAATCAATGGATCTCAGTGCAATTATTGGATCATCTTACAGCATTATTTACTTCTGTTAGCCACAGAAACATATGATTCATTCAAAGACCTATCTCAACACAGTGGTCAGTCGCTTGTCAAGGCACTTCAGGCAAGATTTATGACTAGGGGGAGACTCCATACCTTCCTCGCCCCGGACCATGGGCGCCCGCAGGGAGGGGAAAGGTGGGGTCGTGCCCCCCCCCCTGGAATTCCGAGAATGTTAATATTCGATTGGTCATTGTCACCAGTTTATTTCATAAATTAAAGTTTCTGATAATCAACTGACAAATGTTACAATAGAAAACTTAATTTTGCTGACATAAATATATGGTTATGCTGTCTACTACTTTCGCTACCTCACTTTGGCAGTGACGATATGATAGCACGTTCTGGAGATTTTTTTATACATTGCAATACCGATAACGGATTTCATCCCCTTTTCTTTGCTGACTAGTAAAACACAGGTCCCTTAAGGTCGCGCTTACAATATAGGGTCATTTACCTCAGGCCCGTAATTACGGGGGAACAAACAGGATAACTGCCCAGGGCGGCAGAAAAACATCTGAAAAACTATACAAAACCGTTTGGGCATTAAACGCCAAGTTATTAAAGTTTAACCACTAACCCCCCCTCACCCACACACCCACACACAAGCGAATTATTAATTGCAGCACATTTGCAATGTTGATTATTTAAGGACACACCAACCGAGACTGTGTTAGTCATCTTGGTGTTCTTGTTTTTGAATCTGACTTGAAAGTGAAATTGGACTAATGAAATCCTGATCTTGTTCGCAAATGACAAGGCCAGAAGGAAATCCCTTGTAATTTAAGTAATTGGTGTTTTTTTTTCTTTCTTTACGCATGGCTTTCATAGCCGGGAGTGTCCGAGGACATGTTCGGCTCGCCAGAGTTTGTAGCTGCTTATATGCGGACACCCATGGTACCGTCACGTGTGGAGTGTTGTCTGGGGAGGAAAGTGTTAATGTAAGGTAGCGGCTGTGGCCTATAGTTAGGGACCAACCCCAGCATTTACCTGGAAGGAAGATGGGAAACCACAGAAGACCATCTTCAAGGTTGCCGGCGGGGGGATTCGAACCTCCTCGCCTCCCGGATGTGAGCGACTGCCTGAAGCTACGCCATAACGACCACAGCTAACTCACCCGTTTTTTGTTTTTTTTTGCCATTGGATGTGTATATTTTTTAAAATTTAAATTCTTTGTATTAGACTTCTTTTTTCAATTTTTAATTTTAGGAAACACATATTTATAGTGTTTGCCACTCATAGTTAAATACACATCAGTGAAGAAACTGCCCCATATGTTGAGCAAACATTTATAAATCTACATAGTCGGGGATTGCAAAGATTTTTTATTTTTATTTCATTTTTTGCCCAGAGGCTTCAGTGGCCCTAAATACGGGCCTGACTGTGTTGTACACTCGTCTATTTTTGCGCCGTTCTGCAATACTGAGATCGTTATTCATGCTGCGAAATACTGTATATTTTTATTCAAGGTGTGCCATAGTACTGTGGTTCATTTCTTGATAAGAGATCAATTATTGCAAAAAATGAACGGTAATCTACCATTGTTGTAGTTTCTTAACCTGCAGTGTTAAATCGAAGCAATTTTCAGGCTAATAGTTAAATAGTTCTGCGGTGTTTTTGTGCCGTTATCAAAGCGACTGAGATTCGCACTCTCAATCGAAAGTAGACGGTAGATCAGTTGAGACAAAATGGTGAATTCAATACTGATAGACTTCGTAATGTTGTAGGCTATATGATTCCGATGGAATCTTCTTGCAAGGCAATTTTCGATGCGCAACATGTAGCCTACTTATATGAGCGGAGAAGCTAAGTTAATTTAATCCTAATTTAATTGGGCTCATAGTCGTATTGACCGACTGAAAGTTACAATTCAATATACTGTAGATCAATTAGGTGATAAAGCCAATGTTCAAGGGGGGATTGATGATTATGATGTGCTTCTGAAAATAGAAAATTACTGAACAGACATTGGCACGCTCTTAACTCAAGGAACATTTATGTGACATTCTTAAGTACGAATTTACTCTATAATAGTAAAATGATCCTGCGGCGTTTGTCGTTATCAAAGCGACTAAGTAAGAAGTACAAGATTTAGTGAGTTTTAGATATTTTACCAACCGGTCAGCAATAATCAAATGGAATATTTTCTTTCTAAATCGAAGATTTGCTAAAACCATGGGCGTCACAAGTACGAGTAACGTACAATACAAATTTATCACTTCGCATAAAATTCATTATGCTAAGAAGAGCAACCTGATAGCTTGTGAAGAAGAGGAAAAACGTGATGGATCCGCTGTAACGGCCACTACAAACTAGATATTTGGAAACAGTGCTTCTTAAATTATTAGGCAGATTCATATATAGGGATATTTCCACAGATGAATTTAACTCTGTAATTTGGAAATATCAGGAAATATGTCCTCCAGTTACCGTATTTAGAAAATAGGCGAACTGGATTTACATTAGCATATTAATGAACTGCTTGATTTTTATATTATTGTCGATACATGGTGATACCACTATTTTTAACTGTTTTTTTAGAACTGATCATTATGACAGTGAATCACAAAATAAGAAACGCGAACTTCCATGGACAAAAACTGTGAACTAAAAAAAAAAAAAAAACATTCCTCCCAATCTTGCCATAAATCAGCCAACGGTTTCTTCTTCTTCGGATGCCTAGGGAGTAATGAAATGAAAATTATAACTTGGCCCCCCTCTGGAAAAAATCCTGCGGGCGTCTATGCCCCGGACGGCACACGTACAACTAGTTTGCAACAAGCTTATCGCATCTTCAACTTGGAAAGGCACACGCTAAATTCATTCAACAATACTTTATAAAGTCATTATAACCTACTCATTTGGCTCAGGTAAGAATATAATTGTGGAGTCTTAGCATTGGCGGGTAAGATACTCATAAAACCAACAATGATTAAGGGGCTCTCGTAGTAAGGGAACGCTCGTTCGTTCCTCGGCCTGCCTCTTGGACACCTCCAATTTTTGAGGGCTTAGGGCATGTATAAATGGATCGATGGCAACTGGCCAATCGTCCTGTATTAGCGTCTTAAGGGTGGCCTATGCACTTATTCCCGGCGCTTATCAACAATATAAATTAGCACCTTTCAAATTTGCGATAGCAAACACACACAATAATTCATACCGCGTCCAACTGGTCCCCACAATTAATAATTCCTGGCATATTTTCACTGCATTCCTAGCGTGACAATTAAAATACATGCGCTCCTTGGCGTTAATTACATTAGTAATTCCGTGATGCCTTTCAAAGTAAGATATTTATTTCAAACTCAAATTAATTGATCTCCGTCCATAAATAATAGTTTTTGCCTTTTATAAACAATTCTTGACATTACCTTTTACTAAAACTCAAATCGATCACTTTATATCATTATCATCATCATTTCAAGGAACTCAATGGTTTCCCTTGTTAATTATATGAAAATTAATTAAACAATTAATTTATTCATGAATTTATTATTATTTTATCCTGCTTGCGTTGAATAATATATTATTATTTATTTACTAGTATTCCAATGATTACTATTTTACTGAGCATTAATTAATACTTTTAATTAGTTACGTCCATCATTAAGTTATTTGTTCAGATCTCGCATTTTTCACTATACACAGTTTTACATATCCCTGTTTTTCAAAGTTTGAGAATAATTTGTCCATAGTTATTGTTACACGAGCTCTCCTGAGGCACAATACATAATCAAATTTTGATTACGGTACTTACTTGATTTTATCCAGCTCGACTCCCTGGATTTCAGTGAAGCGACATTTCGCCCACAATTTTGAACTTACTCCATTTTGAAACACACATTACGGTACCACACGTTAGATTCCTGAAACTTACACATTTGATATACACTTTTTAACTTTGTTTGAGGAAATGCACTCATGATTATAATAAAAAGTAATCACTAAAATATATTTACACTTAAATTTCACTAACTAATTAAATTTTACACACATAAATTTCACTTTGGGCATTTATTTCTGCCCTACACACACGTGGATTCTCTCTTTCCGCCTCCAAGGGGTGCAATTATCAATCGTAGACTCCCTAATTCCTATTTGGATGATTAACAGTCTCGTTCGATCGTTCCCCTCTCCTATTCACGGCTGATTCTCCTATTTTGGTTACTGGAATTTTATCGGCACTCTTTAAGCTATGCACGATATTAATGTCTCGTTCGGTACGCAATTGTTCGTACTGTAAAGTGTCTATACTTTAACATTCACTCCTAGAGTCGCTGTATTTGATACGATCGTGCTCTACAATTGCTTTACTTTTGTCCACGTGTGGACTTTATTTTTGATGACTGTAGTCTCTTATTTATGGAATAAATTCCAAAGTCTTTACTACGTTTTCTCTCAGCAGTCAATGCCTTGACTGTAGATTCCTAAAATCTATCACTACTTTGCGATAATCTCCTCGATTCAGGAAAATTAGGCGTTTATCCTACGTTCAAACCTGACGTGGTTATTTAACGCACTGGATAAAAATATAGAGTTTCACTACTCTTTCGGTGTCTCGTTTTACTTTCGAGATGTTGCGATGCACTTCAATACTCTTATTTTAGGCTTATGATACCTTCACCGGCTGAAAGTATTTAGGGCCAAAGTATACTACTTTGCCTAAGTCCGTAGACTAATTTATAAATTTCGAAGCTTGACGGTACTTTCCTTCTGACAAGGATTACGACGCTTCACACTGCTGAATAATAATTGGCGCAGCAACTCTGCTTACGGAGTACTTTACACTGGTGAGACAGTATAACGTCCCTCTGGACTGATGAAGACTGCATAATTTCCCTAGCATTCGCTGCCTATTTATTTGATTCCGATAAAAATAAATCAGTTTCGCTTCTTCTCCAGAACTATCTTCCGAAATAATAGTCGCAAGATTATTAAAAAAACAACAACTAAAAGCTGATACTTTAAATGTCTCAAATATATCAAAGTTTCCAAAAATCGATCGTGGGAATACAATAATATTAATTAAAATGAGCTCCCGTGATCACGTAGGCGTACATTCGTTTTTTCCCCTTCCCCAGACTTCAGGTTCGGTAAAGTCCAAGCAACGTCATGCTGACTTTGCACTTCTATTATACTCAATTAATATTAACTTTTATTACTCTAAAAATTCTATACTCCAAGATGAATAACATTGGCGGTGAGATTTCTTAAAATTTTTGCGTATTTCTGGCTCATTTCAATTATTTTAACAATTATCCTGGCCACACCTCTCAAACAGCGTTGTCATTTAAATGCTGACTAAACACTCCTTAAGAGATTTTCTGTCCTTGTCTTGAATGGAAGATTCCGTTAGTCTATTTTAATCTCATGCGTAAACCTTTTACCGCTGAGTTGGCGGATGACCTCACGCCCAGCTGCAAGCGTTGCCTTAATGTTACCTCACCAATCCATGCGTCACACAGGGGGGATTTCAGCTTAACCCTTCAGCTATCCTTAAAACTGTACTACAAATCTGTATTATTTCTTCTTTTCCTGATGTAAAGGAATATGGGTTCGGTACCTGTGCCAACCATAAGGGCACAATAAGCCACACTTTTCCCAATAGGTTTATAATAAGAGACTTAAGGAGAAAGGTTGTTATGTTTTTATTTGAACAAACAAATGATTATAGAACACTATTTACGTTTTAGGCGTCCCTACGGCCAAAATGCGAACTGAACAGCAATGATGTCGCGTATTTTCAGACAGCAACAGTATTTGCAAATTGCACACTTCTACCAATAATTGATATTTATGAAATTAGAATGCAATTCGTCACTGTTAATGTCATTTGTGTGCAGAGTCCATTGACTGACAGCTTAGCCGTAACACTCACCGGTTATTCGATATCTATGAAATTATACGATTTGAGTATTCATTCCTTCAAATTAATGTTTCTGAAATCCATGCAAAATGATAAAGGAAAGACCTCAGAACGTTAAAATGACATGAAACTGGCGTCACAGCGGCCAAAATGTGAAGTGGACAGCAATTATGGAGCGTATCTTCCTGCAGTTACAGTATCTGCAAATCGCACACTTCGTACAGTTTTTTAAAGTATTTTTTTTAAAGAAATTACAGTTATTTATGAAATTAGAGTGCAATGCGTCACTGGTAATGTATATTCTCTTTCCTTTGAATGCTCATTTTTCACGATCAGTTGCTTGTGAGCGCCGCAGGAGGGATCTATACTACTGAAATAATATATATGATGATGATATTTGGTTTAATTGATAAAACAAATTATATTTGAAAATCTTTTATTTATTGAACAACGTCATTTAATAAGAATAATTTCATGGAGTGACATAGGGTCATAGACAGAGACAGTGATATATTGTTTGAAACAAAACATAGGCTACATATAAAATTGAATAAAATGCAAAGATACTCAAATTTATGCACTTGATGAAATCCAATAATAAACGTAAGCTACATGAGCTAAATGATAAGTTCACAATTTTTTATAAGTAATGAACTGAAGGCAGACACTTAGTACTGGTAAACAAATCGATGTTCTGCTGTGCTAAATCTGTTTAAAAATGAAATTTTTACGTACCGCCCTAATTTTGGTGTCACCCCTTGTGATGGTGTCACCCGGTGCGGTCCACACCCCCCGCGTGACGCCACTGCTTTGTAAATTGATTTGCGGAAGGAAAACTTCATCCTTGTTACATTCTTGTGATTTCAGAAAATATTTCCTGCTTCAGGTGCTGTAGCATGAGCCAGAAAAGAAGGAAGACATCTAAGTAAATAATTCGGTACCTGTACTATACAATAATAATTAGACTGGGGGTGTAAGCTACCTGCCTTATTAACTGTACAGTAATTAGTCTTGTGAAATCATGGACATGTATTTGGGTGTGTGGAGTTAGTTATTGAGGATTCAAGGGGCGGAACTACGAGGTCATCTGCCCCTAGAGGGGGGCCCATTGGTTATGTGGAATCCGCCTAATAATGACCTGTGTCATTGTGATGTCTGTTGTAGTACCGGCATGCATATTTGCGATCAAGGTTGGATTTGGGAAACATAAAGAGAGACCATACAAATCATATAAGAGTACGTTAACCTTGGCTGGAACATGTATCACCCATAAATCAGCGATGAATCTATAGGCTCTAAGGGGCAGATGACCTCGTATTTCCGCCGCTTAAAACAACAATAACTAATCTATATAGGTATATACTTATATATAAAGCTCAAAGTCTGTCTGTCTGTTATTTATACAAATCTACACCGTTTCACCGATCTGTACCAAAATTTGTATACTTACCCTTTGAAACCCTGCGGGTAACACTGTCCACTTTAAATTTCGGACATAGAGGCTGATAACCTCGCTGTTAAGCCCCTTAAAACAATTATCATCATTAAATTTCGGACAGACCCTCCATTCCCTGCATTTAGGCCCTTTGGCACAAATTTACATTGTTTCACCGATCTGAGCGTGACTAGGCTATATGTAGGCTCATGGGCGTAATTTCAGCTTTTTAACTGGGGTGGAAAGTTTTGCCGGGGGGGTATCGGGGGTATTCCATACCCCCCAGGCAAAAGGGGGGGGGGTACGGGGGCCCTCCCCCAGAAATTTTTAAAATTTTGCGTTAAAACTGTAGTTTACAAGCACTTTCTAAACTGCTTTACATACCGTACCACCATAAATGTAAATCATTTTTACCAATGATCTGTATTATTATTTATGGGCCTAGTTATACCAAAATGTGTTATTTTTAATAACATAAACAACAAAATCGTTTGAAAAAAATACCATCCATACATAGTTTTTTAAAGTTTGGTCTGTTGTTGATAATTATTAATTTTAATGCTTACCCTAGTTATTTATTTATTTATTTACATATGTTACGCCCTCATTGGAGCACTTCACCAAAACAAGTATATACATATCTCAAAAAACAATATTAATGATTCAGCTTCTTATTTTTCTTCTTTTCCCAAAACATTTTCATTCTAGTCGACCTTGCCGCTCTCTCTGCATCGCTTATGGTATAAGTTTTGCGGGTAAAGGTTTTTAAGGGAAGTCGGATGTTCTTGTTTTTCAAGATATTCTTCTCATCTTTGTTAGCAATTTGGGACATTGTCAAGCCGAGTTCATCCAGATCATTTTGAATTTCCATAAACCAAGAGTTCTTTGTTTTAAATAATATTTTTAATTGTCTGGTATCCGGCAGGCGTGAGAGATGACAAAAAAAAAAGCAATTCGCCTTTTTCGCATAGTATCGACTATAGACTCAGTTTCTTTATAAACCACTTCATTTGGTAATAGACGCCATTGACCATCCACCTGATGTTTTTTATTAATTATAGTTCTGAGAATTCTTCTATCAATCTTCTGTAATGTGTCAGTAACTCATCGAGTGTTTAACTTGAAAAGTGTTTCACAAGCATATATTGCTTCCGGTTTAATAACTGATTTGTAATGTCGTAATTTGGCATTTATGGAGAGTGTTTTTTTTTTGTAACTAGACCAAGTAATGTATTGCGCTTGTCTTAACTTTGTTGTTCTATTTTCGATTGACGCTTTCTCATTCAAATTCCATGTTATAATCTCTCCTAAATATTTAAATTTATGTACAACTTTAATTTCTTTATTGTTGATCAATGTAATAGCTTGTGTTTCCACATCAAAGGATGCCATGATTTCAGTCTTTTCAAATGAAATTTGAAGTCCTACTTTTGCAGCAATAGACCCAAGTTCTTCAATTTGGTGTTTAGCCTCATCTATACTGGTTGCAAGCAGTGCAAGGTCATCCGCAAAGGCCAAGCAATTCAGTTTTATATTAGTACCAATCTTTACATTTGGAGGACAAGTTTTGTTCCACTCACGCATGATCTTTTCAAGAACACAATTAAATAATAACGGTGATAGACCATCTCCCTGTCGAAGTCCAGTCCGGATATCAAATGGTTCAGACAAGGCGCCTCGAAATTTAACCTTTGATTTAGTATCTTTCAAAGTAACGCCGATGAGGTTGATAAGCTTTTGATGTAACCCAAATTCCCTAAGGATGTTAAGTAATGACCCTCGATGGATACTGTCATAAGCTTTCTTAAAATCCACAAAAGTAATGACCAAATCCTTTTGTCTCATTCTATGATATTTCATTATCCATTTCAGACTGATGATCTGATCCGAACAGCTGCGACCTGGTCGGAACCCTCCTTGATATTCTCCTAGTTCTTGGTCGAGTTGTTGTTGAATTCTTGTCAAGATAATTCTAGATAGAATCTTGTATGTTACATCAAGCAAAGAAATCCCACGGTAGTTAAGTATAAATTAAGAAAACATCATACTAAAATAACAATGCTTTATTGAAGTTTTACTTGATAACACCATAAGTTGTACAAAAACTATTTTACACAAAATGAAGCCTTCTCTTTTGTTTTGAGTTAAAAACATCAATTACTTGGGGAATATCTATTTCAACACTCCTTTCAATTGCCAGAAGGGCCAATGACGACAACCTTTCTTGGCCAACAGCGTTTCTGGTGTAGGTTTTTAACCTCCTTAGACATGAAAAAGATCTTTCACAGGATGCTGAGTTCATGGGAATTGTAAAATATAAGCGGAACAGTTCAAAAAGAAGAGGGAACACACTTTTCAAAGATTTTTTAACCACAAGGTCAGCTCTTTCTTGAATACTCTTTTTCTTTTTGAAGTCATCCATGTTGTAAAAACATCTTAGTTCAGAGAGGAGCAGTTCACTTTCGATACTGTAGTACTTGCACAAATACTGTACACTGGAAAGTTCCACGTCAGTTGCACCAAGAACTTTGCTTAAGTGGTTCAGTACATCTAGATTGTTTTCTTGAAGCTTGGCTTCTATCTCTTGCACCAGGATGTCAATAACTGGCCAAAGGGTTGAAACCTTGTAACATTGTTCCACAGTTTCAAAAGGAGTTTTAATCCCCACCACCAATGTTGGATGGAATTCTCCCTCTTCTTGGCATGTGTGCTGCTTGGAATCCACAGTGCTCAGAGATTTCTGTGCAGTGGTTAAATAACGTATTAAAACATTCATCTGTTCTGAAGGATTGTAAGACTTCAATTGTGCTGATTTTGACAGATTTCACAACTTCGTACGTCACATCGCTTGCTTGTAATGTTTTTGACAGTACATCACATTGCGTAAGAATTCTCCTCACTAACAGCAAGTCAAACACAAAGCTGAAATCCTCCATGCTCTTTAACAAAGCATTGGCCTGTCCACCACTATCAGGGTCTATGTGTGCAATTTGTTGTAACGTGTTCAAAGTTGTTTCGAAATTGTCTAACAAAGACCGTACTGCTTCAACACGGCAAGCCCATCTGGTATCACTTAAAGACTTTAATGTTACAGTTCCACCACTAAAGCTTTTGGAACTGTTTTGAATTTGTTCAAAAACAGCATGTCGTTTAGTTGATTTCTCAATAAAGTTGTAAAGACTTTGAAGCACAAAAAAAGTGTTTCTTATTGACGTTACGCTTGTACAACTGCTTACAATGCACAAATTTAATATATGTGCATTGCAGTGAATATACATTGCTGTTGGGGCTTCTTCCATAATTCTAGCTGCCACTCCTTTATATGGACCCCTCATGTTTGAGGCCCCATCGTAGCACTGAGCACGCAGATTTTTAATGTTCAAATCCAGTGAAATCAAAACATTCTTTAGTTCATTTGCCAGAGTTTCACCATCAGTTTTTTTTTGGCTCGATAAAACCCTACAAACGACTCATAAACTTGTAATTTATCGTTGACATGCCTTAAAACGACAGCTACTTGCTCGTGCTTTCCTATGTCTTGAGTCTCATCAGCTATGATGGCAAACACTTTGGACTCTTTAACTTCTTTGGCAATGTGCAGCTTGATTTGTTCTCCAATAATGAACAGTAACTCATTCTGGAAAGTCGCTGAAGTGTACTGAAAATTCTTTCGATGCTCAGTGTAGAACTTCTTGATCAAATCACTATCTTTAGAACGAAGCTCCATCAGCTCCAAAAAGTTTCCTCTGTTCTTTGATTCTGCAGATTCATCATGTCCTCTGAGAGCAATGGATTGCCTGCCACAAAATATTAACGATTCACACAAAGCTCCTAAATACAATCGGTTTTCTTCAACTTCTTTGGAGTACTTTTCATTAACTTTTCAATAACAGTACCACTTCTATCTGCTTCTTGTAGAGAGGTGAACTTAGTCATACTAGTCTTATGCAAATTACTACAATCATGTTTTTCAAACACTTTTACAGCTTTCTTCCACTTCGAAAACCCACTGATTGTGAAAGCGTCTTCAGCATTTTTTTCCGTCTTGTAAAACACACGACAGACAAAACAGAATGCCTTATCGGTTAGAGGACTATATTCCAGCCAAGAAAACATTTTGTACCATTCAGGCCTAAACTTTCTTCCATCCTTTTCAGGGAAAACGAAATCTTGTGGTTGAAATGATCCTCCCTTAACATGCAATATGGCCATATCTGGACCAAGGGCAGGATCACGCTTGCTGATCAGTCCAATTGACAATAATTGGTCAATTGCAGTAGAGGAACAGCTGGAACTTGGTAAATTTTCCTCACTCGAAGTACTGCCCTTCGTAAGTGTAGATGACTGAGTGGATGAGGAGCCTAACACTTCTTCTGTAGGCTGAGGTGGCTCTGACTTATGTTCCAAAGAATCTTTTTCTGTTGGTTCATCTTCTAGACGCTGTTTCTTCTTGCTTGGTGGGCCTGAGCAAAAGTAAGACAACAACGAACTTTGTCCCTTTTTGTTCTTCTGAGCCTGAAAAGAAAGAGATTAAACTTGTTTTCAAACACCAACAATTCAAAAATTTACAAGATGTCTGTCTCATGGTAAATAAAAAGTTGTATAGGGCCTACAAGTAATTTTTTTTTACAAGTTGCAAGTTATTTTTTACCATAGTATCAACCTCAAGAAAAGGGTTTAGTGTAATTTGAGGGGAAAATTAGACTCAGTTTATAAACAACAAAATAAGGCTGGCTTAAAATGACACACAACACGAGGAACGGTGAAAATATACTGTATGTTTTGAGGCAATTTTTCCCTCGTTAGAACAAGATCAAAAAATAATAACTGTAATATGATAAGGCAAATAATGTGAACATGGAGGAACGGAAATATCGTGGAAAACTGCAAAAATAACCAGGCACACAATATTTTCCTTTCAGTAGCAACGTCTTAGAAAAAAAAAAATGTTTGGATTAAAAAAAACAACATTTAAATAAATCTAACCATATCAAAGTTACTTAAAAACGCAAAAATATTTTGTTTATTTTTTGTTACAGCACATTGGACAACACTAGACTTGTTCTATGCTATGCGTTTGAGGTTATGTTTCTCTGACAGCTGACTCTGTGGCGAGTTTAAATTTCGCCTGGTCTCAGTTTCCCGCGCTCGGCACATTCGTGGCGCTTTATTTTCGCGGTTAGTGCATTTCTCTGTTCGCATCTTGGGAACATAATGAGGCCAAATTTCACAGTCAACGTGTTAAACCGCAGTGTAAGTGAATGGCCGTCTTTTATTTTACTCAAGGCCGTTCTCAGACGCGTGATTTTGCTTTCTCTAGAGTCTAGACCTCATCAATATTGCGAACACTGGCTTCACTATACTATTCTGTGCGCTGTGGGAGAAACTGGCTTATAACTTAACCTATAAAATAGGTAGACACTTGAACTGATGATGATGATGATAATTGTTGTTTTAAGGGGCCTAACATCGAGGTTATCGGCCCCTAATGATCTGGGTGATAGCGAAAATGATAATGAAATGGAAACCAGAACAAAATTATCTGAGACGGAAAATAGGTACAAAAAGGAACTCAAGGAATGCAATGTAGCGTCGAAATACTTACAAAATGCAGCTGAAATTCAAAATACTTACAAAATGCAAATGAGATCGATAAGACGAACAAAATGCAATTGAGGTTCAAAATACTTACAAAATGCAATTGAAATTGAAAATACACAATGCAATTCCGATTGAAATAGGCCCTATCCCAGTTCCAATCCAAATTATTCACAAAGTGCAATTGAAATTCAAAATACTTACAAAATGCAATTGAAATTGAAAATGCTTACAAAATGTACGGTAGATTCAAACGACTCATGTGGATTGACAATACTTACAAAATGCAATTTAGATTGAAAATACTTGACAAAATGTAATTTAGATTCAAAATACCCACAAAATGCAATTGAGAATCAAAATATATGCAAAATGCCCACCAAACAAAATGCAATTCCGATTCAAAATTCGTGCGAAATGCGGTTTTGGTTGAAAATACTTACAAAATGCAATTGAAATTCAAAATTCTCACTAAAAGGCCCGGCTACCTGCATTGAAAGACTTACTAAAAAGCAATTTAGATTGTCAATCTTTACAAAATGCAATTGAGGTTAAAAACAATCGCGAGATGTAATTTAGATCGAAAAAAAACTTACAAAATGCAACGTAGATCAAAAGTGCCTTCAAAAATCGCTTAAAGGGAATTTAGATACACGGTGAACCAAGTAACAAAAACAGTGCGGGAATCTTAAAGAGAAAAGGAAATAAAATGAAAAGAGGAGAGGAGAGGGGAGAGAGGAGAGGGTCCACCCCAAAGGTAAGGGACAAAAGTGGAAAACGGACCCAGCTCAGGAATCCCTCGGGGTCGCCAACTCCCAAACTCACCAGCCGTGAGCCCCTGAGGGTGTAGCATTATCTAGGGTGCACCAAAAGTGGTGGGGCTACATACACCCTGTCTCCTTAAGGGCCTTGTGCACAAGGCAGGAGGTAAAAGGAAAAGAAAAAGAAGGCTGACCCCTCACAGAAGGAGAGACACTTGAACTGAAATTAATTTAATTTACCATGTCTCAGTACATGAAATCCAATCCTATGATGCAGATAGTTCACTGAAAGAAACTTAGAAATTTCAAGAAAATGAAGACAACACGTTACAGGTAGAATAGTACGAAAAGGCAATCGACAGACAACAGCTGATGTCTGCTTTGCATTATATATTACAGGGTTGCCACCTAGTGACATTTATATCGCTTAGTCCCATTACTCACGCAAATGGTTTTATTACTTTTTACGCCATCATTTTGAAAATGAAAGCTATTATTGTTTGGGTAGTTAAATTGTTTCTGAGAGATACAGTTAAAAACAAAATCAAGATTGTACCAAGTTTATAAACTAATTTTTTACTTGTTTGTAGGCAAAAAATGGGGTTTGGGAATTCTGGGGTGGCAACTGCCACCCCTTGCCACCCCGTAATTACGCCTATGTGTAGGCTTACTTACCGTTTGGAACCCTGCGGGTAACACTGTCCACTTTAAATATCAGACAGATCACTCCATTCCCTGCATTTAGGCCCTTTGGCACAAATCTACACCGTTTCACCGATCTGAACCAAAATTTGTATGCTTACCCTACCCTTTGGAACCCTGCCCACTTTAAATTGCACCGAATTTTACATACTTACTCTTTGAAACCCTGCTGGTAACACTGTCCATTTGATATTTAGGAGAACCTTCTCCATTCCCTAAATGTAGAATAACAGACAAGAGGAACTTGAAAACCACGCTTTAAGGCCTTAGAACCATTCATGTCCGTAGTAGTGCAACTGTAAGAATATTTTAATAAGTCTGTTGGCTGGCAATGCGGGCTGCTTCACGCCGCTCCTACCATTGTTCTGGTGCAGAATTATGAAAATAGTTACATCTTGCGCTGCTTTTAAATTGCAGTCACGGGTGTAATTAGTGCAAACAGATTTCTTAGGCCCCTTAAAACAGTTATCATGAAAATATTTAGGCCTATGCCTGTATATAAGTTCAATGATGTTGGTGCAGCACATTGAGGTTATCAGCTGCAATAAGCGCTGGTGCTTTCAAATTTACTTTCATTTATTCAGATCCTTATCCCTGAGCGCTACGTGGCGATAAATAACACTATTGCTACCTCTGGAGCTCGGGACAGCCGAAGTTTTCCAAAGTGCTTTGATTATTTTCCTACGGGGCTATGTGACAAAAGACGACACCATTGGTCTGTAATTTTCTAACAGCCAATGAGATATAGCTTGGCCATGGATATAGGCCCTAGGCAGTATCTTTTATTTCACTTACTCCTATTTCTAATCCTATTTTTCAATTCGTTCGTAAATTACATGTGTCAGTACTGTAGTTAGTACGGTAAATAGCCGTTTCCTTGTTCATTATTATCATTATCATTACGGGATAAAGACCTGGATGTTACGTCCAATATACTGTACCGTACCGGTACTACTTATCACCCGCACTACCATCACCACAAAATGTTATATTTTTAATGTTTCTTTCTGTTAGTTTAAGTATTCATGTGCCAATTCTGTAGTAGTATTCATTATCATCCATAAAACAAATAAATCCACCAGGCGAAGCCGGGCACTACTGCTAGTAAATTCATACAAGACAAAAGCTAAAAATAAAATACCAGGTCCCAAGAGGCTCTTCCCATGATGGAGGACTTCTGGCTACATCAGTAAACCTACTATGAATAATGTTTGAGCACAGTAACTATACCAGAACTCTAGCGAACATAAGTTATAAAAATCCTCTTTAGAGGAAAATGTGAATCCACCAACCAAGAGTCCTACAAAGGCACTGCACTCAAAAATGCTGCCTTTAATATCTTCATGGAAGTTCTGCATTACACTTATCTTGTGGAAAGGGGCAGATGACCTCGCAGTTCCACCCCTTAAAACAACAATAACTATCTTGTGGAAGTTCTTACAATCTGACTGGCAGCAGAAGTGGGTAGTCAAATCCATGAACGCCTATTTGGGTTCAATCAGGTTCAATAAGGAAAGACGCACTCTCACATGTCATATGCATCTTGATCGATCATATAAAAGTATTACCCTTTCACGAATTGATTGCCGGCGGTCGATATGGGAACTTATTTATTGTATGGCTTTTAGTGCCGGGAGTGTCCGAGGACATGTTCGGCTCGCCTGAGTCTGTAGCTGCTTCCAGCGGACACCCTAAAGGGCGAGCTACAAGTTCCGTTCAATTTCAAGTAGTTCCAACTTTCGCCACCAGATATCAATGATACCTAGTGGTGAACGTTGGAACTTTGATAGAGCGTTCTGACGAAATCTGACCTAACAAATTTTGCTTTACACAAGTTTAGTCTGTGAAAGGATCTTTTACATGCCATAAATCTATGACATGGGACCGCCGGCTTTACTTCCCCTCCGAAGGAAGGCATACTGAAGGATTTTTAACGCTCTTAAAAAATCCGACGACTTCGGCCGGGTTTGAACCCGCTATCTTGGGCACAGCAGTTCAGCATGCTAACGACTACGCCACCGAAGCCGCTGATATGGGAACTATTCCTTGTTTACTTGTGTCACACATCAGCCTGCTTCGTTGTCAGGTACAGTTGCGCTCGTAGGATATGACTCAGCCCCAGTGATCATTCAACTGTCTGTGGTGACATGAGCTCCTGTGACGCACAATGCTGCTTGACTTATGTGCAGAATGCATTCTGTCATCGCTGTGTTCTCCGCTTCGTCCCGCGGGGAAACTGATCCAATAAACAACAAACACTGGCGCAGCAATCAAATCTTAAATGGTAATTCTGTACTGTACTAAGAAACGTGGGACAGGAATATTACATAGTGCGCCCTTTAGGAGCTAGGCACAAGGAAATTGAATCCTGAAATATACGAGAAAGTGGTAAGGTTTTAACCATAAGCCAAGAGTAATATTCATGTGTATTAGAAAAGAATATGCAATAGGAGCTTATGACTAACAAGAAGATTCAGAGAGGTGGTGTAAGATCGCACGTGCGCTAGTGAGCTCATGTTAGTGATTCACACCACCCGATAAGCTTGGAGCTACTTGCATGACGCAGTGCGCGTTTATAAGAAGGGGATCCACCGGATCAAAGCTAACCCTGCAATACTGGCATGATATCAGTAAGGGGCAGAGCTTAAAAAGTGATGAAATTACTAAGATTTCGAGATTTACGCAAAATTAATAACATGTGAATATACCACAGTTGTGGATAATTGGAAAGAGATTTTTTGAAAGGATAAAACTCTGTAATATCTGAATATACAAGGAGTGCTGACAGCGCATTACGTCAACGCCCTTTAGCGAATGAATCCGCGCAAACTATAGGTAAAAAGGACCGCCCACGTTGAGCACCTTTACGAATTTTTGAAGAAAAACTGAGCGATCGATTTTGGATTTGAAAAGGATATTTGAAATCTACAGAATCTGTAAGTAATTTTTTAAATGCGCTGCGGGCATTAGAACAGTAATTAAGTTTCAGGAAGATGAAATGGACTATATTTTTAGCCAAATCAAATATATAGGCCTTGGAACCAACGGAGTATCATCCAGTCATTCGTGAACCTAGGAAGGGATATGCTGGCAGCGGTCCGTCGAGGCCCGAGTGGGTCATAACGTCAGTGCGCAAGTCAAAGTTCTGCCCGTGTAAGAGGAACTTACGATAGTCGTCGGTCCAAGTGGACATCATAAGGACAGTGATAGTTACATATCGCAAGCCGCGAGTCGGAAGTGATAGTTCGAAACCAAGTTAGGTCTTCAGAACAGACAATTATATAGTAATCCTAGTGAGGATTACCGTTGTAGACAGTATTTGCGAACTTGAGTGAGGATCACAAGCTGTAATGTCAGTCGAGAAAAACTATTAAGGACAAGTCATTAGTTCGAGACCAAGCAATGGTCTAAAAGAACTTTAGAAAGTGGAAATACATCAAAAGGACAGAATAATTTCCGTAGGGAATAAGTATCGAGCCGAACATAGTTACGCGCCGATAGAAACCAAGAGTAAAGACATTGAGCACCAAACTCGCCGAGGTGAATAGGGAACCAACGGACTAGGAGTCGTGATTCGAGTTAGAGACTACCAATCGCCAGAGCTTATGTCTAGGGAAGGGAGTAGGAGAAATCAATGCCTGCATTTCCCGGACGTGACAAGTGGAGAAAAGTAAACGGCGTGAGTCAATACAGTAGTAACAATGAGTGCATGAGCTGGATAGAAGGAAGGCATTAAACATATGCCAGTAGTGAAATTTGTGCGTTTATAGTGTTAATGTATACATTTACTAAGTGTTCATTATTGTGTAAAATATCCCAAAAATCAGGGATGAAATCGAGTGTAAGATTGAATGTAGAAAGTGCTTTGAAAATGTGTATCGCTTATTGTAAAAGCATGTATTGTAGTGAAATGTGTCGAATGAATTTCTAAGTTCTTTGGAAGATGGACGAAAGGTTCCATAATCATTGGCAAAGACCACCGAATATGTAAGTACTAAAAAGTTTACATTATGAGTGTTGCTAGGAGTCGTGCATTCTTATAAATTATATGTCACAAGTATGCGGGAAGTGAGGGAAAGATGAATATGTAAAATATGTTTGTGTATGAAACGTTGATTTGAATCGAGGTTTGGCAGGAATAATAGAATTTGAATTCATAATTGTGGAATATTGAAAGAAGCCCAATAGATTGTTGAATGAGTAGGAACATTTATAGATAAATATAATAATTGTTGATATTGAAAAGCCAAAGTAAATTCAGTTTTGAGGATATGAAGGACGGCCCAGAGGAGTTATATAATTCTTCATGAGAGGTTTTAAGAGGACTATATATTGATACCACTGATGTAAGCGAGAAATAAGGTAGAATCAAGCAATTTTGCGATGATTAATTAAGGAGGAATCATCCGTGGTTGTAGTTATCACAGCAATATTATGACGGGTCTATTCGTCGTGCGTCTTAGAACGTTTTGGGGGAGCATATGTGTGTTTTTCGCATAGAGGACTGGGTATGTCCCGCTCTAGGTGCGACAAGTATTCCGCAAAGAGGCCAGTGATGTGTTCCGCTCTTGGATGGTAAAGCTGGTTCGTCCCACCTCCACGATGTCTTCGTAGAAGTGGTGTGACCCTTGGGGTGGATTTTAAGTTATGCCGTTGGTAGCATATTTGGTGTTGAGGCCCCCGTAATTAAAGACCGCATATATTCCGGACAATGATGATGGCCACGAATTGATCAACCTACCTGTGTGAGTTAGATTGCCAATGAAGCAAGATGTATGAATAAGAAGTAGGAACTTAAATGTTTTAAAGCCTTTCATAGTAAAGAAATCTGTTTGTTGTGGAGTAGTGGCCTCGTGAATGCCCAGCTGGCTTCACGGTCCTTTAAGAGAGAATCCCCTACGCTATCGCTTTTAAAAGCGAGACAGAGGTCATAAATTGTAAGTGTCTAGTCCGAGCCCACTTATGAAGGTCGCCGACCGTCATGGCTTGTATGAGCGGGCTAGTAATTAAAACACAGATGTTTGGCTATATCAATGAAGGCATGGATACTTTAATCCATTAGCATATGTTATTTGTATTTCCTGCCAAAAATACCGTTCAAAGTCAAGTTTTCGGGACTATTATGTTCCAAGAGTATTTACAAAAATTACTCATACTTGACATACCGGTATAAGAACAAATAGAGACGTGTCAGGAAGACGCGATCTAATTGAATTCTTCAATTTGTTTGAATTAAGGGAATGCACGATTGCCTATGGTTATAGTACTTAACATATTGTATGTGAGAGAGAGAACACTCGATGAGTGTAAACCAAAGTTAAGAACATTTTGGAACCTCAAGTAAAAATGTTGATAATTAAATCATTTGATAACGAATGTTGTAGAAAGTCAAAGGACTATTTTAGGGAATTATACCCTAAAGACTTTCTGTGAATTTATATAGAATCAGTACAAGATTCAGTAGAATTTGTAATGTTTGCATGCCATATGGAAGAAAAATTAGACATGTTATATGCTAAGAGGAGCCGTATTAACATTGTTCTAGACCACTTCGTATGTAGTGGATATTCCTAGTATTGGATACAGTAATAAGATTATTTATTTGTGGATTTTGATTTTTATTAGTGTAATTTTTATGATTGTTTTATTGTAGTTTGTGGTGTGCCATATTTTATAATTAAATATTTTTGTGGAAAGTTTGGTTTTTATTTGAGTGTTCACCTGTGTTGCTCATAATCCCAAAATGTATGTGTCATATCGTGGGAAATGAACGTACCATCCCCGAACTGATTGAACTAGGCGAAGTATGACCATATGTTATTCCTATGGAAGGGTGCAATTGTTAGTTAATTAAAAGGCACACGGATTGATACTTGAATACTAGATGTATATTGGCACATTTCTACACGACTGAGTACATACATGTTGACCAAAGAATACACACAGGAACAGGAAGTCACAGCCTTCCCATCACAAAGTTGGTTGGTTGGTTCCTTAGTTTAGGGGCTGCGACAACGCGGTCATGTAGCCCCATGTACTTTGGGCGTGTGTAGAATCTGTCTGATAACCAGTGTTAATTGTGATGACTGTATTAGTGTGTGTATCTGTTTTTTTAAATTCAAGTAAGCACTGAAACTTTGAATTTTTCAAATTTCAAATTATTATTATATTTTGATGAAGAAGAGACACATGTAGATTGAAACTTCAACTTTCTTCCAGGGAGCTTCCCAAACCAGAGCTTTTTTTCCCAGGGAGTGATCTTTTTCTGCTATAAATTGAAAGTATTATCTCATTCATGTCAGAGCAACAGTCAGCTCTTTTATTACGGATCACACTATCACCACGGCTGTAATTTATTAATAAATCAACTATATTTTAGTCAAGTTACTTTCCTTTTGTGTGATTCATTTAGCAAGTACATCGCCCTGCTACCCTGAGAAGGCAAGAAAAAGCTAGGTTACAAAAATGGCGCACGACTGTAAGGCACGAAGAAATTGATGAATCACACAAAGGCAGGAGTAAATTGTAGACATGGAAGATATAGTTTAGGAAAGTCATGTCCAATGTTTTCATTGTGTTTTTGTATTTTCATATTTTCTGGTTGTTGTGAGAAATTTTCTGTGGTGACTTCAAAAACATTGCGGCAATAGAGACGGTACGGCGTCACTAAACTTAAGAGTAGAACTTGTGTTTAATGTTAAATATCGCTACGAATGAGCCAGAAATTAGTTCTGTTTTGCGGAGGGAGAATGGGAGTGAGCAGCAAAGCGAGATGGAAACAGGGAACAACCCTGTACTGTTAGGGGCGGGAGTATGAGAGGTTAATGAGGAAGTAGGACAGCAGAGTATAAGTTCTGCAAGTAGTTCTGACTTGGCAATAAAAGCTTGCGGTACTCAGAACGAGCCAAATTACATGATGGAGGTGCAACAGATACTGTTTCAGAATGGTAGTCTTGGCACTCAGTTGTCTGACCAGATAGATGGGCTTAGATCAGAAATGGTTAGCAAGATGACTGATGTGAGTCAACTGGCCAACCTAGACAAACATGTGAGGCGCCAGATTAGTGAAGTCAAGCTAGAAATCAGTACTCTGGACATTAAGCTAGGTGGTCAGATTCTAGAGCTTGATAGAGAGGTTGCTCAAGTAGAAACCAAGCAGAGCCAGCTGTTGGCGGAAATTTCTAGCCAGGCGCAAGGTACTAGCCAGAAATTTGCCAGTCTGGACAGAAAGATGGATGCCCAGAGAAATGAGATCTTACAGCAGGTAGTGTGGAGATGTTTGATTGTGTGAGGAGTGATCTGCACAGTCATAAAATACAGAATAGTGCCAGGTATGAGGAGCTTAAGGAGAGCATCAATCAGTTGCAAGATGTGAACGAAAAGCAGGTCATGTTAGAGCAGAAGATAGCTATTTGTAATGCTGAGACAAACATTGAGGGAAGGGGGTAAAGAGGATATAGGAGGAGGTGAGCCTAGTTAGAGAGAAGGTAGGCAGGAAAACAATAGAGGCTAAAGAAAGAGTTCAATGTGAACGATGAAAATTTAAGGCAGCTTGTAGTAGTGGTAATCATTTTGTAGGGCACTTCAGTCAGGCAAGAGAATATGAGTTACCAAAATTTAATGGCAGGAAGTTCAACCCCATGGAGTTCATGAAGGTAGTGGAGTAGAGGTTCGCTAAGGGATTAGATGAAGGCTATTTAGAATGGGATCAGATAAGTTAATTTCGGCAGCATTTGTTGAAGAAGCCAGTTCATGGTATCAAGGTTTTTAGGGATGGGTTCACTAGCCTACAGGATTTTAGGGCTAAATTTACAGATACGTTTTGGGACGATTCGATACAAGGGAGGGATCGAGAAAAAATTCTGTTTGGAAAATTTCAAGGAAACAAAGGGGTCAATTTGACAGAGTATTTCTTGACCCATGTCCTTATTGGTCAAAATTTAGAGTTAGGGGGTAGCAAAGAGGATTTGGTTAGGAAGTTGGCACGACATTTCTCTGATGATATTAGAACTGCTGTGTGCAAGCAAAACATAGTCACTGTTAAGGGCATGGAAAAGTTACTAGGGAGGTTCGATGCTTTAGGGAAAACAGGTAGGCAAAGACAGGGCCATGGGGGTAATCAACGGGAAGGAAATTTTAATCAGGGAGGAGAGAGAGCTAGAAACTGGAATTATGGGAGGGAAGATAGGAATTATGGAAGACATAATAATAATAATAATAATGATATCATCGTATGGCCTCTGGGGCCGGGTACAAGCTTTGTTAATTGACGCCCAGAGGGCAAATTGTATGTCGAATATTATCGCACCTTGAAGTGCTATGAAAGTCAAGGAGGTTAGATATCTAAGCTCCTTGATACTATAGCGCTTTCTAGTAGAGAAATGAGGAACGTTTGTATTGGCGGAAACTCCCGAGATTAATTTTGCCATTATGAACACGGCCTACTGAATTCAAATGGGTTCTTTAACATGCCAACATCATATGACATGCATATCATGACTTTTGTCACCTTTCAAAAATCACTTACCACGGCCAAGATTGAACCTGCAAGCTTGGGGTTGGCAGTCCGACACGATAACCACTCACCCATCGTGGCAAGCTATGGTAGACATGAGAATAAAGTTAACTATGTTATTGGTTTTACGTCCCTTTTAGAAACTACGGCTTTTAGAGACGCGGGGGTGCCGGGATTTTGCCCCGAAGGGGACCTTTAACGTGCCAGTAAATCAACTGACACGACTCCCTCACATTTTCGCACCCTCAAATGCAAACTGGCTGTGCCAGGATGCGATCCTGCAACCTTGGGAACAGCGAGCGAGAACGTTACTGCTGAGCCACGCAGCCAGCCAAGACATGAGAATAATGGTAAGGGAAATCAGAGGAACGTGTATCAGGGAAACAGGGAAAATAATCAGCTAGGGAACAGACCAAGTGAGATAGAAGTAGGAGGTAGGGGGCATGCTGAACTGAGACAGCAGAGGCTCGATGAAAACGGGAATAACAGACCAGACGGTTTAAACTCTAGTCATTTTTTTTTCACGCTATGAAGGTGTACTTAGTGTATTTGTGTGAGGGTCGAGGACTAAATGTATAACCTTGTAGTTTGAGATTTTTCCTCAAGGGGGCAACTGTAACCGAAATGATTCAGTTACATAGCTCACCCTCGGGTTTTCGCCTTGTGCAGCTGATTAGAGGTATTTATTCATATTTTATTATATTGGGGTAAAATCCGCGTGTCAGTGTTGAGTGATTATTATCAATATTGTGGCGCAATCACATTTTGGATGATTCGCACAGTAGATGCTATGTCATTATTATCGGTTTTGGATATTTGATATTACAATGCTCAGATATTAAAGAAGGTTTTGGAAGAACAAAGTAGATCATTAAATATTGAAGAAAGTTTTGGGAAGATCTGGGTAGATCATCGAATATTGAAGAAGGTTTTGGAAGATCTGGATAGATCATAGAATATTGAAGAAGGTTTTAGAAGATCTGGGTAGATCATCGAATATTGAAGAAGGGTTTGGAAGATCAGAATAGATCATCAAGTATTGAAGAAGGTTTTGAAAGATCTGTGTAGATCATTGAATACTGAAGGTTTTGGAAGATGTGTGTAGATCTTCGAATATTGAAGAAGGTTTTGTACGATCTGAGTAGATCAATAAATATTGAAAAAGGTTTTGGAAGATCAGAGTAGATCAATGGATATTGAAGAAGGTTTTGGAAGATCAGAGTAGATCATTGAATATTGAAGAAGATTATCCATGAAGGAATTCAGATTTGGACTGCAGCGACAGTCAGAGAAACGTGTATGGAGGAATGGGTATTGAGTTGCCAGAAATTATGTAAAGAACAGGCTGAAAAGAGACATGCCGAATGCAGAAGCGATTTGGATCAAGAAAACGATGTGCATTGTGATGTAACAACCAGAAAGGAAGGATTTGAAAGTGGTGTAGAACCATTATTATATTTTGATGAAGAAGAGGCATATGTAGATTGTAACTTCAACCTCCTTCCAGGGAACTAAATACAAACCAGTCTCGATTGTATATATTTCCATAAGAACATCTGCTCGGTATTCCATGAGACCATAAAGAATCAGAATGACCTACATTATGATACACCATATGAGTGATTATTTACAGGTAACATATGGACGAAGGCTCTCAAAATACTAAAGCAAATTTTTTCCATTTCAATTTCAGTGACGTCAAGTTCTTTAAGGATGTTCACAATAAACTTGAAAGCTGCTACCCAAGCTTCAAAACGGAGGCCTATCACTTTACCTGCATTTTCAGGCAGATTTTATCTCTTACTCAGGCGAGATATGCAAGGTCAGTGAATAGCCCCTTTCTCCTTGTTAACTTGTACCGCTATGTCCACTTACATTTGTACCATAGATCCAGGATCAAACCTCTTCTGTTCTTCCTGTCAATGGCAACGATATCTGCTCTATGGTGACTACCAATTTCCAAAATGCAGTGTACCTCTTCATAAATTTCCCACTTAAATTTTCTCAAGGAAATTGCCATTGATGACAAGTACTGACAAGCTGTTAAAATGCATGATACTATTCAATAATGTTATCCACACAGTTTTCTTATATCATATATTTAGTTTAATTAAAAACAGTCATAATATTGCACGTCAACAAAGTATCCAACAGTTCCAGGAATATACAGCACTGTTTAGCACCAAAAAGTATTTCCTCGATTATTTCGGCTTAGTAAACATATTTACAACTTTAATTTAATAGTATACAATCAAAATTATAAATGGGACATAATTAACTGAATTTTTTGCACGTTAAAATACTTGACTGAGGTATAGAATAGAATAATTTCATTGTCTTTAGGCAATTAAGAATTGCAATGGACAAAGTCAGAATGCACACAAATATACATAATCATGAATATAAAATAAATACACTAAATTAAATTAACAACTATATACAAGACCTAACATAAAACATAACAGTAATTTTACAACAAAATTACACGAAACTTAGCTATGAAACCATCTATGGAGTTATATACAATATATTTCTGGTAATTTAGGATGGCATTAGTTTTCACATCCCACCTTGAAAGAGTGTTACTTTTTCTTCAAATTCAGATACTGAATAGAAGCTGTTGGATATTAACCATTTTTTGAGAGTTCTTTTGAAATTATTTAGGGACATATCCTTGAATTGATTAGGTAGTTTATTGTATAATTTAATTCCATTATATTTGTAGTTTTCTTGTGTTTTCCTCAGCCTAACATGGGGTAAGTCTAGATTGTTTCTATTTCTTGTGCCATAAGAGTGTAAATTTTTAGGAGTTGTTAGGTCACTAAGATTTTCTTTGGTATTCAGTATACTATGATATATGTATAATGAGGGAAGAGTTAAAATTTCAAGATCCTGAAAAAGCGGACTACATGATTCCCGAGTGGCCTTACCTTTAATACATCTTACCGCCTTCTTTTGCCACTTGAACACATCTTGAGCCCCTGTTGAATTACCCCATAACATTGTGCCATATTGTAACATTTTGCTTAGGCTGGGATGACAAGTGAAACGGTATTTACTTTGCTCCACGTTGAGCGTACAATGTAGCATTTATTAGTGCCCCATGTTGGTAGCGACAAATGTAATTGTTTCGCTAGCCCACACTGTTGGGAGAGAAATGTAACTGTTTACCTTTGCCTAAGCTATGTTGTTTTAATGGGCGCCAAGACCTCAATGCAATGTTGAAATCTAAATTTGTATTTAACAACGTCTAGCTCTGGCAGAACACATTCAAGACTCTATTCACTCAGATCGTGGTATGATTTGATCATTAACCCAACAAACAATTGTATCAGGAGAAGGAATTGGTCTATATCTAATGCTACCTACTGAAAGCAAAGATTGCATTGTAAAAGAAATGAATTTATTATATAAAACAAGTATACCAAAATTAATAATAATAATAAGTTTAAAATTTAAATTGGAGCGTTGTGATTTGAATATTACCGATAGAAAATTACGTGAAAACGGAGTCTGATAAATTGATTTTACTCTTATTTCCAAGCTATGAAGTTACTGAATTATGAAATATAAAACAAAGAAAAATGAGAGATTGCGTATTTCTGCGTCATTAGCGCTTACCCCTGGAAATTGCCAAAGCATTTCCCTCGTTCTTGATGATGCTGTGTGCTTCCCACAGTCTCCTGGACGTCGTCATCTCCGTCGAAATTTGATGATATTCTGGTAGATTAGATAATTCTATGGTCCGTACATCGGACCCAAACTCTCGTAAAACCGCACTGGTTACGTTTTACAAAAGTTCGTCGCTAACTCCACTGAACATCGGAGCGTCACGCACTTGCGACCGTACACTGCAAGTTCTACACAGATTGTCCGCGTTTCACGGCGCGTCGAACGATATATATCCACATGCCGGCTCCCCACTCTTCAGTCCCAACTAGCTTACGTCGTCTCCCCTGATTGGCTGAACCACCACGCGATCTTCTCCTCCTCCGGGTCATTACACTCGGCGACAGGGTTCCGTTTCAACAATTCGCCTCTTCTTGACGATGCGACCCAAGATTGCGTCATGCTCCTCGACAGGAATCAGCTTGTATAAGAATTCCCAGTGAGTCACGTCTCTCAATATACCCTAACTGACGAAAACTCCGTAAAATTCCGTAATCGCATAATTTTCTATGATATCGTCGTTCGTAATAATTTGCTTGTTAGCGTTTTCTAAGACATAGAAAACCTATCTGTATGCTTATAATTTTTATAAAATGCTCCGAAAATATCTTAATAATAATTATAATAAATTAATAATAATAATAAATTAACATGAAAAATTATCTTGGCTGAACAATTTGCCGCGTAAATAAATATAGAATGGCTTCCTACTGACTTATGCCAGTTGCATAAAAAACCCTCGAAAAACACGTTACATATTCGCCTCGGATCATCGGATGATTTACCGTGACGACGGTCCATTATCCGATTATCCCAGACACGTTAATAAACCCCATCCAAAATACATATTACATAAATGAAATCACCCTAAATTACAGATATATACACTCATAATTTTTCTTCACGCACTTTGCGTCAAAGTTTGTTGTCACTATGGATTGCACTTTGCAACCAGTCCAATGTTTTACATATAGAATAGTGTTCCATGGATATTTCCGCCTCTCAAATTGCTCTATGTTGGAGAAATAGACATAATTAATGTGTGAGCACTATGTATTTATGATGTCATATCACACGCATTGAAGGTGTTCTGATATATTTATATCATCATTGAACTTCCTAATTTCACTGGAGGTCCCTTCCTTATGGTGAAATTTAATCTCACTTATCACTGAGCACACGATTGTGGCAGCGCCTCGTGACCATAATACTTAATCTCTCTTTAAAGTAGATTAAATTAATATTGACTTCTGAAAAAAAACAGTAAATGCGCATTACATATAACACCAAATATTTCTGTGCCGTAATCGCCCTGTCTTGTTAAGTTCCCGTACACCATATTCTACTTAATACTAGTTCTCAACACAGACCATTTCTCCTCACACAAATAATACCATTGTACAAATTATCTTAAATTACACACTTACAAATCTTACATGGCGAGGCCGTAAACAGAAATCACGTGTGCTGATATGTAAGAGTTTCATGAAGGACTGTCTCGCATTCTGATGGCCCATCTTTTATCTCGTGGACGCCTTAAGCTAACAAGCCCTATACAAGCGCTCCCCCATCTCTTGGAGATAAATGGGAACCCATCAGCGCTGCCAAAATGGCCTTGGTGCATCGAGACAATTTAGTGCTCAACAGCATCCGACAATCCCGTCATATTTCCCTGTACCTTAAAAACTCTCATTTACTTACATACTACCCCCCTGTGTGACTTCTGATACGCCTGCCTTAAGACCAGATCTTCCACGCACCAGACACCACACTTACTCATTTGATAGGCTGGCTCGCCAGCTAAACACACTCACTTTATGACACATATTTTCGTAGACTATGTATATTATACGTCCCGTATAATCTGTTTCCCTCACTATTCTCCAGCACATATGCTGTTTTGCCAATACGTTTGGAAACTATAAATGTTACTGCGTCACCTGCTTCCAACCTTGCAAGTGTCTCCCTTAACTTAACGTCATCACGTTGCTCCACTAGCATATTTCTCAGTGTCTGTAACGATGCCCTGTTGCTACTGTCCACACATGCACATATTAAAATACCGTCCTCTGCTTTAACCACAGGATAATCCCTACATAAATTGGTGTCCCTCGATAGCATGTCTGCAAGAATGTTATCTTTACCTTTAATATATTTTACTGTGAATTCGTATTCCTGCAGAGCAAGAATCCACCTACTAACTCTGTTAGAACTGAGTTTACAAGTCCTCATATACAGTAATGCATGGTGATCTGTGTGGATCTCAAATTTCCCCCCTACTAAATACATTCTAAATTTCCCTAGACTGAAAACAATACCTAAAAGCTCTAACTCAGTAATCGTGTATCTTTTCTCTGCTGCAGTCAGTCCTCGCGAGGCTAAAGATACAATGCACAGATTACCCTCATCATCTTTCTGACATAATACTCCAGCAATGCCTATATGTGAAGCATCTGTCATAACCACATATTCCTTATCTTTTAACGGATATTTCAGCACTACAGCTTTCTCAAAACCTTCCTTCAGCGCTCTAAAAGCCTGTTCATGCTTGGACTCCCATCTCCACCGAGTCCCACATTTAAGCAATTCCCTGAATGGTTCTACCAACCCTGAGTATTTAAGAACGAACCTCCTGAAAAAGTTGCAAATTCCCAGGTAAGTTTTTAACTGTTTAACATTCTGTGGCACCTCTGCGTTAAGTATCTTATTAACCCTACTTTCTTCTGGTGTTACACCTCTACTCGACACTCTATGACCTAAAAATGTCACTTCTGACTGACAGAATGACGACTTAGACAGCTTCAAAGTGAACCCTGCCTGATCTAACTTCTGAAAAACTATATTTAAATGATGTAGATGCTCCTCAAAACTGCGTGAACTAATTACCATATCATCTATGTAAATGGTTACAAACTCTCCTGTGTCATCCCCTAATGCGATGTTTAAAGCCCTAATTAAAGCTGCTGAACTACTCTTTAACCCATAAGGTGTTCTACAAAATTGATAAAGGTTATATTTATGACTAAAAGCTGTAAATGGTCTATCTTCGTACATAAGTGGCACTTGCCAAAAACTGGAACTCAAATCTACACAAGTGAAATACTTCTTCCCCTCAAATGTTTGCATTAATTCCTCTATTGACATAGATTTCAGCTGATCTGAACTAATTCTACTGTTAACCAAACGAGCGTCTAAACAAATACGAACAGTGCCGTCGGTCTTGGGTACCGTGATCAAAGAATTAACATATGGACTGTTCGAGTGCTCAATAATCCCATCTTCAAGCATCTGATTAATTTGTGCCTCAACTGCACTCTGATAAGCGAAAGGTACAGGATATCTATGTCCTGTGAATACTGACCTATCAATAACGTTCAATGAATGTGTATAGCAATTGGCCATACCAATGCGATCCTCAAACACTCTCCTATTACACCATAACACATCATAGAGCCGAACACATTGTTCCACCTCTATATCTCCCTGAAATGCAGCATCACGTAACGAGTCCTCTAGACTTCCGTTCGTAATCACACTGCCCACAAAACATGGAGAACCCCGCTCTACGGCTGGCGATATCTCATTTAAAGTACAAATCACACCTACAATACTACTCCTCTGAATATGGTCATTGAACGCTACTTCTACTTCAGAATCTCCCCATTTAAATTTCAAACTCCCTACATCATAACATAAGTTACCAGACACTCTACTTAGCCACTCTGAACCCAAGATAACACTGAATACTAAATTTGGAATTACAAGGCAAATCTGCTTCTCTACATGATTATTAATTTTAATGTCTACTAAAACTTGCTTAGAAATTACTTTAGACCTCTTCCCAACAGCTGTGATAACAAAAGTGCTTTTAATTGGCATCTCCTCAAAATTTACTCCAGTTCCTTTCATTTTATCATAAAATGCACTACTTATGCAACTCTTCATACAACCACTATCAATTAAAACATCTGTGTACGCCTCGGACACGTTAAATTTAACTATGGGGCTCTTACTAACCACTTCCTGAATAATACCTTCATCATTTAGTTCATGTAATAATTCATTTCTTACATTTAGGTCATAGGGTTCCTGTATAATTGTATGGACAGGGCATGCTACAGACTGAGATTCTGACCTTACTTCGCAGCCTGGTTCGCGTTTAAAGAACCGCTACAGCTGGCCGTAGTACTACTAACTACTGAACTAGTCTGGTTGTTCTGGGCTGTGTTGTCATTGTTTGGCTGTATATTACTACCACTAGGCTGTCCTCTTCCTTGACCCCTATTCTGGTTGTAATTATTGTCATTATAATTTCTCCCTTGATTTCCCCTGCAATCATTGTTTCTCCCTTGATTTCCCCTGTAATCATTGTTCCTCCCTTGATTTCCCCTGAAATCATTGTTCCTCCCTTGATACTGATTACCATAGCCATTTCCTCTGTTCTGATTTAGCTGATTATTATTATTTCTATTTTGAGCGTTGGCCCCTTCGCCACCGTTCCCTTGAACTTCTTGATGCCTGGCTTCATTAGGTCTATTATTATTATTACCCTGGTTCCGATTGAAATTGTCCTCATAACCCCCTCTCCCTAGTGCATCAAATGTGCTTAACAAATTTTCTACTTGTGATATAGTCTTTACATTCTGGATACAAGCAGCCTCTTTGATCCTATAGGGAAAGTGCCTAAGTAGCAACCTTACCACATCACTTTCCTCCTTCAAGCCATCCAGATATTTACACACTAATACCTGCCCTAAAAAGTATTCGGTCATGGTGGAGCTTCCTTTAGGGTTATATTTACCACACACTACTCCCTCACGATGCTGCGACTGAATAACCTCATTCCAGAACTTTTCACAGAATTTCATTTTAAAATCATTGATATCAGTAAACTTGTCTCTGTAGACAGCAAACCAATTCCTCGTTTCCCCCACAAACACTTGTTCTAAAATTTCAACTACCTGGCACCACTCAATACTACCATTTTCCAACCTCTCCCCGAATTTATTTTCTATAGTGTTCATGAACTCCATTGGGCACCCCTGTCGATTGCTGAACTTACCCAGTTCTACCTCCCTGTGTGTGCTATTCACAAAAACTGGCCTATTCTGACTATTTTCTTGCCTGATCCTAGCTTTTAATTTTAATTCTAATTCTGCGATTTTCTCCTCAGCCTTCCTCTCAATACTGTTTACTGTTAATTTAATGTTTCCTTCTGATTCTTCTACTTTATCATATAGCTTTGCTTGTTTCTCCTCAATCTTGCTAATGCTTTCCCTATTACTCTCTCTTAAATCATTTACTTCTGCAACTACTTGTGAGTGGACTTTCTCAATTCTACCCCCCAGCTGTTCCTTAACCTCTTTAGTAGCTACCTGAATTTTGTCAATTTCTCCCCCCAATTGCTTTTTGACCTGCTGTGTTTCCAGTTGCACTAGTTCTTTTAAATTTTCAGCCTGTGTACTGATTCTAATTTCCAACTCCTCCTGTACTTTTCCTAATTTTCTGTCTACATCTGCAATAATCTCTTTAGCCTTTTCTTCCATCACCCCCCTGATCTCACCTCTAATCAGTTCGAATTTGTCACTCATTTCCCTACTGTTTTGTTCTAATTTAGCATTTAAAGTTTCAGTACTCTCTCTATTTTCCTTACTGTTTTGTTCTAATCTTGCATTATTCTGTTCTAATTTTGCATTTAACGCTTCTGTACTTTCTTTATTTTCCCTACTGTTTTGTTCTAATTTTGCATTATTCTGTTCTAATTTTGCATTTAAAGCTTCTGTACTTTCTTTATTTTCCCTACTGTTTTGTTCTAATTTTGCATTATTCTGTTCTAATTTTGCATTTAAAGCATCACTACTAACTTTGTTCTGATACATGAACTCGAGAAGTAAAGTTTTTAATTCTGGTTGGCCGCCTACACTCCCTGTTTCAGTATCGGGATTTACCTCCGCTACCCCGGTACTACCATCACTCGACATACTGCTCGTATCATCATTCTCCAGTTGATGACCACTACGTAACCTCATCTGTCTTTCTTTCTCATCCCCCATAATGATATACACTGATAAAGACAAATAACCCCCAAAATACAGGCACAGAAATATATACCCTTCTCCTTCCACAAATGTTATTAGGTTTTCAGCCCCACGTTGGGCGCCAAATGTAACATTTTGCTTAGGCTGGGATGACAAGTGAAACGGTATTTACTTTGCTCCACGTTGAGCGTACAATGTAGCATTTATTAGTGCCCCATGTTGGTAGCGACAAATGTAATTGTTTCGCTAGCCCACACTGTTGGGAGAGAAATGTAACTGTTTACCTTTGCCTAAGCTATGTTGTTTTAATGGGCGCCAAGACCTCAATGCAATGTTGAAATCTAAATTTGTATTTAACAACGTCTAGCTCTGGCAGAACACATTCAAGACTCTATTCACTCAGATCGTGGTATGATTTGATCATTAACCCAACAAACAATTGTATCAGGAGAAGGAATTGGTCTATATCTAATGCTACCTACTGAAAGCAAAGATTGCATTGTAAAAGAAATGAATTTATTATATAAAACAAGTATACCAAAATTAATAATAATAATAAGTTTAAAATTTAAATTGGAGCGTTGTGATTTGAATATTACCGATAGAAAATTACGTGAAAACGGAGTCTGATAAATTGATTTTACTCTTATTTCCAAGCTATGAAGTTACTGAATTATGAAATATAAAACAAAGAAAAATGAGAGATTGCGTATTTCTGCGTCATTAGCGCTTACCCCTGGAAATTGCCAAAGCATTTCCCTCGTTCTTGATGATGCTGTGTGCTTCCCACAGTCTCCTGGACGTCGTCATCTCCGTCGAAATTTGATGATATTCTGGTAGATTAGATAATTCTATGGTCCGTACATCGGACCCAAACTCTCGTAAAACCGCACTGGTTACGTTTTACAAAAGTTCGTCGCTAACTCCACTGAACATCGGAGCGTCACGCACTTGCGACCGTACACTGCAAGTTCTACACAGATTGTCCGCGTTTCACGGCGCGTCGAACGATATATCCACATTCCGGCTCCCCACTCTTCAGTCCCAACTAGCTTACGTCGTCTCCCCTGATTGGCTGAACCACCACGCGATCTTCTCCTCCTCCGGGTCATTACACTCGGCGACAGGGTTCCGTTTCAACAATTCGCCTCTTCTTGACGATGCGACCCAAGATTGCGTCATGCTCCTCGACAGGAATCAGCTTGTATAAGAATTCCCAGTGAGTCACGTCTCTCAATATACCCTAACTGACGAAAACTCCGTAAAATTCCGTAATCGCATAATTTTCTATGATATCGTCGTTCGTAATAATTTGCTTGTTAGCGTTTTCTAAGACATAGAAAACCTATCTGTATGCTTATAATTTTTATAAAATGCTCCGAAAATATCTTAATAATAATTATAATAAATTAATAATAATAATAAATTAACATGAAAAATTATCTTGGCTGAACAATTTGCCGCGTAAATAAATATAGAATGGCTTCCTACTGACTTATGCCACTTGCATAAAAAACCCTCGAAAAACACGTTACAATATGTTATATGAGAATGAAAGAAGGCATAGTATGCACACATCATTTGTCTACTACTGACTGACTCTTTAAGTCTTCGAAGTAAAAATATCACTCTAGCTGGTTTCATACATACTGTATATAGAATCAAATCACTGTCCATATTATGTAATTAGTGTTGTTTACATCACTTACTATGATTACCGTGGCAAGGGGGGGATAAATCTAAACCTCATTCTCAGCTGGAATAAAGATAAAAACAAAAAATTCAAGAAAAATAATTAATATTAAAGAAAGCTTTCCAGTGCCCAATTACATTAGGTGGGAAACAAGTGCCTATTTATATACCCTAACCTGAAAAAACGAGATATTACAAAATCACTCTTTTATGTACAAAATGGGGTACATAATTGGATGGCATGTTTCGAACATCAAGCGTTAATCATCAGATCCTGTTTACTTAGGCTTAATTAGTATACGATGTTTATGAATTACACTTAAACACAAATATATATATACAATGTTTAGATTACATAAGTTTGTAAAAACTTGTGTAACGCGTAAAACTTATTTACAGACAGTATTAGTTCACTTCTATGGTTGTTGCATTATTATTATTATGACCGGCCCCATGGTGAATTGGTTCGCATGCTAGGCTTTGGCCGAAAGGGTCCCGGATTTGATTCCTGGCCGCGCCATCGGGGATTTTCATCTCCTGGAGTTGACTTCACTGGCCCAAGGACTGGGTGTATATGCCGTCTTCATCATAATTTGTATGCGCAGGTCACCTACGGGCGTTCACTAGAGAAACCTGCATTTGGCCTCCCAGGAGGCTACACAACAACAACAACAACAAAGTTATTAATGTGGTTTCAGTATGAAGCCTGTGATCTATTGAATTGTTATTGTGAATAACTTCAGTAGTGATGTTGTCTACACTATTTTGTTATTAGTGGCCTAATTGTACTGTAATATCTTGTGTGGCAAATACACAAATGATAGACTGCACTAAATGGAATAAAGTTATGCCAACTTATCTGGTTTTAGAAACTGATCCTTGTAGCAGGCACTCACTGGACTGACGCTCCGAGAAAGTGCTAGATTTAACTTTGCCGCCTCTAGTGCGCTCTATTTGGTATTCTGAGTTTTTAATTTTTTTAAATTGATTTTCCCCTCCAGGTTGGTGTTTCCCACGGACTCAGCGAGGGAACTCACCACTACCACCTCAACGGGCAGTGTCCTAGAGCTGGGAACATCTGGTCGGAGTGGATACAACTGAGGTGGTGTGATCAGCACCTCGCCCAGGCGGCCTCACCTGCAAAGTGAACAGGGGCCTCATGAGGGATGGGAAGGGAGGGGAAGATTGGGATGGATAGGCAAGTGAGCGGGAAGGAGGCAGCCGTGGCCTTACAGCAGGTAAGACGAAGTGGGAAACCACGGAAAACCACTTCGAGGATGCCTGAGGTGGGAATCAAACCCCCTCTACTCATTTGGGCCACCCGAGGCTGAGTAGACCCCGTTCCAGTCCTCATACCACTTTTAAAATTTTGTGGCAGAGCCGGGAATCGAACCCGGGACCTCCGGGGCGACAGCTAACCATGCTGACCGCAACGCTACGGAGGCGACTGCTATTCTGAGTACTAGTCATTAATGCTACGACTAAGTGCTGCCAGCGCCATCTCTTGTTGCAACTTAAAATCATTACTTGAATTTCTATGGCTTCTTTTAAGTCAAGTTCCCTGCCTTTTGTTTCGTAGTGTATGTTTCTATGTTTGTGAAGCTATGTCCTGTATCATACATGTGCTCGCATACTGCTGAGTGTTTCCTGTGTTTGATGGCATTTCTATGTTCTTTATAACGTGTGTCCATCCTCCTTCCTGTCTGCTCTGCGTTATTTGCTACAATTGCCAGTTTAATAGAATTAGGCAATACTGTAAAATGGCTTCTATCACTTCAATTATAAATGTGTTTTCCAGGGAAGTGGCCACTTTCCCGGATTTAATTTCTAAGAAAACATTTTTTCAACATTATTCACAAAGAGTTAAAAATTTAACCATAACAATAGGAACTCTATATTGGGCAGAAATTCTTATAATTGTTTCAAAGCCAATGAAAAGAGAAAGGAGAGGCAACAATATGATGCATCTATAAGTGAAATAAGACACAAATGTGAGCTCAACTGTCGGGCTGGGCTGAATATACCTGTATCTACAGTATGTAGAAAAAGTTGCACAATTTTGAAATTATGACAACACTTCCCTGAGTTTATGTAAACAATTACTGTCGGAGACGAACTTACTGTAATGTCCCAAAGGCCAGTTGCTGATGTCTAGTAAAACAATTACTTTTCATTCGGTCAACACTTGAATGTGTTATTGTTAATTATTTTGTTTTAAATTAAGTAAGACATCATAGAAATTATTAAGTATACCTTCTTTTGACTATGGTGGTGCAATGGTGGCGCACTATATCCGGTCTTGTTGGTAGGCTTCGTTGTTTTTGTCTTAAGAATCATTGTGTCATTGTGTGTGCATGTGTTGGCTCGATAATGTATGGACGTTGCGGTTCTGAATAAAACTGAGATATACCAAGAGAATGTTTTGATTGCTCGGATAAATAACCTTTAGTTATACCCCGCCCAATTAATTGGGCACATTAACACGTTGATTGACTGAAAGGCAACTTTTACAAGATTATTAAGGCAACACTGAAGAATGGCTTCTAAAATGTATATACAGTTGTTGATGATCATCATTCTAATGGTCTAAACACTCCAACATCAAGGTAATTTTACCTTAATTCAGCAAAGTGTTGTAATTGCAATATAGCTTAACCTTACATACTTCACAATGGATATCAACATCCAAGCTCAGTGCTTAATCCTTCTTCTGAGAGACTATGCATGTTGGCAATATTGTGATTTATGTAATTTCTGCATACGTGGGGAGTACAGTATTTCCAGTCTTCATCGGCTCTTACAACACCTGGTATAGGATCAGTCAATTCCAAGACCTCCCGTATCGGAGTGAACTCCAACTGATGGTCAGAGTTAAAACTGAGTTGAGCATTATAAAGAAAAGGTTGAAACACATTTAAAGTAAATAGAACAAGAAAAAGAGAACAAGTTGCTTAAACAAGTTGACATTTATTATCAAATAAATTCATAAGCATAACAATAAAATAAACATTTAACAAGTAACAACAAGTTGTAGGTAATATATAACATGTGATGATAATTGTGTGTTTCTACTATTCTGTAGAGAATGGAAAAGAACCTGATTGAGATTTGCACAACAGCAAGCTTTTAATAGCTCTAACACAAGTAGTACTTGGGGGACCAGCCCAAGATACTAAAGAAATTGCAAGTTCTTGGAAGCCAAGCCCAAAAGACAGGAAAAAGAAAGGGAATTTCCAGAAAGAAAGTCTGGAAGAAAAAATTCACTGCTTTCAAACAATTGGGGCCCTGATTCAAGCTGTTTGAAAGAGAATAAGAAAGATTTAAATCTTAAAGAAAGGTGAACCACCTTGATGTGAGAAGAAGAAATAGAAAAGTGTATTAGAACTACAAACATTAATTTGTAATGCACTGAAAAGATAATATAACCTTAAAGGGGTTACTGCAATCAGGGGCCCAATCCTGATGCGGTAGTAACAAGAAGAAAGCCAGAAAAGTAAGCATTAATTGCTAAACAGAAAATGGCAAAAGCAAGCAGTTATGTCATTGCTAAACAGAAAATGGCAAAAGCAAGCAGTTATGTCAATCCCAATCGGAAGTTCATAAGACTAGTGAAGCAAGTCTAAAGCCAACAAATGCATGTAAGCACTTGGTATATTAATTACCATTAATGGTATTGAAAGGCAAAGTTTTTTTTGCAGAGTTACTTGAGCAGAAATGCTCAAAATCAAATTTGAGCGGCCTATTATAAGAGCCCAGAAGAAAACATGGTAAGTTAGTTTGAAAAATTTGAAATATAACAATAAATGTTACTTAGCCGAATCCTGGTTGGAGAATTTGCTGGTTAAATAAACCATGGCAGGAACTGCCTAACACTTAATTAGTGACACGCTGGAGATACATAATTAGTGACACGCTGGATACCTCACCAGAAGAGTAGATAGTAAAATATGAAATGCACAGTATGAACTGTAGCACACTGAAAAGCACTTGCACTGATTGAGCACTTATGTTAAAACTGCCAAGTTCCAATGTCGAAGACTTATAGCAAATTTCAATAGGTGTCAGACCTATGCACATTAGATAAAGTTAAATCACCTCAGTAAATGCATGACGAATTAAGACGAATTAAGTTCAAAGTTTTACAACTGCCAGAGTTGAACTTATAGATGAATGTTTGCCTGGCAAACATGATGCAAGTTTTGTTTAACAAAACATGTCGTTGAGAAAGCGACGTGCAGAATTAAGTTGTTGAACCAAGTATGGTTTATGTAAAGTTCTTTCTATAGAACATGACGAAAGTGTAGCGATGCTTCATGATGAAACAAAACTTGAAGATAATTGAAGTGCTTAGTCGAGGTCCGACATGTTTGATGAAATCCTTGTATTCACTTACGACAAGATGTGTCGTAGACGAAGTGAAGTTGAATGACTAGTTGTTATTTGAAGTCCTGGACGAGATGTGTCACAGGTGCGGCGAGTTGCCAATAATGAAACTGGTATTCATAAAGTTGTTGGTGAACCTTGCTGTTTATATAGTGGCAGAGAAGTGTTCTCGGCGGTTCCATGAAGAAAGCGCTGGGATTGGACAAGCAGGAAAGTCGACCAATGAGGATGAAGCAATGGCTGTCAGTATAGCTTGATCTTGCGTCATGAATAGTATTAGTAGAACAACACTTAAAGAAAGTATCTTACAATCCAGCATGTATGAAAACTGACATGTAAGTAACAATAATATAATATGTACTTTAGAAAAGGGAAAATAGACTATTTAAATTACGAAAAAATTACAAGCACGTGGTAATTTTTAGGTTAAGAAAAAAAAAAAATGACACAGAGTTCTTGAATTTTCTCTCGTAAGATTAGAAACATTAAATTACTAATTACAGGCTTTGTAGCCTTTCGCAAAAGCGAACACCACCAATATTGCACGAGCCATAGTTTAGTTCGGCCAGATTGTTTCTCTGACATAGGACCACCATCATCTGAGGTTCGATTGTTTAGTATTAATATCTTCGAGCATACAATAGGATAGAGAGGCCTTGACCAGCAAAACATGGGGCCAGAATAAGATCAGCTGATATTGGTATAACATGGCACCTATGCGCAAGTTGTCAGCGTGAGCGGAAAAATTATTCTTAATAATTATCGATATACGAGCCATTTTTGCAGTATAATATATTACAAATATATAAAATACACATTTTCCTTTATGTAAGAGGCTGAATGTGAAGTTATATAGCGAAAATGGTTATATATTGCTCTGCTTACAATTGCAGTCAGAGGTTTGAAAAAGGGAACAGGCTATCTTTTCACGGGTAAGAATTAAAATATATGACCTAAAATACACTGACTTGATTACATCTATTTCCCCAATACAGCTGGCACCTAGCGGCGTAGCCGTGCTCGTTAAATCGTGCACCACGCCCGGATATCACAAGTTCGAATCCCGGCGCTGACTGCGGTTATCCCGAGTGTGGTTTATCCCCCAGATTTTTCCACCAGGTTTTTCCACACTCTCTCCAGGCAAATGCTGGGATAGTTCCTTAGTTCAAGTCCCGAGGCACCTACCTCATCCCTGTCCCTAATAAAGTTATATACTACCGTACTACAATCATCACATCAATACAGGTTAGCAGAGAAGTTTAACCCACACCCATCTACACGGTGCTGATGACCAAGATGTCACAAGCCCCTTAAATGAATTAACAACCACCAATGCAGCAATACACACTACTGCAGTCATCACAGAAATTTAAGTTATCAGACAAGTTCAACACATAGGCCTACTCAAGTACACAGGGCTGATGACCCGGAAGTCCCTAGCCACCAAAAATGAATTTATTAAATATGGAGGGGAAGGGGATAACATTAGGATATTTGTAAGATTTATTGCTGTAGGTGATAAATATTTGGAGTGGGGATATCATTGGTTTTCTTTTAAGATGCAGTGCTGGATATCACTTTGTAAGCATAATGAAATGTATTCGCTTATTTCAGCTTCCCTTCAGACCCTGAATTGCATAAGCTATGGACCATAAATATGAATTTTAATTGATGATAGTAATAATCAGGTTAATGGATACGATCGGATGATTATCGGCAAACTTTCTTGATTTATAAAGAAAAACCAGCATAATAGAAGCATAGGGCCAACATGTTACTTAAAAAGTAAGCTAGTACTAGTATACTTTGTAGAGTTTATTATTTTAGATATTATGTAAAAATATTTACTGACCTATGCTTCAGAAACGTGGACAATGAAGAAAAGAGACATAAGCAGAATACAGGCAGGTGAAATGAAGTTCCTGCGAAGTAGGATCGGAGTAACAAGAAGAGACAGGGTAAGGAATGAAAAGGTCAGGGAAATGGTGAAAGAGGAGCCCTTGCAAGGTAGGATTGAGACATCAAGACTGAGGTGGTATGGACACTTAAAGAGAATGGATGAGAAGAAGATTCCCAAGAGGATACATGAGATGCAGATGCAGAAGAAACGACCAAGGGGAAGACCAAGAGATAGATGGCTGAAAGGAGTGGAGAAATGTGTCAAGAAGAGAGGCGAAGACTGGACCAGAGTGACAGCGGAGAGGTGGTGGGAAGAAAGGACCAAGTGGCGATGCTTATGTTCCAAACAGACCCAGCCTGGGGCTGGAAACTGTACAAGATGATGATGATGATGATGTAAAAATATTACAAATATAACCAAGTCAGACAATTATTACGGATAAAAATTATACGTAAACGTATGTTATTCACCATTTTATAATTTCCTAACCATGTAGGCCCTACACACGTCACCTATGCATTCCAACACTGATATGTCAACACACCAAAATATCGCATATAACGATTATACTTCACACTTTTCATACAAAAAAGAACAGCAATATTCAGAAGGAATTGTAGTTATCGCCACCTTCAACAGAAATAGTCGGTTAATCACAAGGAATACGCTTGAATCGGGATTTTAAGTCACTTCATAATGCTATTCTTATGGGAGACATCTTTGTTTTGCCCAACATCAGCTGATCTTATTTTGGCCCCACGGTCGGCCGGTAGAAGCATAGCTGGCGCCCTCTCTATCCTATTGTATGCTCGAAGATTAATATATTGAGAATGCAACCAGATTGCAATGCACGTAAATTGTGATAAGCAGTATCTTTCCTGTAAAGCTACCAGCACAAACTATGGACACTATGCTCCAGAACTAGAGGAAAATTTGTGCCTTTCGTCCCTCAAACAAGTGCCACACGACTCGGTTCTTTTGTCGTCACTGTTCACAGGCTGTGTGTGTCAAGCATCAGGCAATGGTTTGTCATGAATGCGATAATGCATGAAAGTACTAAAACTGTATGGAAATCTTTGAAAGAGATGCAATATTACTACATGTACATTTTATCTAGATTGCATAATAAAGAATTGTTGAGCTAGTAATGATCGTCAGTCACACACGGTTTTGTAATTGAGGATTAAGATTTTTCTGTTTTCTGCTATCGTTTTACCCTTCAGGGTTGGTGTTTCCCACGGACTAAGCGAGGGATCCCACCTCTACCGCCACTGAGGGCAGTACCTTGGAGCTTGAGACTCTGACTTGGAGATACAACTGGGGTGTGTGACCAGCACTACGCCCAGGCGGCCTCACCTGCAAAGAGAACAGGGGCCTGATGAAGGGATGGGAAGAGTACAAGGGTTAGGCAAGGATGTGGGAAGGAGGCGGCCGTGGCCTTACGGTAGGTATCATCCCGGCATTTGCCCGAAGACGAAGTGGGAAACCACGGAAAATACATAATTTAACAATTTAATTATCACTCTGTCATAGTTTTTGGAATGCATCTGTACTGAAAAAGAACTCTCGATAGTTCAAAACATGCTCATTATACTGTAAACTATTTTAATTACTTCCATGTACTGACAAGATGGACCCTTCCTTGCCTTTTCTTCATTAAAAGGAAAATATTTTAACAGAAGCTTTGAATGGAGACTGTATGGTATTCCATAGATTCACCAATTATATCGATAGTTGACAAATGAGCTGCTTTGGGGTGAGGACTATTCATGGTGTAAATGGTTCGTGCAGCTGTACAGATTGCAGCTGATTTGGGTTTAAATCCCAACACAGTTTCATTTTCAACTCTTGATCATCAAAGTCTTAAGCGAGGCTATAATCTAAAATAATTTCTTTGAATCCATTAATGTTTCATTTCCCCACACTGTGCAGATGGAACTAGCCATTATAATAAATTCATAATAAAAAGGTAGAATTCAGGCAACATTATCAAGTTGGAAGAGGAAAAATTATGTTTTACAGGTTTTAAAGTTGTCGGAACTGCAGTGGGTTTAGAGATGCAGGGGTGCCGGAATTTTATCTTGAAGGTTATTTTTAACATGCTGGTGAATCTAACAATACAAGGTTATTGCATTTTAACACCAACAGACTGAGTCAAGATTGATTGGTTGGTTCTTAAGTTTAGGGGCTGCGACAACGCGGTCATGTAGCCCCGTATACTTTGGGTGTGTGTAGAATCTGTCTGATAACCGGTGTTAATTGTGATGACTGTATTAGTGTGTTATCTGTTTTTTAATTTAAGTACAGACTGCAACTTAGAATTTCAAATAGTTCCTACTTTTGAAGCCAAGCGCCGCCGTCAACGACTACTAGGCCAAGTTCAGAACTTGGCTACTAGACACCGTCGCAGTCGGCTCTTGGCAACGCATTTAGAAACCTAAGAGCGTTGTTTACATTCTTAACCTATCCAATTTAGCTTCACACAGGTGTAATTAGTGGAAGGTTCTTTAACATGCCATAAATCTATGACATGGGACCGCCGGCTTTACTTCCCCTCTGAAGGAAGGCATACTGAGGGATTTTTAGTCAAGATTGAACCCTCAATCTTAGGTTTTGAAGGCCAGTCCTTTACCAAATGTGCCACTCAGTCCACCAAGAAAAAATAATCATGACTTAGTTAAATCTGTATTGATAATAAATTAAATAAACTACCAAGGTTAGTAGAAAAGTCTCAACTTTAATCAATACTTAATCAATAAAGTATTGATTATTAAGGTTGACACTTTGTTTTCTGCTAACCTTATTAGTGTATTTAAGAAAAATAAAGAGAAAGATCGACTTACCAGGACAGGTACATGATAGACACACATACAGTACATCATAGAGTAGGACATCATAGGCGGCTTCGGTGGCGTAGTTGGTAGCATGCTGAGCTTCTATGCCCAAGATAGCGGGTTCAAACCCGGCCGAAGCCGTCGGATTTTTTAAGAGCGTTAAAAATCCCTCAGTATGCCTTCCTTCGGAGGGGAAGTAAAGCCGGCGGTCCCATGTCATAGATTTATGGCATGTTAAAGATCTTTCCACTAATTACACCTGTGTGAAACTAAATTGGATAGGTTAAGAATGTAAACAACGCTCTTAGGTTGCTACGTTCGTTGCCAAGAGCCGACTGCGGTGGCGTCTAGTAGCTAGTTCTGAACTAGGCCTAGTAGTCGTTGACGGTGGCGTTTGGCGGCAAAAGTAGGAACTATTTGAAAATTCAAAGTTGCAGTCTCTACTTGAATTAAATAACAGATACACACACTAATACAGTCATCACAATTAACACCGGTTATCAGACAGATTCTACACACACCCAAAGTACACGGGGCTACATGACCGCGTTGTCGCAGCCCCTAAACTAAGGAACCAACCAACCAACCAAGAGTAGGACATCACAAAAAGAATATTTCAACCGTCAGTGTAAGAAGAAGGAAAGACAAAGAAACTTTAAGAATACAAGTTGCTTTTCCACTCTACTTTTTACGAGCCTACTATTCTGTAGGAAAGTATTTTTTATACAAAACAAAGGATGGATCACCAGTCATCAGAAAAGACGAGAAGGAAGCAACATTGATACACGAGTGGTGTTGTTTCTGAAGCAATGATGTGGAATAATGAAGTTTTGACGTCTACTGCTGATCTAATGCATTGCTGGAATTATTCATGGTGAACTTGATATCATCTGGTCCTCTTCCCATGTGGAGATATATAACAGTATTGGATTGGTCGCCTTCTAGGATGTCCAAATCCATGTCTTGTATTTCAATATCCATCATTTCAGAAGAAGAAGAATCAGTTCCTGTAACTTGGCCACCTTGATCATTAGATTTTAAAGCTGTACTTTTCTCAGTTTGAAGACTGGACTTTGGATTAGACTTTGCAGATCGTGTATGAAAAGTAGTTTCATGAACCTGAAAATAATAATTTCAGAATAGTAAAATAGTCTTTCACATTATACAGGGTGACACATAGGAAGCGGATGTTTTTGAAATGAACAGTATTCGGTTGATTTGCGAGGGAAACTTATTTTATTGTTACCACATTTTAGAATACGTTCTACCATTTCATTTACTATTTACCATTGTTAGGTGTGAAAGATAATGTCACTCAGGTGGCGGCCATCGTTTTGAATACAGGTTTCAGGTCGTCGCGAGAAAGCATTCATAACTCTGCCGAACACAGGATGTTTTTAAAATGGATTGTACTCAGCCGGGAGGAGCGGCAGAGGGAGGGGCGAGTAGCCATGCTCCTCGGCATAGCATACCATTTAAACACGAATTGTGCTAAATGTTCCGGCATAACTCAACAAAATGACAGTGTTTCGCCCCGGTGTGCAATTGGGCTCTTCAGTTGGTTAAAGCACACCTCACCAAGACACTGTTATATAGCATACCATGTCCCTCACACCTACACTTTGGAGCCTGCCAGGTCAGTCGTGCGAGTCCTCACCTCCTCGACTTTCCTCAATTGATGTTAGATTTTATTCGTTGGGTGCACTTAGGCTAGTCCTATTAGCTGGGTATCTGCTACCGGTGAGGTAACCTATAGATAAATTAAGGAGACTAGGCCTCAAGTTATTTTTTAAGCCAATAAGAGAAGTAGCAGCCGCGGCTTCTCAATGTCAGCCCTCTCGGGCAAGACCGCCACCCATACATAGGCGTTAACGGCAAGTCCAGTCTCGACGAGCATTGTTGGACGTTGAGGCCAGCATTGTTTTGGTGGGCTGGTTTTAAAAGTGGCAGTTAGGCAATTGTTGGTAGGCTATGGCGCAGTGGACCAAGCAACACCGCGTGTTCGCACATGAAACCTATGTGCTAAATGAAGAGAACGGCAGAACAGTCACAGTGACCTCACGCCGATACGTCCACAGGCTGGAAACATTTTTGCGACCGGAACTGCGGAGATGCCGAATAGACATTCACAATGTTTACTTCCAACAGGATGGAGCCACAGTGCACACCGCCAACGCATCGATGACAGTTGTGAGGAACATGTTCCCTGGTCGCCTCATTTCGCTGTTCGGTGACATTCCATGGTCGCCAAGATCCCCCGACTTATCCTGTTGTGATTATTTCCTGTGGGGGTACCTAAAGGAACGTGTCTATGCCCACAAACCCTGTACAATAATGGCACTGAAAGAGGTGCATGCGATTGACCAAGCGGTGTTCGGCTGAGTTATGAATGCTTTCTCGCGACGACTTGAAACCTGTATTCAAAAGGATGGCCGCCACCTGAGTGACATTATCTTTCACATCTAACAATGGTAAATAGTAAATGAAATGGTAGAACGTATTCTTAAATGTGGTAACAATAAAATCAGTTTTCTTCACAAATCAACTGAGTACTGTTCATTTCAAAAACATCCGGTTCCTATGTGTCACCCTGTAATACAGCAGCAAACTTATAAAATAATGGAATATGCATGAATACAGTATAGCAAGAGATCATGATACATATGGCAATCTCATACACAAACGGCTTTAAGTATATAGTGGCAAGATTTTTATTAAATAGTAAAACAGATTGCCTCGGATGTAAGGCGTGGTCACAACTATGTACAGATGAAACTATTAGCTCAGGACAGGGATGCATGGTTGGCTGCATCAAACCAGTCAAAAGACTGAAGACTAAAACATCAAGGACTGGGCATGATTTGTCATTTTTAAGCATAAATTAATGTTTTGTGGCTTCAAAATAGCAAAAACAAAATAATAATAAAAATAAAAAAAAACATTATTTGGTCATAACACAATTATTGTTTTTCTCCTCAATGTGTAAATGAACGAAAATGACTAGAGCTTGAGCAAGATGGATCCTTCCACACCAGTTACACATCATACCCACAAGACAGGAACATTTTTGACATTCAGCATTTTGAGGATTGAAGAGGATTATTTCAAAGAACCAAAGAGCTAATGTGACATAAGTGATGTCAGAACTAAATCAACATCTAGAACATTCTGTTGCTACAATCACCGTCAGTGGCAGTTGCATTGGAAACTCAAAACCTCTCATTACCACCAGTAATGTGGTAGCATGAAGAAAATGGTGACGTGAACAAGTAACTGACTGACAATGTTTGCAAGAGTAACATGGTCTGATGATTCATCCTTTACCTTGGTTTAGGTAACAGGTCAGGTTTTGTATAGCAGATGCACGAAGAAGCTTACACTCTGGACCAGGGCCACTAAGATGAATTACGGATGCAATTTCTTTCATAATGTCAGTAACTGAGGTCCGTATTGACTAACTATATATTAGAAAGAAAATAAAGGGATTCTGCCTTTTCAATTCTTATATTGAACCTACTCACGGGTACATGTTTCAAAAATTAACTCCTTCTTCCTCAGCCTGTACATAAATATCAAATATAAATTACCTTTATAAGAACATACGTTACATGAAGAAGAACAAAAAAAAAAAAGAAAAAAACAACAACACGTATGTTGTTATAAAGGTAATTTATCTTAGATATTTATGTACAGGCTGAGGAAAAAGGAGTTAACCTTCGAAACATGTACCTGTGAGTAGGTTCAATATAAGTATTGAAAAGGCAGAATCCCTTTATTTTCTTTCTAATATGCAATTTCTTTCTCGGACTCCTCTTGAAATACTCAGGCCCCGGGCTATAAGCGGGCATACTGGGCATTTGCCCCGGGCACCAAATATTAGAGGGCGCCGAAATTTAGGTGACGCTGAACGCAGAAAAAGGTTGACCCAACAATCCCAACATTAAAAGTATGACATGGAAATCTTTAAAACGTAGGATAAAATAACTATAATTTACGCAAATATAAAATAAAAGTAATATTAAATATCACACACATTGGTAGTATTTATGTTTAATCATGATTATATTATAATACAGTACTATAACCCTTTCAGACAGCAAACTAAATTCTCTATTGTTATTGTGTTGTGAAAAAGACGTAACCCTTAGCACAGACTTTTCTGAATACATAAATAAATTTGCAAAGTTAAAAGCCAGAAAAAAACCTTCGATTTGAAATGTTTCTGTATATTGTACTTTTAAAATTTCACTTTTGAATTTGTAATATTGGCTTTTAGTGTGATTAATGTATCAATAAATGACTACAAAATTGTATGAACGACTTACTTTTCTTATTAGTTCCTGTGATACAATATTAGTAACGCAGTTGTTTGAAAAAAAAAAAACCTAGTATGCTATTTTTATAACACATAACAGAGAAAAAGGGCGCCAGTAGACCATTTGTCCAGGGCGTCTATCACCTTAGCCCGGGGCCTGGAAATACTTATAATTATTACTAGACAATGGATGCATGGGACAAGCTGTTCAAGAAGTATGGGTTGAAAATAAGCCAAAGTAAAACAGTAGTGATGACAACAGGACTGTCTAATGCAACCATTTACCTGAATAATCAGCCTCTACAAATAGTTGATCAATTTAAATATCTTGGTAGCACACTGTGTAAGGATAACAACAGCAACAGTAAAGTAACAAATAGGACTAGTAATGCAGCCACCTTCTATGCACAAGTTAGAACACTACTGTGGGATAATAAGGTGCCCAGAAAGTGTAAACATATACTGTTTAAGACATACTACATCCCATTTCTAACTTACGGAGTAGAAACATGCACCCTGTCCAGAAGAGAAGAAAGTAGGATTCAGGCATCCGAAATGAAGTTTATAAGAACAATGCTTCAAAGGACAAGGAGAGACAAAGTAAGGAACGAAACAAACAGGGAAGAGGCTGGCATAGATATCAGTGCTCCAAAATATTTGCAGAAGCAACGATTAGGATGGTATGGGCATCATCTTCAAAGAATGGGAGATGAGAGGACACCAAAAGCATTTCAACAAGATTATCCCAGGAAAAAGACCAGTAGGAAGACCAGAATAGAAATGGTTGGACCAAATCAAGGATGATCTTGAAGGCAAAGGGCTAGACTGGAGAAGGACCCATGAATACCAACTATTCATGGACAGGAAAAGGTGGCGAGGGCTCGTTAATAGCACCCGGGCGACTGGAGCTGGAATTTGATGATGATGATGATGGTCTTTTTAAGAAAAGCATCCAATGCACACGTCATAATTTAAAAAAAATCCATACACATCTTATTTCATAGAAAACATTTTAGTATTTATTTTATGAAATATATTTTGCAAAGTGCACAAAACAATTTGAGATTTTTAATACAATTAACATGTATAGGGAAATATTTTGCAATTCTGTAAGTCAATACGTAATGAAAAGAAAGGAGCATTTTAAAACTCCGCATTAGGTTGATAGCAGATTTGACTAGTAGATTATTCCTAAACAGTTATAACTCCTAACTCACAGTCATATATAGAATTCAATACTCTTCTGGGGCAGAATAAGGTACATTAAAACTTTTTCCTTTATAATTTTTAGAATCGAAGATCTTCTTTCACCAAATGAACGGTTTCCGCCAGCATGGAGTGGAGTGATGCATATCATGAAGTAGCCATTTCAAGTTGTGGAGTGACCTGTGTTACAAACATAGACCAGTGTCTGCTTTATGAATCTATCTAGCAGCCAGCTCTTGAACAATTATACATCTAGCAAGATATATTTGTAGACGAAGCTTCAATCTTTCACTTGATGTTTGTATTTATCAAGTGTGTGTTGTATAACATATTGGGTCTGTAAAAGTGGTATAGTTTTGTAGTTGACATGGCTGCCAAAACATGTTCTTTAGATCGTGTAATCGGAAATTCATGATGTTTTAGAGGATGATGATATGGAAAGTTTTGTTTTAACAAGGACATGAATTTAGAATCTGAGAGTGAAAACAGTGATGTGCTTCAAAAAATTGGCCGTAATGTTATCGATGAAGGTTTGTGTGGGAAAGCTTGGGTAAATAGGGAGAGCAAAGAGAAATGTTAATGGTCTCAGATAATTTCAGTAACTTATGCTTTAGGCATTTACTGGTATTTATATTTCACAAACTGTGAATATTATAAAAATCCATTGAAACATTTTCTGCTATGCCTGATTAACCAAAAATCTGCACTCCTCCCACTGCAGGGATGAAGTCCTTCCACACTGAGGGGTTAACAACAATCTTTAACAATGAACTTCACTTGTGCAGTATAATTTGTAGAACAGTAGGTCTACAAAGAGGCATGTGGCCATGCCCTGATGAATGCAATAATTTTGGATTTGCCTGTTGGCAAAAGCTGGAGCAAAATGTCTTTTTTCACTCATTTATACCCAATATAATATGCAGTGAATGTTGGTGTACACCAAGGATTAGCACTGTCCTCCTTGCTCTTCATCATATCCTGGACACAATTACACAAGACCTGCAAAGGAGCATACCCTGGACTTTCTTACATGCAGATGATGTCACACTTGCTGATACCACCAGAAGAGGCCTGCAGCGTCAGGTTGAAAATTGGAACAGTCGCCTCTCAGGCTAAATAAAATAAAACTGAATACTTGGAAACTATCCCCAGCATTGGCCCCATCCAAGTTGATGGAGAGACAATAAAGAAGACCTTAAGCTTTAGGATCTCGCCTGCAGTTCGATGGTGGGATAAGTGATGAAGAGCACAGTAGAATATAGGTAGCATGGTTGAGATGGAGGCAAGTCACAGGCATGCTCTGCGACAGAAGGATGCCACATGATCTGCAGTCCAAAATTTAGCGCATGGTAGTACGTCCTGTTGCTTTATAGGGTGTTGAACGTCGACCATCTGACAAAGCTACGGAGCGCCAATTACACAGTATGGAAATACGTATGCTCTGTATGTTAAACACAAAAATTACGAGGATTTACTTGATGATTTATACACTGACATCTTAAACTGGTGTTCAAAATGCTGTAAACCACTTTTCACTACCAAATGTATAAACGAAGATGGAACAAAGTCAGACACAATACATCCCAATACTGAAAATTACTTATACTACTCATCATCATCATCGGCTTTAACTCTAATCAGAGTATAAATCTTCTTCCTTCAGTCCAGTTTGTGGATGAGTTGACGGTGACTAAAGAGTCCAATCCTGGCATGGAACAAGCGACCACACAAGTCACATAGTATTGCTGGAGGAGGACGTGGTTGGGCTGCTCAAAGTTTCCTAGCTTGACGCTTGGCCCCTTCATGTGTGCGTCGATCCCTTTCAAACGTCTTTACGGTATCCGAGATGGTACGGCGCCAAGTTGAGCGGTCTTCAGCCAGCATGTCCCAGGTTTGTGAATCAAGACCTGTCAATTTTAGGGTCTGCTTAAATTGGTCCTTGTAGCGCCTCTTAGGACCACCATGAGGTCTGGTGCCATAGCATAACTCACCATATAGCATCTGACGAGGTAATCTCACATCATCCATCCGATGGACATGACCAATCCATCTAAATTGGTGACCTATTATGGATGAGTCTATGCTGTTGATTTGAGCCTTTTCCTGAACAGCAATATTGGTAATGCGGTCTTCCCATTTAATCCTCAGGATTGATCGAAGTTTTTGTAGGTGGAAACGCTCAAGCTTCCTGAGATCACGTCGGTAAAGGGTCCACGTTTCACAGCCATACAACAATGTAGAAATGACTACTGCTTTGTACACCATAAGCTTTGTACTCATGGACAGATCTTTATTCATGAAGACCCGGTTCACTAATCGTCCATATGCTGCAAGGGCTGCACCAATTCTCTTATCCACATCCTGCTCACAGGTACAGCTCACAGAAATGGTACTGCCCAGGTACGAGAAGTGGTCTACCTGTTCTAATGACAAATTTGAGATGGAGATATTGAACTGAGGAAGAGGTGTGCCTGGTGAAGGTTGTGCCAAGACTTTAGTCTTATTGACATTTATGGTAAGACCAAAGCGATCACATGCACTTTTGTAACAATTAACTGACTCTTGCAGCTCTTCTGGTGTGAGAGTTGGCGACGCAGCATCATCTGCATACAACATGTTAGTAACCTTAGTAACCTGAGTTTTCCTCACGGAGCGGAAACGAGTTAGGTTGAAAAGCCCTCCATCAAAACGATACTTGACCTCCACACCTGGAAAGTTTGTGGGTGAATCATAAAGCATTGCAGCTAAGTACAGCGCGAAAAGCGTTGGAGAAAGTACACATCCTTGTTTAAATCCATGGGTAATAGAAAATTCATCGGACATCTTATTCTGATGGCAAACCTGACCTGTCATGCCATCATGGAGAGCCTTGATTAGATCTACAAATCGCTGAGGGACACGAAACCGCTTCAGCACCGCCCACATGGCTTGTCTTGGAACCGAATCAAATGCCTTTTCCAAGTCATAAAAGACTAAGAAGAGTGGATTCTGTTGTTCTCTACATTTTTCTTGTAGCTGTCTCAAACAGAAAATCAAGTCAATTGTGCTTCGGGAAGCTCTAAATCCACATTGTGACTCTGGGAGGATCTTCTCAGAGATAACCTTGAGGCGGTTAAGTAGAATTCTTTCAAGAATCTTCCCCACAATTGATAGCAGTGATATACCACGGTAGTAGCCACAAACACTGCGATCACCCTTTTTAAAGATAGTGATGATAGTGGCATTCTTTAGGTCTCCAGGTACCTTTCTTGATTCCCATATTCTGAGGATAAGGGTGAAAATCCTTGTTTTGAGGGAACGACCTCCGGCTTGAATTAGTTCCAGAGGGATGTTATCTGGGCCAGGTGCTTTTCTGGGTTTCAATTGGGTGAGAGCTGCACTGAAATCATGATAAGTAGGAGGTACTGCCAACCACAGTTGTTCAGGTTGTTGTGGCACATCACAAAGGAAGTCTTCAGCAGCTGCTGATGGACAATTTAGGAGATTGGAGAAGTGCTCCTTCCAGCGTTCCAAGATTTCTCGACTATCAGTAAAGGTAGTAGAATTATCAGCGCTTTTCAGAGTACCTGATGATGAGCGAGATGGTCCATATATTTCCTTGAGTACTGCATAGAAGTTCCTCAAGTCTCGAGCATCCGATAGTCTCTGCAGTTACTGAACCTTCTGTTGCCACCAAGTATTTTTAATCTGCCTTATCTGCATCTGGCATTTACCCTTGAGTTCCAGTAGTTTATCTCTCTTTGTGTTGGAAGTTGGGTCTTGAAGATGGGCAAGATAGGCATTCCTTTTGGCATTGATGAGAGACAGAATTTCCTCATTGTTGTCATCAAACCAGTCTTGTCTTTTCCGCACTATAAAACCAATGGTTTCCTCAGCTGACTGTGTGATAATCTTCTGTAGAGTGGCCCATTCTTGCTGAATGTCATTTGTTACTGTGTTTTCTAATAACTGGGTGACGATCCTGTTTCCAAAATGTTTATACATGGATTCATCCTGAAGTTTGGATATATTAAACTTCTTTCTTGGCAAATTTTTGATGTTCCTAGGTGGTTTAGGTCTGATGGATATCCTGAGCTTACATATAAGAAGTCCAGCAATCGTCTATATTCCTTGCTGTTCTGGTAATAAGAGTGTCCTTCTTATCACATTGCCGGGTAATGATATAATCAAGAATGTGCCAATGTTTGGAACGAGGATGCATCCACGTTATACCTGGATCGTTCACACGTTCGTGACATTGTTGACATTATTATTTTGGAAAGAAGAGTTATTAATTGAAGAGTTTGAGGGAATGGATGGTTTGAATAGCGCCCGGAAGAGACTCAAGAGTGCTGAGGGAAGCATGCATCGCAGGGGCGAGTGACGTGAGTTTGTGACGTGGAGCCCGCATACGTCACGAGATATTTTTTTTCTGGAATTACCTTTAGGAGAAGAGAAGGATGCTAGGAAATTAGCACACTTTACTGGCAATTACAAGAATTTGAGCTATCAAGCATTAAAATCGGTCCAGTAGAAGCCGAGATAAGAGATGGAAGTTACTGGAACAATTTCTCGCTGGACTATATAAAGGGCACGATTCTCAAGATAGTTACATCATTACAACGGAGCATTTGCTATGTGCGGAACTAAGTAACGTGGAGTGACAGTATACACGCCGAGATTCTGACGGTCAAAGGACTTAGTTGCTGTACCAGTGGTCAGCAAGACTTACTGTAGTTTGTGTTCGAGTGAACAAACTTAACTTTTGGCAGCGAATGGACTTAGAATATCCACTGACTTTCAGGTCACATATTCTACAGTCAGGTGATGGTAGTGTCGAAACCATTCACAGAAGTTAGCCTACAGAACGATGTATTTCTTGTGGTGACTATTCATCAGGCACTTCGAATTTCATCAGGAGAAGTTATTTATTTCGTCAGTTCGTTTATGCAGCTAATAGGTGTTCCTATCTTAGCGTGCAAACGAAACCGCATTATTCGAATATGAGATTTATTCTCAAATCAACAAGAGTACTGTACCATGACTGAGCAACTTTTCGGCATGTTACACGGTACTGGTGATAGCGGGAGTTATTTCGAACGAGTGACTGCGAATATCAACATGCGCCGTTAAACTACTCGTAGGATTGGTAGGACTGTAGCAGGTTTACTTGCCCACACTTTGAGCGACAAGTGTAGCGGTTATTAATGCCCCATGTTGGTAGCGACAATTGTAACGGTTTGACTGCCCCTAACTGTTGGGAGATAAATGTAACTGTTGACCTTTGCCTAAGCTATGTTGTTTTAATGGGCGCCAAGACCTCAACGCAATGTTGAAATCTAAATTTGTATTTAACAACGTCTAGCTCTGGCAGAACACCTTCAAGACTCTATTCACTCAGATCGTGGTATGATTTGATCATTAACCCAACAAACAATTGTATCAGGAGAAGGAATTGGTCTATATCTAATGCTACCTACTGAAAGCAAAGATTGCATTGTAAAAGAAATGAATTTATTATATAAAACAAGAATAGCAAAATTAATAATAATAATAAGTTTAAAATTTAAATTGGAGCGTTGCGATTATAATATTACCGATAGAAAATTACGTGAAAAAGGAGTCGGATAAATTACTGATTTTACTCTTATTCCCAAGCTATGAATTTACTGAATTACTGAATATGAAACAAAGAAAGACGAGAGGTTGCGTTGTTGTGTCATTCGCGCTTACTACTGGAAATTGCCGAAACATTTACCTCGTACTGGATGTTGAAGTGAGCTTCCCATAGCCTCCTGGATGTCGTAATCTCCGTCGATATTTGATGATATACTTGTAGATTTTGTTACTTTATGGTCCTAACAACGGAGCCATACCCTCGTACAACCACACTGGTTAAGTTTTAAACAGATAGTTCTCCACTCCACGGAACATCGGAACGACACACACTTGCAACCGAACTAGTCAAGTCTTTCACAGATTGTCCCCCACTCCACGGAACATCGGAGCGACTCCCGCGTGCAAACATACTCGGCAAGTTCTACACAGATTGTTCCCTTCCACGGGGCGTCGAACGATATATGCACCTGTCGGCTCCCCCACTCTTCAGCCGACTTCTAGCTTACGTGGTCTCCACTGATTGGCTGCTGGTAATAAGAGTGTCCTTCTTATCACATTGCCGGGTAATGATATAATCAAGAATGTGCCAATGTTTGGAACGAGGATGCATCCACGTTATACCTGGATCGTTCACACGTTCGTGACATTGTTGACATTATTATTTTGGAAAGAAGAGTTATTAATTGAAGAGTTTGAGGGAATGGATGGTTTGAATAGCGCCCGGAAGAGACTCAAGAGTGCTGAGGGAAGCATGCATCGCAGGGGCGAGTGACGTGAGTTTGTGACGTGGAGCCCGCATACGTCACGAGATATTTTTTTTCTGGAATTACCTTTAGGAGAAGAGAAGGATGCTAGGAAATTAGCACACTTTACTGGCAATTACAAGAATTTGAGCTATCAAGCATTAAAATCGGTCCAGTAGAAGCCGAGATAAGAGATGGAAGTTACTGGAACAATTTCTCGCTGGACTATATAAAGGGCACGATTCTCAAGATAGTTACATCATTACAACGGAGCATTTGCTATGTGCGGAACTAAGTAACGTGGAGTGACAGTATACACGCCGAGATTCTGACGGTCAAAGGACTTAGTTGCTGTACCAGTGGTCAGCAAGACTTACTGTAGTTTGTGTTCGAGTGAACAAACTTAACTTTTGGCAGCGAATGGACTTAGAATATCCACTGACTTTCAGGTCACATATTCTACAGTCAGGTGATGGTAGTGTCGAAACCATTCACAGAAGTTAGCCTACAGAACGATGTATTTCTTGTGGTGACTATTCATCAGGCACTTCGAATTTCATCAGGAGAAGTTATTTATTTCGTCAGTTCGTTTATGCAGCTAATAGGTGTTCCTATCTTAGCGTGCAAACGAAACCGCATTATTCGAATATGAGATTTATTCTCAAATCAACAAGAGTACTGTACCATGACTGAGCAACTTTTCGGCATGTTACACGGTACTGGTGATAGCGGGAGTTATTTCGAACGAGTGACTGCGAATATCAACATGCGCCGTTAAACTACTCGTAGGATTGGTAGGACTGTAGCAGGTTTACTTGCCCACACTTTGAGCGACAAGTGTAGCGGTTATTAATGCCCCATGTTGGTAGCGACAATTGTAACGGTTTGACTGCCCCTAACTGTTGGGAGATAAATGTAACTGTTGACCTTTGCCTAAGCTATGTTGTTTTAATGGGCGCCAAGACCTCAACGCAATGTTGAAATCTAAATTTGTATTTAACAACGTCTAGCTCTGGCAGAACACCTTCAAGACTCTATTCACTCAGATCGTGGTATGATTTGATCATTAACCCAACAAACAATTGTATCAGGAGAAGGAATTGGTCTATATCTAATGCTACCTACTGAAAGCAAAGATTGCATTGTAAAAGAAATGAATTTATTATATAAAACAAGAATAGCAAAATTAATAATAATAATAAGTTTAAAATTTAAATTGGAGCGTTGCGATTATAATATTACCGATAGAAAATTACGTGAAAAAGGAGTCGGATAAATTACTGATTTTACTCTTATTCCCAAGCTATGAATTTACTGAATTACTGAATATGAAACAAAGAAAGACGAGAGGTTGCGTTGTTGTGTCATTCGCGCTTACTACTGGAAATTGCCGAAACATTTACCTCGTACTGGATGTTGAAGTGAGCTTCCCATAGCCTCCTGGATGTCGTAATCTCCGTCGATATTTGATGATATACTTGTAGATTTTGTTACTTTATGGTCCTAACAACGGAGCCATACCCTCGTACAACCACACTGGTTAAGTTTTAAACAGATAGTTCTCCACTCCACGGAACATCGGAACGACACACACTTGCAACCGAACTAGTCAAGTCTTTCACAGATTGTCCCCCACTCCACGGAACATCGGAGCGACTCCCGCGTGCAAACATACTCGGCAAGTTCTACACAGATTGTTCCCTTCCACGGGGCGTCGAACGATATATGCACCTGTCGGCTCCCCCACTCTTCAGCCGACTTCTAGCTTACGTGGTCTCCACTGATTGGCTGCTCCCCACTACTTCCCCTTCTCTGGCTCATTACACACGGCGCGCGAATGATGAAGTCGATTTCCATTCCAACCATCCGCCTTTTCTTGACGCTGCAACCCAAGCTTGCGTAATACTTCTTGACAAGAGTCAGCATGTATCTGAATTTCCAGTGAGTCATGTCTCTCATAATATCCTAACTGACAAAACTCCGTAAAATTCCGTAATCACATAATTTTCTATGATATTGTCGTTCGTAATAATTTGCTTGATAGCGTTTTCTAACAAATTCACAAAGAAATTTGATACAATGGTCCGGTTAGCTCAAACCAGTTGCCAGCGTTTCGCCCCAGTGTACCAATGGGCTCTTCAGTTGGTTATGGTACACCTCACCAAGACGCGTGGCTAGTACATACTGTGAAGGCCGCTGCAAGGCACAAATGTTGCCACGAGCAGCGCCAATGTACTATGGAAGTCAATACTTCCTTTCAAAAATAATGTTAGCTTACCTAGCTAATCCATATTGGAAATATCTGTTCCCGTAGGAAACAGGATGTAAAATTGTCCGATTGAGCTATGTACATTAACAAATTCACAAAGAAATTTGATACAATGGTCCGGTTAGCTCAAACCAGTTGCCAGCGTTTCGCCCCAGTGTACCAATGGGCTCTTCAGTTGGTTATGGTACACCTCACCAAGACGCGTGGCTAGTACATACTGTGAAGGCCGCTGCAAGGCACAAATGTTGCCACGAGCAGCGCCAATGTACTATGGAAGTCAATACTTCCTTTCAAAAATAATGTTAGCTTACCTAGCTAATCCATATTGGAAATATCTGTTCCCGTAGGAAACAGGATGTAAAATTGTCCGATTGAGCTATGTACATTAACAAATTCACAAAGAAATTTGATACAATGGTCCGGTTAGCTCAAACCAGTTGCCAGCGTTTCGCCCCAGTGTACCAATGGGCTCTTCAGTTGGTTATGGTACACCTCACCAAGACGCGTGGCTAGTACATACTGTGAAGGCCGCTGCAAGGCACAAATGTTGCCACGAGCAGCGCCAATGTACTATGGAAGTCAATACTTCCTTTCAAAAATAATGTTAGCTTACCTAGCTAATCCATATTGGAAATATCTGTTCCCGTAGGAAACAGGATGTAAAATTGTCCGATTGAGCTATGTACATTAACAAATTCACAAAGAAATTTGATACAATGGTCCGGTTAGCTCAAACCAGTTGCCAGCGTTTCGCCCCAGTGTACCAATGGGCTCTTCAGTTGGTTATGGTACACCTAGCTAATATGGATTAGCTAGGTAAGCTAACATTATTTTTGAAAGGAAGTATTGACTTCCATAGTACATTGGCGCTGCTCGTGGCAACATTTGTGCCTTGCAGCGGCCTTCACAGTATGTACTAGCCACGCGTCTTGGTGAGGTGTACCATAACCAACTGAAGAGCCCATTGGTACACTGGGGCGAAACGCTGGCAACTGGTTTGAGCTAACCGGACCATTGTATCAAATTTCTTTGTGAATTTGTTAATGTACATAGCTCAATCGGACAATTTTACATCCTGTTTCCTACGGGAACAGATATTTCCAATATGGATTAGCTAGGTAAGCTAACATTATTTTTGAAAGGAAGTATTGACTTCCATAGTACATTGGCGCTGCTCGTGGCAACATTTGTGCCTTGCAGCGGCCTTCACAGTATGTACTAGCCACGCGTCTTGGTGAGGTGTACCATAACCAACTGAAGAGCCCATTGGTACACTGGGGCGAAACGCTGGCAACTGGTTTGAGCTAACCGGACCATTGTATCAAATTTCTTTGTGAATTTGTTAATGTACATAGCTCAATCGGACAATTTTACATCCTGTTTCCTACGGGAACAGATATTTCCAATATGGATTAGCTAGGTAAGCTAACATTATTTTTGAAAGGAAGTATTGACTTCCATAGTACATTGGCGCTGCTCGTGGCAACATTTGTGCCTTGCAGCGGCCTTCACAGTATGTACTAGCCACGCGTCTTGGTGAGGTGTACCATAACCAACTGAAGAGCCCATTGGTACACTGGGGCGAAACGCTGGCAACTGGTTTGAGCTAACCGGACCATTGTATCAAATTTCTTTGTGAATTTGTTAATGTACATAGCTCAATCGGACAATTTTACATCCTGTTTCCTACGGGAACAGATATTTCCAATATGGATTAGCTAGGTAAGCTAACATTATTTTTGAAAGGAAGTATTGACTTCCATAGTACATTGGCGCTGCTCGTGGCAACATTTGTGCCTTGCAGCGGCCTTCACAGTATGTACTAGCCACGCGTCTTGGTGAGGTGTACCATAACCAACTGAAGAGCCCATTGGTACACTGGGGCGAAACGCTGGCAACTGGTTTGAGCTAACCGGACCATTGTATCAAATTTCTTTGTGAATTTGTTAATGTACATAGCTCAATCGGACAATTTTACATCCTGTTTCCTACGGGAACAGATATTTCCAATAGCGTTTTCTAAGACATAGAAAACCTATCTGTATGCTTATAATTTTTATAAAATGCTCTGAAAATATCTTAATAATAATTATAATAAATTAATAATAATAATAAATTAACATGAAAAATTCTCTTGGCTGAACAATTTGCCGCGTAAATAAATATAGAATGGCTTCCTACTGACTTATGCCAGTGGCATAAAAACCCCTCGAAAAACACGTTACAGGACATGGAGACGAACGAGGTATACGGATACAGCAGATGGCCATGGGAAGACACTGTTGGAATAGTGTCCACTGCAGGACACGCTCTTCCTACACATCAAGAATGAAGTAAGACAACTATTCATGTACTAACCTGTAGTAATAGAGAATTCCATATTATTGAACAATCACGATCAGAAATCAACACACATTTTTCACCGTAGCTAGATTTTCGATTGTATTTGTCTGGATGACAAATGGAACTGCTGTCTGACAATTTATTTTTCGATCTACAATTTTGTCAGGACAGGCATTAGTTCATGTTCCGACATGAAATATTTCGATTATTCCAAGTGATAGGAGTATTTTTCTTTAACTTTTATTATGAGAGCAGAAGTAATTGCGACTTGGATTATTTAAATAATTTGATTTATTTAATAATAATAATAATCAAGTGTGAAGTGAATAAGTTAATAATATTATAAATAATAACGATGCTATTTAAAGTTATAAATAATTAGGGAGTGATAATACCGAACATTAGGAACTAAATTAAATTAATTGTTTATTGTGATTAAATAATTAGTGCATTAATGATAATAATAGGAGATGTTAATAATAATCATTTACAGAGGAGATTTAAAAATTTATTTATTAAAGAAATAGATGAATTTCATACCTTTTACACGCAAACAAAATACAACTAGAATTAAAATTCCGAAAATTAATAGAGAGGTTCTTACAAATGAAAGAAGGATAGAATTTCAAGGAAAACTTAAAATACCAACCAATTGGAATGATGTTACTAATAACCTTCTTGAACCAGCTCAGGAAATTGCACCGTTGAACTTTTATAGGAAACATGCTTGGTGGAATGAACAATGTGAAAGAGTGATCAAAGAAAGACATTGTGCTTGGCACAAGTGGAACGGGAACAAGACTCCAGAAAATTTAGAGGAAGTACAAAGATTAAGGAAAATGGCCCACCAGACTTTAAGAACGATTCGAAGAAAATATATGAAGGACCAAATAATGGAAATGGACAACAATTTTAAGAAAAATGACACACGATTGTTTTATAGAGCATTTAAGAATGAAATCACTGGATATTCAGCGCCGAGTTTAAATTTCAAAAGGGAAGATGGTACGCTAGCATTAAACAACAAGGAAAATTGTGATATCTTGGCTGCGTATTTTGAGAAGTTGTTAAATTGTCCAAAACCGACAGACAAGTTGAGTTTCAAATTTACAACACAAAATTTTGACTCTACGCCCCCAGATGTAAATGAAGTTAACTGTATTATCAACTCACTTAAAAATAATAAAGCCTCAGGCAAGGATGGAATAATTGCAGAAATGTGGAAGCTTGTAGATGATGAATTTTTAATAGCGACGACAAATCTATTTCAGAAAATTTGGATTGAGGAAGCAATTCCAGAAGACTGGTTAATCGCCTTAATTCATCCACTACATAAAAAAGGCTCAAAAATTGATGTCAATAGTTATAGGGGGATCTCATTGTTGTCTGTCACATATAAAATATTTGCCAAATTACTTTTAAACAGACTTGAACCACAGATCGAACCACAGCTTGGCGAGTTCCAAGGAGGTTTCAGAAGGAATAGATCGTGTACAGAACAAATTCTTAGTTTAAAATTGATATTAAAATATTACAACAACAGGCCAAAGAATATCTTTATCTCATTCGTTGATTTTCAGAAAGCGTATGATTCAGTGGATAGGGATACTGTTTTTGACACATTGAAGGAATACAAAGTTGATCAAAAAACCATAAATTTAATAAAACTTACATTAACTAATACGATTTCCAGAGTCAAATTTTTAAATGAAGTTAGCGAGCCCTTCGAGGTAAAAACTGGGCTAAGACAAGGGGACAGTCTATCACCACTGCTTTTCAATTTGGTCTTGGATAAAGTCATGAGGACGTTTTGGGACAAGAACGATTCAAGTGCTAAAATTGGTACAAAGAATAAGAACCTCAAAGTCAAAGGTTTAGCATTTGCTGACGACGTAGCGTTGTTTGCTGAATCAGAACAAGAGGCTATTAACCAAATTGATCAGTTAAAAGAAACGGCGGAAAAAGCGGGCTTACAGATTTCGTTGGTAAAAACAGAGATGATGACAAGTGATCAGAAATACACTAAGAAAATGATAAAAACAAATTATGGGAGCATCAGGGTCACTGACCGATTTAAATATCTTGGAGAAATAATTAGTAGCAATGGGACGGATAAATTGGCAATCGAGAACAAAAAAGGGAAATTGGAAAGATTAAATTTTTGTACAAAAAATATATACAATAAAAAGAACCTGTCTATCAATGCAAAATTACGGCATTTTAATACTGTTGTTAGACCAGTCATCTTGTACGGCATGGAAACTACAAATATAACCGGAATGGAGAATTTGCTCAAGATAGAAAGAAGAATTTTAAGAAGGATTTATGGTCCTAGGAAAACACAGGAAGGTTATAGACTGAGATCGAATGCAGAAATTTATAGTAAAATCGACAACCTTGAAGTGATGATCAGAAAACGACGACTTCAGTTCTACGGACATATGGTCCGCATGGATTGCTCAAGGTTAAACAAACAAATTTTTGATAAAATCTGGAACTATAAAGGACAAGGAGGCTATGTAAAACAAATGAAAGAAGAACTTCAAAAATTCAAAATTACTGAAGAAGATTGTCTAAATCGAATAGAGTACAGGAAAAAAATTTTTGGTCTCAAAATTCTTGTCGGGGAGAAGAAAAATCTCAACAGAGGAGAATGGACTGCTGAAAGAAGAGCTGCGCAGTCGACCAGGATGAAAGACGTCTGGAAGAGAAAGAAGGAAACTAGACCTATAAAGAAGTGATATTTGCGTGGTCCTTGTTGGCCTGTCCGCGGTGTATATATATATAAAGAAATAGGGCGATAATAATCATTTATGACATTGATGATGCCTAAATATATTTTTTTATAATAATAATAATAATAACCTGGTGCTATAGAATGATTATGAAAATCAGTTGGAAAGAAATGGTCACAAATGAGGAAGTCTTTAGAAGAGTGGGAGAGAGAAGATGCTTCCTTAAATATTTAAAAAGAAGAAGGAATCACCTCGTGGGCCACATACTGCGACACAATGGACTGATTAAGCTTATAAGCGAGGGAACAGTAGACGGCAAGAATTGTAGAGGAAGACCCAGACTGGAGTACATGAGTCAAATACTGCAAGATATGGGTTGTGGCTCATACTGTGAACTGAAGAGGAAGACAGAGAGACAGGAAGAATGGCGAGCTGCTGCCAACCAGCCTCACGGCTGTTAACCACAGAGAGAGAGAATAATAATACAAAGCATACAAACTTACATGGTCACATTATAATAAGAAAAGCATATCAAGACAGGCCAAACTTAGACACTACAAAACAGTTGTATTACTAGAAGCATTGTATGCGTCAGAAACAACCACAATTGGAGCATCTGGCATCACAGAAACAGAAAAAAATGAACGTAAAATTCTGAGAAAAATATTTGGAGCAGTACACAGAGATGGGATATGGATGAAGAGATCTACCAAAGAGCTATATGAACACACAGACAGACTCACAGATATCATTAGAAAACGCAGACTAACTTTCTACGGGCACATACAGAGAATGAACAATAAACGACTTACAAAGAAAATCTTTGATGTAGTAAACAGTTCAAAAAGGAAAACAAATTGGTATCATGAAATAGAAGACGATTTAAAGCAATTAGGGATCAACAAGCAAATGATAGAAGACAGAAAAATTCAGAAACAAAATTAAGAACGCCAAATTTTTAGTAAGTGAAAGGAAGAAGATAGGAACATTGTGGACGGAACAAAGGAAACAGGAGCACAGTCAAAGGATGAAGAGATTTTGGGAAGAGAAGAAGGGAAAGAAGTGAAAATTGTGACATCATGAGATACTTAAGTTCAAACACTGTCCATAAGGGCAACAATGATGTAATAATAATAATAATAATTTGTGGAACCCCACCAACCTGGGCCCAATGTTTGGGAAGCCAGGCTCTGCCTGTCACAAGTCAGGACTAAGGGCGAGTGATGGAGGAGTAACACCTCTTTAAAAAACCTTGGGCCAGCTGGCCCGGCTGGTAGTACCATGTGAGGGTCCCTTGCCAGGGTTATGGTGAAGACCTCAACGGCATAGACAGTGGAGTAGATGGACTATGGAACAGTGTTGATGGCGGAAGAGGCATCCCAGTGCTCGGGAGAATAAGAGTAAAAGGTATATGGCAACCATATATCAATTTAAGGGGACGACGGTTCCATATGTTAATGGCGGTACCCCGACAGCGTCTGAATCACATGTTAGTGGCGGCTGATTTTATAACACTCAGAAGTGGAACTCTGAGTTTATCCGACTGACTGGTCAGTCAAAATTTCAAAACCTCAATTAAATCAACATGGACAGTGCACCTTCTAAAGCAAATATTTACCCCAGGGGTTTCAGTCCCCAAGTGGTCTATTCGGATTCTGGGGAGACCACTGATGAGTGCATGGAAGTAAGTCGGAGTACTTCAAATCCCCATAGAAACAAGGTTAAAGCAAGATCTCGGATTTGGCTCATGACATTTAATGTCAATTCTCTTTTGAAAGTGGGAAAACTTAAACATATCCTGAATAAATCTAAAGAACGCAACATTAAAATAATTGTATTCCAAGAATCACGCTATACTGATGAATACCCTTTTGATTCTGAAAACTATAGGATATTCAAAGGAAAACCGGGTGAACGAGTTATGGATCACTGTCCGCAGTTTGGGACAGGTTTTATAGTGGATAAGTCAATACTTGGCTCAGTTGTGACATTCGAGTCTTATTCAGGACGTCTTTCAACCTTAACGATAAAATCGGGAAACAAAATTTATTCTCTAGTGAATGGTCATGCTCCAACTAACATTACGAATAAAGAAGCACCTGACAAAGCAGAGCAGTTCTGGAATCAGCTAGACAATGTTTTACAAAGAATTCCAAGTCATCATGTCAAAATCCTTATGGGCGACTTTAATGCCCAAATAGGAAAGGAGAAGAAATATCGATACTGGGTTGGGAAATGGTACGGCCATGCACAAACCAATAAGAACGGCATATGACTCATTGAGTTATGCATCAGCCATGACTTGTTTTTTAAATCTACCTTTTTCAAGAAAAGCCCTTCTAAAACTAAGACTTGGGTCGCACCTAATCCCTTATTAGGTGAATATCAACTGAATCATGTGCTGATTTCCCGCCTGCATACATCTGAAATCATGAAACTCAAAGTTCTGAAAGGACTGGATTTAAACTCTGATCATTATCCAACAAAATTTTCCCTGGATATGATCCCTGAAAAGAGAAACTTTATGAAGCGAGCTCCACAACGAAAGTACGACACAGCAGGTATTAAAAGCAATGACGACTTTAAGAAAGGTACAGAACAGTTAGATCCACAAAATTGGACACAAATTAAAACAGGACTCTTACACACAGCCGAAACTACAGCTCCACTCAGAAGAACAAGAAAACACCCTTGGTGGACAGATGAATGCGACGAGTTAATACAACTTCGACAAAAAACTTGGCATAATTGGTCATGCAATAAAACTCCAGCCACTTTTCAAGAACTTCAAAATTTTAGAAAGGTTGTTACTAAATCAATAAGGAAAATTTGTAAACTGAGTGAGGATATGAAATTACAGTCTTGGTTGGTTGGTTGGTTCCTTAGTTTAGGGGCTGCGACAACGCGGTCATGTAGCCCCGTGTACTTTGGGTGTGTGTAGAATCTGTCTGATAACCGGTGTTAATTGTGATGACTGTATTAGTGTGTGTTTCTGTTTTTTAATTCAAGTAGGGACTGCAACTTTGAATTTTCAAATAGTTCCTACTTTTGCCGCCAAGCACCACCGTCAACGACTACTAGGCCTAGTTCAGAACTAGCTACTAGACGCCACCGCAGTCGGCTCTTGGCAACGAACATAGCAACCTAAGAGCGTTGTTTACATTCTTAACCTATCCAATTTAGTTTCACACAGGTGTAATTAGTGGAAAGATCTTTAACATGCCATAAATCTATGACATGGGACCGCCGGCTTTACTTCCCCTCCGAAGGAAGGCATACTGAGGGATTTTTAATGCTCTTAAAAAAATCCGACGGCTTCGGCCGGGTTTGAACCCGCTATCTTGGGCATAGAAGCTCAGCATGCTACCAACTACGCCACCGAAGCCGCCAAAAAATTACAGTCTATAGAAGATTACTTTAAACAACATAATTCAAGGAACTATTATAGAACTTTCAAACAAAAGTTAACCAAATATTCTCCTCCATCACTCCATTTTGTCAATCATAAAGGAGAAATGGCTTATACCACTGATGCTAACTGCAAAATCCTCGCAGCATACTTTTCTAAATTACTTAATAGTGAAAGCCCTCTGGAAAAGTTTCAGTTCACTTCTAACCGAATTAATCAAGATTCAGCCCCACCAACAGTTCAAGAAATTAGAGAAACAATTCAATCACTAAAAAATAACAAGGCCACAGGAGAAGATCAAATAACTGCAGAACTTTGGAAAAATGCAGGGGAAAATTTCATCAAAAAACTTCACGACATTATGCTGGACATCTGGCAAACTGAAAAAATACCAAAGGATCGGAAGATGGCAATAATACACCCCATACATAAAAAAGGAAGCAGGTCTGATCCAAAAAATTATAGAGGTGTTTCCCTTCTTCAAGTCACATATAAAATTCTCTCAAAAATTCTACTCAAGCGTGCAGAGAGTCAACTTGACCAAAGAATTGGTGAATACCAAGGTGGATTCAGAAAGGGGAGATCCTGTGTTGAGCAAATTCTGAACCTGAAGAATACTATATCATATTTTCGGAACACAACAAAGAACACAACAAACAAAAATTATGTCATCACATTTGTCGATTTCAAAAAGGCCTATGATAGTATAGATCGCATGTCACTTGTTAATGTTTTAACAGAATTTGGACTTGATAACAAAACAAGAAATATTATTAAAGATACACTAACTGAAACGAAGGCTAAAGTTAAATTTATGGGTGGTTGTAGTGATGAGTTTGAAATAAACACAGGTGTCCGTCAAGGGGATGGGCTCTCCCCTTTACTTTTCAATTGTGCTCTTGAGAAAGTTGTCAGAGAATGGAGGAAAGCAGGTGCACCATCTCACCGCCTGGGCCCAAAGATTAAGGGTATTGACTTAGATTGTCTAGCGTTTGCTGATGATTTAGCACTAGTTGCCAAAAACGTCGCTGATGCACAGAAACAGCTTGTTATACTGGAGGAGCAAGCAGCCAAAATAGGACTAAAAATCTCCTATGAAAAAACTAAATTTATGACAAATATTAAGAATGGTCCACCTGAAATTGTCATTGGTATCAATAAGATTGCAAGAGTGAAAGAATTTAAATACTTAGGTGAATGGATCACTGAAAATGGCAATGAAAATAAATCTGTAGCATCACGAATTCAGAAAATGGAAATTGCTTTTCAACACACAAAGAATGTTTATAACAAAAAAAGCTTGTCCTGGAACAACAAAATTCGTCATTACTGTACAGTGATTAAACCTGAAGCTCTATATGCTTCAGAAACGCTCAGTTTACATCGTAAGACCTTAAAGGAAAAATTAGAGATTAAAGAAAGGAAAATCATGAGGAAAATCTTAGGGCCCAGAATTGTAAATGGCATACACTACCCCAACCCCAACTCTGAAATTTATAAAAGAGTTTCTAAATTAACTGATACAATGAGATTGCGACGAATTCAGTTTCTAAGCCATTTGGAAAGAATGAATCCTACCAGACTCACTTATCGAATCCACAAATTTCTGCAAATCAAACGCACAAGACCAAAATGGTATAAACAAGTAGAGAAAGACCTTAATGAATTGGGTTCACCAAATTTACAAGATAGAAATATGATCCGGAAAATTGTTCACACAAGGGGATTTGAGGAAGATGAGAAGAAACCACAGCGACGTACCTGGTCGGAGGAACAGAAATTACAGCAATCAGTGAAAATGAAGAACTATTGGGCAAGGAGGAAAGCTCAGAAAATGTTGATTCCGCGTGGTCCTAAGTGACCCATTCACGAAGAAGAAGAAGAAGAAGAATTTGTGGATGAATTTAATTAGTTGGAAGGACAAAAATTAAATAACTTTGTTTATTTTGAATAAAAGTTTGTAAGTTTAAATAAATTTAAATGAGTTTATGGATGAAGAGAATGAAGTAGTAAGATTTTTGAGCTCAGAATTATTTTTTCCAAAAGCACTTAACAAAAAATATATATTCAGATGAAAAGAAAGAAAATGGCTGGTATTTAATGTATCAAATCAGGAGAATTTATGTAAATGGGAGGCAAGGAGAGATTGACCAGAATTTAATAAAATTTATTTTATTGGTAAAATAACACTGAAGAATACAGTCTAGTAATTGACAGAATATTACAGGAAAAATTGTTCCCGTAGTTGTGGGCACACAAGGATGTGGGTATGTTTTTGAAAGAGCCTGTGGGCTTAATTATAAAAGAAGGGTTAGGCAATGTGGACCGCCCCATATTCTTGTCAGATTTCACTATTCTGTCAATCCAAGTATTAAATAATATTTTTTTCTGGATCAACTCGAAGTTCCGATGGTATGCCTAAATAAATAATTGAAGAACATGAATTTAGATTTGTTGAACCTGACCGAGGAAAAAAATAATAAGATGAAAAGTGCAAATGAATTAAAATAAATAATTAATGAATTTTATTTTTGGAATAATAATAACAGTGGAAATGAGCAAATAAAATATTCATCATGTGAGAGGTTGAGAAAACTTGTTATAAATAAAGTGAAGGGAAATTTTGAAATTTATTAATTAATATATTTTTTTTTTTTTTTTTTGAGATTATATGAAAATTTTGGTGATAGAAAATTTTGATGATATAAATTTTGGTGAAGAGTTAATGATTTAATCCGCTGATGGTGGATAGCAACAATTTTTTGTAATGTTAATAACATATGATAATATATATATTTTTGTGACATTTAAACAAATGAAAGTTAGAAAAGAAGAAAGTTAATTTTTCAAAATATTATGAAAAGTTTTTTGAACAAATTTTGCTTTTTGGAATTGAAAATCTTTATGAACAATTATTAACATTCGACTTTATGTCAGTCGAGTATTGATATTGTTATGAAACAACGAATCAGTGATATAAGAATTTTTCCAAATAAGTCTAATTTTGGAATAACACCGAATGAATCAAGTGACTATATTTTTTTTTTTGGAAATGTTTTGCTACGAATATTTGAACAATCAAGTGCAATCTTTCGAAAAGTGAACTACGAACATGTAAATATTGGGGATCACTCAGAACTCTTTATTTGAACAGTGATTACCAGTGTAAATATACACACATCAAAAAAAGTTTTGCATCACCTCGGTTCCAAGAGTTCCGGAACCGTTAAATACAAAGGGAATAGAGATCAACACAAACAACATTTCAGCTCGTTTTATTGCTCATGAGACCCACACATTGCATGTTGTACCATCATACAGCTAGACTTTCAGCATTTGTGGTCCAGATTGCAGTACACACCACTACCTCTAATATCCAGTAGCACGTCCTCTTGCATTGATGCATGCCTGTATTCGCCGTGGCATACTATCCACAAGTTCATCAAGACACTGTTGGTCCAAATTGTCCCACTCCTCAACGACAATTCGGCGTAAATCTCTCAGAGTGGTTGGTGGGTCAAGACGTCCATAAACAGCCCTTTTCAACATATCCCAGGCATGTTCGATAGGGTTCATGTCTGGCGAACATGCTGGCCACTGTAGTCGAGCGATGTCGTTATCTTGAAGGAACGCATTCACAAGATGTGCACGATGAGGTCGAGAATTGTCGTCCATGAAGACAAATGCCTCTCCAATATTCTGCCGATATGGTTGCACTATGGGTCGGAGGATGTCATTCAGGTATCGTAAAGCCGTTTCGGAGCCTTCCATGACCACCAGTGGCGTACGTCGGCCCCACATAATGCCACTCCAAAACATCAGGGAACCACCACCTTGCTGCACTCGCTGGACAGTGTGTCTAAGACGTTCAGCCTGACCAGGGTGCCTCCAAACACGTCTCCGACGATTGTCTGGTTGAAGGCATATGCGACACTCATCGGTGAAGAGAACGTGATGCCAATTCCGTGGGGTCCATTCAGCATGTTGTTGGGCCCATCTGTACCGCGCTGCATGGTGTCGGGGTTGCAAAGCTGGACCTCGCCATGGACGTCGGGAGTGAAGTTGCGCATCATGCAGCCTATTGCGCACAGTTTGAGTTGAAACACGACGTCCTGTGGCTGAACGAAACGCATTATTCAACATGGTGGCATTGCTTTCAGGGTTCCTCCGAGCGGCAATCCGTAAGTAGCGGTCATCCACTACAGTAGTAGCCCTTGGGCGGCCTGAGCGAGGCCTGTCATCGACAGTTCCTGTATCTCTGTACCTCCTCCATGTCCGAACAACATCGCTTTGGTTCACTCTGAGACGCCTGGAAACTTCCCTTGTTGAGAGCCCTTCTTGACACAAAGTAACAATGCGGACGCGATCGAACTGCGGTATTGACCTTCTAGGCATGGTAGAACTACAGACAACATGAGCAGCGTACCTTCGTCCTGGTGGAATGACTGGAACTGATCGGCTGTCGTACCCCCTCCGTCTAATAGGCCCTGCTCATGCATGGTTGTTTACATCTTTGAGCAGTTTTAGTGACATCTATGAACAGTCAAAGGGACTGTATCTTGGATACAATATACACAGTCAACGTCTATATGCCGGAGATCTGGGAACCGAGGTGATGCAAAACTTTTTTTGATGTGTGTATATATATATATTTTTTTTTTAAATATTAGAATGGACTAATTAATTTTCTGATTATCATATCTGCGACATTCTAGTAATAATTTTAGGGACTGTTGGTTTCTCATGTGTGATTTGTTTTATCTTTGTTGAGGTTTTTGCCATTCAAATCATATTTTTATCTATAAATAAATTGAGATTTTAAGGAATGTGCTAATTCAAAATAATTTCTCACCTTACCTTACTTGTGAATTACCGAGATCAGGGATGCCAGATTAGACCCAAGTATTCACCTAGATAGACCCTGAGATATATTTTCTCGTGCTAATCTGATGTCGGTATTTTACAAAATGTGGTCGTTGGATTTCGGTCCAAACGGGCACAACGTGGTTTTGAAGCGGTTAGGTAGCTGGAACTGCGTGTTGGTAATGAAAAGTTCGTGTTCTGCACCAAGTCTAAGAAGCAACAGTCCATTGGGATTACATTTTCCAAGTCCCTGTTTGCCCATCACATGATTCCATAGCCTGTGATCTTTCCCAACTCTGGCATTGAAGTCACCGAGGAGCAAGAGTTTATCTGCAGATGGTACCTTAGAGATGATTTCACTTAGCTGATTATAGAAATGAGCCTTACTTCAGCATCAGAATCTAAGGTAGGAGCATAGGCAGAGATGAGTGTCATAAAGGAACCTCCTGATAGTGGTATGCGGAGAGTCATGAGCCTTTCCCTGATTGCAATGGGCGTAAGTTGGTGATAATTTACCAGTTTGGTCTTCACAGCGAAGCCCACACCATGAATACGACATTCACCCTCCTCCTTTCCTTTCCAGAAGATGGTATATCCTGTTCCAGATTCAGTAATCTTGCCTTCAGAAGACAGCCTAGTTTCACCGAGAGCAGCAATGTCAACGTTGAGTCTTGATAACTCATGGGTTACGAGAGCTGACCTTCTCTCAGGTCTAACGTTATTGTCCAAATAGAGCAAAGTTCTGATGTTCCATGATCCAATAATCAATTTGTGATTCTTTACTGTTTTTGAGTTTCTACCGCATGAGGGGTGACCTGCTGAGTGCGGTTGCCCAGCCGGACCAAGATTGTGACTTCCGATGTTTAGCCCACCTTTTCTAGGGCCTTCCCCATGTGGGGTGGGCAGCGGTGATCCTAAATAGGCCTGCCCAAACACAGATGTAGGACCGAAATCCTGAGTAGTCACAGAGTCTCCGGAAGATGACCATCACACATCTGCTGCCAACGTGCAGGTCCGAACTAGGGGCTTCCAGTTACACCCATAACCTGCCCCCACCGTCCATATCCCATCGCCGTTGGACTTTGAAAGTAAGTGACGTTCGGAAGAAGTGCCACTGGCGTGAATTTGTTTAGGGTGGATCTCAGCTTGCCAGGACGAGACCCACACACTATGATCTCTGAGCCTTATCCTGCGGCTCACGAAGAATGAGACATGCAGGACCGAACACAGAGACTGCAACGAACTGCCGCATACTCAAGTACTACTGAGTTGCGCCTTTACAGCCAATCCGTCTGGCCTGACCTCTTCCGCCTCCATGACCGTTGGGAGCCATGAGAGTGATTGGCTCCTCCTCCGCTCATTTTGCCGTTGGGCCAAAAGGTGCCCATCATAACTATGGACAATAGTTTGCCCTATTAAACCTGAGCAATATGCTGCCCCTTCCGCCAACCACACTGTGCCTGAGCAGTAGTGGTACCTTGTATAGTATAGGCACTATACTACTCATACATAGCATCTAAATCAAAATACCATCTTCATCCCACAAATCAAAGCTCAAGTATGAGACATAGAAGCTTCCCATACTAAAAGGTACTTTCATATGTTTCAAATATACCACAGACCATCCAAGCTAGAAACATTATATTTCTTTAGAAAAAACATAGATAGTAACAAAATAGAGTTTCGTTGCAGTGAGGAGCCAACCGATATTGAGGATGTCATAGAAGAGGCCATAGCAACTCCATCCACTTCACAACAGCAGACCAGAAAACGCAAATTGAAACAAACTACTGCTAAAGCTAAAAAATTGCTCTCTCTGCGTATCATTTAGGAATGGGAAGTTACTCATCCTACATCTCTTATTGTAAATACATTTTTGTAGTGGGCAGGAAGCCACTAGATTCAAGGTGAATCTTATATCTGTGTAAATGGGTGAAGCAATGTTAGAGCTCACTCATATTCCCGATTGCACGATAACCGTAAAGTTAAAATGCTTTACGAAGGTTGCCACAGTTGTGTTCAGATAGGAAATGGTAATTCTGAGTGGTTCCAAACAACTAAAGGAGTTCAACAGGGCAGTGCCCTCTCGCCATTACTTTTTATCACTGTAATGGACGAAGTTATGAAAGGAATAAAGCATATCAACACAGAAATCAGCGCATTTGCATTTGCAGATGATGTAGTAATTTGGGGTAATACAGAGAAAGAAGTACAGGAGAGGTTGGCCACCTGGAATGTGTCATCATCTTGAGCAGTTTCCAACCGCTGGTCGGGTCTGCTTGGAACATAAGCCTCTCCATCGTTTCCTGTCCATCCACCATCTCTCGTCATTTACTGTGTCCCAGCACACTCCTCTTTCCTCCACACTCTTCTTAACTCCTTTTGTCCATCTGTCCCTTGGTCTTCCCCTTGGCCTCCTTCCCGTCATTTCCATTCCAAACATCTTCTTCGGTATCCTCTCCTCTTCCATCCTCCTCACATGTCCATACCATTGTAGCCTAGATCGCTCTATTCTATTTTGCAATGGTTCCTCTCTTACCATCTCCCTGACTCTCTCATTCCTTACTCTGTCCATTCTTGTCACTCCTACCCTACTCCTCTGGAATAACTGTCTAAAAGCACACGGATTAACAATAAACAAATCAAAAACGGTAGTGATGTCAGTCAACAGACAGAACAAGAAAGGAGAAATAAGGCTTGAAGGTACACAGCTTGAAACAGTAGACCAGTTTAACTATCTTGGGTGCATTATTTCAAGCAATAACAGGATACAGCATGAGATCAATAGCCGAACCCAAAAGGCAACCCAGTTCTACCATCAAGTTCGGAACCTACCTTGAAACGAACAAAGTCCCCTTTAGATCAAAACAGACGCTCTTTCAATCATACTTTACCCCCATAATAACATATCGCCTAGTAGCTGGGATAGAATCCTGATAGAAGAATGGTACATGGACAGACGCAAGTGGAGGGCGCTCGTAAACTACACCCGGGCAACTGGAGTAGAAGACAGATGATGATGATGAAGAACCTATAACAACGTCTTATTCTTGATTATTGTGACATATTAATGAAGAGTGTATAAGGGTCACTCATGGACATTTAGCAAGTGAACCCTGCTATGAATTGAAACTATAAATGACTTTTGCTTTGAGTAAATTCAATCACGCAGTATAGCGGATTGTAACAGCGTGTCTGGGGGCAGATGGCAGGTGTTCCCAAGGTCTGCGTCCTGTTATGATATTACCCATCAATCCTACGATCTCAATGCGAGACATCGACTATTGACACACTTTCTGTAAACATTTTTACAATGGATTTTTCTAACCGAGCGAATATTGTGTATGCTCGAACTGTAACCTGGTCAGTTATCAGCAATTTATGGAATGTTTCAGTATAGGGTGACTAGGAGGTCACATATTCTTTTCACATTCTCGCATATGTTGCAAGCGAGTGCACTGTCATGATATGATTGATCTGAGTAATCATTGGATAGACCTAACATTTTAGAAGGCTATTATTCTCACTTGAAGTGAATGTTTCTCCATGTTTTGAGACATGAGGGGTTGGTAACCATTGTTAAGCGATGGCCGGCAGACCTATGTTTTGTAACAAGGCTAGCCGAGGTTTTTCTCATGGGCTGTAGTGCCGTGTAGATTACTTTAGTATGGTAACGGTGACTCGTCAGAGCCCGTAGTGTTGTTGTTGACGTGCAGTGTCACGTGTACTTTGTTGTGTGCACCATGTTTGGTAGCTCACCAGTTTAAAAGCCTTGCATCATTGGTCATCCATTTAATTAATGAACTCATAAACCGACGATCATAATAATTACTGAACTAAATCATGAAACTCATTATAAACCGACGAAGTTAAAACTATCGTTAATTCCTAATCGACTGATTAAAACTTAATCTTGTTTACGTTCAGCAGACTGATGCATTGAGCTTGTTGTTGTTGTTTTAAGGGGCCTAACATCTAGGTTATCGGCCAAAGCATTGAGCTTGGGTGAGTTTATTACTGAAGGAATGCTTAGCAGCTGACATTGTTAGACTTCTGACAGAGATCGCAGGCGAACCAAGAGTTCAGAACTCGTGGGCCGCGACCTCATGCTGAGAATCCTGTTGATGAGCAATTCATTCTCGTTTCTTTTCACATAGTAGATGGCAAATGATAACAAAGAGTTAACTCATTCTGTGGTAGGCAGGATTAATAATAATATTATTGAGTGTTCCATTTATTATTTGTGTGTAAACCCAATGTTACCCTACTTTCTCTACTACTTTGTAGATTTCTTGTTGTACAGCTATTGTAATCATTGTAGGGTATCAGATGACTGAATATCTTTAGTTTGCCAAGTTTTGTTGTCACAGACACTTCTCGCCGTAGATCAGTTCAGACAGGATTAGTTAGAATTAGGTAACGTTAAATGTAAATACGGGGTGGTACCCGTTTGAATTCGTTTTGCTGTCATGACTTGACATGTTTTTCTGACATGATGTTTTCTTTTCAGAACCATCATCTTTCTCTTGCATCTTCAATCAGGGTTGTTTTTGTACCACTTTCCAAGCTTTGCTTTGCTGTTTCTCATGTATTTAGGACCTGTCGAGAGGGTTAATTTTCATTCAAGTTAGGGGTTGTTTTTCTTGTTTGTTTTTTATTTAGTTAGCGGATTAGCCGATTTCAAACCCTCCGATAGTAGGATAGGGGTTCGGAATTTTCAATAAAACAATTCCACGAATTTTACCCAAGTCTGGATGTAATTATTTAGTAGTTTGTCTTTTGGGGGTGCATTTCTTTGGGTGTCTATGACCATCACTATGATGGGGACCTGATCCTTTGGGAAGCAGAGTCTTGTGCCGGCTAGTCTCACAAGGAATGCATTCCGATCCTCTCCGGCAATGTGTCTTGAGGGTGGGGTCACCTGGGAGGCCACACACGGTTGGTGGTGACCAGATAACCTCCTCTAACGGGCACAATACATATGATGGAAATGCTTCATCAAGCTTCACTAATCCTTCAACAAGCAAAGCGAGACAAGAAAGTACAGACACAAGAGGAGCCTTCAATATTCTCAAGTAATCCATGTTCTCCCATTAAATTAATTAGAAATACTAACAAATGGTTGGAAAACAGGTACTTATGTCCAAACAGGAAACTTGGGAAAAAGCAGAATGTTTAGCTAAGGAAATAGTAAATCGTTTTGATATAGAAACACTGCATATATTTTTCCTTAATAAACTACCAAATCACAAAATTGAAAACACATATTTAAGAACTATATTACAGTATCGATGAACTATTAAAAGTTCCAATTTGATGAAAATGTGGAGCAAATTCAACATTTTGTATAAGCTTTGTATAAAATTTTAAACAGAGAAAATGGGGGGAAAAAAAGATTGTCTTCATTTAGTCTGTCCACCATCTAGTTGCAAATGATTATTTGTAACATTTGCCACTGAAGCTTTTATAAATGTTGCATATTGCCCAAAAGCAAATAAATATTAAAGATTTGGCTTACAAGACATAACAAATTGTTGAGTTGCTATACTTGATGATGCTAATTTTGATCCATTTGCAAAACAGCAATTACTATGTATTTTAAGTGGAAACAAAATTAACATTAGTATTAAGAATCAAGGTGATGAGATAATGTTAAAAACACCTGTTATTAATATTAAAAATTATTTTTAATGGAACTGAATGGGATGAAAGAATTGAACGAGATAGGTGGAAGGAATATAAGGTTGACATTAAACAAGTAACAAATCTATTGCGCTTTTTTGGTTTGTTCAATAAATACAATTGTTTTGAACAGTACATTGTGCATTATTTATTTAGGTTTTCCCAAAGCTCCACCCATCCATCCTAATTCTGGCATAAGATTAAAATCATTTACTCCTGTTTGTACTTCACCAAATATAGACTTTCTTGAAGACAAATATGGAGTAAAATTATAGTTATAATACTGCTCACAACTTATTTCACATTTTGTAGCTACTTTTACATAGATAGCAGTATTAACTGTCTCAAATTCATAAGCAGGAGTATTAGACCAAGTGGGCATAATTCCTAAATGAAGAGAAGGAACAATTGAGGCTGTTAGTTTTAATGTAAATCTTTATTTATCAAGTGAGAAATACAATACAAAATACAAATCATCTTTTGAGACGCTTGTCACATGTCACGTGAACACGCACAGACTTTGCACTGACTCGTCTTTTGTTCTCTTCTTTATTGTACATGTCTATTTCACCAGGTGGCGCTACTGTGCTATTTTTCTTTCAAATATTAACACTTCCTCCAAAGAAAAATCAAATACAAATAAAAAAATAAACAAGATTAACTATTGAACACTTTTCAGCCTCTAAGATGTCATCTTCTGCACACCAATCCTCTCACGCAGCATCTCGAATCTGACCCTCTCCAGAGGTTTAGTTAGAAGATCAGCTAATTGATTGGTCCCGTCGATGTGCTCCAGCTCAAGGTCTCCGTCCAAAAATCTTTCCCTCACACAGAAATGACGTACCTCAATATGCTTCGATTTTCGATGGTACTCCGGATTTTTAGCAAATTTAACGGCACCAGCATTGTCGATGTAAAGTGTAGGAGGTTTGTCAGCAGTTCCCAGTAATTCAGAAAACAGTCTTTTCAGCCAAATCAACTCCTTTGCTCCTTCACTTGCAGACACAATTTCAGCTTCAGTTGTCGATGTTGACACAGACTTCTGTAACTGACTTCTCCACGATACAGCTCCATGATTGTAGGTCGAAATGACACCCGTCGTTGAATGTCTCGTCCTCTTGTCACCGGCGTAGTCAGCATCACTGTAGACCTTCAAAACGTCCTCTTTCCTATAGACGATTCCATGGTTCACTGTGCTCTTTAAATATCGAAATATCCGTTTCACTTGACTCCAGTCTTGAACTGTAGGATTCTCCATGCCTCGAGCAGCTTTGTTGACCGCGAATGCGATATCTGGACGTGTAGCTGTAGTCAGGTATATCTAGGATCCCACCGCCTCACGATATGGAACCCTGACCGAAACCTTTTCTCCGTCTTCACTTTCTTCGCATCCAACTGGGGTAGACACTCCATTTGACTCGGCCATCTCAAGTTTTTCTAGGATTTTCCTCGTATAATCCTCTTGACTGATTGCAATTGATCCATCATGGTTTTGTCGTATCTTCATGCCCAGGAAATTGTTGAGAGATCCTCTGGTCGTGTGAAATTCCTGCTGAAGTTTTTCCATGAACTGCTCGATGTCTTCTTCATTGCCAATTACCAGACCATCATCCACAAAGATTACAACAGCCAACCACTTTCCATTTTTGTTGCTGTAAAAGAGACAAGGATCAGCTTTGCTGTTTTTGAATCCAGCTTTCTCCATGAATTTCTTGAAAAGCTTGTTCCAGCAGCGTGGAGCCTGTTTTAAACCATATAAGCTACTTTTTAGATGACACACTCGGCCAGTACCGTCCTGATGACCTTCTGGCTGTTCCATGAACACTTCTTCTTCAAGCTCGCCGTTCAAGAAGGCCGTCTTGACATCAAATTGACCAAGTTTCATCTCCTTTACAACAGCTACTGCCAACAGAGCTCGAATGGTATCATACCGTGCAACAGGGCTGAATCATCATCATCATCATTTCCCCTTATCCAGCTCCTGCCGGGTCGGGGTATTTATGGCACTTCTCCACTTTCCTCTTTCCTTCCACCATTCTTCTTCTACGATCTTGTCCCAGTCCAGATTTCTTTTTCTTACGCTGTTCTTCACTGAATCAATCCACCTTGTTCTAGGTCTTCCTCTTGCTCTCTTACCCTTGCACTTCGCCTCCCGCATCTGTCTTGGTATTCTGTTTTCCTCCATCCTCTTTACATGTCCAAACCACCTTAGTTTATTCTTCTCAATTCTCTCATTTAGTTTTTCCATCCCAACTTCCTTCCTAACACAACAGGGCTGAATGTTTCTTCATAATCGATTCCTTGCTGTTGCACATAGCCTTTGGCTACCAATCGCGCCTTGAAGCGAACTTCTCCACTGTCCGTTGTCTTCTGTTGAAGAACCCACCGATTTTTCAGGACCCGTGCACCATTTGGACGCTCAACCAATTTCCACGTATCATTTTCCTTTAAGGACTCCAATTCTTCATTAATTGCTTTCAGCCACGGATTTTTATCACTAGACTGCAGCGCTTCAGAGTATGAGTCAGGATTCTTTTCAACGATAGATGGTCCAGCCATGTACATGTAATTTTCACTGATCATCCACGATGGCTTCTTACTTTCACGTTTGCTTTTCCTTCTTTCTTCAGTCTCTCCTTCTTCCTCATCTTCGCTTCCTCCGGAACTGGATGCCAAAGCAAAATCTTCAATTTCGCTTAAGTTCTCATCTGACTCTGAACTCCTCTGTAGGCCTACATGGACGATGAATTACACTGATTCCTCTCCACACGTTCTTCAAGCATGACTTCAACCTTTCCGGCGTTGGCGCGCAGATTGCAGACAACTTCAGGTTTGAATTTCACATCATGGCTTAGAACAACCTTTCCCTGAGTTGGAATCCAGACTCTAAATCCATCCCTGTCGTTCACGTACCCAACCAGATGTCCAAAAACCAGCTTTGTCGTCGAACTTTGAGTGAAAATTCTTGTCGATATGCACGTAGCATTCTGTTCCGAAGATCTTCAGATGACTGAGACTTCCCACTGGTCGTCCATACCACAATTCATAGGGAGATTTGTTTTCAATGGATGACTTCCCAGTGCGATTCAGGAGATACACCGCAGTGTTGCAGGCTTCAGCCCAAAGTTGTTTCGTTAACTTGCTGGGATTCAGCATAGATTTTGCGCACTCCACAATCGTCTGATTTACACGTTCCGCAACTCCGTTTTGTTGTGGTGTGTACGGCGTAGTAATGCTGTGTTCTATGCCTCTGCTTGCGAGTAGTTCAGAAACCTTCTTGTTATCAAATTCTTTTCCTCCATCACACCTGAACAGCTTTACGACGTGTCCATTTGTTTTGGCTTCATTCAGAAACTGTTCCAGAACGGTGTACACTTCACTTTTGTGCTTTAAAAAGAAAACTCGTCGAAACTTGCTGAAATTATCCTTGAAACATACGTAGTAGCGTGCCTTTCCAAGAGATTCAGTAGACATTGGTCCATTCACATCGGCGTGGATTTGTTCACCGGTGGCTGTAGGTCGATTCATTCGTGTCTTGAATGACAGTCGATGCATTTTTCCCAGTGCACATCCATCGCAGAAATCCTCTTTACGCATGTCTACATTGATGTTCATCTGCTTCAGTACATTCTTGACATGTACTTTGTGTTGATGACCAAATCGTTCATGGTAGATCTGCAGTTTGTCCGACGATGTAGCTAAATTCACTTGAATGGGTTGCGCCGGTTTCACGACGCGCATGTCAAGTACATACAGACCATGACTCACACGTCCAGCCATCATCGCCTTTCCAGTAACCTTGTCTTCAATTCTAACAGTTAGGTCGTCAAGTCTTGCACAAAAACCTTTCCTTGCAGCAGCTTTCACAGAAAACAGATGAGCCATTGCATCGGGAACATACAAAACTTCAGTCATCTCAGCACTCAACCAAGCGTTGTTCAGCCGCACTTGAATGTTTACAGTTCCTTTGCCGTGAGCTAGCATGCTAGCACCTCGTTTTCCTAGCAAAATCTTTTCTGGAGCAGCAAACTTGACGTATGTTGTAAAATACTGTTTGTTCGCGGTGATGTGATTTGTGGCGCCACTGTCGCAGTACCACTCGTCGGCTTGAACAAGTCGCCGTCTAACGCACTCATAGCATGTGTCAGAAACGAAGCATTGTTCTCCTTATTTTTGTTTCTAGTGTCACCCTATTTCTTCTTCACTGGACATTCACTTGCCCAATGGCCCAATTCCTTACATTTGAAACATGGAAACTTCTGCTTTACTCGTTGAACATTTATCTTCGACTTGTCATCAGCGCTGCCTTTGCCACTGCCATACTGGGAATGCTTCTTGGGAGCACTACGAACCACAAACGCAGTCGATTCCACGTTTCCTTGGTCACGCAGTTCAATCGTGCACAATTTTTCAATCAACAAGTTCACAGTTTGATTTTCCGTCGGAATCGTGTCCCACACATCCTTGAAATTATCATATTCTTTTCCCAGCGTGGATAAAATTCGACCGTTCAAAATCCTTTCAGATAACGTGTTTTCGTTGTGCTTTTGGAGTTCGTCGTTCAGATCCTGATAAAGCATCTGTAACTTCGCGACATGGGTGCTGATGTCCTCCTTGTCGTCACGTGTCACTCGGAAGAATGACTCGATCAACATGTTCAGTCGCTGCGTACTGCTTCGTTCGAACCGTGCGCTCAATTTTGTCCAAATTTCACTGGCATTGGTGCACGTCAACATGAGCTCGGCAACAGATTTTCCTAGCGCACCTGCTAGCAAACTGGCCGCTCGCGTCTTCTTTCAACCACTGCTTATATGCCGCTTTTTGTTGCGCAGTTGAGCAACACAGGACACTTTTTCGAACCATCAACAATACTTTCCAGTTCATACGACCGCAAAACCATCAACACATGCCATTTCCACTTTGCCCTGTCTTCAGGTCCTTCAAGTTTATCCACTTGAACTTTGTAGTCACTGCCGGTTGCCATTTTGAGGTTATCCTTAACTCACAAAAAAATACAAGACGTGTTCCACAGGCGCTCAGCTTCGGATCCACTCACGAGACAATAACATTTACACGTGGCCTGGGCCCATAACTTGTTAGTTTTAATGTAAATCTTTATTTATCAAGTGAGAAATACAATACAAAATACAAATCATCTTTTGAGACGCTTGTCACATGTCATGCGAACACGCACAGACTTTGCACTGACTCGTCTTTTGTTCTCTTCTTTATTGTACTTGTCTATTTCACCAGGTGGTGCTACTGTGCTATTTTTCTTTCAAATATTAACAGAAACTTCAGATGTTTTATATAATTCACCAATATTATTACATTTTTCAATACATTGATCCAAGCCATTTAATTTATCTTCCAATAGTGTTCCTGTTTTATTATCTATTTTAAAATACATGGTATTGTCAGCTTTATACTGAGCAGTTAAATCCCAAGACCTTGGAAGAATACTTGCATTCTGATAACTGCAGTCAACTAATCCATTAATCTGATTAACTTGACTTTGTTTAATAATTCCAAACTTTGGTTTGTACTCCCAATGAAACACATTGTCTTTAGCTTTCATCCAATTAAAATCATGGACAAATTTAGTTAAATCAAAAGTACCAGCATCTTTCATAGCACGATTATTTCCTACACATTCAGCCGAATGAAACAAGCATGTTCTTATGTTATAATCTCAAAATACTTTCAATACGTTCCCAATCTGAATAATTCATATAATAAAAATACAAATGATTAACTGGAAAAGATGCTAAATAAGTTGTTGAAACTCTTCCAACAATTTTGTTTGTATTCTGCCCATCTCCATCTATTTCCCCATAGCAATAAATTATGTTCTTCATAAAATGTCATTTTATGACTATTACCAAGAGGAGTTTTAAACATTATAAATCCATCACCATTAGATTTACTTTCTACAGCAGAACCAGCAGTATTTCATCCAAGTTGACCAGCTTGACCACCAGCATCAACATCATCCATAGGTTCATCTGCAGGTCTTCCTTCAGCACTCATTTCTTCTGAAGATGTATCTGAATATTGTACAATACTAGAAGTTTTAGGTGAACACTCTCTTGATTAACAATTGGTTCTGTTGCTGATCGTTTAGATGTAGAAGGCTGAGGTTCTTTAGTTTCTAAAGTTTATAAATGCTCTCTGTATGAATTATATCTTCTAACAGCAATCCAATGATTTCTTGTCCAAGTAGATTTCATCATCATCATCTTCATTTCCCCTTTTCCAGCTGACACTGGGTGGGGGCAAATATGGTTCCTCTCCAATTTGTCGTTCCACCATTCCTCTTCTGACACGGTGTTCCAATTCAGGTTCCGTTTACTAATGCTATTCTTCACCGAGTCCATCTAACGCATTCTTGGTCTTCCTCGTCCTCTCTTCCCTGTCCTCCGTCGTTCCAGTGCTCATCTTGGTAGCCTCAATCGGTTTTGCTCCAGTTTGTAATTTAGTTTCTGTACTCCCAGTTCTTTCCATATATCTTCGTTTCTCACTCTGTCTCTCCTCGTTTTCTGGACCATATTTCTCAGGAATCTCATCTCAGCTGCCTGTATTCTGCTCTCATCCCTCTTAGTCATTGTCCAAGTGTCTGCTGCATATGTCATTATAGGAACATAATATGCTTTGTACATAACTTCTTTAGCCTTAATTGGTATATCCTTGTTCCATACTAGTCCCCGTACCTGTTGGTAGCAAGCATTCCCGAGTTGTATTCTTCTGCTAATTTCCAAATCTAGTCTTCCATCTTCAGTCAGTTCACTTCCCAAGTATTTGAAAGTGTTCCACCACTTCCAATTCCTTATCTCCTACTTTGATCACTCCTTTTCCTTCTTTCTTACCTCTACTCACCACCACTGTTTTACTTTTCTCCACATTTATCTTCAGTCCCCATTACTCAATCTTTTCATTTATTATGTCTAACTGTTCTTGTACCTCCAACTCATCCTCGCCCCAGATCACAACATCGTCTGCAAACAACATTACCTTCATCTTTGCCCTACTATAGTCTTTCATTGCTGCCTTCATGATGTCATCCATCACCATTAAGAACAATAATGGTGTCAAGTGTGTGTGGAAACGGAAATGTGTACCAGAAGACTGGGAGAAAGGGCTAATAATACCAGTGTTTAAGAAGGGGGACAAGAAGGCGTGTGATAACTATAGAAGTGCAAAAACAACTAGATGCACTGAACGAAAATATTCAGAAGTACGGCCTGAAAATCAGTATAGAGAAAAGCAAGACCATGGTGATGACAAGAGGGGAAAGACAAGGAAAGGGCACTGTGAAAATTGGAAGTCAGAGTTTGAAAATTGTGGACACGTTCAAATACCTAGGAAGTGAATTGATGCAAACTGGTAGGTTGGACATGGAGATTGGCAGGAGGATACAGCAGAGCAATGCATTCTATCAAAGTGTAAGAAAACTTGTTTGGGATAAGGAAGTACCAAGGAAAAGCAAGGAGGTAATGTATAAAGTGTACTATGTACCCATATTAACTTATGCAGCTGAGACTTGGACCCTGACAAGCAGGCAAGAGAGTAGAATCCAAGCCAGTGAAATGAAATTCCTAAGAAGTATGATAGGAAAGACAAGGAAAGACAGAGTGAGGAATGAAGATGTTAGGAAGGAAGTTGGGATGGGAAAACTAAATGAGAGAATTGAGAAGAATAAACTAAGGTGGTTTGGACATGTAAAGAGGATGGAGGAAAATAGAATACCAAGACAGATGCTGGAGGCGAAGTGCAAGGGTAAGAGAGCAAGAGGAAGACCTAGAACAAGGTGGATTGATTCAGTGAAGAACAGCGTAAGAAAAAGAAATATGGACTGGGACAAGATCGTGGAAGAAGAATGGTGGAAGGAAAGAGAAAATTGGAGAAGTGCCATAAATACCCCGACCCGGCAGGAGCTGGATAAGGGGGACTGATGATGATGATGATGATGATGAATGGTGTCAACACACTTCCTTGCTTTAGTCCAGTGACAATTTTAAACCATCCCGATGTCCCGACTCTAGTCTTTACACTACTGTAGCATCCATGCACATTCCTTTTATCATGTCTCTCAGTTCCTTGCCTATCCTCCTATTTCTTAAGCTTTCCCAAACTTTTGTTCTAAACTTTTGTTCTAGGGATGCTATCATAGGCCTTTTTTAGATCAATAAAAGTCATTACCATATCCTTCCCATATTCCCAACTCTTTTCAGTGTTCTGTCTCAGAATGAAAATTGGTTTCCCTGTTGACCTGCCCCCTCTAGATCCAAACTGCTCCTCCTCTATTTGATTTTCTACCTTTACTCTAATTCTTTTTTCTAGGATTCTTTCCATTACTTTTGCAACATGCGAGATGATAGTGATTCCTCGGTAGTTACCACACACCTTCCTGTCTCCTTTCTTGAATATTGGCAATATTATTCCCTTTTCCAGTCTTCAGGAACTTTCTTCTCTCTCCACACACTCCTGAGAAGTCTGTATATCTACTGCAGTTCCACTGGTCCTACCGCCATGATCATTTCTATTGCCACTTAGTCAATTCCCACAGCTTTCCCCCATCTTCATCTTCCTAACTGCCCATTCCACTTCTGCCATAGTTATGTCTGGTTCTTCTTCTATTTTTTCCTCCACCGTTTTGGCTGTTTGCACAACTTCTCCACATGTCTGGCATCTCACATTCAACAGCTCGCTGAAATATTCTTTCCATCTGTCCGTTATCTCTTCTGGTTTTGTCAATATTTCACCTTCTTTGTTTTTCATGAACCCAGTGTTCAACTTTTCATTTCTTCTGAAAATGAAAATCCACAGCCTGCTTCCAGTCTCCGACCGGGTCAGGAATGGAATGAATGAAGCCCCCATCTAGCGGCAAGGATATGAACTGTGCCGGCTGCCGAGGCTTGACGCACTCCTCTGGGGCAATGATTAAATGAATGACAGATGAAATGAAATGATAGTGGAGAGTGTTGCTGGAATGAAATTTTAACAGGGAAAACCGGAGTACCCGGAGAAAAACCTGTCTGCCTCCGTTTTGTCCAGCACAGATCTCACATGGAGTGACCGGGATTTGAACCACGGATCCAGCGGTGAGAGGCCGGCGTGCTGCCGCTTAAGCCACGGAGGCTTTTATTTTCATTTCTTCTACTTTTTATAATTCCAAACAGCAATTTCTTTCCACAATTAAAATCCTCCCTTATTTCCTGATTGAATTCTTCCCAGCTTTTCTTCTTTTCCTTTGCAATTACTTTCTTGCAATCTCTGTTTGCTTCTATATATTTTGCTCTACTTTCTTCAGTCTTTTTTGTTCTCCATTCCTTCCAAGTTTTCTTCTTCTCTCTTACCTTTTTTTTTCACTCTATCATTCCACCATTTTGTCGCCTTTTCCCGTACCTTTCGTGATGTTCTACCACATGTTTTCTCTGCACTGTTTACAAATGCACTCTTGAACTTTTCCCATTCTTGTTCCACATGAGTAATATCCATCCTTGGTATCTGTTCTTGCAATTCTTTCTTAAACTCTTCTGCAAACTCCTTTTCCTTTAGTCTTCAGACCTTAATCTTTCTTTCCCTTTTTTTCTGGTAAACTCATAACTTTTCCTACTTTTAATTTTGCTACCACTGTCCTGTGGTCTCCTCCAAAGGCTTCCTCTGGCATGGCTGTGACATCTATTAGCTCTTTCCGATGCCCTTTTTCGACTAAAACATAGTCTATCAGAGTTTTCGTTCTTCTATCTCCCCACCCATACCCGGTTATCTTCTGACAGTTTTTCTTTCTGAACCATGTATTCCCTATAATTAATTGCTTCTGCTGACAGAAGTCCATTAAGAAATCCCCTTCTGGATTCTTACTGCCATAACCATATGGTCCCAAAATCTCCTCTCTTCCTTGTCTGTCTCTTCCCACTTGCGCATTCAAATCTCCCATTACTATTATTTCCTTATCCTCTATATATTTTTCCACCTCTTCTAGGAATTCTTCTAAGTTCTCTTCTTTATTCTCCTTTTGAGGAGCATATTTTTGAACCAGATCTGTTGTCCCTGTCCTTCCTATGATCATCCTGTCACTTATCTTCTTCACCTCATCCACATACTCTAGGACATCCTTTCTTATAATCATTCCTACTCCATTTTTTGCCTCCTGTCCTCCACTGTAAAACGGCCTATATCCTTCCTTTAGTTTTCTTTCCCCTTCTCCTTTCCATTTCGTTTCACTGAGACCGAGGATGGCTATATCCTTCTCTATCATGAAGTCCACTAGCTCCTCAGTCTTGTCCGTCAGGGTTAAGATGTTGACTGTCCCTATTCGGATGTATTGCGATGCTGGACGCCCATTTCTCACAGCTCCCCAAGTAGATTTGTCCTTTGGAAATTGCCTTTTTGCTGGCATGGATGGACATATAGTACACCAGTTAAAGATTCAACAGCGTATTTAACACAACAAATTTGCTCCTAAAAAAGTACACCAACTAGGTTTATTAATAAATTCCTATCCAAATTTACGAATTGCTATACGATCACTTTTTCGAATATCACTATCACTAGTTGACACAGAAAATGCTGATCTGAAAAATCTCCACAAGATGTCCAAGATCGTACAAATGGCAAGCCAAGATCAGAGCAGTGGACCCTGCACCAGCGGGAAAACGCTAAGAGGAAAAAGAAGAAGATTGTATGGAAACTACCGAGGCTAGTTACAGTACCTGCAAAGTTTCTTTTGAAGTAAATCGTCTTGGACACTTAGGACACTGGATATATCCATCCTGTTTCTTGTGAGTTTGCAGGTGAGATTTTAAGTACGTCTCCCGAGCAAAGATTTTGCTACAAGTGGGACAGCGATGTTCCTTTTGACCTAGAAAGAATAATATACACAAAAAACATTATCAGAATGCCTTAATATCTATCAGTAATAATTACCACAGTTACTAAGTTTTTTGACGGGATTTCTTAATTTTGTTTTTGGAGGGCAGAAACTATCTGTAGATGCCACTGTAGGTTTGGTAGTATTTTGTAGAGCTATTTGATTTGCAGATTTGGATCTGATGATGATCACTTGACAAGCTCCTTCTTCAATAGTCCGTAACAATATACAGGGTCTTTGATATAAAATAAGAACGGCAAGTAGCAGTTTTGTTATTCGGTGGCCTTGGCCGAGCTTGTGGCACGCCACGGCTGTACTAATGAAAGCGCGCGCGAAGTACATACGAGGGCTGTTTTCTTTTTCAATTTCCGATGAACTGTATAAAAACTACAGATTGACATACACAATATCTGTGTCGATTTAAATAAGCTTAAAATTAAGGGGAATTGCTAGTTTACCAAATCTGCGAGTTTAGAAGTTATATTACACAACTTGAGCGAGATGTTTGAGTTCAATATCTGTCATTTTTATCAGTATTTTCCCCTGTAATGTCGCTCACCTTTCCTTAGCTTCCCTGTGCCGCTCTAGTTTCTATGTCTGATAACCTGCGTTATTTGGATGGCTGTATTAGTGTGTATAGTTGCAATTTGGATGAGGATTGGGAACGAGGAGGCCGTGGTCTCAATTTAAGAACCATCCCGGCTGTCGCCTAGACTAGAAATGGGAAACCACGGAAAACCAATTTGTACAACTTTCAAACCAACTATTCGCACTCAAAACTGAAATGGGAACTAATTGAAGTTACAATAGCCTAGGCCGATCAGGTCTCCTGCTACATTACCGCATATGTATACTTAATTTTGTCCCTTCTTTTTATAATACAGTATAAGGTATTGTCAAAGTCCCCCTTTTTTTCCCACATTAACATTGCTTGAATATACACCTATTATTACCTAAATTTAATTTTATAATGTCTGCTTTGAGGTTTTGTGGGTATCTACCGACCTACCTAGAGATCTCGGGTTTGAATCCGGGACCGGGTAGATATTTTTGCTACCAGATTATCATTTTAAATTTTGTAAATATTGTCAATTCAAATTACAGTACAGTAAATATGTAGTTAGTTTTAGTTGTAAGTATGAAGTTAATTTGTTTATTAGATATATGTCATTGTTCTATTAGACTGTGGTGTGTGAGTGTGTCTGGTGAGGGTGCATGTGAGTGGGCCTGGTGACAGACTGTTTTAGTGGTAGTATTTGTTGTTGGTGAAACTTGAGTATTTTTTTCGTTAGTAGAATTTTGGTATTTAATTGTCAGTTGAAGGTTAGTATTTTGTAGTAGAATTGCTCTTTACTTATTCTGAAAGGGAGTAGCAGCCTTTCAGAATAAATCAATTCTTTACTAGTCTAATAGACGGTTAAGATATTGATAATATAAGCCAACTAATGGCTACACTGCGTTCTGCTGCACGGCCGAAAGCAAAGGGAAACTACAGCCGTAATGCTATTCCCAAGGATATGCACCTCTCTATGCATAATTACATGTGATGATGGCCTCCTCCCTTGTAAAATTTCAATCCGGAGGTAAACTAGTCCCCCGTTCGGATCTCCGGGTGGGGACTACTCGAGAGGGGGTTAACATCACAGAAGTGACAAAGAGGAAATCTGACATTCTGCGGATCGGAGCGTGGAATGTTAGAAGTCTGCTAGGAAGTGGAAAGTTAGAAAACTTAGAAAGGGAAATGGATAGGTTGAGGTTGGATTTGGTTGGGATTAGTGAAATGCGCTGGCAGGAAGAACAGGACTTTTGGTCAGGAGACTATAAGGTCATTAGCATTAAATCAAACAATGGCCAAGCAGGAGTTGGTCTCATATTGAGTAGGAAACTTGGACAGCGGGTGGAATATTATGAGCAATACAGTGAACGGATTATTGTAGCAAAAATCAATACTAAACCTACGTGCACCACAGTGGTACAAGTCTATATGCCTACCAGTCAAGCTGATGATGAGTATGTTGAAAAGGTCTACGAAGAAATAGATGACATTCTTAGGTATATCAAAGGTGATGAAAATGTTATAGTAATGGGAGATTGGAATGCTGTGGTAGGAAAAGGGAGAGAAGGGAAGATAGTAGGAGATTTCGGATTAAGTGAAAGGAATGATCGAGGAAGCAGGCTGATGGAATTCTGCACCGAACATGAGTTGGTCATAGCTAACACCTTATTCAATAACCACAATAGAAGAATATACACATGGATGAGACCAGGAGATACAGGGCGTTACCAAATCGACTTCATTATGGTCAAGCAGAGGTTTCGAAACCAGATTTTGGATTGTAAAACATATCCTGGTGCTGACATAAACTCTGACCACAATCTGGTTGTAATGAAATGCAGATTAAAGTTGAAGAAACTGAAGAAAATTCAAAAGCCAAAAAGGTGGGCAATAGACAGACTGAAAGTAAAGGATGTAAACGAAAGATTCAAGAAGAGTATAAAGGAAGGACTAATCAAAACCCCTAAACAAACTTCAATTGCAGACGAATGGGCACTTTTGAAGAATGAAATAACAAAATCCGCAGAAGAAAACATTGGTAGGAAAGAAAGAATAGGTAGAAAACCGTGGATCGCTCAGGATATACTAGAATTGATGGATGAAAGGCGGAGACACAAGAATCTAAGAGATGAAGAGGGGAAAGCAGAATACAGACGTCTGAGAAATTAGGTTAACAAGAAGTGCAAAGGAAGCCAAAGAAGAATGGTTGAAAGAGAAATGTGCAGGTATAGAAAAGTGTCTGAAATTAGGAAAAGTAGACACAGCTTATCGAAGGATAAAGAATACTTTTGGGGAAAAGAAGACTAAGTGCTGTAATATTACGGACACAAATGTAAAGCCTATAACAGATAGGGAAGAAAATGTTGAGAGATGGAAAGCTTACATAGAGTGCTTGTATAAGGGAAAGGAGATAGAGAATCATGTAATGGAAAGGGAGAAGGAAATTGATGAGGATGCAAAAGGAAATTTAATATTGAGATCAGAATTTGACAGAGCATTAGAGGACTTAGGCAGGAACAAAGCCGATTGAGTTGCTACGCTGCATAGGAGATGAAGGTCTGATCAGGTTATTTCACTTGGTGTGTAGGATTTATGAGACAGGTGAGGCACCCCCTGATTTCAAGAAGAATGTTATCATCCCTATACCAAAGAAAGAGGGAGCTGACAGATGTGAAGATTACCGTACAATCAGCTTGATTACTCATGCTTCAAAGATCTTGTCTAGAATAATTTTCAAGAGGATTGAAAGCCAGATAGAAACGGAGTTGGGTGAAAACCAGTTTGGTTTCAGGAGAAATGTAGGAACAAGGGAAGCTATACTAAGTCTTAGGCTGATTTTGAAAGGTAGAATAAGGAAAGATAAGAGAACGTTCATGGCATTTGTAGACTTAGAAAAGGCTTTTGATAACGTTGATTGGACTAAATTGTTTGACATTTTGAAATCTATTGGAATCAAGTACAGGGATAGGAGGGTGATATACAATCTGTACAGAAACCAGACAGCAGTCATTCGAGCTGAAGGATATGAGAGAGAAGCTGGTATTATGAGAGGTGTAAGGCAAGGCTGCAACTTATCACCCATACTTTTCAATCTTTACATTGAACAAGCAATGAAGGAAATTGGAGAAAAATTTAAAGTGGGAGTGAAGATTCAAGGGGAAATAATTTCAACTCTGAGATTTGCTGATGACATCGTCATCTTGGCCGACAAGCCTGAGGATTTGAATTAGTTTTTGAATGGTATGGATTCCGTCTTATGGAAGGACTTCATGATGAAAATTAATAAATGTAAAACAAAAATACTGGAATGCAGCCGAAATAAATCAGAAACCTCCATGGAGATCAAATTGGCAGGTGAAAAGCTGAAGGAAGTAGGAGACTTCTGTTACTTAGGAAGCAGAATAACCAGTGATGGACGAAGCAAAGAGGATATAAAAAGTAGGTTGGTTCAGGCAAGGAAAGCCTTTCTACAAAAAAGGAATCTGCTGACATCGAATATAGATTTAGGTATTAGGAAGTCATTTTTGAAAGCCTTTGTCTGGAGCGTGGCGCTCTATGGAACTGAAACTTGGACTATTGGTGCAGCAGAAAAGAGGAGAATTGAAGCATTTGAAATGTGGTGTTACAGGAGAATGATGAAGATCAGATGGGTAGATAGGGTTACAAACGAAGAGGTATTAAGGCGAGTGGGAGAGGAGAGATGTTTCTGGCGACTGCTAATGAAGAGAAGAGATAGGTTGGTAGGACACATACTAAGACACCCAGGAATAGCAAGCTTAGTTATGGAAGGAAGGATCGAGGACAAGAACTGTAGGGGTAGACCAAGGTTAGAATATGTTAAACAGATTGCCTCGGATGTAGGGTGTGGTAGCTATGTAGAGATGAAACGATTAGCTCAGGACAGGGAGGCATGGAGGGCTGCATCAAACCAGTGAAAAGACTGAAGACTCAAACAACAACAACATACCAAACTGATTTTACTACTCAATGTTTGCTTGTTATATTCGTATGTCTCAACATAATCGCCCAAACAATTGAAACATTTGTCGTACCGTTACACCAGCTTTCCAATGCCCTCGGCAAAATATTCTGCCGCCACTGAGGTGGGTACGCCTGCACAGTCTCCTGAAGTTTTTCCTTTTTGACGAGGCGTTGCCGCCCAACCATACCTTCAATTCTCGAAAAAGTATAACGATACGACAAATGTTTCAATCGTTTTGGCGATTATGTTGAGACATAAGAATAAAACAAGCAAACATTTAGTGTTAAAATCAGTTTGGTATGTCAATCTATCATTTTTATACAGTCCATCGGAACTTAAAAAAAAAACAGCCCTCGTATGTACTACGCGCACGCTTTTAATAGTACATAAATCCATTTAGCGTCTGTCTTGTAGCAAGCGGCTAGATGGTCAGCGTCTGTTCACCAAAGGTGCGGCTGAAAACCCATCCTCGGAGCTAACAACCTCGAGTAAAATTTTTAGGGGACTTGTTCCCTTAACCTAGCAAACAATCAACAATGGATATGCACATTGTAAGAGATTTTACCTCAGGGAGTAACCAATCTCCATTTTCCAAGGAAATGAAAAGTAGGCTCGGATTCTTGGGGCCTACATCATTGTGCAAAGGATGAAAAGGATGAGTCGGAGCATCTTGAAAACAGCATTAAGCAAATCACTAGTAAAATTAAGCACAAGAACATAAACTTTTTGGCTACCTTTAATGTCAATTCACTCTTAAAAACAGGAAAACTTAAAACTCTAATAAATTTCATGAAAGAGAAAAGGATTATGATAACAGCTCTTCAAGAAACTAGATATACTGATGAACATCCATTTGATTCAGAAGGTTATAGAATATTCAAGGGAAAACCTGGAAAGAGAGTTATGAAAAATGTACCTCAGTTTGGAACTGGGTTCATTGTAAATCAGAACATATTAAATTCGTAGAAATGATAAAGGCTGCTGGACCTGTTGGTATGCAATGGTTGTATCGACTGCTAAAGTGTGTGTGGAAACGGAAATGTGTACCAGAAGACTGGGAGAAAGGGCTAATAATACCAGTGTTTAAGAAGGGGACAAGAAGGTGTGTGATAACTAGGGCCCGGATAGTTATGTGCTTAACTTTTCAGAAATATGTATTTATTTATGTGCTTAAAAGTGGGGAAATATGTGATTAAGTTTCCAAAATATGTTCTTAAATTTGTGCCATATTTATGTCCAACAGTTATTCTAAACATAGTTTAATCGTCCAGCTGCTTGAATAACCCAGTCTACAGTACAAATATTCCCGCTTAACAGACCGGGTCTTGCCTCAATTTCCGAATCCTACAATAATTCCTGCACATGAGCGATACGAAATCAAATATCCTGTTTTCGAATTTCATTCTATAGGACGGAAGAAAAGGTCACTTAAGACATCTTCATAACACTGATTGTATTGTCTTACACTGATACTTGAGTGCGTAAATCTGCTCGATTGACGTGAAAATTAAATTAAATGTCGCCCCCGGCACAGCTATACAAACGTGCAGTTAGACAGTTAAACACAGCAACACCATAAATAATAGCCACATGATCCTTGTTTAGTTTTTCGAGGACTGATTTTCTAACCTCAAAATTGTCCGTATAATAGCACGCCGCTTCTAGCCAAGTACCCCACCTGGTGCACACTGGTTGTGGCGGGTAGCGGCAAATCAGGGACACATTGATTGAATAAACTCACTCCACTGAGTGCTTTAATAAATGCTTTCTTCACAGACGCTATTACTCTGTTCACATTTGGTGAAATACTCCTTACTGTTTCAGCAACACGGTGCATGCCGTGCGTTAAACAAGTTAAATGAATCATCTTGCTCTACAGAATGTTCTACCCCTGGGATGTTTTAACCATGTAATGAGCAGCATATGTAATTAATAGAAGCACTTTAACATATCGGATGCCATCAGGCCACAGAAGCTCCATAGCATCATTAAAAGCTTTATCTATTGTGTAACTTTTGGTTTTCTCAAAATGAACAGCTGTCAGTAAAAATGACTGTGATGAATCGCATTTTAACGCACCAACTATGATGTTGGCTACGTAACGGCCAGTGTCGTCGGTCGTCTCGTCCATTGTAATCCACACAGCGTTGTCGCCAATTTCACTACGAATTCTGTGCATTGCCTTTGAGTAAAATTTAGGTAAATAGTTCTTACGCAGTGTTGACTCGTCAGGGAGAGAAAGTTTAACGTACTTTTCTAACGTTCCATGTAGCACTGGATTCTGCAGTTTGTTCAGTGGTAGACTATATCAGCCGCAAGAAATGCATGACAAATGACTTGGGAGAACTGACAGTTTGCTGGATCAGATCTCATATCCTGCATTTCGGGAAGCAAACGTTGTGTCGACTTATTTAAAGATGCACATTTCACGTGTTTCGCTGTCGCAACATGTTGCGTAACTTGTGAACGCATGTCTGCCACTATGGGTTTCTCACAAATGTTGCAAAATAAAACAGTTCCATCAGTTATAAAAACCTCTCCGAACTCCTGCACTAAAGTAACACATTTCACAAATTTGGGACGCATCGTATTCATTGAAACGAGAACGCCACCGTCAGTATACTCACAAGTTTCGCAGACTAGCCGACTGTGATTTCAAGTAAAATTTCCCATCTAGGTATTAAAGACTAGTGGAGGCTTAATGAGCCTGTTAACTCCAGCTGCCCTGCTGTACTTAATGACCGAGAAATTCCTGTCTTGAAATACTACTACAGTGCAGAGACAATGGAGCACTGACGAAATAGAGAAGCAAATTACTGGAATTTCTAAGGGTGGAAAATGTGGGCAGCAGTCATCCAAGTAGTACAACATACCACCAAATATAGGAAATATGTGCTTATGAATAAATACGCCAGAATATGTATTTACTCATAAAAACGGTAAAAATATGTAAATAAATAGAAAATATTTAATTAAATAAAAAATATTTAAACACATAACTATCCGGGCCCTAGTGATAACTATAGAGGTATCACCCTTTTATCACAGATAGTAAAAATACTGGAAAGGATATTAGAAAGAAGAATGAGAAGAAAGGTGGAAGGAGAGTTGCAAGAGGAACAGTATGGCTTCAGGAGTGGAAGATCCACAGTGGACCCAAACTTTAGCTTGAGGCAGGTGATGGAAAAGAACTGGGAATATGGAGAGGATTTGATCATGACTTTCATAGATCTAGAAAAGGCATATGATAGTGTCCTCAGTGAGAAGGTATGGGAAACCATGGTTAAGAAGAGACTGGGAAGAGAAATGCTGGAAATGGTGCAAGCAATGTACAACAACTGTGTTAGCAGGGTACTGACCCCAGTTGGAAAGACAGATTGGTTTAGGAACAAGACTGGACTAAGACAGGGGAGTGTGCTGTCACCTCTCTTGTTCATAATGGTGATGGATGAAATTGTAAAGGAAACAAAGGAAGCATATGGACATAAAGAAATGAAGTTACTGTTATTTGCAGATGATATTGTAGTCTGGGGAAGGAACACCGAAGAAGTGCAAAAACAACTAGATGCACTGAACGATAATATTCTGAAGTACGGCCTGAAAATCAGTATAGAGAAAAGCAAGACCATGGTGATGACAAGAGGGGAAAGACAAGGAAAGGGCACTGTGAAAATTGGAAGTCAGAGTTTGGAAATTGTGGACACGTTCAAATACCTAGGAAGTGAATTGATGCAAACTGGTAGGTTGGACATGGAGATTGGCAGGAGGGTACAGCAGAGCAATGCATTCTATCAAAGTGTAAGAAAACTTGTTTGGGATAAGGAAGTACCAAGGAAAAGCAAGGAGGTAATGTATAAAGTGTACTATGTTCCCATATTAACTTATGCAGCTGAGACTTGGACCCCGACAAGCAGGCAAGAGAGTAGAATCCAAGCCAGTGAAATGAAATTCCTAAGAAGTATGATAGGAAAGACAAGGAAAGACAGAGTGAGGAATGAAGATGTTAGGAAGGAAGTTGGGATGGGAAAACTAAATGAGAGAATTGAGAAGATTAAACTAAGGTGGTTTGGACATGTAAAGAGGATGGAGGAAAATAGAATACCAAGACAGATGCTGGAGGAGAAGTGCAAGGGTAAGAGAGCAAGAGGAAGACCTAGAACAAGGTGGATTGATTCAGTGAAGAACAGCGTAAGAAAAAGAAATCTGGACTGGGACAAGATCGTGGAAGAAGAATGGTGGAAGGAAAGAGGAAAGTGGAGAAGTGCCATAAAAACCCCGACCCGGCAGGAGCTGGATAAGGGGAAATGATGATGATGATGATGAATAGAGTTTCAATCCATTAATGAAAGATTATCCCTGCTATCCTTTAAATCAGTAAACAAAGTTTATACCATTGTCAATACACATGCACCAACTAATGAGAAAAATAGGACTCAGAAAGAACAAACGGAAAATTTTTGGCAAGAACTATCAAACACCCTGGATCAAATTCCATCAAAAAATATAATACTTCTACTTGGAGACTTTAACGCTCAAATCAGCAAAGAACGTCAACATCGGTCCATAGTAGGCAATTTCCCCGCACATAAAAGAACCAACACAAATGGAGGAAGACTTATTAGTTTATGCAGAGAGCATAACATAGTCCTGAAATCTACATTCTTCAAAAAACTTCCTAGGAAACCAACTACTTGGGTTTCCCCAAATCCAGTTTGTGGTGAGAAACAACTTGACCATGTTGCTATTAGCAGACAGTCTACAACGGAGATACTCAATGTGAAAGTTGCTAAGAGTGCAGGTTTAGATTCAGACCACTAACTGTCTCTCATTAAATTCAAAATTAGACCAATATATAAAAAGAAAAATCATTATCAATCCAAAAAGTTTGATACTCAAAAATAAGCTACAGAAAGTAATTTCAAAACACTTTTGGAAAGCAGAGCACCTAAAACATGGGAACAACTTCAAAGAGACTTAGTACAGACAGCAGAAGAAACCATTCTCCTTAAAAGAAAACGAAAACATACCTGGTGGACTGCTGAGTGTGATGAACTAATCTTTAAAAGACAACGAGCTTGGAACATCTGGAATGCAAATAAAAATGAGAATACCAGGAACAGCTTTATAGAATCCCGAAAACATACATCTAAGGGACTCAAAAGGGTAAAAGTGCAACATATGAAAGACCAATTAACAGTAATAGAATCGGACTTCAGACAGCACAATATAAAGGACTTCTACAAAACTTTCAGAAGTAGTTTAAGGAAGTATACGCCACCAAGCTTACTTTTCACAGATCCAAAGACTCAGAAAACTGCATATAATAACGCTGAAAATTGCAGAATACTTGCGGAATATTTTGAAGAACTCCTCAACTGCGATCCACGAAAGGAGACATTCAATTTTGATAATATACTCCCCATTCCTTCAGATTCTAAACCACCAACAACAAATGAAATTAAAGAAATTATAAACAAACTTAAAAATAACAAAGCATCTGGAGAAGATAGTATAGTTGCTGAATTATGGAAATACTCGAGTGACAACATGATCCTATGTTTAACGGAAATCATAAATGACATATGGAAAACACACAGTTTACCATCAGAATGGACATCTGCTTTGATACATCCACTACATAAGAAAGGGAAGAAAACAGATCCTAACAATTACAGGGGAATCTCCCTCCTGCTAGTGACCTATAAGTTCTTATCCAAAGCACTTTTGAAAAGAGCAGAAAAAATACTCGACCCACAATTGGGAGAGTATCAGGCAGGATTTAGGAAGGGACGATCATGTATGGAGCAAATACTAAATTTAAAGAACATATTAGACATGAGGAAAATCAGGAACTTGAAATATGTAGTTACTTTTGTGGATTTTAAAAAAGCCTATGACTCCATTGACAGAAAGGCACTTATTAACATTCTGAAGGAATTTGGACTTGATAACAAGACAACTGAAATAATTCAAGCAACACTAACGAACACAACTTGAAAATGAAAATCCACAGCCTGCTTCCAGTCGATCGACCGGGTCAGGGAATGGAATGAATGAAGCCCCCATCTAGCGGCAAGGATATGAACTGTGCCGGCTGCCGAAGCCTGTCGCACTCCCCTGGGGCAATGATTAAATGAATGATAGATGAAATGAAATGATAGTGGAGAGTGTTGCTGGAATGAAATTTGTGACAGGGAAAACCGGAGTACCTGGAGAAAAACCTGTCTGCCTCCGCTTTGTCCAGCACAAATCTCACATGGAGTGACCGGGATTTGAACCACGGACCCAGTGGTGAGAGGCTGGCGTGCTGCCGCCTAAGCCACGGAGGCTACTAACGAACACAACTTCCAAAGTTAAATTTAGAGGGGAACTTTCAAAATCTTTCAAAATAAAGTCAAGTGTGAGACAAGGAGATGGTCTGTCACCTCTGCTTTTCAATTGTGCATTGGAAAAGGTAATTCGAGAGTGGAGGAAAGCCATCAATACTAAAGGCGTCCAACTAGGAAGACATCCAAATAAAATCACTGTAGATTGTTTAGCTTTTGCGGATGACATTGCATTACTTACTGACTCACTGGATACTGCCCAAGAACAAATTAGAGAGTTGCAAAAACAGGCAGCCAAAGTCGGACTACAAATATCATTTGAAAAAACTAAGTTCATGACAAACATCACCGATGCCCCCAAAAGTATCACAATTCATGACAGTTCAGTATGTAAAACAAATTCCTTTAAATACCTAGGAGAGTGGATAATGAATGACTCACAGGAAAAGACAGCAATAGAAACGCATATGCATAAATTACAAGGGTGTTTTCATATGACAAAAGATACATATAATAAAAAAAAGCTTATCCTGGAACACTAAATTAAGGCATTATCAAACAGTAGTCAGACCTGAAACTCTGTATGCAGCAGAAACACTTAAATTTACAAGATTTGGTGATTTAGATAAATTAGAGAAGATTGAAAGACGAATTCTGAGAAAAATACTGGGAGCTAAACGAAATAATAACGCAGAATATAGGCTACGACCAAATAGAGAGTTATATTTGAAATGTGAAAAATTAACTGATGTAATGAGAAAGAGAAGATTACAGTTTTTTGGGCACATCTATAGAATGGAAAATAGTAGACTAACTAAACAGGTCTTCAACTTACTGACTAGTTACAAATTAAAACCCACATGGTTCATTGAAATTGACAAAGATTTGACAAACGCCAAAATTCAGACAGACACAATAGCAAACAGATCACTCTTCAGAGAAGCTATTCAAAACGCAAAATTTCAAGAAAGGAAGAAACAAACAACTGGCAGAAAGTGGACTCAGGAGGAGAAAGATCGTCACTCTAGAAGGATGAAAGAAATTTGGAAACAACGGAAATTAAATACAATGGACAATAGCCAACATTGATTCATCGTACCCTCCAAATGGGTTATTCGAAAGAAGAAGAAGAAGTACAGCAGGGGACCATGGCGCACCACAAGCTCGGCCAAGGCCACCGCAGTAGCGAATAACGAAACTGCCGCTTGCCATTCTTACTTAATATAAAAGACCCTGTATATACATGGGTTGGTTTTTTAGTTTTGGCACCAATGCTTCAGTGCCAAGTTGCAACAATATTGGGCAATGCCTATTTTACCGACGGTTGCTGCCCTGCATCCTCTCCCTCAGAGCACATGACCTCGCCCGTCCTCACCACCGCTCGTGCGCAGTCGCGCCTGTTAGATGAGTAGTGTGAGACCAGCGCTCGCGAAAGACAGTCGCAATGATTTCCAAGCAGGAGCGGAGAACGTGGATAAAAATTCAGTGTGTTAGGGGTCGCAGTGCTAAACAGTGTCACCGAGGATTGCAGGAAGCGTGCAGTGCAGCTACGTTACCGTTCAGAACGGTAGCCAGATGGGTTGCAGCCTTTCGAGATGGGCGCGAACGTGTGGAGCACATGCATCGATCTGGTACCCACCAGTAAGTGATAACAATGTACAGATGGTGTCCGCGTTAGTAGAGGTGGATCGGAACGTAACGATTCGTCAATTAGAGCAAAATACCGGACTGACGCATTCAACTGTCCTCCATATCCTGAAGGACTTACTGAAAATGAGGAAGAATGCGTCCAAATGGGTTCCGCATGACTTAACCGACATGCACAAATGGCTGCGATATGAGGCTTGTGGTATGCACTTGCAGCGTTATGAGCGCGAAGGAGAGGCCTTCTTACGGCGTATCATAACCATTGACGACACGTGGGCCAGATCTTATGAGCCACAGTTAAAACGCCAATCGAACGAGTGGCGGCACCACGGATCACCACGAAAACAAACAGTTCGACCAACCCCCACCAATGTGACGGTAATGTTGATTCTTGCCTATGAATGGGATGGTGTGATCATTCACCATACTGTTCCCCAAGGGCAAACCGTTAATGCGGCGTACTATTGTTCTAAATAAGGTTTTGAATATTCCCAAAGGGAATATGATGTAGTTTCCATTTGAGCAGATGAATTATCAATAAATGATAAAAATGGTCCGGTTAGCTCAAACAATGCCAGCGTTTCGCCCCAGTGTGCCGTTGGGCTCGTCAGTTGGTACAGACACACCTACCAATACGCGTGGCTAGCACATACTGGGAAGGCCATGCAAGACACAAAATACAAGCAGTATTGACGTCACGAGCATGCCAATGTGCTACAGGAGTCAAACTCCCTTTCATAAAAACAAAAGCCTTACCTTGGTCCGGTTAGCTCAAACAATGCCAGCGTTTCGCCCCAGTGTGCCGTTGGGCTCGTCAGATGGTACAGACACACCTACCAATACGTGTGGCTAGCACATACTGGGAAGGCCATGCAAGACACAAAATACAAGCAGTATTGACGTCACGAGCATGCCAATGTGCTACAGGAGTCAAACTCCCTTTCATAAAAACAAAAGCCTTACCTTGGCATTCCAAATAAGGTTTTGAATATTCCCGAAGGGAATATGATGTAGTTTCCATTTGAGCGGATGAACTATCAATAAATGATGAAAATGGTCCGGTTAGCTCAAACAATGCCAGCGTATCACCCCAGTGTGCCGTTAGGCTCGTCAGTTGGTACAGACACACCTACCAATACGCGTGGCTAGCACATACTGGGAAGGCCATGCAAGACACAAAATACAAGCAGTATTGACGTCACGAGCATGCCAATGTGCTGCAGGAGTCAAACTCCCTTTCATAAAAACAAAAGCCTTACCTTGGCATTCCAAATAAGGTTTTGAATATTCCCGAAGGGAATATGATGTAGTTTCCATTTGAGCGGATGAACTATCAATAAATGATGAAAATGGTCCGGTTAGCTCAAACAATGCCAGCGTATCACCCCAGTGTGCCGTTAGGCTCGTCAGTTGGTACAGACACACCTACCAATACGCGTGGCTAGCACATACTGGGAAGGCCATGCAAGACACAAAATACAAGCAGTATTGACGTCACGAGCATGCCAATGTGCTATAGGAGTCAAACTCCCTTTCATAAACTCCCTTGACTCCTGTTGCACATTGGCATGCTCGTGACGTCAATACTGCTTGTATTTTGTGTCTTGCATGGCCTTCCCAGTATGTGCTAGCCACGCGTATTGGTAGGTGTGTCTGTACCAACTGACGAGCCCAGCGGCACACTGGGGTGAAACGCTGGCATTGTTTGAGCTAACCGGACCATTTTTATCATTTATTGATAGTTCACCCGCTCAAATGGAAACTACATCATATTCCCTTTGGGAATATTCAAAACCTTATTTGGAATGCCAAGGTAAGGCTTTTGTTTTTATGAAAGGGAGTTTGACTCCCGTAGCACATTGTCATGCTCGTGACGTCAATACTGCTTGTATTTTGTGTCTTGCATGGCCTTCCCAGTATGTGCTAGCCACGCGTATTGGTAGGTGTGTCTGTACCAACTGACGAGCCCAACGGCACACTGGGGCGAAACGCTGGCATTGTTTGAGCTAACCGGACCATTTTTATCATTTATTGATAGTACTATTGTTCGTTTCTGCAAGACCATCTTCGAGGAGCTCTGAAAAGGAAACAGCGCCACCACATGGTTACACCGCCCATCATACTGCATGACAATGCTAGGGCGCACACAGCAGGCATTGTGTCGGCATTGTTGGATCGCTGGGGCTGGGAGGTCCTCTATCACCCCTATATTCTCCTGACATCAGTCCCTGCGACTATGATCTCATCCCGAAGATGAAGATGACAATGTGCGGGGAGCGCTTCCGTACCATTGAAGACGTTAAGCAGGCTGCCGAGCGCTCTCTTCGTACCATCAATAGATTGGGCAGTGCCAACGGGATCCAACGACTTCCGCATCGCTGGGAACACGTTGTACGCAATGGTGGGGACTACATCGAGGGCCTGTGAAACTTGGAACGATCTAAGTGAGTTACTAATCCAGTTATAACTAAGGTGCCAAAACTAAAAAAACAACTCGTGTATCTTAATCACACGTAGGTTTTTTTTCACATATCCCAGTAATTGGAATTATTTTGTGTTGACCGACCGAAAGTTGCAATACAGTGGATGCCTGCCATTTATTGTAACCACAGATAATGTTATCAACCATATATAATCACTTTTATGAAGTCCCGTACAGACAAATACAGAAACATTGAAAATCTTCCGATTATTGTGATCATAAATTCGGTTTATGTTATCACATTTGTTTTCAAGGATTTCGTTCTCAAGTATGCAAGTCGAGTGCATACAAAGAAAACGCTCCCAACCCTTAAAAACCTGTTTGTACACTGCACTTGTCTTCAAGGCCATTTTCGGACTTAACGGAAGATGAATTTTAGGAATGAATGAACGTTGACGAGGGCATCATTACAGACAGAAGACGAAATGTGACGCAGTTACTTCCGCAAAATCAGATATGAGAGGTAAAAATGGCACTTCAAATGATTCGGAGAAGGCTAGGGCATACCCTGCAGGCGACACGCAGTTCTTTTGGTACTGGGGGAACTGTGAGAAATGGGCGACCAGTAACCGAAATGAAAGTGGGAATCATGAATGTCATGATCCTGACAGGCAAGGTGGAGGAGGTGGTAGACTTCATGGAAAGGGAGAATGTTGGATTGATGGGGCTGAGTGAAGTGAAATGGAAAGGTAAAGGAAGGAAGAAATTGAGGGAAAGGATATACATTATACTGGAGTGGTGGCCAAGAGGCAAAAAATGGCGTGGGACTGATAACCTCGAAACAACTGGAGGAGTATGTTGAAGTGGTCGAGTGTGTGAGTGACAGAATAATGAAAATTAGAATGAAGATGAAAAATGACGTGATGGACTTCATACAAGTGTATGCACCACAGACTGGAAACAGAGAAGAAGATATTGAAGTATTCCTGGAGGATGTAGAAAGAGTAATTTCAGATGAAGAAGTGGTGATCATGGGAGATATGAATGCACAAGTCGGAAACGAGAGACAAGGAAAGGAAGAAGTCATTGGACCATATGGATATGGGAAAAAGAACCGGGAAGGAGAGGAACTTGTAAACTTTTGTGAAAGGAATGGACTGATAGTGGGTAATTCATGGTTTCGGAAGAAAAACAGCAGGAAAATTACAAGATATGGTTGGGGCGACAGAAGAACAAAATCAGTAATTGACTACTTTCTGGTGGAAAGGACTAATCGCAGAAAGCTGATAGATGTGACAGCTTTACCAGGAGAAGCATTTGATGGGGACCATAGAGCTGTAGTGGCAAAATTTAGATGGGAAAAATTGGAAAACCTAAAGGAGATCAGAGAAAGTAAAATAAATGTATGGAAATTGAAAGACAAAACTGTACAGGAAGATTTTCAGGAGAGATTGAAGCAACAAATCCCAGTTACTGAAGTGGAAAACATAGAAGAGGAATGGTCCCACTTTAAAAAGGCATTTGTTGGTGCAGCAGAGAGTGCTTGTGGTAGGACGTCAACAAGAGTGAAAGAGAAGGAGACACCGTGGTGGAATGAGGAAGTGAGGAAAGCAGTGAAAGAAAAGAAGTCTGCATGGAAAGAATGGAACCGAGATCAAACAGAAGAAAGCAAAAGGAAGTATCACGACAGCAAACGGAGGTGTAAGAAAGTGGTAGGAGAAGAAAAGAAGAAAAGTTGGGAAGAATTTACACGAAGAATGGAAACAGATGCAAGTGGCAGTAAAAGGATGCTGTATGGGCTTCTAAGAAGTAAGAGGAAAGAAAGAGTTACCACAAAGCTGGTGAAAAAGGATGATGGAGAGTTGTTAACACACCCAGAAGAGATAAAGGGACGATGGAAGGAGTATTTCGATAAGCTATTGAATGTGAGCAATTGTACTGGTGAGATGGAAGTGACACAACCTGACGACTCTATAACAGAAGATGATATAACAATGCTGGAGGTGGAATTAGCAGTACAGAAAATGAAGATGGGAAAAGCAACAGGGGTGGATGAAATCAGTGTAGAAATGATAAAGGCTGCTGGACCTGTTGGTATGCAATGGTTGTATCGACTGCTAAAGTGTGTGTGGTAACGGAAATGTGTACCAGAAGACTGGGAGAAAGGGCTAATAATACCAGTGTTTAAGAAGGGGGACAAGTAGGTGTGTGATAACTATAGAGGGATCAACCTCTTATCACAGATAGTAAAAATACTGGAAAGGATATTAGAAAGAAGAATGAGAAGAAAGGTGGAAGGCGAGTTGCAAGAGGAACAGTATGGCTTCAGGAGTGGAAGATCCACAGTGGACCCAAACTTTAGCTTGAGGCAGGTGATGGAAAAGAACTGGGAATATGGAGAGGATTTGATCATGACTTTCATAGATCTAGAAAAGACATATGATAGTGTCCTTAGAGAGAAGGTATGGGAAACCATGGTTAAGAAGAGACTGGGAAGAGAAATGTTGGAAATGGTGCAAGCAATGTACAACAACTGTGTTAGCAGGGTACTGACCCCAGTTGGAAAGACAGATTGGTTTAGGAACAAGACTGGACTAAGACAGGGGAGTGGGCTGTCACCTCTCTTGTTCATAATGGTGATGGATGAAATTGTAAAGGAAACAAAGGAAGCATATGGACATAAAGAAATGAAGTTACTGTTATTTGCAGATGATATTGTGGTCTGGGGAAGGAACACCGAAGAAGTGCAAAAACAACTAGATGCACTGAACGAAAATATTCAGAAGTACGGCCTGAAAATCAGTATAGAGAAAAGCAAGACCATGGTGATGACAAGAGGGGAAAGACAAGGAAAGGGCACTGTGAAAATTGGAAGTCAGAGTTTGGAAATTGTGGACACGTTCAAATACCTAGGAAGTGAATTGATGCAAACTGGTAGGTTGGACATGGAGATTGGCAGAAGAGTACAGCAGAGCAATGCATTCTATCAAAGTGTAAGAAAACTTGTTTGGGATAAGGAAGTACCAAGGAAAAGCAAGGAGGTAATGTATAAAGTGTACTATGTTCCCAAATTAACTTATGCAGCTGAGACTTGGACCCTGACAAGCAGGCAAGAGAGTAGAATCCAAGCCAGTGAAATGAAATTCCTAAGAAGTATGATAGGAAAGACTAGGAAAGACAGAGTGAGGAATGAAGATGTTAGGAAGGAAGTTGGGATGGGAAAACTAAATGAGAGAATTGAGAAGAATAAACTAAGGTGGTTTGGACATGTGAAGAGGATGGAGGAGAATAGAATACCAAGACAGATGCTGGAGGCGAAGTGCAAGGGTAAGAGAGCAAGAGGAAGACCTAGAACAAGGTGGATTGATTCAGTGAAGAACAGCATAAGAAAAAGAAATCTGGACTGGGACAAGATCGTGGAAGAAGAATGGTGGAAGGAAAGAGGAAAGTGGAGAAGTGCCATAAATACCCCGACCCGGCAGGAGCTGGATAAGGGGAAATGATGATGATGATGATGAAGAACATGGAGCAGAACATAGCGATGCTGATGATGACGATGTTGCCAAAACTTCCTGAACACCAACGAATCCTGAAATGTGACAGGCGTTAGATATCTTGCAACGAGGTGTTCAGCGTAGGTCAGTAGACTTACAAAAAAAAAGGCGGCTTCGGTGGCGTAGTCGGTAGCATGCTGAGTTTCTATGCCGAAGATAGCGGGTTCAAACCCGGCCGAAGCCGTCGGATTTTTTAAGAGCGTTAAAAATCCCTCAGTATGCCTTCCTTCGGAGGGGAAGTAAAGCCGGCGGTCCCATGCCATAGATTTATGGCATGTTAAAGAACCTTCCACTAATTGCACCTGTGTGAAGCTAAATTGGATAGGTTAAAAATGTAAACAACGCTCTTAGGTTTCTACGTTCGTTGCCAAGAGCCGACTGCAGTGGCATCTAGTAGCTAAGTTCTGAACTTGGCCTAGTAGTCGTTGACGGTGGTGCTTGGCGGCAAAAGGAGGAACTATTTGAACAATTCTAAGTTGCAGTCTGTAAATTAAAAAACAGATAACACACACTAATACAGTCATCACAATTAACACCGGTTATCAGACAGATTCTACACACACCCAAAGTACACGGGGCTACATGACCGCGTTGTCGCAGCCCCTAAACTTAAGAACCAACCAACCAGACTTACAAAAACATTATGAATTTGAAAGATTCATTATTGGACTTTTGGGAGACAACCAGAAGCAAACAACAATTAGAGACTAATTTACATACCTAAAAACAGTTAACTGTATTGCAGTGCTGTGTACCGGTATCTATTTCATTGTAGTGCATGTAGGTGTTCGGTCCTGCATGTCTCATTCTGTGTGAGCTGCAGGATAAGGTTCAGAGATCAGTGTGTGGGTCTCGTCCTGGCAAGCTGAGATCCCCCCTTAACAAATTCACGCCAGTGGCACTTCTTCCAAACGTCACTTACTTTCAAAGTCCAACGGCGATGGGTTAAGAATGGTGGGGGCAGGTTATGGGTGTCACTGGAAGCCCCTAGTTCGGACCTGCACATTGGCAGCAGATGTGTGATGGTCGTCTTCCGGAGACTCTGTGACTACTCAGGAATTCGGTCCTGCGTCTGTGTTTGGGCAGGCCTATTTAGGATCGCCGCTGCCCACCCCACATGGGGAAGGCCTTAGAAAAGGTGGGCTAAACATCGGAGTCACAATCTTGGTCCGGCTGGGCTACCGAACTCATGCGGTCGAAACTCAAAAAGAAATAGACTCACAAATTGATTATTGGATCATGGAACATCAGAACTTTGCTTGATATGGACAATAACGTTAGACCTGAGAGAGGGTCAGCTCTCTTGTAACCCATGAGTTATCCAGACTCCACGTAGACATTGCTGCTCTCAGTGAAACTAGGATGTCTTCTGAAGGCAAGATTACTGAATCTGGAACAGGATATACCATCTTCTGGAAAGGAAACGAGGAGGGTGAATGTCGTATTCATGCTGTGGGCTTTGCTGTGAAGACCAAACTGGTAAATTATCACCAACTTACGCCCATTGCAATCAGCGAAAGGCTCATGACTCTCCGCATACCACTCTCAGGAGGTTCCTTTATGACGCTCATCTCTGCCTATGCTCCTACCTTAGATTCCGATGATGAAGTAAAGGCTCAATTCTATGATAAGCTAAGTGAAATCATCTCCAAGGTACCATCTGCAGATAAACTCTTGCTCCTCGGTGATTTCAATGCCAGAGTTGGGAAAGATCACAGGCTATGGAATCATGTGATGGGCAAACAGGGACTTGGAAAATGTAATCCCAATGGACTATTGCTTCTTTGTCTTTGTACAGAACACGAAATTTTCATTACCAACACGCAGTTCCGCCTATCTAACCGCTTCAGGCCACGTGGATGCATCCTAGTTCCAAACATTGGCACATTCTTGATTATATCATTACCCGGCAATGTGATAAGGACACTCTTATTACCAGAACAGCAAGGAATATAGATGATTGTTGGACAGATCATAAACTTCTTACATGTAAGCTCAGGATATCCATCAGACCTAAACCACCTAGGAACATCAAAAATTTGCCAAGAAGGAAGTTTAATACATCCAAATTTCAGGATGAATCCATCTATAAAAATTTTGGAAACACGATCGTCACCCAGTTATCAGAAAACCCAGTAACAAATGACATTCAGCAAGAATGGGCCACACTACAGAAGATTATCATTGGCTTTATAGTGCGGAAAAGACAAGACTGGTTTGATGACAACAATGAAGAAATTCTGTCTCTCATCAATGCCAAAAGGAATGCCTATCTTGCCCATCTTCAAGACCCAACTTCCAACACAAAGAGAGATAAACTACTGGAACTCAAGGGTAAATGTCAGACGCATATAAGGCAGATTAAAAATACTTGGTGGCAACAGAAGGCTCAGGAACTGCAGAAACTATCGGATGCTCGAGACTTGAGGAACTTCTATGCAGTACTCAAGGAAATATATGGACCATCTCGCTCATCATCAGGTACACTGAAAACCGCTGATAATTCTACTACCTTTACTGATAGTCAAGAAATCTTGGAACGCTGGAAAGAGCACTTCTCCAATCTCCTAAATCGTCCATCAGCAGCTGCTGAAGACTTCCTTTGTAATGTGCCGCAACAACCTGAACAGTGGTTGGCAGTACCTCCTACTTATCATGAATTCAGTGCAGCTCTCACCCAATTGAAACCCAGAAAGGCACCTGGCCCAGATAACATCCCTCTGGAACTAATTCAAGCCGGAGGTAATTCCCTCAAACCAAGAATTTTCACCATTATCCACAGAATATGGGAATCAAAAGAGGTACCTGGGGACCTAAGGAATGCCACTATCATCACTATCTTTAAAAAGGGTATCACAGTGTTTGTGGCAACTACCGTGGTATATCACTGCTATCAATTGTGGGGAAGATTCTTGCAAGAATTCTACTTAACCGCCTTAAGGTTATCTCTGAGAAGATCCTCCCAGAGTCACAATGCGGATTTAGAGCTTCCAGAAGCACAATTGACTTGATGTTCTGTGTGAGACATGGGACCGCCGGCTTTACTTCCCCTCCGAAGGAAGGCATACTGAGAGATTTTTAACGCTCTTAAAAAATCTGACGGCTGCGGCCGCGTTTGACCATAAATGTCAATAAGACTCAAGTCTTGGCACAACCTTCACCAGGCACACCTCTTCCTCAGTTCAATATCTCCATCTCAAATTTGCCATTAGAACAGGTAGACCACTTCTCGTACCTGGGCAGTACCATTTCTGTGAACTGCACCTGTGAGCAGGATGTGGATAAGAGAATTGGCGCAGCCCATGCAGCATATGGACGATTAGCGCACCGGGTCTTCATGAATAAAGATCTGTCCATGAGTACAAAGCTTATGGTGTACAAAGCAGTAGTCATTTCTAAATTGTTGTATGGCTGTGAAACGTCGACCCTTTACCGACGTGATCTTAGGAAGCTTGAGCGCTTCCACCTACAAAAACTTCGATCAATCCTGAGGATTAAATGGGAAGACCGCATTACCAATATTGCTGTTCTGGAAAAGGCTCAAATCAACAGCATAGAATCATCCATAATAGGTCACCAATTTAGATGGATTGGTCATGTCCATCAGATGGATGATGTGAGATTACCTCGTCAAATGCTATATGGTGAGCTATGCTATGGCACCAGGCCTCATGGTGGTCCTAAGAGGCGCTACAAGGACCAATTTAAGCAGACCCTGAAATTGGCAGGTCTTGATTCACAAACCTGGGACATGCTGGCTGAAGACCGCTCAACTTGGCGTCGTACCATCTTGGATACTGTAAAAACGTTTGAAAGGGATCGACGTACACATGAAGAGGCCAAGCGTCAAGCTAGGAAACTTTGAACTGCCCAACCACGTCCTCCTCCAGCAATACTATGTGACTTGTGTGGAAGCTTGTTCCATGCCAGGATTGGACTCTTTAGTCACCGTAAACACATCCACAAACTGGACTGAAGGAAGAAGATTTATACTTGGATTCGAGTTAAAGCCGATGATGATGATGTAGGTTATGAATCAGTGTTTCATTGTAGTAGGTTATGAATAAATACAGTAGGACCTATGAATTTTTATTTTTTGGCTACTGTTATCAATTGGTTAATATTATCAAATTATCCGCATCCCTGAGTGATCTTAATAAGTGGCGTCCACTGTATTAATTGTTATTTCAGAATGATGCAAGCAAGAGCAGCTCAGAGATTGGCAGCAGTGATGGCAGTGACAATGCCAGTTGCCTTGTTTCATTAACACAAATTTTACTTTTTCCAGGAATACGGTCTTTTGCACACAAATCCACACATATATCACTCACCGAAAATTTTCACACTTATTTTTGGTCATAAGAGTGCGAGTTATTTGTGAGCAAATATGGTATTTAACATGTAGTGCTACAGGAGAATGATGAAGATTAGATGGATAGGGTAACAAATGAAGAGGTATTAAGATGAGTGGCAGAGGAGATATGTTTCTGGTGAGTGCTAATGAAAAGAAGAGATAAGTTGGTAGGGATATCTAAGGCACCCAAGAATAGCAAACTTAGTTATGCAAGGAAGGGACAAGGACAAGAACTGTAGAATATGTTAAACACATTGCCTCGGAAGTGGGGTGTGGTAGCTATGTAGAGATGAAACAATTAGCTCAGGACAAGGAGGCATGGAGATCTGCAACAAGCAAGTCTCCTGTTACAATCGTCGGCCGATACTCGTATCCAAGTTTACGCTTCTCGCCTGCAGTTCCATAGGCCTAATCTTTAGTCCAGACGATGAAGATGGCGCTGATGGCTTATCAGGCCAATTCTCGCATAGAACATGCGACCACATATGTTGCATCCGATGGAGGGTGGAGGACGTGGTAGTATTTGACGTATCTTCTTTCTCTGGCGAATTTCCTCTTCCTGTCTACGACGTTCCTGCTCAAACTGTGCAACTGCAGCTGAGATGGTAGCACGCCAGCCAGGGCGATCCAGTGCAAGAGTATGCCAAGTATTTGGGTTTATCTCTACTCTCCTCATGGTCTGCTTGAGTTGGTCTTTATATCGTTTTAAAGGAGCACCACATGGCCTCTTGCCAGTGTTGAGTTCACTATACAGCATTTGCCGAGGTAGTCTGCTGTCACTCATACGATGGATATGGCCTGCCCATGTAAGCCGATGACCAACAATGGAGGCTTCAATACTGTTTATCATTGCTTTCTCAAGGACTGCTATATTAGTTACATAGTCATCCCATTTGATGTTCATGATTGATCTAAGTTTTTGTTGATGAAAGCGTTCTAGTTTCTTGATGTCCCGGCGATATAGGGTCCAGGTTTCACATCCGTAGAGTAGCGTAGAAATAACAACAGCTTGGTACACCAATACTTTCGTGCAGATTGGACACTGTTACAATAAAAATGGCATATTTACCTGAATGCAGAGCCACATGCTGTTTCAATTTTGATTTAAGACTGAAAGTTTTGCTGCATATTTCACATGAAAACTGGTGTTGAGATATACTGTGAGCTGGCAGGTGTATTAATTTCAACTGATCCAGGCGACCAAAAGCTTTGCCACATATTGGACACTTGTGCCTGTAACAATAACAAACCATGAATTTGAAAGGCAAGACATCTCATGAAGTATCAAATTTATGAACAAATTAAGAATAAAGTTAAAAAATAAACTACCGGTACACAAATAAAATACTTCAACTGTATGCATCAAGAAAGTTCTTAGCTGTAATCCTTTTGGTTTAGTCATATTTTTTAACTCCTATTTTACTGAAGAAAAAAAAAAAAAAACCTTCTCTATGTAGTTGTTCACTAACTGCTGTGCAGATTGTACAATATACATGCTGGCGTGCACATGATGTTTTTCTCGCCATGGTGTAGGCATGTTTAATTAAACTGCCACTGTCTGCATTTCTTTTGTAGAAGTAACTGCACAACCTATATCACAGCATACAGAGAACTATGAACTTTGCTCTCCATCCCTAACAAGTTTCAAACCAATGCACAGTGGGTCAAAATGAAATCTAGTGGGACAAAATTATTTTTACGTTTTAATCAAGAATTTAGAGTGAAAGCAACGTATATACAGTGGAATCTCGTTAGCACGTTCTCGGTTACGACGTTTTCCCGTTTAGCGCGATGATTTTCTCAAGTCCCAGTCCCAATTCTACAAAATACATGTTGATATATCCCCTTAATACGTTCTCTATTCCCGCTTACGACGATCAAATTTCCGTTGTACTATTTGTAAGCGAACCTGATTTTATTCTTATTTCATTATAAAATTCGGCTTCTGGAAAACACGACGTGATATTGCCTCATATTCTCTGATAGTTATTGGCAGTGTAGATGATTTCATTGTGTTTGACGGCGTAGAAGTGGCTATAGCTATGACGCAACACAGGTGACGTGTCTCTCTCCCGCTGCCCTTTCTCTACTTTCTCAAGTCCCTATCCTACAAAATTCATGTTGAAATATCCCCTTAATACGTTCTCTATTCCCGCTTACAACGATCAAATTTCCGTTGACTATTTGTTAGTGAACCGTATTTTATTCTTATTTCATTATAAAATTCGGCTTCTGGAAAACACGACGCGATATTGCCTCATATTCTCTGCTAGTTATTGACAGTGAAGATGATTTCATTGTGTTTGACGGCGTAGAAGCGGCTATAGCTATGACGCAACACAAGTGATGTGTCTCTCTCCCGCTGCCCTTTCTCAAGTCCCTATCCTACTAAATTCATGTTGATATATCCCCTTAATATGTTCTCTATTCCCGCTTACAACGATCAAATTTCCGTTGAACTATTTGTTAGTGAACCGTATTTTATTCTTATTTCATTAAAAAATTCGGCTTCTGGGAAACACGATGCGATATTGCCGCATATTCTCTGATAGTTATTGACAGTGTAGATGATTTTATTGTGTTTGACGGCGTAGAAGTGGCTATAGCTATGACGCAACACAGGTGACGTGTCTCTCTCCCGCTGCCCTTCACCCCTTTCCCTTTGTTTATTTCTCACGTAGGCGCATTATTGTCTTCGTATTCCGCACTATTGTCATCTAGTTCTTAGTGTTCACGTCCAGTTATGACCTATTTTATTGCGTGTTTCATAATGGATAAGAAGAAAGTACGGCAGATAACTAATGATGAGAAGATGAAATACATTCGAGACGTGGAATGCAATCCTCACATGAAGCGTGTGGATATACTGCGAAAGTGGAACATTCCTCCGTCTACACTGAACACGATTCTCGGCAAAAGGAAGGAAATCGAATGTGCATTTGAAGAAGAAATGAGCGGCAAAAGGAAACGTGTGCGAGAGGGACAGTTTCCTCAACTAGAAAGCGCTTTATTGAAGTGGTTCAAGCAAGCCCGTGCTTCAAACATATGCGTGTGCGGTCGCCGGTAACTGAGCCGTCACTGGCGGAGCGAGAATGTCCTTGCTAAGCAGAAATAAAGACCCTATAATATACTGTAGTGTAGAGGTACAGTAATTCATTTTTATGTTATTTATTCCGTGTAAGTTACTGATAACCTATGTTTATGTAGTGACTGTAGTAGTGCATACAATCACTTACTAAGGTCGGCGATTTGACGTCCATATATACGCCGCGTTCTTTCTTATACGTTGTAAATGAAGTATGGCGTTTTTCGGTAGTACGTTTTCCCGCATATGACAGCCAAATTTTTCAGTCCCTTGAAAAACGTACTAACGAGATTCCACTGTAATTTGTTTACTTCATAGTAAACATCAGTTAAGACCTTTTCTAAGCTACGTCTACACATGCAAGAAATTACCTATGACGAGGAGTTGGATAGAGCATTCAGTTATCCCTTCAGAACAATTTTCTACCCCTAATTTACTTTTAACAAAGTCACAAAGTTCCACATTTGACATAATCGTCGAACCCAGTGCTTCAAACAGTTGTAATCGTGTGAGAACTGGTTGCGCGGCATCTTCTAAAACGTAAAATAACTAAGTAAGTTGCAAAAAGATCCAAAAAATCTTATAACAGGCGTAAACTACAAGACGTTATCTACATTTTAACATTAAGTGGAAAGTAGCGCAGAGAGACGCGACATACTAAAAATCTAAGTGAAAATATAATTTTAAAAATAATAGTTAAATATTATATAATGCAAATATAGCTAAAATTACGTAACAATTACGCCCATTAATAACTGAAACATGTTACAAAGATCACACCTTCAGCTGCATGTTCCATCTTAAAGCATCACACTAACCAGAAAGACAACCAAACCACAGCCACTTACATTCAGCCTACAATTCAGACTGCTCGAACAGCGGTGACAGACTCGCACTAAGATGCGTTTATGTCCCAGAATAGTGAGCGGCAATCATATGAGAATGCTGTAGAAGTAATACATTTTGATTTTTTAATTATGAAAATAAACAATTTTGTCCTCCTAGATTTCGATTTTGACCCACTGTGCAATGGCTCTACCACTCAAGCTGTGGCAACCATTAATAGGGGTGCATGTTAGCTGCCTCTAAAACATCCACCATGGCCTGATTTCCTTGAAAAGTAATGTTCAATGAAATGTTATGATTGCTTGGAGAAAAACACTTTGGCAATCTATGGAGAGTTGAGGCTCTGTAATGTCTTGTCTACCGGTGAATGCTTCGTGTCTCGTGAACAGCAAAAGTGTGAAATACCGAGGTGCTGAATAGGCTAGTTTAGAGTACAGAAGTACTGCTATCCATTAAAAGACAGAAGCTTGAATATTTTGGACACGTGATGTGGAACGACAAGTAGAAGAAAAATTGTAGGATATCGGGGACCTGGCCGACGAAGAACTTGCTGGCTTAAGAACCTCAAAGACTGGTACCAGACAACCACAGATTGTGTGACAGTATTGGAATATCAAATAGCAATGATGATTACCCACCTTTGTTAGAAGGAACAAGTCTTGTTGAGCTCGTTTCCGATGACATAAGTTATTTGAAGATGGCTGAGAGTACTGAATTGCAGGGAGGAGGAGCAACTGCCCCGTATTTGTGCGTGATGGATGCCACAACAGCTTACTCCTGTATAGACACAGGATCGTGTAGTTGTGTGCTACTGGAAACAATATGTTAAGATGTGAGTGATGGTTGGTTAGTAAGTTATTGTTGTTTCAAGAGCAAGAACAGCGAGGTTATCTGCCCCTGTGATGCTTGGTGGTCGAATATCACCACTGCACAGTGGGTCAAAATCAAAATCTAGGGGGACAAAATTATTTTTACGTTTTAATCATGAATTTAGAGTGAAAGCAACGTATATAATTTGTTTACTTCATAATAAACATCAGTTAAGACCTTTTTAAGCTACGTCTACACATGCAAGAAATTGTCTATGACAGAGTTGGATAGAGCATTCAGATATCTCTTCAGAACAATTTTTTACCCCTAATTTACTTTTAACAAAGTCACAAAGTTCCACTTTTGGCATAATCGTCGAATCCAGTGCTTCAAACAGTTGTAAACGTGTGGGAACTGGTTGCGCGGCATCTTCTAAAACTTCAAATAACTAAGTAAGTTGCAAAAAGATGCAAAAAACCTTATAACAGGCGTAGACTACAAGACTTTATCTACATTTTAACATTAAGTAGAAAGTGACGCAGAGTGACGCGACATACTAAAAATCTAAGTGAAAATATAAATTTAAAAATAATAGTTAAATATTCAACATCATCATCATGCACAGTTTCCAGCTACTGGCCGGGTCTGTTTGGAACACAAGCCTCTCCAACGTCTTCTGTCCTCCCACCATCTTTCAGCCTCCACCCTTGTCCAGTCTTCTCCTCTCTTCTTCACGCTTTCTTCCACCCCCTTCAGCCACCTGTCTCTCGGTCTTCCTCTCGGTCTCTTCCCTTCCCACTTCGTCTCGTGTATCCTCCTGGGTATCCTCTTCTCCTCCATTCGTTTTACATGTCCATACCATCTAAGTCTAGATTTCTCTATACCATCCTGTAATGGTTCCTCCTTCATTAATTCTCTGGTCCTCTCATTTCTTATTCTGTCCATCTTTGTAGCTCCAATACTGCTTCTCAAGAACCTCATCTCACTGGCCTGTATTTTGCTATTCTCCCTTCCTTTCATAACCCAGGTCTCCGAAGCATATGACAGGATAGGGACATACAGTAGAGCGTCGTTTATTCGGACTAATTGGGACCGACAGTGCTCCGGATAACGATTTTTCCGGATAATCAAACATCGATTTATTTCATAAGAAAAAACATGCACTGTACATTATGGTAATAACCACCAAGCTTCTCATTTCACGGCAACGCTTTCTCACAGAACGAAGGTCCAGAAATGGGATCTCCCTTACTTCTTGCCTGAATAAACCATAAGTACACCGCTTCTTCCAATTTTTATCCCTAGCTGATCTCATGGTTCTACTCTTTCTGGACCCTTCTTCCCTATCTAACTTCGATGCATACATCAGAATTTCAACTTTCCTTTTTCCAAATCACAGATTATGGATTTTCCAACACTAAGTTTTCATTAGACACTGCACTCTCTCACCTTTGTCCATTTTATTAATAATCTCCACCTTCTTCTCAATGGATAAAACATTGCGATTTCACTTTTATTTTTTGTCACTCGTAGAAGCCATTTTCACAACGTAATACAGTACAGTACACACACTCACATACTGTAACACATTGAAACATTATAGAGTAAACAAATCGTAGGAGACAACAGAGACAACAATTGAAAACGAGAACCGACTCACTACTGTAGGCAGCGCATGCTGTTCAGTCTTTTTTTTTAATTGCTCGTCCGGATAATTGACGTTCCGGTTGTTTGACGTCCGGATAAACGACGTTCTACTGTAGTACGTCCGATATATGATCTTTTTGCTTTTCTGAGGGACATCCTTGCTCCATAACATGCATCTCACACTCCTCCGGAATGCTTCTGCCTGTCTCCGCCGCTCATTTATTTCTCTATCGTTTCTTCCATTATCTTGTATCAGGCTTCCCAGATACTTGAAACTATCCACTCTCTTCAGCTGTTCCCCACCAATTGTTATTCCCGTTGTGGTTCTTTCTTTCTTCCTTGTTGTGATCACCATCTCACTCTTATTTATGCTAAATTTCATCCCATATCCTTTTATTATTAATTCCCACACGTCCAACTGTGGAGGAGGAGGTACAGGAACAGTTGGAACAGTTAAATATTATATAATGCGAATATAGCTAAAATTACGTAACATTACGCCCATTAATAAATGAAACACATTACAAAGTTCGTACCTTCAGCTGCATGTTCCATCTTAAAGCATCACACTAACCACAAAGACAACCAAACCACAGCCACTTACATTCACCCTCCAATTCAGACTGCTCGAACAGTGGTGACAGATTTACACTAAAATGCGTTTATATCCCAGAATAGTGAGCGGCAATTATATGAGAATGCTGTAGAAGTAATACATTTTGATTTTTTAATTATGAAAATAAATAATTTTGTCCTCCTAGATTTCGATTTTGACCCACTGTGCACTGCTGGCAGATGAAACATGGGTGTATTATTACAATCCTGCGACAAATTGGAGCAGTGCCATGTAGGTGAAATGTGGCCAATCAGCCCCAAAAAGATAAGTGTTCAGAAGTCAGCGCAAATAATTACCAAGGAATGGTGTAATGGCATCATGGTTCATAGACACATCACAGACACCGTAGAGCGCTACAAGAACTTGCTGTACCAACTGATGAACTAAAAAACAAAAAAAAAACAGTGGAAGCTCTAGCACGATAATGCCAGACCTCATTGTTGCTACAGCAGTTCCTGACCAGAAAAGGGGCTCCGCAGTTCCCTATCTGCCTTGAAGCCCAGACTTTTTGCTAAACCCAATGGCCAAAAAAGGACCTTACGGGGTGTCGATGCAACATAAATCCCAGGCAGTGAAAGCTTTCAAGCCAATCTTAATTGAATGTCCCACTGTATCAACTAACACAGAGACAGAGCTTGGGGCAGATGAAACTATATATATAACTTTGAAGATATTTTCAGTGTTGCTCAATTAACAATTATTTGATAACCTTTCTGTCAATCAACGTGCATTTATGGAGAGAGCACCTGCCCAGACTGCAGGAATGTACATTTGAGCCCAATATTTGGCATATTACTGATATACACTCTTTCTTAGAAAGCCAATTTCAGCACTAAAATCCATGATTAATCTGTAAGCAATATGAATAGGGCTGTGGGGAGCCACAATGGGCCCTGAGAACTGGACTCCCCTCTCCGACTCTGTTTCTCACTAAAAACATATTGTTATCCTAGTCTGTTGTTATTATTACTGAATTTCATAAACTGATTGAATGTTAGCAGACACTTACATAATAACAATAACAAAATCCATAAAATAACATGTATATATTATCAAATACGGTAATAAATATTAATGATATGTGCAATAAGTTTAGCTTAAGTTAGATGCATGCTCCATCTAGCTTATATTCACAATGATCAGTAGTGCACAAATGTAGAACTATCATCACTAGGAATAAGACCATTAGTACCTTGAGTCTATTATACTTCTAATATGTTGCATTTTTTGTTAGTACTAAGGCCCTGGTATATTGGGTACTTTGTTCTGTTTTCGTCTCCCATGCTATTCTGTAAATTATATGACAAGCACCATTTTGGGATAAAATTATATTGTTTTAATCCCTACTGCAATATTATTATTAATATTATGTTGTTGTTGCTGTTGTTGATGTTTGAGTCTTCAGTCTTTTGACAAGTTTGATGTTGAACTAATCGTTTCATCTCTACATAGTTACCTCATCCTACATCCAAGGCAATCTGTTTAACATATTCTAATCTTGGTCAACCCCTAAAGTTCTTATCCTCGACTCTCAAAATGTAATGTTAGTAATAGAAAAAAAAATGCAACACTAATCGACTAACAGAATAAAAAATATGTTGTTGTTGTTTCCTATGGCTAGCCCGGATTCCAATCCATCAGCTTAAAAAATATATAATTGGTCAAAAAATCAGACTTGTTACAAAATATACTTAAACATTTGAGTAGCTTAATAATTGTAACTACCGTTGTACAAAAGTGTTACACATATCCACTGAATCTAAATTAAGCCACAGTGCCTAAGATCTGACGATGTCCACCGGAAGTATGAAACTAGTCCTCCAATTCAGTGCCCCATTTTGTGACAAGTGTTTTATTAAGTGTATTTATAAGTAATTCATGCAATTTATTTCAGCAAAGCAAAGCAAAGCCAACTCCATACAGGCCCTGGGAGTAGTGGAAGGTAGAGGCTTCCACTTTTTGTAACATCGGCACTAGATGGGATGGAGTTGTCAGCTCCATACCCAGCCGTCTTCTCTCCCAGGAATTACCCTGGTACTCATTTCTGGTGTAGGCTGAGTGAACCCCAGGGCTATTTGCATTTCTGAAAGTGGTAGTTTTGTTTCTAAAATCCACTATCAGAGTGGGGATCGAAACCACTCCCCTTCAGTTAAAAGCTCAGCCCCTACTGACTGCGCCACGCAGCCCCCTCATTTTATTTCAGGCACTAAGAAATTAATTTTAATTCCCTGCCCAATCTAGTTTGGGCACACTCGAGTTGACCGACTGAAAAATTCTAATAATAGATTACTTACGCAACACTGAAAAATGGCTTCTAATATATCAATATATTATATTCAACCAATTTGCTACAAAATGTTACATCTGTAAAGTTCACATGCAACAAAACACTAAATTTATGATTAAAACGCTAAATTTTAGATTTTTAAATGTTATAAACCACGAACTTCACAATTGGATATCATTCTTCTGGAAAATAAATCATAGACCATACAAAAACATATTATAAAATACCTATTGTAAACTCCTATGGCTTCTATTTAGTGAAATGTAACTTCTATAAAGGAAAACGTGATACCTTTTCTCACCAGTGTGCGTTAACTTATGTCGGGTAAGGACTCTTCTTGTTAAAAAGTGCCGCCCACATTCATCACAGATGTATGACTTAACCCCTGAGTGCATTCTCTTGTGGTCTGCTACATCCTTCTGATACCTGAAAGAAAATTTTCTGAAGATTTTCATGCTGATAAAAATGTAAACTTTCAAAATCCAGAAATAAAATCAAGAGAATTTAAGGGTCAGATATTATGTATATAGGAACATGTTATTAAGAGAAAATAATAAAAACAAAGCCCGAAAACAGCCAATGGCTATTTAATTTGACTAAACTTAGGTTTGAACATCACGTATTTGCCAAAACCCAAAATGTAGCCATGAATATCTAAAAATGGCCAAACCTAGGTTTATGCAAATGGTCACTGTCTAATGTCAGTTTCAGCTAATGTGAAAGGCATAACAATATTGTTATTACAATAAAACCGCAACATTACTTGGGGATTTTGTGAACACTCATTTTTTAAACAATGTTGAAGGCGTTTCAAACATTTGAGTCGTCTAGTATCAAAACCGGCCAAGTCACAAAATTTACGAAAATGAGTTAAGGTTATCAATTTGAAGTGGAAGTATAGCACTGTCAGGTGAAACAAGAATATGCTTCAAAATCATCCATGTCTTCATGTTACAGAGCACTGAATTCTTGGTCGTGCAACAAAATGGGCCAAGTCATGCAGGCAGTGCTTTCATAACCGGCCATGTCAAAGAACGAGTAGCAATCTTCATGTCGCAGCATTATTGTGTGGAATCTTGCATTGTTAGATTATGCATGAATGTGATAATATCAGTAGGCAACATTGTTCCTTATATTGTATACTCTTCGAAGTCATAATAAATTTTATTTTGTTCGTTTGCAACACTGACTTCCGTATTCGCGGACTTCTTACCGCATTGGTGCGAAAGCAATCGTATATCCTGTGTGCTCGTATTTTGTCATTATTGTGTAGTGTAACGTGTATATTGTTCCGATATTAATAAGTGACTCATTTTCTTTTACTGTGTTCAAGATCTAAGTGAACTACTAACTTTTAATGATATAATACCTATTTTGTATTCGCCTCAGCTTTCTGATGTTCATCTTCATATATTACTATCCAATTTAAGCAGAATGCTTTCGTTTTTATTGCAATAAAGACAGGGAATTACAATGTCAATTTATTTTAATTTAATTGCCTTTTTTCACTGGAGATTGGAATTTAAAACGAAGAGTTTTACAAAAAAAAAGACAAAAATTATACCAAATTGCAACAAAAACGGCCAAGTCAAAATTAATATTAGCAAAAAAGATGGGTTCATTATGAATCAGATTTCTCAAAATAGCAGAACTTTAAATATTAAACCATTACGGATATAACTATGCAATAAAATCTTTTGTGACCACCATTACTTTGTCTCTAGAGGTTTTTCATCCATACTGAAAAATATGCCTTCAGCGACTTGGCCGGTTTTGATACTAGACGACTCATTTATTAATCAAGTCACTTAAAGTCATTAACATGTCGTACAGGCTTTCACAAAAATAACCTAGCTCTCTAGTTACCGTATTCTGAAATGTAATTTAACTGTGCAAAACCGAACAATCACAAATAATGTTAAAGGCAAAGTAAACTCAACTCATACCGAGTTTTAAATTATGAAATGTATGGCGACACCGCGTTCTTGAGTCAGTGAAATTCACGAGCACAGTATTGGCCAAGTAAACTTCCATGGTGATGATGTCATGCTGAGAGAGCAACGTATGCTGCTTCCACTACCACAACAAAACTTCTGTTGAGTTAAATGTCTTTAATAATGTCTGCAATGATATCATGAGGATGAACCATGTTATTTACAAATTAATATTAGACCACCCTCCTGGGAGGTTGATATGAGCTTATTGAAGGCTATAGATTTGAAGGAACGATGGCATGAATGCCCACTTTTGAAGACGGTGGTGTATTCGGTTATGGAGATTATCACCATTCTTATTATGATGATCCCTTTTATTTCTGCACCTACAGTACCTGTCACTGTGTTTTCATCTTTCTTTTTCCTGTCCAATGATTGATTTTATGTCTGCAACTTATTGTTTTTCAACCTTAAGGTGGTTCCAGGTTTGTCCTGTGTGTTTCCACTTTGTCTGCCCTGTTGCCTCTCCTATTTTCCCAGTCTACTTTACCTGTATGGTCTGGTTTTCACTCCATCCTACACACCCCACAGAAGTTCTCATTGAAGAATGTCCCCCTCCACTACACACTATTTTGAGTGACAAAAGATCTGATTGCTGCTCCCCTTCGAGAGGAGACTAGAAAGTTGAATCGAGCTTATTGTGGGTTATAGCATAGAAGAAGAGCCAATGATTGGATTGATGGTGGGAATGCCAGTTAATCTGACCTATCCTTTTATGTGTTTTTAGCCTATTTTCTTTTCATGCTGTCCGTGTGTGCATATGTGTGTGTTCCCCCCACTCTAATAACATCTAAACGGCTGGAGAGATTTCAATTAAACTCGGGAAGGTCATAGCACCATTTTGGCCGACCTGGACCGTGCCCTTCAAATTTTATTGTTGTTGAGTCTTCAGTCTTTTGACTGGTTTGATGCAGCTCTCCATGCCTCCCTGTCCTGAGCCAATCGTTTCATCTCTACATAGCTACCACACCCTACATCCGAGGCTATCTGTTTAACATATTCTAACCTTGGTCTACCCCTACAGTTCTTGTCCTCGACCCTTCCTTCCATAACTAAGCTTGCTATTCCTGGGTGTCTTAGTATGTGTCCTACCAACCTATCTCTTCTCTTCATTAGCAGTCGCCAGAAACATCTCTCCTCTCCCACTCGCCTTAATACCTCTTCGTTTGTAACCCTATCTACCCATCTGATCTTCATCATTCTCCTGTAACACCACATTTCAAATGCTTCAATTCTCCTCTTTTCTGCTGCACCAATAGTCCAAGTTTCACTTCCATAGAGCGCTACGCTCCAGACAAAGGCTTTCAAAAATGACTTCCTAATACCTAAATCTATATTCGATGTCAACAGATTCCTTTTTTGTAGAAAGGCTTTCCTTGCCTGAGCCAACCTACTTTTTATATCCTCTTTGCTTCGTCCATCACTGGTTATTCTGCTTCCTAAGTAACAGAAGTCTCCTACTTCCTTCAGCTTTTCACCTGCCAATTTGATCTCCATAGAGGTTTCTGATTTATTTCGGCTGCATTCCAGTATTTTTGTTTTACATTTATTAATTTTCATCATGAATTCCTTCCGTAAGACGGAGTCCATACCATTCAAAAACTCATTTAAATCCTCAGGCTTGTCGGCCAAGATGACGATGTCATCAGCAAATCTCAGAGTTGAAATTATTTCTCCTTGAATCTTCACTCCCACTTTAAATTTTTCTCCAATTTCCTTCATTGCTTGTTCAATGTAAAGATTGAAAAGTATGGGTGATAAGTTGCAGCCTTGCCTTACACCTTTCTGAATACCAGCTTCTCTCTCATGTCCATCAGCTCGAGTGACTGCTGTCTGGTTTCTGTATAGATTGTATATCACCCTCCTATCCCTGTACTTTATTCCAATAGATTTCAAAATGTCAAACAATTTAGTCCAATCAACGTTATCAAAAGCCTTTTCTAAGTCTACAAATGCCATGAACGTTCTCTTATCTTTCCTTATTCTACCTTCCAAAATCAGCCTAAGACTTAGTACAGCTTCCCTTGTTCCTACATTTCTCCTGAAACCAAACTGGTCTTCACCCAACTCCGTTTCTATCTGGCTTTCAATCCTCTTGTAAATTATTCTAGACAGGATCTTTGAAGCATGAGTAATCAGAATCAGAATCAGAATCACTTTATTTGGCGTTAAACTCAAGTGCAATAGCCATCGTCAGGTTAATAATACAAAACAATAAAATCAAACAATCCTACATTACTTAGCCTACTTGTATATACAAACAGCTTATTATCGTTATAACAAAATGTAACCTACTTCTATTGCACTAAGTATTACACCAATCTGCTTCCATACATTCTTCCAGGGAATACCATGGATTCACCAGCAACCACTTTTGCAGCTGTTTCTTAAAGATTTTGGTTGGTAGTTGTTGGAAAGACAAACTCAGTTTGTTAAAAAATTTAATGCCAAGAATTTCATGACTGTTCTGTGTTTTTGAAAGCCGACACCATGGTACCTCTATCTGGTGTGAGTTTCTTGTGCTGTATGAGTGAATTGTTACCCGTCTGCCTGGCAATTCATGTGGATGTTTATTTTTCATATACATGAGGATATTTAAAACAAAAAGATTTATAACTGTTAGTTTGGAAGATTTAATAAATAAAGGTCTACAGGGTGTGTTAGGAGGAGCATTTGCAATAATACGGATTGCCTTTTTCTGTAATTTTAAGATATTTACAATGTGTGCACTATTTCCAAAAAATATTAATCCATAACTAAAGAGACTTTGAAAGAAAGCAAAATAGGCTGTGTGTAAATATATCGTAGGAACCTCATTTTTTAAATGACGGAGTAGATACACCACCCTTGCAAGTTTATTCGAAAGGTTATGAATGTGAGGTTCCCATGTTAATTTTGAGTCAAAATTCATTCCTAGTAGCTTACCTTCCTTTATATCATTACTTATATTTTTAAGGCTAAATATTAAATTTTGAGTTTTAGTTTCATTTAAGTGGAATCCATTCTCACTGAACCATTTCCTAGCTTCTAGCAAGCACTGACTTGATAAATTTTGTAATTCACTGACACATTTGCTAGAACACAAAAATGTAGAGTCATCTGCATAAAGAATTGTTTTTCCAGATACATTTACTGCTAAGTCATTCATCATAACGACAAAAAGAAATGGACCCAGAACCGAGCCTTGGGGTACACCATACCTAACTTCTAACGCATGAGATTTCCTATCCCCATTCTCTACAAACTGTACTCGGTTTGTTAGATATGATTTAAAGACTTCATACTCTGATCCTTTAATTCCGTACAGTGCTAACTTTTGCAGAAGTATATCATGTGACACACAATCGAAGGCCTTGGATAGATCACACAGGAGTGCATCTACTGAGCTCCCTTCTTCAAAATGGTGCATTATGTGACAAACAAAATCATCCAGTGCACTAATTGTAGATTTTCCCGGAAGGAACCCAAACTGAGTTGGTGATAGAAGGTTGTTGTTGATGAAAAATTCATAAATTTGACCAACTATAACATATTCAAAGACTTTTGACATGATGGTTACTACAGACACAGGCCTGTAACTATCAGGTTTAATCTTATCCCCTTTTTTATATACTGGAACAACCCTCGTAATTTTTAACTGAGCTGGGAAATAGCCTACGCTAAGGCACTCGTTTATGCAGTGCGTCAAAGGAATTAAAATGCTGTCAATAATGGCCTTTAAAATGTTGTTGGTGAACCCATAACAATCCTTACTATTGGAAGGTTTCATATTTCTTACAATTTTCTTTACCTCACTACAGTTTACCTTTCTCCATTTAAAAGTATTATTTGATAAACTCGGAACTATTTTTTCTACTCTTTCAATTGCTGCTGTAGGCAGCTGTGAGGCAGGTGAGCAAATCGTTTCGACAGACTCAATAAAATGTTTATTCAGAACCTCAGGACTGATTTCTATTGTGGAATATTTACTTGCGACTCTAACATTGTTAATTACACTCCAAGCTGCTTTACAGGGGTTATTTGAATTCTCTATGAATCTAACGTTTGCTTCAAGTTTAGCTTGCTTAAGGGCACATTTATACTTATTACGCATTTGTAGATAATTCTGTTTAGATTCAATAGATCCCTGTTCATTATGTATTACATAAAAAAACATAACCTGTGATTTCATTTGTTCAAGCTCAGGTGTATACCATTTTATTTTATTTATAGAATTACTCCTTTTCTTGGAACTTTTAATCTCCACCATTGGGCATGAAGTATCAAAGTATGAAAGAAGTATGTGAAAGAAATCATCAAAACATGTAATGGGAGAGTAGGAGTTGTCAGTAATAACCCAATCAGATAGGATATGCCTAAGGTATGAATTAAATAGCTGTATTCTGTCAGGGGAAATATGTCTAATATTACCGCTATTACCTGTCGCAAGCCCGGGGCCTCATCTCGCAAGCGATGAGGAAGGAGGAGCGGGAGGAGTATCAACCTCGTTAAAAAACCAGGGTCCATCTGGCTCCGGATGGTAGCACCCTGTCATAGGGCCCCTTGCCAGGGTTACGGTGAAGACCTCAACGGCACCGGCGGCGGAGAAGATGGGCTTCGGTACGGCGTCGATGGCGGAAGAGGCAAACCCGTAGCGTCTGTACTCCAGAGGAGCGGCTACAGAAGGCGTCTGTTCTCCATGTTAGGAGCGGCCTAGTTAATACCTGGCAGTAGGTATAAAATGCCTTTGGACCTGGCGACTCCATCGTAATAATAGCCTAAAATGAGTGCAAACATGATATGGCCTCGGAAAATGCTAGGGCGTCCCCTGCAAGCGACGCGCAGCTCTTTGGACTCTGGGGGAGCTGTGAGAAGTGGGCGACCAGGATCAAAACATATCAAAATTGGTACCATTAACGTATTGACCTTAAATGGCAAGACGGAGGAACTCGTAGATTTCATGAAAGAGAAGGAAATTGTCATCCTCGGATTGAGTGAGACAAAGTGGCAAGGTAAAGGAGAAAGAACCCTGACAGATGGATACAGGCTGTTTTACAGTGGAGGAAAGGCAAAGCAAAATGGAGTGGGAATAATTGTGAGGAAAGATATCCTGGAATATGTGGAAGAGGTAAAGAACGTGAGTGACAGGATTATTGTCATGAGAATTCAGTTTGAGACAGGAACAAAAGACCTAATACAAGTTTATGCTCCACAAACTGGAAACAAGGAAGAAGAGTTAGAAAGTTTCCTTGAAGAAGTAGACAAGTACATTGAAGACAAGGAGGCCATAATAATAGGCGACATGAATGCCCAAGTAGGTACAGAGAGACTGGGAAGAGAAGAGATCGTGGGACCCTATGGATATGGAAATAAAAATCCAGAAGGGGATATATTAATTGACTTTTGCCAGAGAAACCAACTAATGGTTGGAAATACATGGTTCAGAAAGAAAAACAGCCAAAAGATTACCAGATATGGATGGGGAGAGAGAAGAACTAAAACCCTGATTGACTACATTTTGGTAGAAAAAGACAAACGCAAAAACCTGATGGATGTTACTGCCATGCCGGACGAGGCTTTTGGTGGAGATCACAGAGCAGTAATAGCAAAGCTGAAAGTTGGAAAAATTAGAAAACTGAAGGAAAGAAAAGAAAGAAACATAAAAACATGGAGGTTGAAGGATAAACAGGTGCAAGAAGAATTTAAGATGGAACTGCAACAACTAGTACCAAAGACTGATGTTGGACATGTGGAAGAAGAATGGAAGCAATTTAAGGATGCATTTGTTAGTTGTGCAGAGAAAACATGTGGAAGAACATCGGGGAAGATGAAAGATAAACAAACAGCATGGTGGAATGAAAGAGTTAAAGAAAAAGTGAAGGAAAAGAAGAAGAGTTGGAAACAGTGGAAAACAAAAAGGACTGAAGAAAGTAGATTGAGATATGTAGAAGCTAGACAAATCTGCAAGAAAGTAGTGGCAGAAGAGAAGAAGAAAAGTTGGGAGTTATTCGCACAGGAAATTAAAGATGATTGTCAGTGTGGAAAGAAATTATTATTTAGTGTAGTTAAGAGTAGAAGGAAGGAACATGTAAACGCTGGATTTGTGAAAAACAAAGAAGGAGTGATATTGAAGGAACCAGAAGAGATTAAGAACCGATGGAAAGAATATTTTCATGGACTGTTAAATGTCAGGAATGTAACGTACACAGAAGTTACTGTAGTGCCGGATGTGGAAGAAGAAGAAATGGAAGCGGACATTACAATGGCAGAGGTGGAATTGGCCATTAAGAAGATGAAGATGGGAAAAGCTGTGGGAGTGGATGAAGTGGCAGTAGAAATGATAAAGGCTGCAGGACCCATTGGAATATATTGGACTTCAAGAGTACTCAAGAGTGTGTGGAGAGCAAAACAAATTCCAGAAGATTGGCAGAAAGGTATTATTATACCAATATTCAAGAAAGGAGACAAGAAGGTGTGTGGAAATTACAGAGGAATTACTATTATCTCGCATGTTGCCAAGATCATGGAGAGAATACTAGAGGAAAGAATCCGAAAAAGGGTTGAAAACCAAATTCAAGAGGAACAATTTGGGTTCAGAAGGGGAAGATCAACAGTGGAACCTATCTTTGTTGTAAGACAAACTATGGAAAAACACTGGGAATATGGAAAAGACATGGTAATGACCTTTATTGACTTAGAAAAGGCATATGATAGTGTCCCTAGAGACAGAGTTTGGGAAAGCTTAAAACAGAAAGGTATTGGAGATGAAATGATACAAATGACAAAAGCAATGTACAGTAATTGTTGCAGTTGTGTGAAGACCCAAGCAGGTAGAACAGGATGGTTTGAAATTGAAACTGGTTTGAAACAAGGGAGTGTGCTTTCACCACTGTTATTCATAATGGTGATGGATGATATACTGAAGGCAACAAAGGAAGCCTACACAGGTACAAGAATGAACATAATCTTATTTGCGGATGATGTTCTGATTTGGGGAGAGAATGAGAAAGTGGTCCAGGAACAGCTGGATGTTTTAAAGGAAAATATTGAGAAATGGGGAATGAAAATCAGTGTAGAAAAGATTAAGACAATGGTGATGACAAGACATAAGGAAGAAGGGAAAGGAATTGTTAAAATTGGAGATGTAAATCTGGAAGTAGTTGAGCACTTCAAATATTTGGGAAGTGAATTGATGGAAAATGCAAGACTGGATATGGAAATTAGCAAGAGAATACAAGGTGGGAGTGCCTTCTACTATCAAGTTCGGAATTTAATTTGGGATAAAGACATACCAATGAAGGCTAAAGAAGTGATGTACAAGACTTATTACTTACCAATATTGACATACGGAGCAGAAACTTGGCCTATGACCCGGAGGGATGAAAGTAGAATGCAGGCAGCCGAAATGAAATTTTTGAGGAGTATGTTACAGAAGACTAGAAGAGATAGAGTGAGAAATGAAGACATTCAAAAGGAAGTGAATGTAGAGAAGCTGAACGAAAAGCTGGAACAGAACAGATTGAGATGGTATGGACATGTGAAGAGGATGAATGATGAAAGAATGCCAAAACAAGTGATGGAGAGGCAAATGACGGGAAAAAGAGGACGAGGAAGACCTAGAGGTCGGTGGTTGGACCTTGTTAAGTGCAGCGTGATAAACCGGAACATGGAGTGGCGTTCAGTGCTTGAGGAAGAGTGGTGGACAGACCGAGTAAGGTGGAGGGGACTCATGTTTGCTCCGACCCGGCCTAGGCTGGAAAACGGAAAATGATGATGATGATGATGATTTAGCTATATTCCCATTTGAAAAACTACTGGATTGCATCACTTGAAATAAAACTGCTGAATGATCTGACAAACATGGGGCAATAACTTTAGTCTGGTACTGGCTGCGATTTAAATCCGTGAATACATTATCTAAGCAGGTTGATCCTCTTGTTGGTTCATTAATTGTGTGATATAAGCCAAAGGATTTGAAAAAATTCCGAACCATAATAGCTTCTCGTTCATTGAATCTCAGGTCTACATTAATGTCTCCACAAATTACTAACTTATATTTTCGGTATGACTTTATAACACTTTCCAAAACCCCTTCCATACTTTTTAAAAATGTATAAATATTACTATCAGGTGTTCGGTAAAAGGCTACCATAACAATGTTAGAATCTACAAGTACTGCTGCCACAATTTCACAGTGTTTTTCTAAACCAAATTTTGACACATCAATCACTTGGTATTGCGTTTCTTCTGACACAAATATGGCACTTCCACCAGCCTGATACAAACATGACTTGCGACAAAAACTATCTACTAGGACATAACCCTCAAGTTTAATCAAATCAATTTCTTGACTAGCAAGCCAGTGTTCATTAATACATAAAACTTGGTACCTACTACTATTTAAAAATGCATTAAGTTGGTTTACTTTGTTTCTTAAACTACAAACATTTAAATGAAGAAAACAAATATTATCTTCACAGGATGCTTTAGGTGTAGAAAATGCAGTTGTATCAACCTTCATATTTGAATGAATGTGAGCAGTATGCCTACCTGTTTTGGCTTTTGGCCAAGTTTTCTTTACAAACTTGGCCTTACTACAGAGTTTCCCTGACTACCAACCGAATCACATTCCAATGGACGATTATCAGTGCTTAGGCCTACAGTGTTTAGAATAATTTTACTAATATCTAGAGCCAATTTTCTTTTACCTTTACTGTTTAAGTGCATACCATGGTTAGTAAACACGTTTCTATGATAATTACCTAAATCTACAATCTTAACATTTGGAAATTTACTGCAAAAGTATTTTATATGATCATTTGTTTTTTTAATTTCAATATTGACACAAGACCAACTTGCAAGGTCATGTCTGAGAGGACAGGTAGTCACTATAGTATTTGCAGTGTACATAACTTGCAAAAGACGAACGAAATTCTTTATGAAAGGCTTAGCACAGTTCTGATAGACATCATTTGTACCTCCTACCAACACCGTGAAATTAGGCCTACTTTTCATTTCGATGTTTGCGACACTCGGTTTCAGAGAGTTAACAACTTCGCTAAATTTCGCCCCTGGTTTAACACTACCACAAGCACGGAAATGACTATTTAAGTTATTAATTTCCGTAGCTACACCTCGACCGTGACTGTCTGAGAAAACACTAATTTCTACCCTTTCCGATAACGAACATTTGAGGTTACCGGTAGGTTCACTGTCCGCCCGCAGTTCCGGTTCACTTACGTCTCGAATATTTTCCATCTCCTCACTATTATCATCTAAGACTGAAAATTTATTGTTAGTCACAATACTTGCGTTTCTAGACACAATACTCGATTTTCTGTGAAGCTGAGATTTGGGCCTCCCCTTGCGTTTTTGCGACCGCCATTCAGATGGCCAGTCCGAAATGCTTTCGCTACAATTTGAAGGCATTTCATCAAGCTCACTTGTGTCGGTAGCACTAATATTTACGTTGGAGGTGGATAACTTTTGTGACAGTTTATCCAAATCATGACGTAAGACGTTTATTATTTCATCTTTCGTTTTCAGCTCGTTTTCAAGATGTTTTAACTGTTCTTTCGTACACAACTCGCACACATAATGATCACTGTTCTTAAAATAAGTTACATTTACTTTGGCACATTTTTCATGTAACCAAAAGTTGCAGCTCATACGAAATATTCCTTTCATCACTCTTTTTGAACAGATTTTACACGAATTACCACTTATACGATTCGAAGTTTCAGAGCTATTCACACACGAAACATACGCCGCCGCCATCAAGCTGATTGTACGGTAATCTTCACATCTGTCAGCTCCCACTTTCTTTGGTATAGGGATGATAACATTCTTCTTGAAATCAGGGGTTACCTCACCTGTCTCATAAATCCTACACACCAAGTGAAATAACCTGATCAGACCTTCATCTCCTATGCAGCGTAGCAACTCAATCGGTATATCATCTATGCCTGGTGCTTTGTTCCTGCCTAAGTCCTCTAATGCTCTGTCAAATTCTGATCTCAATATTAAATCTCCTTTTGCATCCTCATCAATTTCCTCCTCCCTTTCCATTACATGATTCTCAATCTCCTTTCCCTTATACAAGCACTCTATGTAAGCTTTCCATCTCTCAACATTTTCTTCCCTATCTGTTAGAGGCTTTCCATTTGTGTCCTTAATATTACAGCACTTAGTCTTCTTTTCCCCAAAAGTATTCTTAATCCTTCGATAAGCTGTGTCTACTTTTCCTAATTTCAGACACTTTTCTATACCTGCACATTTCTCTTTCAACCATTCTTCTTTCGCTTCCTTGCACTTCTTGTTAACCTCATTTCTCAGACGTCTGTATTCTGCTTTCCCCTTTTCATCTCTTACATTCTTGTGTTTCCGCCTTTCATCCATCAATTCTAGTATATCCTGAGTGATCCACGGTTTTCTACCTATTCTCTCTTTCCTACCAATGTTTTCTTCTGCGGATTTTGTTATTTCATTCCTCAAAAGTGCCCATTCGTCTGCAATTGAAGTTTGTTTAGGGTTTTTCATTAGTCCTTCCTTTATACTCTTCTTGAATCTTTCGTTTACATCCTTCACTTTCAGTCTGTCTATTGCCCACCTTTTTGGCTTTTGACTTTTCTTCAGTTTCTTCAACTTTAATCTGCATTTCATTACAACCAGATTGTGGTCAGAGTTTATGTCAGCACCAGGATATGTTTTACAATCCAAAATCTGGTTTCGAAACCTCTGCTTGACCATAATGAAGTCGATTTGGTAACGCCCTGTATCTCCTGGTCTCATCCATGTGTATATTCTTCTATTGTGGTTATCGAACAAGGTGTTAGCTATGACCAACTCATGTTCGGTGCAGAATTCCATCAGCCTGCTTCCTCGATCATTCCTTTCACCTAATCCGAAATCTCCTACTATCTTCCCTTCTCTCCCTTTTCCTACCACAGCATTCCAATCTCCCATTACTATAACATTTTCATCACCTTTGATATACCTCAGAATGTCATCTATTTCTTCGTAGACCTTTTCAACATCCTCCTCATCAGCTTGACTGGTAGGCATATAGACTTGTACCACTGTGGTGCACGTAGGTTTAGTATTGATTTTTGCTACAATAATCCGTTCACTGTATTGCTCATAATATTCCACCCGCTGTCCAAGTTTCCTACTCAATATGAGACCAACCCCTGCTTGGCCATTGTTTGATTTAGTGCTAATGACCCTATAGTCTCCTGACCAAAAGTCCTGCTCTTCTTGCCAGCGCATTTCACTAATCCCAACCAAATCCAACCTCAACCTATCCATTTCCCTTTCTAAGTTTTCTAACTTTCCACTTCCTAGCAGACTTCTAACATTCCACGCTCCGATCCGTAGAATGTCAGATTTCCTCTTTGTCACTTCTGTGATGTTAACCCCCTCTCGAGTAGTCCCCACCCGGAGATCCGAACGGGGGACTAGTTTACCTCCGGATTGAAATTTTACAAGGGAGGAGGCCATCATCACATGTAATTATGCATAGAGAGGTGCATATCCTCGGGAATAGCATTACGGCTGTAGTTTCCCGTTGCTTTCAGCCGTGCAGCAGAACGCAGTGTAGCCATTAGTTGGCTTATATTATCAATATCTTAACCGTCTATTAGACTAGTAAAGAATTGATTTATTCTGAAAGGCTGCTACTCCCTTTCAGAATAAGTAAAGAGCAGTTCTACTACAAAATACTAACCTTCTACTAACAATTAAATACCAAAATTCTACAAACGAAAAAAATACTAAAGTTTCACCAACAAACAAATACTACCACTAAAACAGTCCGTCACCAGGCCCACTCACATGCACCCTCACCAGACACACTCACACACCACAGTCTAATAGAACAATGACATATATCTAATAAACAAATTAACTTCATACTTACAACTAAAACTAACTACATACTTACTGTACTGTAATTTGAATTGACAATACTTACAACATTTAATTAAATCTTTTAAATTCATCTTCTACAGAATTTATTTCAGTCCTGTCGTACACTAATTCCTTCATCTAGCATCCCCTTAATCTGTCACAAAACATGTAAATACCAAAGGGGCAATGTTTCTTGGTTAACAGAAAGAAAGAAAAAAAACAACATCTATGATGATGATAATTGTTGTTTTATGAGGCCTACCTAATGATCTGGGTGATAGCGAAAATGAGAATGAAATGGAAACCAGAACGGAAAGTATGTGAGACGGAAAATACGTACGTCTCACCAATCCAACATGGCGGCTGTGCGAAATATTTCACCAGCATTCAATATCTCCGAAACTATTACCGATATCACCCTGATTTATTATTTGGCGTATGCCACATAAAACGTTAAATTATCACATACATGATATTCTATAATAGTTCCAGCTCATCATCATCATCATTTCCCCTTATCCAGCTCCTGCCGGGTCGGGGTATTTATGGCACTTCTCCACTTTCCTCTTTCCTTCCACAATTCATCTTCCACGATCTTGTCCCAGTCCAGATTTCTTTTTCTCAAGCTGTTCTTCACTGAATCGATCCACCTTGTTCTAGGTCTTCCCCTTGCTCTCTTACCCTTGCACTTCGCCTCCAGCATCTGTCTTGGTATTCTATTTTCCTCCATCCTCTTTACATGTCCAAACCACCTTAGTTTCTTCTTCTCAATTCTCTCATTTAGTTTTCCCATCCCAACTTCCTTCCTAACATCTTCATTCCTCACTCTGTCTTTCCTTGTCTTTCCTATCATACTTCTTAGGAATTTCATTTCACTGGCTTGGATTCTACTCTCTTGCCTGCTCGTCAGGGTCCAAGTCTCAGCTGCATACGTTAATATGGGTACATAGTATATTTTATACATTACCTCCTTGGTTTTCCTTGGTACTTCCTTATCCCAAACGAGTTTTCTTACACTTTGATAGAATGCATTGCTCTGCTGTACCCTCCTGCCAATCTCCATGTCCAACCTACCAGTTTGCATCAATTCACTTCCTAGGTATTTGAACGTGTCCACAATTTCCAAACTCTGACTTCCAATTTTCACAGTGCCCTTTCCTTGTCTTTCCCCTCTTGTCATCACCATGGTCTTGCTTTTCTCTATACTGATTTTCAGGCCATACTTCTGAATATTTCCGTTCAGTGCATCTAGTTGTTTTTGCACTTCTTCGGTGTTCCTTCCCCAGACCACAATATCGTCTGCAAATAATAGTAACTTCATTTCTTTATGTCCATATGCTTCCTTTGTTTCCTCTACAATTTCATCCATTACCATTATGAATAAAAGAGGTGACAGCACACTCCCCTGTCTTAGTCCAGTCTTGTTCCTAAACCAATCTGTCTTTCCAACTGGGGTCAGTACCCTGCTAACACAGTTGTTGTACATTGCTTGCACCATTTCCAACATTTCTCTTCCCAGTCTCTTCTTAACCATGGTTTCCCATACCTTCTCTCTGGGGACACTATCATATGCCTTTTCTAGATCTATGAAAGTCATGATCAAATCCTCTCCATATTCCCAGTTCTTTTCCATCACCTGCCTCAAGCTAAAGATTGGGTCCACTGTGGATCTTCCACTCCTGAAGCCATACTGTTCCTCTTGCAACTCTCCTTCCACCTTTCTTCTCATTCTTCTTTCTAATATCCTTTCCAGTATTTTTACTATCTGTGATATGAGGGTGATCCCTCTATAGTTATCACACAATAGTTCCAGCTATTGGAACATAATTTCCTACATATATCTATATACAAATATTCAAGTTCTTTATGTAGCATACAGTATCTGTTGTAACAGTTAAAAAGTCCTTGAAGTCCCCACAATATGCATGGTTTGGGCACTCGGTCACTAAGTGATGAATTGTCTGTTTCTCTGCACCACAGTCACATTTTGATGACGGGACTATTCCCCACTTGTGGAGAGCGTCTGCACATCTTCCATGGCCAGGGAGGATACGATTGAGGGCTGTCCACACAGAGCGAGGTTGATCAAATCCTGGTGGCTTTTCCAGGATACAGGGCATGCTACAACATCGTTCAGGGCAGTGTTGTTGCCAATTTTGGCTCCATGAGAGACGAATATCGAACTTCTCTTCTGACAAAATTCTGGCTGTGGAAATAGCAGGGTTCCTTGATCTGAGCCGTTTTCACTCCGCATAGGCTACGTCATTTAAAAAAGGCAGCTGCGGATTATCCATGATCTTCTGATATTCTTGTACGAGAGCACTCTTCCTTCTAGCATCAGGAGGTGGAATATGACTTAGAATGGGTAGCCAGTGAGAGGGAGTAGATCGTGTGGTCCCACTAATAATGCGCATAGTCTCATTCAACTGCGTGTCTACTTTCTGTGTGTGAGCGCTGTTTATCCACACTGGTGCGCAGTATTCCGTAACTGAATAAACCAACCCAAGAGCTGAGGTTCGTAGTGTGTCTGCTGAAGATCCCCAGCCAGTACCACACAGTTTATGTAGGAGGTTGTTCCTACTCCTCAACTTGGCAGCTACCTTCGTGAGATGTTCCTTGTAGGAAAGTGTCCTATCCAAAATGACCCCAAGATATTTAGGGCAAATGTTATGATGAAGTCTGTTGCCCTGAAATTTTGTACGGTGATAAAGGGCACTACTAGAAGTTCACCTATGAGACTTTCACAAACCTGGTATTTACAAAACCAGCATGGCGGCCAAGCAAAGTTGAGACTTTTAAATAGACTTTTCTGGCGATTTAACCATCCAAACGTAATGAAACTTGGTACAGCAAATGTTTATACACATTGTAATGCATTGGCATCTAATTTAGTTCAATTCTTTACATAATCTCAAGATGGTGGCTGTGCAAAATTTTAAAATTTTAAAATTAAGTTTTTATTTCTTGTGTCGTAATCATGCGATCGAAGTGAAAGTTTGAATAACGAAGCTACGCAATAATTTTCCTTTAATGGTACATCACTCTATGGCCTATACTATAACAATCCAAAATGGCTTCCACTAAATGGCGACCATCCAAAATATTTAGACGGTTCTCAGTATCTACGAATCTTTTACAGCAATCAAACTGAATTTTTTAATGTTCATAGAGGCTATGATGAACGTAAGTTAACCTATATTCAATAACATGGTGAGCACAAATCTAACATGGCGGCGACACGAAGTATAAATATTTAAATGGACATTTCTCGCGATTTAACCACCCGAGTGCAGTGAAACTTTGTACGGTAAATGCTTATATAAATGTTAATCCACTGGTATCTAATTTATTTCAATTGTTTTCATAACCTCAAGTCGGCAGCTGTGCGAAATTTTAAAATCTCGTTTTTACTTCTTGTGTGCTGCTAATCATGCGATTGAAGTTTGAATCTTCATGTAATAGTACATAAATAAAAATCCAACATGGCGACCATCTGAAATATTTAGACGGTTCTCAATATCTACGAATCTATTACAACAATCAAACTGAAATTTTATATGTTGAAGGAAGTTTTTAGTTTTACGTGTCCGTTAACCTCCGAACCACAGGACCTGGCATTTCATGAAATTTTGTATGTTGATAGAGGCAATTAACAAGAGTAGGATATATGAAAAGAGGCTGTATAGTTCTTCACGGAACTACTTGTTTCCTTTTATATCTCCCTCTGTACACACCTGTCTGTCATTGTATTTGAGTGTTTCTATCCTTTTTTTCTTGCCCGATGATACATAGTTGTATGTCTGCACCTTGTTTTTACTTATATAGAGGAAATGACAATGAATTATTGAATGAGTTTCAAGGACATACAGAATGGTGTAATTGCAGGCTGTGTACACAAATGAAGATAGTTCATAAAAGTGTTGTTGAGATTGTGAAGGAATTTCTAAACAGAAGAGGTAGATGGCATAGTACTACATCTTTCGATAGTGATATTTTAAACACAAATACACTGGTTGGCTGTCATTATCAGTTCATAATGAGGGCTAAAGACATAAACATTTCTCACAAGATATGAACAGGCTGTGGTGCTATGTGGCATTTCAACAATTAAATCACAGATAAATGGTTGGGTGTCTTTGGGTCTTCATAAAAGAAACATAATTCCATCTTGTGTCGCCAGGATCTGTGAAGAATATCCAGAACGATGGCAATTATGTGGGTCTCATTGCTGTTGTAGGAGCTGATCCTGATTATTATGATTAAGAGTGAGCAAATTAATTATGTACCGTATTACATGAAATGAGAATGCTCCGTTGGACAATGGGCATATCCCTTATTGACCATGTCAGAAACGACACAATTCGGGAGCAAATGGGTGTCGTCCCAATTGTGGACAAAATGAGATGGTTTGGCCATGCCCTGCATGCCGCGCCTGATACTGTTACTAACTCTGTCCTTCATTTTGAGATTGAAGGCCTACGCCCCAGAGAACGACCGAAGCGGCGTAGGCAACACACAATAAATGGTGACTTAAATATTACCGGCTTAAATCCAGCTGACGCACGAAACCGGACAAAATGGAGGTGAATGACCAAAAAAGCGGACCCTGCACCAGCAGGACAACACTAGGAAGAAGAAGTACCTACTACAATTCCAAAATACCGTATATTACTGTATGCGGACATACATTGTTGTTGTTATTATTCTCTTTTCATCATTAGGGCCATTAAAGACTGCAAGATCTCAACTGTTTGCCTTCTTGCAGGTCCACCAGGTTTTCTTCCATGCAGCAGAATGCATTACTATTGTTATTTTATAAAAAGCAATATATCATAGGAAAATACAGGTATCAAAATGTTTATGTTAAATTGTAAAATATTTTCAAAAATACTTTTTTCTGTTCTTAATATACTGATCCTTAAACAGTCGTGTGTGTTAATAAGGTGGCTTTGATGATGAGGGAGATGGTAAGTACTTAACTACACTGCATGTGAAATTCAAGAAGTTCGATCCTTTTATGACACAGTAGAAATGTAACATCTTTTCTTCACAGAGTATTAAAAGATGAGACATTTTGGTATCTCCCTATACCTTGTAAAAGCTCTGCCCAACATGTTGGTTTTTGAGGTACAAATCTATTAAAAACCCTGTGTTATGGAGTACTAAAAACTCTGTCAAAAATATTGATATCTCTCAGAAAAAGAATATTCTGTTGGTGTGAAGAACCAATATTAGAGAAATTTGACTTTTTTTCCCTTCAGATAACTTAAATGTTACAAACAAAGATTCTGGAATGCACTAAAGCATCAAATATCATGTAATCACAAAATGTAGAGCTTGATAAAGTATGCTCTATTATTAAGAATGCAGCCGATGACTTATCTTGCTATCAAAATAATTTTGAAGAAGCAATGTCATCATCTACATTTTTGGCAAAGAACTGAGGCATTCCACTATAATTTGAAAATAAAAGAATTTAAGAAGTGGAAAAACATTTTGATGAATTATTGTGACAAGACAAAAAACTAGTAGGTCAGAAAGAACATTTCAGAACCACCGATTTTAATAGCTGCTGGGACATTAATGTACAGCTCAATTAAAAACAGAACTGTGGGTATGCATAATATTAACCATTTCCTCAAAATTACTTCCCCAAAGTTCTAAATTCTGCTTCTGGCAAAGAGATTTATGATGCATCAGTGATTCTTCAAAATGAATAACAGGAAGATTTATCCAGTGAATTTTAAGACCAAGTAGTAGGTTTCTGAAATGCTCACTAACCTCTGTAGCTGACTTAACAACGCTATCAGTAATAAGAGAATTACTGCTAACATTCCAGATTTAAGCACTGCATTTTACCTGTTCCTAACTCCACCCGTTACTGTTTCTTTGGTCAAATGATCATTTTTGAAGCTGAAACTAATAAAGAACTACCTACGAAATGGTATGACACGAGACAGACTCTGTGAACTCAACCTGTTCAGTATTGAATGTGAGAGGGCTAGAAGCATTAATGGATCACAGAAAGCACACTGAATGATCTAGTTTTACCAGAGTTCTATGTCACATCAGTAATGTGTTTAATTAAAGAAAAATCTATTAAATGTTTAATGATCTTAGATTTTCTACACATGGAAATATATTTCAATAAAAATCTACTTCTAATTATTGCAATTAAATATTGATGTTAGTTATTGACGAATTTTAAATTTTCTCTGAGGGGGTGGGAGTTTGGGCCTTAATTTTTATTTTTGGAGATGGGCCCATATCGAATTTGTTATGCTACTACTTTAACTGTACAATAAGTAATCAACAAATCAATGAATAAAGATCACCTCCTTGTATTTCCAAGAAAACTGACCACAAATTCAAGAGAGGAACAACCTATCAAAACTACTGTCGACCAAAATATTATGTGCACTCGAGTTTGAAGGTTGTTTGTGAAGTAACCAATAGACCTACATAAAATCCAATAACATCATCATTTTTGTTGTTCTATTCTACGTTAGTATATGCAGGTTTGGAATTTTTAATTTATATTTTAATATTTTTTATCGCAGTTGAAACACAAAAAGTGCCCGTTTTTAAGCGTGTTTCAACCATGCGTCACATTTAAGAATTATTATCTCACAAACCCGTTATCAGATGGAATCCAAATTTTAACACAATATACATTGGAATGTTGTATAACTGGTTTATTAATTTCAAAATGTTGTGTGTTCAAGAACGAAAGTTGTTATCATTTTCGTAAGGTAACTTTTTCTCGGCTCGAAGTAGTTGGAAAATGTAGTTCTTGGTTGCGTTGTAATCTTTATACATTAAAAAGTTATGCTGTATGACTGTGAAATACGTAAATTAATTCACTTATTTTATATCGGTTTGTATTTGTAGGGGGAATTAAGACATGGTTCACCAGCTAGCCGCTCCGGGAATTGCTGTACAGCGTTGCTGATATGAAGCCCATCACTTCCGAGCGAGGCGCGCCATGACGCGTGATGGAACCCATCTTGGCAACGCTGTACAGCTTTCACCAGAGCGGCTAACTGGTGAACCATGTCTTAATTCCCCGTACAAATACAAACCGATATAAAATAAGTGAATTAATTTACATATTTCACAATCATACAGCATACCTTTTTGATGTATAAGGATTACAAAGTGACCAAGAACTACATTTTCCAACCACCCCGAGCCGAGAAAAAGTTACCTTACAAAAATGATAACAACTTTGTTTCTTGGACACACACAATCCTGAAATTAATATGCCAGTTATACAACATTCCAATGTATATTGTGTTAAAATTTGGATTCGATCTGACGACGGGTTTGTGAGATAATAATTCTTAAATGTGACGCATGTTTGAAACACGCTTAAAAACGGGCACTTTTTGTGTTCCCACGGCGATAAAAAATATTAAAATATAAATTAAAAATTCCAAACCTACATGAACTAACGTAAAATAGAACGACAAAAATGATGATGTTATTGGATTTTATATAGGTTTATTGGTTACTTCACAATCAACCTTCAAACTCGAGTACACATAATATTTTGGTTGACAGTAAGATGTGGTGTAATAAAATCCAAGTATCTTGCCATTGAGTTATGATACATTTTGTACTGGATGATAAACCCGTAATGAACTCCTTAAAGACTCTGTACATTATATAATACTTGCAATGTTAATACTGTCACCACATACCGAAGTTTCATGCCACATGTACCACAAGAATATGGCCGTTCCCCTGTATGAATGCGCAAATGAACCTTGAGGTTCCACTTCTCAGCAAAGCTCTTCCCACAATGGAAGCAGCTAAATGGTTTGGCACCTAAGAAACACAAATGAAGCTTTATTACAAGTCATAAAATACCATGCATATTAAATAATGATGATGATGATCATGATCATGTGGAATTTGGACCCACTCATCTACAGAGTCTGGGGATAGCCTGGCCCTATGGCCTTGCGCTTTAGCTCTTTGAGCTACCTTGATCAGTATATAATAATAAATAATAATCATATATATAAAACGTTTAAGTGTATGTTTCACAAAACTCCAGCTCCATGAAACAAGAGGGAGTTAGAAGCTGCGGTTTGTACCAAAATCTCCCAAATCATCTCAATAGTACAGGGAAAATCTTACATTTTATGAAATGTCAATTATTATTCTCGTATCAGAAACATGTTACACAATACAAAACATTTCACTAAATACAATTGGACCAGAACTTGGCGACTTGTGGTGCATTCTCTGAGGCTAGCTGTAGATCCTCCGTTGTGCAAGTGGTTGGACACATACGACATTGAATCATGTGGTCGACAGTCTGATCTTCTCCGCAATCACACTTGATGTTTCCGTCTTTAGCGTAGTTCCATCTTACCATATTAGCTCTTGATTTGCCGACTCCTGATCTCAACCTATTGAGCGATTTCCATGTCATCCATGCCTCGTTATGACCCGGTGGTAAAGTTTCAGATGGTGTTGTACAGGCACCAAGAAGAAGACCTCTAGCTTTCCAAGATTGTAGTCAAGCATTTTTCTCGGTGGTTGTGCGTTCCTTTGATGTTTTTAGGAAACTCTTTCTAGATTTCAGTCTTAGTGTTTGTAATTCGTACCCATATAACGGACGAGTTCCTTCATGCTCCACCTTCTTCCTTTCCTTGTTCGCTGGTATTTCTCTTCGAACAGAAGGTGGTGCTATCCCGGCGAGGTGGTAAAGCCATTCAATTGGAGTGGATTTGAGACACCAAGTTATTATTCTGCACGTATCATTGAGAGCCACATCCACCTGTTTGGCATGAGCTGAGTTATACCAAACAGGACATGCATACTCTGCGGTGGAATAACATAATGCCATTGCAGAAGATTTGAAGGTTGCTGGTTGGCTGCCCCACTGCGATTCGGACAATCTTCTGAGGAGAGTGTTCCTTGTGGAAACTTTCTGCTTAGTGTTCATACAATGTTTCTTGTATGCGAGAGACCTGTCGAGTGTTACTCCTAAGTATTTTGGAGTGTAAGAGTTTTCCAATGTAACCCCTGACCATACAACATTTAACTTACGTTCGGCTTCCCTATTTCTCAGATGAAAAGCACATACTTGTGTTTTTGATGGATTAGGTTTGAGATGATTTGTAGTATAGTATCTTGAGAGGGTTTCAAGGGCATTATTGAGATTGCTCTCCACTGATACAAAGTCTCTGCACTGTGTAGCCAAAGCAAGATCATCAGCATACACAAAGCTCCTGCAGTTTGGTGCAATAGGTTGATCATTTGTATAAATGTTAAATAATATTGGAGCCAACACACTTCCTTGTAGGAGACCATTCTTCTGTGGTCTCCATCTGCTACGTTGTCCTTGAAACTCAACAAAGAACCTGCGATTCTGCAAGATAGTGGAAATGAAGTTGGTTAGGCTAGGGTCCTTAGTCAGATTGTACAGCTTAGTTAATAATATCTGATGATTGACAGTGTCATACACTGCTGATAAATCCACAAATGCCACTCCAGTTACATTGTGAGCTTCAAAACCATCTTCTATGTACTGAGTTAAGTTCAACAGTTGTCCAGTACAACTTTTACCAGGACGAAATCCAGCTTGTTGTGGTATAAGCAAAGGGTCGATTATGGGTATAAGGCGATTTAAGATCATTCTTTCTAACAATTTAAGAAGATGACACAGAAGAGCAATTGGTCTAAAATTACTTGGGCTGTTTCCTGCTTTGCCAGGTTTCAGCAAGGCTATTACTCGGCTCTTACGCCAGATCTTTGGAATGTGACATCTGCTTATGCAGTTGTTAAAAAGTTGCAGAACATATTTAATTCTTGATATAGTGTGTTTAAACAAATGAACAAATAGCCCCTGTCAGAACTGTGTCGCATCCAGCCCGGAGAACGGTAAAGCCGACGGGTGGTATATATACACAAGGGGCGCTCACAAGTAACCTATAATGTCATTGGTTTTACTTTACTTTTAACTAGAGGCTTTTATAGACGCCGGAGTGCCAGAATTTTGCCCCGAAGGGGATTTTTATCGTACCAGTGAATCTACGAATGCCAACTAACTGCGCCAGGATTCGATTCTGCAACCTTGAGCACAGTGGGCGAGAGCATTACCGATGCACCACACAGCCAGTACCACAAGTAACTGTATCGTAACCAGTGCCGGATTAAGGTAAAATGAGGCCCAAGTCCCTAAGATTTTTGGGACCCCTTTATTTTTTTCAAATAATTTTTATTTTTTAGCACCTGTACATTTAATAAAGTATATACAAGAGTTATTTTTCTCAAGATGAATAATACACTTTTTATTAAATCATAGATAGGCCTACATATATACATACATTTCAATTGAAATGATCATTGTTATTTGAAAACATTTCAGATGATTTGATGAACAATTTAACAAATCATACCTACTATTTTAACTTCTGTAAAAAAAATAAAAAATAAAAAAATAAAAAAAAAACCCTGTTTTTTCGGTCAATGAAATCTTCTACAATGTCATCAAAATCAATTTCCAGCAGAACATCTGACTCGATATACATTAAACTTAGCATGTCGAATCGTTCTTGTGACATGATACTTCTTTGCGCACTTTTGATCCGTTTCAATTTTGAAAACGTGTGCTCCGGAGAACAATTCTTTATCATGAGGGTCAGGAAAATGCGAAAAGCAATTTCAACATTCGGAAAACCAGACTCAAGCTTGTCTCGAATAAGAATTTAGTAAAGTTCAGAATGAGTGAACTCAGTTTTTAAAGGACAATGTAATTTAATATAATGCTGAAACTGTCGCAGTTCTGGATAAAAATTTTCTAAATCTTTGGAATAAAATTGAACTAAATTAGAAATTGCTTGCGGGCCCCAGATAATTGGGGGCCCTAGGCCTGGGCCTAGTCGGGCCTAATGGGTAATCCAGCACTGATCGTAACACATGAGCATTCAAAAGAAAGAGAATTACCCGCACCAGTGACGAATTGCACTCTTGATTTCATAAATATTGACAATTTGTTAAAACAGTGTGACTAAACAAATAAACAAGACTAGGGCCCGAATACCAATAAAGCCAGCTGAGTGGTTTATACGCATGCAAGAGTTCTCACATGGGTATGCTGGTAATAAGTGATGATCTAGGTTTAATGCCCCTTTTAACTGCTGTTGCTGTGCTGAAATTCTGCCAAGGGAGAGTATATTTAATACGCTACTAAATCTATTGACATGAAATTGTTGCATTTAAACAGCCACATGACTGAACTGGGACTGAACACACAATCTTGAGTTTTGAAGGTCAATGCTTAACAGACTGTGCCACTCAGCCTGGGATATCAATATCACCTAATACAGTACAATACATATTCTGTACCATTGTTTCTTTTCTAACACATAAAACAAGTAAAATGTAATAACATGTATAAAATTATTTGATATTGCAACTTTTCAGGTGGTCAACACAATATAATCCCAATTACCGAGACATGCAAAAAAAATAACCTGAAGAAAAAAAAGTTACATGTGATTAAATATATATACCATACTGTACAGGGTGCACACAAATGATTGGAGTGGTTTTGTTAATTATTATTTCTAGCTATATTATTAGAGCTATGGTGATGGTGTTTGGTGTTGTAAGGCAAGTATCCCCCAAAGTTTTGTTTGAATAGCCTCCATACATTGTGCTTCCCTCAACGCCCGCGAGAGCGCAACAGTTGCAACATCCGCCAGACATGATGGCTCAAGCTACAGTTGGAGACCGTTAGCATGAACTTCATCTACCAACAGGATGGTGCTCCACCTCATTTCCATGGTGATGTTCGTGACTTTATGAACAGCAGACTTCCAGAAAGATGGATTGGTCATACCGGGAATGAAGATCACGCCCTCATGTCATGGCCTCCACGCTCTCCGGACCTGACACCTTGCGACTTCTTTCTATGGGGTTATGTGAAATACGCAGTTTTTATGCCACCATTACTGGCTGATCTAACAGAACTGCGGGCCCGCATCAGCAACGCCTTTGGTCAAATTGACAGCGATATGTTATCTCGAGTGTGGGCGAACTTGACTATAGAGTTGATGTGTGTAGAGTCACTCATGGGGCACATATCGAGCACTTGTAGGTGCATAAAAATCTTTGTGAGTTTTTCTATCTGTCTATAAAATTTTGTAATGTTACAACAAATAATAAACAAACAGGAATTTTTTGAAACCGCTTCAATCACTTGTGCGCACCCTGTATATTGACCTATTTGTTATGGACTACAGAAAAGGGAGAAAACTATAGGATGATATGTTTCACTCGGCAAGGGAGCATCATCGGGTCCAAAAATACAAGACGAAATAGATCTACAAAACACTACCAAACCCACAATGACAACCACTAACAGTCACTGCCCTCCAAAAAACAAAAAGCATGACAAAAGCTTAGAAAGTGTGGCAACTATTACTGGTAAAATACTAAAGAATAAAGCATAAAAAAATAAAAAATAAAACTATTTATATACGGTACCTACTCAATCTTTATATTGAATAAGAAATGAAGGAAATTGGAGAAAAATTTAAAGTGGGGGAGAAGATTCAAGGAGAAATAATTTCAACTCTGAGATTTGCCGATGACATAGTCATCTTCGCCGACACGCCTGAGGATTTGAATGAGTTTTTGAATGGTACCGTATGGACTCCGCCTTGAGGAAAGAATTCATAATGAAAATTAATAAATGTAAAACTAAAATATTGGAATGCAGCCGAAATAAATCAGAAACCTCTATGGACATCAAATTGGCAGGTGAAAAACTAAAGGAAGTAGGAGATTTCTGTTACTTAGGAAGCAAAATAACCAGTGATGGACGAAGCAAAGAGGATATAAAAAGTAGGTTAGCTCAGGCATGGAAAGCATTTCTACAGAAAAGGAATCTGTTGACATCGAATATAGATTTAGGTATTAGGAAGTCATTTTTGAAGGCCTTTGTCTGGAGAGTGGCACTCTATGGAAGTGAAACTTGGACTATTGGTGCAGCAGAAAAGAGGAGAATTGAAGTGTTTGAAATGTGGTGTTACAGGAGAATGATGAAGATCAGATGAGTAGATAGGGTTACAAACAAAGAGGTATTAAGACTAGTGGGAGAGGAGAGATGTTTCTGGCGACTGCTAATGAAGAGAAGAGATAGGTTGGTAGGGCACATACTAAGACACCCAGGAATAGCAAGCTTAGTTATGGAAGGAAGGGTCGAGGACAAGAACTGTAGGGGTAGACCAAGGTTAGAATATGTTAAACAGATTGCCTCGGATGTAGGGTGTGGTAGTTATGTAGAGATGAAACGATTAGCTCAGGATAGGGAGGTATAGAGAGCTGCATTATACCAGTCAAGACTGAAGACTCAAACAACAACAAACAACTATGTTGCAAGACTGAGAAATAACAATCTCATCCACAAACAGTCTCACTTCACCACCTAATCTACAAAGGTGTAGCTACTAATGCTGAGATATACTTAACCCTGCGTTACCCACGCTAACTTAGTTACATCAATGCCCACGCACTGACTCGGAGACCGTGTTTTCTTTTCATTCATAATGTCGATTATTTAGGTCCGTATTGACGTAACTATAACTTTGAAAGAATAATAGATCTTCCGCCTTCAATGCTGTTTATTTCTATTACTTACAGGGACTAGTTTCGGGGGTAAATACTCCCCCTTCCTCAGCCTGTCCAACAAAACTTCACAATGAAGTTGGACAGGCTGAGGAAGGGGGAGTATTTACCCCCGAAACTAGTCCCTGTAAGTAATAGAAATAAACAGTATTGAAGGCGGAAAATCTATTATTCTTTCAAACTTTTCTTTTCATTGTTAAAATTGGGTTATAATGAATACATTTTGATATTTTTGGCAAACTGCAATTTACATAGGAAGTATAGAAGTATGCTAGTGCTAATTACCTGTTTTACATAAGTACAAGCCAACAATAATATGTGTAATTATAAACTAAAAATGAATGACTAAAGAACTAATAACTGAATAACCCTTTTACTGGAAATAACTTACCAAACAACATTGCTTTTGAAAATGACATATTAGAAAATGTGTGTACCGTTAAATTTGAGTGGAGGGAGGGTTTGGTACCCCGAGGCCAAAGTGGCCTGAAGACAATTAACCTAGTACTATTCTATGCTCTCAATTAAAACATGGATTCAAACAGCAGTGGTTAAAAAATAAATATATATTCTCAAGGGAAAAGAATACAAGGCCGAATGGCTATGGGAGGGAACACCAATCTGCACTCCTACTATATATCTAAAATGGAGGCCAAGCTATACCCCAAATTATATGGCAACGCTGTATAATTAAAACAAGTTACATTTACGTGATTTAGACATCACCACATATTAAACCTTTTCTAATTCTTATCCGAAACTACTACAGTCTCATTTCGATTCATTTCAATTGGTTACTCATTACATTCTTTCAAATAGGCTTCCGAAAATGTTTTGCAACCAGCATGAATGCTGAGCTTATGCGGCCATAATAGACCAAAAGATGCCATCACAGACAAACGAAAAGCAAGGGGCCGTTTGTCATTATTAAAACTATCAAGTTCCCCACACCAAAATCCTGACAATTACATTCTTGAAATCATTTAATTTCACATTAGCAGCATGGAAAGATTAAAAATGAAACCAAACACATCTCGAAAGATGAAGTAAAACAAACTCCTTTTCGCTGCTTAAATAATCGGAGGCGAGTTATGAAAATAAAATAATCTTAGGCCACATTATAATAGACCCATTAAAATATAAATTGAACAAATTAGCAAATCAAGAAAACGTCTTGGTAAAAGAAGAATAGCGTCCTTTTGGAATCGAAAGTTATTTCAATGCAACCGGCCAGACGACACTTGGCCTCTTAAAATTCGCAAACTTATTTCCCCTTTTCATGAAATTGTCATAAATGTTTTGTCTGACGGTTCTAGAGTTCCAATTAATATCATCTAACAGTTTTTACCTTGTTCTCGGACCAAGATTTAGGTAGTGGTCCGAGGCTACCACAAACCGCGTCCTTTCACCACAAGCTCACATTATGTTCTCTTTTCTTCTCACTTAGCTTGGCTTCATTTCGACCATGGGACGCCATTTTTGCGCATGTGCAGAAGTTCATTTTAAAACCGATGACAAATGAAAAACGCCTGGCACTAGTTTTAATGCCAACTTTATAATTAATTTTCCTTCACCTCTTAAATGATCAACGTCCCTTTTTAACCAAATTTAATTTGGCAATAGAATTTTCATCGATGTGTCCGTCAATGATTGGCTATCAGACTTTAGATTATTTGAACAAATACCGCCAAATCCAGTACAGTCCCAGCATACATATTATTCACTAGACAGTCAACAATGGCTATATTCAATCAATGTAGGCCGGAGTAATTAGTTAATATATTCTCCATTAAAAGACAATGGTTATTTAAATTGTTTATGTCTTCTTCTTGTATCCTGAAATGATTCACAATAAATGCCAGGAGCGTCGGCAGAAGAATGGGGGGGGGTCACATGGGGGCGGCGACCGGGGGCGGGGCACATGGGGGCGGCGGCGGCGGCGAAGTATTGTGAGTCGAAACCAATCGGCTCAGTCTCCCCCTGCGATTCCACCTGTAGGGGGTCAGATGATGATCCCCGATGGTAGCTGCAAGCAGGATGGAACCAGCTCTCCAATACAGCCTCTCCGGACCATTACAGCTGGACATCTCACGAAGTTGTAGTAAATGCTTCCACTCTGACCAGCAGAATGGCTAACACCTCCACTAGATGTTATGTCGTGCATGGTGACAGTAACCTGTGCACTGGCCACTGCCACGAGTGGTGAGTGATCACATCACTCACGTGACCAACCGGAACAGATACCAGATGGCAATAAGGATCACATGATCGCCATCTCACCGATGATATTCCATGTAGTTTCAGTTACCATGTCGTTGTTATAACAAGTGACATTCCTTGGCTTTTTGGATTAATTGCAGTGTTTGACCAGGTAAGACTGTTAGAGCTTAAACCGACAGACGATGTTTAAATTTAAATTGTTAGTTTACAATGTGATGAGTAATTACTAATATGAACATCACAATTCGATGTTCTGGTAAAATTTCTAGCTTGTTCCCAACCAAAATAAATCCTGTTTTCACATTCTAAGGAAATTATTAAGTGGACGCAGCGTCACTTAACAACATGCCATCCCTCAACAATCATGGCAATCGGCTCTCAATTATATAAGGTACCAAGGTACCACAGTACCTCCCGAGTACTCTCAAACAGCACAGTCATGTAAGTTACTTCTGATGTACAATTACATCCAGTACAAATATACACACACAGCTCTCAAGCATGGCTTCAAACTTTATTAAGGTAGAACAGCAGGCGCAGAACCGCTCGAACAATCTCAGCAACCAAACAGCAATCACAATTTCACGTGAACCAAACTTCAACAGGACTACACACACACGTGCTCAACTTCAGATAACGCAGGAATCCATCTCACATCTGCGACCAATCACTATGAAGCAGCAGTTACTCCTGACACAACCTCACTATTGAACCAAACACATAGTCAGCTTACTACCAGAATCACCCAAGTTCACTCGCACGTTGCCCTCAGCAATCTTCTAACCTCACTGTCACAATGACAACACTAGACAACTCAAAGGATCAAGCTCACACCTAACCTCACAACATTCACTCTTGTCAAGACATAACCTCACCATCACAACGACAAGACGCAGGATCTCGCTCATCGAAACCAATCAATTCACTCACAATCATACCAAGTAAACTTCAATCAACACATTCGCAACCATCTCCACGATGGGCACCACAATCAACTTACCTTAGGTCACTTCAGCAACCTTTCTAATTTTGGGTTACTAATTAGTAACCAACCTCTCTTACCATACCAAGGGTTACTTAACCATTTCTTCCACCATGGGTCACTCAATAGCAACCATTGCCTTACCGTCCGTAGGTACCAACTGACTACGTCTGTAGAACCAGACAAATTACATTCCTCACCTAATCAATTCAGAAAGAAAACCTTCACCTGTATCGCATACACAATGCAGCTTACAGTTTGCTCCCAAACTGGCCTCCACACCTGCCACGTGTTTCAGCGACAAGAAATATCCACCTGCATATACCTTCCCTTCATGAAAAGGCTCCCTGCATATACCTCTTCTAATTAATAAGTCAAGGCACCACTCGACTAATTCAATCTCAAACTCACCATCAGCTCACTCATTAAAACCAACCGTCCGTAGGTACCTAAGCCGTCTGAAATATCAGACAAGAACAATTTCCAATCCTCCTAATTCCATAACAGAAACAGTTGCCAGCCATCTCCGGAACTAGTCTGGAACACCTGCCACGTGCGCCAATGAAAGGAAACATCGCCTGCATACGCCTCTTCACCAAAACCTCCTGCATACACCTCTTCACAAGACCACCTGCATACGCCTCTTCACAAAGACCACCTGCATACGCCTCTTCACAAGAAAAGGCCACCTGCACTTTCACTTAAGGACATTAGGCACCACTCGACAATCCATCACACATCATCAGGGAATTAAACATCCTGGCATCTCCAACGAACCTAACCTCTCGAAGCACAAATACTACTCAGAGTACTGACAAAATACACAACTCAATCCAACCAATACCAACACGGTACCAACAAAACAAAACCTAGACACTAACCGAAGAAATCTCAAATACTCAACCGAGTACCAACGCACAAGAAAATAATAAAAACACTAACCCTAATTAAATCTCAACTAGTACCAACAACGCAGTACATGGATCACAAATCCACAAATCACAAACAACAAAACACTCCCTCACAAGTACTCACTCGAGCACCAAGTACCAACCAGGCACTAAACACACCTGAAATAAAAACAACACAATGTACCCTCAAAATACTAAACTACGATGTGCGATCATCACCAGCCCGCACGACATCAAGAGTCAGAGGAGCATAGCAATGTCGACATCACCAACCATTACTGAAAGTACCAGAATCATAAATAGACAGAGACTGGCTACTCCCGCTAGGTTGGTATCACTCAACGATCTCCGCACCAACTCCACACATCCCAATTTGGCATCCTGAAATGCCCTAACCTCACTCACTCAACCACACGCACACCAACACCAACCATACGTGCAGTCCTGGCACGTCACTCGTTCGATTCCTAACTCCAACCAAACCTGAAATAAATTTCAAAATTTCTATCTACCGACTGAAGATCAAAACTTCACACGACCAAAATACGATCACCTAGATCAGCTCTTCTTATAACTGCTTTCTGCTTCCTAATTTTCGACCGCACGTCGCACGAACAGCTACAATCGCAACAACTACACACCCAACACAACGGGGCTTCACGACTCCACAGCTGACTTAACACCTGACCTCGGCCTAGCAATTTTAAAACTCGATGTTTCACCACCTGAAAAGCTTCAGCTCGACACTGCTGTTATATGTACTCGCAGTACATTACTCGTCCACCTGCGTGTTCACTGAAATCATCACTTAATATGTCACAAGACATTACACATTCAACTCGATGACAACAATTATCTGCGCACAGATGTTTCTCACAGAATACAGCAAAATAATTGACTATTCAGTTCACTAAATTTCATTAATGCTTAGATGACTTAATCACATTGGCAACACAGCCAGAACAAATAGCAATTCAAAATTTGGCAACCATGCCAGAAAGATTTTCAGCAAGAACTCAACGCGCGAATGATATCACTTTTCACACAACTTGACAGGAACACAGAACGATTAGCCATTAGCACTTTACTTAACAGCTGTGCATAGATAACTTTCTACCATGAATCAAATAGCTACTGTACTGGTTTGATCCTACCTTGGAAGCAGCTTGTAGTACGGAACATCACAGAGTGTGATAATAGAGAGAATCCATCAGCCAATTTTACCATGCTTACAGAGAGACCATGTTCTTGAGTGCCAGTATTAAAACTGGACTTGACTCGTCGTCAGTGCGTTCACGCACTGAGGAATGCCAGCAACGCTTTGTCCATTCACAGCCATGAAAAGAAAAACATATATTAGCCAGAGTACCACAGTAGGCATCCTACCTAACCTTAGTTAACCCTCAGTTACTCACTTCTCCCGTGCTGCTCGAATCCACGTAAGTTAATCTACCTCGTTACTATGGCAACAAAACAATACCAGGCAACGGGCTTCAGAAAATCGAAACCACGCTCTGCTACCATAAATCTGTACCGTTAAATTTGAGTGGAGGGAGGGTTTGGTACCCCGAGGCCAAAGTGGCCTGAAGACAATTAACCTAGTACTATTCTATGCTCTCAATTAAAACATGGATTCAAACAGCAGTGGTTAAAAAATAAATATATATTCTCAAGGGAAAAGAATACAAGGCCGAATGGCTATGGGAGGGAACACCAATCTGCACTCCTACTATATATCTAAAATGGAGGCCAAGCTATACCCCAAATTATATGGCAACGCTGTATAATTAAAACATGTTACATTTACGTGATTTAGACATCACCACATATTAAACCTTTTCTAATTCTTATCCGAAACTACTACAGTCTCATTTCGATTCATTTCAATTGGTTACTCATTACATTCTTTCAAATAGGCTTCCGAAAATGTTTTGCAACCAGCATGAATGCTGAGCTTATGCGGCCATAATAGACCAAAAGATGCCATCACAGACAAACGAAAAGCAAGGGGCCGTTTGTCATTATTAAAACTATCAAGTTCCCCACACCAAAATCCTGACAATTACATTCTTGAAATCATTTAATTTCACATTAGCAGCATGGAAAGATTAAAAATGAAACCAAACACATCTCGAAAGATGAAGTAAAACAAACTCCTTTTCGCTGCTTAAATAATCGGAGGCGAGTTATGAAAATAAAATAATCTTAGGCCACATTATAATAGACCCATTAAAATATAAATTGAACAAATTAGCAAATCAAGAAAACGTCTTGGTAAAAGAAGAATAGCGTCCTTTTGGAATCGAAAGTTATTTCAATGCAACCGGCCAGACGACACTTGGCCTCTTAAAATTCGCAAACTTATTTCCCCTTTTCATGAAATTGTCATAAATGTTTTGTCTGACGGTTCTAGAGTTCCAATTAATATCATCTAACAGTTTTTACCTTGTTCTCGGACCAAGATTTAGGTAGTGGTCCGAGGCTACCACAAACCGCGTCCTTTCACCACAAGCTCACATTATGTTCTCTTTTCTTCTCACTTAGCTTGGCTTCATTTCGACCATGGGACGCCATTTTTGCGCATGTGCAGAAGTTCATTTTAAAACCGATGACAAATGAAAAACGCCTGGCACTAGTTTTAATGCCAACTTTATAATTAATTTTCCTTCACCTCTTAAATGATCAACGTCCCTTTTTAACCAAATTTAATTTGGCAATAGAATTTTCATCGATGTGTCCGTCAATGATTGGCTATCAGACTTTAGATTATTTGAACAAATACCGCCAAATCCAGTACAGTCCCAGCATACATATTATTCACTAGACAGTCAACAATGGCTATATTCAATCAATGTAGGCCGGAGTAATTAGTTAATATATTCTCCATTAAAAGACAATGGTTATTTAAATTGTTTATGTCTTCTTCTTGTATCCTGAAATGATTCACAATAAATGCCAGGAGCGTCGGCAGAAGAATGGGGGGGGTCACATGGGGGCGGCGACCGGGGGCGGGGCACATGGGGGCGGCGGCGGCGGCGAAGTATTGTGAGTCGAAACCAATCGGCTCAATGTGAATGTAAAGAAATCTGTTTGGTTAGCATAATGTCAACTCTGTAAACATCTGACACTTTTACACATACACACTGACACTTTTTAGTCCGAATCTGTTTCTATAACTTTGAAAGAATAATAAAATTTCCGCCTTTCAATACTGTTTATTGCTAATTACTTACAGGGACATGTTTCGGGGCTAATACTCCCCCTTCATCAGCCTGTCCAACAAAACTTCACAAAGGAAAAACTTTCCTTGTATAAGCACATACAAATCACATGAAGAATAATGAATAATGAAATAATAATTATTTACAATTCCCGCTCGACGCTCCAAAGAAGATACTCTTATTGGATCACTAAGGCCTAGGTGCACCAGAACTTCTGAATTGGGCCGGTGCTGCGGTCCGCTGCCCCCACTGCGTCATTGTGGGACCACTCTAGTCCCCCTGTTGCTCCTGGCAAACGTCAAGGCGGAGAAAACTTGTGGCCTCGTCACGCGCCGCCAAAACTGCAGTGCGCTCGGGCGTGAACAAAAACAAACCGAATGCGCCTTGCGAAGACTCTTACAGCTGAGTGTAAGTGACGTGCTTTCCGCGAAATATTGAAAACTGCGAATTATCTACAGTAATGTTTTTAAGCCTAGCAAAGAGAAAACTATTGGTTAAAAATATTGAAATGTATTTTATAAACACGCAAAAAAAAAAATTATAACATAGTATTGTAAGACACACTATGTGGATTTTACCAATATTAAAAACTAAGAAAAATGACTCATCACTTTTTGTTTCTTAGATGGTTTATTTTTTCTAATTTTAGATTGTACAATTCTGAAGAAAACAATATATGAGAACGAAAATTCATCTTGATTTTCTATATAAGAGATAAGTGTGACTATAGACACACTAGCTTGACTGTGGGAACTTTAGGGATTTCCTTTGCATCACTCCTGCATTCTATATGTACTGGATCCCAGTTTACCTCACCGACAGTCAAATTCCATACAATATCCTCATGTCTGAAACCATGATTGTCTTTATCGAAGTCTAACTACTGGATGTCACTTTCTTCTGCATCTTGCCATTCATCCAGGTTTTGCCCTAATGTGATCGTAGTGAGACCACCTTGCCCGTTTAAAATATCGTGGTCACAGAAGCTGACAAACTCTTGTTTTTGTGTGAGTGTAGTAGCGGTAATTTTCTCCCATGACATGACTGCATGGAGAGCATCCAACAAACACGGAAAGTTTGGAAACTTAACGGTAGATAGCGGGCCTCACTTTCTGCATACAGCGATCTCTAACAATCTGGGAAGTCATCCTAGTTAGTCAACAGTACTTAGTTATTGAGGTTTTAAGGACCGGAACAGCAAGGTCATCTGCCCCTTCACCCTAGTCCCTACGCGACGCATGGCGTCATATAGTCCGCCTTTCAGACATGAATATCTAGATGGCAAGTATCCAGATCAAAATGTGCCACTGTTTCCTGAACCAGTATTAACCAGGTGGTCTTCTTGGTTTCATTCTGTAGTGTGCAATTTATGAGTGAAGTAGTAGGGACTGATAACTCTGGTGTTGATTTTCTCAACAATGTTTCACCCGACGAAATACTTGAGATTCAAAGAATTTGGCACAGACATCACTGAACTCATCCCCTTATTAGAAGGCCACATCCAACTGTTCACCTTCTTGATGGACATCTACGGAGAATTCAGCTGTTTCTGGAAAGTACGGTACCAACATTAAGGAGCAGTTGGAGGGTTGTGGAAATGTGTTAAAAAGAGGGAAAATACATTCAGTTTTAGTAAATGCTGGGTCCCATGCTCTTGGAATATTAATCAGCTTGAGATCCGTTGACCCTGGGAACAGGATTTACAAATGTGTGCGTTTGATCCAGCAGAAATAGTGCCAATGAACATCAATGAGGACACTGCAAAGAAAATTAAGAAGTTGCCGTTCTGTGGAACAGTGGAAGAAAGTGAGGTGTTAAGAGGATACAAAGAACTGCAAACTTTAATCAAGAAGCAGATGCATGACAGGACCAAGACAGACACTGTTGGAGTTTTGCAAGGAATGACATTTGTATTTCCAAAGTTCTCATAATCTTTGTTGAAAACCATTTGGATCCCTTGTTCAAACGCTGTGAACTTTTGTTTTTCAGTTTACACTAGCACGTTAAGTGATATGCGTCACCGTTTGTCACAAGAGAATTTGGATCTCTTCACTGAAGTATACTTTGAAGGATGACTGAAATGTGTTATGTTATGCATGTTATCCATGATATTTAAAAAATTCCGCCTAAAATTTATGATGTTGAAAGTACCGAAAAGTGCACTTGAAACCACCGAATTTGCCACTTTAAAAAACCACTTTCTTCACTCTGAAATCACTGAAAAATTCCAATCTCTAATTATTACAGATGTAATCATATTAGAATAATGTGCTATGAAAAGAAATCCTTAGTTTTAATGTGTCCTAGAATCTGTACAAAGTGACATACACTATTCTAGTTTGTAGTGTGTGATTCATCAACTCTCCAAGTTTTGATTTTATCAGCAGGTTTTATTTCATGTAACAGTCGCAATTTGTAGGGGCGCAACTTAAGTCTTTTACGTACAACATCATACACAGTGCCTTTAGGCACTCCTAATTGTAGACTACGTCTGACCAATGACTTCTTCGGGCTCCGAACACACGAAACACGGATCTGTTCAACAACATATTCAGAAGTTCTCGGTCTACCTGGTGATTTTGCTTTTAAAACACTACCAGTTTCCTTGAAAGACTTTAGCCAATGACGGATAGATTTTGCTGTAGGTGATTCACCACCATACTGACGTGTAAAATTACGTTACACTGTTATAACTGACTCAGTTTTCACAAGCCAAATAACACACTGCGCTTTCTGTTGCGGAGTACACATTGCTACTGAGTTGCTCTGCACTGCACGCACGCCTGGACTGAACTGGGGGAGCAGAGGAAACAAACAGCACTGGGGCCATCTCAAGGTCAAGCAGACCTGCCAACTGCAGGGGAGCCAAACTTGGAGAGTTGATGAATCACACACCATAAACTAGAATAGTGTATGTCACTTTGTACAGATTCGAGGACACATTAAAACTAGGGAGTTCTTTTCCAAACACCTGTATTATTTATCAAAACAGAGAAATGATTTATGTTGTAGCAGTCTGATAATTCATTTTCATACTGGTGTAGACTGTCTTAAAGTAAATGCATTCTTCGATATAGCTTACAAGATGGTGATGTTAAACGTAAGTCACGAACGGTTATCTCTTGAAAATTGTTCCCATTCGAGTGATGTAAGTGTTCAATGTGATAACAATTCTTTATCTATTGAAGAGGTGTGTCTTAATTGTGAAGACAAAGCATGTAGTGGCGAAAAAATTGTGAGATGTGAAGGAAATCAACTGGGAAAAAAGTACGAGTTGCCGCGAGCGGCGAGTGAATCTGAACTCCTCAAATTAGAATTGGCCACCAAAGAGGAAATAATCAAAATGCTTGTGGTTGATTTAAAAAATGCACAATCTCAAATAAGTCTCCTTAAAGAAAGACTACAAGCAGAAGAAGATAGGCCTACTCAGGCAGACTATTTAGAGGTTAGGTCTAAAACGAATGCACGCTTTCCAAGACCTTGGTGAAATCTGGGAATATTCCTAACAACTTTATCTCCCAGAATCCATTTGAAATCCTCAGCCGTTCCGATTCCCAAGTAGAAGATAGTCAAGATACCGGTATTGAAAACAGGACATCCAGATACGACAAACCTATCCATAACCCTACTAAGAAAAGGAGACGTCCCCGTATACTTGTCATGGGTGACTCAATTCTGCGAAATGTAGGCCCAGTAGTTGATGATGCCGCAGTCTATTGCTATCCAGGAATAAGAACTGAGCAATTAACTAGAAAGGTATGTGCAAACAAGGTTCGTGAAGACCCTGAGGTGGTAATGATTCATGTAAGGACCAATTGCTTGAACAGTTCTCCAACACCAACTCACATTATGAATAACATGGACAAGCTCGTGGACGAAATGTTAGGCCCCTTAAAACAACAATTATCATCATCATCATCATCATCGTGGACGAAGTGTAAAGTGCCTTTCCAAGTTCAAAAGTGTGTATTAGTGGTGTATTGCAAAGACGTGACATAGACCCACGATACATTAATGCCGTGAATTCAACACTGGATTGGTTGTGTGGTGAAAAAAACATTATTTTTTTAGAAGGGAACTCATGGTTACAAGACAGGGACCTTGCTTATGATGGCCTCCACCTCAATAGAAGAGGAACAATGAAATTTGGAAAACTTTTAAACAGAGTTGTCAAGTTTTTACTCTCGGAAAACTAATTGCTAGAACGAGTGATGATATTTTATTGTTTAGAGAGAAGAAAGCGCTGACTACAAGTGGACACCTAGGTGAAGTACAGTGCAGTGAACATAAGTACAACTGTTTGGATGATTTCATTCAACAGGACTCTAATATAAGTGCATGCATAAACTCATTAGAATTAGGTGGAGAGGTTAGGTGTTTGTACATTAATAGCAGAAGTATTCGGAATAAGCTTGATGACATTGAAATTCTCGTGCAGATGATAGGTCAGATAGATGTATCGGTAGTTACAGAAACCTGGGTGAAAAGGAATGAGGCAGATTTTTATAACTTCAACAATTTCACAAGCGTGTTTGCTCATAGAGATGACAAAGTTGGTGGGGGTCTGGGTATTTATGTATCACACAAATGGAAAGTGAATGTTAAAAGAAAGTGTGAAATGAATCATTGTTTGATGTGGATTGAGGTATTCAGAGATGATGTTAAAAGTAATAGGCCAACATATAAAAGCATTGATATTATTGCAGCATATAACCCCAATAGAAGCAATGCCATACCCTTCTTAAATTCATTTGGAAGTTTTCTTAGCCAGATAAACAATAAATTATGCATCTTCCTCGGAGATACCAACATTGATATCCTAGCTGATGATCAATTAAGAAGGAAATATCTAAATTTAATAGCATGCTATTGTTTTAAACAGTGCAACACTAAATATGCTACACGACTTTGTGACACAGCAGCTACCTTAATAGATCACGTGTCACTAAACAATTCAGAATTAAGTTATAAAATATCAAATGTCAGCAATGATATTAGTGATCACAGTATATTAATTCTTGATATTTCCAAGACCAATTATAGCACATACACTCTGTCACATAAGTCGACAAAATCAACAACACACGAGGACTCTTGGGATAGGCAACACACTCCTGAAACTAATATATCTATAAACGCAGATTCCCATAATGATGCAGATAGTACTGTTGGAGGCTGGATTTAGACAGCTCCTTAACCCGGGCCATGAGGCAATTATAATTGGCTACATGGATAATTCTTGCCAGGCGCGTCCACGTCGCGGGGGTGGGCAACGGTACTGTAATATACCATGGAACTACAGTACTGGCTAAGTTCTGGCGAGGACCCAGTCCCATGGGGTATAACATAGGCCCCGTGCACAGGGTTACGTGCAAAGACCTCAACGGAATCTGCAGCGGAGAAGATGGACTTCGGAACGGTGGAGATTGCGGAAGAGGCAACCCAGTACTCAGGGAAAGTATAAGTACAGCATCAATCGGCAGCATCTGTTTCCCAGGTTAGGGGCGGCTGCAAGGGAGTCTGTTTCCCAAGTTAGGGGCGGCCTGTATAATAGCTGGCAGTAGCTTCATAAAATGCCTTTGGGAGTGGCGACCCCATTGTAATAATAGCCTAAAATGGAAATGGCACTTCAAATGATTCGGAGAAGGTTAGGGCGTACCCTGCAGGCGACGCGCAGTTCTTTTGGTACTGGGGGAACTGTGAGAAATGGGCGACCAGTAACCGAAATGTAAGTGGGAATCATGAATGCCATGACCCTGACAGGCAAGGTGGAGGAGGTGGTAGACTTCATGGAGAGGGAGAATGTTGGATTGATGGGGCTGAGTGAAGTGAAATGGAAAGGTAAAGGAAGGAAGAAATTGAGGAAAGGATATACATTATACTGGAGTGGAGGCCAAGAGGCAAAAAATGGCATGGGACTGATAACCTCGAAACAACTGGAGGAGTATGTTGAAGTGGTCGAGTGTGTGAGTGATAGAATAATGAAAATTAGAATGTCTCCCACAAGTCCAACCCCTCCTCCACGTGGTGGGAGACGGGCAACGGCATGGAGTAAGGGATTGCCTGTAGGAGTGAAGTACAGTGGGGACTTTGTGTGCCCCGGGACCGCTACGGTAGCTGTGAAGGCTCTATGGGAACCCTGAAAAGTGACGGCTGACGGGGCTCTGGTGAAGCTACGATAGGCCTAGCAAGCCAGTAGTGGATATCATATTTGCTTTCAAACCAGGAACAGGCCTCGGAAAGGACGGATGCAAACGACGACGACCCGGATATGCTAATGGACTACGAGTTGGGACATTAAACATACAGACACTGACAGGAAAGGTGGAGGAGATTGTAGATGTGATGGAGAGAAGAAAACTGGATGTACTGGGCTTGGCAGAAACAAGATGGAAAGGAGAAGGTCGCAGAGAACTGAGGAAAGGGTACCGGTTGTACTGGAGTGGGAACAGTGAAGGAAGGAGCAGCGGAGTAGGAGTAGTTGTGAGAGATGGAATGAAGGAAGAGGTAAAGGGAATAAGTGACAGGATCATGAAGATCAGAGTAACTGTAAAGGGAAGAAGCCTGGAGATAGCCCAGGTATATGCCCCTCAAGTTGGATGTACAGCTCAAGAGAAGGAAGACTTTGAGGAGGAGCTACAACAGCAGTTGAATGGTCAGAGCATCATTGTCGTGGGAGATTTGAATGCACATGTAGGAAGTGAAAGGCAAGGATATGAAAATGTATTGGGAGCAGAAGGATGGGGTAGCAGGAATGAAGAAGGGAGAAAGTTGCTGGATTTTTGCAAGAGAAACGGTTTAGTGGTAGGCAACTCCTGGTTCCGGAAGAAAGAAAGCCACAAGGTAACGTGGTACAGCAGTGATTTAACAAAGAAATCTTTGGTAGATTACATGCTGTACGACTGGGAAATGAAGAGAAGTGTCAGAGATATAAAGGTAATACCATCAGAGGCTTTAGATAGCGACCACAGAATACTTGTAATGAACCTGGGAGTTGTTAAGGATAGCAAGAGGACAGAGTACCAGGAAAGGAGAATCAAAGTATGGAAACTCAAGGAAAATGAAGTCAAGGAAGAATTCCAGAAGATAATAAGGGAAAAGATGCCAACAGACAATCCTAAAACAGGGGAAGAGGAATGGAAGCAACTCAAAAACACAATGGTGGAAGCTGCAGTGGCAGTATGTGGAAGAACAAGCAACAGAAAGCGGTGTAAAGAGACACCATGGTGGAATGAGAGAGTAAAAGAAGCTGTGGGAAGGAAGAACAAGGCTTTCAGAGTGTGGTTCCAGGAAAGAACTGATCTGGCAAGGGAAGATTATAAGATAAAGAAGAAAGAAGCAAAGAAGATTGTCGCAGAGGAGAGGAAGAAGTGGATGGTTAAGTGGACAGAGATGATGGAGGAAGACAGCAGAGGAAATAAGAAAGTACTTTATGGGATGGTCAAAAGTAAGAGAAGAGGTCTGCGAGAGGATGTGGTAATGATGGACAAAAACGGAACTGAGGTACACAACAAAGAGACACTCAAGACAGTGTGGAAAGAGTACTTTGAGGATTTGCTGAATCCAAATTGTCATAGGGAGGAAGACAATGCATTGGAAGATGGAGAAGACAACACAGGAATGGAAAAGGACCTGACTTGGAGAGAACTGGAAATGGCTATAGACAAGATGAAAGGAGGAAGGGCACCAGGTGTGGATGAAGTGAGTGTTGAAATGGTGAAGGCAGCAGGGGAGGTTGGGAAACAGTGGCTGTACCGTGTGATGAGGGTGATATGGAAGGAGAAAAAGACCCCAGAAGATTGGAAGAAAGGATTAATTGTCCCAATATTTAAGAAAGGAAGCAGAAAGGAGTGCAGAAATTACAGGGAAGTCACACTCATACCTCACTGTGCCAAGATATATGAAAAGATATTGGAAAGTAGAATACGAGCCAAAGTGGAGAGAAAATTGAGAGAGGAACAGTATGGATTCAGACCTGGGAGATCAACAGTGGATCTCATTTTTTCAGTGAGACAGCTCCAGGAACACCACTACGAATTTGGAGAGGATCTGTTGATGGCCTTCCTGGACATCGAAAAGGCCTATGATAGTGTGTGTAGGGATAAGGTTTGGAAAGCAATGGAAAACATGGGAGTGGAAAAAGAGACTGTAGGCAGAGTGAAGGAGATGTATTGTGGAAGTGTGAGTTGTGTGAAAGTTGGAGGGGAAAGAACAGACTGGTTCAGACAAATGAGTGGCCTGAAACAGGGTAGTGCGCTGTCACCCCTTCTCTTTATTGTGGTTATGGACAAGGTAATGACACGGATAGCAGGAAAGATAGGAGAAGATAAGATGAAGGCAATGGTGTTTGCAGATGATCTCATGGTCTGGGGAAACAAGGAGGAGGAAATCCAGGAGCAACTGAAGGCTTGGGAAGAAACAGTGGGAGAGTACGGATGGAAGTTCAACATCAGTAAATGTGAGATCCTGTTAACGACCAGGAAAAAGGACAGACCAATGAGTGGGATAACACTTGGAGGTGGACAGCTGAAGAAGGTGGAAAGTCTCAAGTACTTGGGAAGTATAGTGGAGGAAAATGGGAGAAATGACAAAGAGATTACGGAACGTGGCAGACAGGCAGAAGCATTTCTGAGAAGCATTAGGAGCTTAGTGTGGAATAAAGATGTCCCACAAAAAAGCAAGGAAGTGTTATACAGAAGCTACTATATCCCGATACTGACCTATGCTTCAGAAACGTGGACAATGAAGAAAAGAGACATAAGCAGAATACAGGCAGGTGAAATGAAGTTCCTGCAAAGTAGGATCGGAGTAACAAGAAGAGACAGGGTGAGGAATGAAAAGGTCAGGGAAATGGTGAAAGAGGAGCCCTTGCAAGGTAGGATTGAGACATCAAGACTGAGGTGGTATGGACACTTAAAGAGAATGGATGAGAAGAAGATTCCCAAGTGGATACATGAGATGCAGATGCAGAAGAAACGACCAAGGGGAAGACCAAGAGATAGATGGCTGAAAGGAGTGGAGGAATGTGTCAAGAAGAGAGGCGAGGACTGGACCAGAGTGACAGCGGAGAGGTGGTGGGAAGAAAGAACTAAGTGGCGAGGCTTATGTTCCAAACAGACCCAGCCTGGGGCTGGAAACTGTACAAGATGATGATGATGATCCTCATAGTGCCTAAATCAAATGTATAGGAACAAAGCTTAGTCTACATTCTTAATTAGGATTATAAATAGTTAATGAATTTAGAAATTTTGTGTGTGTTTGAGTCTTCAGTCATTCGACTGGTTTGATGCAGTTCTCTATGCTTCCCTGTTCTGAACTAATCGTTTCATCACTACATAGCTACCACACCCTACATCCGAATCAATCTGTTTAACATATTCTAACCTTGGTCTACCCCTACAGTTCTTATCCTCGACCCTTCCTTCTATAACTAAGTTTGCTATTCCTGGGTGTCTTAGTATGTGTCCTACCAACCTATCTCTTCTCTTCATTAGCAGTCGCCAGAAACATCTCTCCTCTCCCACTCGTATTAATACCTCTTCATTCGTAACCCTATCTACCCATCTGATTTTCATAATTCTCCTGTAACACCACATTTTAAACGCTTCAATTCTCCTCTTTCCTGCTGCTCCAACAGTCCAAGTTTCACTTCCATAGAGTGCCATGCCTGTACAATAAATTATTAAAGACCAAATTGTCTCTCTCAAAACACTTAAAAACTGATGTTCCATACTTTACCTGAATGACACTTGACATGTTGACACAAAGGATCTGAATCAGGAAATTGATCTCCAGAATAAGTATACAAGTGTTCCTCAGGAGGATGAAGTGAGTTGTTTGTTCTAGAAACCCACAATAGGCAAATTATAATAAAATCAAGCAATGTGTAACATTGGAGAGTGTGCGTCCCTTACTGCAAAGGACTACGCAGTGATCATCGCTGGAGCAAACGACGTCTATAGAAATGAGAGTAAAAAGGTAATCAAAGATTTAAAGGGTACATTGCCATCCATGCAAAAAACAAATGTCATTATTGTAAATATTCCGCAGAGATACGATTTAATTCCCAAGTCATGTGTAAATGTAGAAATAGAGGCTACAAATGGAAAAATTCATAAAATTTGTAAGAGTTTTCCAAATGTCCAAATTGTAGATGTAAGTAAATTAGACAGGAAGTTCCACACTCGGCATGGCCTACACTTAAATAGATTAGGAAAAGAGTATCTTAGTGATGAAATCTGCAAAATTGTAAATTCAAATGGTAAGAATAATTCAACAGTAATATCATTAGAGTGGAAGCAGGGAAACTGGTAGAAGAAGCCAAACGTGAGGTTTGGCATTCACATCTTTTGAAGTCAAATTTAAAGGAGTGCAACAATGGTATTTCGGATTTGTCTAGCAACAATAATAATAACAATTATGATAATAATAATGTAAATAAATCACCAACACAAGCTTGCAAAAGTAACAAATTTAAAATTTACCACCAGAATGTCCAGTCTCTTTATAATAAAATTGATTACATAAATCTAATGCTTAAAAATGAACTTAAAGACATCTCAGCACTATGTATTTCAGAACATTGGCTGAAAGAGGAACAACTCGAATTAATTCAATTCCCAGGGTTTATACAAGCTAGTAAATACTCTAGATCTAATATTAGCCATGGTGGTACTTGCATCTTCTTAAGAAATAATTTAGATCATGAACAGATAACAGCTTATGATTATCTAATTATGGAACAGGATTTTGAATTCTCTGCCGTAAAAATTCAGCAGTTTAAGTTAATAATTGTATGCGTATACCGTTCTCCGTCAGGAAAGTTTCCTCTATTTATAGATAAACTAGAATTGTTACTCAATAACATGAGCAAAGTAAATTTCGATATAATAATTTGTGGGGATGTAAATGTGGATTTCTTAAAACTTGATAGAAATTGTGAATTATTAAACCAGTTACTAATTTCCTATGGACTGAAACCTACAGTAAATACACCAACAAGAATAACAAAATTTAGTAAAACCACTCCTGATCAAATTTTTATAAATACAGATAAATATCACCATTCAATAGAAGTCTATTGTCCGGGTTTTAGTGACCACCATGGACAAATACTGAGTTTTGAAGTATCCGAAGTAATCAATAATAATGATAATGGAGTAAAATCAAAGTGCAGGTCATTCACTGAATCAAATGTTACATATTTCAATGACTTATTAAATAAGGAAACATGGTCAGAAATTTATGAACTAGAAAATGTAAATGATAAATTTAATGCATTTAACAGTACCCTAAAACACTATTTTGAAATAGCATTCCCCTTTAAACGAAGAACTGTTCAAAATAACAAAACTAGCAATTGGATAACAACAGGGATTATAAATTCATGTCAAAGAAAGAAATTTCTACACAAATTATATAAACAATACCACACAACACCTGAATTCAATTTATACTACAAAAAATACACTAGCATATTAAATAAGGTAATAAGACTAGCAAAGAAAATGCATAATGATAATTTTATTTCCCAATCATCTAATAAAAACAGGGCTATGTGGTCTGTAATAAAGAAAGAAACTGGAAAATCTGCTAAAATACAAAGGAACATTACACTGACCAGAAATAATAAAGTGATTAATAATCCAGAGGAAATAGCAAACACTTTTAATGACTATTTTCTGGAAATTCCGCAAAAATTATTAAATAAATCACAGGTAAATACACTAAATTCTAATAATAAAATAAATATATGCAGTGATTCTTTATTTATAAATCATGTCACAAGTGAAGAGGTAAGAATAGTTATAAAAGAGCTAAAAAATAAATTCTGTGCTGGCATTGATGGCATCCCTGATGCAATTTTAAAGAAATGTGCAGAAAATATAATAAATCCACTTACGCACTTAATAAACAGTTCAATTCTCTCAGGAACTTACCCGGATATTTTGAAGTTATCAAAAGTAATTCCAGTGCACAAAAATGGTTCAAAAGATGAATTAGATAACTATCGTCCTATTACCTTACCAACTGGTATTGCAAAAATTGTGGAAAAAATTATGTATAAGAGACTGATAAGTTTCATAGAAAAAAATAAAATATTATCAAACTCACAACATGGATTTAGAACGGAAAAATCTACACAGACAGCAATTTACGAATGTAGTAATAGTATACTGAAATTAATTGACAATAAGGAACATGTAACTGGCCTATTCTTGGATTTATCGAAAGCATTTGATGTAGTTGACCATAAAATCCTCCTTACCAAACTAAATCAATATGGTGTTAGAGGTCTAGCTAATAAATGGATAGAGTCTTACTTAACAAGGCGTAAACAAATAGTAAGCTTGAGACACAAGGATGATGGAACCAAATTACTTAATGAAACATTGTCCAATGAGGGAATTATTGAATTTGGAGTACCCCAGGGATCGGTTTTGGGCCCACTACTCTTTCTTCTATATATCAATGATATAACACAGAACGTTCATTCACATAAGGAAATTTTGTTTGCGGACGATACAACACTCGTAATAAAAGGTGAAACTAAACAGGTCATACAGCAGTCTGCTGACTCCGTTACAGGAGAGTTAACCAAATGGTCACAAGATAATCGCCTCATAATAAACTATAAAAAGACAGTATGTCTAAATTTCCACACTATACAGAATAGGAATCCTGCGATGCCCAATATAACATTAAATGGTCATCAAATAGAAAATAAATCAGAAACAAAGTTTTTAGGACTATGGATACAACAAGACTTGAAATGGAATAAACATATACAATATCTGAATACTAAACTGAACTCGATGTGCTTTGCGTTACGTATTTTGAAAACCTGCACTAGCATGCACACATTAAGAAATACTTATTTTGCTTATTTCCATTCATACTTAAGATATGGGATCATATTTTGGGGTATGTCGCCAGATGTACTAAGCACGTTTAGGATACAAAAGAGAGCGATTAGAATTATGGCAAATGTACACTCTAGAGAATCATGTAGACCTCTGTTTAAAGATTTAAACATTCTCCCACTGCCCTGCATATATATCTTTGAAAGTATTATGTTTTTTAAAAAGAATTTAATGAATAAAGATGTTTTTCTTAAAACAAACAATGATGTTCATAGGCATAACACAAGACAAAATCAAAACATTCATATTTCACACACACACACAAGCATATATCAAAAAGGAACTTTTCACACTGGAGTTAAATTATACAATAAACTACCCCAGTATATAAAACTGGCCCCAAAAATAAAAACCTTTGATAGAATGTTGAAAGCTTATCTGCAGTGCCATTGTTTTTACTCAGTAGTTGAATATTTTAGCGTATAGGAGTGATGGAATCTATAACTATATTTTACTTTTTTAATTTAATTTTAATACCTAGCTGTATGTTGTTGTATTTATAGAATTAAGTTTTCATATTATGATAATAGAGTGAGGTGTAAATAGTTGTGCAATAAGATTGTATCTATTAAGATTTGCTATTATAATAAGTTATAAATAGTTTTAATCTTAGTAATATATACCTGTTAGTTCTTTTATTTTATGCATGTAAATTCTGACGTGTCCTATATCAAAAATGTATTGAATGCATGTATTTGATCAAATGGAATTAATAAAAATCTATCTATCTATCTATCTAACCAATGACAACCAATATTCACTACCTTTTATTCTTAACATTAATTATAAAAGAAATGCAGTATAATAACAGGAAAATGCCAAGGTTAAATAGACTCAATTAGACAGAGAAGAATAGGCTACTACCATGAGACAATGTCATGACATCAACCATGTTTAAGTGCAGAATAGTTCCATCCTACATAGATAATTGAAGCCTTGAAATACCAAAGGGGCTAAGTGCCATTTTTGCCGAAAATGATTTTTTTCACATAGATAAATGCCAAGTACTAGCACACATTGCATATAAATCGGGTAAAGTGGCATGAGCCTTGTAAACAGTTCAAAGCAGCATGGGTAGATAGCGTAGGTGTATAGTCCATAGGTCTTTGTAGTTTCGAAGGGATTATGTGCCACTGTCTTCCTTGTAATGTTTAATGTGCAGGTATTCATTAGTGAAGATTTACAACGTTTACATGATAGTGTATGTACGGAGAAGGTTTGGGAAGCAATGGAAAACATGGGAGTGGAAAAAGGGACTGTAGATAGAGTGAAGGAGATGTATTGTGAAAGTGTGAGTTGTGTGAAAGTTGGAGGGGAAAGAACAGACTGGTTCAGACAAATGAGTGGCCTGAAACAGGGTAGTGCACTGTCACCCCTTCTCTTTATTGTGGTTATGGACGAGGTAATGACACGGGTAGCAGGAAAGATAGGAGAAGATAAGATGAAAGCAATGGTGTTTGCAGATGATCTCATGGTCTGGGGAAACAAGGAGAAGGAAATTCAGGAGCAACTGAAGGCTTGGGAAGAAACAGTGGGAGAGTAAGGATGGAAGTTCAATATCAGTAAATGTGAGATAACGACCAGGAAAAAGAACAGACCAATGAGTGGGATAACACTTGGAGGTGGACAGCTGAAGAAGGTGGAAAGTCTCAAGTACTTGGGAAGTATAGTGGAGGAAAATGGGAGAAATGACAAAGAAATTACGGAACATGGCAGACAGGCAGAAGCATTTCTGAGAAGTATTAGGACCTTAGTGTGGAATAAAGATGTCCCATAAAAATCAAGGAAGTGTTATACAGAAGCTACTATATCCCGATACTGACCTATGCTTCAGAAACGTGGATAATGAAGAAAAGAGACATAAGCAGAATACAGGCAAGTGAAATGAAGTTCCTGCGAAGTAGGATTGGAGTAACAAGAAGAGACAGGGTGAGGAATGAAAAGGTCAGGGAAATAGTGAAAGAGGAGCTCTTGCAGGGTAGGATTGAGCCATCAAGACTGAGGTGGTATGGACACTTAAAGAGAATGGAAGAGAAGAAGATTCCCAAGAGGATACATCAGATGCAGAAGAAACGACCAAGGGGAAGACCAAGAGATAGATGGCTGAAAGGAGTGGAGGAATATGTCAAGAAGAGAGGCGAGGACTGGACCAGCGTGGCAGCGGAGAGGTGGTGGGAAAAAAGGACTAAGTGGCGAGGCTTATGTTCCAAACAGACCCAGGCTGGAAACTGTAGATGATGATGATGATGATGATGATGACATGGTACGGTAGTTTATTTATATATCAGAAGCTACAAGGCTCACGGGATCTTCTAAAAGAGCTCGAGGTTCTGGCTCATTTTCTTCAGAACAAATGAAACTGAAAATGGCACGGAAGCCAAATTTAACAGGGAAGAAGCTGCTTGATTCTGGGGAGCCAAGACAACCATCTGCAGAGGTTAGTTTTTCATGAAATAAATACGTGCAGCTGTATGTATTTCTCAATAACAACAATAATGATGATACTGATTACAATTATTATTATAATAAACATAACAATAACCATAAAAATAATAATACTAATATAACTTCCAGAATATTGTAACACCTCCATCCACAAAATGGCACCCTTAAAAAAATAGAAAAATATCCACATTAACCATCAACCAAGAACCAGCAGCATATGAGCTGCCAGCGAAGAAAGCATTACACAACAAACCAGAACACAGGGTGCAAGTAGCAATAAGCAAACATGCCAAACACATCTCAGAATAAAAGTATCAATACCCCCTCCATAATCTTAAATGGCCTTAAAATTGGTAATGCCTCTTGTACTAAATTCTTAGGCCTTTGGTTGCAGGATGACCTAAAATGGAACTCTCATACCACTAATCTTGCCAAGAAACTAAGCTCAAGTTGTTATGCATTAAGAGTATTAAGACAATCGACTAGCTGGAGAACTGTTCTTAGTACTTATTTTGCTTATTGCTATTCACTTATGAAATATGGAATCATATTTTGGGGAAAAAGTAAGAGAAGAGGTCTGCGAGAGGATGTGGTAATGATGGACAAAAACGGAAATGAGGTACACAACAAAGAGACACTCAAGACAGTGTGGAAAGAGTACTTTGAGGATTTGCTGAATCCAAATGGTCATAGGGAGGAAGACAATGTATTGGAAGACGGAGAAGACAACACAGGAATGGAAAAGGACCTGACTTGGAGAGAACTGGAAATGGCTATAGACAAGATGAAAGGAGGAAGGGCAGCAGGTGTGGATGAAGTGAGTGTTGAAATGGTGAAGGCAGCAGGGGAGGTTGGGAAACAGTGGCTGTACCGTGTGATGAGGGTGATATGGAAGGAGAAAAAGACCCCAGAAGATTGGAAGAAAGGATTAATTGTCCCAATATTTAAGAAAGGAAGCAGAAAGGAGTGCAGAAATTACAGGGGAGTCACACTCATACCTCACTGTGCCAAGATATATGAAAAGATATTAGAAAGTAGAATACGAGCCAAAGTGGAGAGAAAATTGAGAGAGGAGCAGTATGGATTCAGACCTGGGAGATCAACAGTGGATCTCATATTTTCAGTGAGACAGCTCCAGGAACTCCACTACGAATTTGGAGAGGATCTGTTGATGGCCTTCCTGGACATCGAAAAGGCCTATGATAGTGTGTGTAGGGAGAAGGTTTGGAAAGCAATGGAAAACATGGGAGTGGAAAAAGAGACTGTAGGCAGAGTAAAGGAGATGTATTGTGGAAGTGTGAGTTGTGTGAAAGTTGGAGGGGAAAGAACAGACTGGTTCAGACAAATGAGTGGCCTGAAACAGGGTAGTGCGCTGTCACCCCTTCTCTTTATTGTGGTTATGGATGAGGTAATGACATGGGTAGCAGGAAAGATAGGAGAAGATAAGATGAAAGCAATGGTGTTTGCAGATGATCTCATGGTCTGGGGAAACAAGGAGGAGGAAATTCAGGAGCAACTGAAGGCTTGGGAAGAAACAGTGGGAGAGTACGGATGGAAGTTCAACATCAGTAAATGTGAGATCCTGTTAACGACCAGGAAAAAGGACAGACCAATGAGTGGGATAACACTTGGAGGTGGACAGCTGAAGAAGGTGGAAAGTCTCAAGTACTTGGGAAGTATAGTGGAGGAAAATGGGAGAAATGACAAAGAGATTACGGAACGTGGCAGACAGGCAGAAGCATTTTTGAGAAGCATTCGGAGCTTAGTGTGGAATAAAGATGTCCCACAAAAAAGCAAGGAAGTGTTATACAGAAGCTACTATATCCCGATACTGACCTATGCTTCAGAAACGTGGACAATGAAGAAAAGAGACATAAAGCAGAATACAGGCAGGTGAAATGAAGTTCCTGCGAAGTAGGATCGGAGTAACAAGAAGAGACAGGGTGAGGAATGAAAAGGTCAGGGAAATGGTGAAAGAGGAGCCCTTGCAAGGTAGGATTGAGACATCAAGACTGAGGTGGTATGGACACTTAAAGAGAATGGATGAGAAGAAGATTCCCAAGAGGATACATGAGATGCAGATGCAGAAGAAACGACCAAGGGGAAGACCAAGAGATAGATGGCTGAAAGGAGTGGAGGAATGTGTCAAGAAGAGAGGCGAGGACTGGGCCAGAGTGACAGCGGAGAGGTGGTGGGAAGAAAGAACTAAGTGGCGAGGCTTATGTTCCAAACAGACCCAGCCTGGGGCTGGAAACTGTACAAGATGATGATGATGATGATTTTGGGGAAATTCACCTGCTGCTCATCAAATTTTTATTATCCAGAAAAGAATAATTAGAACAATGAAAGGAACTACTAGATTGCATACATGTAAGCCTCTGTTTAAACAACTGAAAATTTTACCTTTGCCAAGTATTTACATCTTTGAAATTCTATTATTTGTCAAGCAAAGCTTAGGAAATGAGGATATCTTTGAGATGAATTCAAATATACATAACTACCAGACCAGACAAAAGAACAATCTTCATGTACATGCTGCAAATACAACACTATGTAAAAATGGTGTATTTCATGCAGCTTTAACGCTATATACATTTGCCAAATAACATTAAAAGCACAGCAAATTACCTAAATTTCAAAATGAAGACTAATCAGTTAAGGAGTTTTTAGAGTATCAATAGTTATGTTTTCATATGACTAAATGTTAATGATGTAAGGTTATCCTTGTGTAGGTCTATAGGCCTATATTATTATTGTGATTGTTAATTAGTATTAGTATAATTTGTAAATTGATGTGTACTATATCATTGTACAATGTACATTATATGATTCAATGGATGAATAAAAATGAAATGAAATGAAATCTAGAACAGAGGATGAGACGACATGAGTAGAAAGACCGAAATAGACAAGTTTGTGAGTACATAGGAGGGCGTACCTCTGTGTTTATGAAGACCAAGTAGAGAGAAGAAGGCCAGACCCCATCATCGGCATGCCAGCAAGGTGAGAGTGAGCAAGCTTATCCCTATTAATTCCTTCCCCGAAAAACCCCTAGAAATCCTTTTAAGCTAAAGTAAATCAATCTTTTATTATTTGCCTCTGGCAGTTCAATCTCCCTTTCCCCGCACATACAGCACTGACACTGGTCCCTTGTCACTACCTTGCTGAATCAGCAGCCTAGTGCCCACTGAGCTGAGACATCAGTCCTTGAATCCAGGCAGACCGCGACTCACAATACAACTCGCTGAGCCACCTATGTGCACCCCTCAAGTTTGCTCTCCTGCTTCTCACCCCCGAATTTCATAAAGTTTTGACAGTGGGCATTGAAGTCGAGGAGAGACCAAAACAATATTAATGTTCGATAATATATTTGTTTTAGGTTATATGTAAATGCGACTTCCAGTGTTGGTTGGTTCCTCAGTTTAGGGGCTGCGACAACGCAACCATGTAGCCCCGTGTACTTTGGGTGTGTGTAGAATGTGTCTGATAACCGGTGTTAATTGTGATGGCTGTATTAGTGTGTGTATCTGTTTTAATTCAAGTAAGGACTGCAGAGATTTAATTTTTTCAAGTAGTTCCTACTTTTGCCACCAAACGCCACCATCAACGACCAACTAGTTCAGAACTTAGTTACCAGATGCCACAGCAGTCGGCACTTGACGACGAACGTAGGAACCTAAGAACGTTAGTCAAATGTTTAACCTATATATATAATTAAGCTTCACACAGGTGTAATTAGTGGAAGGTTCTTTTAACATGCCATAAATCAATGACATGGGACCGCCGGCTTTACTTCCCCTCTGAAGGAAGGAATACTGAGGGATTTTCAACATTCTTAAAAAATCCGACGACTTCCAGTGTAAGGAACTAACAGCAGAGACAAAGAATACACCGCATGATGATGATGAGTTCTTCCAGCAAACCATAACAACCCAGAGAAATTACATCATCGGGTTGATGAATATTGCTAATGGGAAGGGGAGGAAACATGGCATTTATGGCAATGCTGCTGCTAGTCACAGAGAAACAACAATATCCTACGGTGTTACTAATGGTGAAAGTAAGGTGTGTCTTGTAAGCAAAAAATAATATATTTCTGGGCATTTCTAACAGGAAAGAAAGCTATTGAAACCATTGCAAGAAAGAAGAAAATTGGAATGACACACTATGGAGATGAGAGAAAGAGATCTGCTGGTGGTAAGGTTACTTGTGCTAATCGGCAGCGTGTCAGAGACCACATTCGGTCTATTCCAAGAGATATCAGCCATTATACGAGGTCCGACTCAGACAAGAGAATACCTTAGCTCTGACTTAAGCATCAGTCATTTGTATGCAGTTTTCAGAGAAGAACAATAAAGTTCTTTTGAGTCCTTCAGATTTTACTACACTGTATTAAAGATGGATTCCCCGAAATTGGCTCTTAAGAAACTCTTAGAATTGACACATATAAGCTATACAATAGTTCCAATGCCAAATTAGACTTAAAGCCACAACAAGCCCAGAAACCTAGAATTACACCTATGCAAATGTGAATGAGCAAGAGAGGTTATGAGAGAAAGTATAGCTGCTTCACAACAACCAGGCAGTGATGTATGCTGTATCTCCGTTGACTTCCAGATGAGGAAAGTGCTAACCAGGCACATAAAATATTGAACAAATTTAGCAGCCTAAAGATCAAAATATCAATCATTATTATATTTTAAGGAAAGGCTTGTATATGTTGTACTTTATTGTATTAGTGCTGATGAAGGACTAATTGATAAGGTGGAAACATGTACACTAAATAGGTTTGAAAATAATTTAAATTATGTTGACCAGGTAAACATTAAATAATTGTTTAAAAGAAATTGTAAGTCAATAGGACGAGTCTGTCGCTGGAAGAGGAGGGAATGCAATAGCCTTTTGCCCTTTAACCCTGTTGAATATGGGAGTCGCAAAAAAAAAACCTTGACTACCTGGAGTGACAACTGCACAGGTCAAAATAAGAACTGAATTTGTCCTGGTGTATGTTGTGTCTGGCCTGTTTGAATCTGTTGAACACAAATTTTTTACTACTGGTCACAGTTTCCTTTCACGTGACCGTGACTTTGGTATTATAGAGAAGCACAAGAGAGCTATGAAGGCACACACACCTGATGACTTATGTGGAGTCTTTACATCTGCAAATCTGTCCAAGCCCTTTCAAGTAGTAAAAATCGAAGTCCACAATTTCCATAGCATTCAAGAGGCAGCTGAAGAACTGGTAAACTTGAAGCACATTGAGATCACTAAACTTGTGGCAATAAGGGTACAAGCTGAAAACCCCGGAATACTAAATATTGAGAAAACTTTCAGTGAACTGGAGCCAGGGTCACGAGTGAACAATATGAAATGTACAAAGACTGTTGAAGACATCAGGACAACAGAGACCAACGGAAGTGTTCATGGCAGCAACAGGATCACGAAGACAAAAAAAAAAAAGACACACACACATTGACTATGATAGATTATTTGCCATATATAAAAACCATCGAGAGCTTTACCTTAAAATGTGTACCATACTTAACAGAGTGTGCCATTTTCAATGCAAATTTTCATTTTTGTAAAGTAATTTCATCATTTGTGTTATATCTACAAGACTTTACATTACTTTAAATAACATTGATACAAGAGATAGCTTATGGCATTTAGCCCCTTTCACAAAAATAATGTAGTTTTAATGCTGTCATAAAAATAGCTAGTTGTTTGTTTATATGGTTTTCGATGATAATTTCCTGTAGCTACATGTTCAATAGCAGCAGATGGCCCTGCTGTTCCACCCCCTCAAAACGACAATCATCATCTTCTACATGTTCAATATACAGTGTATAGTGTGACCTGTGTAGAACATACATTAATTAAACAGTATTTATTGAATAATACTTAGCCCCTTTGATATTTATTGCAAGGCTTCAATTCCTAAAGGAATAAAAAAAATCATATGGTAAGTTATACAGTATGTCCCATCTTGTGAAAATTAAAACAATCCATAGACCTATTCCTTCAGCAACATCGACAAATAGGATACTTTCTATTACTATCAATATTTGGCTGATGAAGGCTGCAATTGATATCCAAAATATATTCCAATTTTAAAAACCTTTTATAATAATATTTAATATATTTAATATATGACGGAAACTATTTATTATTTTAAGGGTTATGTCATTATAATCTGAAGGTAACTAGCAATCGGGATCCAAGTACAGGAGTATCTACATTTTGGGGATAGTTTCAGAATTTTAATTTCACTTTGGAAGATCAGGAGTATTTTCTTTGCTTTGAAATTATCTTACAAATACACATAATTACAGTATACAAAATTATACTCACTTTGAAAGATTTTCCTCTTCGGCTATCTTATGAGGTTCTTGAACCTCTCTTTGATTTTCCGCTCTAATTTGGTTCTCTCCCAAGTTGGAACTAAATTCTTCAGCTTGTTCACTGGGGTTGCTAGAATCCACAGGTGCTTCCAGAGCAGGATTCATATTTTCAGTCAAGACATTTGAGGATGGCTGAACAGGAATTTGCAAGGATTCCAGTGTAGTTAAAAGTTCTACATTTCTAAGATCATTTACAGGTATTAATGATGAACTGTGCTGCTCACCTGGTCCAAGGGTTGGCAGTACTGTAGGTTGAAGAGTAATTACTGGCATGGTTGCCAGTGCATTTTGATTAGTGTATGTTAAAGGCACAGACTGTATGATGGTTGATGTGGGCTGTATTATACTACCAACAAAATAGTCTGTATTGGCACAAATCATACCAGTTATGCCAACAGTATTTGGCAGCATGCCATTCATAACTGAAGGAACAACACTATTACTACTTATCAGTTGCTTTGATCCAGAATTACATAACACTGTTTCGAAACTAACCACATTGGTCATAGCACTATTTACGGCTGTCATACATTCTCCAACAGCATAAGTTTCATTAACCAAAGCATGTAGTGGTCTATGCTGAATAGCTTCACGTGTTACTCCATTTGTCTCAGGGAGGAAGCCATTAATTTCAGTAACATGTCTCTCGTAAGCCTCTCTATCACTGAAACCCAGCATACAAACATTACAGTGAGTGTTTGTATGCCTCTCAAGACTAACTTCATCACAGAAATATTTGTTGCAGTCTGTACAATGATATTTCCTACTTTTATAAATGTGTGACTCAAATTCACTTTCTCTAAGAAACACTAAATGACACAAGTTACATGAATTTAGAGTAACATCAGAGCTCCTATTGTATGAAATATGACAAGAAGTTCGATGGTCACCAGGCATGTGTAACGTACAAGATTTTTGACAGGAACTGCTTTCTAATGTGTCTTTTGCATCATGTTTACAGGAATTTTTAGCAGGAGATGATTGCAGAAGTAGTGAACTAACAGCAATATCTTTAGTGTTTGAAGCATTAGGAGTTTCCAAGTTGCATTCTCTCTGATACTCCTGAGAGGGGGAAGTTATTATTTTTTCAGAGTTCAATGATTTCTTCTTTTTTAGTAATTCTTCAACTCCCAAGAACTTCTCTTTTTCCTCAGCAACGATTCGATTGATTTTCTGAGCATGAGGATGTGAGTCTGGTAAATTCTCTATGCTGGGGATCACATAAACCTGGGGAATAAAAATTCACAAACAATAAACCATTCATCAACTGTAACATGCAAATATTTTGTCACAATTTAGATAAAACAACTAGTCTCATTAGATTGCTTAAATAGTTTTGGAGATATTGAGAACCAGTGAAATATATCACCTAGATGCCATGTTGGATTGTTTTATAAATATAGGCTATAGAATTATATGACAGCAGATGAATATTATAATGGTGGTTCTTGTACAAGTACAAGATGGCGTCACAGTGAAAGTGCAGTGAAATAGCAGCTAGTGTAAATATTTGATAAAAGTGGTAAAATATTATAACAGAGGCTTAAAATCTATAAAGTTACTTTCCTCAGATCAAGTGTAATACGGAATATTGATAGTATTTAGAAATTCTTGTTGATAATTTAATAAACTTAAACTAAGTTGTGGGAACGTGTATCCAAAGATTCGGTGACTTCTTCAATCACTGTTTGAACCAAGTAGAGCAGTGGTGCTTTTACGAGACTTCACCCGATTGGAAGATATACGTATTTCACATTCTTCTTTATTGGTAGGTTATTAGATTAATTCTATTAGGTAGTAATAATTAAATTAAATTTAGTGTAATTTGGTGTAAACATCTAGGCTCACTTAGATCTCTAGTATGACGACAGTAAACAGTGTTAGTATCTCGTCAGGTTGTGTAACCGTAACGGATTTATGCTCGTCGTGCAAAATAAAAGTAAAAAATGCAAATAAAATCATCACAAGATCTCAGGTAAAATTGAATGAGGAGAAAAGTGAAACCGATTGTCGTAATGTAGGCCTACCGCTACCGTCATGCGAATGTCATAACCTGAGAAACGAACTGTCCTCAAAAGACGAAATTATAAAGCTGCTAAAGGAAGATATTGCTAAGTTAATGGAAGAGTTGAATAAATTAAAAGGAAACAGAGAGGAAAGCAAGGAAACTTGGTCGACAGTGATTGCTGGTAAGGTAAGATTGAATAAGCCTAGGCCTATAAATGGAGTACATGTAACTGAAATTCCCGTCTCAAATTCATTTGGAGTGCTTGTCGAAGAAAATGATGACTTTCCTCAAGAAGAAAAGAAGAAAGTGATAAAGAGAAAATCCAGGAAGATGCGGATATTTGCGGATAGCCACGGGCGAGATGTAGCAGCAAGCGTTTTGGAGAGAAGCCGAGAAATGGAGGTCACTTCGACAGTGAAGCCAGGAGCTCAGATTGCAGAAGTCACGAACGGGATGATAGGAGAGTGTGCGTCCCTTACTGCAAAGGACTACGCAGTGATCATCGCTGGAGCAAACGACGTCTATAGAAATGAGAGTAAAAAGGTAATCAAAGATTTAAAGGGTACATTGCCATCCATGCAAAAAACAAATGTCATTATTGTAAATATTCCGCAGAGATACGATTTAATTCCCAAGTCATGTGTAAATGTAGAAATAGAGGCTACAAATGGAAAAATTCATAAAATTTGTAAGAGTTTTCCAAATGTCCAAATTGTAGATGTAAGTAAATTAGACAGGAAGTTCCACACTCGGCATGGCCTACACTTAAATAGATTAGGAAAAGAGTATCTTAGTGATGAAATCTGCAAAATTGTAAATTCAAATGGTAAGAATAATTCAACAGTAATATCATTAGAGTGGAAGCAGGGAAACTGGTAGAAGAAGCCAAACGTGAGGTTTGGCATTCACATCTTTTGAAGTCAAATTTAACGGAGTGCAACAATGGTATTTCGGATTTGTCTAGCAACAATAATAATAACAATTATGATAATAATAATGTAAATAAATCACCAACACAAGCTTGCAAAAGTAACAAATTTAAAATTTACCACCAGAATGTCCAGTCTCTTTATAATAAAATTGATTACATAAATCTAATGCTTAAAAATGAACTTAAAGACATCTCAGCACTATGTATTTCAGAACATTGGCTGAAAGAGGAACAACTCGAATTAATTCAATTCCCAGGGTTTATACAAGCTAGTAAATACTCTAGATCTAATATTAGCCATGGTGGTACTTGCATCTACTTAAGAAATAATTTAGATCATGAACAGATAACAGCTTATGATTATCTAATTATGGAACAGGATTTTGAATTCTCTGCCGTAAAAATTCAGCAGTTTAAGTTAATAATTGTATGCGTATACCGTTCTCCGTCAGGAAAGTTTCCTCTATTTATAGATAAACTAGAATTGTTACTCAATAACATGAGCAAAGTAAATTTCGATATAATAATTTGTGGGGATGTAAATGTGGATTTCTTAAAACTTGATAGAAATTGTGAATTATTAAACCAGTTACTAATTTCCTATGGACTGAAACCTACAGTAAATACACCAACAAGAATAACAAAATTTAGTAAAACCACTCCTGATCAAATTTTTATAAATACAGATAAATATCACCATTCAATAGAAGTCTATTGTCCGGGTTTTAGTGACCACCATGGACAAATACTGAGTTTTGAAGTATCCGAAGTAATCAATAATAATGATAATGGAGTAAAATCAAAGTGCAGGTCATTCACTGAATCAAATGTTACATATTTCAATGACTTATTAAATAAGGAAACATGGTCAGAAATTTATGAACTAGAAAATGTAAATGATAAATTTAATGCATTTAACAGTACCCTAAAACACTATTTTGAAATAGCATTCCCCTTTAAACGAAGAACTGTTCAAAATAACAAAACTAGCAATTGGATAACAACAGGGATTATAAATTCATGTCAAAGAAAGAAATTTCTACACAAATTATATAAACAATACCACACAACACCTGAATTCAATTTATACTACAAAAAATACACTAGCATATTAAATAAGGTAATAAGACTAGCAAAGAAAATGCATAATGATAATTTTATTTCCCAATCATCTAATAAAAACAGGGCTATGTGGTCTGTAATAAAGAAAGAAACTGGAAAATCTGCTAAAATACAAAGGAACATTACACTGACCAGAAATAATAAAGTGATTAATAATCCAGAGGAAATAGCAAACACTTTTAATGACTATTTTCTGGAAATTCCGCAAAAATTATTAAATAAATCACAGGTAAATACACTAAATTCTAATAATAAAATAAATATATGCAGTGATTCTTTATTTATAAATCATGTCACAAGTGAAGAGGTAAGAATAGTTATAAAAGAGCTAAAAAATAAATTCTGTGCTGGCATTGATGGCATCCCTGATGCAATTTTAAAGAAATGTGCAGAAAATATAATAAATCCACTTACGCACTTAATAAACAGTTCAATTCTCTCAGGAACTTACCCGGATATTTTGAAGTTATCAAAAGTAATTCCAGTGCACAAAAATGGTTCAAAAGATGAATTAGATAACTATCGTCCTATTACCTTACCAACTGGTATTGCAAAAATTGTGGAAAAAATTATGTATAAGAGACTGATAAGTTTCATAGAAAAAAATAAAATATTATCAAACTCACAACATGGATTTAGAACGGAAAAATCTACACAGACAGCAATTTACGAATGTAGTAATAGTATACTGAAATTAATTGACAATAAGGAACATGTAACTGGCCTATTCTTGGATTTATCGAAAGCATTTGATGTAGTTGACCATAAAATCCTCCTTACCAAACTAAATCAATATGGTGTTAGAGGTCTAGCTAATAAATGGATAGAGTCTTACTTAACAAGGCGTAAACAAATAGTAAGCTTGAGACACAAGGATGATGGAACCAAATTACTTAATGAAACATTGTCCAATGAGGGAATTATTGAATTTGGAGTACCCCAGGGATCGGTTTTGGGCCCACTACTCTTTCTTCTATATATCAATGATATAACACAGAACGTTCATTCACATAAGGAAATTTTGTTTGCGGACGATACAACACTCGTAATAAAAGGTGAAACTAAACAGGTCATACAGCAGTCTGCTGACTCCGTTACAGGAGAGTTAACCAAATGGTCACAAGATAATCGCCTCATAATAAACTATAAAAAGACAGTATGTCTAAATTTCCACACTATACAGAATAGGAATCCTGCGATGCCCAATATAACATTAAATGGTCATCAAATAGAAAATAAATCAGAAACAAAGTTTTTAGGACTATGGATACAACAAGACTTGAAATGGAATAAACATATACAATATCTGAATACTAAACTGAACTCGATGTGCTTTGCGTTACGTATTTTGAAAACCTGCACTAGCATGCACACATTAAGAAATACTTATTTTGCTTATTTCCATTCATACTTAAGATATGGGATCATATTTTGGGGTATGTCGCCAGATGTACTAAGCACGTTTAGGATACAAAAGAGAGCGATTAGAATTATGGCAAATGTACACTCTAGAGAATCATGTAGACCTCTGTTTAAAGATTTAAACATTCTCCCACTGCCCTGCATATATATCTTTGAAAGTATTATGTTTTTTAAAAAGAATTTAATGAATAAAGATGTTTTTCTTAAAACAAACAATGATGTTCATAGGCATAACACAAGACAAAATCAAAACATTCATATTTCACACACACACACAAGCATATATCAAAAAGGAACTTTTCACACTGGAGTTAAATTATACAATAAACTACCCCAGTATATAAAACTGGCCCCAAAAATAAAAACCTTTGATAGAATGTTGAAAGCTTATCTGCAGTGCCATTGTTTTTACTCAGTAGTTGAATATTTTAGCGTATAGGAGTGATGGAATCTATAACTATATTTTACTTTTTTAATTTAATTTTAATACCTAGCTGTATGTTGTTGTATTTATAGAATTAAGTTTTCATATTATGATAATAGAGTGAGGTGTAAATAGTTGTGGAATAAGATTGTATCTATTAAGATTTGCTATTATAATAAGTTATAAATAGTTTTAATCTTAGTAATATATACCTGTTAGTTCTTTTATTTTATGCATGTAAATTCTGACGTGTCCTATATCAAAAATGTATTGAATGCATGTATTTGATCAAATGGAATTAATAAAAATCTATCTATCTATCTATCTATACTAACTTACATTTCGATCGCTTGTTTAGGACACTAGAAATAAAAACATGATTTTAAAATATTGCTCAGCTGCCATTTTGAGGTTCTCATAAAGTTGTATGGTGATAGAGTACTATTAACCCCCTTAGTGCCAGGCCTGAGTGCTCACAGTATGCCAAGAGTGCCAGACTGATTTAGAGGATTTTGCAGGTTCAAACTCTCTGGGCTATATAATTCACAAAAACCAACACAATGGCTTGAAATTTTCCCTAAATGCTAACTAAAAAACTCACTTACTTCTGAACTACACTTTAACATTATCATGCTCATGTTTATTCAAAATAAAAATATTTTTGGAACATTTTCAAAACACGAAAAATATAAAAAACCGAAATGAAACAAAATATAATTAGAAATTCAACTCACAGATAAGTAATGTTTACTTCTGTGTAATCTCCCATTCCCGATGAATAAACACGTAAAATATCACTTTATTATGTACAATAGTTTGGGAGTTATCTTCACTAAACATAAACACAACACACAGAAAACATGTTTACAAATATATATATCTTCAGAATTTACCCTTAACCTCCCAGGTGAGGTTGGTATTTTGCATCTTGTCCTACCTGAACTTCACGGAAATCGTGAAACTCCTGGATATTGTTGTTGTCGTCATCGCTACTACTGTCATTCTGAAGGTCATTATCACTGTAACTATCGCCTGTTTACCTTAGGCCTAAAATCACGCGGTCGGATGTTTACATCAATCCCGCCGCTATCACTTTCACTTTCCACTTTCTCATCTATTGGAGGATTAAATTTCTCATCCGAGTAATCATCATCCTCCTCTTCACTCAAATTATTTATGTACATAGCCAGATCATCGCCGTCAACAAACTTATTTCTCCCGCTCGACGCCATTTTACTCAATGTGTCATGGATGTTACACGGCGCGGATGAACACAGATTTCTAAAATTCACTGAACCGGAAATAGGAAACTTACGCGTCATCTAGCGACGTAGTTAAAAACTACTATCCTTTCTCCGTGGAATCAACGCTTATGGTGCCGCCTCCTGTCAAATCCAACAGTACTAAATACGTATAAAAGAGCGGTCTGTTCAAACGACGATTTTGTTGTTGGCACTCTAGGAGTAAATACGGAACAACGATATATTGTTGTCTGGCACTCTAAGGGTTAAGGAAGCCCATACTGTATATGTGATTTTAAAATCATGAGAAACACAAAAACAACATAGCAGCCAAGTGATTTAGAAATATTTAAAATTACTTTTCTGGCAATGTAATCACCCGAGAGCAATGAAACTTGGCACAGCGAGTCTTTATTCAGAGCTTTAGAGATATTTCGTGCTTAATTGTTTTCAAAAATTAAAGAGTTCGGAGTTTTAAAACCTTATTTTTAGCTTATTTTCATTCATGAAAAAATAGGCTCATGAAATCACCTTTTGTCCGTGTGTGTGTGTGTGTGCCCCCCCCCCCCCCAATAACTTCTAAACGGCTGGAGCGATTTCAATGAAATAGACTTTTCTCACGATTTAACTATCCAAACAAAATTAAACTTGGTACAGCAAATGTTTATACACATTGTAATGCACTGACATCTAATTTAGTTCAATTGTTTACATAACCTCAAGATGGCGTCTGTGCGAAATATTTCACCGGCATTATATATCTCCGAAACTATTACTGATATCACCCTGAAATTGTGTACGGTGATAAAGGGTACTATTAAAAGTTCAACTATGAGACTTCCAAAATCTTGTAAAATATAAAGCGAACATGGAGGCCAAGTGAAGGTGAAACATTTAAATAGACTTTTCTCGCGATTTAACCGTCTGAGAACAGTGAAATATGGTACAGTAAATATTTATACACATTGTAATGCATTGGCATCTAATTTAGTTCAATTGTTCACATAACCTCAAGATGGTGGCTGTGCGCAATTTTAAAATAAAGTCTTTATTTCTTGTGTATTAATCATGCGATGGAAATGATCGTTTGAATAATGAACCTATGCAAAAATGGTCATCTAATAGTACATAACTCTATGGCTACATATCATAATCATCATCATCATCATCTTGCACAGTTTCCAGCCACTGGCCGAGTCTGTTTGGAACACAAGCCTCTCCAACGTCTTCTGTCTTCCCACCATCTCTCAGCCTCCATCCTTGTCCAGTCTTTTCCTCTCTTCTTCACGCTTTCTTCCACCCCCTTCAGCCACCTGTCTCTCGGTCTTCCTCTCAGTCCCTTTCCTTCCCACTTCGTCTCGTGTATCCTCCTGGGCATCCTCTTCTCTTCCATTCGTTTTACATGTCCATACCATCTAAGTCTAGATTTCTCTATACCATCCTGTAATGGTTCCTCCTTCATTAATTCTCTGGTCCTCTCATTTCTTATTCTGTCCATCTTTGTAGTTCCAATACTGCTTCTCAAGAACCTCGTCTCACTGGCCTGTATTTTGCTCTTCTCCCTTCCTTTCATAACCCAGGTCTCCGAGGCATATATCAGGTTAGGGACATAGTACGTCCGATATATGATCTTTTTGCTGTTCTGAGGGACATCCTTGCTCCATATCATGCTTCTCACACTCCTCCGGAATGCTTCTGCCTGTCTCGCCCACTCATTTATTTCTTATTGTTTCTTCCATTATCTTGTATCAGGTGGTGTATTCTTTGGAATACACGGTATGATAGAGTAAACTTTTACTGCTCTTAGCTATAGTTCATTCCTTCCTTTTTCTCAAACACCAACAATGATCTTCCAATTTCTCCTTGCTGTTTATGGTTCTCATGTTACTTGTGAGTCTGTTCTAGATATATATCTTCCTTGACCCACCTAGCGTCATCTAGCAGCGAATCTCTGAAGTTCCTCAATTCTTCCCTGTTCAAGAGGACTTCCTTATCAATCTGGCCACCAGATCTTGTCGCCATCACCAGCTATCATCTCCGTGATCAAGAGAACTTCGTCTACTTTTTCACCCACCAGGCTGCTCTAGTGTCGCCTACTATCAACTCTTTGAAGACCATTTCATCAAGAAAAAATTTATTTTTTGTTAAGTTGTCTATTCTGATATGTATCCCTTTTGTTTCCTACCCCTACTCTTTTTCCTTCCCTGGTCCCTCTGTGCTTCGCTGAGCGTGTCTCACTTGTACGCCGGCAGTCGACTCAGTCAGTTGAAGCTCAACTAGGGCTCGCCTCCTCAACTCAAGAGGCAATTTTTAAATTCCACGCCATGTTGGAACTTTAATCTCAACCGTCAAAGGGAACGTCACCTTCGCCATGAAGCCAAGCTAAATACTACTTCTACATTCTTCAACCAATTTTAATGGATTTTAAATAGCTACATGCTTTTAATGATCATTTTATAGGCAGTGTGAGATTACTATATTTGGGGCAATAATCATCCTTTGCGGGATTTTCCATGTTGGGCTTTGGTTTGTCTAAGCCAATCTTAATAGGAAGCAGCATTTCTTATGCTTATTAAATGAGAGATCTTCTCACAACGTGGGATACCATTGAATTACCCACTGTCTATAAAATACTTAGCTCGTTCCACCGCTGGAATAACTTTTGCCCTATTCTTCAGTCAGGATTGCTCTGGAACCTTCCAGAATCTGCACTCTATCTACCAGTTATACCATCATGTATTTTCCACTCGCCTGTGGGAATACCTTTTCTAACTAAGGAATCTTCCTTATGAATTACTGATCAATAGCTAATTTTTCTTCCTCCGTTGGGATTTTCTCTAGCGCATTTAACTGTATTCTACAACTTTCTCAAGCAATAGACTCTCGCAAATCTAGTGGAACTAGTTATTTTCCATAATTGCAATAACTTTCTTTGCCATAAACTTTTGTGCTACTACAGTGAACTTTTCATCTATTTCAACAGACTATAGTGAAAAACAGTGTTTGTTCAATATTTCATCCGCGTCGCGTTCGTCCGATTATTATAAATATGGCCATGAACACTTATCCTCAATTCCATTCGATCTTTCCCAAACCTCTTACTAACAAACCATAATAATAAAATTGTTATTTAGGTCTTTTCCAATGAGGTGTCACTCTCAATAAGTGCCCTCCCTCTCTTGATTCATTTAAAACGAATTAATGTCTGCATAACTACGTGTCTGGTACACGTCTCAAATTATCTTGTTTCTCCCTTCTAATTAGGGAATACAATTCTTTCAACTCATAAGTGAGTTATTTCTAGGTTTCACGAAAGGGAAACTTGCCCCATTTGTCTCGTGATTCCTACTTAAACATAGGAGGTCTAGAAACTTCCTTTCGATTTTCTCTTCAGGTTTCACAGTAAGTGACCTGCCCTATTTGTACAAGCTCCCTTTCATAAAACAAAAACCTTACCTTGGCAATCCAAATAGGTTATGAACATTCCAGAATGGGAATATGATGTTATTTCTGTTTGATCAGATAAATTATCAATTAATATGTTTTATGAAAGGGAGCTTGACTTCCGTAGCACATTGGCATCACTCGTGACGTCAATACTACTTGTATTTTGTGTCTTGTGATGGCCTTCTCAGTATGTGCTAGCCATGCGTATTGGTGAGGTGTGTCTGTACCAACTGACGAGCCCAACGGCACACCGGGGCGAAACGCTGGCATTTTATGTTTGATCTAGCCGGACCAATTTTATCATATTAATTGATAATTTATCTGATCAAACGGAAATAACATCATATTCCCATTCGGGAATGTTCATAACCTATTTCAAAATCTTGCGAAGATTTTAAAACATATAAAGGTTTGAAACCAAAAGAATTGTTAATTGCCTGGCGCAAGCTTTAAATGTTTTCGGAGGTCTGCGACCCCAAATTGTTAACAAAATTGAAATTATATATTTGTTAAATTCATTACACTCTTTTGCATTGTTAAATAAATTCAAGAGTTCTTTTTCACTTTATCATTTCTCTAGCATAACGGTTAGGCAAGATCCTGTCTTCCTTGACTCTTCCCACTTAATGCAAATAAATCTATTGATAGGGCTTTCACCACTTGTTGCATTTGAGCAAGAACTCTTAGTTGACAACTTGGTAAAGTCTCTCTTAGCTTTAATAGCTAATTCTAACTGGCCAGTAAGGCAAGCATAGCTCGCTACGCCAGCTTCCTGCTTGTGGAGATTCTCTCCAACACTTATGGTTGGTTTTTCAAAATATAAGTGTTTCTCATTGTCTAAACTTTTAGTCGGCGCCTTGCTGGGTAAAAGCTTAGCCTTTTCCAAATGCAACTATTGGTTCACTTACCAAAATTATTCCCAAAGTTATAATTGCTTTATCCCTATCCTTCTTGGAAGCATTTGGTCGCTCTTTAGGAATTCTACAATTTCGAAAACTAAAATATCTAAACCGATTCAAATTATTGGCGTTCTTCAAATTATTTGTTTAAAAACAAACTCCTTTGAACAGATACACCATAAATCTGTTACTCTTTGTCTTGCCAGACCATCACCCTTCCCCATAGTAGGCATATGTATGCTTGAGAGGGAATACTCTAAAGCCACTCTCTTGCAAACCGCCCAAGTTCTAGCTGCGTTTCCCGTTAGCTTTGCCCAGGTCCCTACCCACTTTAGGTATCTGAGAGCGGATTTGCAGTGGCAACCACCTTTGAGTACATTTAAAGTTAAACTTATAACTTTTGTAGGACTCTCCTATTTCTCCATCCTTTTCTCCAGTCCAAAACCCATCTCCTTCTCTTTATCATCTTCCCTTGGGGGTTAGGTTATTCCCAAGCTAATAATCTACCCATCAGGCTTCCCAAATACTTGAAACTCTCCACTTTCTTCAGCTGTTCCCCACCAATTGTTATTCCCGTTATGGTTCTTTCCTTCTTCCTAGTTGTGATCACCATCTCACTCTTATTTATGCTAAATTTCATCCCATATCCTTGTATAATTCCTTCCCACACGTCCAACTGCTCCTGTACATCCTCCTCCTTGTTTTCCCAAATCATTAAATCATCTGCAAACACCATTGCTTTCATCTTTCCTTCCCCAATTATTTGTGCCACTCGGGACATCATGTCATCCATCACCACAATGAAAAGTAACGGTGACAGTGTACTTCCTTGTTTCAGGCCGTTTCTCTGTTCCAACCAGTCCGATCTCTCTCCTCCCACTTTCACACAGCTCACGCTTCCCTTGTACATCTCCTTTATCCTCTTTATAGTCCATTTCTCTACTCCTCTATCTTCCAGGGACTTCCATACTTTGTTCCTGCATACACTGTCATATGCTTTCTCAATGTCCAGGAAGGCCATCAGTAGATCTGTTCCATACTCATAGTGCTGTTCTTGTAACTGCCTTACAGCAAAAATCAAATCCACTGTGGACCTTCCTGCTCTGAAGCCATGTTGTTCTTCCCTCATCCCTCCTTCTATCCTTGTCCTAATTCTCCTTTCCAAAACTTTCTCAAAGATCTTTGCACAATGACTCATCAGTGTTATTCCCCGAGAGTTCCTGCATTCTGTTCAACTACCTTTCTTGAAGATCGGGACATTTATTCCTTTTTCCAGTCCTCTGGGGTCTTCCTTACCTTCCGTGCTTTCCTCATCACTCGGTACAACCAAACCTGCTGCTCTCACCATCTCCACACTCAACTCATCCACACCCGGTGCCTTCCCTCCTTTCATCTTCCTCACTGCATCTTCCACTTCTTTCCATGTTAAGTCCTTTTCTGTTTGCAGCCCATCTTCCTCTTCCCGGATTTCTTCCTCCTCTCCGTGGTTTCCATTTGGGTTCAGAAGTTCTTCAAAATATTCTTTCCACATTTTCTTCAGTTCTTCCCTATTTTCTATCTCTTGTCCACTTTTGTTCACCATTCTAACATAATCCGTAGGATCCTTCCGCCTCTTATTTTTTACCATCCCATACAGGACCTTTTTTGTACCTTCACTACCTCCTTCATCATCTTTGTCCACTCTTCCATCCACTTTCTTCTCTCCTCAGCCACTACCCTCTTTGCCTCCTTCTTTATTTCCTGGTCCTCTTCCCTTGTCTCTACCATCCTATTTTGAAACCACCTCCTAAAGGCTATATTCTTTTCCCTTACTATATCTTTCGTCTTCGCATTCCACCATGGTGTTTCCTTCCACCTCTTCTTGCTACTTGTCCTGTCACATACTGCTTCTGCTGCACCTACTAGTGTCTTCTTAAATCTAGCCCATTCCTCTTCCACCCCTCTTTCTTCATCTGTTGGAATTCCTTCCTTTACCATTTTGAGGTACTCGACCCTTCTGTCTACTTCCTTCAGTTTCCATATCCTTATATGTCTTTCCTGGTTCTCAGTCCCTTTCTTCTCCTTAGTCCCTCTCAGGTTCATCACCAGCAATCGATGGTCACTAAGGAGGACAAAGAAGATGTACAAGGGAAGCGTGAGCTGTGTGAAAGTGGGAGGAGAGAGATCGGGCTGGTTGGAACAGAGAAACGGCCTGAAACAAGGAAGTGCACTGTCACCGTTACCTTTCATTGTGGTGATGGATGACATAATGACCCGAGTGGCACAAGTAATTGGGGAAGGAAAGATGAAGGCAATGGTGTTTGCAGATGATTTGGGGAAACAAGGAGGAGGAGGTACAGGAACAGTTGGACGTGTGGGAAGGAATAATACAAGGATATGGGATGAAATTTAGCATAAATAAGAGTGAGATGGTGATCACAACAAGGAAGAAGGAAAGAACCACAAAGGGAATAACAATTGGTGGGGAACAGCTGAAGAAAGTGGAGAGTTTCAAGTATCTGGGAAGCCTGATACAAGATAATGGAAGAGACGATAGAGAAATAAATGAGCCGGGGAGACGGGCAGAAGCATTCCGGAGGAGTGTGAGAAGCATGTTATGGACCAAGGATGTCCCTCAGAACAGCAAAAAGATCATATATCGGACGTACTATGTCCCTATCCTCACTTATGCCTCGGAGACCTGGGTTATGGAAGGATGGGAGAAGAGCAAAATACAGGCCAGTGAGATGAGGTTCTTGAGAATCAGGATTAGAGCTGCAAAGATGGACAGAATAAGAAATGAGAGGACCAGAGTATTAATGAAGGAGGAACCACTACAGGATGGTATAGAGAAATCTAGACTTAGATGGTCTTCTTCTTGGTCTCCTCAACCTGGCGGTTGGTGGGTAGCATGAATGTCTTCGTCCAAAGGTCTTCTATCCTGAGCCCGTTGTTTGATCAGGTGGTACGGACATCTTCCTCCGATGTCATCAAAGAACTCTGCTCTTGGTCATCCTCTTCCTGCTTTGCCTTCCATTTTCCCTTCAAGCAGTGTGATGCACCATGGTGAATGCCCGAGTAGGTGGCCTATCCAATTATTTCTTCTTTTTTTGATTGTTTCTGTCAGATTGATGATTTCCTCTGCTCTTCTTAGAACCTCTTCATTAGCTAACCTTAGGGTCCAAGGTATCCGTAGCATTCGTCGCCAGCACCACATTTCAAATGCACATAATCGTTTCTTGTCGGCCTTCAATAGTGTCCAGGTTTCACAACCATAGGTCGCAATGCTCCAAATGTAACTTTTAATGAAGTGTTTTTTGACTTGTAGGGATATGGCTTTGGATGTCAGGGGACTTCTCTTCTTGTTGAAAGCTTCTTTAGCCTGGGCTATTCGAGAGCAGATGTCCTTTTCACACTTCCCATCAGAAGTAATAATGCTTCCCAAGTACTTGAAAAGATTTACTTGAGTCACTCTTTCTCCTCCCAACCATACATGGTATGGACATGCAAAACAAATGGAGGAGAAGAGGATACCCAGGAGGATACACGAGACGAAGTGGGAAGGAAAGAGACCGAGGGGAAGACCGAGAGACAGGTGGCTGAAGGAGGTGGAAGAAAGCATGAAGAAGAGAGGAGAAGACTGGACAAGGGTGGAGGCTGAGAGATGGTGGGAAGACAGAAGACGTTGGAGAGGCTTGTGTTCCAAACAGACTCGGCCAGTGGCTGGAAACTGTGCAAGATGATGATGATGAATTAATGATAATGAGGGTCGTGTAGCAATGGAAAATCCATTTAACAGGCTTCCCGTTTTATGCTCCCCGCTAGTAATTTGTTTTCTTCAGCTTGTCAAAAAAGTGTTCAATGTCATAATATTTACACATCTGCCAACTTTTAAATAATGGCAAGATGTTATAACATTTTAAATACATATTTAACAACTTATAAAACTCTCTTTAGAGATACAAATACCGGCAAATCCTCCTTAACTGACAGGAGAACTTATGAATTTTCTCAGTGAACTTTGTGATGCTGTCATTATGTTGGTTCTGTGCTGACAGTAAGGGTACTCCCTACAGACCAGAGCTTTGTAAAGGCCATGCCGTGGACAGGACGCAATGACTCTCCGTCAGAGTTATAGCATGTACCGATTACCACAGTGGATCATGAAGCCCTGGATTCTGTCATAGCATATACAGTATTACGTACGCAGCCGGCGAGATACCTTAGTTGTGCCTCGTATCCCGTGAACATGGTTAGATGTAGAACAAAACATTACATTTTCGTAGTGGAAACTTATCTTCTCAAGAAGAAGTTTGCAGTAAATTTGTTCGTATGTTTCAGTGCCGTGCGATGTTTACTTGGGAGGAACCTCAAACAATAGGTATACAGAAACAATCTGCGTACTCTGGAGGCTCTCGAGAACAAAATAACTGCATTGATACAAAATATCAGTGAGGATGAATTACAGCGAGTGTACCAGAATTTCCTACGTTGGTGCAACGTGGTTGGTTCTTAAGTTTAGAGGCTGCGACAATGCGGTCATGTAGCCCCGTGTACTTTGGGTGTGTGTAGAATCTGTCTGATAACTGGTGTTAATTGTGATGACTGTATTAGTGTGTGTTATCTGTTTTTTAATTCAAGTAAGGACTGCAGACTTTTGAATTTTTCAAATAGTTCCTACTTTTGCCGCCAAACGCCACCGTCAATGACTACTAGTTCAGAACTTAGCTACCAGAAGCCACCACAGTCGGCTCTTGGCAACCAACGTAGGAACCTAAGAGCGTTGTTTATATTCTTAACCTATACAATTTAGCTTCACACAGGTGTAATTAATGGAAGGTTCTTTAACATGCCATAAATCTATGACATGGGACTGCCGGCTTTACTTCCCCTCCGAAGGAAGGTATACTGAGGGATTTTTAACGCTCTTAAAAAATCCGACGACTTCGGCCGGATTTGAACCAGCAATCTTGGTCATAGAAGCTCAACATGCTACCGACTACGCCACCGAAGCCGCCTTGGTGCAACGTGTGTTTAGAAATTGAAGGACAGCATTTCCAGCAACAACTTTGAAATTCATGTAAGTAATGATGATTATTAAATACGTTAAAAAGTGTAAATGTGTTAAACTAGTTGGGTGCTACACTGCTGCCAGTGGCTTGCTTGACACGCGGCTAGCCACAGTGCCCTCCGCAAGTCTCTGTTCTATAGGGAGGTTCCTCACTGTATTAATTATTTTGAAAAAAGAAATATGAATTTATTACATCTGCCTTGCCAATTATTGACAAGGAACTAAGCAATGTTCTGTAAATTTAAGATGGCCAATCTGACAGCGCATAATTTAAAAGTATTTGCTCACACATCAGCCACCAACACATAATGCAAGTAAATACAGTATTTGCTAAATTCTCTCACATGAAAAATCTATCAACACCAGGGAAATTAATCTGAGATTCATGGATATATCACCTCCGCCTCTGTTATTTTGAATACATGTAACTTTCACTGCAGTTATTTTCCTACTAATAAAGGAATTTTTATGAAACAAAAAGCAATGATTCCACCTGCTTACCTCATTTAATGCTTTTCTGTCACTTGCGTTGATGACAGGCATTTCCATTTGATGCCTGACCTTGAAATGCCTTCTCAGATCTTGATTTTGTCCATACCGTGATCCACATACCCCACAGATGTAGCGCCGTACTTGGCGGTGGATGCGTAGGAAGTGACGTATCAAATTGCCAGCATTGTTAAAAGTCATGGAGCAGTCACAGCAGCTGTATATTTGTAAAGTTGATGTACGATGGACTACATGCGCATGTTTCTTGACAGCCTACAAGATACAAATTAGTTTTTACCACTTGAACTTACTGTACTGTAATTGACAAAAGACAAATCTCAAATTATTGAACTATACTGAACATCACTGGTCTGAAACAAAAGAGTTCAAAATGAAATGGCAGATGGGACTTGAACCAGAATCCCCACACTACATTTCTGTTATACAACATTGTGATGTGTCATCGCCGCTTATCTCACCAGACGAGTAGCCTTAAGGAAGGAGCAGTGCAACGTGGCTGACAGATCACATACCAGTGGGTGGAGCTGAGAAATCATCAGCGCAACAGGAAGAGGGAGCGAAGTGAACTTCAAATTTGCCTCAACTCAAACAATCGAGTCCAATCCCCATCTAGATAGCGTGAGAAGTCTGGAGACGTTACTCAACACGACAGCAAGTGGTTATAGTTAGTCATTCAGGGAGGTGCTAACAGAGTCAATTAGAAGAGGGGAAGCAGTCAGTCAGAGAGTTTGCGATGGTACAGTGACGCAATGCAGCACATCTAAAAGTTCGGAAGTATTTGGTGCCAGCAAAGAAACAGTGAAGCCTAGTTGAGACTGGGCCATGGGAAGACTTGTATGAGGACCAGGGATTGGTGCATTACGGTTGGGAATGCATGTGAAGGTACAGTGGGACTTTGATAGGACCTGAAGAAGCAAGTGCGAGCTGTAGAGACTTGTGACTGCACGGGCAGGGGCGGATCTAGGGCAGGGCAAGGAGGGCGACCGCCCAGGGCCCCGCGGTCCTGAGGGCCCTGCGCCATGGATTATTTTAAATTTAATTAATTAATTAATTAATTATACTTTTAAAACTTTTCAAACTAATTTAGAATTTTTTTTTCAGTGCATCTATGACCTCCCTCGACCGTTTAGCAAGTTTAGATTTCAGTGAAATAATAGAAGACTTCAGCCGTAAAAAAAAAGTGGCAAAGTAATATTTTAATATTTCATAGTTTATATAATTTTCTTCAAGGGGACTTAAAGGTTTCTTTCATATTATTAAAAAAAATGTACTGTAGTGTATTCAAAAAATTGTAACTATTCTTTATTTTATTATTATTACTAGGGCTCGGATTTTTAGGTGCTAAAAATCGGGAAAATATTTATTTTTTATGTATTAAAAATACCTGAAATATGTGACAAAAAAGTAAAAATATTTGATTATAATTCAGTTTATTAATATGCAGTACTCACGAATGCAACTTGTTCTACGTCTCACCGACTGCTCAAGCATTACAATACACAACGAGATATATCTTCAATTTGTCCATCACAAATGCCCGACGATTATCGCAAAACACTTATTCTGAAGGTGCGAAACTGCGGCAATATGTTTCTTGCCCTAGAGGTGTTGTGTAACTTGAGATAGCTGTTCAGCCTTGATTTCTTTCCCACATGGTTGGCAGAACAGAACGCTCCCATCAGAAGTGAAATTATCTTTAAATTCTGCAAAAGACGATAACATGTAGATGTTTTTACTTTAGGCATCGTAGAACTGCCTTACACTTAACAGTGCCAGAAATAAACTGCATGTGAGTGACACTGGTTCCAGGTAGCTGGGGGGAGGGGGAGGTGGTGCAATATGGCTATGGACAAGGAAATCCCCGGCTTCACAGTGAGTTGCACGGGGCGTCAAGTTAAGAATAACACAGTTGCAAGCTGACATACGCTCTGCATGAAGATTAAATAGCTCACAGGTTCTTCCCCGTTGAAGTAACACAGAACAAAAATGCAATAAACTGAAAGATCTAGCATATTGATTTTAAATAATGTAAATATTGTGTCTTTTTATGTGCTAATAAGTGAGAAGCAGGAATTTATGTATTTATAGAAAAAATGCTTAAAATATGTATTTACATTTTAAAAAAATTATTTACCTAAAAATCTGAGCCCTAATTATTACAAAACTACTTTCCATTTGATTTGATATGTTTTTTATTTCCTATTGTTGTGGGCGCCACCTTATCATATTGCCCAGGGCCCCGCAAGGCCAGGATCCGCCACTGTGTACGGGCAAGTGTAAAGCTGTGTAACAGTGGTACCTCGCAGACATAGTGAGTGCAGTGGAAATCTTGTAAATACTAGTGTATATTATATGGGCAGATAAGAAGAATCAAACAATACAACCTTCAAAGAAAAAGTGTACATGGAAGACTCAAGTGGTCCAATGGGGCCAATAAAGTTAATAATCCCATTTTGGAGGCTGGATTTAGACAGCTCCTTAACCCGGTCCATGAGGCAATTATAATTGGCTACATGGATAATTCTTGCCAGGCGCGTCCACGTCCGGGGGTGGGCAACGGTACTGTAATATACCATGGAACTACAGTACTGGCTAAGTTCTGGTGAGGACCCAGTTCTATGGGGTATAACATAGGCCCCGTGCACAGGGTTACATGCGAAGACCTCAACGGAATCTGCAGCAGAGAAGATGGACTTCGGAACGGTGGAGATTGTGGAAGAGGCAACCCAGTATCAGGGAATAGTATGAGTACAGCATCAATCGGCAGCATCTGTTTCCCAGGTTAGGGGCGGCTGCAAGGGCGTCTGTTTCCTATGTTAGGGGTGGCCTGTATAATAGCTGGCAGTAGCTTCATAAAATGCCTTTGGGAGTGGCGACCCCATCGTAATAATAGCCTAAAATGGAAATGGCACTTCAAATGATTCGGAGAAGGTTAGGGCGTACCCTGCAGGCGACGCACAGTTCTTTTGGTACTGGGGGAACTGTGAGAAATGGGCAACCAGTTACCGAAATGAAAGTGGGAATCATGAATGTCATGACCCTGACAGGCAAGGTGGAGGAGGTGGTAGACTTCATGGAGAGGGAGAATGTTGGATGGATGGGGCTGAGTGAAGTGAAATTCATTCATTCATTCAATTATTTGCAATGGGGGGTGTGTCCCCCGGTGGCAAATTGGATATACATAACAAATACATAATTATACATAACAATACATAATTATACATAACAATTCAATAACAATTATACACCAATTAAACTGGAGTATTTACACAAATAGTCAGTCTTTTCTTAAACACACCTATATGTTTGGGAAAAGGCTCTAAGACTGCGGCAGGTAGAGAGTTCCAGTTATCAATGGCACGGTTTACAAAAGAATATTTACCATAATTTGTTCGCTGTGGTCGGCCCTTAACTTTGAAAGGATGATCGCTCCTACCCATGTAAGTGGGCTTTCCCAATCGTTTGCTAAGCTCACCCCATGCTGGTTGATTTGTATACGTGTTGTACATAGCGTAGAGTCTAGATTTCATCCTCCTAGCCTCCAGTGATTCCCACCCAAGTTTCTTTAACATACGGCTCACACTGCTCCTGGGATTAAAGTCACTGAGCACAAATCTAGCGGCCTTTCTTTGTACCATTTCCAACTCATTGATGAGCCCTACTTGATATGGATCCCAAACCGCCGAGGCATATTCCAGAATAGGTCTTACAAGTGACAAATAGCCTAATTCTTTAGCAGAGGTACTACTTCCTTTTAATACCCTCATTACAAAGTGCAGGGATTTGTAAGCTTTTGAAACTACACATCCTACACGACTACTCCATTTCATATCATTCCTTACGTGAACGCCCAAATATTTGCAAGAATCTTCTTCTACAAGTATTTCCGAGCCAATGTTATATTGAAAATCCTGCCTTCGCACTTTCCCTATTTTTAAGAGACTACATTTTCTTGTGTTTATTTTCATTTTATTTACAATCGCCCACTTATAGACCAGGTTCAGGTCCTCTTGCAGCACTGCATTGTCTTGTGAGTCGTGTATCTTTCGATATATTACACAATCATCCGCAAACAATCGACAGTCACTGCGAATTCCATTTGGTAAGTCATTTATAAACGCCAAAAACAACAAAGTTCCGATTACGCTGCCCTGAGGGATACCCGACGTTACGGTAATTTCATCCGAGAATACGCCTTCAACTTTCACTTTCTGGGAACGACCCGTCAAAAATTCTTGGATCCATAAAATTACTCTTCTATCAATCTTCGTCGAAGCTAATTTATGGAGTAGCATGTCATGCGGCACGACATCAAATGCCTTCGCAAAATCTATCACCACGGCGTCGACTGAAACTCCATGGTCTAACGATTCGCTAATGTCTTGAAAAAGTGATAGCATCTGACTCTCGCATGAGTAACCTTTCCGAAATCCATGTTGCCTATCATTAAACCATGATAATGTTTCCCACTGTTCCCTCAAGTAGTCGCAAATGAGATGCTCCATCTGCTTACAAACGATGGACGTAAGGCTAACCGGCCTGTAGTTGCCCAATTCAAGTCTGCTCCCTCCCTTAAATATTGGGACTACCGTAGCTCTTTTCCAGTCATCTGGGATTTGCGCTTTGTTTATGGACACATTAAATATCACCTCCAAGTATCGTGCCACGGCCCTACCTCCTAATTTAAGTACTTCACTAACAATATTATCAGGACCCTTTGATACATTGAAACGCAGTTTTTGTATTAGCTTTACAATTGCTGACTGGTTTATTTGGAACAGGGGAGCCCCTGATTCGTCGTTAAGGTCCAACACACAGCTATTGGATTTATTGAACACACTACCGTAAAATACATTTAATTCATTAGCAATGGCCTGTTTCTCAGTAATTAATTTACCGTCACCGGACATTATCATCGACAAATTATTTGAATTTCCCTTTCTTCTCCTAACATAACTGTAAAAAATTTTCCACCCACCCCCTCCCGAACCAAGTAAACCTTGCATATAACTGTCATGAGCAGCCCTCTTTTTTAAGACGAGCTCTCTTGATAAGGACTTAAATTTCAACATATACTTGTCACTATCATGTCTTTTATTGTATAATTTCCTAATTTTCCGTTTTAGTCTCCTAATTTCTCGTGTGTAATACTCAGGGTCTGGGTTTTGTTTCAGCAATTTAAATGGGACAAATTTATCAACAGCGCTATTTAAAATTTTCAAAAAGTTAGTCCACAGGATATTAATGTGATTTCCTTCCGATGCCCATCCTACAAATAGCTCATTCAAATACCCCTGAAACTTGCCCTGATCCGCCCTGCGATACTCGAATATGATCTTTTTCGCTACATCAGAGTCTAATTTTGTAACGTCACCATATCTAATATTTAATTCAACCCCAGAATGGTCACTAATTCCTGGTACTTTCAGACAGTTAATATACAGCTCTACAGGCCTTACGAGATAAACATCTAAGGTATTATTGTCTCTAGTTGGGAAGTCAACTACTTGGGAAAATCCCCCCTCCCTTAAGAATTTATTTGCAGCGCTCTGAGCTTGACCACAGCTAGTTGACTCACCAGACCAGTCTACTTTGGGGAGGTTTAAATCTCCAGCAATTATTATGCTCTTTTTCATAGCATTACCCGTACAAGTTTTATCATACAGTGTTTCGAGGAGAGAAAAGTTATCTTTCGGTGCTCTATACGCCCCTATCACCTGAAGAGGGAATTTATTTCCTTTATCCGAAATTTGTACACATAACATTTCATGATCCATATCAGCCCACTTTAAGAAACTAGCTATATTTTTGCGCACACAAATAAATAGCCCACCACCTCGCTTCCCCCGATCCCTTCTGTACATTTCGTAGGTCCCTTGAATTATTTCGCTACTATTTATGTCCTCATATAACCAAGATTCAGTTGCAATGACAATGTCCGGAGAATACGTCTCTACAAGATTCCAAAATTCAATTAATTTATTTCCTAAACTCTGACAATTAACCTGCAGTAATCTTAGAGTCTTACCTCCGCAGCAAATATCTTGAAGTAGCTCCTTCTGTTCCCATCGGCTGGCAACCTCTGGACCTGCTCCTCCTCACAAAAGCCGGCACGAACCGATGACCCTGTCATGTAGGCTCCCTAGGTTGTAAGCGCCCCGTCGATTTAGATGCAGCCCGTCTCGGGCGAAGTCACGGCCACCAATCCAGCAGTCAGCTTCTACGTACACTAATCCCAGTTGTGCACATACCCAGTCCATGCGGTCATTTACAGTCTTAACTCGCCTTAACGGAACATCTCCCCGCCGAACAATGCCACTCATTATAATTTTTGCATTTCTAAACTTGCTTTTAGCTTTTCTGCCTAGTTCGTAGAGCTCCCCCATGATGTAATCAGCTGTAGCCCTCTTCTTCAAATCGTTCGTCCCAACATGGAGCAACAACACTTTAACTTTTTCACAGTCCTCTATATTTGTTTCTTCCACTTGTTGGGAAAGCTGGTCAATTTTAATCCCCGGATAACACCGCACTTTCGCACCTGATTTCCTCGAGATATTCGCACTCCATCGTATCATCGAATCACCCATTATGATAACGTCATCCTCAGTTTGCTCCTGCACGCCCTCTTCCACACTGATCCCAGTAGAAAGCCGTTCAGTCACATCCTTCACCGTTTCTTCTGATTCACGAAGCTTAGCTCTAAGTTCCTGTATTATTTGATCCCTTGCTTTGATTTGCACCCTCAAACAGTCCGGCGTATCACATACTTTACAAAACCAATTTCCGACATCACAATCCTCCTTCTTGACCTTAATACAGCCGAAGTGAAACCATTTCTCACATAGTCCACACTCAACACCATTCTTCAATGTTTTACTGCACGTCGAACACTTTAAAACTGTCACTGGATCATTTGCCTGATTCACATTTGGAGTAACAGGCCCTGGATTCACTTCCACTCCACCAATAACTAGCAATGCAGCTATCACTAGGGCTATGAACCGCAAGTTGCTAGGTCCCGTACGCACACACAAACACCGGAAATCCCGACTACCCTTCACATACCACAGTCCGATCCTCGCCCGATAACATTCCAGAGAACAACCCATTCCAGCACACCTGAGAGCTTGGGAAAAACACGACCTTTCACTTTGACTGCCAACTGCCAACTGAAATGGAAAGGTAAAGGAAGGAAGAAATTGAGGAAAGGATATACATTATACTGGAGTGGTGGCCAAGAGGCAAAAAATGGCGTGGGACTGATAACCTCGAAACAACTGGAGGTGTATGTTGAAGTGGTCGAGTGTGCGAGTGACAGAATAATGAAAATTAGAATGAAGATGAAAAATGACGTGATGGACTTCATATAAGTGTATGCACCACAGACTGGAAACAGAGAAGAAGATATTGAAGTATTCCTGGAGGATGTAGAAAGAGTAATTTCAGATGTAAAAGTGGTGATCATGGGAGATATGAATGCACATGTCGGAAACGAGAGACAAGGAAAGGAAGAAGTCATTGGACCATGTGGATATGGGAAAAAGAACCGGGAAGGAGAGGAACTTGTAAACTTTTGTGAAAGGAATGGACTGATAGTGGGTAATTCATGGTTTCGGAAGAAAAACAGCAGGAAAATTACGAGATATGGTTGGGGTGATAGAAGAACAAAATCAGTAATTGCCTACTTTCTGGTGAAAGGACTAACTGCAGAAAGCTGATAGATGTGACAGCTTTACCAGGAGAAGCATTTGATGGGGACCATAGAGCTGTGGTGGCAAAATTTAGATGGGAAAAATTGGAAAACCTAAAGGAGATCAGAGAAAGTAAAATAAAAGTATGGAAATTGAAAGACAAAACTGTACAGGAAGATTTTCAGGAGAGATTGAAGCAACAAATCCCAGTTACCGAAGTGGAAAACATAGAAGAGGAGTGGTCCCACTTTAAAAAGGCATTTGTTGGTGCAGCAGAGAGTGCTTGTGGTAGGACGTCAACAAGAGTGAAAGAGAGGGAGACACCGTGGTGGAATGAGGAAGTGAGGAAAGCAGTGAAAGAAAAGAAGTCTGCATGGAAAGAATGGAACCGAGATCAAACAGATGAAAGCAAAAGGAAGTATCACGACAGCAAACGGAGGTGTAAGAAAGTGGTAGGAGAAGAAAAGAAGAAAAGTTGGGAAGAATTTACACGAAGAATGGAAACAGATGTAAGTGGCAGTAAAAGGATGCTGTATGGGCTTCTAAGAAGTAAGAGGAAAGAAAGAGTTACCACAAAGCTGGTGAAAAAGGAAGATGGAGAGTTGTTAACACACCCAGAAGAGATAAAGGGACGATGGAAGGAGTATTTCGATAAGTTATTGAATGTGAGCAATTGTACTGGTGAGATGGAAGTGACACAACCTGACGACTCTATAACAGAAGATGATATAACAATGCTGGAGATGGAATTAGCAGTACAGAAAATGAAGATGGGAAAAGCAACAGGGGTGGATGAAATCAGTGTAGAAATGATAAAGGCTGCTGGACCTGTTGGTATGCAATGGTTGTATCGACTGCTAAAGCGTGTGTGGAAACGGAAATGTGTACCAGAAGACTGGGAGAAAGGGCTAATAATACCAGTGTTTAAGAAGGGGGACAAGAAGGTGTGTGATAACTATAGAGGGATCACCCTCTTATCACAGATAGTAAAAATACTGGAAAGGATATTAGAAAGAAGAATGAGAAGAAAGGTGGAAGGAGAGTTGCAAGAGGAACAGTATGGCTTCAGGAGTGGAAGATCCACAGTGGACCCAATCTTTAGCATGAGGCAGGTGATGGAAAAGAACTGGGAATATGGAGAGGATTTGATCATGACTTTCATAGATCTAGAAAAGACATATGCTAGTGTCCCCAGAGAGAAGGTATGGGAAACCATGGTTAAGAAGAGACTGGGAAGAGAAATGTTGGAAATGGTGCAAGCAATGTACAACAACTGTGTTAGCAGGGTACTGACCCCAGTTGGAAAGACAGATTGGTTTAGGAACAAGACTGGACTAAGACAGGGGAGTGTGCTGTCACCTCTCTTGTTCATAATGGTGATGGATGAAATTGTAAAGGAAACAAAGGAAGCGTATGGACATAAAGAAATTAAGTTACTGTTATTTGCAGATGATATTGTGGTCTGGGGAAGGAACACCAAAGAAGTGCAAAAACAACTAGATGCACTGAACGAAAATATTCAGAAGTATGGCCTGAAAATCAGTATAGAGAAAAGCAAGACCATGGTGATGACAAGAGGGGAAAGACAAGGAAAGGGCACTGTGAAAATTGGAAGTCAGAGTTTGGAAATTGTGGACACGTTCAAATACCTAGGAAGTGAATTGATGCAAACTGTAGGTTGGACATGGAGATTGGCAGGAGAGTACAACAGAGCAATGCATTCTATCAAAGTGTAAGAAAACTTGTTTGGGATAAGGAAGTACCAAGGAAAAGCAAGGAGGTAATGTATAAAGTATACTTCTTCTTCTTCTTTTCCCGGTTCCAGTGATCTGGGTCGGGGCGTGAATCAAGGGCCTCCATCCGAGGCCTCGACTCGCACACTATCATATTTAGGCTATTTGTACGATGGGTTCGCCACACCCAAAGGTGTATAAAGTGTACTATGTTCCCATATTAACTTATGCAGCTGAGACTTGGACCCTGACAAGCAGGCAAGAGAGTAGAATCCAAGCCAGTGAAACGAAATTCCTAAGAAGTATGATAGGAAAGACTAGGAAAGACAGAGTGAGGAATGAAGATGTTAGGAAGGAAGTTGGGATGGGAAAACTAAATGAGAGAATTGAGAAGAATAAACTAAGGTGGTTTGGACATGTAAAGAGGATGGAGGAAAATAGAATACCAAGACAGATGCTGGAGGCAAAGTGCAAGGGTAAGAGAGCAAGAGGAAGACCTAGAACAAGGTGGATTGATTCAGTGAAGAACAGCGTAAGAAAAAGAAATCTGGACTGGGACAAGATCGTGGAAGAAGAATGGTGGAAGGAAAGAGGAAAGTGGAGAAGTGCCATAAATACCCCGACCCGGCAGGAGCTGGATAAGGGGAAATGATGATGATGATGATGATTAGCATCAGTGTCTTTCCATAATTTGGTTTCTGCTGTTTTCTTTGCCATTTCTTCATACCTGTTTTTGATAGTATTTTTCAAGATCCTTTTTGCTGACATAAAATCAGTCTGACTGACAGGTTGTTGTAGTGTGGTACCTTTTTTTGCTAATCTGTCTGCCTCTTCATTACCTGCTATTCCAACATGAGAAGGGATCCATACAAAAAAATTCTTTCAGTTCTTTATTTTGAGGCTTATATATACAGTAAAATGAAATCCATCGCCAATTCTAGTCTAACTAAACATTTTGACCTACAATGCTTACTATTTAACACTGATGAATAAATGGGATGAGATGTAATGATGTGGCCCGAGCGATAAATAATAATAATAACAATCAAAAATAAGAATTACAGAAAATACATTAATTGACAAAACAAACAAATTGAAGGTAATAATAATAATGACAATTGAGTAAACAAATGATGTGATTGTGATGAGAGACTTTGTAACGAACGAAAGAAACGATACAGCTCATTAACAGGGGATTTTCACTCTGCCTCTTCATCTAGTGCCTTGTGGGTTACATTCCAGTGCTTGTCTGGCGATATCGTCTTTATCACGTCTTAGCGTGTGCCTGATCGATCTCCACTTCCTGCGACGCATCTCAATGTCAGTAGGTGTTTCTTTAGTTCTGTTCCTTAGCTCTTCATTGGAAATGACTTCTTCTTCTCCTTAGCATCATCCCGTTTGAACGGGGTCCACTTTTTGGATCAATGCACACCATTTCTTGTGATCTAATGTTTCCCGTGAGTTCAAGTTTCTTGATCATAAATAGATAATAGTGTCCAGCCACCGCAATTTTGGTCTCCAACGCTGTCTCTGGCCATCGACCGTTAGATGGCAGGCCGAGCCAATGACTGAACTTTGTGGTGCACGGACAATGTGTCCATACCAGATAAAATACTTAAAACAGATAGATGAATAATTAGAACATGCCGAAATAAACAATATCAAGTTAAAGATCATTGGAGAATAGCTTCAAATAACCCAGTCTATAAGGAAATTGAACCAATATTGAGCACAATTAGAAAAAAATGCATCTCATTTTGGGACATCATCTTCGAACACCGGAATCTAGACTTGGTAGAAGAATAAGAAAAAAATTATGGAATAGCAAAAACCAGGATTAAATGGATTACAGATATTGAGGATGATATCAAAGAATTCCAAATAAAATTAGACCATCTCAAGAATAAAACAGATAAAAACAAGATTTTACAAGACTCACATGTGAGACTCCAAACCAAAATAAATTAAAGGGCAAAAGGATGGGTGTTCTTCACAGAAGAAAGTGGAGATATGTTGACATCTGGGAGGATGAAGAAATATTGGAGGCATAGAAAAGCAAAATTTGTCTTTGTATAACTGATTGTAGTGGTCCTATGTTGGCCATAAAATATGAAATAAATAAAATAATCTTCCATCCTTTACAATACCTGATTAAAAAGAAAAATTATACACCTTACTAAATAAAATAATTTGATCCACATAACTGGTAATTGACTAGCTATTACGTTTAATACAATCAAAGGGGCGAGGATGAGATGAAGGTACAAGAACAGTTAGAAGTAATAAATGAAAAGATTGAGCTATGGGGATTGAAGATAAATGTCGAGAAGAGTAAAACAGTGGTGATGAGTAGAGATAAGAAAGAAGGAAAAGGAGTAATCAAAGTAGGAGATAAGGAATTGGAAGTGGTGAAACACTTCAAATACTTGGGAAGTGAACTGACTGAAGATGGAAGACTAGATTTGGAAACAAGCAGAAGAATACAACTCGGGAGTGCTTTCTACCAACGGGTACGGGGACTAGTATGGAACAAGGATATACCAATTAAGGCTAAAGAAGTTATGTATAAAGCATATTATGTTCCTATAATGACATATGCAGCAGAAACTTGGACAATGACTAAGAGGGATGAGAGCAGAGTACAAGCAGCTGAGATGAGATTCCTGAGAAGTATGGTCCAGAAAACGAGGAGGGACAGAGTGAGAAATGAAGATATACGGAAAGAACTGGGAGTGCAGAAACTAAATGACAAACTGGAGCAAAACAGATTGGGAAGGTTTGGACATGTCAAACGGAAGTAAGGCTTCCAAGACGAGCACTGGAACCACAGATGACAGGGAAGAGAGGACGAGGAAGACCAAGAATGCGTTGGATGGACTCGGTGGAGAATAGTATTAGAAAACGGAACCTGGATTGGAACACGGTGTCGGAAGAGGATTGGTGGAATGAACAGAACAAAGTGGACAGGAACCATATTTGCCCCCACCCAGTGTCAACTGGAAAAGGGGAAATGAAGATGAGGATGATGACAATCAAATATAGGCTACAAAATAATTAAACAGTTATAAGAATTTATAACTCATCAATACTATTTGCAAACAGTCTTGGATGGCTGTTATTATTCTACACAATGATCGATGTTTGTACGATAAACAAAATATAATTGGTTTTAAATCCCTTCCAACCTCTGTGGCTTTTGGAGACACCAGGGTGCTGGAATTTTGCCTTGAAGGGGATTTTTAACGTGCCAGTAAATTTACTGACATGGCTCCCTCTAATGTGAGCACCCTCAAATGCCAACTGACTGCACCAGGCTTTCATCCTTCAATCTTGCACACAATTGACCTACTGAAAAGCATTAAATTTGATTTATGTTGACCAGTTGAAAAGCAATCTTGATATGACTGTCAGATTATACTGAAACATCAATTTGAAAGTAGTTATGTTTTCCTTACCTGAGGCCTTCTGAACTTCTTATTGCATAAGCCACAGGAATATGGTCGCTCTCCTGTGTGGACACGAAGATGGGCTTGCAGACCCGATGGAGTAGGGCAGTACAGAGAGCAGATACTGCACTTGAACCTGATGAAGCAACATTGTTCGTTGGTAAATCCAGGATATATAATGCAAGGGGGTGAGGGTACTCTCAAAAGTTATCTCGAGTCCAAAGTTAAGCATAATTAAGATATGAGGACACATTTCACTACCAGGAAGTCAGAACAAAGTATAAGTGAACTGCAAGATATTTGGGATTCACAGTATCCAAAACAACTAATTCAAAAACGTGTTGATAGTAAAACTACACATTGAAAAAAATATTATCATATCTGAATATCTCATCCACAGCATCAAAAATAGAGTATATGCGACACGTGGTAACCCCCAACAGCCACATGTGCTGTTATCAATGGGATGGTTTAAGAGCAGCTCAATGATAGAAATGTAGGAACAAGGGAAGCTGTACTAAGTCTTAGGCTGATTTTAGAAGGTAGAATAAGGAAAGATAAGAGAACGTTCATGGCATTTGTAGACTTAGAAAAGGCTTTTGATAACGTTGATTGGACTAAATTGTTTGACATTTTGAAATCAATTGGAATAAAGTACAGGGATAGGAGGGTGATATACAATCTGTACAGAAACCAGACAGCAGTCATTCGAGTTGAAGGACATGAGAGAGAAGCTGGTATTCAGAAAGGTGTAAGGCAAGGCTGCAACTTATCACCCATACTTTTCAATCTTTACATTGAACAAGCAATGAAGGAAATTAGAGAAAAATTTAAAGTGGGAGTGAAGATTCAAGGAGAAATAATTTCAACTCTGAGATTTGCTGATGACATCGTCATCTTGGCCGACAAGCCTGAGGATTTGAATGAGTTTTTGAATGGTATGGACTCCGTCTTACGGATAGAATTCATGATGAAAATAAATAAATGTAAAACAAAAATACTGGAATGCAGCCGAAATAAATCAGAAACCTCTATGGAGATCAAATTGGCAGGTGAAAAGCTGAAGGAAGTAGGAGACTTCTGTTACTTAGGAAGCAGAATAACCAGTGATGGACGAAGCAAAGAGGATATTAAAAGTAGGTTGGCTCAGGCAAAGAAAGCATTTCTACAAAAAAGGAATCAGCTGACATCGAATATAGATTTAGGTATTAGGAAGTCATTTTTGAAAGCCTTTGTCTGGAGCGTGGCGCTCTATGGAAGTGAAACTTGGACTATTGGTGCAGCAGAAAAGAGGAGAATTGAAGCATTTGAAATGTGGTGTTACAGGAGAATGATGAAGATCAGATGGGTAGATAGGGTTACAAACAAAGAGGTATTAAGACGAGTGGGAGAGGAGAGATGTTTCTGGCGACTGCTAATGAAGAGAAGAGATAGGTTGGTAGGACACATACTAAGACACCCAGGAATAGCAAGCTTAGTTATGGATGGAAGGGTCGAGGACAAAAACTGTAGGGGTAGACCAAGGTTAGAATATGTTAAACAGATTGCCTCCGATGTAGGGTGTCGGAGCTATGTAAAGATGAAACGATTAGCTCAGGACAGGGAGGCATGGAGATCTGCATCAAACCAGTCAAAAGACTGAAGACTCAAACAACAACAATGATAGCTAGATCCCCTTCCTGATGCCAATCTCATCAGAGGCGTTAATGAGAGATGAAACGGAGATAAATGTAACTGGGCAAGGTGTTAGAAGGAAGTAACCATGGCAATTAGAAAGTATCATTTGTCTCAAGTTAAAAATGGAAACCTATGAGAAACCATTCCAAGGAAAATAAAAAACCCACTTGTCGCCCAAGTCCACTTGCAGCCAGGTCCTGCAATATTCGACCTCAACATTATGGTGTTTGAAGCCATTTTTCAGTGTTGCCTTATTAAACAAAAGTATGGTGCTTTTCAGTCGGTCAACACGATTGTACCCAAATGAGATGGGCTATTCCCTAATCCTGGAAAAAAAAAAATTACATGAGATTAATTAATACACTTGGGTGACCAGTTTCGATCGTCAAGCGTTCATCATCAGATCCATTACACTTAGGCTATAAAATCTATGTCTGAAAGTATCGGTGAAAATATTTACAATAAGTACACTTATTTAGATGCAGTATAAGTTGAGATAATGCAACTCGTCAGTATTTGTTAGTTGTTGTCTATGTGATGTTTTGTTGAGATACTGGAAGTGGTGATTGACCTCCGGGATTTGCCTATTTGGAGTGAATAAGTGGTTGTTGTAAATGGTAGATTCAGATTGAATTGTACAGGCTATTTATCAGGTTGAGTCTTGCGTGGTCCTGCTGAGAGCAGTTCACTTGTTCGCTGTTTGCACTCAACTGAATGGAAATGGAATGGAAATTTCTGTGTGTGAGGGTGCGTTATCTCGCTGGACTGTTCCCCCTCTCGCACTCCTAAGTGCTGTGTGTTTCTCGTCCAAGTGTACCTGTAGTGTGTTGCCAAATCTAGTCTCTCAAATGTGGTGTATGTCACAGTAGTCAGGATAATCTTCAACTATTAAAGACCTGGTTTCAAACAAAATAGTTGATTCACTCCAAACAGGCAAATTCCGGAGGTCAAACACCACTTCCAGTATCTCAACAAAACATCACATATTCTACAACAAATACTGATGAGTTGCATTATCTCTACTAATGCTGCAACTAAATAAGTGTACATATTGTAAATATTTTCACCCATATTTTCAGACATAGATTTTATAGCCTTAGTGTAATGGATCTGATGATGATCGCTTGACGATCAAAACTGGTCATTCAAGTGTATTTATTAATCTCATGTAATTTTTTGTTTTTAGGATTAGGGAATAACCCATCTCATTTGGGTACAATCGTGTTGACCGACAGAAAAGCACCAAACTTTTGTTTTATTCTGCCTCAAAATTTGCAGTAGTCTGTTCGGTGCCAAACTGTATGTTGAGAATAATAACCTGGGCTAAATAATTCTGCTTCTTTCATTAATACTGAATAATATACAATTTCAAGACAATAAGCATGGTGGCCACTCAAATCGGTCAACGATTTTCCAGGAGTTTTCCAGGAATTTTCCAGGAGTAATTCTCATTTTTCCAGACTTAAAAATAAGCGCGAGTCCCGAGGGGGGGAGGGGAGCTTTATCGGTTGCCTACTTCAAGACCCGTCTTACGGAAAGAATTCATGATGAAAATTAATAAATGTAAAACAAAAATACTGGAATGCAGCCGAAATAAATCAGAAACCTCTATGGACATCAAATTGGCAGGTGAAAAGCTGAAGGAAGTAGGAGACTTCTGTTACTTAGGAAGCAGAATAACCAGTGATGGACGAAGCAAAGAGGATATAAAAAGTAGGTTGGCTCAGGCAAAGAAAGCATTTCTACAAAAAAAGGAATCTGCTGACATCGAATATAGATTTAGGTATTAGGAAGTCATTTTTGAAAGCCATTGTCTGGAGCGTGGTGCTCTATGGAAGTGAAACTTGGACTATTGGTGCAGCAGAAAAGAGGAGAATTGAAGCATTTGAAATGTGGTGTTACAGGAGAATGAAGAAGATCAGATGGGTAGATAGGGTTACAAACAAAGAGGTATTAAGACGAGTGGGAGAGGAGAGATGTTTCTGGCGACTGCTAATGAAGAGAAGAGATAGGTTGGTAGGACACATACTAAGACACCCAGGAATAGCAAGCTTAGTTATGGAGGGAAGGGTCGAGGACAAGAACTGTAGGGGTAGACCAAGGTTAGAATATGTTAAACAGATTGCCTCGGATGTAGGGTGTGGTAGCTATGTAGAGATGAAACGATTAGCTGAGGACAGGGAGGCATGGAGGGCTGCATCAAACCAGTCAAAAGACTGAAGACTCAAACAACAACTTCAAGACCAAAATAAAGCAGTTGTGTTTGGCTTACTTATACAGATGTTGAAAAATTAGTGGTGATTGTGTTATTGATACGCAAGCCTGCACACAAATGATTTAATTGTTGTTTTAAAAAAGCCTTTGTGACTCAAATATCCACTTTAAAAAAAGGAGAAAAGAATGCCGCCTGCAATTTTATTGCGGTGAAGTTGTCTATACTCAATATGTTTTACAAAAATACTATCGCGTGTTCTCCCAAACAGAAACAGGTAGCCTGAGGAAATTTCTATCGTTAACGATAGAGTGCTCACCCAAAACCGCAGCGGGAGTATGATTTAAGATGGAAAGATATTTATAATTAATTATAGTGGCTATTTTCCAGGAGTTTTCAAATTTTGCATCATTTTCCAGGAGTTTTCCAGGATTTCCAGGTTTTCCAGGAGTAGTGGCCACCATGCATAAGCCACATCTCCCTTACATTGTGCATAATATCCACCCATCCTTATGGATGATGATGATGATGATAATGATAATTGTTGTTTTAAGGGGCCTAACATCTAGGTTATCAGCCCCTAATGATCTGGGTGATAGCGAAAATGAGAATGAAATGGAAACCAGAACAAAATTATCTGAGACGGAAAATACGTACAAAGAGAAACTCAGATGGAAACAACTCACAATATGGTCTTACAAAAGGGAATTTAGAACGAAAAGATTCACAAAAGGAATAGATTGAAAAAGACCCACAAAACGTAGGCTAGATTCAAAATACATACAAAATGCAATGTAGCATCGAAATACTTACAAAATGCAACTGAAATTCAAAATACTTACAAAATGCAAATGAGATCGAAAATACGTACAAAATGCAATTGAGGTTCAAAATATTAACAAAATGCAATTGAAATTGAAAATACACAATGCAATTCAGATTGAAAGAGGCGCTATCCCAGTTCCAATCCAAATTATTCACATAGTGCAATTGAAATTCAAAATACGTACAAAATGCAATTGAAATTGAAAATGCTTACAAAATGTACGGTAGATTCAAACGACTCATGTGGATTGACAATACTTACAAATTGCAATTTAGATTGAAAATACTTGACAAAATGTAATTTAGATTCAAAATACCCACAAAATGCAATTGAGAATAAAAATATGTGCAAAATGCCCACCAAACAAAATGCAATTTAGATTTAAAATTCGTGAGAAATGCGGTTTTGATTGAAAATACTTACAAAATGCAATTGAAATTCAAAATACTCACTAAAAGGCCCATCTACCTGCATTGAAAGACTTACTAAAAAGCAATTTAGATTGTCAATCTTTACAAAATGCAATTGAGGTTGAAAACAATCACGAGATGTAATTTAGATCGAAAAAAGTTACAAAATGCAACGTAGATCAAAAATGCCTTAAAAAAAATCGCTAAAAGGGAATTTAGATACACGGTGAACCAAGTAACAAAAACAGTGCGGGAATCTTAAAGAGAAACGGAAATATAAGGAAAAGAGGAGAGGAGAGGGGAGAGAGGAGAAGGTCCGCCCGAAAGGTAAGGGACAAAAGGGGAAAACGGACCCAGCTTAGGAATCCCTCGGGGTCGCCAACTCCCGAACTCACCAGCCGTGAGCCCCTGAGGGTGTAGCATTATCTACGGTGCACCAGAAGTGGTGGGGCTACATACACCCTGCCTCCTTAAGGGCCTTGAGCACAAGGCAGGAGGTAAAAGGAAGAGAAAAAGAAGGCTGACCCCTCACAGAAGGAGGGTATCAGGAAAGATGAGACAAGGGCCAATTAAGGCGGGAAAGTGAAAGACTCCCTAGGCCTCGGATAACCTAATACTGTCGGGGTCGGAAGAGAACAAGAGTTGACCAAGGGAGGTTGACAGGAAAGAAGACGGAGAAGAGCCCGGCACAAGTAAGTGGAAGCAATGCCGGACTCAGCTGGGGTCCCGTGGTCGCCAACCCACGCCCCACTAGATGTGAGCCCCTGGGGGGCATCCTTATGGGAAACATGGCAATAATGTGAATATTTTTGTGTTGAGTTTGTTAATAAAATGGAGGAGACCTAGTGAAAGTCTTTCGAGTTGATGCCCATGTGCAAACTTGTTGTAGTTTCAGCTGAGGGGTTTGGACATTGAGGTAATTTTAGCCCTGTATGCTTGGGATTGTGGAGAATTTGTCTGTGGTAGTGTATGTATTTGTATTTCAGGTGAGGATTGGGAAGGAAGCTGCCATGGACTTAAGTTAGGAAACATCCCAGCATTTGCATGGAGTAAAAGTGGAGAAACCATGGAAAACCACTTCCAGGATGAGGGACTATTATGAAGACTATTATTAGGAGCTTCTCAGTCAGTCAATAAGAGTGTTAAGTTCATGAGTTTTAACCTCAGTGATTTGAATTTTTTAGCTTCACTGTTTGCCTGACTGGCAGTCGATATTGAAATAATTCTAATAATGTATTTTGTGATGAAGATGTCACCAGCACCAGTTGCCACGCCAGGAGAAATAGCCACTGGAGATTAAAATCCCCACGACCCAGCCTGGGACCCTTTGGGCCAGTTTAGCATGCTAACAACAGTACTTAGCTACGATGCTAGAATTTTAATAAAAATAGTGTACATCTTACAGTACTCCACATGTATTATGTAATTGCTGTTTAATATGCTTTAAATAATATATGCAGTTATTAGGTGAAGATTATTGATGATGATGATGATGGAAGTTAATTGTTTGTATTTTCAAGCAATAAATTATCATCATATAAGCAGTCAAAATATGATATTTTGCATAAATATTTACAATTACTCTGTTTAAATGATGACTATGATATGCTAGATGTTCAAGAGGCCATACAATTATACTAGATTCTTTCTAGGTCATATGATATCCATAACACAAAAAATGATTTATATTAGGAGAGAATTAATTATTATGTAGAATTTCCCAGCACATTTATAAAGGAGTATAAACTTCAGTAAACATTTGGGGGATTTAAGTAAGCAATGAGGTAAATGGTGAGGTACAGTTTAATCAGTCACTGGAGAAAGACACATTAATGACATCATTATTTTTTCATGACGATGTGCAGTATTTAACTAGCTCAGATGCATGATCCTGAAGTGAAACATAATTTATCCAGCTGTTCATTTAATTTAATTTCTTATTTACATAGGTCCCAATGAGGCAGAGCTCATGTCAGGGACAATCAAGTAGCATAGATACAGATTGGCATATACATAATTTCTGTAACAGTATAAGTTAATGGTACAACTAACTTTACAGAAGTAATTGGTAAGGCTACATATGGAACTTAGGCTATTCATTCATTAATATGAAGTCTCTTGCTTTCCTCTAAAATGTTCTTATAGAAAAACTTTCCTTTCTGCATAATGGTAGAGACTTATTATAACCTTTATGGGAGGAACATCAGGTAGCTTCATTCTAAACTAAGGAGAAAATAATCAAGCCCATTACTGCATTTAGTTCCTTTCTCCACAGTTATGTTCTTGGAGGGCATGCAAATTGTGGCATAAGTGCTAACCTACCAACTGACATTTAGTGTCATAGTTGGCATTTTAAGTGTCCATTTTAAGTCAATTGTGAGATGTTACCTGAAAGAAAGCAAAACAAAAGTGAGAACGAGAGAGAGAAATCTCAAGATCCTAAGAAATATGATATACAATTCAAAGCAAACTGTAAGTAAGACATTAATGTAATCATCCATTATAATAAATTTTAATTAATAAAAAATGGCACTGTTGTTACAAGAAAAATATACTGTCTAGGAGATCTGCACATCAAGACAGGCCTGGACTCCAGAGCAAAGTTTATCGTTGTCATCGGCCAATACTCTTATCCGAGTGTATGTTTCTTTCCTGCATTACTAATTTGTATTCACTCGATGGTGATGTCGCTGGTGACTCAACAGACCAATTCTGGCATAGAACATACGGCCGCACACGATGCAGATGATGGAAGGTATAGGACGTGGCAATATATCTGGCGCAGCTTTCTCCTCTGACGAGTTTCCATTTCCTGCCTTCAGCGTTCTTCAAAATGTGAATCTGCAGCTGAGGTGGCTGCACGCCAACGTGAGCGATCTTCCGCAAGTGTATGCCAATTATCAGGATCAATGGCTACACTCCTCAAGGTTTGTTTAAGCTGATCTTTGCAACGCTTCCGAGGTGCTCCTAGAGGTCTCTTGCCTGTGCTGAGCTCGCTGTACAGGATTTTTCGCGGGAGTCTGTTGTCATTCATACGTTGGACATGATCAATCCATCTAAGCCGGTGATTAATGATGATGGCCTCTATGCTCTTCATCTCTGCTCTCTCGAGAACCGCAGCTTTCGTTATATAGTCATCCCATTTGATGTGCATAATGGAACAGAGTTTCTGCAGGTGAAAGCGTTCCAGTTTTTTGATGGTCTGGCGGTATAGGGTCCAGGTCTCACACCCATAGAGCAACGTAGAAATGACAACAGCTTGGTATACCATTTGTTTTGTACAGATTTTTAGATCTTTGCTCTGGAATACACGACGTGAGAGACGTCCAAACGCTGCATGCGCAGCACGGATTCTGTTATCCACGTCCTTCTCAACAGTACATTGCGTAGACAGAATACTCCCAAGGTATGAGAAGTGATCGACTTGGTCCAAAGATGTGCCCAGAGATAGTAATATCAAAACCTGGGATAGAGGTTCCAGGAACAGGTTGAGCTAATACTTTAGTCTTCTGAATGTTTATGGTAAGGCCAAAGTATATAATTTATGTAAGTCAACAAAGCCTGGTATAGTGGTTACCTATACTTTTTTATTAACAGTTGTAACTGTCATTCCTTTGTCCCAGGAAACATAAGCTGCTTCTGTTTTATTTTATTAGATTAGAAAGGGTGTATAAATGAGTCAATATAAACAAGAGGAAAATCAAAAAGGAAGGAAGATTGTAGTTTTACGTCACCGTGAATCTTGTGATTATGAGCCACAGGACCTCCTTTTTACGTGGAATCCGAACCACAGGACATGGCATTTCACTTCGAAAATCAAGAGGAAAATCAGAGTACATCAAAGGAGAAGAGGTACAGTATAACTATTCTACAAGGAATCATTTAGGTGGCCAATTCACTTCAACTGTTACTTTGTACTCTTATGAAACTGAATTTACAAGATTGTATCATGAAGATAACTTTCGTTGAACCATGTGGGAACTGCTGCATACTTTACATTCCTTGCATATGCTAATTAATACCCTTTGTGTTATTTATTTCACAAATAGTTACAGGTATATTCAAATAGAAGCTATTTGCAATATAATTTTCAGTTTCGATAGGGTACACATAGATAGTTAAATGTACACAAAATATTCAAAGAAAGCAGCAAGCAACAAAGCTTCTAGTACACAAAATATTCAAAGAAAGCAGCAGGCAACAAAGCTTCTAGTTGTCATCAACCATAGGACCTCCTCCTTACACGGAAACTGAAACATTAGATGTGTTATTTCATCTCAAACATCTCACATGAATTAACCAAAAATCAAACTCGACCTGCATAGCTGAGAGGCAAGCAGCTTGACCACAGCATGTGAGATTTGTGAAGTTTAAAAGTCACATCCAGTGTTTTGGAATCCAAGTAAAAAGGTAGTCCTGTGACTTATGATTCCACAGTTTAGAGACAAGTAAAACTACGAGCTTGCCTCATTTTAAGGGCTTGGAACATCTGGATCATCAGTCCTGTGTACTTGGGTGTGTGTTGGATTGGTCTGATAACTTGCATTTCTGTGCTGACTGTAGGGTAGTGTAACTGTACAGACGTTCCCAAATCCTCACTTGGTGGACTTGGTGATAAGTCAGGTTAGGGTACTTTGTTTCACACCATTTCTTTTCTATGTTCATCATCATCATCATTTTAGATTATAAGATTTCATTTGTATGTAAAATCTCAGCATATAAGACAGTGGATTGTGTCAGCCAAGCTCAGCTGATGTTGCAACGACGGAAATCGCTAGGCCAAATTTAGATCGGGCTGAGAATAACTTTCCTTGCTTGGAGTAAACCTTAGTGTGTGTTGTGAAAGGTTAGTGACGTCAGAGAGAGGTTCGCGCCATGAATTGTAAGTAAATTGTATGGGTTCGAGATTATTGGTGTATTGGTCTGGGTCCGAGCGTTTGTTTTAACCTGGTGGCAAACAGCGGAAACATGTGATTGCAAGATGCAAGGAGGCTTTTACACGTAGCCAAGTGAGGCGTCACTTGAATTCTAGAGTTTGGACAGGAAGGTCGTGACTTAGCTATTTGGCTTTGGCCTAGTAAGATAAACTATTATTTGTCGCCAGCATGGTGTTTGAGTTTGCTCGAAACTGCTACAAATAAGAACTATGTTCTTTTTGTAAGTGTATCAACTTCATTGATAATTTTAACGGAGACCATGTGATTCGGTTTAAATCATCCTCGCAATGAGAGGTATAATTCCATTGCTCTCGCAGAGATGTAGTATTGTACACTACTGTTTGTAGAAAGTGAAACACCAAGAACAAGAGATGTGACCACATTGCACTTTATATCTCAGATTAGGGACATGACAATACATTACTGATTATAAGGACAGTCCGGTACTTGCACGTTGACGGTCGATCTTCAGTACGGCATCGCGCCACCACGTGCTGCACTCAAGAGCCGCTAGACGTCATGGCATGGAATCATATAGCGCTTGAATACGCTGCTGAGGAATACAGCCCCACGTGGTTTGTAGGCGCGTCCACAAAGCATCAACAGTGGCGGCAGGTGGACCTGAACGAACAAGTTGCCGACCGACCATATCCCGGATATGTTCGATGGGCGACATGTCAGGCGAACGGGCAGGCCAGGGAAGCAGAGGTATCCGTCGTTCTACGAAGAAGGCTTGCACATTCCTCGCCACATGCGGGCGGGCATTGTCCTGCTGAAATATGGCCTGTGGAACGGCCTGCAAGACGGACAGTGCCGCAGGCTGTAAAACTTCCCTGATGTAGCGGTCACTGTTCAGATTGCCCGCAAGACGTACGAGGCACGATCGCCTGTTATAGGCAATTGCGCCCCAAACCATTACACCTATGCCACTCAACAATAGTCTGCCTGACTGCGTTCTCCACGGCGGCGTCGAACGCGTATGCGGCCATCACTGTAGGACAGGTTGAAGTGGGACTCGTCCAAAAACACTACATTTCGCCACTCAGCCCATGCACATGCCCATTGTATTCGAAGGCGTCGGTGGTTCCCAGTTAATGGAAGCCGATGCAGTGGCATGTGCCGCACCGTCGACACAGACATGTCCACCCCCGTTGCTGTGCTTCAACGTCGAGCCAACACCGAAAAAGACGCTGTTCTGCCCGATACGGGCATGCGGAGAAGATGGTGGTCATCTCGTGCTGTGGTCATGTTGCGTCGTCGCTGTGTACGGCCCTCCTCTCTCCACTGGATCCTCATACGCCTTACTGATGATGCAGCGTGCCCTGTACAAGCCGTAATGTCCCGGAATGACAGACCCGCCTCCCCGAGTCCAAGCATTCTGCCCCGTTCAACCGCACTCACATGCTGATAGTCCACCCTGTGATGTCGGCAAGGCATCATTGCGCTTGCTTACATGTTTCCACTTGGTATGATGGCCCCACGCCGACAGAGCTGTGCGGAACACTGACCTGTCCAGTCCCACGACAGAGGGCACTGGTGGGCCAATGTGCCATCTCTCTGCGATTTCAATCACTTAGTATGGTACCGCAGGTCTACACAACCCCTGTTCTGGGAGTGTCTCCGACCATTTGTTCTGGGTGTTTTACTTTCTACAAACAGTAGTGTATATATCATAACCTGTAGATGTGTTTGTTTTATGCACAAGTTTGTGTATACAAATGTATTATTGCGAACTGTGAACTAGGCTTCTAGTCTCTGCATATTTTGGGAACTGTGTATAAGTCTGCAAAGTGCAGATATACATGAAGTTACCATCTCTGAAGAAATGTAAAGTAATTCTATGGGCCTATCAGGCAAACTTAACAATGGTAGGTGAAACCACGTGTGAAAAAGCATCTTGTGAAGTTAGTTAGATCTGATCTATCAAGCATATCTCCTAGATTCGTAGAGAATCTACAAGACCTGCATTGAGTGAGTACCGTTACATCATATTCTATACTTCAATCCATCTTCATGTCACATGGTTTGGTCATTGCCAAGAGTAGAGAATCAGTGTATAGTTTGTTCGACCAGCGTCCTCGCCAGATGTTTTTTTATTTTTATTGCAATACATATATTTTAAATTTTCTCATTAGTTATTTCCTTAGAGAATTACCCTTGGTAGTTGAACGCCTGATGATAACGGTTAGGTTTACCCTATGTGTGTTCAAACACACCACCACCCTGATATATGTTTCTCAGTTATTAGAGCAAGTACATGAGAGTAGGTGGCCCAGGCCTTGATACCATCCTGATCTACCAGGAGGCAGTGTGGAAAAACCAGGAGGAAAACCACACTTAGGATGGCTAATGTCTGTGCTGGGATTCAAATAATTAATCTCTGGTCTTGCAGCAGTTCCCCATCACATTCGTGGTTCATAACACAGGGTGAATCAAAGAGAAATGAAACTGCTGTAGAAAATAATTATGTCAATAATAATAATAATCGAAACTTTCTTTGAAAAATCTCTTTTCTAGTAACGAATGAGCAAACCATGTTTGATCTACAAGCTTTATTTAGTTCAATCAGTGAGCAGTAATGAAATAAGTCTCGAGTTCATTTACTGTAACTTTGCACTTTTTTGACAGCTAGGGTTGCCAACTTTCATAAGGAAAGACTCAATTTATAACCTGTAGTCCATAACAAATATATACATGTTTAAGTCACATTTAAGTTTTGTCAGGTTATTTTTTCGCTTGTCCCAGTGATAGGGAATATATTGGGAACATATTCTGTCGGCCAGACTGAAAAGTTGCCTTATCAAACTAAAGAACCACACGCTCGTGGCATGGGTGTGCGGTTGGTAATGGATGCATTACCATGATCATCCGCCTGTGCAAATAACGTGAATATTATATTAAATTATAATAATTCTAATTGATAATAATGTGCAAAGTCGTCTGATAGTATTATTTCAATTTGAATGAATGTTCACTTTTCAGATAAATATAAAGTGGTGATCTTAAATGTTGAATAAATATGTAGCTTGAGCAGGCAGAGGTGTCTGTCTCTAGGTCGGACATTTTTGTTTTGACTATCGAGTCGGAAGCAGACACGGAATTTCTTGTTCAAGATATTTATTATATTACTCTCTCTTTCTTTGAAGGTAAAAGAAAAGGCAACAGAACTCTTGATTTCCCCAAGGACAGTGGCCAGGTGAATTATTTTCACATGGCATGATTTGTGCAAAAAATTAGGCCTAAAATATAAGTTGTTGTGTAGGCCTAAAAGTTAACTTACATGGTGAAATTTTTTGTACGTTTTATTTTAATATCAAACCAACAGTTCAAGTAATGATCTTATCGTCTTATTAAGGATATCTTACACCATACCTTAGTAAGCATTTTCCTGGAGCTGTGAAATGATGAGCTTAAAAATAATTCCACTCGTAAAACATTTAAGTTATCAGCTGCTGCACGCACAATGATGTAACGTTCTGTCAGTGAGCAGTCAGTGGGTTTCAGGTGTGCTGTTACAACGATTATTTGATAAATGCCACAAAGAATTAATGCAAGTTTCCTTTAAAAAGGACAATGAATTGATATTGCGAGATGAATGTAGGTTTAGGCAACTCGTAACAGCTGTTCACCCCTTGACGGAATACATGCGGCCATTGCTGGCTGCCATGTGGGTAATGGCTCATTGGCTGCAATGCACGTGGCAGAGGCGGTTTGATCTGTCCAGTAGGACTACATTTTCCCGCGAGAACTGTCAAGAAAGTGCAAATTTACAGTAAACGAAGTCTAATAGGTGCCAAATACAGCTGGATTGATTTGATCGTGAGAAACAAAATTAATGTGCATATAAGCAAGGTGCCTGCACTGTCTCCGTATGCCTCAGCACGGCCCGATTTCTCGCTGCTGCAACCACACCTTATGAATAGTCACCTCTTGCTGGTTTTTGGGGGCTATTATCGGAAGCAGGACATTGGAAACCAAAACAGTGCATCAAGCCATTTCTAAGGCTTTTAACAAACTTTTATTATGGCAGGCAGTGTTTTAACAAACTCTTTAAAGTGTTATTTTAATCATCCGTGTGTTATTTTTAATAAGTACTTTTATGGACTAGTAATGAATGTCATCGAGTGCTACCAAAACCGTAGGCTGATGAAGGTTCAATGTTATAAGACACCGAAACATGTACCAACATACATAAAGACAAGTGATTATGTCATGATAAAATCTTTTATGTTCCAAGATGTCGAAATGTAAACATTATGTGACAGAAAACTGTATCATAATGAGGCTCATTATAACACTATTTTTCATTATGAAACAGTTTCTCCCACCAATCAGAACTCAAGAAACAGTTGTGTGGCCAATTAGATAAGGATACCTTCGCACATGCGCTCAAAATCCAACATATTTCTGTGTTGTCAAGCAAAGTGAATGGTCACTGCTTCCGAAGTGCCTTGACCACGCATGCGCTCTGTTCAGTTAACTGAATCCCACAGATATTTATGAATATTTATGTTAAAACATATAATAAAGTTATAATTATCATCGAACATAAACAGTCGTATGCAACTCGCCTATAATGGTAATTAAGACACTCGTATGGAAATTATAAAACTCGCATATGCTCTTTTTATAAAGATACTCGTGTCTTAATTATAGCCATTATAGAACTGATCTGGCAAGGGAAGATTATAAGATAAAGAAGAAAGAAGCAAACAAGATTGTCGCTGAGGAGAGGAAGAAGTGGATGGTAAAGTGGACAGAGATGATGGAGGAACACAGCAGAGGAAATAAGAAAGTACTTTATGGGATGGTCAAAAGTAAGAGAAGAGGTCTGCGAGAGGATGTGGTAATGATGGACAAAAACGGAAATGAGGTACACAACAAAGAGACACTCAAGACAGTGTGGAAAGAGTACTTTGAGGATTTGCTGAATCCAAATGGTCATAGGGAGGAAGACAATGTATTGGAAGATGGAGAAGACAACACAGGAATGGAAAAGGACCTGACTTGGAGAGAACTGGAAATGGCTATAGACAAGATGAAAGGAGGAAGGGCACCAGGTGTGGATGAAGTGAGTGTTGAAATGGTGAAGGCAGCAGGGGAGGTTGGGAAACAGTGGCTGTACCGTGTGATGAGGGTGATATGGAAGGAGAAAAAGACCCCCGAAGATTGGAAGAAAGGATTAATTATCCCAATATTTAAGAAAGGAAGCAGAAAGGAGTGCAGAAATTACAGGGGAGTCACACTCATACCTCACTGTGCCAAGATATATGAAAAGATATTAGAAAGTAGAATACGAGCCATAGTGGAGAGAAAATTGAGAGAGGAGCAGTATGGATTCAGACCTGGGAGATCAACAGTGGATCTCATATTTTCAGTGAGACAGCTCCAGGAACACCACTACGAATTTGGAGAGGATCTGTTGATGGCCTTCCTGGACATCGAAAAGGCCTATAATAGCGTGTGTAGGGAGAAGGTTTGGAAAGCAATGGAAAACATGGGAGTGGAAAAAGAGACTGTAAGCAGAGTGAAGGAGATGTATTGTGGAAGTGTGAGTTGTGTGAAAGTTGGAGGGGAAAGAACAGACTGGTTCAGACAAATGAGTGGCCTGAAACAGGGTAGTGCGCTGTCACCCCTTCTCTTTATTGTGGTTATGGACGAGGTAATGACACGGATAGCAGGAAAGATAGGAGAAGATAAGATGAAAGCAATGGTGTTTGCAGATGATCTCATGGTCTGGGGAAACAAGGAGGAGGAAATTCAGGAGCAACTGAAGGCTTGGGAAGAAACAGTGGGAGAGTACGGATGGAAGTTCAACATCAGTAAATGTGAGATCCTGTTAACAACCAGGAAAAAGGACAGACCAATGAGTGGGATAACACTTGGAGGTGGACAGCTGAAGAAGGTGGAAAGTCTCAAGTACTTGGGAAGTATAGTGGAGGAAAATGCGAGAAATGACAAAGAGATTACGGAACGTGGCAGACAGGCAGAAGCATTTCTGAGAAGCATTAGGAGCTTAGTGTGGAATAAAGATGTCCCACAAAAAAGCAAGGAAGTGTTATACAGAAGCTAATATATCCCGATACTGACCTATGCTTCAGAAACGTGGACAATGAAGAAAAGAGACATAAGCAGAATACAGGCAGGTGAAATGAAGTTCCTGCGAAGTAGGATCGGAGTAACAAGAAGAGACAGGGTGAGGAATGAAAAGGTCAGGGAAATGGTGAAAGAGGAGCCCTTGCAAGGTAGGATTGAGACATCAAGACTGAGGTGGTATGGAGACTTAAAGAGAATGGATGAGAAGAAGATTCCCAAGTGGATACATGAGATGCAGATGCAGAAGAAACGACCAAGGGGAAGACCAAGAGATAGATGGCTGAAAGGAGTGGAGGAATGTGTCAAGAAGAGAGGCGAGGACTGGACCAGAGTGACAGCGGAGAGGTGGTGGGAAGAAAGAACTAAGTGGCGAGGCTTATGTTCCAAACAGACCCAGCCTGGGGCTGGAAACTGTACAAGATGATGATGATGATGATAGGCTCTTTGCATAATGTACTATAATAAAACAAGTATTGACTAGACGGAACCATAAAAACCTTTGTTTATTATGAATTGATATTGCGAGATGAATGTAGGTTTAGGCAACTCATAACCCCTTGACGGAATACACGCAGCCATTGCTGGCTGCCATGTGGATAATGGCTCATTGGCTGAAATGCACGTGGCAGAGGCGGATTGATCTGTCCAGTAGGACTAAATTTTCCCGCGAGAACTGTCAAGAAAGTGCAAAGTTACAGTAAACGAAGTCTAATAGGTGCCAAATACAGCTGGATTGATTTGATCATGAGAAACAAAATTAATGTGCATATAAGCAAGGTGCCTATTTAAGAATCAAATCAGCAGTGAAAAAAAAACATACCGTTTCTTTACTTCTTCAGGTCCATGTGTTTTCAGATGAACTTTCAACAAACTTCGTTTAGAGAACGTTTCAGTACACAAATAGCACTTCACCTCAGGTTGATGGAGGGTCATATGCCTAAGCAAGGACTTAGATTGAAGAAACTCCTTTCCACATATTGCACACTTCCAGCCATTTTGTTCATCTCTGCTATGCATCAAAATGTGCCTGTAAAAAAATTATCAAAGATATAATAAAAAATTTGTTATTAATGAGACATTAATTAATTAATTTGTAGTCTGTTAGAACATGACTGTATTTGAGAGATTAATATGAAAAGAAACATGTTTTCAAAACTCAAAATTGACAATCAACAATATAAGTTGAACACAAATGTTTCATCAAAATGGAAATGTTGAAGATTTTAAATTATTCTTAGCCAAGATTTAGCCTACCAGAGCAGTATGAGTAGTGTAAAATGTCACCTAAAAAGTAAACATGATGTGACATAACATCCCCAAAGCCTTCAATTTCATGGATAATGGCCATAAAAGACTAAATATATTTATTATTATTATTGTTATTGCAATAGAGACAGATGCTAGAGTGTGCTAGAATAGCACCATTAGCCATAAAGGCATGACCACACTAGTAAAAATATATATTGCAACTTGAATGCAGAATTTGCCAAAAGTTCAATATTCTTGCTACCTAAAAAGTTACGATTTACGAATATATCAAAATTTTACACCATGCTCACAAAGGTGAAAATTGAAATTAATAAGAAACTAAGATTAACCCCTGCCCTAAATTTAAATGAAATAAGTTTTGAAGATAAAACATTAACGGATATTCTAACTGATTACATTGAAAATCGCAAGAAAACTCCATAAAAAAGTGCACATCACATTCATGATCACACTCCTTTATTCCCTCCCTCGTCCCCCTTCCATGCAACTAGACCACCCACGCAAATCCAGTGTAGCCGACCCCACTTCTGTGGGTCACATGACACACACCTCCCCGCCTCCTCAACCTCTCCGCTGTGGGAACAGCAGAGCAGGACGGCTCAGTCACTTAGCAACAGCAGCTATGAACACTTCAGTTTAACGCCTAAGTACACAACCACACTACCACATAAACTTGGGTTCCCCTTTGTGGCTATAATATTTGACAGAGTTTCTTATTTTACCATTCCAGATCAAGCCTCTCATAAGCATCTTGGTTTGACCCATGTTTTTCAGAAACTATACGTGTAAGTTTTTACATGTTTCTTTTTAACATTTGTCAGTTTTCTTAAGGTAATGAATGGTTCATTTATTTTTTTCACATAGGTGCTCATGCTCCTCACAACATTGACACCTTTATATCAACCCGTGATCTTCAAGAACTTTTGAAATTTTGCTCCTTTCACAGTTTTAGAGTAATATTATTTCTAACCCAGGTGCTTACTAATTTACTTGGCATCGTATGGACTTGTATTCGACAAATAACAGGAAGAATGCAACCATGCAACATAAGATAAACATCCATATTCTGCATTAGGCCACCATGTATCGATAAGACAAACATTTAGTGCCATTTAAGCATTTTTTGCTTCCATTAATAAGCAGCCATCAAGCTTACACCTATTTTGTTGAAATGCATTGATTGTGCCATAATTTTTGGGTACTTAAAGAGCAGTGATGAAGTTTACAATCATTTTGTAGAAATAACTTCAAAGCAAGAGGATCAATGCCAAGGATGATGTGTCCGGCCTGACACGAATGACTAGGAGTTTTCCCGTGATAAGAACCATTCTGAAAATTCGGTCTTGGTATTGTCATCTAATGTTGAATTTAAACCGAAATATCAAAGCATACGTATTGTAACGTGTTTTTCGAGGGTTTTTTATGCAACTGGCATAAGTCAGTAGGAAGCCATTCTATATTTATTTACGCGGCAAATTGTTCAGCCAAGAGAATTTTTCATGGTAATTTATTATTATTATTAATTTATTATAATTATTATTAAGGTATTTTCGGAGCATTTTATAAAAATTATTAGCATTCAGATAGGTTTTCCATGTCTTAGAAAACGCTATCAAGCAAATTATTACGAACGACAATATTATAGAAAATTATGCGATTACGGAATTTTACGGAGTTTTCGTCAGTTAGGGTATATTGAGAGACGTGACTCACTGGGAATTCTAATACAAGCTGATTCCTGTCGAGGAGCATGACGCAATCTTGGGTCGCATCGTCAAGAAGAGGCGAATTGTTGAAACGGAACCCTGTCGCCGAGTGTAATGACCCGGAGGAGGAGAAGATCGCGTGGTGGTTCAGCCAATCAGGGGAGACGACGTAAGCTAGTTGGGACTGAAGAGTGGGGAGCCGGCATGTGGATATATCGTTCGACGCGCCGTGAGACGAGGACTATCTGTGAAATAATTGACGAGTATGGGTGCGCGTGCGAGTGGCTCCGATGTTCGGTGGAGTTAAGGACAATCTGTGTAGAACTTGCAGTGTACGGTCGCAAGTGCGTGACGCTCCGATGTTCAGTGGAGTTAGCGACGAACTTTTGTAAAACGTAACCAGTGCGGTTTTACGAGAGTTTGGGTCCGATGTACGGACCATAGAATTATCTAATCTACCAGAATATCATCAAATTTCGACGGAGATGACGACGTCCAGGAGACTGTGGGAAGCACACAGCATCATCAAGAACGAGGGAAATGCTTTGGCAATTTCCAGGGGTAAGCGCTAATGACGCAGAAATACGCAATCTCTCATTTTTTTGTTTTATATTTCATAATTCAGTAACTTCATAGCTTGGAAATAAGAGTAAAATCAATTTATCAGACTCCGTTTTCACGTAATTTTCTATCGGTAATATTCAAATCACAACGCTCCAATTTAAATTTTAAACTTATTATTATTATTAATTTTGCTATACTTGTTTTATATAATAAATTCATTTATTTTACAATGCAATCTTTGCTTTCAGTAGGTAGCATTAGATATAGACCAATTCCTTCTCCTGATACAATTGTTTGTTGGGTTAATGATCAAATCATACCACGATCTGAGTGAATAGAGTCTTGAATGTGTTCTGCCAGAGCTAGACGTTGTTAAATACAAATTTAGATTTCAAAATTGCATTGAGGTCTTGGCGCCCATTAAAACAACATAGCTTAGGCAAAGGTAAACAGTTACATTTCTCTCCCAACAGTGTGGGCTAGCGAAACCATTACATTTGTACGCTCAACGTGGAGCAAAGTAAATACCGTTTCACTTGTCATCCCAGCCTAAGCAAGACTGCTACATTTGTCGCTACCAACATGGGGCACTAATAACTGGTACATTTGTCGCTACCAACATGGGGCACTAACTAATAACCGCTACATTTGTCGCCGACAACTTGGGGCTGAAAACCTAATAACATTTTGTGGAAGGAGAAGGGTATATATTTCTGTGCCTGTATTTTGGGGGTTATTTGTCTTTATCAGTGTATATCATTATGGGGGATGAGAAAGAAAGACAGATGAGGTTACGTAGTGGTCATCAACTGGAGAATGATGATACGAGCAGTATGTCGAGTGATGGTAGTACCGGGGTAGCGGAGGTAAATCCCGATACTGAAACAGGGAGTGTAGGCGGCCAACCAGAATTAAAAACTTTACTTCTCGAGTTCATGTATCAGAACAAAGTTAGTAGTGATGCTTTAAATGCAAAATTAGAACAGAATAATGCAAAATTAGAACAAAACAGTAGGGAAAATAAAGAAAGTACAGAAGCTTTAAATGCAAAATTAGAACAGAATAATGCAAAATTAGAACAAAACAGTAGGGAAAATAAAGAAAGTACAGAAGCGTTAAATGCAAAATTAGAACAGAATAATGCAAGATTAGAACAAAACAGTAAGGAAAATAGAGAGAGTACTGAAACTTTAAATGCTAAATTAGAACAAAACAGTAGGGAAATGAGTGACAAATTCGAACTGATTAGAGGTGAGATCAGGGGGGTGATGGAAGAAAAGGCTAAAGAGATTATTGCAGATGTAGACAGAAAATTAGGAAAAGTACAGGAGGAGTTGGAAATTAGAATCAGTACACAGGCTGAAAATTTAAAAGAACTAGTGCAACTGGAAACACAGCAGGTCAAAAAGCAATTGGGGGGAGAAATTGACAAAATTCAGGTAGCTACTAAAGAGGTTAAGGAACAGCTGGGGGGTAGAATGGAGAAAGTCCACTCACAAATAGTTGCAGAAGTAAATGATTTAAGAGAGAGTAATAGGGAAAGCATTAGCAAGATTGAGGAGAAACAAGCAAAGCTATATGATAAAGTAGAAGAATCAGAAGGAAACATTAAATTAACAGTAAACAGTATTGAGAGGAAGGCTGAGGAGAAAATCGCAGAATTAGAGTTAAAATTAAAAGCTAGGATCAGGCAAGAAAATAGTCAGAATAGGCCAGTTTTTGTGAATAGCACACACAGGGAGGTAGAACTGGGTAAGTTCAGCAATCGACAGGGGTGCCCAATGGAGTTCATGAACACTATAGAAAATAAATTCGGGGAAAGGTTGGAAAATGGTAGTATTGAGTGGTGCCAGGTAGTTGAAATTTTAGAACAAGTGTTTGTGGGGGAAACGAGGAATTGGTTTGCTGTCTACAGAGACAAGTTTACTGATATCAATGATTTTAAAATGAAATTCTGTGAAAAGTTCTGGAATGAGGTTATTCAGTCGCAGCATCGTGAGGGAGTAGTGTGTGGTAAATATAACCCTAAAGGAAGCTCCACCATGACCGAATACTTTTTAGGGCAGGTATTAGTGTGTAAATATCTGGATGGCTTGAAGGAGGAAAGTGATGTGGTAAGGTTGCTACTTAGGCACTTTCCCTATAGGATCAAGGAGGCTGCTTGTATCCAGAATGTAAAGACTATATCACAAGTAGAAAATTTGTTAAGCACATTTGATGCACTAGGGAGAGGGGGTTATGATGACAATTTCAATCGGAACCAGGGTAATAATAATAATAGACCTAATGAAGCCAGGCATCAAGAAGTTCAAGGGAACGGTGGCGAAGGGGCCAACGCTCAAAATAGAAATAATAATAATCAGCTAAATCAGAACAGAGGAAATGGCTATGGTAATCAGTATCAAGGGAGGAACAATGATTTCAGGGGAAATCAAGGGAGGAACAATGATTACAGGGGAAATCAAGGGAGAAACAATGATTTCAGGGGAAATCAAGGGAGAAATTATGACAATAATTACAACCAGAATAGGGGTCAAGGAAGAGGACAGCCTAGTGGTAGTAATATACAGCCAAACAATGACAACACAGCCCAGAACAACCAGACTAGTTCAGTAGTTAGTAGTACTACGGTCAGCTGTAGCGGTTCTTTAAACGCGAACCAGGCTGCGAAGTAAGGTCAGAATCTCAGTCTGTAGCATGCCCTGTCCATACAATTATACAGGAACCCTATGACCTAAATGTAAGAAATGAATTATTACATGAACTAAATGATGAAGGTATTATTCAGGAAGTGGTTAGTAAGAGCCCCATAGTTAAATTTAACGTGTCCGAGGCGTACACAGATGTTTTAATTGATAGTGGTTGTATGAAGAATTGCATAAGTAGTGCATTTTATGATAAAATGAAAGGAACTGGAGTAAATTTTGAGGAGATGCCAATTAAAAGCACTTTTGTTATCACAGCTGTTGGGAAGAGGTCTAAAGTAATTTCTAAGCAAGTTTTAGTAGACATTAAAATTAATAATCATGTAGAGAAGCAGATTTGCCTTGTAATTCCAAATTTAGTATTCAGTGTTATCTTGGGTTCAGAGTGGCTAAGTAGAGTGTCTGGTAACTTATGTTATGATGTAGGGAGTTTGAAATTTAAATGGGGAGATTCTGAAGTAGAAGTAGCGTTCAATGACCATATTCAGAGGAGTAGTATTGTAGGTGTGATTTGTACTTTAAATGAGATATCGCCAGCCGTAGAGCGGGGTTCTCCATGTTTTGTGGGCAGTGTGATTACGAACGGAAGTCTAGAGGACTCGTTACGTGATGCTGCATTTCAGGGAGATATAGAGGTGGAACAATGTGTTCGGCTCTATGATGTGTTATGGTGTAATAGGAGAGTGTTTGAGGATCGCATTGGTATGGCCAATTGCTATACACATTCATTGAACGTTATTGATAGGTCAGTATTCACAGGACATAGATATCCTGTACATTTCGCTTATCAGAGTGCAGTTGAGGCACAAATTAATCAGATGCTTGAAGATGGGATTATTGAGCACTCGAACAGTCCATATGTTAATTCTTTGATCACGGTACCCAAGACCGACGGCACTGTTCGTATTTGTTTAGACGCTCGTTTGGTTAACAGTAGAATTAGTTCAGATCAGCTGAAATCTATGTCAATAGAGGAATTAATGCAAACATTTGAGGGGAAGAAGTATTTCACTTGTGTAGATTTGAGTTCCAGTTTTTGGCAAGTGCCACTTATGTACGAAGATAGACCATTTACAGCTTTTAGTCATAAATATAATCTTTATCAATTTTGTAGAACACCTTTTGGGTTAAAGAGTAGTTCAGCTGCTTTAATTAGGGCTTAAAACATCGCATTAGGGGATGACACAGGAGAGTTTGTAACCATTTACATAGATGATATGGTAATTAGTTCACGCAGTTTTGAGGAGCATCTACATCATTTAAATATAGTTTTTCAGAAGTTAGATCAGGCAGGGTTCACTTTGAAGCTGTCTAAGTCGTCATTCTGTCAGTCAGAAGTGACATTTTTAGGTCATAGAGTGTCGAGTAGAGGTGTAACACCAGAAGAAAGTAGGGTTAATAAGATACTTAACGCAGAGGTGCCACAGTATGTTAAACAGTTAAAAACTTACCTGGGAATTGGCAACTTTTTCAGGAGGTTCGTTCTTAAATACTCAGGGTTGGTAGAACCATTCAGGGAATTGCTTAAAAGTGGGACTCGGTGGAGATGGGAGTTCAAGCATGATCAGGCTTTTAGAGCGCTGAAGGAAGGTTTTGAGAAAGCTGTAGTGCTGAAATATCCGTTAAAAGATAAGGAATATGTGGTTATGACAGATGCTTCACATATAGGCATTGCTGGAGTATTATGTCAGAAAGATGATGAGGGTAATCTGTGCATTGTATCTTTAGCCTCGCGAGGACTGACTGCAGCAGAGAAAAGATACACGATTACTGAGTTAGAGCTTTTAGGTATTGTTTTCAGTTTAGGGAAATTTAGAATGTATTTAGTAGGGGGGAAATTTGAGATCCACACAGATCACCATGCATTACTGTATATGAGAACTTGTAAACTCAGTTCTAACAGAGTTAGTAGGTGGATTCTTGCTCTGCAGGAATACGAATTCACAGTAAAATATATTAAAGGTAAAGATAACATTCTTGCAGACATGCTATCGAGGGACACTAATTTATGTAGGGATTATCCTGTGGTTAAAGCAGAGGATGGTATTTTAATATGTGCATGTGTGGACAGTAGCAACAGGGCATCGTTACAGACACTGAGAAATATGCTAGTAGAGCAACGTGATGACGTTCATTTAAAGGGAGCCACTGGCAAGGTTGGAAGCAGGTGACGCAGTAACATTTATAGTTTCCAAACGTATTGGCAAAACAGCATATGTGCTGGAGAATAGTGAGGGAAACAGATTATACGGGACGTATAATATACATAGTCTACGAAAATATGTGTCATAAAGTGAGTGTGTTTAGCTGGCGAGCCAGCCTATCAAATGAGTAAGTGTGGTGTCTGGTGCGTGGAAGATCTGGTCTTAAGGCAGGCGTATCAGAAGTCACACAGGGGGGTAGTATGTAAGTAAATGAGAGTTTTTAAGGTACAGGGAAATATGACGGGATTGTCGGATGCTGTTGAGCACTAAATTGTCTCGATGCACCAAGGCCATTTTGGCAGCGCTGATGGGTTCCCATTTATCTCCAAGAGATGGGGGAGCGCTTGTATAGGGCTTGTTAGCTTAAGGCGTCCACGAGATAAAAGATGGGCCATCAGAATGCGAGACAGTCCTTCATGAAACTCATACATATCAGCACACGTGATTTCTGTTTACGGCCTCGCCATGTAAGATTTGTAAGTGTGTAATTTAAGGTAATTTGTACAATGGTATTATTTGTGTGAGGAGAAATGGTCTGTGTTGAGAACTAGTATTAAGTAGAATATGGTGTACGGGAACTTAAGAAGACAGGGCGATTACGGCACAGAAATATATGGTGTTATATGTAATGCACATTTACTGTTTTTTTTTTCAGAAGTCAATATTAATTTAATCTACTTCAAAGAGAGATTAAGTATTATGGTCACGAGGCGCTGCCACAATCGTGTGCTCAGTGATAAGTGAGATTAAATTTCACCATAAGGAAGGGACCTCCAGTGAAATTAGGAAGTTCAATGATGATATAAATATATCAGAACACCTTCAATGCGTGTGATATGACATCATAAATACATAGTGCTCACACATTAATTATGTCTATTTCTCCAACATAGAGCAATTTGAGAGGCGGAAATATCCATGGAACACTATTCTATATGTAAAACATTGGACTGGTTGCAAAGTGCAATCCATAGTGACAACAAACTTTGACGCAAAGTGCGTGAAGAAAAATTATGAGTGTATATATCTGTAATTTAGGGTGATTTCATTTATGTAATATGTATTTTGGATGGGGTTTATTAACGTGTCTGGGATAATCGGATAATGGACCGTCGTCACGGTAAATCATCCGATGATCCGAGGCGAATATGTAACGTGTTTTTCGAGGGTTTTTTATGCAACTGGCATAAGTCAGTAGGAAGCCATTCTATATTTATTTACGCGGCAAATTGTTCAGCCAAGAGAATTTTTCATGGTAATTTATTATTATTATTAATTTATTATAATTATTATTAAGGTATTTTCGGAGCATTTTATAAAAATTATTAGCATTCAGATAGGTTTTCCATGTCTTAGAAAACGCTATCAAGCAAATTATTACGAACGACAATATTATAGAAAATTATGCGATTACGGAATTTTACGGAGTTTTCGTCAGTTAGGGTATATTGAGAGACGTGACTCACTGGGAATTCTAATACAAGCTGATTCCTGTCGAGGAGCATGACGCAATCTTGGGTCGCATCGTCAAGAAGAGGCGAATTGTTGAAACGGAACCCTGTCGCCGAGTGTAATGACCCGGAGGAGGAGAAGATCGCGTGGTGGTTCAGCCAATCAGGGGAGACGACGTAAGCTAGTTGGGACTGAAGAGTGGGGAGCCGGCATGTGGATATATCGTTCGACGCGCCGTGAGACGAGGACTATCTGTGAAATAATTGACGAGTATGGGTGCGCGTGCGAGTGGCTCCGATGTTCGGTGGAGTTAAGGACAATCTGTGTAGAACTTGCAGTGTACGGTCGCAAGTGCGTGACGCTCCGATGTTCAGTGGAGTTAGCGACGAACTTTTGTAAAACGTAACCAGTGCGGTTTTACGAGAGTTTGGGTCCGATGTACGGACCATAGAATTATCTAATCTACCAGAATATCATCAAATTTCGACGGAGATGACGACGTCCAGGAGACTGTGGGAAGCACACAGCATCATCAAGAACGAGGGAAATGCTTTGGCAATTTCCAGGGGTAAGCGCTAATGACGCAGAAATACGCAATCTCTCATTTTTTTGTTTTATATTTCATAATTCAGTAACTTCATAGCTTGGAAATAAGAGTAAAATCAATTTATCAGACTCCGTTTTCACGTAATTTTCTATCGGTAATATTCAAATCACAACGCTCCAATTTAAATTTTAAACTTATTATTATTATTAATTTTGCTATACATGTTTTATATAATAAATTCATTTATTTTACAATGCAATCTTTGCTTTCAGTAGGTAGCATTAGATATAGACCAATTCCTTCTCCTGATACAATTGTTTGTTGGGTTAATGATCAAATCATACCACGATCTGAGTGAATAGAGTCTTGAATGTGTTCTGCCAGAGCTAGACGTTGTTAAATACAAATTTAGATTTCAAAATTGCATTGAGGTCTTGGCGCCCATTAAAACAACATAGCTTAGGCAAAGGTAAACAGTTACATTTCTCTCCCAACAGTGTGGGCTAGCGAAACCATTACATTTGTACGCTCAACGTGGAGCAAAGTAAATACCGTTTCACTTGTCATCCCAGCCTAAGCAAGACTGCTACAGTATCTATTAATACAGAAATATTGAATTTATCAATGAAATACATTCTTTTTTTTTTTCATTTATTTTACGCCCACATTGGAGCACTATAATCAATCTACAGTATATACAGTCAAGTCATAGGAATATTAGTTACAAATTTGGCTTATGTTTCTTCTTCTTCTCTCAAAACTGTTTTATTCTGTCTGACCTGGCGGCCCGTTCTTCGTCCGTTATGGAGTATTGTTTGTGTGTAGAAGTTTTTAGACTAAGTCTCACATCTTTGTTTCTCAGGATCCTCTTTTCTTCCTGGTGTTCAATTTGTTGAATTGTCAAGCCTAATTCATCTAGATCATCTGGACTTCTTAGAACCAATGACTTTTGGTTTCACTTTTCCAAAAGTATTGGAATAGCTGTTTGAGTATCCTGGTCTCTGGTAATCGTGATATGTGACACAAAAAGGCAACTCTCCTTTTCCTCATTGTATCTATTATTGACTCAGTTTCCTGGTATACAATTTCATTAGGTAGTAATTGCCATTGGCCATCTACTTGGTGTTTCTGGTTTAAAATTGTTCTGAGGATTAGTCTATCTATCTTCTGTAATTGATCTGTTTGATTTCGTGATCAGATTGAATAGGGTTTCACTAGCATAGGTTGCTTCAGTATTAATAACAGAGTTGTAGTATTTAAATTTGCATTTATCGAGAGAGATATTTTCTTGTAGGTTGACCAAGTGATACGTTGTGCTTGTTTCAATTTAGTTATTCTATTTTCAACTGATACTTTCTCGTTTAAGTTCCAAGTTATAGTCTCCCCAAGATATTTGAATTTATTGACAACCTTCATTTGTTTGTTATTAGTCAGTGTGATATTGGTGTTTCTACCTCGAAGGATGGCATCATTTCTGTCGTTTCAAATGAGATTTGTAGACCGACTTTTGCTGCTATTCGTTCTAATTCTTCAATTTGTAATGTCGCTTCTTCTATACATACCAGCAGTGCAAGGTCATCTGCAAATGCTAGACAATTGAGTGTGATAATTTTTGCCAATCTTGATGTTTTGGTCGGCATTTCTTAGACCACTCTCGCATGATTTTTTCCAATACGGAGTTAAATAGTAATGGTGAGGGACCGTCCCCCTGTCAAAGTCCAGTCCAGATTTCAAATGATTCAGACTACTCCCCTCTAAATTTAACTTTTGATGTAGTGTTCTTAAGGGTAACACCAACGAGATTGATAAGTTTCTGGTGTAATCCAAATTCTTTAAGGAATTTAAGTAATGACTCACGCTAAGTCAACAAAAGTGATAAACTTTTTGTTCCTCATTTCTTGGTGTTTTATAATCCACTTAAGACTGATGATTTGGTCGAGACAACTTCTTACAGGTCGAAATCCCCCCCCCTGATATTCTCTAAGTTCTTGGTCAAGGTGTTCCTGAATTCTTGATGGATAATTCTAGACAGGATCTTATATGTGATATCAAGTAAAGAAATCCCTCGGTAATTATTTGGATCCAGTCTATCACCCTTTTTGTGTATTAGATGAATTATAGCTGTGTTCCATTGCGTGATGGCACAGTGGCTTAGCTGCTCGTCTTTCACCCGGACGGCCGGGGTTCGAATCCCAGCGACAGCGGGGTGGAATTTTCACCTGAAAAACCACGTGGCGACGGGAAGGGCATCCGGCCTTAAATTCCCGGCCAAATCCAAAATGAGCCTGGTTGGCTCTGGCGACCCCAATTAATTGGGAAAAGCCAAAGAAAGTTATAGCCGTGTTCCATTCTTCAGGCAGTTTTTCAGAATTCCAGATGTCTATGATGTGTTTGTGTAGGTTTTGAAGTGTTTGGTTATTTGCATTTTTCCACAACTCTGCAACCACTTGATTATCTCCAACTGCTTTGTAGTTCTTGAGCCAATCAACTACTTGGAGTACCTCACAAAAATCCGGCGGTATGACCTTGACTAAACATGTTTTATTTTTTAGATCAGGCGCAAATTCTAGGTATTGTTATGGGTCTCTCGGCATTTAGTAACTCTTTGAAGTAATCTGCTAGAATTTTGGATTCTCCTGTTTGGTGTGTGCTAGTTGTCCATGTTTATTTCTCATCATAGTGTGGGTGGAATATACTTTGATTAATATTGTATAAATGTCCTATAATAGTCTCGTGTCTTATGTTGTTTGAATGATTCCTCTATGATGTTTAGGTTTTCATTTTGATGGTCCCCTTTTTTTTTTCTTTTTTCTCTCCCCCCATATTTTATGCCCTCATTGGAGCACTTTAATCAATACAAATACAATTAAGTCTAACAATGGTATTTGGAGATTAGCGATTCAGCTTAAGCCTCTTCTGCACCCAAAATTTCTTCATTCTATCTGGTCTGGCTGCCCTTTGTTCATCTGTGATAGTGTAGATTTTCCATTCAAATGTTGTTAATGTGAATCGTAAATATTTATTCCTTAAAATATTCTTCTCTTCCCTAATTTCAATTTGGACCATTGTTAAATTTAATTCATCTACAGCATGCTGGATCTCCTTGAACCATTTGTTCTTTGTTTTACTCTTCCAGTGGTAACTAAAGAGCTGTTTTATTAGACTGATTTCTGGTAGGTGTCAGATATGGCAGAAAAAGGAGATCTCCTTTTCCGCATTGTATCTATTATTGATTCACTCTCTCGATATACCACTTAATTCGGCAGTATTCTCCATTGGTCATTTACTTGGTGTTTTTTGTTAATGATTGTTCTGATGATTATTCTGTCTGCTTTCTGCAGTTTGTCCGTTGTTGATTTGATATTCAACTTGAAGAGGGTTTCACTACGATAAGTTGCCTCAGGTTTAACAACGGAATTGTAATGCCGAAATTTGGCATTCATCGAGAGAGATTTCCTTTTGTAGGTTGGCCAGGTGATTAATTGTGCTTGTTTCAGTTTGGATGTTCTACTGTCAATCGATGGTTTCTCGTTTGAGTTCCAGGTGATTATCTCCCCAAGATATTATTCACAATCTCAATTTGTTTACTATTGTTTAGTTGAAATGTTGGGGTGTCAATTCTGAAGTTTGGCATCATTTCAGTCTTTTCATACGAGATTTGTAGACCAATTTTGCATGCAATTTATTAGAGTTCTTCGATTTGAAATTTAGCCTTTTCCACAGTACTTGCTAGCAGTGCAAGATCGTCTGCGAATGCTAGGCAATTAAGTTTGATATTTCTGCCAATCTTAATGGTTGGAGGACACTGCTCATTCCATTCTCGCATGACTTTCTCCAATGCACAATTAAACAATAAGGGCGAAAGACCATCTCCTTGGTGGAGTCCAGTTTGGATTTCAAATGGTTCTGACAATTCACCTATAAATTTGACTTTTGATTTAGTATTCTCAAGGGTAATTCCTAGAAGGTTGACGAGTTTTCGATGAAGACCAAATTCTCGAAGGACTTTTAATAATGACTCACGATGGATACTGTCATAAGCTTTTATAAAGTCGACAAAAGTGATGACTAATTGCTTGTTTCGAACTCTATGATGTTTCATGGTCCATTTAAGACTAATAATTTGTTCGGGACAGCTCCTTCCTGGTCGAAATCCTCCTTGATACTCTCCCAGTTCTTGATCAAGTTGTTCATGAATTCTTGTATAAATAATTTTTGAGAAGATCTTATAAGTGACATCAAATAAAGATATACCCCAATAATTATTGGGAACTGATCTATCACCCTTTTTGTACAATGGGTGGATGATTACTGTGGACCATTCTTCAGGTAATTTTTCAGTATTCCAGATCTCTATGATATGTTTATGTAAATTTTGAAGAATTTGTTTATTTACATTCTTCCACAATTCTGCTACTAATTGATTTTCTCCTGCTGCTTTATAGTCCTCAAGGGAATCAACTGCTTTAATCACTTCCTCATAATTTGGCGGTATAACCTTGTCCAGGGGAGTTTTATTTTTCGGATTGGGATCAAATTCGAAGTGTTCTTTTGGATCCTCGCAGTTGAGTAATTCTTCGAAATAATCCACCATAATTTTGGCATTGCCTCTATTATTGTGTGACATCCCATTTTTATTTTTCAACATAAGTGTAGGTGGAATGTATTTCGATTGATATTGTTTGAATGTTTGGTAATAATCTCTTGTTTTATGCTTATTAAATGCTTCATCCACATTATGAACGGTATCTTTCTGATGATCTCTTTTAATTCTTCTAATTTCTTTGGCCGTTTGTCTTCTAGCAGTAATTGGTTCCTTGCAGGATTTTTCAGTTTTCCTGTGTTGGTCATTGAGCCATGCTTTATGTCTTCCCTGAATTGCTCTATCGCATCCCTCGTTCCACCAGGCATGTTTTTTCCTTCTTTTAATGGGAGCGATTTCTTCAGCCACAGTTTTCAGTTTGTCAATTATTGTCCCCAAATTGTCACTTAGAAGTGTTTTGGTTCTCTCCAAATATATGGTATTGTTTATTAAATAACTGGGGTCATAATTTCTTCTCCTATGAAATTGAGATGGTTTGTGTTTCTGTTTAGGTGTTAAATTAATTTTTTTCTTTGATATATAATGATCTGAGTCAATGTCTACTCCTCTGAGGACTTTCACATTATGAATTTCTTTGTAGCAATTTCTATCCATGGCTACATGATCAATTTGAAACTCTCCCAACTTTACATTAGGACATTTCCAGGTTATTAGTTTATGTGGTTGTCTCTTAAATCTTGTGGTTTCCAGCATAAGTCCATGGTCTTCACAAAGGTCAATTAATCTTTGTCCATTGATTCTTATTATAATACATAACGTAAAATGAGCTCATCAATGTATCAGATGTACTTTTTGCTGATGTGCGTTACATTCGCCAATAAGTTTGGTTTCTATTTGAAGATTTTGAAAGATAGGGTGCGTTTCATCAACTGGTGATTTGCTATTGGTTCCACATAGTGGTTGTTCAATATTTTTCAAGCAGTTATTGACAGTGCTCATTCTCTCATGAGAGTAAAACTAAGAACATGGTAATGTCCACATCTAACACAAGAAGAGCCCCGCAGGATATTACAATAGGCGATAAGACATTTGAGGGTGTGACAAAATTTAAGTACCGGTATCTAGGAGTACTTATTAACAACCAGTGTGATATGGCAAACTGTATTAAAGATCGTTTACAGGCTGGAAACAGAGCATACTATGCAAACATCAAGATGCTCAGGAATCAACTTATACCATGACCAACCCAAATGAAGATATATAAGACAATGATAAGACCAGTAGTGACCTATGGCTCTGAAGCTTGGACATTAACTATGGATGATGAGAATACTGTGAAGTGTTTTGAAAGGAAAATACTGTTAGAGAGGAAGATGGATGGAGAATACGATATAACCATGAACTAAACAAATTGATTGGAAAACAAGATATCCTAAAGTTTATAAAGGCACAGAGAATCCAATGGTTGGGACATATAGGCCTAGAGAGGATACTGGAGAGCCAGATGCCCAAGAGAATGTTGAAAGGGAGATTATTTTCCAGGAGGAGGAAAGGACGTCCTAAGAAGAGATGGTGGGATAGTGTGAATGCAGACCTCGTCGCAATAGCAGTGAGAGGGTGGAGGAGCAAGGCGATGGATAGATCAACATGGAGAGCAGTTGTTCAAGAGGTCAAAACCCACCCCGGGTTGTAGCGCCATGGAAGAAGAAGAAGAAGATGAATTGACAGTGCTCAATTCAGATGTTACCATACCACATCATTCAACACAGTATCAGTAGACAAACACTGCTTATCTGTATTTACGGTTCTAGCTTTCTACCAACATTTCAGTACATTATACGTAGACCATTACTGCTTATTTGTGTTTACAATTAAGTTTGTGCCTTATTGCCTAAGTGTATCACAGCAGTAATAGCTTCACCTTCATGGATTAGTTTGTGGAGAGAGACTGTTTGTGAGTGGGATTGTGATTTCTCAATCATGCAACCTTGTAGATATTAAAATAAAGAGTTATTTTTAAAGGCGCTTAATAATTTAGTATTCCACAGAAGTTCTGGCCGCACTTTTTAAGATTTTACTGTGCCTTCAGCGGGCAGTTGTTGGAGGGCTGCGACCAATTGTGGTTAGTATTGTGGGATTTGGTAGTGGTTTGTAGAGCAATTTAGTCTTGTATATTTGGAAAGGAGAATTAGGACAAGAAAGGTAGTAGAAGAGATTGCAGAAACTATCGGGGAATAACACTGATGAGACATTGTGCAAAGATCTTCAAGAAAGTTTTGGAAAAGAGAATTAGGACAAGGATAGAAGGAGGGATGAGGGAAGAACAACATAGCTTCAGAGCAGGAAGGTCCACATTGGATTTGATTTTTGCTGTCAGGCAGTTACAAGAACAGCACTATGAGTATGGAACAGATCTACTGATGGCCTTCTTGGACATTGAGAAAGCATATGACAGTGTATGCAGAAACAAAGTATGGAAGTCCCTGGAGGATAGAGTGTAACGTTTTGGCTGCCCCTACTGTTGGGTGACAAATGTAACTGTTTACCTTTGCCTAAGCTATGTTGTTTTAATGGGCGCCAAGACCTCAATGCAATGTTGAAATCTAAATTTGTATTTAACAACGTCTAGCTCTGGCAGAACACATTCAAGACTCTATTCACTCAGATCGTGGTATGATTTGATCATTAACCCAACAAACAATTGTATCAGGAGAAGGAATTGGTCTATATCTAATGCTACCTACTGAAAGCAAAGATTGCATTGTAAAAGAAATGAATTTATTATATAAAACAAGTATAGCAAAATTAATAATAATAAGTTTAACATTTAAATTGGAGCGTTGTGATTTGAATATTACCGATAGAAAATTACGTGAAAACGGAGTCTGATAAATTGATTTTACTCTTATTTCCAAGCTATGAAGTTACTGAATTATGAAATATAAAACAAAGAAAAATGAGAGATTGCGTATTTCTGCGTCATTAGCGCTTACCCCTGGAAATTGCCAAAGCATTTCCCTCGTTCTTGACGATGCTGTGTGCTTCCCACAGTCTCCTGGACGTCGCCATCTTCTTCGTTATATGTTGATATTCTGGTAGATTAGATAACTCTATGGTCCGTACATCGGACCCAAACTCTCGTAAAACCGCACTGGTTACGTTTTACAAAAGATCGTCGCTAACTCCACTGAACATCGGAGCGACACGCACTTGCGACCGTACACTGCAAGTTCTACACAGATTGTCCTTAACTCCACCGAACATCGGAGCGACACGCACTTGCACCCATACTCCTCAAGTATTTCACAGATAGTCCTCGTCTCACGGCGCGTCGAACGATATATTCACCTGTCGGCTCCCCCACTCCGGAGCAGTCTCCTAGCTTACGCTGTCTCCGCTGATTGGCTGAGCACGCCGCCACTTCCCCTCCTCCGGTTCATTACACTCCGCGGGCGAGAGGGAGAAGTCGTTTTCCGTTTCAACAATTCGCCTCTTCTAGACCTTGCGACCCAGGATTGCGTCATGCTTCTCGACAGGAATCAGCTTGTATTAGAATTCCCAGTGAGTCATGTCTCTCAAATACCCTAACTGACAAAACTCCGTAAAATTCCGTAATCAGATAATTTTCTATGATATCGTCGTTCGTAATAATTTGCTGGATAGCGTTTTCTAAGACATAGAAAACCTATCTGAATGCTAATAATTTTTATAAAATGCTCCGAAAATACCTTAATAATAATTATAATAAATTAATAATAATAATAAATTACCATGAAAAATTGTCTTGGCAGAACAATTTGCCGCGTAAATAAATATAGAATGGCTTCCTACTGACTTATGCCAGTTGCATAAAACCCCTCGAAAAACACGTTACATATTCGCCTCGGATCATCGGATGATTTACCGTGACGACGGTCCATTATCCGATTATCCCAGACACGTTAATAAACCCCATCCAAAATACATATTACATAAATGAAATCACCCTAAATTACAGATATATACACTCATAATTTTTCTTCACGCACTTTGCGTCAAAGTTTGTTGTCACTATGGATTGCACTTTGCAACCAGTCCAATGTTTTACGTATAGAATATTGTTCCACGGATATTTCCGCCTCTCAAATTTCTCTATGTTGGAGAAATAGACATAATTAATGTGTGAGCACAATGTATTTATGATGTCATATCACACGCATTTAAGGTGTTCTGATATATTTATATCACCCTAGAACTTCCTAATTTCACTGGAGGTCCCCTCCTTATGGTGACATTTAATTCCACTTATCACTCAGCACACGATCACACTATTGTGGCAGCGCCTCGTGACCATAATACTTAATCTCTCTTTAACGTAGATTAAATTAATATTGACTTCTGAAAAAAAAAACAGTAAATGCGCATTACATATAACACCAAATATTTCTGTGCCGTAATCGCCCTGTCTTGTTAAGTTCCCGTTAACCATATTCTACTTAATACTAGTTCTCAACACAGACCATTTCTCCTCACACAAATAATACCATTGTACATATTATCTTAAATTACACACTTACAAATCTTACATGGCGAGGCCGTAAACAGAAATCACGTGTGCAGATATGTATGAGTTTCATGTAGGACTGTCTCGCATTCTGATGGCCCATCTTTTATCTCGTGGACGCCTTACGCTAACAAGCCCTATACAAGCGCTCCCCCATCTCTTGGAGATAAATGGGAACCCATCAGCGCTGCCAAAATGGCCTTGGTGCATCGAGACAATTTAGTGCTCAACAGCATCCGACAATCCCGTCATATTTCCCTGTACCTTAAAAACTCTCATTTACTTACATACTACCCCCCTGTGTGACTTCTGATACGCCTGCCTGGAAGACCAACTCCTCCCACGCACCAAATACCACACTTACTCATTTGATAGGCTGGCTCGCCAGCTAAACACACTCACTTTATGACACATATTTTCGTAGACTATGTATATTATACGTTCCGTATAATCTGTTTCCCTCACTATTCTCCAGCACATATGCTGTTTTGCCAATACGTTTGGAAACTATAAATGGGCCCTCGTAGAGATAAAAGAACTTGGACATGACTTTCTCTAGCTTATTTGACTGTTTCGGCACTCTAAGTAAGACTCTGTCTCCCGGCTCGAATAGGTCAAATTTAGTTTCTTTTTGTTGGCGAATTCTCTTTTGTGCTGACTTAGATAAATTCTGTTTCGCCAACTGGACAATGTAATCCATCCCCGGTTGCTTACCCTCATTTAATCCCAACACCCTCGCTAGTTCATTTTGTGGTCTTTTTCCGAAGTGAACTTCGTATGGCGTCAATTTCGTGCTCTCATGCTGGACAGAATTCAGCCAAGTCTCGACCTTGGGAAGATGTCCAACCCAGGCCGCATGCTTGTCATGCACTAGAGTCCGAAAAAGACGAGCCACTTCCCTTAATGGACGCTCTGCAGAATTACCCTGAGGGTACCTTACAGAGGAATGAACGTGTGTTATACCAGCTTCCTGCATACTGGTTCTCCATTTCTTTGCAGTAAACTGTGGTCCACTGTCAGATAGTATCCTGAGAGGAATGCCAAACTCAGGTATATACTTATTAATGATCAGACGGCTACACGCTAGTCCCGTGGCTTTCCTTAGCGGATATAGCTTGACATACTTACTAAAAGCGTCAATAACTATAAAAATGTACTCGTAGCCGTACTGTCCTTTAACGATCGGGCCAAATAAATCCACACACAGTAGTTCGCCGGGACTACTGGTGAGAACTGCAGATCTCTCCCCCACTAAATATTTAACTGGATATTTACTCCTTTGACAGGTGTCACACTTAGCTAAAATCCTCCTAACGTCCCTTCCCATTTTACTCCAAATGAAGTCACGACCAATTTCATAGAAGACCTTGGCAGCACCAAAGTGTCCTAATTCCCTATGAATGAACCAAATTAGCTCCTCCCGCAAAGTGGCAGGAACACATATTGCCCACCGATTATTCCTACATTTCCTTGCAAGAAGCCCATCCTGCATCTTGTACGTGAACCGTCCTACTTTCACATACTCTTCTTCACCTATTTCCAACCTAGCCAGTGGCTCCTTTAACTTAACGTCATCACGTTGCTCCACTAGCATATTACTCAGTGTCTGTAACGATGCCCTGTTGCTACTGTCCACACATGCACATATTAAAATACCGTCCTCTGCTTTAACCACAGGATAATCCCTACATAAATTAGTGTCCCTCGATAGCATGTCTGCAAGAATGTTATCTTTACCTTTAATATATTTTACTGTGAATTCGTATTCCTGCAGAGCAAGAATCCACCTACTAACTCTGTTAGAACTGAGTTTACAAGTCCTCATATACAGTAATGCATGGTGATCTGTGTGGATCTCAAATTTCCCCCCTACTAAATACATTCTAAATTTTCCTAAACTGAAAACAATACCTAAAAGCTCTAACTCAGTAATCGTGTATCTTTTCTCCGCTGCTGTCAGTCCTCGCGAGGCTAAAGATACTATGCACAGATTACCCTCCTCATCTTTCTGACATAATACTCCAGCAATGCCTATATGTGAGGCATCTGTCATAACCACATATTCCTTATCTTTTAACGGATATTTCAGCACTACAGCTTTCTCAAAACCTTCCTTCAGCGCTCTAAAAGCCTGTTCATGCTTGGACTCCCATCTCCACCGAGTCCCACTTTTAAGCAATTCCCTGAATGGTTCTACCAACCCTGAGTATTTAAGAACGAACCTCCTGAAAAAGTTGCAAATTCCCAGGTAAGTTTTTAATTGTTTAACATTCTGTGGCACCTCTGCGTTAAGTATCTTATTAACCCTACTTTCTTCTGGTGTTACACCTCTACTTGACACTCTATGACCTAAAAATGTCACTTCTGACTGACAGAATGACGACTTAGACAGCTTCAAAGTGAACCCTGCCTGATCTAACTTCTGAAAAACTATATCTAAATGAAGTAGATGCTCCTCAAAACTGCGTGAACTAATTACCATATCATCTATGTAAATGGTTACAAACTCTCCTGTGTCATCCCCTAATGCGATGTTTAAAGCCCTAATTAAAGCTGCTGAACTACTCTTTAACCCATAAGGTGTTCTACAAAATTGATAAAGGTTATATTTATGACTAAAAGCTGTAAATGGTCTATCTTCGTACATAAGTGGCACTTGCCAAAAACTGGAACTCAAATCTACACAAGTGAAATACTTCTTCCCCTCAAATGTTTGCATTAATTCCTCTATTGACATAGATTTCAGCTGATCTGAACTAATTCTACTGTTAACCAAACGAGCGTCTAAACAAATACGAACAGTGCCGTCGGTCTTGGGTACCGTTATCAAAGAATTAACATACGGACTGTTAGAGTGCTCAATAATCCCATCTTCAAGCATCTGATTAATTTGTGCCTCAACTGCACTCTGATAAGCGAAAGGTACAGGATATCTATGTCCTGTGAATACTGACCTATCAATAACGTTCAATGAATGTGTATAGCAATTGGCCATACCAATGCGATCCTCAAAAACTCTCCTATTACACCATAACACATCATAGAGCCGAACACACTGTTCATCCTCTATATTTCCCTGAAATGCAGCCTCACGTAACGAGTCCTCTAGACTTCCGTTCGTAATCACACTGCCCACAAAACATGGAGAACCCCGCTCTACGGCTGGCGATATCTCATTTAAAGTACAAATCACACCTACAACACTACTTCTCTGAATTTGGTCATTGAACGCTACTTCTACTTCAGAATCTCCCCATTTAAATTTCAAACTCCCTACATCATAACATAAGTTACCAGACACTCTACTTAGCCACTCTGAACCCAAGATAACACTGAATACTAAATTTGGAATCACAAGGCAAATCTGCTTCTCTACATGATTATTAATTTTAATGTCTACTAAAACTTGCTTAGAAATTACTTTAGACCTCTTCCCAACAGCTGTGATAACAAAAGTGCTTTTAATTGGCATCTCCTCAAAATTTACTCCAGTTCATTTCATTTTATCATAAAATGCACTACTTATGCAACTCTTCATACAACCACTATCAATTATAACATCTGTGTACGCCTCGGACACGTTAAATTTAACTATGGGGCTCTTACTAACCACTTCCTGAATAATACCTTCATCATTTAGTTCATGTAATAATTCATTTCTTACATTTAGGTCATAGGGTTCCTGTATAATTGTATGGACAGGGCATGCTACAGACTGAGATTCTGACCTTACTTCGCAGCCTGGTTCGCGTTTAAAGAACCGCTACAGCTGGCCGTAGTACTACTAACTACTAAACTGGTCTGGTTGTTCTGGGCTGTGTTGTCATTGTCTGGCTGTATATTACTACCACTAGGCTGTCCTCTTCCTTGACCCCTATTCTGGTTGTAATTATTGTCATTATAATTTCTCCCTTGATTTCCCCTGAAATCATTGTTTCTCCCTTGATTTCCCCTGTAATCATTGTTCCTCCCTTGATTTCCCCTGAAATCATTGTTCCTCCCTTGATACTGATTACCATAGCCATTTCCTCTGTTCTGATTTAGCTGATTATTGTTATTTCTATTTTGAGCATTGGCCCCTTCGCCACCGTTCCCTTGAACTTCCTGATGCCTGGCTTCATTAGGTCTATTATTATTATTACCCTGGTTCCTATTGAAATTGTCCTCATAACCCCCTCTCCCTAGTGCATCAAATGTGCTTAACAAATTTTCTACTTGTGATATAGTCTTTACATTCTGGATACAAGCAGCCTCCTTGATCCTATAGGGAAAGTGCCTAAGTAGCAACCTTACCACATCACTTTCCTCCTTCAAGCCATCCAGATATTTACACACTAATACCTGCCCTAAAAAGTATTCGGTCATGGTGGAGCTTCCTTTAGGGTTATATTTACCACACACTACTCCCTCACGATGCTGCGACTGAATAACCTCATTCCAGAACTTTTCACAGAATTTCATTTTAAAATCATTAATATCAGTAAACTTGTCTCTGTAGACAGCAAACCAATTCCTCGTTTCCCCCACAAACACTTGTTCTAAAATTTCAACTACCTGGCACCACTCAATACTACCATTTTCCAACCTCTCCCCGAATTTATTTTCTATAGTGTTCATGAACTCCATTGGGCACCCCTGTCGATTGCTGAACTTACCCAGTTCTACCTCCCTGTGTGTGCTATTCACAAAAACTGGCCTATTCTGACTATTTTCTTGCCTGATCCTAGCTTTTAATTTTAACTCTAATTCTGCGATTTTCTCCTCAGCCTTCCTCTCAATACTGTTTACTGTTAATTTAATGTTTCCTTCTGATTCTTCTACTTTATCATATAGCTTTGCTTGTTTCTCCTCAATCTTGCTAATGCTCTCTCTATTACTCTCTCTTAAATCATTTACTTCTGCAAATATTTGCGAGTGGACTTTCTCAATTCTACCCCCCAGCTGTTCCTTAACCTCTTTAGTTGCTACCTGAATTTTGTCAATTTCTCCCCCCAATTGCTTTTTGACCTGCTGTGTTTCCAGTAGCACTAGTGCTTTTAAATTTTCAGCCTGTGTACTGATTCTAATTTCCAACTCCTCCTGTACTTTTCCTAATTTTCTGTCTACATCTGCAATAATCTCTTTAGCCTTTTCTTCCATCACCCCCCTGATCTCGCCTCTAATCAGTTCGAATTTGTCACTCATTTCCCTACTGTTTTGTTCTAATTTAGCATTTAAAGTTTCAGTACTCTCTCTATTTTCCTTACTGTTTTGTTCTAATTTAGCGTTGTTTTGTTCCAGTTTTGCGTTGTTTTGTTCTAATTTAGCATTTAAGGCATCTGTACTTTCTTTATTTTCCCTACTGTTTTGTTCTAATTTTGCATTTAAGGCATCACTACTAACTTTGTTCTGATACATGAACTCGAGAAGTAAAGTTTTTAATTCTGGTTGACCCCCTACACTCCCTGTTTCAGTATCGGGATTTACCTCCGCTACCCCGGTACTACCATCACTCGACATACTGCTCGTATCATCATTCTCCCGTTGATGACCACTACGTAACCTCATCTGTCTTTCTTTCTCATCCCCCATAATGATATACACTGATACAGACAAATAACCCCCAAAATACAGGCACAGAAATATATACCCTTCTCCTTCCACAAATGTTATTAGGTTTTCAGCCCCAAGTTGTCGGCGACAAATGTAACGTTTTGGCTGCCCCTACTGTTGGGTGACAAATGTAACTGTTTACCTTTGCCTAAGCTATGTTGTTTTAATGGGCGCCAAGACCTCAATGCAATGTTGAAATCTAAATTTGTATTTAACAACGTCTAGCTCTGGCAGAACACATTCAAGACTCTATTCACTCAGATCGTGGTATGATTTGATCATTAACCCAACAAACAATTGTATCAGGAGAAGGAATTGGTCTATATCTAATGCTACCTACTGAAAGCAAAGATTGCATTGTAAAAGAAATGAATTTATTATATAAAACAAGTATAGCAAAATTAATAATAATAAGTTTAACATTTAAATTAGAGCGTTGTGATTTGAATATTACCGATAGAAAATTACGTGAAAACGGAGTCTGATAAATTGATTTTACTCTTATTTCCAAGCTATGAAGTTACTGAATTATGAAATATAAAACAAAGAAAAATGAGAGATTGCGTATTTCTGCGTCATTAGCGCTTACCCCTGGAAATTGCCAAAGCATTTCCCTCGTTCTTGACGATGCTGTGTGCTTCCCACAGTCTCCTGGACGTCGCCATCTTCTTCGTTATATGTTGATATTCTGGTAGATTAGATAACTCTATGGTCCGTACATCGGACCCAAACTCTCGTAAAACCGCACTGGTTACGTTTTACAAAAGATCGTCGCTAACTCCACTGAACATCGGAGCGACACGCACTTGCGACCGTACACTGCAAGTTCTACACAGATTGTCCTTAACTCCACCGAACATCGGAGCGACACGCACTTGCACCCATACTCCTCAAGTATTTCACAGATAGTCCTCGTCTCACGGCGCGTCGAACGATATATTCACCTGTCGGCTCCCCCACTCCGGAGCAGTCTCCTAGCTTACGCTGTCTCCGCTGATTGGCTGAGCACGCCGCCACTTCCCCTCCTCCGGTTCATTACACTCCGCGGGCGAGAGGGAGAAGTCGTTTTCCGTTTCAACAATTCGCCTCTTCTAGACCTTGCGACCCAGGATTGCGTCATGCTTCTCGACAGGAATCAGCTTGTATTAGAATTCCCAGTGAGTCATGTCTCTCAAATACCCTAACTGACAAAACTCCGTAAAATTCCGTAATCAGATAATTTTCTATGATATCGTCGTTCGTAATAATTTGCTGGATAGCGTTTTCTAAGACATAGAAAACCTATCTGAATGCTAATAATTTTTATAAAATGCTCCGAAAATACCTTAATAATAATTATAATAAATTAATAATAATAATAAATTACCATGAAAAATTGTCTTGGCAGAACAATTTGCCGCGTAAATAAATATAGAATGGCTTCCTACTGACTTATGCCAGTTGCATAAAACCCCTCGAAAAACACGTTACAAGAGGAGTAGAGAAATGGACTATAAAGAGGATAAAGGAGATGTACAAGGGAAGCGTGAGCTGTGTGAAAGTGGGAGGAGAGAGATCGGACTGGTTGGAACAGAGAAACGGCCTGAAACAAGGAAGTGCACTGTCACCGTTACCTTTCATTGTGGTGATGGATGACATAATGACCCGAGTGGCACAAGTAATTGGGGAAGGAAAGATGAAAGCAATGGTGTGTGCAGATGATTTGATGATTTGGGGAAACAAGGAGGAGGAGGTACAGGAACAGTTGGACGTGTGGGAAGGAATAATACAAGGATATGGGATGAAATTTAGCATAAATAAGAGTGAGATGGTGATCACAACAAGGAAGAAGGAAAGAACCACAACGGGAATAACAATTGGTGGGGAACAGCTGAAGAAAGTGGAGAATTTCAAGTATCTGGGAAGCCTGATACAAGATAATGGAAGAATTGATAGAGAAATAAATGAGCGGGGGAGGCTGGCAGAAGCATTTCGGAGGAGTGTGAGAAGCATGTTATGGAGCAAGGATGTCCTTCAGAACAGCAAAAAGATCATATATCGGACGTACTATGTCCCTATCCTGACGTATGCCTCGGAGATCTGGGTTATGAAAGGAAGGGAGAAGAGCAAAATACAGGCCAGTGAGATGAGGTTCTTGAGAAGCAGTAATGGAGCTACAAAGATGGACAGAATAAGAAATGAGAGGACCAGAGAATTAATGAAGGAGGAACCATTACGGGATGGTATAGAGAAATCTAGACTTAGATGGTATGGACATGTAAAGCGAATGGAGGAGAAGAGGATACCCAGGAGAGTACACGAGACGAAGTGGGAAGGAAAGAGACCGAGAGGAAGACCGAGAGACAGGTGGCTGAAGGGGGTGGAAGAAAGCGTGAAGAAGAGAGGAGAAGACTGGACAAGGGTGGAAGCTGAGAGATGGTGGGAAGACAGAAGACGTTGGAGAGGTTTGTGTTCCAAACAGATCGGGCCAGTGGCTGGAAACTGTGCAAGATGATGATGATGATATATTTGTATCTGATGTTATCCGATTAAACCACCCCACAAAAGATTAATACATTTATAAATCTCATGTAATTCTTTCAGGATTAGGGAATAACCCATCTCATTCGGGTACAATCGTGCTGACCAACTGAAAAGCATCAAACTTTCGTTTACTAAGGCAACATTGAAAAAATGGCTTAAAACACCATAATAAACCACCCCATTTGTTACAGAAGTGTCTTAATAAGTGTATAGATAATTCTTGTAACATTTCTTTCAGGTAGTACGGTGATAGTATAATTGTTAGTTCCCACCCAATCTAATTGGGTACACTAGCAATGCGATCAGTGCAACATACAGTGTATTATAGTTATAATAACAAAACCTTTTGCACTGAATAAACAATATTGAAATATTAGAAGCCATTTTGTGTGAGTTGCCAAAGTATCTATTAGTAGAAGCTTTCCAGTCGGTTAACATGTGTGTACCCAATCAAATTGGAATGAATAAACAGCTCAATTTCAAGAGTATGGAAATATTTACTAATACAGTAAACTCTCGATCATCCGCGGGCGGTTTATCTGCTTTGTGGATTATCCGCAGTGCCTGTAGGAGAACATTTTTATAAAAAAGGAAGGTTTTGAAACCGAAAATTATTTCTGAAAAATTGAATTAAAGTTAATAAATACTTACCTTAAACGTAATAAAAAAAAGTAAATACAGTACAGGAGACTACAATTAATAATGTACAGTACAAAACGTGTACAGTAGTTCAGTATTACTCTACAGTACTGTACATCGGTATACACACTGTACGTGTGGACCGTTACTAATGATGCAGCATTAGGACACATTGACAGGATTCTTCAATACCTTGAAGACCAAGACGACGCATCACTTTGTGACAAGATGGTGTTGAGAAAACTCAAATCACAAATAAAGAAAAAGTGTTTCACTCCGAAAAAGCAAAAGCAAACGACCGATTTTTTTGTTAAACAGTAAACAAGACTTTTTTAATAACACACATAACATCGACTGAGTTTTGTTGTCATGTACATCCTTTTATTGTATAATACACTTATTTAAAGCACTTGTGTGTTGTTTTTAGTGCCTTCGACCTTTGTTTAACCATTACCAGCAATTTTGCGGCATATCCGCGAAATTCAATTATCCGCGGTATCCGCGCCAGACAATTCCGCGGATAATCGGGAGTTTAGTGTATTAGCAAAATTTGCTGCTATAAAATGATGAAGTATAGTTACTTGTCTCTAGAATCTGGGTACTGGAATTTTCTTGAACAAATGATGCAGTCATATGGAGGAGAGTTTTCCGTTACCTGCAGGGATATACAAAACAAATTCTACAATTTTTTACACAGGGAAAAGAAACCCAACTACAAGTTTCTGATCAATGGATAGCAAAATGCTTACCCCTGAGCTAACCTATGACCATAAATTCTGTCAATGCATATAAGTATTAAATAAACCATGCAAACTCAGGTAGGCCTATACATTTATATATATATATACTGTATATCAAGCCTCCGTGGCTTAGGCGGCAGCACGCCGGCCTCTCACCGCTGGGTCCGTGGTTCAAATCCCGGTCACTCCATGTGAGATCTGTGCTGGACAAAACGGAGGCAGACAGGTTTTTTCTCCGGGTACTCCGGTTTTCCCTGTCAACATTTCATTCCAGCAACACTCTCCTCTATCATTTCATTTCATCTGTCATTCATTTAATCATTGCCCCAGAGGAGTGCGTCAGGCCTCGGCAGCCGGCACATTTCATATCCTCGCCGCTAGATGGGGGCTTCATTCATTCCATTCCTGACCCGGTCGGAGACTGGAAGCAGGCTGTGGATTTTCATTTTTCATATACTGTATATATATGTATATTCTGAAAGAATCCAAAATATACCACAGAATGAATACATTTCTATTTGAAATGATCACCCTGTGAGGCAATGCAGTAACAATAATGTTGAGGCCTTTCAATAGCTGCACTAGTCAAGCCCAATGGAATTTGCTGACAGCTGAATCGATTGATTTTCTTTTAACATTACAATATTGTACTGTTTCTTTTGAAGTGCTTTCACCTCAAGCTTCTGCCGCAGAGAATAATCCAGCAGATCAACTTCCACTAGGCCAATAGGGAGCTGCAATAAACATTGCATGCTGGCCACTGCTTTGTAACTCAATTTCTGTTAATAAATAATGCGAGTACCTTTGATAAGGTCTCCCATAAGTCCAACCCCTCGTCCACGTCGTGGGAGACGGGCAACGGCACAAAGTAGGGGATTGCCTGTAGGGGCGAAGTACAGTGGGGACTTCGTGTGCCCCGGGACCGTTACGGTAGCTGTGAAGGTCCTACAGGAACCCTGAAAAGTGACGGCTAACGGGGCTCTGGTGAAGCTACGATAGGCCCAGCAAGCCAGTAGTGGATAAAACCAAATGCTTTCAAAAATGGAACGAGCCTCGGACAGGATGGATTTAATAGACGACGACACGGCTGTACACACGGACTAAGATTTGGAACTTTAAACCTAAGAACGCTGACGGGGAAGGTGGAGGAGATAGTGGATATGATGGTAAGAAGGAAGTTGGATTTATTGGGATTGGCAGAAACAAAGTGGAAAGGGGAAGGAAGGAGAGTACTGAGAAAAGGCTATAGACTGTACTGGAGTGGGAACGAAGAGGGAAAGAGGAATGGAGTGGGAGTAGTAGTACGAGATGGTTTAAAAGAAGAAGTGAGGAGAATAAGTGATAGGATGATGAAAGTGAAAGTAGCACTGAGGGGAGAGACCGTAGAAATAGTGCAAGTGTATGCTCCACAAGTAGGCTGCGCCTCTGAAGAGAAGGAGGAGTTTGAAGAGGAATTGCAGAAGCAGCTGGTAGGAAGAAATATGATTGTTATGGGGGACCTCAATGCCCATGTAGGAAGAGAAAGACAAGGTTATGAGAGTGTTCTAGGACCAGAGGGTTGGGGTGGAAGAAATGAGGAAGGAAAGAGACTGTTGGACTTCTGCCAGAGGAACAGCCTGCTAGTTGGGAACTCCTGGTTTAAGAAAAGAGAGAGCCACACAATCACATGGTACAGTGATGACTTGACCAGGAAGTCGGTGGTCGACTATATACTGTATGAGAAAGAACTAAATAAGAACATCACGGACATCAAGGTTATACCATCGGAGAACCTGGATAGCGACCATCGATTACTGGTAATGAACCTGAGAGGGAGTAAGGAGAAGAAAGGGACTGAGAACCAGGAAAGACGTATAAGGATATGGAAACTGAAAGAAGGGGATAGAAGGGTCGAGTACCTCAAAATGGTAAAGGAAGGAATTCCAACAGATGAAGAAAGAGGGGTGGAAGAGGAATGGGCTAGATTTAAGAAGACACTAGTGGGTGCAGCAGAAGCAGTATGTGGGAGGACAAGTAGTAAGAAGAGGTGGAAGGAAACACCATGGTGGAATGAGAAGACAAAAGATATAGTAAGGGAAAAGAATAGAGCCTTTAGGAGGTGGTATCAAAATAGGACGGTAGAGACTAGGGAAGAGTACCAGGAAAGAAAGAAGGAGGCGAAGAGAGTGGTGGCTGAGGAGAGAAGGAAGTGGATGGAAGAGTGGACAAAGATGATGGAGGAGGATAGTGAAGGTACAAAAAAGGTCCTGTATGGGATGGTAAAAAATAAGAGACGGAAGGATCCTACGGATTATGTTAGAATGGTGAGCAAAAGGGGACAAGAGATAGAAAATAGGGAAGAACTGAAGAAAATGTGGAAAGAATATTTTGAAGAACTTCTGAACCCAAATAGAAAAGATGGTGAGGAGGAAGAAATCGGGGAAGAGGAAGATGAACTGCAAACAGAAAAGGACTTAACATGGAAAGAAGTGGAAGATGCAGTGAACAAGATGAAAGGAGGGAAGGCACCGGGTGTGGATGAGTTGAGTGTGGAGATGGTGAGAGCAGCAGGAGAGGTGGGGATACAGTGGCTGTACCGAGTGATGAGGACAGCATGGAAGGAAAGGAAGACCCCAGAGGACTGGAAAAAAGGAATCATTGTCCCGATCTTCAAGAAAGGTAGTAGAACAGATTGCAGAAACTATCGGGGAATAACACTGATGAGTCATTGTGCAAAGATCTTCGAGAAAGTTTTGGAAAAGAGAATTAGGACAAGGATAGAAGGAGGGATGAGGGAAGAACAACATGGCTTCAGAGCAGGAAGGTCCACAGTGGATTTGATTTTTGCTGTAAGGCAGTTACAAGAACAGCACTATGAGTATGGAACAGATCTACTGATGGCCTTCCTGGACATTGAGAAAGCATATGACAGTGTATGCAGAAACAAAGTATGGAAGTCCCTGGAGGATAGAGGAGTAGAGAAATGGACTATAAAGAGGATAAAGGAGATGTACAAGGGAAGCGTGAGCTGTGTGAAAGTGGGAGGAGAGAGATCTGACTGGCTGGAACAAAGAAACGGCCTGAAACAAGGAAGTGCACTGTCACCGTTACTTTTCATTGTGGTGATGGATGACATAATGACCCAAGTGGCACAAGTAATTGGGGATGGAAAGATGAAAGCAATGGTGTTTGCAGATGATTTGATGATTTGGGGAAACAAGGAGGAGGAGGTACAGGAACAGTTGGACGTGTGGGAAGGAATAATACAAGGATATGGGATGAAATTTAGCATAAATAAGAGTGAGATGGTGATCACAACAAGGAAGAAGGAAAGAACCACAACGGGAATAACAATTGGTGGGGAACAGCTGAAGAAAGTGGAGAGTTTCAAGTATCTGGGAAGCCTGATACAAGATAATGGAAGAATTGATAGAGAAATAAATGAGCGGGGGAGGCAGGCAGAAGCATTTCGGAGGAGTGTGAGAAGCATGTTATGGAGCAAGGATGTCCCTCAGAACAGCAAAAAGATCATATATCGGGCGTACTATGTCCCTATCCTGACGTATGCCTCGGAGACCTGGGTTATGAAAGGAAGGGAGAAGAGGAAAATACAGGCCAGTGAGATGAGGTTCTTGAGAAGCAGTATTGGAGCTACAAAGATGGACAGAATAAGAAATGAGAGGACCAGAGAATTAATGAAGGAGGAACCATTACAGGATGGTATAGAGAAATCTAGACTTAGATGGTATGGACATGTAAAACGAATGGAGGAGAAGAGGATACCCAGGAGAGTACATGAGACGAAGTGGGAAGGAAAGAGACCGAGGGGAAGACCGAGAGACAGGTGGCTGAAGGGGGTGGAAGAAAGCGTGAAGAAGAGAGGAGAAGACTGGACAAGGGTGGAGGCTGAGAGATGGTGGGAAGACAGAAGACGTTGGAGAGGCTTGTGTTCCAAACAGACCCGGCCAGTGGCTGGAAACTGTGCAAGATGATGATGATGATGACCTTTGATAAGGACTAATCGATTTTTTAAGAGCGTTAAAATCCTTCAGTAAGCCTTCCTTCAAGGGGAAGTACAGCCGGAGGTCCCATGTCATAGATTTATGGCATGTAAAAGATCCTTCCATAGACTAAACTTGTGTGAAGCTAAATTTCTAGGTTAGATTTCGTTGGAACGCTCTATCAAAGTTCCAACGTTCACCACTAGGTATCATTGACATCTGGTAGCGAAAGTTGGAACTATTTGAAATCGAACTAAACTTGTAGCTCACCCTATGGGTGTCCGACAGAAGCAGCTACAGCCTCTGGCGAGCCGAACATGTCCTCGGACACTCCCGGCATTAAAAGCCATACGATAAATAAATCGATAAACTGTCTTTCAAAATATGTGACAGTCTGGGGAACAATGTTCACTTCTGGAGACAAAATTCTTTGCAAATGGAAAGGTTTGCATTGAATACTAGCACGAAAAGCATTCACAACGCATTTTGTGTGTGTACACCTTGGAATGCTCAGTCTAATGCAATCAACGTATGTCGAGTCAGAGATACACACATTATTAGGAATTCTTCAACTAGTCAGCTGCAGCTCGTTTCTGAGTATACAATTTTCTGACAATACACTTCCAAAATCAGGGCATTTTATGAATGAATTTCTGGTGACTAAACAGGCCAATTCTTGCATGGAACATGCGGCCACATACTGAGCATCTTATAGTTGGAGGAGAGCGAGGACGGGTTTGACGAAGCTTGTATTGGAGTCGCTTTATTTCTGCCAGTCTGCGACTTTCCTGTTCAAAATGATTTACTGAAGCAGATATAGTTTGCCTCCAAAGTACACGATCTTTAGCCAGTGCCTCTCAAGTTAGAGGGTTAATTTCTGTCAACTTGAAGGTTTGTTTCAGCTGGTCTTTGAAGCGCCTCGAAGGCGCACCCTGTGGCCTTTTATCAGAGCAAAGTTCACCGTAGAGGAATTGACGTGGCAATCTGGTGTCACTCATGCGGAGGACATGTCCTGTCCATCTTAGTCGATGACCAAAGATGATAGCTTCTACACTCTTGGTACATGCTTTCTCAAGGACAGCAAGATTGGATACATAGTCATCCCACTTAATATTCATGATCGAACAGAGCATTTGCTGGTGAAAACGCTCCAGTTTTCTGATGTCGCGATGATATAAGGTCTACGTTTCACATCCGTAAAGTAAAGTTGAGAAGACCACTGAATGATATAGCCTGCCATGTGTTTCGTGCGAATTGTAAGATCTTTGTTTCTCAAGACACGGAGCGATAATTGACCAAATGCCACATGAGCAGCTCGAAGCCTATTTTCTATATCTTGTTCAGAAGTACAGTTCTTAGATAAGATGCTCCCTAGATATGTAAAATGGGCTACTTGTTCCAAATTTATAGGCTACAGTATATACATCAAATGAAAAAATACTAGGACACGCATCTGTTTATTTTTAATGATTAGTTTATTTCATTTCATTTTTATTCATCAGTGCCTTACACTATATTTACATTACACTGAAGGGAGTCTCTGAAAAGAGCAAAGCCCCACTTCGCATTCGGGATGCGTCGAATATCACAAAACAAATGACTTGTGAGATATTAACATTCATGAAATGCAAGATTAATGACCATTTCACCCCTTTAGAACATGAATATCCTTTCTTATCTCTCGCCTATGGCATAAGGAAATTCAACTCTCAGAATTTCACACTTACCAGTGCAGCAGTTGTATTTTAAACAAACCGATTTGAAAAAAGAAAAAGAAAAAAAAAAAGAACATCATCATCATCATTTCCCCTTATCCAGCTCCTGCCGGGTCGGGGTATTTATGGCACTTCTCCACTTTCCTCTTTCCTTCCACCATTCTTCTTCCACGATCTTGTCCCAGTCCAGATTTCTTTTTCTTACGCCGTTCTTCACTGAATCCATCCACCTTGTTCTAGGTCTTCCCCTTGCTCTCTTACCCTTGCACTTGGCCTCCAGCATCTGTCTTGGTATTCTATTTTCCTCCATCCTCTTTACATGTCCAAACCACCTTAGTTTATTCTTCTCAATTCTCTCATTTAGTTTTCCCATCCCAACTTCCTTCCTAACATCTTCATTCCTCACTCTGTCTTTCCTATCATACTTCTTAGGAATTTCATTTCACTGGCTTGGATTCTACTCTCTTGCCTGCTTGTCAGGGTCCAAGTCTCAGCTGCATAAGTTAATATGGGTACATAGTACACTTTATACATTACCTCCTTGCTTTTCCTTGGTACTTCCTTATCCCAAACAAGTTTTCTTACACTTTGATAGAATACATTGCTCTGCTGTACCCTCCTGCCAATCTCCATGTCCAACCTACCAGTTTGCATCAATTCACTTCCTAGGTATTTGAACGTGTCCACAATTTCCAAACTCTGACTTCCAATTTTCACAGTGCCCTTTCCTTGTCTTTCCCCTCTTGTCATCACCATGGTCTTGCTTTTCTCTATACTGATTTTCAGGCCATACTTCTGAATATTTTCGTTCAGTGCATCTAGTTGTTTTTGCACTTCTTCGGTGTTCCTTCCCCAGACCACAATATCATCTGCAAATAACAGTAACTTCATTTCTTTATGTTCATATGCTTCCTTTGTTTCCTTTACTATTTCATCCATCACCATTATGAACAAGAGAGGTGACAGCACACTCCCCTGTCTTAGTCCAGTCTTGTTCGTAAACCAATCTGTCTTTCCAACTGGGGTCAGTACCCTGCTAACACAGTTGTTGTACATTGCTTGCACCATTTCCAACATTTCTCTTCCCAGTCTCCTCTTAACCATGGTTTCCCATACCTTCTCTCTGGGGACACTATCATATGCCTTTTCTAGATCTATGAAAGTCATGATCAAATCCTCTCCATATTCCCAGTTCTTTTCCATCCCCTGCCTCAAGCTAAAGATTGGGTCCACTGTGGATCTTCCACTCCTGAAGCCATACTGTTCCTCTTGCAACTCTCCTTCCACCTTTCTTCTCATTCTTCTTTCTAATATCCTTTCCAGTATTTTTACTATCTGTGATATGAGGGTGATCCCTCTATAGTTATCACACACCTTCTTGTCCCCCTTCTTAAACACTGGTATTATTAGCCCTTTCTTCCAGTCTTCTGGTACACATTTCCATTTCCACACACACTTTAGCAGTCGATACAGCCATTGCATACCAACAGGTCCAGCAGCCTTTATCATTTCTACACTGACTTCATCCACCCCTGTTGCTTTTCCCATCTTCATTTTCTGTACTGCTAATTCCACCTCCAGCATTGTTATATCATCTTCTGTTATAGAGTCGTCAGGTTGTGTCACTTCCATCTCACCAGTACCATTGCTCACATTCAAAAGCTTATCGAAATACTCCTTCCATCGTCCCTTTTATCTCTTCTGGGTGTGTTAACAACTCTCCATCTTCCTTTTTCACTAGCATTGTAGTAACTCTTTCTTTCCTCTTACTTCTTAGAAACCCATACAGCATCCTTTTACTGCCACTTACATCTGTTTCCATTCTTCGTGTAAATTCTTCCCAACTTTTCTTCTTTTCTTCTCCTACCACTTTCTTACACCTCCGTTTGCTATCGTGATACTTCCTTTTGCTTTCTTCTGTTTGATCTCGGTTCCATTCTTTCCATGCAGACTTCTTTTCTTTCACTGCTTTCCTCACTTCCTCATTCCACCATGGTGTCTCCTTCTCTTTCACTCTTGTTGACGTCCTACCACAAGCACTCTCTGCTGCACCAACAAATGCCTTTTTAAAGTGAGACCATTCCTCTTCTATGTTTTCCACTTCAGTAACTGGGATTTGTTGCTTCAATCTCTCCTGAAAATCTTCCTGTACGGTATTGTCTTTCAATTTCCATACTGTTATTTTACTTTCTCTGATCTCCTTTAGGTTTTCCAATTTTTCCCATCTAAATTTTGCCACCACAGCTCTATGGTCCCCATCAAATGCTTCTCCTGGTAAAGCTGTCACATCTATCAGCTTTATGCGATTAGTCCTTTCCACCAGAAAGTAGTCAATTACTGATTTTGTTCTTCTATCGCCCCAACCATATCTCGTAATTTTCCTGCTGTTTTTCTTCCGAAACCATGAATTACCCACTATCAGTCCATTCCTTTCACAAAAGTTTACAAGTTCCTCTCCTTCCCGGTTCTTTTTCCCATATCCATATGGTCCAATGACTTCTTCCTTTCCTTGTCTCTCGTTTCCGACTTGTGCATTCATATCTCCCATGATCACCACTTCTACATCTGAAATTACTCTTTCTACATCCTCCAGGAATACTTCAATATCTTCTTCTCTGTTTCCAGTCTGTAGTGCATACACTTGTATGAAGTCCATCATGTCATTTTTCATCTTCATTCTAATTTTCATTATTCTGTCACTCACACACTCGACCACTTCAACATACTCCTCCAGTTGTTTCGAGGTTATCAGTCCCACGCCATTTTTGGCCTCTTGGCCACCACTCCAGTATAATGTATATCCTTTCCTCTATTTCTTCCTTCCTTTACCTTTCCATTTCACTTCACTCAGCCCCATCAATCCAACATTCTCCCTCTCCATGAAGTCTACCACCTCCTCCACCTTGCCTGTCAGGGTCATGACATTCATGATTCCCACTTTCATTTCGGTTACTGGTCGCCCATTTCTCACAGTTCCCCCAGTACCAAAAGAACTGCGCGTCGCCTGCAGGGTACGCCCTAACCTTTTCCGATTGATTCGAAGTGCCATTTCCATTTTAGGCTATTATTACGATGGGGTCACCACTCCCAAAGGCATTTTATGAAGCTACTGCCAGCTATTATACAGGCCGCCCCTAACATGGGAAACAGACGCCCTTGCAGCCGCCCCTAACCTGGGAAACAGACGCTGCCGATTGATGCTGTACTCTTACTATTCCCTGAGTACTGGGTTGCCTCTTCCGCAATCTCCACCGTTCCGAAGTCCATCTTCTCCGCTGCAGATTCCGTTGAGGTCTTCGCACGTAACCCTGTACACGGGGCCTATGTTATACCCCATAGGACTGGGTCCTCACCAGAACTTAGCCGGTACTGTAGTTCCATGGTATATTACAGTACCGTTGCCCACCCCCGTGACGTGGACGCGCCTGGCAAGATTTATCCATGTAGCCAATTAAAATTGCCTCATGGACCGGGTTAAGGAGCTGTCTAAATCCAGCCTCCAAGGCAAAAAAAAAAAAAAAGAACAAAAAACCTTTAAAGAGCCTCTTATTAACCCCCTCATTTATATCCTAGTTTAATTTTAGGGATGCCTACTACTTAAATACAAATTTCCATGCCATTCACTCCAGTAGTTTCGACACCAACCAATAACAAACAGACAAAAAGCAAACTGAGGTTATATTTGGTCATTATGCACCTCATCCGGGATCAATACATGGGTTCAGCTGAAAATTCAAACTGTTCATACAGAGAGCTTACTTTATTTATAGAGATATTTAAGCCATTTTCAGTGCAAGAACTATGGAGGTTTTCTTACATTACAGTACATCTATTTAAAGTCTATGTCTTCTTTAAAATTTACCACCAGAATGTTCAGTTTCTCTATAATAAAATTGATTACAAAAATCTAATGCTTAAAAATGAACTTAAAGACATCTCAGCACTATGTATTTCAGAACATTGGCTGAAAGAGGAACAACTCGAATTAATTCAATTCCCAGGGTTTATACTAGCTAGTAAATACTTTAGATCTAATATTAGCCATGGTGGTACTTGTATCTTCTTAAGAAATAATTTAGATCATGAACAGTTAACAGTTTATGATTATCTAATTATGGAAAAGGATTTTGAATTCTCTGCCATTAAAATACAGCAGTTTAAGTTAATAATTGTATGCATATACCGTTCTCCGTCAGGAAAGTTTCGTTTATTTATAGATAAATTAGAATTGTTACCCAATAACATGAGCAAAGTAAATTTCGATATAATAATTTGTGGGGATGTAAATGTGGATTTCTTAAAATGTGATAGAAATTGTGAATTATTAACACTAATTTCCTATGGACTGAAACCTACAGTAAATACCCCAACAAGAATAACAAAATTTAATAAAACCACTCCTGATCAAATTTTTATAAATACAGATAAATATCAACATTCAATAGATGTCTATTGTCCGGGTTTTAGTGACCACCATGGATAAATACCGAGTTTTGAAGTACCCGAAACAATCAATAATAATGATAAAGGAATAAAATCAAAGTGCAGGTCATTCACTGAAACAAATGTTACATATTTCAATGACTTATTAAATAAGGAAACATGGTCAGAAATGTATAAACTAGAAAATGTAAATGATAAGTTAAATGCATTTCACAGTACCCTAAAACACTATTTTGAAGCAGCATTCCCCTTTAAACAAAGAACTATTCAAAATAACAAAACTAGCAATTGGATAACAACAGGGATTATAAATTCATGACAAAGAAAGAAATGTCTACACAAATTATATAAACAATACCACACAACACCTGAATTCAATTTATACTACAAAAAATACACTAACATATTAAATAAGGTAATAAGACTAGCAAAGAAAATGCATAATGATAATTTTATTTCCCAATCATCTAATAAAAACAGGGCTATGTGATCCGTGATAAAGAAAGTAACTGGAAAATCTGCTAAAATACAAAGGGACATTACACTGACCAGGAATAATAAAGTGATTAATTATCCAGAGGAAATAGCAAACACTTTTAATGACTATTTTCTGGAAATTCCAAAAAAATTATTAAATAAATCACAGGTAATTACACTAAATTCTAATAATAAAATAAATATATACAGTGATTATTTATAAATCGTGTCACAAGTGAAGAGTTATAAAAGAGCTAAAAAATAAATTCTGTGCTGGCATTGATGGCATCCCTGATGAAATTCTAATGAGATGTGCAGAAAATATAATAACTCCACTAACGCACTTAATAAACAGTTTAATTCTCTCAGGAACTTACCCGGACATTTTGAAGTTATCAAAAGTAATTCCAGTGCACAAAAACGGTACAAAATATGAATTAGATAACTATCGTCCTATTACCTTACCAACTGGTATTGCCAAAATTGTGGAAAAAATCATGTATAACAGACTGATAAGTTTTATAGAAAAAAATAAAATACTATCAAACTCACAACATGGATTCAGAACGGAAAAAACTACACAGACAGCAATAGCATTTGATGTTGTTGACCACAAAATCCTCCTTACAAAACTAAATCAATATGGTATTAGAGGTCTAGCTAATAAATGGATAGAGTCTTACTTAACAAGGCGTAAACAAATAGTAAGCTTGAGACACAAGGATGATGGAACCAAATTACTTAATGAAACATTGTCCAGTGAGGGAATTATTAAATTTGGAGTACCCCAGGGATCGGTTTTGGGCCAACTACTCTTTCTTCTATATATCAATGATATAACACAGAACGTTTGTTCTAATAAGGAAATTTTGTTTGCGGATGATACAATACTCGTAATAAAAGGTGAAACTAAACAAGTCTTACAGCAGTCTGCTGACTCCGTTACAGAAGAGTTACCAAATGGTCAAAAGATAATCGCCTCATAATAAACTATAAAAAAACAGTATCTCTAAATTTGCACACTATACAGAATAGGAATCCTGCGAAACCCAATATAACATTTAGGGCCGGTTTCACCAGCTCCGCTTAACGAACTAAGGATGGTTTAAACTATCCTCAAGGATGTGGCCCGTTGCACCAGACCACAAGCAATGGCTTAAACTAGGCCTAGATTGAGCGGCCGTGCTCGGTGGTTTCAGACTTAAGGATGGTTTAATCCGTTCACTCACACGCCAAAATGGCGGCCGGCCCCATTTTGTCTGATCCATATCTCAGTAGGATGGAGGTGTTGTTATATAATGTAGTGAACGAAATAATAAAAACAATATTATTAAATGGTTTATAATGACGGCACAATACACTGAAGAGATATTTTCTTCCATGTGCTCATTTGCTAAGCATTCGTATCTATACCTGTTGATAAAGGTGTAACGTGTATCGTCATCTGTGGTTGAGTGGGTATCATTACAGACTCCCGCCTGGAGTTCCGGGGTTCGATTACCAGTGGGGAGGAATATTTTTGCTTGACTTTTATTGTTTTATAATTACTCAGGTCGTTATAATATAAAACATACATAGTGTGGATTTTGCGATGCAAACTAAATATATACGTATAACATTCTTTCAACGCGTTGCCACAGGGATTTCCTTCACGTTCCTAATAAAATCGCGGTAGCTTGTACTACAGATATCATAGCTTTTGACAACGTAAAATGAAATACTCTTCTTTATATTGGCAGTAACGCAATGCACATTTTTGGTTGTTAAACTAAATATTAACCCAGGGACGGATGTAGAAATCCTTAGCCAATGACGAACTAGCCTATTGTGGATGGTTGCGATACAACATGCTGTGTCATTCGTATACATACGGTACTCTCTCTCTCTCTCTCTCTCTCATATATATATATTAGAAAATACGCAATATATGTGCTTAATGATATAATATATGCGTATTTATAAACAAGCGATATAATGAAAACCAAGTAAGAAAACATAACCTTCGCAAGATGCGACCACCTCAATGTGGGGTGTAGTCAATAACATGTTCAGGAAGTAGGCTACCGTAATGTTAAGGAAAATACACTGCATTATATTTCAACAACGGTTTTCCCAGCGTCTACTACAGCTGATGCTCACGTCTCGCAAACACAGTAGGCAATTCTTTCTACAACTAGCAATGTATTTTTGGTCGCCAACCCCAAAAGTAGAACAGCTGTAGTCGAGGAAAATTATTGCGACGGCTAGAAACATATGATAACCGTGACCAACATAACAAACAAAATCAATCTCGGAGGATCAATACTGCCGAAATTATTTCATATTATATGTATGATGCGAATACAATAATAGCGTTCAAATGGCTCCCTAGATACTTAAGTTGTCATTCTTTCCTTATATTGCATATGATCGTTACGCAAGTAATTCAGCACGGCTGGGATTATGTTGGCATAACGGTAAGACTACGTATTCTTTGCTGCAGGGAGCATTACTCACGCAACGAAGATCTTTGACTCCCATCGTAAACTCAGTTCACCTAAGCGAAGTACGAGACGAGTTGGTGCAACACCCAGCCTTAAGCCGTCGTATTTAAGATCGCTTAACCGTAAACCACCCTTAGCAAAGCAGGGTTTAAGCGGCCTCGTGGTGCAACCGGCCCTAAATGGTCATCAAATAGAAAATAAAACAGAAACAATGTTTTTAGGACTATGGATACAACATGACTTGAAATGGAATAAACATATACAATATCTGAATACTAAACTGAACTCGATGAGCTTTGCGTTACGTATTTTGAAAACCTGCACTAGCATGCACACATTAAGAAATACTTATTTTGCCTATTTCCATTCATACTTAAGATATGGGGTCATATTTTGGGGTACGTCACCAGATGTACTAAGCATGATTAGGATACAAAAGAAGGCGATTAGAATTATGGCAAATGTAAACACTAGAGAATCATGTAGACCTCTGTTTAAAGATTTAAACATTCTTCGACTGCCCTGCATATATATCTTTGAAAGTATTATGTTTTTTTTAAAGAATTTAATGAATAAGGATGTTTTTCTTAAAACAAACAATGATGTTCATAGGCATAACACAAGACAAAATCAATACATTCATATTTCACACACACTCCGTGGCTTAGGCGGCAGCACGCCGGCCTCTCACCGCTAGGTCCGTGGTTCAAATCCCGGTCACTCCATGTGAGATCTGTGCTGGACAAAACGGAGGCAGACAGGTTTTTCTCCGGGTACTCCGGTTTTCCCTGTCAAATTTCATTCCAGCAACACTCTCCACTATCATTTCATTTGTCATTCATTTAATCATTGCCCCCAGAGGAGTGCGTCAGGCCTCGGCAGCCGGCACAGTTCATATACTCGCCGCCAGATGGGGGCTTCATTCATTCCATTCCTGACCCGGTCGGAGACTGGAAGCAGGCTGTGGATTTCCATTTTTTCATATTTCACACACACACACAAGCATATATCAAAAAGGAACTTTTCACACAGGAGTTAAATTATACAATAAACTTCCCAGTATATAAAACTTGCCCCAAAAATAAGAACCTTTGATAGAATGTTGAAAGCTTATCTGCAGTGCCATTGTTTTTACTCTGTAGTTGAATATCTTAGCATATAGGAGCGATGAAATCTATAATTATATTTTACTTTTCTATTTTAATTGTAATACCTAGCTGTAAGTTGTTGTATTTATAGAATTAAGTTTTCATATTATGATAATAGAGTAAGGTGTAAATAGTTGTCCAATAAGATTGTATCTCTTAAGATCTGTTATTATAATAAGTTATACGTAGTTATAGTATTAGTAATATATACCTGTTAGTTCTTTTATTTTACAGATGTAATTTCTGATGTGTCCTATATCAAAAATGTATTGTATACATGTAATTGATCAAATGGATTTAATAAAAATCTAAAATCTAAAAAAAATCTTTGTGAAGATCAACTAAATTTTAACAAAACCACATAGGCCTAAATGAACATAGCCTATTAAAATAAATCAATTTAAATATAAGATTTCAACTTACACGTTTCCTTTCCTTGCTTGTGACTTTAATGCCTTGATCTTGGTTTTCAGCATCCTTGCAAACTGAGTTCTTAGCGATGACTCGATTCTTTTTGCCACTATGAGAAGCCATGTGCTGCCAAGTTTGACTAACCGATCGGTTGCGCTTTCCACAGAAAGGACATGTCCGGCTACGAAGATGAAACTTTCGACGATGATCAAAAAGGTCATCAGCACCATCTAATTTCATACCACACAGCTTGCAACATATTCCAGTACTTACAACAGATTCTTGGGAAGCATGCTTATTTGGTGAGAGAGAAATGGCAGATAAAACATCTTCCATGCATTCTTCAACAGCTTCTGACACACTAGTTCCCTGTTTCAAGTCACTTTTTTCGCTACGAGAACTAATCTTAACATATGCATTCAGCATATCTTCCAACTGAGATTCCTCCTGATCCATTAATTCCACTTGTTTCAGAAATGTCTGTTTCTCGACATGCTTGTGAGTTTTTACATGGTGTAAAAGTAGCAGCTCATCATGAAATTCTGTTTTACATACAAAACATGAAATACTTTCATGGCGCTTTACATGCAGTATCAGTGAAACACTATTTCCAAATCTCTTCCCACACTTTTTGCACTCATTTGGTTTCATCACAGCAACATGGGTGCCAAAATGTTTCTGAAGAAAATATTCAGATCGGAACTTAGCTGAACAAAGCTTACACGAGTATGAGTTGTCATGTTTTCGTTCGTGTGCTTTGTGCTCTATTGCAGTGCTAAACTCCATGAAGCAAACTTTGCATATAAGTTCTGGATACTGAATTCCATGAATGGCAGAAAGATGGCATTTCAGCTGAGATTTGAAAACATACTTCCTCCTGCACACAAAACACTGAAACAGAAAACAAAACAAAAATAGTACCAGCAAGTTGAACAAACAAAAGTAGGTGGTCTAAATTACAACAGAATACATTTAAAAAGTACAGTGGTGAGGAGACTTCAGGTCAACATAAACTAACTTACTTGCTTACAGTGTTAACAAATATTGGGCTTCGCTTGGCTAGGACAGGGGAGAGGGGAGTGCTTTTGTACTCTGTAATTGCTGTAATATCAGTATCCTTGCCAACACCCAGGAATTAAAATTCATAAAACTCTTTCTCACATGGCAAAAAAATATTTCTATGACTTAAAATTTACGATGTACAATGTAGAAAAACTACAGAGAGAATCTGAAATACTGTTAACAATGAATGGCAGAGTTTCATTTTGAATTTTGTTGCACAATGTCTCTGAAGGTCATAGAGATAGAATATTTTGTACCAGTGCAAATTGATGTCTTATTGCTAAGAGTATAGTCATCAGATAGATCCATTCTAATAATAATAATAATAATAATAATAATGTTATTGGTTTTAAAACCCTTTTAACAACTGCGGCTTTTAGAGACCCTGGGGTGCCAGAACTTTGCCCCAAAGGAGATCTTCAACGTGCCAGTAAATCTATTGGCACAGCTCCCTCGCCTTTGCGCACCCTCAAATGCTGACTGACTGTGCCAGGATTCGATCCTACATCCTTGGGCCCAGCAAGCGAGAATGCTACCGCTGAGCCATGCAGCCAGTCAGAGATCCATTCTTTCAGAATAATGTCAATCAGTGTGAATATGATACAGACTAATTTTTTAATTGTTATTTTTTTTAAATTGTCACAACTCTACATTCATGATGTTACACATAAGTCTAATCTCTATACAGGAGAAAATGTTTCCAATCCTTCTTAAGCTATATTCTGATCAGTACACATGCTTTTCTCTAGTAGTTCATTACATGTTTCAAAAAAAGGTTCATGTATTGCTCTCAATATTGTGATGTGTTGCTGCGCGGTGGTGCAGATCCACCACTGGCCAGACAGAGCTTTCCGGCCACATCCCTAGTTCGCCTTGGGGGCTGTGGAGTGAGGCAGGCCATTGACACCCAGGCTACTAGACCATTCTATATCTGGAAGCAGCTGGAGTAAGGCAGTCTTCCAGACAGTTCGGGAGACAGAAGTTACGAGAAGTCCAGTTACAGGTATAAAAGACCTGTGTAGACAGGGGCGCAGAGTTCACGACAGTTCATAGTGGAGTTGAGTTATTAGTAGGAGTCTATAGAGTTCAGTCTAGTCTGACATGCAGTGAGTGCGGAACAGTGCAAGAACACAGTACCGGGGGTCTAATAGAGAAGAAGCCTATCTGCCAGCACAGTAACATCGAGTCGGGACTGCGAATGCTTGGGGTGCAGCGGTGCTTCGTGGAAGTCGCGGTTCAGGATCTGGGTTCGACGCGAGATGAGCAGAAGCAACAAGGGGACTCTGATCGTAAGTGAAGTGGCAAGTGCGGGGCTGTAGAGACTCTGTGTAGACTGTACGTGTAGTGTAAGCTGTGACACAGTGACAACTCATGGACAGAGTGACTAGAATGAAGATCCTGTAAATACTACCAGTAGTGTAAATAATTGTAGCAAGTAGTGATAAAGTTAGTTAACAGTAAAGCATGCTACCAGTTGTGTTTTTATTTAGTGAGTGAAACCTGGCTTCTGTTACAATATCTTGTTATTGTGGCCCAATCCTCAATATTTAATGTATAGCTCAAGGATATAACTTGTGATATTAATCCTGAAACAGTTTAAATGCACGATTGCTGAAGAGCATTTTAACTTATTAAAAAAACAAAAAAACAAAAAAAAAACAAGAGTAATTGTGAAACACTGTTAAGGTACCGTAAGTGATATTTTTGTAGTTTTAAAATGAGACAATTTGCAACTGTTCTTGACTGAATATTTCCAGAATGTGCTCAGCTTGTAAAGGAAAAAGAAAAACACCAGTTGGCTACTACAAAGGCGGGTCCCAAAAAATACAGCTTGGGCTAAACGGCGACAGGTGACAGGAGTTTTATGTGATCGTAAGATTCCTGTACAGCTGAAATCGTAAGTATACCACACTGTGATCAGACCTCTAACATTGTATGGAACTGAGTGTTGGCCAGTAACCAACAGATGTGAGCAACTGCTGCACTCAATGGAGTGGTAACAGTTTGGACACAGATGCTGTGGATATGAAATTGGCAGATAAAGTGAATCTTACTACTCTCCAATTTTAATTGTCACTCTAACCAGAGTCATTGAAATCTGCTTTCATCAGTTTTGTGTCATTCAGTTTTTACTGGATCCGCCTTTGTAGTCTTCTTCTTGTTCTAGCTTTTATCCCGCAGAGGATCAGCTCTTCTGAACAATTGCCTCCACTCCATCTTGCACAGTCTGCAGTGTCCTCCTCCTCAACATTGGCTGCTCTCATGTCCTTCTTGTTCTCTTCACTCCTCACCACACCTATGTGGCAACAGTAATGTCACCAATGTATGCACTAGCAGTTGAGGAAACCTCATGCGCAACGACAATTGCCGTCGTTGAATGATCAAGAAGTAAATAACAAAGTTGCATATTTATGTAATTTAAGTTAACACATATTTCCAGTGCAGTAGTGATAATGGACAATAATTTTAATAAGTGATTACTCCAAGAATATAAAATAAGGTATGAAAGTCCTGTCTGCGGCCAAGGAAGTCGGTGATGTCATCTTAACCCAAGCAAATAGCCGGTTCCAATTTACAAATCATCTCCAAGTGTCAACTCTGGTGATGCCATCAAATTCTTCTTCCTTCATAATATATTACCCAAGTGGAAGTGTAGAATCTGGGATCGACACTCAACTACAATTACCAAGTTATTTAGGGACAACATTCATTCTGATAAGAGGATGATTTAAGCATAGTTGGTATCACAACCAAATGGCACTCACCTGTTCTGCAGTAATATCTTTCAGCCCATGAATTTCCCTGGCATGATATTCCACATCAGTAGAAGACAATAAAAGTTGGTCACAAACATCACATTGTCTATCGTCCAAGTTTTGTAGATCAGCCAAGAAAGTGCGATATGTTGATGAAAGATCATCAACTTGCTCGACTTGGCCATTCAGCCAAACACTAGTTAGGAGTGGAACAACACGGTTAGCACCTGTAATACGACGGAATCCTCCAGGCACTGACTTAATTATGTCGATGTATGTAACTAGATTAGAGTTACTTTTATTACATTTTTCCACACTGGACGGCTCAGGGCTTATTTCAACTCCAGAAAGGCCATTTCTATCTTCAGGCATATACACCATTTCACAGTTATTCTGAGTTAACGAATACAACTCCGCAGTTTTCTGAACATTATCTATTACAATGTTATTACTTTTGTCCACCACATCTTTTGAATCAGAGGATGCTGTATTTGAAGCAAGACTGCTTAATAATATAAATCCTGTCATTACGAAAACAAACTTTCAGATTTTAGGTTAAAATTACAGTTTGGCTTAGCAGTTGGACGATCCTTGGTTTAATTCAATATAACTGTACAGAGAATGGATTAAAATATTGAATAATACGTAAGCTCAGCCTATTACAGGACATCATTAACATCGCTTACTTTATAGTTGGATTTCATAACCTATCCACGATAAGCATTACCACGACTTCATCCGCCACTTTAGTATTGAATAGTTTCAAAAGTGTACAGATTACCGCAGATTACAAATGTTCGTGCGGTTACTTCAGTTTTCTATTTGAAAACACCACCACGTGTTTACATTGCAAATTATCTCTACCAGCACTGTACCAGAAATCAACTTAAAATGACAGGTGATTGCCATTATTATTTACTATGGTGCTATTTTGTGGCGATTGGTGACACTGTATCAGTATCGCCAAATGATCCAAAGAAATTCTCGAAGGTGGATGTTACATCTTATGTATAGAAAAACTTCCCATTCTAAGTACCGGTACCAGGTTTTGTGATTTCGTTTTCAAAATACTATCATTCATTGCTGTATTTCAAATTATTTTCCGCAAGCAACTAAAAATATGCTACTGTAGAATCCATATTAATACTTTCTTAGGACCTTGCGCACATTTCATATAGGAGGCAATTTCAAGGGGGGTTTAAATTATTTTTCTGTTTCAAAAAAGGGTCTACGGATGGTAGATTAGATTAGATTTTTATTAAATCCATTTGATCAATTAGGCCTACATCTATACAATACATGTTTGATATAGGACACGCTAGAAATTACATCTATAAAATAAAAGAACTTTCAGGTATATATTACTAATACTATGTATGTGGTGAGGGTTCCAGGTCGCGGTATAGTATGTGTGATGGGGAGCCGGAGCGATGAAGGAGACAACCCTCACATAACTGCGCCGAACTTAAGGCGATTGCATGTGCAGGTTTTAAGTATTAACACGCGATGTCGACAGCACGGCGGATGACAAGTAACTGCTGTCACTGTTCCCCCACTAACGAAACGTGGCTGGAAATCTGTCTGCCAGAGAGGTCAGCTTGATCTTGAAGCCTCGCTACATAACGCCTGTACTCTATATCCCAGCCTAAAAAGTCGGCAAAAATCAACCCAAAGCATATGGAATCAATCAAACACATACCAACCCAGGAATGACAGGCAGAGGCTAAACGGGACCCAACCTGAGCCTCCGCCATGCACGGAGCCGGTTGGCAGTGCATGCGTACTGTACTCGTTTCCCTGGAATGATCCGCCAAAATCCGCAGATCGAAAATGGATCGTAGCATAATGAAGTCCTCAGCTAGAAAAACTACACAGTGCTACTGGCGAATACACTCCGGATAAGGGACAGGGGAATTAATTGAATGTGCTATAGTGACTAACTACTAAACACAAGGGTTCTAAACACTACCCGGGAGTACGAGAATCAAATAAATATCTCGGACGTAAGGATTAGGATCAGGTCCCTGGAAAAACCTCCACCCTATAGCACATTCCTCTACCAATAATCTACAAAAGGCAATGCCAAATTTCTATAAAACTGTCAGGCAAACGTAAAACCCGTGCCTGTTGATTTATTAATGACACGTATACACGATATAAAAATTCAAACATAAATTAAACATCTTACGGTTATAACAACTCGAAAATTTACGCACATATCTTCCTATTTTAAAAGATTTACGTATGAGTTTCCCTCGGAAATAATCGTCAAACATAAATGCTTATGCAAGCTCAAATAATGTAACCGGTCGCGGTGGCCGAGAGCGCTAACGCGCTATCTCGTGTCTCGCTGGCATCGGGAGAGCGTGGGTTCGATTCCCACCTCGGCCGTCCTGAAAATGGTTTTCGTGGTTTCCCATTTTCACTACCAGGCAAATGCCGGGACGGTTCCTTTCAATAGGTCCACGGCAGATTTCCTTTCATAATCCCTTCCCCGACCCGTCCTGAAAAGAAAAATTGATAAAATTATAAATAATGTAATAACTATTAAATTCTGGCAAGCAACTGCTGTGGCCTAGATAACGAGAAACAACAAAAATAAATTAATGTCGTTAAATTAAACACGCAAAAATGAATGAATTTACCCATGACGTAGGCCTCCGCCATTGCAATAACTATTTATTAATCTATACATAAATAACTTCCGTCTCCTACTGTATTATCGTAAAAATCTTCCTTAGAAGCGATAAAAAACTTCTTCCATAAATCACAACAAATAAACTTAAATCATGTTACGTAAAATCCCTCTACCTATTAAACACGATCTTTATACAACACAAATATCTACGACGTTTTTCGTCAACAAATATCTCAAACAGATTATTAACAAAATGTTAACAAAATGCTAATTTCCAATTTCAAAATATTTATATTATTTCTCCTACTTCTTACAGCATGACTTCTGTAGAATCTCGTAAATCTCCACTTCGCTATGTCATTTCCAGTAATCGTTACAATTCAGGCTTCTATAATCCGTACAGTTAAGTAGAGACATAGATTATTCACATCCACTGGTCTTCCATCTTCATAAAAATAATTAATAAAAATAACTATAAAATCTCGTCGAATAATTACCATCACATCAGTATCAGGAGAGTTAACCAAATGGTCACAAGATAATCGCCTCATAATAAACTATAAAAAAAAACAGTATGTCTAAATGTCCACACTATACAGAATAGGAATCCTGCGAAACCCAATATAACATTAAATGGTCATCAAATAGAAAATAAATCAGAAACAAAGCTTTTAGGACTATGGATACAACAAGACTTGAAATGGAATAAACATATACAATATCTGAATACTAAACTGAACTCGATGTGCTTTGCGTTACGTATTTTGAAAACCTGCACTAGCATGCACACATTAAGAAATACTTATTTTGCTTATTTCCATTCATACTTAAGATATCGGATCATATTTTGGGGTATGTCGCCAGATGTACTAAGCACGTTTAGGATACAAAAGAGGGCGATTAGAATTATGGCAAATGTAAACTCTAGAGAATCATGCAGACCTCTGTTTAAAGATTTAAACATTCTCCCACTGCCCTGCATATATATCTTTGAAAGTATTATGTTTTTTTAAACGAATTTAATGAATAAAGATGTTTTTCTTAAAACAAACATTGATGCTCATAGGCATAGATAGATAGATAGATTTTTATTAATTCCATTTGATCAAATACATGCATTCAATACATTTTTGATATAGGACACGTCAGAATTTACATGCATAAAATAAAAGAACTAACAGGTATATATTACTAAGATTATAACTATTTATAACTTATTATAATAGCAAATCTTAATAGATACAATCTTATTGCACAACTATTTACACCTCACTCTATTATCATAATATGAAAACTTAATTCTATAAATACAACAACATACAGCTAGGTATTAAAATTAAATTTAAAAAGTAAAATATAGTTATAGATTCCATCACTCCTATACGCTAAAATATTCAACTACTGAGTAAAAACAATGGCACTGCAGATAAGCTTTCAACATTCTATCAAAGGTTTTTATTTTTGGGGCCAGTTTTATATACTGGGGTAGTTTATTGTATAATTTAACTCCAGTGTGAAAAGTTCCTTTTTGATATATGCTTGTGTGTGTGTGTGAAATATGAATGTTTTGATTTTGTCTTGTGTTATGCCTATGAACATCATTGTTTGTTTTAAGAAAAACATCTTTATTCATTAAATTCTTTTTAAAAAACATAATACTTTCAAAGATATATATGCAGGGCAGTGGGAGAATGTTTAAATCTTTAAACAGAGGTCTACATGATTCTCTCGAGTTTACATTTGCCATAATTCTAATCGCTCTCTTTTGTATCCTAAACGTGCTTAGTACATCTGGCGACATACCCCAAAATATGATCCCATATCTTAAGTATGAATGGAAATAAGCAAAATAAGTATTTCTTAATGTGTGCATGCTAGTGCAGGTTTTCAAAATACGTAACGCAAAGCACATCGAGTTCAGTTTAGTATTCAGATATTGTATATGTTTATTCCATTTCAAGTCTTGTTGTATCCATAGTCCTAAAAACTTTGTTTCTGATTTATTTTCTATTTGATGACCATTTAATGTTATATTGGGCATCGCAGGATTCCTATTCTGTATAGTGTGGAAATTTAGACATACTGTCTTTTTATAGTTTATTATGAGGCGATTATCTTGTGACCATTTGGTTAACTCTCCTGTAACGGAGTCAGCAGACTGCTGTATGACCTGTTTAGTTTCACCTTTTATTACGAGTGTTGTATCGTCCGCAAACAAAATTTCCTTATGTGAATGAACGTTCTGTGTTATATCATTGATATATAGAAGAAAGAGTAGTGGGCCCAAAACCGATCCCTGGGGTACTCCAAATTCAATAATTCCCTCATTGGACAATGTTTCATTAAGTAATTTGGTTCCATCATCCTTGTGTCTCAAGCTTACTATTTGTTTACGCCTTGTTAAGTAAGACTCTATCCATTTATTAGCTAGACCTCTAACACCATATTGATTTAGTTTGGTAAGGAGGATTTTATGGTCAACTACATCAAATGCTTTCGATAAATCCAAGAATAGGCCAGTTACATGTTCCTTATTGTCAATTAATTTCAGTATACTATTACTACATTCGTAAATTGCTGTCTGTGTAGATTTTTCCGTTCTAAATCCATGTTGTGAGTTTGATAATATTTTATTTTTTTCTATGAAACTTATCAGTCTCTTATACATAATTTTTTCCACAATTTTTGCAATACCAGTTGGTAAGGTAATAGGACGATAGTTATCTAATTCATCTTTTGAACCGTTTTTGTGCACTGGAATTACTTTTGATAACTTCAAAATATCCGGGTAAGTTCCTGAGAGAATTGAACTGTTTATTAAGTGCGTAAGTGGATTTATTATATTTTCGGCACATTTCTTTAAAATTGCATCAGGGATGCCATCAATGCCAGCACAGAATTTATTTTTTAGCTCTTTTATAACTATTCTTACCTCTTCACTTGTGACATGATTTATAAATAAAGAATCACTGCATATATTTATTTTATTATTAGAATTTAGTGTATTTACCTGTGATTTATTTAATAATTTTTGCGGAATTTCCAGAAAATAGTCATTAAAAGTGTTTGCTATTTCCTCTGGATTATTAATCACTTTATTATTTCTGGTCAGTGTAATGTTCCTTTGTATTTTAGCATATTTTCCAGTTTCTTTCTTTATTACGGACCACATAGCCCTGTTTTTATTAGATGATTGGGAAATAAAATTATCATTATGCATTTTCTTTGCTAGTCTTATTACCTTATTTAATATGCTAGTGTATTTTTTGTAGTATAAATTGAATTCAGGTGTTGTGTGGTATTGTTTATATAATTTGTGTAGAAATTTCTTTCTTTGACATGAATTTATAATCCCTGTTGTTATCCAATTGCTAGTTTTGTTATTTTGAACAGTTCTTCGTTTAAAGGGGAATGCTATTTCAAAATAGTGTTTTAGGGTACTGTTAAATGCATTAAATTTATCATTTACATTTTCTAGTTCATAAATTTCTGACCATGTTTCCTTATTTAATAAGTCATTGAAATATGTAACATTTGCTTCAGTGAATGACCTGCACTTTGATTTTACTCCATTATCATTATTATTGATTACTTCGGATACTTCAAAACTCAGTATTTGTCCATGGTGGTCACTAAAACCCGGACAATAGACTTCTATTGAATGGTGATATTTATCTGTATTTATAAAAATTTGATCAGGAGTGGTTTTACTAAATTTTGTTATTCTTGTTGGTGTATTTACTGTAGGTTTCAGTCCATAGGAAATTAGTAACTGGTTTAATAATTCACAATTTCTATCAAGTTTTAAGAAATCCACATTTACATCCCCACAAATTATTATATCGAAATTTACTTTGCTCATGTTATTGAGTAACAATTCTAGTTTATCTATAAATAGAGGAAACTTTCCTGACGGAGAACGGTATACGCATACAATTATTAACTTAAACTGCTGAATTTTTACGGCAGAGAATTCAAAATCCTGTTCCATAATTAGATAATCATAAGCTGTTATCTGTTCATGATCTAAATTATTTCTTAAGAAGATGCAAGTACCACCATGGCTAATATTAGATCTAGAGTATTTACTAGCTTGTATAAACCCTGGGAATTGAATTAATTCAAGTTGTTCCTCTTTCAGCCAATGTTCTGAAATACATAGTGCTGAGATGTCTTTAAGTTCATTTTTAAGCATTAGATTTATGTAATCAATTTTATTATAAAGAGACTGGACATTCTGGTGGTAAATTTTAAATTTGTTACTTTTGCAAGCTTGTGTTGGTGATTTATTTACATTATTATTATCATAATTGTTATTATTATTGTTGCTAGACAAATCCGAAATACCATTGTTGCACTCCGTTAAATTTGACTTCAAAAGATGTGAATGCCAAACCTCACGTTTGGCTTCTTCTACCAGTTTCCCTGCTTCCACTCTAATGATATTACTGTCGAATTATTCTTACCATTTGAATTTACAATTTTGCAGATTTCATCACTAAGATACTCTTTTCCTAATCTATTTAAGTGTAGGCCATGCCGAGTGTGGAACTTCCTGTCTAATTTACTTACATCTACAATTTGGACATTTGGAAAACTCTTACAAATTTTATGAATTTTTCCATTTGTAGCCTCTATTTCTATATTTACACATGACTTGGGAATTAAATCGTGTCTCTGCGGAATGTTTACAATAATGACATTTGTTTTTTGCATGGATGGCAATGTACCCTTTAAATCTTTGATTACCTTTTTACTCTCATTTCTATAGACGTCGTTTGCTCCAGCGATGATCACTGCGTAGTCCTTTGCAGTAAGGGACGCACACTCTCCTATCATCCCGTTCGTGACTTCTGCAATCTGAGCTCCTGGCTTCACTGTCGAAGTGACCTCCATTTCTCGGCTTCTCTCCAAAACGCTTGCTGCTACATCTCGCCCGTGGCTATCCGCAAATATCCGCATCTTCCTGGATTTTCTCTTTATCACTTTCTTCTTTTCTTCTTGAGGAAAGTCATCATTTTCTTCGACAAGCACTCCAAATGAATTTGAGACGGGAATTTCAGTTACATGTACTCCATTTATAGGCCTAGGCTTATTCAATCTTACCTTACCAGCAATCACTGTCGACCAAGTTTCCTTGCTTTCCCCTCTGTTTCCTTTTAATTTATTCAACTCTTCCATTAACTTAGCAATATCTTCCTTTAGCAGCTTTATAATTTCGTCTTTTGAGGACAGTTCGTTTCTCAGGTTATGACATTCGCATGACGGTAGCGGTAGGCCTACATTACGACAATCGGTTTCACTTTTCTCCTCATTCAATTTTACCTGAGATCTTGTGATGATTTTATTTGCATTTTTTACTTTTATTTTGCACGACGAGCATAAATCCGTTACGGTTACACAACCTGACGAGATACTAACACTGTTGACAGTCGTCATACTAGAGATCTAAGTGAGCCTAGATGTTTACACCAAATTACACTAAATTTAATTTAATTATTACTACCTAATAGAATTAATCTAATAACCTACCAATAAAGAAGAATGTGAAATACGTATATCTTCCAATCGGGTGAAGTCTCGTAAAAGCACCACTGCTCTACTTGGTTCAAACAGTGATTGAAGAAGTCACCGAATCTTTGGATACACGTTCCCACAACTTAGTTTAAGTTTATTAAATTATCAACAAGAATTTCTAAATACTATCAATATTCCGTATTACACTTGATCTAAGGAAAGTAACTTTATAGATTTTAAGCCTCTGTTATAATATTTTACCACTTTTATCAAATATTTACACTAGCTGCTATTTCACTACACTTTCACTGTGACGCCATCTTGCTTGCAGACACAAGACAAAATCAAAACATTCATATTTCACACACACACAAGCATATATCAAAAAGGAACTTTTCACACTGGAGTTAAATTATACAATAAACTACCCCAGTATATAAAACTGGCCCCAAAAATAAAAACCTTTGATAGAATGTTGAAAGCTTATCTGCAGAGCCATTGTTTTTACTCAGTAGCTGAATATCTTAGCGTATAGGAGCGATTAAATCTATAATTATATTTTACTTTTTTAATTTAATCGTAATACCTAGCTGTATGTTGTTGTATTTATAGAATTAAGTTTTCATATTATGATAATAGAGTGAGGTGTAAATAGTTCTGCAATAAGATTGTATCTATTAAGATTTGCTATTATAATAAGTTAAATAGTTATAATATTTGTAATGTATACCTGTTAGTTCTTTTATTTTATAGATGTAAATTCTGACGTGTCCTATATCAAAAATGTATTGAATGCATGTATTTGATCAAATGGAATTAATAAAAATCTATCTATCTACTCAGAACCATTTAAATAGATCTCAATTTTTTTCAGCTTACCAGAGATCCGTTGTTTCGATAATTTCTATCAGATACAACTTCAACAAAGATCAGTTGTCCTTAACTGTTTCCAGGATTTTCAACTGTAATGTCTAAATCCTTTCAAAATAAAACTGGATATTCTTCCATCAATAACTCTTGCTTCAAATACCACTAACATTTCACAAATATGTCTCTACAGATATATTTATTTTTATTTGTCTAGAAGAAGATTCCCGAGAGCAGAGTTCTGTCGTGGCGAACAGTACATAGTTCATTACATAGATGACGGACTAACTATACATATGCTAAATTATAATACATTTAGAGTACAGTATACAAATGAGCAATTGAAGTGTATTCAAAGCGACGCTTTTGACACAGTACATGACCAAGGAAAAAGAGGTACAATATAATTGGAGAAATGAGACTATAAGCTAATGAGCATGCTTTGAAGTTATGTCAATTAGTGTTGATAAACATAAAAGATAAAGATTATTTGGAAGAATGTGGTATCACAAGAGTAAGTTATTATACATTTAGAGTAAATTATTATACATACATTAGTAAACATTCAGAGTCAGCAAATAGTACTTTTTCAACTTTACACGAAATGGCCCAATTTGAGTGATTCTTGCTAGATCAAGTGGTACCAGGTTGTACACTGAGATGAGCGAGTGCTGCAGTGCATTGACTCCAAATTTAGTCGTTCTATTCCTGACTACATGTAACTTATTTTTTGTCTTGTGCAGTGCATGTGAATTTCATTAACGAAAGAGAATGTAGTGTTTGTGGTCATGAGACTATGCAATATTTTATAAATAATTAAAGTAGAGTTGAAAGATACAAGCAGTTTCAACGGCAATATATTAGTTTCAGTGTACATTCTACAGCGAGGGTATAAACGATGGAACCCATACATTGATCTTAGAGCCCTGTTTTGTAGAACCTCCAGATTTTTCAAATTAGTTTGTGAGGCTCTTCTCCAGATGAAACATGGGTATGAGAGCCGAGACTGAATCATTGCGAAGTATGTTACGCGTAGTGTCTGTGTTGTTACATAAAACTTAATTTTAGCAAAGATTCCAACTAAAGCTGAGATTTAATTTTTTAGATTCGTTATATGTGATGCCCAAGAAAGAGTATTGTCTATTGTCAAGCCAAGGTATTTAACCTCCTTCACCCACTTAAGTCTGGTAGTACCAAAAGAGATATTTGTTGTTGCATTTAAATCATATTCACATTTATGGAACATCATGCAGACAGTTTTTGAGTAATTAGGTGTTAACAGATTCATTCTTAGCCATTCCTCCAAGACATAACAGTCATGCTGGATATCAGATATAATCTCCTTGTCAGATTTAGAGAAGTAAAACAACGAAGTATCGTCCGCTAAGAGAGATAATCTACCCATAAAAGGGCATAAGGTTATGTCATTTATGTATATGAGGAATAGAATCGGCCCTAGAATAGATCCCTGGGGCACACCATACGCTACCCTTTGTAAGTTACTTCTATTAGTTCCTATTTTTACAAATTGTTGCCTGTTTGCCAAGTAATGTTTAAACCACAACAATGCCACACCTCTCACACCCGCCTTCTCCAGTTTATATATGCGACGCCGGCCAGGGTGGCTGGGCCAACTTACCTTTTTTTTCAGAGGTCCGCATCGCCAACTGCAAAATCACCGCCAGATGACAGGCCCCAACAGAAGAACACCTAAAGGGCGAAGGAAGGTGGAGAAGAGGGAAACGCACAGGCTCGTCCACAGACACAGTCCGATTACCCATAGAACTGCCACCGACGAAATGATGCCACAACAGTTGCTTAGTATTTGAAAGAATATTTACTCAGCAAACAAAGGGATAAGAAAAATATAATTTAACAAAATCACAAAAAGGAAACTCTATTGCCACAACAACCTCTCTCTCTGGTGATGCACATGGCTTAAGGCCAACATAATTAAATTACATAAGTAGGCAAGAGACGGCTTAACATGCCTGCTTGCAAAGCAAAAACCAAAAGATATAATTTAAAATTAAAACAATAAAGCCCAAAAGATAGAAAACCAGAATACAGGTATTACCAAATGAGAAAGGGCTTGATAATTTACTAAGGTACGCAATACCGACCCGACAAGCAGACATCAAGGCCACGAGGAAAAACGAAAAGTTAAACAAAATTTAATAAAATAAAATTAATTCACAAAACTAAAACTTTCATGACGAAAGAAAACTCAGGAACACTCAAAAAAACCACAAAGGAAAAACAACGAGATTAACAAAAATTATTAAGTCTCAGGCCACAACACGTTTGAGTGTCCCGCTCGACGCCAAGAGAACTACTCTCAACAGCCCACAATGCACTCGGGCAAACAAAAAAACAACATGGCCACGAAACAGATGACCGCCTGTCCAGTCGAATTACGGCAAAGAATTACCTTTTAAATTTAAACAACACCAGAGAGAACAGAAAGGGAGGAAAGAATTACGCCTTAACACTATTGACACGAGGCAATTTAGGCTGCAACGGATCGTAAATAAAATTAATAATAGAGCACTCCCTAAGATTACCAAAAGAAAATAAACTAAATAATTTTTTAACCAGGTACGATAACTAGGTACGTGTCTCCAGAAGGCACAAAAAAACAAATATTTTTCTATCAGGTAACATTAACAAACAGAAATATTAGGCCTGGAACACGAAATAAAATACAGAATAAAACATTAATATATGGCCAATAACGGAGTCCCATAACAATATATATATTAAATAATAACGTACCTTAAAATCCTTCCTCAATGGAGACACAAGGAAACAAAAAACTAACACATTTTAAATAATGTAAAAGATATGAACTGCCTCAACATGGCTGCGTTAGCACACACATCCCGCTTCGATCACCCACGAGGCTTTTCTTCTTGTAGCCAGTAAAATAAACAGATCACACGTCATCTTCAAGGCAAGTTATGAAATTATAGTCTAGGAGCACAGCCATTTCCTTTTTTTTTAATATATCCATATTTCGTAGAGGCTAGGGGCCAAGCCCCCAGCAGCGGCGACACCTTTCACGACTAGCAGGCTTGTTGCTTTCTTGACGACAGACTGTGAAGATGCCATGATGGCGGAGACTCCAAAGTCAAAGGCCGCAGTGCATTAATGTTAATTGTAATTGTCCAATCACAGATTGACACATCAAGTAACAATGTGCAGATTATATAATTATTTTGGCGGCATGATGTATATATAGTCTTTTGTTCAATGACGTAGAATACAATATCCTTCAAATATGTTTCGATTAGACGAGATCAGAAGACACCACTCACACACTCAAGCGGTCGAAGATACAACTCCGCCTAGAGGAGCCGATAGATGCTGCCACCTCGAGTTCATAAGCCCAACCAAGCCATCTAGGCGGACGTTTTAAATGGCAGGGAACACATGTATATAGGGGTGATGCATTTTAAAAACGTTTGGACGGGCTTTGCAAGTAACAGTCTCCCTCCCTTAAACGTGAACACCGTTCACGAATATGCCTAGGCATAGGCAGTACTCCATAACTAGTCGATTCACCAAGCATGTTTCCAGAAGATAATGTTCACCAGTTAACTCCAATTGATGGATCAAACCGCATCGTTTTGGTTAGGAAGAGTGCAGGGTCAGATTATCAGTGAAGGGATAATTGATCACCTCGCAAACCACTTAGTTAACAGCTTCACTGTGTCCATAAGTCCTCAGAAACGCAGAACACCAGCACCTGCAGTGCTTTCAGAGTCCGAGACGCGTTAGATAAATTTTCAAAAAGTCCAATGTTGTTAGCTTTAGACGAAGTAGGTGGAAGCAATGTGCCAGATATCATGTGACGAGTGGGCAGCCATTTACAAAACAGAAGTTAATCTAATTTCAAAAATAAAAGTTTACAGAAATTACTAATTCTTAATACATTTTATGATTGAGAAACAAGGTTGAATTTATATGAAGTAAATCCTGACCATGACCTAGATCCGTGCTTACAATATTTCATTAACAAGGTTCCTTTTTACAGACTAGTAGTACTTTTCTAGAATTTACGAGTTGAACGATCATACATTTAGAAGGAACTACGGTAGAGGAATGACCACTCAAATTCCCAAGGAAACAGGTATAAAATATCACCATGAGTTAGGTCTCCCACCGAGTCCTACTTACATGCTCGCATCTTCTACGAGAACATCAAAATTAATTACAATTTTACAAAGGTAGGCTATTACCCAATGTTAACATTTTACCATTAAATGGGAATTGCCCAACAGTTACAAGGTGTATCCCAGTAGAGTTTGCAAATCCAATTCAAAATTCCAGAAGGAACAGATGCCCGAAGGCTTCAATGAAGGTTAGGGATACTCTACATTATACAAATATCGGTTTACAATTTTATGGTAGCATTTCCTCATTACAATTCTCTCCACCTCGTTTTATGTGCGACAGATGCACTCTGGATATTTTGTTGGCCTTAGGGTTTCGAATAAGAAGAGTAACGGGAGTCAGGAATGCCTCTACATAACAGGGGCCTTTGAAGCGAGGGGTCAACTTGCTAGAAACCAGATTACTGACGCCCTTGGGCTCGAAATTGCGGACGTACACAACATCCCCAATTTCCAAATCAGTTGGCTTGCGACAGGCACTGTATCGCTTGGCAAGTTGGTCATGTGAAATCTTAATACACTCTCTAGCCTTGTTGAATTTCGCCCTCATATCCTCGGGAGTGAAACTGTCTGGAAGGAGATCGTGCAGGTTCCACAGATTAGACAACGGAGAATTAGCCATAAACGAAAACATTAACGAAAAAGGGGTGGCTTGCGTGCTCTCATGCTGCACTTGTATGATACCAGTTAGACACAAGAGGATTATAAACAGCCAAAATGATGTAAATCAGCCCTGACCTAGAAATCTCTAATGCTAGGATATTATGATCTTTCTGTATATTATATATCAGTTTGCATTGCCAACAGCTACTTTTTGCATAGATGGCAATTCCACCACCTCCATCTTTTGAGGTAGAATTTCTAAATGAATGAAAAGCCTCATAGCCTCAAATATTATAGAAGATACATTCACCATTGTCTGCAGACAGCCACGTCTCAGAAACGACAACAAAATCTACATTCTGAATAGTATCCAGTCGATCAGCAATCATCTCTAATTTCCCATTTCGTAAGCTTCTAGCATTAAGGTACATTATCCTCAAAGATGGGATAGAACTTAGTGAGGAAATGAATTTACCACACTCGAAATATGATCTCCATTGTAATTCACTCATAATTTACTGATAAGTCTGCAACATGGATTGTACATTATCATTCTATGATCGTGATCCAACGATCGCAAGTTGTTTGTCAATGTCCTGTTCCGTCTTAATAGTAAACACCTCTGAGGAATTGGCTGAAATTTTTGCCAGAATTCTGCCTTGCCGGACAAATACCCTTTCTAGTCCCATATTTCTTGCTTCGCGAGCTTTCTTAAACAGGGTCTCGTTGTACGGGGTCAAATGTTCATTCAGGTAGATATTAACCTGAGGGCCACGAAATTCTAGCAGACAAGTGATCAATTTCTTGAGGCGTCTAGCAGCTACTAGAAGAGCATCCTTCCTGGTTCTCTGAACAAAACGCACAACGATGGGCTTTGGAGAGTTTTTATTGTAGGATGACACCCTATGAATGGTGTCAATGTTCTGTTCCTGAATAGGCACATCCAGAATATTGCCTATCTTCACCATGATATTCACAAGGTATATCTTCATAAATAGTGAAACAATGACATTACCTTGCTCATTGCCATAAATACAGTACAATCATCCGTCAATTCGAGAATACCATTAAATATCTCTCTTAGATATGCTTCGCAGTTCCTTCCTTAGTATTATAACCATTGTATTCTCAAAATACATAACATCATATTGCAAAAATTCTCACTCTGCAGTTAATACAAGTTTCATAAAAATACTGTAATCAAAATATTGGTTCCTTCGATGTAGTATCCTAATTGGTAATATAATAAAATAATATTCTTTCAATAACTTTCATTTTCTTTCATTATTAACATAGTTTATGCAAGCTTCTATCAGCTGTTATACTCCATTCGAGTAAACTTATCTAATGCTTAAAAATGAACTTAAAGACATCTCAGCACTATGCATTTCAGAACATTGGCTGAAAGAGGAACAACTCGAATTAATTCAATTCCCAGGGTTTATACTAGCTAGTAAATACCCTAGATCATATATTAGCCCTGGTGGTACTTGTATCTTCTTAAGAAATAATTTAGATCATGAACAGTTAACAGCTTATGATTATCTAATTATGGAACAGGATTTTGAATACTCTGCAGTAAAAATACAGCAGTTTAAGTTAATAATTGTATCGTATACCGTTCTCAGTCAGGAAAATTTACTTTATTTATAGATAAATTAGATTTTTACGAGCGCACATTTTTATTCACTGACAGAAAACATGTACATATACAGATGTTGTATCAAATATAGAGTGAATCCCACATAAGATAAACTTGTGCGTGGGTTTCATGAACACAATTTCTTAATTTATCTGCAACATGGTATTTAACTGATAATAGTAAGAAAAGTTTATAGTAAAGGCATTAATTAAAAGGATACTAAAATAAAAGAAGATGATACATTACTTATTGGTGACTGAGTTGGTTTAAATATGTTGGTGAAAATTTATAAGTTCATTAACTTTATCAAAGTTATTAAGCAGCCGTATAAAAAGCCTTTTCTTCAATATATTATGGGTGTTATTTGTCACATTTACTGGCAATATATTGTATATCCTAGTGCTAAGACAACTTAAATTCCTTTGGCCAAGTAGTGTGTTTCGACGAGGGATATTTATTCCAGTTCTGTCTTGAAGTCTAGTGCACATTTTAAGTTTTTGTCCTTTGGAGAAGAGCTTCATATTTTTATGTATAAATATGATTGGTGACTGAACAAATAACTGTCGTATATTAAGCACCATACTTTGTTTACACAGTTCACATGTTGGAAACGTTGGTGGCTTTTTGTACATAAGTTTTAGAATGAAATTCTGGCAGGTATTTACCTGAGCCAAATGTGAATCAAGTATTCCACTCCAACCATTTATTCCATATTGTATTTGTGACTGGACTAAGGCAAAATATACAGTTCTCAAGACTTTTGCTGACAAGATATTTCTGATTCTGTAAAATATATAAATTCACTTTTGGAGTTTATTGGCCAATTTTGATGCATGCATATTCCATTTTAAATGACTATCTATAATAATCCCTAAATATGTAGCATTCATTGACTTCTGTAGGGTATAGCAGTTGCATCTTTCGCCATTGTTACAAATTGGTGTGTGGATCTTCAGTGTTAAATTGTCTGTAGGTTGCAATGATAGATAGATTTTTATTAATTCCATTTGATCAAATACATGCATTCAATACATTTTTGATATAGGACACGTCAGAATTTACATCTATAAAATAAAAGAACTAACAGGTATACATTACAAATATTATAACTATTTAACTTATTATAATAGCAAATCTTAATAGATACAATCTTATTGCACAACTATTTACACCTCACTCTATTATCATAATATGAAAACTTAATTCTATTAATACAACAACATACAGCTAGGTATTACAATTAAATTAAAAAAGTAAAATATAATTATAGATTTCATCGCTCCTATACTCTAAGATATTCAGTTACTGAGTAAAAACAATGGCACTGCAGATAAGCTTTCAACATTCTATCAAAGGTTTTTATTTTTGGGGCCAGTTTTATATACTGGGGTAGTTTATTGTATAATTTAACTCCAGTGCGAAAAGTTCCTTTTTGATATATGCTGGTGTGTGTGTGTGAAATATGAATGTTTTGATTTTGTCTTGTGTTATGCCTATGAACATCATTGTTTGTTTTAAGAAAAACATCGTTATTCATTAAATTCAATTTAAAAAACATAATACATTCAAAGATATATATGCAGGGCAGTGGGAGAATGTTTAAATCTTTAAACAGAGGTCTACATGATTCTCTAGAGTTTACATTTGCCATAATTCTAATCGCCCTCTTTTGTATCCTAAACGTGCTTAGTACATCTGGCGACATACCCCAAAATATGATCCCATATCTTAAGTATGAATGGAAATGAAATTTCTTAATGTGTGCATGCTAGTGCAGGTTTTCAAAATACGTAACGCAAAGCACATCGAGTTCAGTTTAGTATTCAGATATTGTATATGTTTATTCCATTTCAAGTCTTGTTGTATCCATAGTCCTAAAAACTTTGTTTCTGATTTATTTTCTATTTGATGACCATGTAAGGTTATATAGGGTTTCGCAGGATTAATATTCTGTATATTGTGGAAATTTAGACATACTGTTTTTGGATGGATGGATCCTTAGTTTAGGGGCTGCGACAACGCGGTCATGTAGCCCCGTGTACTTTGGGTGTGTGTAGAATCTGTCTGATAACCGGTGTTAATTGTGATGACTGTATTAGTGTGTGTATCTGTTTTTTAATTCAAGTAGAGACTGCAACTTTGAATTTTCAAATAGTTCCTACTTTTGCCGCCAAACGCCACCGTCAACGACTACTAGGCCTAGTTCAGAACTAGCTACTAGACGCCACCGCAGTCGGCTCTTGGCAACGAACGTAGCAACCTAAGAGCGTTGTTTACATTCTTAACCTATCCAATTTAGTTTCACACAGGTGTAATTAGTGGAAAGATCTTTAACATGCCATAAATCTATGACATGGGACCGCCGGCTTTACTTCCCCTCCGAAGGAAGGCATACTGAGGGATTTTTAACGCTCTTAAAAAATCCGACGGCTTCGGCCGGGTTTGAACCCGCTATCTTGGGCATAGAAGCTCAGCATGCTACCAACTACGCCACCGAAGCCGCCATACTGTTTTTTATAGTTTATTATGAGGCGATTATCTTGTGACCATTTGGTTAACTCTCCTGTAACGGAGTCAGCAGACTGCTGTATGACCTGTTTAGTTTCACCTTTTATTACGAGTGTTGTATCGTCCGCAAACAAAATTTCCTTATGTGAATGAACGTTCTGTGTTATATCGTTGATATATAGAAGAAAGAGTAGTGGGCCCAAAACCGATCCCTGGGGTACTCCAAATTCAATAATTCCCTCATTGGACAATGTTTCATTAAGTAATTTGGTTCCATCATCCTTGTGTCTCAAGCTTACTATTTGTTTACGCCTTGTTAAGTAAAACTCGATCCATTTATTAGCTAGACCTCTAATACCATATTGATTTAGTTTGGTAAGGAGGATTTTATGGTCAACATCATGAAATGCTTTCGATAAATCCAAGAATAGGCCAGTTACATGTTCCTTATTGTCAATTAATTTCAGTATACAATTACTACATTCGTAAATTGCTGTCTGTGTAGATTTTCCCGTTCTGAATCCATGTTGTGAGTTTGATAATATTTTATTTTTTCTATGAAACTTATCAGTCTCTTATACATAATTTTTTCCACAATTTTTGCAATACCAGTTGGTAAGGTAATAGGACGATAGTTATCTAATTCATCTTTTGAACGGTTTTTGTGCACTGGAATTACTTTTGATAACTTCAAAATATCCGGGTAAGTTCCTGAGAGAATTGAACTGTTTATTAAGTGCCTAAGTGGATTTATTATATTTTCAGCACATTTCTTTAAAATTGCATCAGGGATGCCATCAATGCCAGCACAGAATTTATTTTTAGCTCTTTTATAACTATTCTTACCTCTTCACTTGTGTCATGATTTATAAATAAAGAATCACTGCATATATTTATTTTATTATTAGAATTTAGTGTATTTACCTGTGATTTATTCAATAATTTTTGTGGAATTTCCAGAAAATAGTCATTAAAAACGTTTGCTATTTCCTCTGGATTGTTAATCACTTTATTATTTCTGGTCAGTGTAATGTTCCTTTGTATTTTAGCAGATTTTCCAGTTTCTTTCTTTATCACGGATCTCATAGCCCTGTTTTTATTAGATGATTGGGAAATAAAATTAGCATTATGCATTTTCTTTGCTAGTCTTATTACCTTATTTAATATGTTAGTGTATTTTTTGTAGTATAAATTGAATTCAGGTGTTGTGTGGTATTGTTTATATAATTTGTGTAGAAATTTCTTTCTTTGTCATGAATTTATAATCCCTGTTGTTATCCAATTGCTAGTTTTGTTATTTTGAATAGTTCTTTGTTTAAAGGGGAATGCTGCTTCAAAATAGTGTTTTAGGGTACTGTGAAATGCATTTAATTTATCATTTACATTTTCTAGTTTATACATTTCTGACCATGTTTCCTTATTTAATAAGTCATTGAAATATGTAACATTTGTTTCAGTGAATGACCTGCACTTTGATTTTATTCCTTTATCATTATTATTGATTGTTTCGGGTACTTCAAAACTCAGTATTTATCCATGGTGGTCACTAAAACCCGGACAATAGACTTCTATTGAATGTTGATATTTATCTGTATTTATAAAAATTTGATCAGGAGTGGTTTTATTAAATTTTGTTAATCTTGTTGGGGTATTTACTGTAGGTTTCAGTCCATAGGAAATTAGTAACTGTGTTAATAATTCACAATTTCTATCAAATTTTAAGAAATCCACATTTACATCCCCACAAATTATTATATCGAAATTTACTTTTCTCAGGTTATTGAGTAACAATTCTAATTTATCTATAAATTAAGGAAACTTTCCTGACGGAGAACGGTATACGCATACAATTATTAACTTAAACTGCTGTATTTTTACGACAGAGAATTCAAAATCCTGTTCCATAATTAGATAAGCATAAGCTGTTATCTGTTCATGATCTAAATTATTTCTTAAGAAGATGCAAGTACCACCATGGCTAATATTAGATCTAGAGTATTTACTAGCTTGTGTAAACCCTGGGAATTGAATTAATTCGAGTTGTTCCTATTTCAGCCAATGTTCTGAAATACATAGTGCTGAGATGTCTTTAAGTTCATTTTAAGCATTAGATTTATGTAATCAATTTTATTATAAAGAGACTGGACATTCTGGTGGTAAATTTTAAATTTGTTACTTTTGCCAGCTTGTGTTGGAGATTTATTTACATTATTATTATCATAATTGTTATTATTATTGTTGCTAGACAAATCCGAAATACCATTGTTACACTCCGTTAAATTTGACTTCAAAAGATCTGATTGCCAAACCTCACGTTTGGCTTCTTCTACCAGTTTCCCTGCTTCCACTCTAATGATATTACTGTTGAATTATACTTACCATTTGAATTTACAATTTTGCAGATTTCATCACTAAGATACTCTTTTCCTAATCTATTTAAGTGTAGGCCATGCCGAGTGTGGAACTTCCTGTCTAATTTACTTACATCTACAATTTCGACATTTGGAAAACTCTTAAAAATTTTATGAATTTTTCCATTTGTAGCCTCTATTTCTACATTTACACCTGATTTGGGAATTAAATCGTATCTCTGCGGAATGTTTACAATAATGACATTTGTTTTTTGCATGGATGGCAATGTACCCTTTACATCTTTGATTACCTTTTTACTCTCATTTCTATAGACGTCGTTTGCTCCAGCGATGATCACTGCGTAGTCCTTTGCAGTAAGGGACGCACACTCTCCTATCATTCCGTTCGTGACCTCTGCAATTTGAGCTCCTGGCTTTACTGTCGAAGTGACCTCCATTTCTCTGCTTCTCTCCAATACGCTTGCTGCTACATCTCGCCCGTGGCTATCCGCAAATATCCGCATCTTCCTGGATTTTCTCTTTATCCCTTTCTTCTTTCCTTCTTGAGGAAAGTTGTTGTGTGAGAAGCATAGGTATTGTGTTTTGGTTTCATTTAAGGTAAAAAGGTGGTTTCTTAGCCATTTTTGGACTGTAGCAAGGGTTTCTTGAGTTGTATTGAAAGTGTCCTCCCAAGTTGTTCCTGTAACTGTGACGACAGTGTCATCAGCATATGAGGTAATCATCGCATTACAGTTCAGCTCACACAAATCGTTAATATATAACAGAAAAAGAATAGGACCTAAAACTGTTCCTTGGGGAATTCCAATTTTTACTTCAGCACTTCTACCTAGAGTATTTTTGATTCGTACCTTTTGTATTCTGTTAAAAAGAAAACATTTTATTAGTTCTTGAGGAGTACCACGAATACCCTCATTTTCCGGTTTTCTAATGAGTATATTGTGGTCCACGGTGTCAAAAGCCTTTTTTAAATCCAGGAACACAGAAATTGTTCTTTTAGAACCATCGATGGCTTTATACAAATAATCAGTAAGGGAGAATATAGCATCTTGAGTACTAGTGTTTGATCTAAAACCAATAACATGAGCAAAGTAAATTTCGATATAATAATTTGTGGGGATGTAAATGTGGATATCTTAAAATGTGATAGAAATTGTGAATTATTAACACAGTTATTAATTTCCTATGGACTGAAATCTACAGTAAATACCCCAACAAGAATAACAAAATTTAGTAAAACCACACCTGATCAATTTTTTTAAAATACAGATAAATATCACCATTCAATAGAAATCTATTGTCCGGGTTTTAGTGACCACCATGGACAAATACTGAGTTTTCAAGTACCCGAAACAATCAATAATAATTGATACGTGCAAGGGCACGTCTCTACCATTTCAAACATGTATTTAATCATGGATGCTGTTCTTGAAGTTTTGAATCGTCCGCTTCGCCGCTCAGTACCGCCTGTGACCACAAGATGGTAGCTGAAGTCGGACTTTGGAAAGATTCAAGTGGTTCCTGTATCTCCCCACTAGGTTGTGTGGGCTGCGCCTTATAAAACTCTATATACGCATGACATAATTGAAAGACAATCATATTCTTCGTCATCAAACAAATGCTAGTGTATTCTTGATACCGCCAAATTATGTACTTATTTATGACATTGTTGTTTTGAGGTGTCACTCCGTGATTGGACAATATTATTTACATGAAGACAGTTCGGCAAATGACGAGCGTTGCTCCGCCATTTTGTGGAGTCCATTTAGCTGTCGAGAAGTAAACAACAAGCCGGCTGCTGGTCCAAGAGTATCTATCCGTTGCGCTAGGGGCATAGCCCCTAGCTTTTTCAAAATGTGAATACTTATTCAAGAAAAAGGGAACGCCTGTGCTACATAAAGTTTAATTTCATCGTTCCGCCGTGAAGAAGAAATATGCAAAGTAAATCGCATCTGGATACAACTGGAGTACTTGTGACATCGAAACGGCACATGGGCGTGTTAGCCATGTTCAAGGCAATTAGTGCCGTAGAATTTATTTATATTGTATGTTAATTATTTTATTATTAGTGTGTCTCCACTGAGAAGGATGTAAGGTACGTTACTTTATTTTTCTTGATTTTTTTTATTATTGTTATGGAGCTCCGATATCTTCTTATAGTAATATTTTATTTCTGTTCCTCATTTGTTTTATAGGCCTAATTTTTTCTGTTTTAATTACGTTTCCTGATTCATTTGAACCTTGTTATCTTTCGTCGTACCTCCTGGAGACACATTTCTAGTTTATTTCACGTTTAAATTATTATTTATTTTCTTTTGCCAATCTTATGATTGATATAGTATTCAAATTAATTTATTCATGATCCGTGCCCTTTACACTTGTAATAGTTTTTAGATGTAATTGTTTTTCGCCGTTCATTTCCTTCTGTTAATGTTTAAATTTATCTTATTAATTGTTTGCCGTAATTTCGATCTGGCATGTTTTTTGTGTGGCCATGTCTGTTGTTTACCGTGATGCATTGTGGTCTCGTGGTCAGTCGATTGGCGCGGTCTCGAAAGGCAAACGTGTTATGTGTTAGCTTAATATTTTTTTTAAATGTAATCTTGTTGATGTTAATTTTGTGATTTTTGGTAAATGTCCTTGTGTTTTTCGCCGGCGTGCTTATCATTTATTTTCTATCCCATTGAATTTTTTTTTAAATTTAATTTAATTTCAATCCTTCTTTTTTCGGCGTGGCCTGAACTTCTGCATGTCGGATCGATATTGCATTACCTTGCAAATCATCAAGCCCTTTCTCATTGTGTTGTGCATGTAATTTTTATTTTAACCTTTGGGCTGTTTAATTTTATTTTTATTTTAAATTAAGTCTTTCCTCTTCTTGGCTTTGCAAGCAAGCATGTTAGGCGCTATCTGGCCTTCTTGTAAATTTGTGTTGGTTGATGCATGTTCAGTTTATGGTGAAGGTTCTTCTTTAAATTTTTAATATTAAACCTTTTATTATCCTTTTTTTAAATCTTTCACCGACATTATTTCACCGACGGCAGTTCCGTTAGTTTTTGGGGGGTGTTTGTACGATAGCCTGTGTGTGTTGTCCCCTTCTCCATCTTCCTTCCACTCCTTTGGAGCTCTTCTGTTGGGACATGTCATCTGGAGGTGATTTTGCTGCGGAAGTGACCCGGACCCCTGAATACAGGTAAGTTGGCCCATCCACGCTCCCCGTCCCCGTATCATTCTGGTAAGCAGAGCGTTGGTTATCGAGAAGCCGACGTGATGCTGGCCAGTGCCGTCCAATGTGTTGGGGTTGCAATAATGATAATGGACTAAAATCAATGTGCAGGTCATTCACTGAAAGATGAATTAGATAACTATCGTCCTATTACCTTACCAACTGGTATTGCAAAAATTGTGGAAAAAATCATGTATAACAGACTGATAAGTTTTATAGAAAAAAATAAATTATTATCAAAACCACAACATGGATTCAGAACGGGAAAATCTACACAGAAAGCAATTTATGAATGTAGTAATTGTATACTGAAATTAATTGACAATAAGGAACATGTAACTGGCCTATTCTTGGATTTATCGAAAGCATTTGATGTTGTTGACCACAAAATCCTCCTTACAAAACTAAATCAATATGGTATTAGAGGTATAGCTAATAAGTGGATAGTCTTACTTAACAAAGCGGAAACAAATAGTAAGCTTGAGGCACAAGGATGATGGAACCAAATTACTTAATGAAACATTGTCCAATGAGGGAATTATTAAATTTGGAATACCCCAGGGATCGGTTTTGGGCCCACTACTCTTTCTTCTATAGATCAATGATGTAACACAGAACGTTCATTCACATAAGGAAATTTTGTTTGCGGACGATACAACACTCGTAATAAAAGGTGAAACTAAACAGGTCATACAGCAGTCTGCTGACTCCGTTACAGGAGAGTTAACCAAATGGTCACAAGATAATCGCCTCATAATGAACTATAAAAAACAGTATGTCTATATTTCCACACTATACAGAATAGGAATCCTGCGAAACCCAATATAACATTAAATAGTCATCAAATAGAAAATAAATCAGAAACAAAGTTTTTAGGACTATGGATACAACAAGACTTGAAATGGAATAAACATATACAATATCTGAATACTAAACTGAACTCGATGTGCTTTGCGTTACGTATTTTGAAAACCTGCACTAGCATGCACACATTAAGAAATTCCATTTCCATTCATACTTAAGATATGGGATCATATTTTGGGGTATGTCGCCAGATGTGCTAAGCACGTTTAGGATACAAAAGAGGGCGATTAGAATTATGGCAAATGTAAACTCTAGAGAATCATGTAGACCTCTGTTTAAAGATTTAAACATTCTCCCACTGCCCTGCATATATATCTTTGAAAATATTATGTTTTTTTTTAAGTTTTTAATGAATAAAGATGTTTTTCTTAAAACAAACAATGATGTTCATAGGCATAACACAAGACAAAATCAAAACATTCATATTTCACACACACACACACACAAGCATATATCAAAAAGGAACTTTTCACACTGGAGTTAAATTATACAATAAACTACCCTAGTATATAAAACTGGCCCCAAAAATAAAAACCTTTGATAGAATGTTGAAAGCTTATCTGCAGTGCCATTGTTTTTACTAAGTAGTTGAATATCTTAGCGTATAGGAGCGATGAAATCTATAATTATATTTTACTTTTTTAATTTAATTGTAATACCTAGCTGTATGTTGTTGTATTTATAGAATTAAGTTTTCATATTATGATAATAGAGTGAGGTGTAAATAGTTGTGCAATAAGATTGTATCTATTAAGATTTGCTATTATAATAAGTTAAATAGTTATAATATTAGTAATATATACCTGTTAGTTCTTTTATTTTATAGATGTAAATTCTGACGTGTCCTATATCAAAATGTATTGAATGCATGTATTTGATCAAATGGAATTAATAAAAAGCTATCTACCGGTATCTATCTATCTATCTAATAAACTATTATTATTATTATTCTCGTATCAGAAACATGTTACACAATACAAAACATTTCACTAAATACAATTAGACCAGAACTTGGCGACTTGTAGTGCATTCTCTGAGACTAGGTGTAGATCCTCCGTTGTGCAAGTGGTTGGACACATACGACATAAACTATAAAAAGCAGTATGTCTAAATTTCCACACTATACAGAATAGGAATACTGTGAAGCCCAATATAACATTAAATGGTCATCAAATAGAAAATAAATCAGAAACAAAGTTTTTAGGACTGTGGATACAACATGACTTGAAATGGAATAAACATATACAATATCTGAATACTAAACTGAACTCCATGTGCTTTGCGTTACGTATTTTGAAAACCTGCACTATCATGCACACATTAAGAAATACTTATTTTGCTTATTTCCATTCATACTTAAGATATGAGGTCATATGTTGAGGTATGTCGCCAGATGTACTAAGCACGTTTAGGATACAAAAGACGGCGATTAGAATTATGGCAAATGTAAACACTAGAGAATCATGTAGACCTCTGTTTAAGGATTTGAACATTCATCCACTGCCCTGCATATATATTGAACCCTTGCTAAGAAGCTTATGAGACTCAGTTTCGGGGGGTGTAACAGTCCATTTCATAAGTTGTTGTTAAAGCGCTTCTATGACATGCAGGGTAACACATAACAATATAACATGCAGGAAAAGTGAATACCAGGGTTAAAACAAATGAATTTAATAACAGATCAACTATTTACAAATAAAATGAAACAAACAAAATCTCCCAAATGACTCCCACTTGAATTAATTACTTGCCATAACAGGCCGAATCTCAGGAGAGATTGTAAACTGGACCAAATGTCCCAAATACTTCAATGACATTGTGTACGTGTGCGGCTGTTCTACATTCTTAACGATGAGTACAAATAAATGCGAGATTCGTCACCATCCGGTAAACCTTCAGAGGACGAATCTGCATTGTCTAGAGCTAGACAGACGCGGGGAACCAACTATATAATACTTAAATTAATCCGACACTTCCTACACTAAATAAAACAACAAATAATTTCCGCATGAAATTGGAATCAACGAACTGCCGTAGCAAAAACATTAATGCCTAAAATTAGGACTTTTCAAATCAACACAAGTAAGTTAACACGTGACCAACAAAAAAACACATATGACCGCTTGCCATTTTTACAAGTAAATACATCTACACCAACAGGTGTCACAACAAACAAACTAACATGAAATGAGTCATAGAAAATCACTAGGCTCAAAGCCAACATTTACATCATTAAAACAATATTCCATTCATACGATATGCGATAATTCGTAACAGACATGGCGAACTCCCCAATTAATTATGGTCCAATGACCATCACAAAAAAGAACAGGTTTTGCTAATGATAGCTTATAGGGGTCAGTCGGTCAGCTGGACTGCCTAAAAGATGAGTCACCAGACCTAGACGGGTGCTAAATGGAAATCTGCACATCTGTCAACCCACGTGTCAATAACCTCGACCTGCCGTGGAATGGGTTCGAGTCTCGAAGAAGCGTGCTCCCAAAGCGCAAAATATACGTGTGTGTGTCAGAATAAAATATCTCAGCATTTCCCCTAGGAAATCCAAGAATCAGCACTGGACAAGGTGCAGTAGCCTCCAAGAGCGCTCTGCCTTTCCATCAAAAAAATACAACAGCAAAATTGAGGGCGGTAGCACATCCTACCCCTCGTCACGAAGAATCAATACACACACCTGACACCAGAACACACAGAATCACACGTATGGGTTTGACAGAAACCTGAAATAAATGACACAAATATTTTCCACCAGCTTGCGCTTCCAATCTAGTCCGTGACTAAAGAACCTGAAAAGGACTCAAAAAAACTAAAAAATAGAACTAAGGTGTTCTACAGTTACATCTTAATTTGTTGCTCTCGGCAACCCTAGTATGAATAAAACCTGTTCATCAAACATCTTACAATAATTACCCCCTTTCCTATAAAAAAAATGAACTTTAATAAAGCACCACATATCGAATGTAACGAGTTTCGCATTCGCATGGATAAAATCAAATACACACGCCGTGTACACTAAATATGACTCCAAAGAAAAATATACAACAAACAAATTTGGCCACGCGCCAACGTACATTTAAAGATAATAGTGTCGGCACACACAAAAAAATCTAACACAAGAAAAACAAAGACTGAAATATTTACAACGTTCCCGCGCCTTATCTAACTACATATTGAGTAAATCAATGTTTGTACATCACCGTTTCAGCTTGCAGAACTTAACCTGCATCCCGGTGCATTTCCCTACGGGAAATTAAGCCCTCCATCGTCGACGTAGTTGTAGAGACGATGCACATCAATCCATCACACGACCATACATCAGACATCTTGGCGTTGCTTTCTTGGACAGAAATGTTCAATGTTAATAATATGCCTAGCTATAATCGCTGTGAGCTACTACTTTCAATCACAATAATGTCCTATGCGATTACTGATCGAAGACTTGCCCTATCTTAGCATTTGCTTAACACACGCACAAATATCACTCAAAAATATAATAAAAAATTTACATAAAATTACACATTTCAAACTCATCGCCACTGGCTTGAAAACAAGTCTCAAACATGTCTATCGTTCAGCTCTTATCTCGCCTAGAGGTCTCCACTGCTAAACGTGAACACTGCTCCCTTGAGCACCAAATGAAATGTTAGTGAAGTATGCTCATTAGAGCTTGAAAATCGTGACGCAGACGGACGTGTACGTTGCTCACCAGAGCTAAATAAAGTTGTCCTAAACAGCTCATCACCGATCAATTTATTGGAAACTGACAGAATGGGGTAGGGTGGGGAGAATTTGTAAAAATAATCTGGAGTTTTCACCTCACAAACTTGGGACTAGTATCAATCTTCATCATTTTATCCAAACGTCTCAATGCACTTATGCGGAATTAATTCGGATCGGCGGTTCTTTAGATATGCGTTTTCGCGCCTTTTTCCAGGGTACGCAACTCACGGCGTGGCTTTGGCGTCGTCTCTTCTGATTGGCAGATTCAATCCTGGATCGGTTGAAACTTTACTCATGACACCCCATAATGACTCCAAATTAGGTGCGCGTTGGTACAGAATTTGTCCTTGAACTCGGCTTAACTGGTCATCTTCAGGAATAACTACCAAGCTTGCTTCTGTTGTAATCGTTGCAACACACTACCTTGGCTTCCCTTTGTCAATTTCAACATGTACTTCCTGGGCATCAGTAATAATAATAATAATAAAATCATGAAGACTTATTCATCGACGGATTAATAAGGGTTCAATATCTTTGAAAGTATTGTTTTTAAAAAAAGAATTTAATGAATAAGGATTTTTTCTTAAAACAAACAATGATGTTCATAGGCAACACACAAGACAAAATCAAAACATTCATATTTCACACACACACACACAAGCATATATCAAAAAGGAACTTTTCACACAGGAGTTAAATTATACAATAAACTACCCCGTATATAAAACTTGCCCCAAAAATAAAAACCTTTGATAAAATGTTGAAAGCTTATCTGCAGTGCCATTGTTTTTACTCTGTAGTTGAATATCTTAGCATATAGGAGTGATGAAATCTATAATTATATTCTACTTTTCTATTTTAATTGTAATACCTAGCTGTAAGTTGTTGTATTTATAGAATTAAGTTTTCATATTATGAAAATAGAGTAAGGTGTAAATAGTTATCCAATGAGATTGTATCTCTTATGATCTGTTATTATAATAAGTTATAAATAGTTATAGTATTCGTAATATATACCTATTAGTACTTTCATTTTATAGATGTAAATTCTGACGTGTCCTATATCAAAAATGTATTGTATTCATGTATTTGATCAAATGGAATTAATAAAATCTATCTATCTATCTATCTGTCTATCTAACTGTCTATCTATCTATTTTTAACTTAACGTTCCTTTAGTATTACAGTTACCTCTGCTCATATAACAATATTTCTATGTTTCCTCTCGCTTATTCGTCTTCAGTAAAATACATTCATTCACATTAGTGAATCACGAAAATAAATATTCACAACCAGATCTGATAATAATTTACCCATAATAACTCTATTCAGATCTTAAAATAGATCGTTAACAAAATCGTAGTACCTAAATATATTATACTGATAATTAAACTCTTGGAATACACTTTCCAATAAAAATCCATCTCACTTATAAAAATAAAAGGAAAGAAAAACAATAAAATCTCCGAAAATAAATTCGAAATTGCAAAATGCTCTAAACTTCAAATAGCAAATCTAAATCGTCGAAATCGCCTCCTAAAAATCAAATATCGATGAAAATCGAGAATAAAAATCCTACATGACATTACGATGAAAATATAGAGTCAAGAAATAATTTAAGAAAATTCTAAAAAGTTGAAAAAAGGCATCAATAACCATAATGGTCTAATATTCTCAAATGTATCTACAATGCTACAATATGGGATACTGGTTTGGTCTTGATTCTACCTTGTGTTGCGGTAAAGTTGAGTTGAAGTGGATTTCCCTTGTTGTTCATCAGAAAAAGTTTCTGGGATACCGCTGCTTATAGCTGTGGTACCGGAACGTCCTGGATCACCTTCTGAAGTTGTCACCCTCCTAGGAACGGGATTCGAACACCATCATCAACGTGTGGTTTCAGCGACCATTCTTCTGGGCTTCTTCTTAATGAGATGGGTCCACCCTTTCTCCCTTGATCGACCCGGGATCCCCCTGGTCTCGCTCGTTCAGGATTTCCTTCTTTCTTCTGTACTGTCGCATAGTTTATGTTGTAGACGTATCCATATTTGTAGTTATGTAGAAATGACTTCCGTAGATTGATAGTTATGCAGAAGAGAAAATATGTTGATCTCCCCCGCGTAGTTTATTATACGTCATTTTGAATTTTCTCGATGTCATCGTGGATTATGTTCCCTCTAGCATTTTAGTGATTCATCTCACTCTCTGCAGTCGCGATGATGTAGTTCCCTCTCAACTTCTATTCGTTACACATAGTGATGAATATAGTGAAGAATTTCAATCACCCTTGAACGTTGTTTCATAGACCTTTCGCGTGCCTCCTTCCAGTATTGTAATTGCAGTTCAAAATGTGTAGATGCCGTAATTCTAGATGCTTTATTGTATTATATTATTGTAGTTTAAACTTCTTCTGCGACGTCGTTGCAATATTTTAACATTGTCAGGCTAATTGTTGCGTTGCCCCGGAAGACGACTGTCCCCTATGAAGACTTCGCTAGAAAGAACTACGAATCCACTCGCGTCTCTCCCACTTCGATAAAAAGTTAGCGTCACCTCTATAAAAAAAAACTTGCCTAAATTGCGCGTTTATTTCAAATACTCATTACTTCGTAATTACACATCTAATTACCTTCAAATATGTCTCAATAATATGTATGTAAAATTTGACGGCCTTTCTGGTGTCCTGAAGTGTTTAAATAACTCTCTTAATGAGAAATGCTCGTTATGGTAATTAGTTAAATCATTGTAACACGGCATTCCATTGGCTTGCTTTAGTCACGTGACTGACGTAGGGTGGAAGTCGTCGGCACACGTCCGAATTCCTGAGGTGCGTGCAGTCTCTCCTTCGGTCATGCTTGGCTCACCATCACAAAGACCCGAAACCGGTTTCCTGCACCTCGGCTCGTATATATAAGGTGCGTTCAAAAAGTAACGAGCCGGAGGCTGAAATGCGCAAACCGGTGAAGACATCGGCTAATCGTGGAGTGTGTAACGAGGTGTGGTTCCGACTAGAGCGTGAAAGGTCACAGCCCGTCGATAGAGGGCACGCGTGCACGTCACGTGACGATACAAAACGATCAGCAGCATGCATCAATCGTCAAACGCTGCCAGTCGCATTGCAAACAGTGATATGGAGGCGTCAAACGAAGAGCAAAGAGGTGTTGTTCGGTTTCTGACAGCGGAAGAAGTAGGGGGAACGGACATTCATTGCCTAATGTCAAAAGTGTACGGCGAACACTGCATATCTCTTGCAAGGGCTTAGGCGTGGCACAAGCGCTTCAGGGAAGGACGGGTATCGTTAGCCGATGATGCCCGGTCTGGGGCACCCCCCTGCATTACCGATGACAACGTCCAGCTGGTTGATGCACTCATTACCCAGGACCACCGAGGGACAGTGAACGCCATAGCCGCCGTGGACGCTCCACGACAATGCACGACTTCATACGGCCAACATGGCGGATATGTAAAAGGTTGATATTCTAAACGTAAGCAAAATTAAGAAATTACGCAGGTTTACCGAGGATTACGCGAGTGACTAAAGTATTGAATATTGTGTGAACAGTGTAGATAAAATACGTAAGAGAACTACAATACATAACTTGTTAAAAGAGAAGATATATAACATTTAATATAATGACGGTCAACTGTGCTCCATGCGGCAAAAAGATCAAGAACAATCAGCAGGCTGTAGGATGTGATGGTGAGTGTGGACGCTGGTTCCATGTAACATGCATGAAAATGAGCAAAGACACGTACCAACAATTCCGGAAAGATGATACTTTCAAATGGTCATGCAATCGTGACGACTGCCTTCCGCAACCTAACCTCAAAGAGGTTATGGCATCTTTTTCCCAGAAACTTGAGGAATCCCTTTCGGCGATGAGAGAAGAAAACCACGAGGTAAAAAAATTAGCAACTTTCTTATCAGAAAAGTATGATGAACTCCACCGGGAAATTGAAACTCTGAAGACAGAGAGAAAAACCGTCAAGGGCGCAGAAATGGCAGCATCTAGAGCTATCAACGAATTGGAGGAACTAAAACAGTACCAGCGCAAGAACAACTTAATAGTATATGGAATACCCACTGAAAGAGAGGAGGATGTATTTCACAAAATCTCGGACATTGGCAAGGCGTTAGGAGTCGAAATCACCAAGGCAAACATTGACGCAGCTCACCGCCTCCCGTCAACAAAGCCTGGGCCTCAACCGATAATTGTGAAATTAAATAATAGGTGGAAGAAGGAAGAGATTCTCAGTAGCAGAAGACAAAAGAAGACCCTGAAGACAAGTGAAATTGGGTACCATGATGGTGGTAATATATATATATCAATGAACACCTGACCCCAAGAAATGAAACCATCGCCAAAAAGTGCCGTGAATTGAGACAACAGGGAAAAATCCTTGCAACTTGGCTCAGAGACTGCAAAATATACATTCGGAAAAATCAAAATGGTCCCTCAAAGCTTATATCAAGTGCTGAAATATTGGATGAACTCGCCCTCTCAAACTAAAATCCATGTAATACGGTGCTAAGATATCTACTAATTATCCCATATGGAACTAGAATTACAGAAATTAAATTTTTTAGGTAATGCAAATAATAATACACTAGAGTTAACCGAGAATAACTGTAATGCACTTAGCGATTATTATAAAATTAAAGACAGTTGGCCTAAACAGATAATAACCGATACCAGTACACTAAAATGCGTACACATAAATGCACATAGCATAAAAACAAGTTCGATGATATCCAAATAATTTTAGACAGAATCAAGGGGGTAGATGTCCTAGCAATCTCAGAAAATTGGTTAACAGAACAAACAAAAATGTTTTTCAATATTAAGAAATATGTTGCATATCACATAGTTAGAAAGCAAACTGGAGGGGGAGTATCTTTGTATATTTCAAACAAATGTAGCAGTACCCTTGTAAAGGAAATAAATTCCACCCACAGCGTACTGCGTATTACTGTGAGAAAAGGCCATCAAGAATACAATATAATCACTGCTTATAATCCTCATAAAAGCAAAATTCCACACTTTTTAACTGACCTCGAAGTAATTATTAGTTCTTACTCAATGAATCCTGTTATAATACTAGGTGATATGAATATCGACCTATTATTTGGGGACAGATATACTAGTAGTTATATTAACCTAGTCAAATCATACGGTCTAGTCTTATGTAATACAAAATATCCAACTCGTGCTAGGTCTACTCTAATTGATCATGTATTGGTGAACGACTGTGACAAAATATGTACTGTCTATAATAATGATAATGATTTGAGCGATCACCATTTACTAATCTGTGAAATGAGAAACAAAAAAATAAACAGGAACTCAATATGTGATGATAGGCCAATAGAAAAGGATAAAATAAACTACAAAAAACTTAATAGATATTTAATAACTCAAGAATTTGTATGCAATGTAACTAACATCAATGACTACTACAATAAATTCTGTGATTTTATTAATAAAGGAATAGAAGCCTGTACTATGAAATATACAAATAAGGATCCAAGTGCCCCTCCAATAAAACCCTGGATCACACAAGATCTTTTAGCACTAATACACAGGAAAGATAAGATATATACAAAAACCAAAGTTAAAAAACCATCTGCAGAAATTTTAGAAGAATATAAAATTATTAGCAACCAAGTTACAAAACTTAAGAGAAAACTACAAAGAAACTACTTTGACCAAAAAATTCAAAATGCAAATAATCAGAGGGAAGTGTGGAGTGTTGTTAATAAGATGTTAAATGGGCCAAAGAAAGGGAAAAATGAAATTGTCAAACTTATAGTCGACGGCACAAATATCGAAAAAAGGAAAATATATGTGATGAAATTAATAAATATTATGTCAATATTGCTAACAGTATATGGGAAAATCAAGGAAACGGTTCTACCTCGGACATTACAAGCTATAAAAATACTACTAGCACTAAGACAATCTTTATATTACCTACTGATGCTAATGAAATACAATCAATTATAAACTCCCTAAAACACAAAAACAATATAAGTGAGGACAACACTACTAATGTCATGCTACAATTGTGTCTTGAGGGCCTTACACCATATCTTGTCAAAATAATAAATCTTTCACTGATGACTGGTATATTCCCCGATGCCTGTAAAGTCTCTAGGGTGGTCCCGATCTACAAAAAAGGAGACAAAACCCACCCATCAAATTACAGACCCATTAATATTATATCTGCCATCAGCAAGGTTCTAGAAAGCGTTGTTAAACGAAGACTTATGAATTTCTTCATGAAAAATGATTACTTTGCAAACTGCCAATATGGGTTTATTCCAAATAGAGGAGCTGATAGTGTTATATTTGAAGTAGTAACTGATGTAGAAAAGGCATTAGATGAAAACAAACTAGCTGCTTGTGTACTAATTGACCTTCAAAAAGCCTTCGATCTGGTTAACCATCAGATTCTCCTTAATAAACTAGAATCTGCAGGCATCAGAGGAGTGGCACATGATTGGTTCAAGAACTACCTCACAAACAGAAAACAATATGTTGCAATCGATAATGTAAAAGGATCTCAAATGAGAATTGACACGGGAGTACCTCAAGGTTCTGTCTTAGGACCAATTCTTTTCTTGGCCTATATTAATGATATATTATTATTAGAATTGAAAGGCAAGCTTAAACTATTTGCAGATGATATTTTTATACTCTAAATGGGAACATCTGAACAGGAAATTATGCTAAATATTAATTATGATCTCAATAAGCTGGTGGATTGGTTGAGAGCACACAAAATGGTTATCAATATCACTAAAACAAAATATTTATTCTTCCATAAACCATCATACAAGATTGAGACCACAATCATAGTCAACATAGCCAACAAAGAAATAGAAAGGGTTAAATCGGCAACATACTTAGGTATCACACTAGATAGTATACTAACCTGGGAAAATCATGTAGAAAATGTAAAACATAAAATCAGCCTTATAATAGGTATTATTTTCAGATTAAGATATAGCTGTCTTACTAGCCAACAATTGAAAATATATATACTTTGCTATGATACATTCACATCTAATGGACATGAATTTCATATGGGGATATTGTAAGAACGAGCTGATAAAAGAACTTGAGATACTCCAGAAACGTGCTATAAAATCTATCTTTGGATTTCCTTGGCTCACATCCTCAAATGAATTATACTCAAGAACTAAAATTATGCCACTGCAAAAACAAATAGCTATGTCAGCAACAGTATTTGTATACAAATTAGAAAACAAATTGATACACACATCCATTTTACCCATGCAAATGACATTCATAATTATGCAACAAGAGGAGTAAATCGAATATTCACCAGCCATTCCCAATCCATTAAATTTGGAACTAAAGGAATTATGTCCTCTATAATTTTTTTTTTCGTGTGGCCTCATGAGAGGCCGAGTGCAGATCTTTCTATTCGACGCCCGTGGGCGACCTGCGCGTCGGGATGAGAGATGGAATGGATGAAGATGAATGAAACTGGGCAAGGATATGGAAGGAATCGGCCGTGGCCTATCAGAAGGTACCGTCCCAGCATTTGCCTGGTGTTGAAAATGGGAAACCACGGAAAACCATTTCAAGGACGGCCGACGGTGGGGCTCGAACCCACGCGTCTACCGAGTCAGCAGAGAGCTTGGTCCCATGACCTAACGCTGCGCTTTAGCCAGCTGAGCCACTACTGTCGGTTCCTCTATAATAAAGGAATACAACTCACTACCATCAGGCATAAGGGAAAGTTTCTCTATAAAATCATTTAAGAGGAAAACAAAAGACTTCCTATTAAGGAATGAGTAGCCCATATCCAATAGCCTTAACCAATCCAATGTATCATACCAAATCATCTCTGTAAAGTTAGTCACTAGCAATCTAATATAAGTTACTATTAAACTAAACAATATTATGTTACAAAAATTATATATATGCCATTCTGTAACTATGTTACTTGATTGTCCCTAACACGAGCTCAGACTCATTGGGACCTATGTAAATAAATAAATAAATAAATAAATAAATAATTAACACAGTCGCGGCACTCCTACAGAAATTCAAATGGGAGGTTCTCGGCCACCCTCCATACAGTCCAGACTTCTCTCCCTGTAATTACGCCATGTTTGGTCCCCTGAAAAGGGCTCTGCGGGCCAACGATTCACTTCGGACGCCGACGTCCAGCTGTACGTGCGGAACTGGTTCACATCGCAGCCCAGGGAATTTTATGAGACAGTCATTCATCGCCTCGTGTCACAGTGGGACAAGTGCCTCAACAGCCAGGGCCAATACTTCTAACATACTGGTACTGGTTTCTGTAATTATACCTCCCGTTCGTTACTTTTTGAACGCATCTTATATGCAGCGAATTATCTCATTGGTGGAGCTCGGCTAGCTGGCTAACTTGCTACTCGAGAAAAACCAGTTTGTGGTCACAATACAGACTCTCATTTATTTATCATTGGCTTCGTTTCAAAACTTTTCAACTGATAGAATCTTTCACCAAGCATATACGAGTACAATTTCCCACTCAACTTCAATTGCAAAAGCGTAGAAGAATGCTTTTGTAATTCCTTCTTTATACATAAACTGTACCGTATTTTGCTTCTTATTCTACCTTCCTGAAATATTACTTAAAGTTTTTGGCATTGTTGTTGTTTGAGTCTTCAGTCTTTTGACTGGTTTGATGCAGCTCTCCATGCCTCCCTGTCCTGAGCTAATCGTTTCATCTCTACATAGCTACCACACCCTACATCCGAGGCAATCTGTTTAACATATTCTAACCTTGGTCTACCCCTATAGTTCTTGTCCTCGACCCTTCCCTCCATAACTAAGCAAATACGAGTACAATTTCCCACTCAACTTCAATTGCAAAAGCGTAGAAGAATGCTTTTGTAATTCCTTCTTTATACATAAACTGTACCATATTTTGCTTCTTATTCTACCTTCCTGAAATATTACTTAAAGTTTTTGGCATTGTTGTTGTTTGAGTCTTCAGTCTTTTGACTGGTTTGAGGCAGCTCTCCATGCCTCCCTGTCCTGAGCTAATCGTTTCATCTCTACATAGCTACCACACCCTACATCCGAGGCAATCTGTTTAACATATTCTAACCTTGGTCTACCCCTACAGTTCTTGTCCTCGACCCTTCCCTCCATAACTAAGCTTGCTATTCCTGGGTGTCTTAGTATGTGTCCTACCAACCTATCTCTTCTCTTCATTAGCAGTCGCCAGAAACATCTCTCCTCTCCCACTTGTCTTAATACCTCTTTGTTTTTAACCCTATCTACCCATCTGATCTTCATCATTCTCCTGTAACACCACATTTCATATGCTTCAATTCTCCTCTTTTCTGCTGCACCAATAGTCCAAGTTTCACTTCCATAGAGCGCCACACTCCAGACAAAGGCTTTCAAAAATGACTTCCTAATACCTAAATCTATATTCGATGTCAGCAGATTCCTTTTTTGTAGAAATGCTTTCTTTGCCTGAGCCAACCTACTTTTTATATCCTCTTTGCTTCGTCCATCACTGGTTATTCTGCTTCCTAAGTAACAGAAGTCTTCAACTTCCTTCAGCTTTTCACCTGCCAATTTGATCTCCATAGAGGTTTCTGATTTATTTCGGCTGCATTCCAGTATTTTTGTTTTACATTTATTAATTTTCATCATGTATTCTTTCCGTAAGACGGAGTCCATACCATTCAAAAACTCATTCAAATCCTCAGGCTTGTCGGCCAAGATGACGATGTCATCAGCAAATCGCAGAGTTGAAATTATTTCTCCTTGAATCTTCACTCCCACTTTAAATTTTTCTCTAATTTCCTTCATTGCTTGTTCAATGTAAAGATTGAAAAGTATGGGTGATAAGTTGCAGCCTTGCCTTACACCTTTCTGAATACCAGCTTCTCTCTCATGTCCTTCAACTCGAATGACTGCTGTCTGGTTTCTGTATAGATTGTATATCACCCTCCTATCCCTGTACTTTATTCCAATCGATTTCAAAATGTCAAACAATTTAGTCCAATCAACGTTATCAAAAGCCTTTTCTAAGTCTACAAAACCCATGAACGTTCTCTTATCTTTCCTTATTCTACCTTCCAAAATCAACCTAAGATTTAGTACAGCTTCCCTTGTTCCTACATTTCTCCTAAAACCAAACTGGTCTTCACCCAACTCCGTTTCTATCTGGCTTTCAATCCTCTTGTAAATTATTCTAGACAGGATCTTTGAAGCATGAGTAATCAAGCTGATTGTACGGTAATCTTCACATCTGTCATCTCCCACTTTCTTTGGTATATGGATGATTACATTCCTCTTGAAATCAGGGGGTACCTCACCTGTCTCATAAATCCTACACACCAAGTGAAATAACCTGATCAGACCTTCATCTCCTATGCAGCGTAGCAACTCAATCGGTATATCATCTATGCCTGGTGCTTTGTTCCTGCTTAAGTCTTCCAAAGCTTTCCAATTAACTGTTCATCATCAATATTCACAATCTGATAACAATTGTTGCCAAAGCTCTCAGCTACTTTAAACGGGCCGGAATAAATTTTGGAGAATTTTGGATATACATGTTTTGTGACATCTGCTTTAGTTGGTTTTTAACTACCTCCAAATCTCCTATTCTCAATGGTTCGTCATTGCGTCTACCCATCGTGCCTTCTGTTGTTTCTCAGCCGCTGCGATTAGATTTTCGTGAGCTTCATCTACTCTTCTTTACCTCAATGATAGTCTGTTCTTAGGAATTCCCCTAAATACTTCATTCCACGGTCTTTCTGGTTTCAAGCCACGATGTAGCAGAGCTGGAATATCCGCTGTGCTTTCATGTACAGTAAAATTCAAACAATCCTCGATTAGATGTACAAATTATTCTAATCCATTCCCGATGGATCTCTGAGCAATAGAGTCTTGCAAATTTACTTATCTCTCGAATACGTCTCTCGCTAGGATTTGACTCACGATTTCGTATGCTACTAAAAATATTATTGATCTCGAACCTCTCCATCGTGTCCTTAAATTCCTCAGAAGTAAATTGCGTTCCATGATCCATCGAAATACTCCTAGGTTTTCCTGCTCTTTCCGTCTCAATGTGTTTAATAACACTCCTAGAATTAGCTTTCTGCATGGGGTTCAATATCACGTACTTTGAGAAAACATTGATCGTCACTAACAAGTACTAATTACTGCGGTATCCTTTCGGACCTGGACCAAAGATGTCCATCGCGTAAATTTAACTTGGCCTTTCAGGTATTGTCACTGTTGGCTTTTCCTTAAGCAAAGCTGAAGCGTGCTTACTTAGCTGACATTCATTACAAGACCTGATAATGTTAGCTACAGTGGTTTTCATATTTATCCATACGAATTGTTCTTGGATAGTGGCTAGGGTTTTATCCACTCCTCTGTGTCCAATGCTGTGATGGGCTAATCAAATTATACGATTAATAAGATTGGATGGAACTACAACTCTTATTTTCGTATTTTCAGCGTCTGTGTATTTACATATAATTTCCTGACATAACAAGTACCTTCGAGCTCTTCTCTGGATTTCTTCGTAATCTGGTTCTTCTTCATCCATCCCCCCTTTTAAGAATCGAAATATTCGTCATATAGGTGCATGACTTCTCTGCGACACTGCGATGTTTTTCAGTTGGTCAACAGTAGCTTGATCTTGCCTATCCCTCTGGATCACATAAATTTGGATACTTTCCATTGAGTTGCATGATAAAGAATCCGCTAATGAATTATCTTTGCCTGGCCTGTGAATGATTGTTGCATTAAATTCCTGTAAGAACAGTGACCATCTAATCGACCTGTCACTTGATAAATCCGTCTTCGGCATAAATTGCAGTTCCTTATGGTCAGTATCAATGATTATCTGATGTCCGATAAGCACTTTCTTCCATTGGTGTAGAGCCAATATAAATGCTAAGGCTTCCAATTCCAATTCTGTTGTAAACTACCTTGCTTCATGGGCCTTCAGTTTTCTACTGCTAAAAGCTAGGTAGTGTTTGTGATCTTCTTTATCTATTTGATATAGAACAGCACTAATGCCAATTTTAGATACATCTGTTTTTATGTAGAATATCCTCTCAAAATCCGGGTATTCTTACTTGATATTATTTCTGAGCATTTCCTTTGCGTCCTGGAAAGCTTTATCTGCCTCTTCATTTCATGTCCATCTGTTGTTCTTTTTAAGAGCTCATACAGTGGTGCCATCGTCTCAAAATAACGTGGACAATGTTGTGCAAAATACTGATATACCCCGAGATATTCTCTCACGTTATTTACTCTTGTAGGTTTTGGAAATGTCAAAATAACATTTATCTTGTCTTGATTTGGGTGATAGCCGTCGTTATCTATAGTATGACCCAAAAGGTTGATCTTAGCATGGCATTTCTCGAAATTAACCTTGAGATTAGTTTCCCGAAGGTTGTCAAAAAGTAATTTCAAGTGCACAAGATATTCTTGGAGCGTAGCTGAAGAAATGATAATGTCATCAATGTAACACATTCTTTACGTCATCTTTCAACTGACTGTCAAGTGCTCTAATCAACGCCGGTCTACTGTTTATAACTCCGAACGGTAGGCGATTAAATACCCAGGTAGTCTGGTCAATAAGAAATCCGGTATACACCTTGCTTTCTTCCGCCTACTCAATATGATAAAAATAAGATGTTAAATCCAAATTTGAGAAACATTTATTTCCTTTAAATAGCCGTAAAATCTCTCTAATTTTCGGTGGGCGATCATTTTCTTTTAAGATGAGACTGTTGATCCTTCTGGCATCTAAATATTGTCTTAGTTGACCATTCGCCTTCTTTACCACTGTGATAGGATTAATATAAGATGTCGCTTGATTCCTTATTATTCCATCACTCTCCATCTTCCGAATAATATCAGCTACTTCTGCATAATACTTTTCTGGAATTGGATAAGGTTTTCTCTGGTAGGAAGCATTGTCAGAGAGCCCTATGTGGTATTTAAAGTCCTTTAATTAATCACCATTAATCAAATATGCCCTTATATTCCTGAATTAAGTCTAAAAATGTATCTTCGTATTCAGAAAATCCTTCAACATTAAGTCCATAGTGGGTAGATTCAGCTTCGACTTCACCAATAACTTGGTTCAAAATAATCTCTTTTGGTTCCTTTACTGGAATGATATCAGTATCCTGTTTTTCTGATTCTCTATATCTATCTCATCATAGAATTTCATTATTCTATTCCGCATGCCAATAAAGGCTTCTACCTTCGTTATGAAGTCAATTCCAATAATCACATCAAAACTGACTTTCTCTACCACAATAAATATGTGTTCATAACGTCGCTCATTAATGGTGAATTCTAATAGGACTTGAATTCTACATTTTACAGATTTGTCCTTGAAAATCCCTCTTATTTTCATACTGGAGACAGGCATGGAAATAAGAGCCTCTCCCTCTTTCAATTTGTAAGAGGACTCTTGTGACAAGATTGAAATGGACGCACCCGTGTCAATTAATATTTTCAATTTGTTTTCCCCAACAATATTAATAATAGGCAACTCAGCCGTTCTATTCCTCCCTGGAGATTCCTCTTCGAATAATAGGTCATCATCTGTAGTTTGATACACTTCATTAATAGTGATTTTGTTAACTAATGGAGATTCCCTTACTTCTACTGCCGTTTGGTAATTGGCGTTTTTTTTGTTCAGAGGTTTTATTATTATTCCCTCTGTTCTCCTGCCTCCTGGTACTGGGTTTTGTTCGTCCTGCCTAGGCCTATTTTCTCTCTGCCCTTCATTGTTTTCACGCAGATTCGTTACATAATCTTGGTTATCCTGGTATCTCTGCTGATAACGCTGGCGATTATAGTTATAGTCGTTCCAGTTCTTATATCGAACTTAACCTTGGTTGTTAGCATTGTTACGTTGGTAGTAATTGCTACGGCAATACGCATTATTGTACTGGTATCCTAACCTATTTTGCTCGTTATTTCGCGAGTAACGCTGATATGGCCTGATGTCCCTCTGTATTCTACAGATATTGAGGTTCATTTCTTTGCCTCTTGGTATAACCATTCCTTATAGTCCTCCTCAGTTATTTTCCCTAACAGCTTCGTTCTCCGTTTGCTGCTTTTCATCTACCATGATCGTGTTTACTTCACGGTGATCTGTCCTTGTGTTTCTAAAGCTTTGGTTTGAGGTACTACATGTGTAGTCTAATCTACAAAGTAGTTCGTCCATGGCCTGTAAATCGGAGAATCCGGATATTATGTATTTCCTTACATCTGCTGGTAGCTGTCGCGATATAGTTTGTATCAGCTCTTGATCGGACAGAGGCGGTTGCAAATATTGAAGTTTTGCTAATTTCGAGGTAAAATAGCTAGCATAGCGTGTAGGATGCGAACTAGCATACTTCCTAGAGTACGCCTCTGCTCTCAAATTCTGCCGTTCGTCTAAAGACCAGAGACGCCTAATAAGTGCATCTGCGAAGTCGCCAAATGACTGAAATGATCACCGAAATGCTCGATACCACTGAAGTGAATTCTGATCTAGATAACGCTCCACCATCCTCAACTTTCTCTCTTCTAGAATGTTATTTTCGATAAAATATTCCGAAACGTCATTAATAAATTCGATCGGTGTTATGCCATTATTTCTAGAGAAAGTTCGTGGTTTTTGGTCATGTTCCTCATGATCGTGATGTTAGGTGTACCAGTTAACGTAGTTCCTAGTGGGGATTTTCGTTTGGTGTTGAAAATCTCACCTGACTACTTCATCATGGCGGTATTTCCTGCTTCTTTATACTTCGTAATTCATCCTCCATCCTATTGATTTTTTCCTGCTGCTTTTCCTGTTCTTCCCAATTTTTCTCCTCCGCTTATTCTAACATGGATCTAACGTCCTTTCTGACTTCGGTAGTCAAGCCTTTAGTCGTATCCTCCATATTCCTCGAATCTCCTACCGTTATTTCTTGAAATTTAATACTAAGCGACTCTATTTCTACGCTTAAATCTGAGATTTTGTTTCCTATCTCTGAATTAGCCTGTTCCTTAATCTTATTTTCTAGATCTGGTTCTGGACATACAGTTTGTTGTAATATACTCTCAATTTTCTTAACAAAGTCCTCTTTTACAGAATTGATATCTTTGTTAAGACGAAATTCTGACATTACAAGTTCCTAATAAAAATCATCCTCCAAACGTTTTACAGTTGCACGAGAAACATCAAGTAATTCAGTCTTAAGGTTAGCAACAGTATCAGTAACAATACCCTTTATGTCAATTTCAAATTCACTTTTCACTAGATCAGCTTTCTGAATCAGCTCGATCTGTAATTGAGCAACAGTATCTTTCAGTCGGTCCAGGTTCGTGTTAATACCTGCATACTCGGACTGAAGTTTGCCTTACTGTAGGGATATATCATTCTAAAACGTGGTAAGTTTTCCCTAGTCTCATTAGACTGTGTTTTCAACCCTGCTAAAGTGGTTTGAGTTTCATTGGATTTAGTTTCCAATGCTGTCAAAGTGGTTTGCGTGTTAGCTAAAGTAATTTGAGTGTTAGTTAAAGTAGTTTGAGTATCTGTTACAGTTCTCTGTGTTTCAATTAATGTTTTTGGGACTCTGCTAATTTCCTTTGAGTGTCAGCTGCACAAGCCTTACATTCCCTTGCCAACCTATATACCTGTTTTAGCCTCTCTCCTGTTTCCCTCTGCATTACGCATAATTTCATGCTCTAATCTTTTCTGGTTTTGGTGTGTGGCTCGGTGTAAAGCCTCCAAGACTTTGTCTAATTTGCCCTGCGTTTCCTGCAACGCAGCAAACATCACTCGAATTGCTTCCAGATCACCTGGCATAATCTTCTTTCTTGAAATAGGGAAAAATATACCACGATAACACTCGGGAATATCCGAAACAACTATTATTCGAAATACTACAAGGAGATTTTATTGTTTATTACTAAAACTATTACGTATTTACGAATGACTGATTATTTAAATTACGAACTTGAAATCCGTCTACCCTATCTGAATCATTATCATTTGCAGCCACTGGTCTAACAAAAATGAAAAATACAACCAACAATCCTAATTTTACTATATTAACATTACATTAATGATGACGTCAAATAGCCATTCAACCAGTACATAAATAAAATTTCGATCTAGCCATTACGTTCCTCAGGTTAACCTTGGACTAGTATTTTGCAACAACACAATACATATTTAACAGTTCAGGTTAGATTCCTTTCATAACTTCACTCTTACCTCGATAAAAATTGGTTGACCATTCTTACACAAATATTGGTCTTCCATCAATTATCTAACACTCTCTGGTAACTATCAAAAATGTTTTCTAAGGTGATAACATAATGTCAAAGTTCCAAAATGTATCTACCTACAACCTAAATTCCACCATGAGCATGAACTATAATCTCTAGTTAATCACATCGGTATTGCTATTTTTACTCACTGGGCTGTCAACCGTAGTTACCAAAAATCACGAGCGACCCACGTTGGGCAAGCCACTCTCCCTCACTAGACTACCAACCGTAGTGACCAAGATCACCAACCATCACGTTGGGATCGCCATTCGTCCCTCACTCTGACCGTATTCCTGGAATGATCCACCTAAATCCGCTGCTCGAAAATGGATCGTAGCATCTTGAAATCCCCGACAGGGGAATTAACTAACAACAAAACACAAGGGTTCTAAACACTACTCGGGAGTACGAGAATCAAAAAATATCTCGGGCGTAAGGATTAGGATCAGGTCCCTGGAAAAACCTCCACCCTATAGCATATTCCTCTACCAATAATCTACAAAAGACAATGCCAAATTACTATAAAACTGTCAGGAAAACATAAGACACGTGCCTGTCGATTTTTAATGACACGTATACACGATATAAAATTCAAACATAAATTAAAAATCTTACGGTTATAACAACTCGAAAATTTACGCTCATATCTTCCAATTTAAAAAGGTTTACGTGTGAGTTTCCCTTGGAAATAACCGTCAAACATAAATGCTTATTGTAGCAAAAATCAATACAAAACCTACGTGCACCACAGTGGTACAAGTCTATATGCCTTTCAGTCAAGCTGATGATGAAGATGTTGAAAAGGTCTACGAAGAAATAGATGAATTCTGATGTATATCAAGGGTGATGAAAATGTTATAGTAATGAGAGATTGGAATGCTGTGGTAGGAAAAGGAAGAGAAGAGAAGATAGTAGGATATTTCGGATTATTTATTTATTAATAGGGTACAGAAAGTCCCAGTGAGCTGGTAGCTCAAGGGGGGGGGGGGGGGGGCTGCCCTTTACAAATATGTTTTAGTAACTTATACTAGAATATAATAAGTTGGTAGGAACATTTATTGAGTGTTTATGGCTTCATCTATATTCTTCAACATATTGATTCAGGAAGTGCCTGCGTGCTTCCGTTTTGAATTTGTTTAAATTTACAATTTATCTCAGTTTAGGAGGTAAGTTGTTATAAGATGTGCTGGTTGAATAGGAAATCCTTTTAATACCATATCTAGTTGTGTTTGTTGACTCCATGTATAACTGGTTTGCTGATCTTGTGTTATTGGTTTGAATGGCTTTCCTGCATTGAAGTTCAGTATTAAGGCTAATAAGACCTTGTTTATATCTGAACATAAATAAAGCTTCAGAGTATTTGAGCTGGCTTCTCCTGAAGTACTTGTACAGTTGGTTTCCTAAAGTCGTAACCATATATGATTTTAATTGCTCTTTTTGGAGTACTTCGAGCTCATTTATAGATTCATGTGTACATTTACCCCATATTATGTCCATGTACATCAGGTGAGAATGAATTAGAGAGGCTCCTTAAATGTTGATTGCTTATTCCATTATCCCTTAATCTTTTTAGAACACCAATTACACTCACGACTTTCTTTTTCACATTTGTGACATGTTCATTCCACCGTAGATTATTGTCCAAAGTTAGGCCTAAATATGTGTATTGTTTCACCCGTTCGATGGGCACATTGCCAATTTTAACTACGTTGGAAGTGTTTGAACTGTAGGTTTATGAAATAGCATGTATTTTGTTTTTGAGGTGCTTATGATTAAATTATTTTTTGAAAGCCATGTTGTTAGTATATCTATATCCTTTTGCATATTCTCCATAACCTTTGTTCACATGTGCTCTCGTTAAGTAGAAATATATCATCTGCAAATATAAATATTGTACCAGTAGGATAAATAAGCCGGTTCTGGGGCAGGGGCTAATGGGCAAGATGGCCGCCGCGCGCAATCACTCTATGTTATTCTTATGGAGGGGTCAGTCAGAGCTGGGGCAGGGGGCTAATGGGCAAAATGGCCGCCATGTCCTGAGACCGTGCATAATGTCACAGGGGAAGTTCGGCCGTGTAGTTACTAAATGGAATATTTATTATTATTATTATTAATTTTATTTGGTAATTATTGATTGATAGCTTGCCACGGTGGGTGAGTGGTTATCGTGTCGGACTACCAACCCCCCAAGCTTGTAGGTTCGCTCTTGGTCGTGGTAAGTGATTTTTGAAAATTGGCAAAAATTAAGACACGCATGTCATACGATGTAGGCATGTAAATGAACCCCAGGGAGAGGTCGGCTATGTTGTTGCCAAATGGAATATTTATTATTATTATTATTAGGTAATTATTAATTGATCATGTATAATGAAGACCAGCCTTATATTGTCCACCTCTTGGTGTAGTGGCTAGCATTCTTGGAGGTCATTCCTGAGGTTCGAATCCCGGCTCTGCCAAGAAATTTAATTTCTGGTCTCAGGAGTGGAACGGGGTACATTCAGCCTTGTGAGGCAAAACTGACAGGACCTGGCTTTTAATTCATACCTCAACCATTCTGCCTAACCCAACTTCACCTAACCTAACCTAACCTAACATAAACTAATCTAACCTAACCTAACTTCAAAGTCAGAGCAAATATAAGAGCAAATGTAATAGCACACATAATAAACTAAGTTATAACCTAACCTAACTTCACCTAATCCAGCCTCACCTAACCTAACCTAACCTAACCTAACATAACCTAACTTTAAAGTAAGAGCAAAAATGTAAGAGCAAATAAAAGAGCACAAATAATAAACTTAGTAATAATCTAACCACACCTAACCTAACCTAACCTAACCTAACATAACCTAACTTCAAAGTGAGAGCAAAAATGTAAGAGCAAATGAGAGAGCACAAATAATAAACTTAGTTATAACCTAACCTAACCCACAGAAACCTAATTTAAAGACTTTAGATTTTATATTTTAACATTTTAGATTTTTGATTTTTTTCATTTTACATTTTTTAGATTTTACATTTTACATTTTAGATTTTTTGTATTTTAGATGTTAGTTTTTTTTTAGATTTTACATTTTAAATTTAAGATTTTTTGATTTTAGATTTTATTTTTTACATTTTCCGAAAAGAGTAAACTACAAGGCTACATACCTAACCTCACCAAACCTAACTTTACCAAACCTAACTTAAGCTAATCCAAAGGCTAATGCACATCCACTAAGTATATAAGGGCACAAGCAACTATCCTTATGCTAGTCATATAGGCTACTGTACAACATGATCACTACCCCCCCACTGGGTATTTCTTTTTTCATTTTTGTTGTTTACACATTTATCAATTTTCCAATTTTCAATTTTCAGTTTTTTTAAATGTTAGTTTTTAAGTTTTTCAATTTCATAATATGGAAACATGGATTTTGCATTTTGTTGTTTACACATTTATTAATTTCACAATTTCCCAATTACAGTTTTTAAAATGCCAGTTTAAAGTTTTTCAATTTCATGATATAGAAACATGGATTTCCCATTTGTTGTTTACACATTTGTCAATTTACCAAATTCCCATTTACAGTTTTTAAAATTTCAGTTTAATGTTTTTTCTATTTTGTCAATATGGAAACATGGATTTTCCAATTTGTGTTTTACATGTTCATTTTGCATTAGGAGTGGAGAGAGGTGGGTAGTAATTAAAAATGTACAAGCAGTGTCCATACAATATTTTTATTTTAAATACATGTACACTATTTACACATTATACATTTTTACATATATTCTTTTTTTTGTTATAAATTGTACAGTTTTTTTATTGTTTTCTATTTTTTATTTTCTTATTATGAATACCATTTTTTGTGTGTGTTCTATTTTTGTAGTGCTATTGTTTTAATTTTTTAAATTTGATTGTTTTATGTATTTGCTAGGCTCATGCAGAGGATTTTGATATTCATAACTTAACTCTTTAAGCATGGTCAATGATTGAGTAATGACCATAGGCATGTGTACCTATACCATCAGCATCAATCACTCTTTTATCATCACCAGGACACAAAGCAATTTTGTTTAGTCTTATAGATGATATGTCATGTTGTTTAGAAGCGATAATGTTCATTGGTATTCTTTTTACATTGTTTTTCATGACACAATCCTTATAATCTTGAAAGCTTATACTATTTTTGACAACACTTCTGTTAATACCTTTAATCTTTTTGATTTCTTTACCATTTATGTCTAAAGCGTACATTTTAGCTCTAAGTCCAACAAATGCTCTTATAATTTGTCCACAAGCCTCGTCTTTAAATTTCCCCAACGTTTTCTTGTTTGATGTAGAGTAACATATGTGATTAGTAGGATAATCTGATGTGTCCAGGTGTTCTAGGAAATCCAATTTGTCTTGATATACATCTGGGGTGTTAACCAAATAAATGAACGAGTCGGTATCCATATACATGAGTTTAAGATTGTTCATTCCATAATAGGGTAGCAGGACATCATAGTGGTGGGAATACATTAGAGTTTTTGAAATATCCAGTATACACATTCCAATATATATAGGCTTATTGAATACAATGTTACGTTTAGCCATGTGGAAAGCAGCTAGGTTAGGACCATAAATTGTTCTGTCAATAAATGTCGGCTTTGCTATTAGCTTTTCTGCCTTTTTGCTGTCAGTCACAAGACGTATGTCTATTCTTTTACGGATATTTTCCATTGTTTTTCCAAAAATGGCATTGTTGAATAATTTGTACAGATTTTTCTCAAAATCATTTTTGGCTTGTTTCCGAAGGTTGTTATTAAAATCAACGTATGCCTTTAACCAAGGTCTTTGCTTAAACTTTAACAAACGGTGAATTTTTATCAATTTTATTCCATGATCTAAAGCCTGTTTTAGTGCCATGTAGTGAACAACATATCGCCTTCGATTTCCAAGATGAGGAATTAGTTTTTTCAGAGACGAATCCTTGGGTTGTGTACACTCTGGTAGGAAAGGTAAATCGTTGTGTAGATCATGAAGGTCAGATGGGTAATCAACATCAACGTCTAGAATGTATCCCACAGGATCGTCTTCCTTTAGTTTTTCTAGATCAACAGTGTCTGGAGAAACCCACTGAAATCCACCATAAGGAAGGGAGTGGCACATAGCCCACCCGTATTGGTTGTTGGCATCATCATAGGTTATAAACTGCGATGGTTTCTCAGAATCATAGGTTTCCATGTATTTATTGTTAGCTTCAGCATACCGATGAGACACCTGGCATATGCCTCCACGTATTCCAGACTCGATTAGAAGAATCTGATCGTAATCCTGTAGCAATTCCAGTTCAATTCCTGTGTAAAGGAGCATTGCCTCGAAACTTAAACCAGGCGAAGTAAAAAAGTGTGCAGCATCCACTCGGTGTGTTTCCAGTGTTTTGTTTCTAAACGTTTCAAAGCTGTCTGCAAGAAGGAGTACATCTGAAGTTAGGTAGAGGTCACTATATTCCCCTAGAGTTTTAATGTTGAACTGATTCCACACATTTTTGGCATGTTCATAGTCTTCTTGACTAACATCTTCTTGACTTAATTTGTTAAAGAATAGCTCTTTTGGAGGTAAACACGTTTCACTTAACTTTTCCCATGAATCAATGTAATCATAACAAAATACCCCTTTACGAGTCATGAGCGTTGCATTTTCTTTTCCAAAGTACTTGCTTGCTTCAGGGTGTGATGTTAAGTTGGAAACTAAGTTTTCCAAACTACTCGGCATTAACCGAAACGTGTCCACAAATCGAAGCTTAACATTTCCTACATATTTGGTGAAGGAAATGTACTTTTCTTTGGAGTTAGCGATAACATCCACTCTCTCAGTAGTACATCCCAATTGCTTTACAATGAAATTTGCGTCGTAGCCACTCATATTATGTAAAAACACAGGAACGGGGTTACGTGTTTTACACCTCAAATTACAGTTATTGTGAGCACTTCCACGGTATTCCCCTGTAATATGGCAGTGGTCTCGAACTTTCCAGTCCTCTTTGGTGAATGGTTTTCGACACAAATAACAGGTTTCAGAACATTGGAACTCTGCTTCTTGATCCTGAGTTAAGGCCTTTGGAACATTTAAGCTGTAAAGGCGATCAATTTCATTAGCTATTGAGATCAAACAGTCCATAAACTTTTCTGCAGCGTCAGGTCCACGATAAATAACAGGTTGGCTTGGAAGATTTGTCTTTATGTGTTCCACAGCGGGTGATGGTTTAACGTATATACCAAAGCTCATAGGAACATGACTCTGGTATGGCACTGTATAACTTGCTTCAGGATTGGGCAAACATGTTTGATATGGTAAGAGTATACTTTCGAAATCTGCATAGATAACGTAAGGTATTCTTAGCATTTTTTCAACATTTAAAAATTTGACAATGGGGTTTTTAATAGGCATTTCAACCCTAGCAATGTCATGCTGGACACACAAAGCTCTATGTTCTTTTAATTTTTCCATTCCTTGTTGTCCATATTGATTATCAAAGTGAGTAAAACACCGTTTACACGTATATATCTTATGTTCACGGCGGGTAATCTGATGTGCTACTAGTTTATCAAAATCTTTGATAAAGACGTAGTGGTTCTGTCCGGATAATGAACTTAGCAGAAGGAGGTCGCGATGGTCTTGCAGCTCTTGATCCACAACCTTTAGAGGGAACAGTTTATTGTCTTCTTCCAATCCAAATACATTAATGGATATATCGTTGGCTTTTTCAAATTTGGGAATGTCTGCTAGCGATGTAGGAAATGATATTGTTGAAAAATCATACTTGTTTTCCAGATCCTTGTATTTACTAATGCGTTTAGCATCAGTTTTAACCAGTTTTGCTAAAATGGCATACATAAAACACCTCTCATCCTTAAAGTTTTGAGGATTAATGCAGGCTTTTCTTGCTTGTATAACTGCTGGTAATGGAATATATGTGCTTCCACGCAAGGGATTATACTTATTTATTTTTAATCGTACTCCTTCCACTGCTAACAAAGCCCAATTACTGCCTTTTAGCTCAGATTCCTCCATTTCCGTAGTTAACTTTGTAAATTGTGTTTCCAAGAAACAAGTCAGTTTCCAAAAATAGGGCCTGATTTCGTGTTTTAAAAGCACGATCTGTAATTTCATTGGTAGATGTATGAATGAATCTACATTCAGCCACAAGATTAACTTTTATCGACTTGTGCATTGCTAGTTCTTTCTGCATAGCTTGCATTATTTGCTGTTTGGACTCTTTAAGATATGAATTTAAATCCTTGCACGTATCGCAACGAATGAAATAGGATTTAAGTCGACCTTCAAAGGATGTCTCATATTCAATAAGTCCATTTTTGTCAGGGACCAATGACAGTAGGTAATGTTTTGTAGGCTCTGCCTTTTGTCTTTTAGCTGCCGACACAACATTACAACATTCTTCATGACGACGTCCATTGTAGGCATTGTTGAATGTACTACCACAGGTCTTGCACTCATGAAATTCACCACACGATACTCCATGTCGCTTCCTATGATAGTCTCGAAGAAAAGTCTTTCCACACTCTTTACACATATAGCTAGGAATGGCTTCTTCCATTATGAATGTTGATTTCTGCAAACAGCTGCTTACTGCGTATCACAGGGCTAGAGGTTGGTCGGTGAGACGGTCTTTCACGATGTGAACACCGTGAGAGGTAGTAGTCAACTGGTGATATTCTTGTGAAGGGTCCTCTAATATACCCCTAGTCTAGACCAACAGCTCTTTACAGCGTATGACAAGGCTGTATACTGGATAGTGAGACGGTCTTTCACGATGTGAACACTGTAACAAGTAGTAGTCAACTGATTATATACTTGCTAAGGGTTCTCTAATATACAATAGTCAAGACCAACAGCTACTTACTGAGTATTACAAGGCTGTACAATAGTTGTTTTAACAGTCTTTCACGATGTGGTCACTGTGAATGGTGGTAGTCAACTGATGATATTCTTGATAAGGGTCCTCTAATGTACCCCTGGTTAAGGGTAACAGCTGTTCACTGCTTATGACAAGGCTAAAGACTGGTTGCTTCAACGGTCTTTCACAATGTAAACACTGTGACAGGTAGTAGTCAACTGAAAATATTCGTATGGCCTACTCAAGGTTATCAGGTACTTACTGCATATCAAAAGGCTGTACACTCATGTGTGTTAGGCACTCTTTCTTGCTAAGGACCCCAATATTCCCTACACAAGGCTATACATGTTAGTTCTAAACACTTAGTGGTTAATTGTATATTCAATTTTTGTACAAAGCTTACACAAGCACGTTTTTTATGAGGTAAAACTTTGTTAAATAGCTGCATGCGACACGCAAAGTATGTTGCCGCTATCTAGCGGTGACTATGAGAACTACTTGTCCGACCAGCATGCCACCTAGCAGGGGGTGTCAACCAGATAGGGATTATTTGGTACCATCGGTGTAGTAGCGCGGCCAGACGTAAGGAGCGGATTAAGCGCTGTATATCGTCCTGCCAACATATGCATGATACACGTTGTAATTAAATTGCAAATATATCCCTATATTTAGTCAATAAATATACACATAATTCCTAATTGACATTTCCTTGCAATTATCTTGCTCACCGACGATAATTACGGCACTTATCATTAAATAAACATTATTTCTACTGGGTTGGCGGCATTGACCAAAATGGACGCACTGTTTATGTCGTGCTTGATGTAAACAATATTGGCCGTACATTAATATTTTATAATAAGCTAATGTTGTGTTCTTTCTCATCTTTCTTTCATCAAATCGTCTTCTTGGTAATGAGAAGTGAACAGTTCTTGTTCTGCTACGCCAAGTAAGTACGCTTATTTTAAGAGTTTAAGTGAAAACTTGTTTCTGTAGTGCCTGTGAAAAATATACCTTACCGGTAGCCTAGTTTTGAATTGATATTAGACGCAGTGTACAGGTGATATTCTACTTGACATATTAATTAACTTGCACTATTATTTATTCCACAGGTAGGCCTACCAAATTCTGTGAACAAACAAATCGTAAATTGCTGTTCTCGAAATAGCAGATGAATGTGGCAATTAGGCCTACTCTCCTGAGAAATGACCAGGTAAGTGTCTATGTTACCGTAATGTTTTCAACTTGATATATTTGGACCAAAATGTAGACCTCTGAAATAAATTTTAATGTTGGACCTGTAATTACAGGTTCTAAAATCTTAACACACACTGGTCCTATGGGTGGCTGTGTGCTCTTGTTCTGTGGAGCAAAGTCCAACATTAAAATTTATTTCAGAGGTCTACATTTTGGTCCAAATATACAAATGAACGAAGCACCAAATGGTGAACGCATTTGTACTCTGAATTTGAAGCATATTAAGTTCATCAGAATGGTTTCATTTTATGCGTATGTTGTTATTTTAGAATAGGCTATATTTATTTTTCTTCCCATCATTCCATAATTATTTTTAGAAAATTCAGCAGCTAAAGCACTATTCATGCGTTGCAAAACTATTTCTCCTCTGGCAGAAGATTAAGAATAGAATTAGAAACGATGAGACATCTTTCAGAAGGGTGATACCTGCAGAAGCAGTAACAAAACCACTCACCAGACACATCAAAAATCTAGAAGATATGCTGGATTAACCCTTAATTGTTGTGTAATAGAAACACACGTGGATTAGTTACATTAATCGCAGAATTAAAATTTTAGTTATTTTCTGAAAGGTGAGACAGGCAATCTTATGGGTTTCATCAATCATAGATGTCTATTACATTAATAAATAAGCTTCTGTGTCCAACTAAAATAAATCCTCATCAGTTTTGATGTGGTGTTAACTCATAAAACAGTGTAAAGAAGATAGGTTAATATGTTTATGTTCGACACTGGTGAAATGTAAATATTATGTCAGAAAACTGTACTATAATGAGGCTCATTATAGTACAAGTTTTCATTATGATACAGTTTCTCCCACCAATCAGAGCTCAAGAAACAGTTGTGTGACCAATTAGGTGAGGATAGCATCGCACCTGCGCTCACTTCCATGGCCCCCTATTTTAAATTTCACTGCGTGGCGAGTGTCATAGTGAGGTATTCCAGGAGGCCATGGTCAAATACAAGGTATTCTTTGCATCCCATGCGCTCTGTTCAGTATATAAAACTGGTGAAATCTCGACAGATATTTATGAATATTTATGTTCGAACATAAAATAGTTATAATTATCGTCGAACATAAACAGTCGTATGCAACTCGTCTGTAATTGTAATTAAGACACTCGTATGGAAATTATAAAACTCGTGTCTTAATTATTGTCATTATAGGCTCGTTGCATAATGTACTATTAAGTTACAAGGTGCACATATAATAAGCCACTACAACAGAGATCTGAGTGAAATCACATGAAATTTTATTAACAAATGGTTCAGGCTAGAACTATTACCACTGTGTTGTATTGTTTCTTCCAGTATCACAGTAAACAATTTGTTTTAAAGGACTCTTCATCTTGTATTATGTTATATCGTGGGATAGATAGATACAAGATAAATATAATTCATTTATTATATGCCAATGTAATGGTTGACATACCTATATTTTATTCCTACACGTTACTTACAATATTTTTCAACACGTAGGATGCTAATGTCTAAGCCAGTCACAGCTCGTGCTCAGTAGCGGCTGGTGTAGAAAATTAGTTGTGTGTAGAGATGGGCAGCAGTCGACTGAAAACAGTCGAATTAGTCGATAGTTAAAACAATCGACTTATTCGACTGCTTTTAAAAAACAGTCGAATGAATTCAACGACTACTCACCGTATCATAAACAAGTCGTTTGCAAACGACTGATCTCAAAACAATCGTTGGAAATCATTGGAATGAAACAAGTCGTTGGCAAACGACTAATTCCAAGCGAATGGAATCATTCGAATTTAAGTAGTCGTTCTAATCAAACGACTTCTTCAGGATAACTTCATGCTACAATTCATTGTGCTGTATGTTTATTGTAGAGCTTTAATTAATAAGTTAAGTATACCTGTAGGTGCCTATAGTTTTATACAGTTCGTTGATTCTTTCAATGAAATAGCCTAAATCCAGTTGTCCAAGTTATTGGAAATGTTAAGCATTCAATATTTAGGTTATGCTTGAACTCCAGATACCGGTTTTCTGGCCCATCATCCCAGGCAAGCCTCCCAGTCAGATGGATCATTTGGCTGTAATTTTGAATTAGAGTAAGGTTGTAGTATGCGTGGTCAGATTTAGACAATAGCCTACTCCATGAAGGGGTCATGGCTACGCCTTCTATGTTTGTTTATTGAATCGAGTAACTGAAATGAGGGATGTATACTGATTTTAAGATTTGTGGAATGAGTTTATGAATTTTTAATAGAATTTAATGAAGTCTTCAGTAAAGTTGAAGGAGACATGATCGTGTTTAGACAATAGCCTACTCCATGAAGGGGTCATGACTATGCTTTCTATGTCTGTTTAAGGTGTAGTGTGGCTGAAATGAGGGAGGTTTACTGATTTTGGTGTTTGTGGAGTAGTCTTTTTGTTTTTAATTTAGGTTTTGTGAAGCTCGTTGCGGAGTTGTTTTATGGATTTTATTGCTCTGCAAATGAAGTGTATTAGGGGGGTTTGGTTTAGCTGTAGTTTACAGGGTTATGGCTGAGAGTTGTTGTAGCAGGCCTAACAACTGTGTCAGAGCAGTGACATGCTGTGTGGGAGGGGGGGTTAGTGGCAAAGACATGAGGGCAGGGATGGAAGAGTTTATGTGTTCCCTCACAGTTTGCGCACTTAGGCTTATCTCAAGGTACCGTACAGATAGAGTGGTGATGTAAATCTCCAGCGGGTACTGTGAGGACAGCTTGACGGCTGTAGGTGCCTATAGTTTTATACAGTTTCTTGTTCGTTGATTCTTTCAATGAAATAGCCTACGTCCAGTTGTCCAAATATATATGTATGTCATTTCATTGGAAATGTTAAGCATTCAATATTTAGGTTATGTTTGAACTCCTTAACACAGTCTATACACTTTTAATGAGAATTGGGTGCATTCTTGAATTATTGCACAACTTGAACATGGGCTTACCAATTATGGCTTAGAGTTCTATTTATTTTATGATTGAATTTCATTCATTTATTCTACCGCGTGATAAATGAATTACAAGAAAATTATTATGAAATTCTCCCCATAGCGTGATGGTAATGATCGATGCAAACATAGAATAGATTTTCCAGGAAAATTAAATCAGAAAATATTTTATATTGGGATCCAATATTAATAGCATTTTAGCCAGTCGGAGGGTGTGTACGCTCAAATTGATTCTGGTTGTCAATTGGTTTGTAGAGATGGGCATCAGTAGTCGACTGACAAAAGTTAAAACCATCGACTTGTTTGACTGCTTTTAGAAAACAGTCGAATGAATTCAACGACTACTCACCTTAACATAAACAAGTCGTTTGCAAACGACTGAACTGATCCCAATTGTTTTAACATGCTCTGAGCGCTGGCATAGTTTTACGTTCTGGTCATAAATTGTTTGTATTCACATGGTTGCCAACATCTCCACTGAAAGTTCGCTCTCGTTACTGTTCTAAAGTGCTCTATTTTCGTGTCTCGTGTGTATTTATTCTAGGCTGTCGTGTTCTTGTTCAAGTTGTATTTCAACTCTACACTCTTAGTATGGTATTTTCTGCAAAACAACTAAGAAATAAAAGGCACGTCACAATTTTGGCTATGGAATTGTTACCGGTACTTTCAGTTCTAGTAATTTAATTAAGTATTGCTCTATTGCTTCACTTATTCAGAGTACATACAGGTAATGTGTCCTATACCAATATCGGGGAACATTTACTCATTGCAACATTGGATATAATGGCTGCACTATACACAACGCCGCAACCTCCATTCGAAGCACAGTAAAAATAAATAACTTGGATCAATTTCAATTTCTTTTCAGTACATATTATTCTTAAAAATAAATGAGACCAACCAGGTGGTATAGTTCTTGGTTGACACTTCTGGGGTCCATGTTTGATTGCTGAATGTCAAGAAATCTAATTCTAGTCTGAGGGTAAGAACAGGGTACACACAGCCTAGTGAGGTAAACCGGGAAATGTTGGGTTTGATTCTCTGCTTAGCCAACCAGCAAGTGGTTTATCATGGGTTCCCACACATACAGAATTTAAATTTCTAGGTAATTCCCATCTTGACTGCCTCCTGTAAATCCGAAAACAAGTAGGGTAGTCGTATTCATTCATTCCTATTCATGAGCTTAAATGGCACTCTGTCAAACACATACATGTGTCAGAATCCAACACAACACAAAATAACATAATGACTTGATTTTGTCTGCTGTTAATTCATTTTATGGGCTTGGGACATCTTGGTCATCAGCCCCATGCAGTTGGGTGTGGGTAGAATTGCTCCGATTATGTGATGACTGTAGTAGTGTGTGTAGCTTTATAAGGGACAGGCTTGGGGAGGTGCCCCAGGAGTTGAAATAAGGTACTACCGGATTTCCATCAGGAAAGGAATAAAATAAAATAATGTTGAGGCCCACAGGAGAGATCTGCAGAATTATCTTGGCTGAGTGGACAGGGAATTTGTAACTGTTCCTGTTGGTATTTCAATTTCATTTTAGTACATATTATTAAAAATTCTTAAAAATAAATGTCCCTAACTATGGCTGCCACCTTTCCAGTCCTCATCTGAATTACAGAAAGTATAGCCTACACACTACTACAGATACCACAATAACAGAGATTATCATATAAATCCTATACACTTCCAAATATATGGGGCTAAATGAATATGTTATCAAAAGCCCTAAAATTAATATAAAAAACACAATGATTCTACAATAAGAGATTCTTTTAAAATATAGTTATAGTAGGTGCAAACATACACATAACAGCAAATTCAAGTTCTCCATTTCAAGCATTACACATTTATTAAGTTAACTGTTTCAACATACAAACTTGCATGTGTTGTAGGAATTTGCGGTTCATCGGTGTCAGCCATGGCGTCAAGGAGGTAATAGGTCCATTATCATGTGCTGTAGCCTACCGTTATACCTTGGCAAGAAAGAAGAACATGCCTCAACACATACTTTTAAAAGGACCAGATTTGATTACTGTATTTTTGCTAAGTTTGATTTTGGCTCTCCCTGTTATTTTTTCTTCGTTGACAAACTTTTTAAATAAAACATGATGATTTCTAGCAGTATTGAGTGTGTTTCTTGTTTTTCATTGAAAGTCCTATTTCTCCTTTCCCCTTCACAGCATGTCATAGAATTTACTGTATTAGTGTGCCATGAAACTTGTTTATGTACATGTACTTACTGTATTTCACCCTTCAAAATTGGTGGAATGGATATATTTTAAAGGGAATATCAAATGAACTACTGTATATAAATTTTGTGATATCCAATTATTTTTCTGAAACTAATGAATTTGGCATTAATTACACTAACAATTTTAGTGTGATGAGGATCAGGTTACACCACCTATTTCCTTGGTATTCTCTCTTAAAATTTTCCTGTTATTGCGAACAGCATCAATCATTTTAAGATATGAATATTCTCCCTTCCCAGTACTTTTCCTTTCTAGTTAAATCTCGGAACTAATCGGCTATAATTGGGCCTACTGTGGTTAATTGGAAGGGACCATTTTTTTTTATTGAGTAATAATATGCTGCAGACCTTATAGTAGCCTAATTCTTGTCAATGCAATATGCTCCAATTGCAACTGAAAGAAATGTAAACATGTAAATTATTGATGAGGTCATGTACTAAATGCTGTGATTGCTCATTTCAGAGTTCCGGAATTCACAATTTCCCACTTTGGTATTATTAAAAAAAAACTGTTATTGCTATTTTGAATGTGATTTATTTCGTGTAGATCATATTATTATCTCCACACTTAAAAACGTGTGCTATAAGTATTGGGAAGATTGTGATTTTCGGAACATTGAAGTGGGCAGAGCAGTTAGGACGAGAATATTTAGCGGAACGAGGGGAAGGGGTGGGGTAGGCTACCCGCACGGCCGTGCTCAACTAGTACCGCGGTCAAACACCAGACAGCGCTGAAGTCTTAGTGACCAAGAATTAGCATGGCTGTCGGCTATCTGTAGTAGTAGGTAATCTGTGCCACCTAGCGCTCCATTTCAATACTCGCTCACTGAACGAACAGCATACTATCTAGCGGTCGATATCAATACTCACTCAACTACCAGCCTGCTACCTATCGGTCAATATAACAACTCACTCAACTACCAACATGCTACATGGCTTTTTTGGTCAGTTTTTTTTGTTGGCTTTTTTCTTGGTCAGTTTCTGTTGGCTTATGTTGGCTTTTATTGGCTTTTGTTGGCTTTTGTTGGCTTTTTGTTGGCTTTTTGTTGGCTTTTGTTGGCTTTTGTATTAGCTCTTTTATATTTGCTCTTGCTTGGGGGGGGGCTTATTTGGTCTTGGAAAGTATGTCAGTCCTTTTTTTATGGCTGTAAAATGCTTACAGCCATGTTTGTAAGCAGCAACAACAACAACAACACACAAAATTCCAAAAAAAAATCGAAGGTACTCTAAGTTTTATCAATGACTCTCAACTCTTACACTTACCTCTATCCCATGCCTAGTCAAAAATAGTGTATTTTTCAAATTTTTCAAAAAATATTTGGAAAGTAGGCTATATCATTAAACTAAAAATCCTGAAAAGACATATGTTAACTCCAACACCTACCTCTATACCATTCTTAGTCCAAAAATAGTGTATTTTTCAAATTTTCCAAAAACATATTTCCAAAAAGGGTTATATTTCCGAAATTAAAAAGTTAACAAAAATGTTTGTTTGACATAAATGAATGGCCTTTGCCTCCTCTACCACTGTACCAAGTCCCATGTCTCCAGGACAAAAAAAAATTAAAATTTTTAAAAAGGGTTTTATTTCCAAAATTAGGAATTTTACAAACACATTTGTCTGACGTAAATCAATGGCCTTTACCCCCTCTACCCCCCCACACTAAGTCACATGTCTCTAGGACAACAAAAATAAAATTTTGAAAATGGGCTTATATTTCCAAAATTAGGAATTTTACAAAAGCGTTTGTCTGACGTAAATCAGTGGTCATTACCCCCTCTATCCCCATACCAAGTCTCAGGTCTCTGGGTCAACAAAAATAAAATTTGGAAAAAATGGTCACTATTTTGGAAACTAGGAATTCTACAAAAAAGTTTGTTTAACATAAATGAAAGGTCTCTATCCCTTCTACCTGTAAACCAAGTTCCAGGTCCGTATGACAAAAATGAAAAAGTTCAACTGGGAAAGTAGGCGATTTTTCATATAACCAAACATTCTAAAATGTGTTCTATGGGCTTAAAAGAATGGCCTCTATGTCCTTTATTTTTTTAAATAAAACTTTTTTATTTTTTACACTTTTTTGAAAAAGTTCAATTTTTAAAATTCTATATTTTGGAAACTAGGAATTCTACAAAAAACCTTCTTTGACATAATTTAATGGCCCTGATCCCATCTGCCACCAAAATAAATTTCAAGTCTCTAGAATGAAAAATAACAGTAGTGGAGTGGCGGTGTTTCTAACGAGTGTCATGGCCGCCGCGTGAGTCCACGCGTGAGTCCACGCGGCGGCCATGACACTCGTTAGAAGCACCACCACTCCACTACTGTTATTTTTCATTCTAGAGACTTGAAATTTATTTTGGTGGCAGATGGGGTCAGGGCCATTAAATTATGTCAAAGAAGGTTTTTTGTAGAATTCCTAGTTTCCAAAATATAGAATTTTAAAAATTGAACTTTTTTCAAAAAAGTGTAAAAAATAAAAAAGTTTTATTTAAAAAAATGAAGGACATAGAGGCCATTCTTTTAAGCCCATAGAACACATTTTAGAATGTTTGGTTATATGAAAAATCGCCTACTTTCCCAGTTGAACTTTTTCATTTTTGTCATACGGACCTGGAACTTGGTTTACAGGTAGAAGGGATAGAGACCTTTCATTTATGTTAAACAAACTTTTTTGTAGAATTCCTAGTTTCCAAAATAGTGACCATTTTTTCCAAATTTTATTTTTGTTGACCTAGAGACCTGAGACTTGGTATGGGGATAGAGGGGGTAATGACCACTGATTTACGTCAGACAAACGTTTTTGTAAAATTCCTAATTTTGGAAATATAAGCCCATTTTCAAAATTTTATTTTTGTTGTCCTAGAGACATGTGACTTAGTGTGGGGGGGTAGAGGGGGTAAAGGCCATTGATTTACGTCAGACAAATGTGTTTGTAAAATTCCTAATTTTGGAAATAAAACCCTTTTTAAAAATTTTAATTTTTTTTTGTCCTGGAGACCTGGGACTTGGTACAGTGGTAGAGGAGGCAAAGGCCATTCATTTATGTCAAACAAACATTTTTGTTAACTTTTTAATTTCGGAAATATAACCCTTTTTGGAAATATGTTTTTGGAAAATTTGAAAAATACACTATTTTTGGACTAAGAATGGTATAGAGGTAGGTGTTGGAGTTAACATATGTCTTTTCAGGATTTTTAGTTTAATGATATAGCCTACTTTCCAAATATTTTTTGAAAAATTTGAAAAATACACTATTTTTGACTAGGCATGGGATAGAGGTAAGTGTAAGAGTTGAGAGTCATTGATAAAACTTAGAGTACCTTCGATTTTTTTTTGGAATTTTGTGTGTTGTTGTTGTTGTTGCTGCTTACAAACATGGCTGTAAGCATTTTACAGCCATAAAAAAAGGACTGACATACTTTCCAAGACCAAATAAGCCCCCCCCCAAGCAAGAGCAAATATAAAAGAGCTAATACAAAAGCCAACAAAAGCCAACAAAAAGCCAACAAAAAGCCAACAAAAGCCAACAAAAGCCAATAAAAGCCAACATAAGCCAACAGAAACTGACCAAGAAAAAAGCCAACAAAAAAAACTGACCAAAAAAGCCATGTAGCATGTTGGTAGTTGAGTGAGTTGTTATATTGACCGATAGGTAGCAGGCTGGTAGTTGAGTGAGTATTGATATCGACCGCTAGTTAGTATGCTGTTCGTTCAGTGAGCGAGTATTGAAATGGAGCGCTAGGTGGCATGCTGGTCGGTCAAGTAGTTCTCATAGTCACCGCTAGATAGCGGCAACATACTTTGCGTGTCGCATGCAGCTATTTAACAAAGTTTTACCTCATAAAAAACGTGCTTGTGTAAGCTTTGTACAAAAATTGAATATACAATTAACCACTAAGTGTTTAGAACTAACATGTATAGCCTTGTGTAGGGAATATTGGGGTCCTTAGCAAGAAAGAGTGCCTAACACACATGAGTGTACAGCCTTTTGATATGCAGTAAGTACCTGATAACCTTGAGTAGGCCATACGAATATTTTCAGTTGACTACTACCTGTCACAGTGTTTACATTGTGAAAGACCGTTGAAGCAACCAGTCTTTAGCCTTGTCATAAGCAGTGAACAGCTGTTACCCTTAACCAGGGGTACATTAGAGGACCCTTATCAAGAATATCATCAGTTGACTACCACCATTCACAGTGACCACATCGTGAAAGACTGTTAAAACAACTATTGTACAGCCTTGTACTACTCAGTAAGTAGCTGTTGGTCTTGACTATTGTATATTAGAGAACCCTTAGCAAGTATATAATCAGTTGACTACTACTTGTTACAGTGTTCACATCGTGAAAGACCGTCTCACTATCCAGTATACAGCCTTGTCATACGCTGTAAAGAGCTGTTGGTCTAGACTAGGGGTATATTAGAGGACCCTTCACAAGAATATCACCAGTTGACTACTACCTCTCACGGTGTTCACATCGTGAAAGACCGTCTCACCGACCAACCTCTAGCCCTGTGATACGCAGTAAGCAGCTGTTTGCAGAAATCAACATTCATAATGGAAGAAGCCATTCCTAGCTATATGTGTAAAGAGTGTGGAAAGACTTTTCTTCGAGACTATCATAGGAAGCGACATGGAGTATCGTGTGGTGAATTTCATGAGTGCAAGACCTGTGGTAGTACATTCAACAATGCCTACAATGGACGTCGTCATGAAGAATGTTGTAATGTTGTGTCGGCAGCTAAAAGACAAAAGGCAGAGCCTACAAAACATTACCTACTGTCATTGGTCCCTGACAAAAATGGACTTATTGAATATGAGACATCTTTTGAAGGTCGACTTAAATCCTATTTCATTCGTTGCGATACGTGCAAGGATTTAAATTCATATCTTAAAGAGTCCAAACAGCAAATAATGCAAGCTATGCAGAAAGAACTAGCAATGCACAAGTCGATAAAAGTTAATCTTGTGGCTGAATGTAGATTCATTCATACATCTACCAATGAAATTACAGATCGTGCTTTTAAAACACGAAATCAGGCCCTATTTTTGGAAACTGACTTGTTTCTTGGAAACACAATTTACAAAGTTAACTACGGAAATGGAGGAATCTGAGCTAAAAGGCAGTAATTGGGCTTTGTTAGCAGTGGAAGGAGTACGATTAAAAATAAATAAGTATAATCCCTTGCGTGGAAGCACATATATTCCATTACCAGCAGTTATACAAGCAAGAAAAGCCTGCATTAATCCTCAAAACTTTAAGGATGAGAGGTGTTTTATGTATGCCATTTTAGCAAAACTGGTTAAAACTGATGCTAAACGCATTAGTAAATACAAGGATCTGGAAAACAAGTATGATTTTTCAACAATATCATTTCCTACATCGCTAGCAGACATTCCCAAATTTGAAAAAGCTAACGATATATCCATTAATGTATTTGGATTGGAAGAAGACAATAAACTGTTCCCTCTAAAGGTTGTGGATCAAGAGCTGCAAGACCATCGCGACCTCCTTCTGCTAAGTTCATTATCCGGACAGAACCACTACGTCTTTATCAAAGATTTTGATAAACTAGTAGCACATCAGATTACCCGCCGTGAACATAAGATATATACGTGTAAACGGTGTTTTACTCACTTTGATAATCAATATGGACAACAAGGAATGGAAAAATTAAAAGAACATAGAGCTTTGTGTGTCCAGCATGACATTGCTAGGGTTGAAATGCCTATTAAAAACCCCATTGTCAAATTTTTAAATGTTGAAAAAATGCTAAGAATACCTTACGTTATCTATGCAGATTTCGAAAGTATACTCTTACCATATCAAACATGTTTGCCCAATCCTGAAGCAAGTTATACAGTGCCATACCAGAGTCATGTTCCTATGAGCTTTGGTATATACGTTAAACCATCACCCGCTGTGGAACACATAAAGACAAATCTTCCAAGCCAACCTGTTATTTATCGTGGACCTGACGCTGCAGAAAAGTTTATGGACTGTTTGATCTCAATAGCTAATGAAATTGATCGCCTTTACAGCTTAAATGTTCCAAAGGCCTTAACTCAGGATCAAGAAGCAGAGTTCCAATGTTCTGAAACCTGTTATTTGTGTCGAAAACCATTCACCAAAGAGGACTGGAAAGTTCGAGACCACTGCCATATTACAGGGGAATACCGTGGAAGTGCTCACAATAACTGTAATTTGAGGTGTAAAACACGTAACCCCGTTCCTGTGTTTTTACATAATATGAGTGGCTACGACGCAAATTTCATTGTAAAGCAATTGGGATGTACTACTGAGAGAGTGGATGTTATCGCTAACTCCAAAGAAAAGTACATTTCCTTCACCAAATATGTAGGAAATGTTAAGCTTCGATTTGTGGACACGTTTCGGTTAATGCCGAGTAGTTTGGAAAACTTAGTTTCCAACTTAACATCACACCCTGAAACAAGCAAGTACTTTGGAAAAGAAAATGCAACGCTCATGACTCGTAAAGGGGTATTTTGTTATGATTACATTGATTCATGGGAAAAGTTAAGTGAAACGTGTTTACCTCCAAAAGAGCTATTCTTTAACAAATTAAGTCAAGAAGATGTTAGTCAAGAAGACTATGAACATGCCAAAAATGTGTGGAATCAGTTCAACATTAAAACTCTAGGGGAATATAGTGAGTGACCTCTACCTAACTTCAGATGTACTCCTTCTTGCAGACAGCTTTGAAACGTTTAGAAACAAAACACTGGAAACACACCGAGTGGATGCTGCACACTTTTTTACTTCGCCTGGTTTAAGTTTCGAGGCAATGCTCCTTTACACAGGAATTGAACTGGAATTGCTACAGGATTACGATCAGATTCTTCTAATCGAGTCTGGAATACGTGGAGGCATATGCCAGGTGTCTCATCGGTATGCTGAAGCTAACAATAAATACATGGAAACCTATGATTCTGAGAAACCATCGCAGTTTATAACCTATGATGATGCCAACAACCAATACGGGTGGGCTATGTGCCACTCCCTTCCTTATGGTGGATTTCAGTGGGTTTCTCCAGACACTGTTGATCTAGAAAAACTAAAGGAAGACGATCCTGTGGGATACATTCTAGACGTTGATGTTGATTACCCATCTGACCTTCATGATCTACACAACGATTTACCTTTCCTACCAGAGTGTACACAACCCAAGGATTCGTCTCTGAAAAAACTAATTCCTCATCTTGGAAATCGAAGGCGATATGTTGTTCACTACATGGCACTAAAACAGGCTTTAGATCATGGAATAAAATTGATAAAAATTCACCGTTTGTTAAAGTTTAAGCAAAGACCTTGGTTAAAGGCATACGTTGATTTTAATAACAACCTTCGGAAACAAGCCAAAAATGATTTTGAGAAAAATCTGTACAAATTATTCAACAATGCCATTTTTGGAAAAACAATGGAAAATATCCGTAAAAGAATAGACATACGTCTTGTGACTGACAGCAAAAAGGCAGAAAAGCTAATAGCAAAGCCGACATTTATTGACAGAACAATTTATGGTCCTAACCTAGCTGCTTTCCACATGGCTAAACGTAACATTGTATTCAATAAGCCTATATATATTGGAATGTGTATACTGGATATTTCAAAAACTCTAATGTATTCCCACCACTATGATGTCCTGCTACCCTATTATGGAATGAACAATCTTAAACTCATGTATATGGATACCGACTCGTTCATTTATTTGGTTAACACCCCAGATGTATATCAAGACAAATTGGATTTCCTAGAACACCTGGACACATCAGATTATCCTACTAATCACATATGTTACTCTACATCAAACAAGAAAACGTTGGGGAAATTTAAAGACGAGGCTTGTGGACAAATTATAAGAGCATTTGTTGGACTTAGAGCTAAAATGTACGCTTTAGACATAAATGGTAAAGAAATCAAAAAGATTAAAGGTATTAACAGAAGTGTTGTCAAAAATAGTATAAGCTTTCAAGATTATAAGGATTGTGTCATGAAAAACAATGTAAAAAGAATACCAATGAACATTATCGCTTCTAAACAACATGACATATCATCTATAAGACTAAACAAAATTGCTTTGTGTCCTGGTGATGATAAAAGAGTGATTGATGCTGATGGTATAGGTACACATGCCTATGGTCATTACTCAATCATTGACCATGCTTAAAGAGTTAAGTTATGAATATCAAAATCCTCTGCATGAGCCTAGCAAATACATAAAACAATCAAATTTAAAAAATTAAAACAATAGCACTACAAAAATAGAACACACACAAAAAATGGTATTCATAATAAGAAAATAAAAAATAGAAAACAATAAAAAAACTGTACAATTTATAACAAAAAAAAGAATATATGTAAAAATGTATAATGTGTAAATAGTGTACATGTATTTAAAATTAAAATATTGTATGGACACTGCTTGTACATTTTTAATTACTACCCACCTCTCTCCACTCCTAATGCAAAATGAACATGTAAAACACAAATTGGAAAATCCATGTTTCCATATTGACAAAATAGAAAAAACATTAAACTGAAATTTTAAAAACTGTAAATGGGAATTTGGTAAATTGACAAATGTGTAAACAACAAATGGGAAATCCATGTTTCTATATCATGAAATTGAAAAACTTTAAACTGGCATTTTAAAAACTGTAATTGGGAAATTGTGAAATTAATAAATGTGTAAACAACAAAATGCAAAATCCATGTTTCCATATTATGAAATTGAAAAACTTAAAAACTAACATTTAAAAAAACTGAAAATTGAAAATTGGAAAATTGATAAATGTGTAAACAACAAAAATGAAAAAAGAAATACCCAGTGGGGGGGTAGTGATCATGTTGTACAGTAGCCTATATGACTAGCATAAGGATAGTTGCTTGTGCCCTTATATACTTAGTGGATGTGCATTAGCCTTTGGATTAGCTTAAGTTAGGTTTGGTAAAGTTAGGTTTGGTGAGGTTAGGTATGTAGCCTTGTAGTTTACTCTTTTCGGAAAATGTAAAAAATAAAATCTAAAATCAAAAAATCTTAAATTTAAAATGTAAAATCTAAAAAAACTAACATCTAAAATACAAAAAATCTAAAATGTAAAATGTAAAATCTAAAAAATGTAAAATGAAAAAAATCAAAAATCTAAAATGTTAAAATATAAAATCTAAAGTCTTTAAATTAGGTTTCTGTGGGTTAGGTTAGGTTATAACTAAGTTTATTATTTGTGCTCTCTCATTTGCTCTTACATTTTTGCTCTCACTTTGAAGTTAGGTTATGTTAGGTTAGGTTAGGTTAGGTTAGGTGTGGTTAGATTATTACTAAGTTTATTATTTGTGCTCTTTTATTTGCTCTTACATTTTTGCTCTTACTTTAAAGTTAGGTTATGTTAGGTTAGGTTAGGTTAGGTTAGGTGAGGCTGGATTAGGTGAAGTTAGGTTAGGTTATAACTTAGTTTATTATGTGTGCTATTACATTTGCTCTTATATTTGCTCTGACTTTGAAGTTAGGTTAGGTTAGATTAGTTTATGTTAGGTTAGGTTAGGTTAGGTGAAGTTGGGTTAGGCAGAATGGTTGAGGTATGAATTAAAAGCCAGGTCCTGTCAGTTTTGCCTCACAAGGCTGAATGTACCCCGTTCCACTCCTGAGACCAGAAATTAAATTTCTTGGCAGAGCCGGGATTCGAACCTCAGGAATGACCTCCAAGAATGCTAGCCACTACACCAAGAGGTGGACAATATAAGGCTGGTCTTCATTATACATGATCAATTAATAATTACCTAATAATAATAATAATAAATATTCCATTTGGCAACAACATAGCCGACCTCTCCCTGGGGTTCATTTACATGCCTACATCGTATGACATGCGTGTCTTAATTTTTGCCAATTTTCAAAAATCACTTACCACGACCAAGAGCGAACCTACAAGCTTGGGGGGTTGGTAGTCCGACACGATAACCACTCACCCACCGTGGCAAGCTATCAATCAATAATTACCAAATAAAATTAATAATAATAATAATAAATATTCCATTTAGTAACTACACGGCCGAACTTCCCCTGTGACATTATGCACGGTCTCAGGACATGGCGGCCATTTTGCCCATTAGCCCCCTGCCCCAGCTCTGACTGACCCCTCCATAAGAATAACATAGAGTGATTGCGCGCGGCGGCCATCTTGCCCATTAGCCCCTGCCCCAGAACCGGCTTATTTATCCTACTTGTACCAGTAAACTCTAAATAACCTATATCATTAATAAATATCAGCCTCCGTGGCTTAGGCGGCAGCACGCCGGCCTCTCACCGCTGGGTCCGTGGTTCAAATCCCGGTCACTCCATGTGAGATCTGTGCTGGACAAAACGGAGGCAGACAGGTTTTTCTCCGGGTACTCCGGTTTTCCCTGTCAAAATTTCATTCCAGCAACACTCTCCACTATCATTTCATTTCATCTGTCATTCATTTAATCATTGCCCCAGAGGAGTGCGTCAGGCCACGGCAGCCGGCACAGTTCATATCCTCGCCGCTAGATGGGGCCTTCATTCATTCCATTCCTGACCCGGTCGGAGACTGGAAGCAGGCTGTGGATTTTTTTCATTAATAAATATCAGGAACAGCAATGGTCCAAGCACTGACCCTTGTGGGACACCTCATTTAACAGCAGAAATGGACCCTTTAGTTTTATTAATATTAACATACTGCTTCCTGTTAGACAGGTAGTTTTTAAACCACTCAAAGGCCATTCCTCTAATTCCTGCATTTGATAGTTTACTTAGCAACAAGGTATGTTAACAGTGTCAAACGCCTTAGCAATATCTATAAATAGCCCTGCTGCTATTTTATTTTTGTCTAATGCTTTATGTATAAGTGACACTACGTCAAATGCTACTGAATCAGTGCTATTTTTGGGAAGGAAGCCGTACTGATATTTGAAGAAGATTTTTTTTGTTAGGAAATTCAGGACTTGTTTTTTGATTACTATTTCCAGTACTTTTACAAGTGAGGATAATATACACAACGGTCTGTAATTACTGGGATTAGATACATCACCGTTTTTAATATTGGCACCACTGTTGCTAATTTACATTTATGTGGTATTACTCATGTTTGCAGTGACAAGTTAATTATATCAGCAAGCAATGGAGCACATCTCTTAAGGTGTATGTTATTTATTCCATCGTCTTTGTAATTCTTTTTGTTCGCAAGGTTTTGAATGATTTGTTTAACCTCTGTCACATTTGTTGGTTTTATGTGTAGTGAGTTACAGATCGTCTGGTTCGATGGCAAATTTGGATTCATTGCAGTGCGGCAATGCTTACAGCGCTCAGTGACTTCTCCATGGTACATTTTTTTGCCATGAAATATATAAGTTTCTCTTATGTTCTCAACCTTGACTTCATACTTAAGGCACACTACGACTGAGTTTTGGTCAGCTCAATAATATCTATTTTTTAATTAGTTGGTATAATTACACCTCTGTGTACTATTTGGGGACCAGTCCCCAGTACGGTAGTAGCCTATGAATGACATTAATCAAGTGGAGAATGTGACATGAATTATGAAGATAGTTTTGTAACCATGGAAATATTTGCAGCACATGCTTTATGGGCAGATGTGTTACACTACAATTCTGTCAGATGGTGACTCTAAAACTTTCCTCCAATCACCTTGTTCATGAAAATTTGTACTGTACCTCAGTTTACCATTTTTTGAAACAAAATTTGCAACTTGCCTATCAGATTTGCAGCTATAATGTTGCAAATTTTTATACTCATTCTATATCTATGCATCCATAAGTTAAGTGATTAGTTTTACTGCAGTATTCTTAGTTTTTCTGTTAAATATATTTTAATTTTATAATAATAGGTAATTAATGGGATTACAAACATTGTAAACTGTGTTAATTTATATCTCAACAAATATTCGTTTGAACTTAAAATCAACCACAAGATTTACTTTTATACTAATGATCTATGTGGGAAAGTCATGGAAATGGCTACCTCCATTAGTTGGGCACAAGGAGTATTTTCAAAATGTTCATACATTTTATTTAACATATTATACCTCCTAAACTATTGGAGATAGAAAAGTATAATTCAGTAGTATAGTGTAGATTAGTATTGGAGGGATGTGTGTAAAATTAGAACAATATCCAATAATAATTACAGAAAACTGAAAGCTGACGACCTTGAAGAATATGCATGACTTTTATAAAAGTGCATTTATCTCACTTTGCGTATCATATTTGCAGCTACAATGTTGCAATTTTTATACACATTCTATATATATGCATCCATAAGATCAGTATTTAGTTTTACTGGAATATTCTTAGTTTTGCCAGTAAATATTTTTTAATTTTATAATAATAGGTAATTAACGGGATAACAAAAATTGTGATGATGATGATTGAGTCTTTAGTCTTTTGACTGGTTTGATGCAGCACTCCAGGCCTCACTGTCCTGAGCTAATCGCTTCATCTCTACATAGCTACCACACCCTACATCCGAGGCAATCTGTTTAACATATTCTAACCTTGGTCTACCCCTACAGTTCTTATCCTCGACCCTTCCTTCTATAACTAAGTTTGCTATTCCTGGGTGTCTTAGTATGTGTCCTACCAACCTATCTCTTCTCTTCATTAGCAGTCGCCAGAAACATCTCTCCTCTCCCACTCGTATTAATACCTCACCCTATCTACCCATCTGATTTTCATAATTCTCCTGTAACACCACATTTCAAAAGCTTCAATTTTCCTCTTTTCTGATGCACCAATAGTCGAAGTTTCACTTCCATATAGCGCCACGCTCCAAACAAAGGCTTTCAAAAATGACTTCCTAATACATAAATCTATATTCGATGTCAACAGATTCCTTTTTTGTAGAAATGCTTTCCTTGCCTGAGCCAATCTACTTTTTATATCCTCTTTGCTTCGTCTATCACTGGTTATTCTGCTTCCTAAGTAACAGAAGTCTCCTACTTCCTTCAGCTTTTCACCTGCCAATTTGATCTCCATAGAGGTTTCTGATTTATTTCGGCTGCATTCCAGTATTTTTGTTTTTCATTTATTAATTTTCATCATGTATTCTTTCCGTAAGACGGAGTCTATACCAGTCAAAAACTCATTCAAATCCTCAGGCTTGTCGGCCAAGATGACGATCTCAGAGTTGACAAAAATTGTAAATTGTGTTAATTTATATCTCGAAAAATATTCATTTGAACTTCAAATCTACCACAAGATTTGCTTTTATACAATGATCTATGAGGGAAGGTCATGAAAATGAGCTAACTGTATAGGTTTAATGCAAGGTCCATTTTCAAAATTTGCATAATTTGGATACTAGGGAGACGAGACATTAACCAGGGTCTCACCAGCTTTACATGATCATGGCTAGTGAGCCTGGGTATTGGCAACTCTGAGGAGTTACTAAGCTCGATCTGTTTCCCAGTGGCTTTGGGATGGATTTTCTGCATATTCCCTTTCCTTCCAAAGTCCATCCATCATCGTTCTTGAAGGGTTCAGCGCACTTCCTTCTCTATTTTCCCTTTTTCTTTAATATTTCCATTTTTTTCTTGTAGTATGTAAATTATTTGTAAGTACATGGTGATTCATATTAAACACATGATTTTCATGTTTATTTTGTATGGTCGGTTCCTTAGTTTAGGGGATGCGACAACGCGGTCATGTAGCCCAGTGTACTTTGGGTGTGTAGAATCTGTCTGATAACCGGTGTTAATTGTGATGACTGTATTAGTGTGTGTTATCTGTGATTCAGTTAGAAGGACTGCAGACGATTAATTTTTTCAAGTAGTTCCTACTTTTGCTACCAAATGCTACCATCCACGACACCTAGCTGCGGACGTGGATACTAAATGCCATCGCAGTCACCACCTGGCGGCGAACGTTGAAACTAATAAAGCGTTATCAACCTAACCTACAAATTTTAGCTTGCACAAGTGTAGTTGGTAAAGCCAACTCCGTGCAGGCCATGGAAGCTCTGGGAGTAGTGGAAGGTTGAGGCTTCCGCTCTTTGGGACATCGGCACTAGATGGGAAGGAGTTGTCAGCTCCATGCCCGGCCGTCTTTGCTCCCAGGAATTAACCTGGTACTCATTTCTGGTGTAGGCTGAGAGAACCCCAGAGCATTTGCGTTTCCGAAAGTGGTAGTTTTGTTTCTAAAATCCACTACCTGTGTGGGGATCGAACCCATTCCCTTTCAGTTAGAAGCTCAGCGCCTCTACCGACTGCGCCACGCATCCCCCTCATGTGTAGTTAGTGGAAGGTTCTTTTCCATGCCATAAATCTATGACATGGGACCGCAGGCTTTACTTCCCCTCCGAAGGAAGGCATACTGAGGGATCATGTTTAATTTGACATGAAGGTTGCTAGTAACGTGCTTTAGCCCAGCGTTTCCCAAACTGTGGTACGCGTACCACTAGTGGTACGCTCGTACTGCTGCAGTGGTACGCGGTGATGTTACGAAAAATATCAAAAATGTTAGATACGTTACGAAAAATATCAAAATACAGGGTGTTTCAAAAATGTATTAAAACTTTGAATGACTATAAAATGATTATTTATGAACATAGAGACAAGTTTAAGGACTTCAACTATAGAAGAGACATGTAACTACTCATGTTCGCAAATGTTCAAATTGATCACCGTCAGTGTCCAGGAGTTCGATAAACCGGCACCAACGCACCGGACCATTGCTCGCATCAGAGATAAATTTGAAGCAGATGGAACCGTTCACAGCGTTAACATGAAACGTTCTGGACGACCACGGACATCCACCATTCCTACAAAAGAAGAACAGATGCAGGAAGCCCTCACTCGATCCCCACCGAAATCACTACGACAAACGGCTCGAGAGACACACATCTCAAAAGATAGCGTCCATCGCATCATGAAGCGTCTGCGCTGGAAATCCTACATTCCAACATGAAATTAATTGAAAGACAATGTCACGAAATTCCAAATGAACTTTGTCGTAACGTTTGCGAATCCATTGCTTCGCATTATCAGCTTTGCTTGACACTGACGGTCATCAATTTGAACATTTGCGAACATGAGTCTTAATTACATGTCTCCTCTATAATTGAAGCCCTTAAACTTGTCTCTTCTTCTTCTTCTGCTTTTACGGCTTCATTGGACCACTTCAGTCAATCATTTCTTGGTCCTCTTATTCAGTAAGTTTCCTTTCCGAGTCGCCCAGTAGCTTTTCATTCGCTCTGATCTTCTCAGGCGTTCCTCATCTGTAAATACCCTTTTTACTGTATTACGTTTGTCTATTTTAGCCTGAAATCTTATTTTTATATCTCTCAGTTTTTTGTTGTTTTGTTTTGCAAGTCATCCAAGGTTATTTCTAATTCTTTCATATCTTCTCTAATTTCCTTAATCCATCCTACTTGTTGTTTCATATTCCAAAGTTTCACTACAATTTTTCTAGATAACCTGGTTTCTGGTGTCCTCATGATGTGACAAAAAAGAAATCCGTTTCTTCCGAATAGTATCAGTGATGGGCTCCAGTTCTCTGTATACCACTTCATTTGGTACTATCCGCCACTGTCCATCTTTCTGATATTTTTTTTTATCCATGCTCTAGCTATTCTTCTTTCTACTTTTAAAATTTAGTCGATTCTGGTTTTTATAGTAACTTTAAAAAGAGTTTCACTTCCATATGTCATCTCTGGTTGAACCATCGTCTTGTAATGTTTTAATTTTGTTGCGATTGATAGACATTTTCTTTTATATGTAGATCATGTTAATTTTTGGGCTTTTATAATTTTATTAGTTCTTTCTTGCCATGCAGGTTTCTCATCCAAGTTGTAAGTTATAATTTCTCCTAAGTATTTAAATTGCTTCACTATTTTAACTTTCTTGTTATTTACTGTTATGTTATTGATTACTAGTGGATTTGCTACCATTATCTCTGTCTCTATGTTAACAAATAATCATTTTATAGTAATTCAAAGTGTTAGTACATTTTATTTGAGACACCCTGTATAAAATATAAAATTTAAAAATATAAAAACATTGATATGTTGCCTGAGGGCTTTAAGGCCGAAGATAAGGAGCAGTTTTATGAAATGAATTATGATTCAGAACTAAGGCAAACTTTTTCAAAAATGGCCCTTGTGAACTTTTGGGTTGAGAGGCAGACATAGCGGACAAATCAGTTAGATTTTTACTGCCTTTCACTACTTCGTACTTGCGTGAGACTGCATTTTCTTCACTTGTTTATCTCAAGAATAAATACCGGAAAAGGCTCCTTACAGTGGAAAACGATCTTCGTTTGAGACTCAGCAATCTTACACCAGACATTCCTAAGTTGGACTCTAATCTTCAAGCTCACCCTTCGCATTGAATTTGTTAGTTGGACTTTGTTTTTTATTTGTTTAATTATTACATCTTCTTTTATTAATATTATTTGTACAGTGTCATTTCTGAATGTTTGAATTGAATACTTATTGTAATAAATAATAAAACAACTGGACACACTTTTTATTATTTGAACTTGAACTCCAACAGTCTAACTCGAACATACACAATTTACAATCCGCCTTTTGGTATTCTGTGTAGTGGTGGTGGTGGTGGTTAGGTAGTTACTATTGAACCCTTATGATATCATCTGATATAATAATGATTCATATTTTATTTCATTTAATTGAAAGAAGGGCATTCATACTAGCAACAGTGGATACAAGTTGAGGACATATGTTGCAACTATTGAAGTAAGAAGAAGAGGCAGGTATATTTAACCCAAGCTAGTGAGACAAGGAAATATGTGTCAGAATTCGTGGAACTGAAGAGGTCAACGTTCAAATAGCGTGGCTTCAGTTGTCAAGTCTTGAGACGGTTGCTACCGAGTTACGCCAGCGAGAGAAGTGGGGGGACAGAATCTGACAAAGAAGAAGATACTTGCACGTCATAAAGTGGGAGGAGTTTCTAGGTCACACTTTACGAGATGAATTTGAATCGACGAATGAAACAGGCCTTGTAGGCCCGCGATAGCTGGCATACCTTTGATTTGGCGCGAAATTGATATTAATGAAACCCATGATCGTTTGTGAGTCCGCCGATCAAATTATTAACCTGTGCAATGGGAGAAGTTCAATGAAATAAGTCGCAAGTCTGTAGCTCAAATACTCCGAATTAATTTTTAATTTCGTCCCCTCCACCGATAATTTGCCGTGTCCTGTATACATGTCGCCGAGCTGATGATTGAACTGACTTTATTTCGATGTGTCGGGGGTGACACTTGTGTATAGACTTTTATTTGATGTGTCCGAGGTGACACTTGTGTACTTTATTTTGATGTGTCGTGGGACACTTATCATATTTTGAGGCCTGTGGAGACGAGTGATAATTAGTATAAAAATAAATTCGAAACTCTGACGAGTTTTAAAATATGTATTTGGCAGAAAATCATTTTAACTTTCACCATTTTTGCCATGTATAATTTGCGTGTGAATTGTAGAAGCTACCAGGCTTAAAAACATATATAGGGAAAGTTTCCTCGAACAAATTGCTTAGGACTTTGAGTGGATCTAGCAACTCTTTTAGCAATTTTAGTAGTCAATTTAGAACTGTGTAATAACTGAACATTTTCCATCCTAAGAAAATCATCAAGATGTCTGTAACGAGACCAATAGTCGGAAGGATGACCATGGACACACCAGCGAAGATGCCGACGTCTGGCTAAATAACTGCTGGGTCATGGGTGGCGATGTGAGCGATACTAAGCAACTCATCGTATATTCAGCTGCGTGAGCCAGCATGCCAGATATTCAAAATGATATTTATCGGAGGTCGAACTTTGAAGTTATGCAAAGTTGTTTATGCTTATTCTCAAGCCCAGGACAATATTCGGACATCGATCACTACCCAGTGTGTTTTAAATCTGTTATCTTGAAACATTTTATTATATTTGAACTGTGATTTTTAAAATTATTTCCACATTCCGTCAAGATGGACGCAAATCAGTTTCAACAATTACTGAACATTTTTACCGATTCTCAAGACAAGTTACTTGAAAGGTATCAAGCTCACCAGTCCGTCACAACCCCACAAGCCACTAACATCACACCTTTTGAAAATGTTGATGCTGAAAAGGAAAAATTTGTGTCGTATTTAGAACGATTTGAGAATTACGCAAACTTCAACAATGCCATCGATCCAACAAAGAAAGCTCAACTCTTGTGTACAGCAATAGGGGCAATTCAATATAACAATCTCTCTGCATTTTTAGGCCCTGATAAACCAATCATGTCTCTCGGGTATAATGACCTAGTAACACATTTCAAGCAAATACTGTCACCTCAAGTCTCAACTGTGGTTTCCCAACACTATTTTTTGAACGTCAATCAAAAAGAACGTCAAAGTATTGCAGGATTTGTTGCCACTCTTAGAAACCACTTACTAGACTGTGATTTTTATATTCAGTGTACATGTGACGCCAGAATTTCAATCGCGGATGTTTTTCTTCGTGCACAATTTATACGTGGATGCGAGATAATAGGATCAGAGAGAAACTTCTTCAGTCTAATGACACGAAATTTGATGATCTCCTGCAGAAGGCTATAGCCTTGAAAGCATCACGGTATGAGAGTAATTAGCTGTTAAAACAGCTCACTGCACCGTCAGACACTGTAGAGGACACGAACAAAGTAACAAAAGCCACAGGTTCATATAATAACCGAAGCATGAATCAATATAGCAGTGATAGGCCTACTCAGTCACGTTTTGTTCAACAGCCTAGCCCAGGCTCTCACTCACGTTCACAGTCCAGGGGCCGCCGTAGTTCTGTCAATTATAGAGCACTAGGTATTGATGGATTATGCCTAAATTATGGAAATTGAAACCACAGGTCAAGAGAATGTCGCACAAACAGAAACTCTCTTAAATGTAGGTCATGTAGGAAAGTGGGACATGTTGCAAAAGTTTGTATCACTACACTTCTTCAACAGTCAAATACACACAATATTGCAACTGAGAACATAGATGACAACTTGTATGACCACCCCGAAACCAATTTCGGGATAGGACAACTGGAATGCATAGAAGATCTCTTTGATGTAGGATATGAATCGGATAAATATTTTATCACTGTAAACTCAACAATAAATCACAAAGATTTGAAGTCGACACAGGAGCAACATATTCACTCATCCCAGGGAACGAATGTTCAACCTTGGGTCTTGGTTTGCCATTGCAGCCAACAAATGCGTGTTTTCGATCATATTCTGATCATGTTATCAAACCCAAAGGAAAAATTGTTGTCACAGTATCAAACAAAGGACCAGAAATTGTAGCAGATCTGTTTGTAGTTCCGCAAGGCCATGTCGCATTGCTTGGTCGTGTTTGGATCAGGGACCTCAGCCTTGATCTGAAGGAAATTGATAAAGACACAAATCAATCTCTTCACACTGAATCTGCCAACTCACTGGCCGTGAAAGCCAATACACCATCTTTTTGGAAGCCTTCATAGGGAGGTTAAGGCTGCTTGAACTTTTAGTTCTCGTAGTCAAGTGGTGCAGTTGCACCTTATATAAAGGGAGGTGGCGCGCAGTTCGTCACTCCAATGGGGGTCCGGGCGGGGACACCAAGAGCCCGCCGATGAGCCTAGCTTGGTGTCCTAGGCGAAACCCCACACAAGACACGGCACAAACCTAGAAAAATTGCTGAGTTTTAATTCACTGGCCGTGAAAGCCAATACACCATCTTTTTGGAAGCCTTCATAGGGAGGTTAAGGCTGCTTGAACTTTTAGTTCTCGTAGTCAAGTGGTGCAGTTGCACCTTATATAAAGGGAGGTGGCGCGCAGTTCGTCACTCCTGTGGGGTTCCGGGCGGGGACAACAAGAGCCCGCCGAAGAGCCTAGCTTGGTGTCCTAGGCGAAACCCCACACAAGACACGGCACAAACCTAGAAGAATTGCTGAGTTTTAATTCACTGGCCGTGAAAGCCAATACACCATCTTTTTGGAAGCCTTCATAGGGAGGTTAAGGTTGCTTGAACTTTTAGTTCTCGTAGTCAAGTGGTGCAGTTGCACCTTATATAAAGGGAGGTGGCGCGCAGATCGTCACTCCTGTGGGGGTCCGGGCAGGGACACCAAGAGCCCACCGATGAGCCTAGCTTGGTGTCCTAGGCGAAACCCCACACAAGACACGGCACAAACCTAGAAGAATTGCTGAGTTTTAATTCACTGGCCGTGAAAGCCAATACACCATCTTTTTGGAAGCCTTCATAGGGAGGTTAAGGCTGCTTGAACTTTTAGTTCTCGTAGTCAAGTGGTGCAGTTGCACCTTATATAAAGGGAGGTGGCGCGCAGTTCGTCACTCCTGTGGGGGTCCGGGCGGGGACACCAAGAACCCGCCGATGAGTCTAGCTTGGTGTCCTAGGAGAAACCCCACACAAGACACGGCACAAACCTAGAAGAATTGCTGAGTTTTAATTCACTGGCCGTGAAAGCCAATACACCAAGTTTTTGGAAGCCTTCAGAGGGAGGTTAAGGATGCTTGAACTTTTAGTTCTCGTAGTCGAGTGGTGCAGTTGCACCTTATAAAAAGGGAGGTGGCGCGCAGTTCGTCACTCCTGTGGGGGTCCGGGCGGGGACACCAAGAGCCCGCCGATGAGCCTAGCTTGGTGTCCTAGGCGAAACCCCACACAAGACACGGCACAAACCTAGAAGAATTGCTGAGTTTTAATTCACTGCCCGTGAAAGCCAATACACCATCTTTTTGGAAGCCTTCATAGGGAGGTTAAGGCTGCTTGAACTTTTAGTTCTCGTAGTCAAGTGGTGTAGTTGCACCTTATATAAAGGGAGGTGGCGCGCAGTTCGTCACTCCTGTGGGGGTCCGGGCGGGGACACCAAGAGCCCGCCGATGAGCCTAGCTTGGTGTCCTAGGCGAAACCCCACACAAGACACGGCACAAACCTAGAAGAATTGCTGAGTTTTAATCCACTGGCCGTGAAAGCCAATACACCATCTTTTTGGAAGCCTTCATAGGGAGGTTAAGGCTGCTTGAACTTTTAGTTCTCGTAGTCAAGTGGTGCAGTTGCACCTTATATAAAGGGAGGTGGCGTGCAGTTCGTCACTCCTGTGGGGGTCCGGGCGGGGACACCAAGACCCCGCCGATGAGCTTGGTGTCCTAGGCGAAACCCCACACAAGACACGGCACAAACCTAGAAGAATTGCTGAGTTTTAATTCACTGGCCGTGAAAGCCAATACACCATCTTTTTGGAAGCCTTCATAGGGAGGTTAAGGCTGCTTGAATTTTTAGTTCTCGTAGTCAAATGGTGCAATTGCGCCTTATATAAAGGGAGGTGGCGCGCAGTTCGTCACTCCTGTGGGGGTCCGGGCGGGGACACCAAGAGCCCGCCGATGAGCCTAGCTTGGTGTCCTAGGCGAAACCCCACACAAGACACGGCACAAACCTAGAAGAATTGCTGAGGTTTAATTCACTGGCCGTGAAAGCCAATACACCATCTTTTTGGAAGCCTTCATAGGGAGGTTAAGGCTGCTTGAACTTTTAGTTCTCGTAGTCAAGTGGTGCAGTTGCACCTTATATAAAGGGAGGTGGCGCGCAGTTTGTCACTCCTGTGGGGGTCCGGGCGGGGACACCAAGAGCCCGCCGATGAGCCTAGCTTGGTGTCCTAGGCGAAACCCCACACAAGACACGGCACAAACCTAGAAGAATTGCTGAGTTTTAATTCACTGGCCGTGAAAGCCAATACACCATCTTTTTGGAAGCCTTCATAGGGAGGTTAAAACTGCTTGAACTTTTAGTTCTCGTAGTCAAGTGGTGCAGTTGCACCTTATATAAAGGGAGGTGGCGCGCAGTTCGTCACTCCTGTGGGGGTCCGGGCGGAGACACCAAGAGCCCGCCGATGAGCCTAGCTTGGTGTCCTAGGCGAAACCCCACACAAGACACGGCACAAACCTAGAAGAATTGCTGAGTTTTAATTCACTGGCCGTGAAAGCCAATACACCATCTTTTTGGAAGCCTTCATAGGGAGGTTAAGGCTGCTTGAACTTTTAGTTCTCGTAGTCAAGTGGTGCAGTTGCACCTTATATAAAGGGAGGTGGCGCGCAGTTCGTCACTCCTGTGGGGGTCCGGGCGGGGACACCAAGAGCCCGCCGATGAGCCTAGCTTGGTGTCCTAGGCGAAACCCCACACAAGACACGGCACAAACCTAGAAGAATTGCTGAGTTTTAATTCACTGGCCGTGAAAGCCAATACACCATCTTTTTGGAAGCCTTCATAGGGAGGTTAAGGCTGCTTGAACTTTTAGTTCTCGTAGTCAAGTGGTGCAGTTGCACCTTATATAAAGGAAGGTGGCGCGCAGTTCGTCACTCCTGTGGGGGGTCCGGGCGGGGACACCAAGAGCCCGCCGATGAGCCTAGCATTGTGTCCTAGGCGAAACCCCACACAAGACACGGCACAAACCTAGAAGAATTGCTGAGTTTTAATTCACTGGCCGTGAAAGCCAATACACCATATTTTTGGAAGCCTTCATAGGGAGGTTAAGGTTGCTTGAACTTTTAGTTCTCGTAGTCAAGTGGTGCAGTTGCACCTTATATAAAGGGAGGTGGCGCGCAGTTCGTCACTCCTGTGGGGGTCCGGGCGGGGACACCAAGAGCCCGCCGATGAGCCTAGCTTGGTGTCCTAGGCGAAACCCCACACAAGACACGGCACAAACCTAGAAGAATTGCTGAGTTTTAATTCACAGGCCGTGAAAGCCAATACACCGTCTTTTTGGAAGCCTTCATAGGGAGGTTAAGGCTGCTTGAACTTTTAGTTCTCGTAGTCAAGTGGTGCAGTTGCACCTTATATAAGGGGAGGTGGCGCGCAGTTCGTCACTCCTGTGGGGGTCCGGGTGGGGACACCAAGAGCCCGCCGATGAGCCTAGCTTGGTGTCCTAGGCGAAACCCCACTCAAGACACGGCACAAACCTAGAAGAATTGCTGAGTTTTAATTCACTGGCCGTGAAAGCCAATACACCATCTTTTTGGAAGCCTTCATAGGGAGGTTAAGGCTGCTTGAACTTTTAGTTCTCGTAGTCAAGTGGTGCAGTTGCACCTTATATAAAGGGAGGTGGCGCGCAGTTCGTCACTCCTGTGGGGGTCCGGGCGGGGACACCAAGAGCCCGCCGATGAGCCTAGCTTGGTGTCCTAGGCGAAACCCCACACAAGACACGGCACAAACCTAGAAGAATTGCTGAGTTTTAATTCACTAGCCGTGAAAGCCAATACACCATCTTTTTGGAAGCCTTCATAGGGAGGTTAAGGCTGCTTGAACTTTTAGTTCTCGTAGTCAAGTGGTGCAGTTGCACCTTATATAAAGGGAGGTGGCGCGCAGTTCGTCACTCCTGTGGGGGTCCGGGCGGGGACACCAAGAGCCCGCCGATGAGCCTAGCTTGGTGTCCTAGGCGAAACCCCACACAAGACACGGCACAAACCTAGAAGAATTGCTGAGTTTTAATTCACTGGCCGTGAAAGCCAATACACCATCTTTTTGGAAGCCTTCATAGGGAGGTTAAGGCTGCTTGAACTTTTAGTTCTCGTAGTCAAGTGGTGCAGTTGGACCTTATATAAAGGGAGGTGGCGCGCAGTTCGTCACTCCTGTGGGGGTCCGGGCGGGGACACCAAGAGCACGCCGATGAGCCTAGCTTGGTGTCCTAGGCGAAACCCCACACAAGACACGGCACAAACCTATAAGAATTGCTGAGTTTTAATTCACTGGCCGTGAAAGCCAATACACCATCTTTTTGGAAGCCTTCATAGGGAGGTTAAGGCTGCTTGAACTTTTAGTTCTCGTAGTCAAGTGGTGCAGTTGCACCTTATATAAAGGGAGGTGGCGCGCAGTTCGTCACTCCTGTGGGGGTCCGGGCGGGGACACCAAGAGCCCGCCGATGAGCCTAGCTTGGTGTCCTAGGCGAAACCCCACACAAGACACGGCACAAACCTAGAAGAATTGCTGAGTTTTAATTCACTGGCCGTGAAAGCCAATACACCATCTTTTTGGAAGCCTTCATAGGGAGGTTAAGGCTGCTTGAAATTTTAGTTCTCGTAGTCAAGTGGTGCAGTTGCACCTTATATAAAGGGAGGTGGCGCGCAGTTCGTCACTCCTGTGGGGGGTCCCGGCGGGGACATCAAGAGCCCGCCGATGAGCCTAGCTTGGTGTCCTAGGCGAAACCCCACACAAGACCCGGCACAAACCTAGAAGAATTGCTGAGTTTTAATTCACTGGCCGTGAAAGCCAATACACCATCTTTTTGGAAGCCTTCATAGGGAGGTTAAGGCTGCTTGAACTTTTAGTTCTCGTAGTCAAGTGGTGCAGTTGCACCTTATATAAAGGGAGGTGGCGCGCAGTTCGTCACTCCTGTGGGGGTCCGGGCGGGGACACCAAGAGCCCGCCGATGAGCCTAGCTTGGTGTCCTAGGCGAAACCCCACACAAGACACGGCACAAACCTAGAAGAATTGCTGAGTTTTAATTCACTGGCCGTGAAAGCCAATACACCATCTTTTTGGAAGCCTTCATAGGGAGGTTAAGGCTGCTTGAACTTTTAGTTCTCGTAGTCAAGTGGTGCAGTTGCACCTTATATAAAGGGAGGTGGCGCGCAGTTCGTCACTCCAGTGGGGGTCCGGGCGGGGACACCAAGAGCCCGCCGATGAGCCTAGCTTGGAGTCCTAGGCGAAACCCCACACAAGACACGGCACAAACCTAGAAGAATTGCTGAGTTTTAATTCACTGGCCGTGAAAGCCAATACACCATCATTTTGGAAGCCTTCATAGGGAGGTTAAGGCTGCTTGAACTTTTAGTTCTCGTAGTCAAGTGGTGCAGTTGCACCTTATATAAAGGGAGGTGGCGCGCAGTTCGTCACTCCTGTGGGGGTCCGGGCGGGGACACCAAGAGCCCGCCGATGAGTCTAGCTTGGTGTCCTAGGCGAAACCCCACACAAGACACGGCACAAACCTAGAAGAATTGCAGAGTTTTAATTCACTGGCCGTGAAAGCCAATACACCATCTTTTTGGAAGCCTTCATAGGGAGGTTAAGGATGCTTGAACTTTTAGTTCTCGTAGTCAAGTGGTGCAGTTGCACCTTATATAAAGGGAGGTGGCGCGCAGTTCGTCACTCCTGTGGGGGTCCGGGCGGGGACACCAAGAGCCCGCCGATGAGCCTAGCTTGGTGTCCTAGGCGAAACCCCACACAAGACACGGCACAAACCTAGAAGAATTGCTGAGTTTTAATTCACTGGCCGTGAAAGCCAATACACCATCTTTTTGGAAGCCTTCATAGGGAGGTTAAGGCTGCTTGAACTTTTATTTCTCGTAGTCAAGTGGTGCAGTTGCACCTTATATAAAGGGAGGTGGCGTGCAGTTCGTCTCTCCTGTGGGGGTCCGGGCGGGGACACCAAGAGCCTGCCGATGAGCTTGGTGTCCTGGGCGAAACCCCACACAAGACACGGCACAAACCTAGAAGAATTGCTGAGTTTTAATTCACTGGCCGTGAAAGCCAATACACCATCTTTTTGGAAGCCTTCATAGGGAGGTTAAGGCTGCTTGAATTTTTAGTTCTCGTAGTCAAGTGGTGCAATTGCACCTTATATAAAGGGAGCCGGCGCGCAGTTCGTCACTCCTGTGGGGGTCCGGGCGGGGACACCAAGAACCCGCCGATGAGCCTAGCTTCGTGTCCTAGGCGAAACCCCACACAAGACACGGCACAAACCTAGAACAATTGCTGAGGTTTAATTCACTGGCCGTGAAAGCCAATACACCATCTTTTTGGAAGCCTTCATAGGGAGGTTAAGGCTGCTTGAACTTTTAGTTCTCGTAGTCAAGTGGTGCAGTTGCACCTTATATAAAGGGAGGTGGCGCGCAGTTTGTCACTCCTGTGGGGGTCCGGGCGGGGACACCAAGAGCCCGCCGATGAGCCTAGCTTGGTGTCCTAGGCGAAACCCCACACAAGACACGGCACAAACCTAGAAGAATTGCTGAGTTTTAATTCACTGGCCGTGAAAGCCAATACACCATCTTTTAGGAAGCCTTCATAGGGAGGTTAAGGCTGCTTGAACTTTTAGTTCTCGTAGTCAAGTGGTGCAGTCGCACCTTATATAAAGGGAGGTGGCGCGCAGTTCGTCACTCCTGTGGGGGTCCGGGCGGGGACACCAAGAGCCCGCCGATGAGCCTAGCTTGGTGTCCTAGGCGAAACCCCACACAAGACACGGCACAAACCTAGAAGAATTGCTGAGTTTTAATTCACTGGCCGTGAAAGCCAATACACCATCTTTTTTGGAAGCCTTCATAGGGAGGTTAAGGCTGCTTGAACTTTTAGTTCTCGTAGTCAAGTGGTGCAGTTGCACCTTATATAAAGGGAGGTGGCGCGCAGTTCGCCACTCCTGTGGGGGTCCGGGCGGGGACACCAAGAGCCCGCCGATGAGCCTAGCTTGGTGTCCTAGGCGAAACCCCACACAAGACACGGCACAAACCTAGAAGAATTGCTGAGTTTTAATTCACTGGCCGTGAAAGCCAATACACCATCTTTTTGGAAGCCTTCATAGGGAGGTTAAGGCTGCTTGAACTTTTAGTTCTCGTAGTCAAGTGGTGCAGTTGCACCTTATATAAAGGAAGGTGGCGCGCAGTTCGTCACTCCTGTGGGGGGTCCGGGCGGGGACACCAAGAGCCCGCCGATGAGCCTAGCTTGGTGTCCTAGGCGAAACCCCACACAAGACACGGCACAAACCTAGAAGAATTGCTGAGTTTTAATTCACTGGCCGTGAAAGCCAATACACCATCTTTTTGGAAGCCTTCATAGGGAGGTTAAGGTTGCTTGAACTTTTAGTTCTCGTAGTCAAGTGGTGCAGTTGCACCTTATATAAAGGGAGGTGGCGCGCAGTTCGTCACTCCTGTGGGGGTCCGGGCGGGGACACCAAGAGCCCGCCGATGAGCCTAGCTTGGTGTCCTAGGCGAAACCCCACACAAGACACGGCACAAACCTAGAAGAATTGCTGAGTTTTAATTCACTGGCCGTGAAAGCCAATACACCGTCTTTTTGGAAGCCTTCATAGGGAGGTTAAGGCTGCTTGAACTTTTAGTTCTCGTAGTCAAGTGGTGCAGTTGCACCTTATATAAAGGGAGGTGGCGTGCAGTTCGTCACTCCTGTGGGGGGTCCGGGCGGGGACACCAAGAGCCCGCCGATGAGCTTGGTATCCTAGGCGAAACCCCACACAAGACACGGCACAAACCTAGAAGAATTGCTGAGTTTTAATTCACTGGCCGTGAAAGCCAATACACCATCTTTTTGGAAGCCTTCATAGGGAGGTTAAGGCTGCTTGAACTTTTAGTTCTCGTAGTCAAGTGGTGCAGTTGCACCTTATATAAAGGGAGGTGGCGCGCAGTTCGTCACTCCTGTGGGGGTCCGGGCGGGAACACCAAGAGCCCGCCGATGAGCCTAGCTTGGTGTCCTAGGCGAAACCCCACACAAGACACGGCACAAACCTAGAAGAATTGCTGAGTTTTAATTCACTGGCCGTGAAAGCCAATACACCATCTTTTTGGAAGCCTTCATAGGGAGGTTAAGGCTGCTTGAACTTTTAGTTCTCGTAGTCAAGTGGTGCAGTTGCACCTTATATAAAGGGAGGTGGCGCGCAGTTCGTCACTCCTGTGGGGGTCCGGGCGGGGACACCAAGAGCCCGCCGATGAGCCTAGCTTGGTGTCCTAGGCGAAACCCCACACAAGACACGGCACAAACCTAGAAGAATTGCTGAGTTTTAATTCACTAGCCGTGAAAGCCAATACACCATCTTTTTGGAAGCCTTCATAGGGAGGTTAAGGCTGCTTGAACTTTTAGTTCTCGTAGTCAAGTGGTGCAGTTGCACCTTATATAAAGGGAGGTGGCGCGCAGTTCGTCACTCCTGTGGGGGTCCGGGCGGGGACACCAAGAGCACGCCGATGAGCCTAGCTTGGTGTCCTAGGCGAAACCCCACACAAGACACGGCACAAACCTAGAAGAATTGCTGAGTTTTAATTCACTGGCCGTGAAAGCCAATACACCATCTTTTTGGAAGCCTTCATAGGGAGGTTAAGGCTGCTTGAACTTTTAGTTCTCGTAGTCAAGTGGTGCAGTTGCACCTTATATAAAGGGAGGTGGCGCGCAGTTCGTCACTCCTGTGGGGGTCCGGGCGGGGACACCAAGAGCACGCCGATGAGCCTAGCTTGGTGTCCTAGGCGAAACCCCACACAAGACACGGCACAAACCTAGAAGAATTGCTGAGTTTTAATTCACTGGCCGTGAAAGCCAATACACCATCTTTTTGGAAGCCTTCATAGGGAGGTTAAGGCTGCTTGAACTTTTAGATCTCGTAGTCAAGTGGTGCATTTGCACCTTATATAAAGGGAGGTGGCGCGCAGTTCGTCACTCCTGAGGGGGTCCGGGCGGGGACACCAAGAGCCCGCCGATGAGCCTAGCTTGGTGTCCTAGGCGAAACCCCACACAAGACACGGCACAAACCTAGAAGAATTGCTGAGTTTTAATTCTCTGGCCGTGAAAGCCAATACACCATCTTTTTGGAAGCCTTCATAGGGAGGTTAAGGCCGCTTGAACTTTTAGTTCTCGTAGTCAAGTGGTGCAGTTGCACCTTATATAAAGGGAGGTGGCGCGCAGTTCGTCACTCCTGTGGGGGTCCGGGCGGGGACACCAAGAGCCCGCCGATGAGCCTAGCTTGGTGTCCTAGGCGAAACCCCACACAAGACACGGCACAAACCTAGAAGAATTGCTGAGTTTTAATTCACTGGCCGTGAAAGCCAATACACCATCTTTTTGGAAGCCTTCATAGGGAGGTTAAAACTGCTTGAACTTTTAGTTCTCGTAGTCAAGTGGTGCAGTTGCACCTTATATAAAGGGAGGTGGCGCGCAGGTCGTCACTCCTGTGGGGGTCCGGGCGGGGACACCAAGAGCACGCCGATGAGCCTAGCTTGGTGTCCTAGGCGAAACCCCACACAAGACACGGCACAAACCTAGAAGAATTGCTGAGTTTTAATTCACTGGCCGTGAAAGCCAATACACCATCATTTTGGAAGCCTTCATAGGGAGGTTAAGGCTGCTTGAACTTTTAGTTCTCGTAGTCAAGTGGTGCATTTGCACCTTATATAAAGGGAGGTGGCGCGCAGTTCGTCACTCCTGTGGGGGTCCGGGCGGGGACACCAAGAGCACGCCGATGAGCCTAGCTTGGTGTCCTAGGCGAAACCCCACACAAGACACGGCACAAACCTAGAAGAATTGCTGAGTTTTAATTCACTGGCCGTGAAAGCCAATACACCATCTTTTTGGAAGCCTTCATAGGGAGATTAAGGCTGCTTGAACTTTTAGTTCTCGTAGTCAAGTGGTGCAGTTGCACCTTATATAAAGGGAGGTGGCGCGCAGTTCGTCACTCCTGTGGGGGTCCGGGCGGGGACACCAAGAGCACGCCGATGAGCCTAGCTTGGTGTCCTAGGCGAAACCCCACACAAGACACGGCACAAACCTAGAAGAATTGCTGAGTTTTAATTCACTGGCCGTGAAAGCCAATACACCATCTTTTTGGAAGCCTTCATAGGGAGGTTAAGGCTGCTTGAACTTTTAGTTCTCGTAGTCAAGTGGTGCAGTTGCACCTTATATAAAGGGAGGTGGCGCGCAGTTCGTCACTCCTGTGGGGGTCCGGGCGGGGACACCAAGAGCCAACCGATGAGCCTAGCTTGGTGTCCTAGGCGAAACCCCACACAAGACACGGCACAAACCTAGAAGAATTGCTGAGTTTTAATTCACTGGCCGTGAAAGCCAATACACCATCTTTTTGGAAGCCTTCATAGGGAGGTTAAGGCTGCTTGAACTTTTAGTTCTCGTAGTCAAGTGGTGCAGTTGCACCTTATATAAAGGGAGGTGGCGCGCAGTTCGTCACTCCTGTGGGGGTCCGGGCGGGGACACCAAGAGCCCGCCGATGAGCCTAGCTTGGTGTCCTAGGCGAAACCCCACACAAGACACGGCACAAACCTAGAAGAATTGCTGAGTTTTAGCTCACTGGCCGTGAAAGCCAATACACCATCATTTTGGAAGCCTTCATAGGGAGGTTAAGGCTGCTTGAACTTTTAGTTCTCGTAGTCAAGTGGTGCAGTTGCACCTTATATAAAGGGAGGTGGCGCGCAGTTCGTCACTCCTGTGGGGGTCCGGGCGGGGACACCAAGAGCCCGCCGATGAGTCTAGCTTGGTGTCCTAGGCGAAACCCCACACAAGACACGGCACAAACCTAGAAGATTTGCAGAGTTTTAATTCACTGGCCGTGAAAGCCAATACACCATCTTTTTGGAAGCCTTCATAGGGAGGTTAAGGATGCTTGAACTTTTAGTTCTCGTAGTCAAGTGGTGCAGTTGCACCTTATATAAAGGGAGGTGGCGCGCAGTTCGTCACTCCTGTGGGGGTCCGGGCGGGGACACCAAGAGCCCGCCGATGAGCCTAGCTTGGTGTCCTAGGCGAAACCCCACACAAGACACGGCACAAACCTAGAAGAATTGCTGAGTTTTAATTCACTGGCCGTGAAAGCCAATACACCATCTTTTTGGAAGCCTTCATAGGGAGGTTAAGGCTGCTTGAACTTTTAGTTCTCGTAGTCAAGTGGTGCAGTTGCACCTTATATAAAGGGAGGTGGCGCGCAGTTCGTCACTCCAGTGGGGGTCCGGGCGGGGACACCAAGAGCCCGCCGATGAGCCTAGCTTGGAGTCCTAGGCGAAACCCCACACAAGACACGGCACAAACCTAGAAGAATTGCTGAGTTTTAATTCACTGGCCGTGAAAGCCAATACACCATCATTTTGGAAGCCTTCATAGGGAGGTTAAGGCTGCTTGAACTTTTAGTTCTCGTAGTCAAGTGGTGCAGTTGCACCTTATATAAAGGGAGGTGGCGCGCAGTTCGTCACTCCTGTGGGGGTCCGGGCGGGGACACCAAGAGCCCGCCGATGAGTCTAGCTTGGTGTCCTAGGCGAAACCCCACACAAGACACGGCACAAACCTAGAAGAATTGCAGAGTTTTAATTCACTGGCCGTGAAAGCCAATACACCATCTTTTTGGAAGCCTTCATAGGGAGGTTAAGGATGCTTGAACTTTTAGTTCTCGTAGTCAAGTGGTGCAGTTGCACCTTATATAAAGGGAGGTGGCGCGCAGTTCGTCACTCCTGTGGGGGTCCGGGCGGGGACACCAAGAGCCCGCCGATGAGCCTAGCTTGGTGTCCTAGGCGAAACCCCACACAAGACACGGCACAAACCTAGAAGAATTGCTGAGTTTTAATTCACTGGCCGTGAAAGCCAATACACCATCTTTTTGGAAGCCTTCATAGGGAGGTTAAGGCTGCTTGAACTTTTATTTCTCGTAGTCAAGTGGTGCAGTTGCACCTTATATAAAGGGAGGTGGCGTGCAGTTCGTCTCTCCTGTGGGGGTCCGGGCGGGGACACCAAGAGCCTGCCGATGAGCTTGGTGTCCTGGGCGAAACCCCACACAAGACACGGCACAAACCTAGAAGAATTGCTGAGTTTTAATTCACTGGCCGTGAAAGCCAATACACCATCTTTTTGGAAGCCTTCATAGGGAGGTTAAGGCTGCTTGAATTTTTAGTTCTCGTAGTCAAGTGGTGCAATTGCACCTTATATAAAGGGAGCCGGCGCGCAGTTCGTCACTCCTGTGGGGGTCCGGGCGGGGACACCAAGAACCCGCCGATGAGCCTAGCTTCGTGTCCTAGGCGAAACCCCACACAAGACACGGCACAAACCTAGAACAATTGCTGAGGTTTAATTCACTGGCCGTGAAAGCCAATACACCATCTTTTTGGAAGCCTTCATAGGGAGGTTAAGGCTGCTTGAACTTTTAGTTCTCGTAGTCAAGTGGTGCAGTTGCACCTTATATAAAGGGAGGTGGCGCGCAGTTTGTCACTCCTGTGGGGGTCCGGGCGGGGACACCAAGAGCCCGCCGATGAGCCTAGCTTGGTGTCCTAGGCGAAACCCCACACAAGACACGGCACAAACCTAGAAGAATTGCTGAGTTTTAATTCACTGGCCGTGAAAGCCAATACACCATCTTTTAGGAAGCCTTCATAGGGAGGTTAAGGCTGCTTGAACTTTTAGTTCTCGTAGTCAAGTGGTGCAGTCGCACCTTATATAAAGGGAGGTGGCGCGCAGTTCGTCACTCCTGTGGGGGTCCGGGCGGGGACACCAAGAGCCCGCCGATGAGCCTAGCTTGGTGTCCTAGGCGAAACCCCACACAAGACACGGCACAAACCTAGAAGAATTGCTGAGTTTTAATTCACTGGCCGTGAAAGCCAATACACCATCTTTTTTGGAAGCCTTCATAGGGAGGTTAAGGCTGCTTGAACTTTTAGTTCTCGTAGTCAAGTGGTGCAGTTGCACCTTATATAAAGGGAGGTGGCGCGCAGTTCGCCACTCCTGTGGGGGTCCGGGCGGGGACACCAAGAGCCCGCCGATGAGCCTAGCTTGGTGTCCTAGGCGAAACCCCACACAAGACACGGCACAAACCTAGAAGAATTGCTGAGTTTTAATTCACTGGCCGTGAAAGCCAATACACCATCTTTTTGGAAGCCTTCATAGGGAGGTTAAGGCTGCTTGAACTTTTAGTTCTCGTAGTCAAGTGGTGCAGTTGCACCTTATATAAAGGAAGGTGGCGCGCAGTTCGTCACTCCTGTGGGGGGTCCGGGCGGGGACACCAAGAGCCCGCCGATGAGCCTAGCTTGGTGTCCTAGGCGAAACCCCACACAAGACACGGCACAAACCTAGAAGAATTGCTGAGTTTTAATTCACTGGCCGTGAAAGCCAATACACCATCTTTTTGGAAGCCTTCATAGGGAGGTTAAGGTTGCTTGAACTTTTAGTTCTCGTAGTCAAGTGGTGCAGTTGCACCTTATATAAAGGGAGGTGGCGCGCAGTTCGTCACTCCTGTGGGGGTCCGGGCGGGGACACCAAGAGCCCGCCGATGAGCCTAGCTTGGTGTCCTAGGCGAAACCCCACACAAGACACGGCACAAACCTAGAAGAATTGCTGAGTTTTAATTCACTGGCCGTGAAAGCCAATACACCGTCTTTTTGGAAGCCTTCATAGGGAGGTTAAGGCTGCTTGAACTTTTAGTTCTCGTAGTCAAGTGGTGCAGTTGCACCTTATATAAAGGGAGGTGGCGTGCAGTTCGTCACTCCTGTGGGGGGTCCGGGCGGGGACACCAAGAGCCCGCCGATGAGCTTGGTATCCTAGGCGAAACCCCACACAAGACACGGCACAAACCTAGAAGAATTGCTGAGTTTTAATTCACTGGCCGTGAAAGCCAATACACCATCTTTTTGGAAGCCTTCATAGGGAGGTTAAGGCTGCTTGAACTTTTAGTTCTCGTAGTCAAGTGGTGCAGTTGCACCTTATATAAAGGGAGGTGGCGCGCAGTTCGTCACTCCTGTGGGGGTCCGGGCGGGAACACCAAGAGCCCGCCGATGAGCCTAGCTTGGTGTCCTAGGCGAAACCCCACACAAGACACGGCACAAACCTAGAAGAATTGCTGAGTTTTAATTCACTGGCCGTGAAAGCCAATACACCATCTTTTTGGAAGCCTTCATAGGGAGGTTAAGGCTGCTTGAACTTTTAGTTCTCGTAGTCAAGTGGTGCAGTTGCACCTTATATAAAGGGAGGTGGCGCGCAGTTCGTCACTCCTGTGGGGGTCCGGGCGGGGACACCAAGAGCCCGCCGATGAGCCTAGCTTGGTGTCCTAGGCGAAACCCCACACAAGACACGGCACAAACCTAGAAGAATTGCTGAGTTTTAATTCACTAGCCGTGAAAGCCAATACACCATCTTTTTGGAAGCCTTCATAGGGAGGTTAAGGCTGCTTGAACTTTTAGTTCTCGTAGTCAAGTGGTGCAGTTGCACCTTATATAAAGGGAGGTGGCGCGCAGTTCGTCACTCCTGTGGGGGTCCGGGCGGGGACACCAAGAGCACGCCGATGAGCCTAGCTTGGTGTCCTAGGCGAAACCCCACACAAGACACGGCACAAACCTAGAAGAATTGCTGAGTTTTAATTCACTGGCCGTGAAAGCCAATACACCATCTTTTTGGAAGCCTTCATAGGGAGGTTAAGGCTGCTTGAACTTTTAGTTCTCGTAGTCAAGTGGTGCAGTTGCACCTTATATAAAGGGAGGTGGCGCGCAGTTCGTCACTCCTGTGGGGGTCCGGGCGGGGACACCAAGAGCACGCCGATGAGCCTAGCTTGGTGTCCTAGGCGAAACCCCACACAAGACACGGCACAAACCTAGAAGAATTGCTGAGTTTTAATTCACTGGCCGTGAAAGCCAATACACCATCTTTTTGGAAGCCTTCATAGGGAGGTTAAGGCTGCTTGAACTTTTAGATCTCGTAGTCAAGTGGTGCATTTGCACCTTATATAAAGGGAGGTGGCGCGCAGTTCGTCACTCCTGAGGGGGTCCGGGCGGGGTCACCAAGAGCCCGCCGATGAGCCTAGCTTGGTGTCCTAGGCGAAACCCCACACAAGACACGGCACAAACCTAGAAGAATTGCTGAGTTTTAATTCTCTGGCCGTGAAAGCCAATACACCATCTTTTTGGAAGCCTTCATAGGGAGGTTAAGGCCGCTTGAACTTTTAGTTCTCGTAGTCAAGTGGTGCAGTTGCACCTTATATAAAGGGAGGTGGCGCGCAGTTCGTCACTCCTGTGGGGGTCCGGGCGGGGACACCAAGAGCCCGCCGATGAGCCTAGCTTGGTGTCCTAGGCGAAACCCCACACAAGACACGGCACAAACCTAGAAGAATTGCTGAGTTTTAATTCACTGGCCGTGAAAGCCAATACACCATCTTTTTGGAAGCCTTCATAGGGAGGTTAAAACTGCTTGAACTTTTAGTTCTCGTAGTCAAGTGGTGCAGTTGCACCTTATATAAAGGGAGGTGGCGCGCAGGTCGTCACTCCTGTGGGGGTCCGGGCGGGGACACCAAGAGCACGCCGATGAGCCTAGCTTGGTGTCCTAGGCGAAACCCCACACAAGACACGGCACAAACCTAGAAGAATTGCTGAGTTTTAATTCACTGGCCGTGAAAGCCAATACACCATCATTTTGGAAGCCTTCATAGGGAGGTTAAGGCTGCTTGAACTTTTAGTTCTCGTAGTCAAGTGGTGCATTTGCACCTTATATAAAGGGAGGTGGCGCGCAGTTCGTCACTCCTGTGGGGGTCCGGGCGGGGACACCAAGAGCACGCCGATGAGCCTAGCTTGGTGTCCTAGGCGAAACCCCACACAAGACACGGCACAAACCTAGAAGAATTGCTGAGTTTTAATTCACTGGCCGTGAAAGCCAATACACCATCTTTTTGGAAGCCTTCATAGGGAGATTAAGGCTGCTTGAACTTTTAGTTCTCGTAGTCAAGTGGTGCAGTTGCACCTTATATAAAGGGAGGTGGCGCGCAGTTCGTCACTCCTGTGGGGGTCCGGGCGGGGACACCAAGAGCACGCCGATGAGCCTAGCTTGGTGTCCTAGGCGAAACCCCACACAAGACACGGCACAAACCTAGAAGAATTGCTGAGTTTTAATTCACTGGCCGTGAAAGCCAATACACCATCTTTTTGGAAGCCTTCATAGGGAGGTTAAGGCTGCTTGAACTTTTAGTTCTCGTAGTCAAGTGGTGCAGTTGCACCTTATATAAAGGGAGGTGGCGCGCAGTTCGTCACTCCTGTGGGGGTCCGGGCGGGGACACCAAGAGCCAACCGATGAGCCTAGCTTGGTGTCCTAGGCGAAACCCCACACAAGACACGGCACAAACCTAGAAGAATTGCTGAGTTTTAATTCACTGGCCGTGAAAGCCAATACACCATCTTTTTGGAAGCCTTCATAGGGAGGTTAAGGCTGCTTGAACTTTTAGTTCTCGTAGTCAAGTGGTGCAGTTGCACCTTATATAAAGGGAGGTGGCGCGCAGTTCGTCACTCCTGTGGGGGTCCGGGCGGGGACACCAAGAGCCCGCCGATGAGCCTAGCTTGGTGTCCTAGGCGAAACCCCACACAAGACACGGCACAAACCTAGAAGAATTGCTGAGTTTTAGCTCACTGGCCGTGAAAGCCAATACACCATCATTTTGGAAGCCTTCATAGGGAGGTTAAGGCTGCTTGAACTTTTAGTTCTCGTAGTCAAGTGGTGCAGTTGCACCTTATATAAAGGGAGGTGGCGCGCAGTTCGTCACTCCTGTGGGGGTCCGGGCGGGGACACCAAGAGCCCGCCGATGAGTCTAGCTTGGTGTCCTAGGCGAAACCCCACACAAGACACGGCACAAACCTAGAAGAATTGCTGAGTTTTAATTCACTGGCCGTGAAAGCCAATACACCATCTTTTTGGAAGCCTTCATAGGGAGGTTAAGGATGCTTGAACTTTTAGTTCTCGTAGTCAAGTGGTGCAGTTGCACCTTATATAAAGGGAGGTGGCGCGCAGTTCGTCACTCCTGTGGGGGTCCGGGCGGGGACACCAAGAGCCCGCCGATGAGCCTAGCTTGGTGTCCTAGGCGAAACCCCACACAAGACACGGCACAAACCTAGAAGAATTGCTGAGTTTTAATTCACTGGCCGTGAAAGCCAATACACCATCTTTTTGGAAGCCTTCATAGGGAGGTTAAGGCTGCTTGAACTTTTAGTTCTCGTAGTCAAGTGGTGCAGTTGCACCTTATATAAAGGGAGGTGGCGCGCAGTTCGTCACTCCTGTGGGGGTCCGGGCGGGGACACCAAGAGCCCGCCGATGAGCCTAGCTTGGTGTCCTAGGCGAAACCCCACACAAGACACGGCACAAACCTAGAAGAATTGCTGAGTTTTAATTCACTGGCCGTGAAAGCCAATACACCATTATTTTGGAAGCCTTCATAGGGAGGTTAAGGCTGCTTGAACTTTTAGTTCTCGTAGTCAAGTGGTGCAGTTGCACCTTATATAAAGGGAGGTGGCGCGCAGTTCGTCACTCCTGTGGGGGTCCGGGCGGGGACACCAAGAGCCCGCCGATGAGTCTAGCTTGGTGTCCTAGGCGAAACCCCACACAAGACACGGCACAAACCTAGAAGAATTGCTGAGTTTTAATTCACTGGCCGTGAAAGCCAATACACCTTCTTTTTGGAAGCCTTCATAGGGAGGTTAAGGCTGCTTGAAATTTTAGTTCTCGTAGTCAAGTGGTGCAGTTGCACCTTATATAAAGGGAGGTGGCACGCAGTTCGTCACTCCTGTGGGGGTCCGGGCGGGGACACCAAGAGCCCGCCGATGAGCCTAGCTTGGTGTCCTAGGCGAAACCCCACACAAGACACGGCACAAACCTAGAAGAATTGCTGAGTTTTAATTCACTGGCCGTGAAAGCCAATACACCATCTTTTTGGAAGCCTTCATAGGGAGGTTAAGGCTGCTTGAACTTTTAGTTCTCGTAGTCAAGTGGTGCAGTTGGACCTTATATAAAGGGAGGTGGCGCGCAGTTCGTCACTCCTGTGGGGGTCCGGGCGGGGACACCAAGAGCCCGCCGATAAGCCTAGCTTGGTGTCCTAGGCGAAACCCCACACAAGACACGGCACAAACCTAGAAGAATTGCTGAGTTTTAATTCACTGGCCGTGAAAGCCCATACACCATCTTTTTGGAAGCCTTCATAGGGAGGTTAAGGCTGCTTGAACTTTTAGTTCTCGTAGTCAAGTGGTGCAGTTGCACCTTATATAAAGGGAGGTGGCGCGCAGTTCGTCACTCCTGTGGGGGTCCGGGCGGGGACACCAAGAGCCCGCCGATGAGCCTAGCTTGGTGTCCTAGGCGAAACCCCACACAAGACACGGCACAAACCTAGAAGAATTGCTGAGTTTTAATTCACTGGCCGTGAAAGCCAATACACCTTCTTTTTGGAAGCCTTCATAGGGAGGTTAAGGCTGCTTGAACTTTTAGTTCTCGTAGTCAAGTGGTGCAGTTGCACCTTATATAAAGGGAGGTGGCGCGCAGTTCGTCACTCCTGTGGGGGTCCGGGCGGGGACACCAAGAGCCCGCCGATGAGCCTAGCTTGGTGTCCTAGGCGAAACCCCACAGAAGACACGGCACAAACCTAGAAGAATTGCTGAGTTTTAATTCACTGGCCGTGAAAGCCAATACACCATCTTTTTGGAAGCCTTCATAGGGAGGTTAAGGCTGCTTGAACTTTTAGTTCTCGTAGTCAAGTGGTGCAGTTGCACCTTATATAAAGGGAGGTGGCGCGCAGTTCGTCACTCCTGTGGGGGTCCGGGCGGGGACACCAAGAGCACGCCGATGAGCCTAGCTTGGTGTCCTAGGCGAAACCCCACACAAGACACGGCACAAACCTAGAAGAATTGCTGAGTTTTAATTCACTGGCCGTGAAAGCCAATACACCATCTTTTTGGAAGCCTTCATAGGGAGGTTAAGGCTGCTTGAACTTTTAGTTCTCGTAGTCAAGTGGTGCAGTTGCACCTTATATAAAGGGAGGTGGCGCGCAGTTCGACACTCCTGTGGGGGTCCGGGCGGGGACACCAAGAGCCCGCCGATGAGCCTAGCTTGGTGTCCTAGGCGAAACCCCACACAAGACACGGCACAAACCTAGAAGAATTGCTGAGTTTTAATTCACTGGCCGTGAAAGCCAATACACCATCTTTTTGGAAGCCTTCATAGGGAGGTTAAGGCTGCTTGAACTTTTAGTTCTCGTAGTCAAGTGGTGCAGTTGCACCTTATATAAAGGGAGGTGGCGCGCAGTTCGTCACTCCTGTGGGGGTCCGGGCGGGGACACCAAGAGCCCGCCGATGAGTCTAGCTTGGTGTCCTAGGCGAAACCCCACACAAGACACGGCACAAACCTAGAAGAATTGCTGAGTTTTAATTCACTGGCCGTGAAAGCCAATACACCACCTTTTTGGAAGCCTTCATAGGGAGGTTAAGGCTGCTTGAAATTTTAGTTCTCGTAGTCAAGTGGTGCAGTTGCACCTTATATAAAGGGAGGTGGCACGCAGTTCGTCACTCCTGTGGGGGTCCGGGCGGGGACACCAAGAGCCCGCCGATGAGCCTAGCTTGGTGTCCTAGGCGAAACCCCACACAAGACACGGCACAAACCTAGAAGAATTGCTGAGTTTTAATTCACTGGCCGTGAAAGCCAATACACCATCTTTTTGGAAGCCTTCATAGGGAGGTTAAGGCTGCTTGAACTTTTAGTTCTCGTAGTCAAGTGGTGCAGTTGCACCTTATATAAAGGGAGGTGGCGCGCAGTTCGTCACTCCTGTGGGGTTCCGGGCGGGGACACCAAGAGCCAACCGATGAGCCTAGCTTGGTGTCCTAGGCGAAACCCCACACAAGACACGGCACAAACCTAGAAGAATTGCTGAGTTTTAATTCACTGGCCGTGAAAGCCAATACACCATCTTTTTGGAAGCCTTCATAGGGAGGTTAAGGCTGCTTGAACTTTTAGTTCTCGTAGTCAAGTGGTGCAGTTGCACCTTATATAAAGGGAGGTGGCGCGCAGTTCGTCACTCCTGTGGGGGTCCGGGCGGGGACACCAAGAGCCCGCCGATGAGCCTAGCTTGGTGTCCTAGGCGAAACCCCACACAAGACACGGCACAAACCTAGAAGAATTGCTGAGTTTTAATTCACTGGCCGTGAAAGCCAATACACCATCTTTTTGGAAGCCTTCATAGGGAGGTTAAGGCTGCTTGAACTTTTAGTTCTCGTAGTCAAGTGGTGCAGTTGCACCTTATATAAAGGGAGGTGGCGCGCAGTTCGTCACTCCTGTGGGGGTCCGGGCGGGGACACCAAGAGCCCGCCGATGAGCCTAGCTTGGTGTCCTAGGCGAAACCCCACACAAGACACGGCACAAACCTAGAAGAATTGCTGAGTTTTAATTCACTGGCCGTGAAAGCCAATACACCATCTTTTTGGAAGCCTTCATAGGGAGGTTAAGGCTGCTTGAACTTTTAGTTCTCGTAGTCAAGTGGTGCAGTTGCACCTTATATAAAGGGAGGTGGCGCGCAGTTCGTCACTCCTGTGGGGGTCCGGGCGGGGACACCAAGAGCACGCCGATGAGCCTAGCTTGGTGTCCTAGGCGAAACCCCACACAAGACACGGCACAAACCTAGAAGAATTGCTGAGTTTTAATTCTCTGGCCGTGAAAGCCAATACACCATCTTTTTGGAAGCCTTCATAGGGAGGTTAAGGCTGCTTGAACTTTTATTTCTCGTAGTCAAGTGGTGCAGTTACACCTTATATAAAGGGAGGTGGCGCGCAGTTCGTCACTCCTGTGGGGGTCCGGGCGGGGACACCAAGAGCCCGCCGATGAGCCTAGCTTGGTGTCCTAGGCGAAACCCCACACAAGACACGTCACAAACCTAGAAGAATTGCTGAGTTTTAATTCACTGGCCGTGAAAGCCAATACACCATCATTTTGGAAGCCTTCATAGGGAGGTTAAGGCTGCTTGAACTTTTAGTTCTCGTAGTCAAGTGGTGCAGTTGCACCTTATATAAAGGGAGGTGGCGCGCAGTTCGTCACTCCTGTGGGGGTCCGGGCGGGGACACCAAGAGCCCGCCGATGAGTCTAGCTTGGTGTCCTAGGCGAAACCCCACACAAGACACGACACAAACCTAGAAGAATTGCTGAGTTTTAATTCACTGGCCGTGAAAGCCAATACACCATCTTTTTGGAAGCCTTCATAGGGAGGTTAAGGCTGCTTGAAATTTTAGTTCTCGTAGTCAAGTGGTGCAGTTGCACCCTATATAAAGGGAGGTGGCACGCAGTTCGTCACTCCTGTGGGGGTCCGGGCGGGGACACCAAGAGCCCGCCGATGAGCCTAGCTTGGTGTCCTAGGCGAAACCCCACACAAGACACGGCACAAACCTAGAAGAATTGCTGAGTTTTAATTCACTGGCCGTGAAAGGCAATACACCATCTTTTTGGAAGCCTTCATAGGGAGGTTAAGGCTGCTTGAACTTTTAGTTCTCGTAGTCAAGTGGTGCAGTTGCACCTTATATAAAGGGAGGTGGCGCGCAGTTCGTCACTCCTGTGGGGGTCCGGGCGGGGACACCAAGAGCCAACCGATGAGCCTAGCTTGGTGTCCTAGGCGAAACCCCACACAAGACACGGCACAAACCTAGAAGAATTGCTGAGTTTTAATTCACTGGCCGTGAAAGCCAATACACCATCTTTTTGGAAGCCTTCATAGGGAGGTTAAGGCTGCTTGAACTTTTAGTTCTCGTAGTCAAGTGGTGCAGTTGCACCTTATATAAAGGGAGGTGGCGCGCAGATCGTCACTCCTGTGGGGGTCCGGGCGGGGACACCAAGAGCCCGCCGATGAGCCTAGCTTGGTGTCCTAGGCGAAACCCCACACAAGACACGGCACAAACCTAGAAGAATTGCTGAGTTTTAGCTCACTGGCCGTGAAAGCCAATACACCATCATTTTGGAAGCCTTCAAAGGGAGGTTAAGGCTGCTTGAACTTTTAGTTCTCGTAGTCAAGTGGTGCAGTTGCACCTTATATAAAGGGAGGTGGCGCGCAGTTCGTCACTCCTGTGGGGGTCCGGGCGGGGACACCAAGAGCCCGCCGATGAGTCTAGCTTGGTGTCCTAGGCGAAACCCCACACAAGACACGGCACAAACCTAGAAGAATTGCTGAGTTTTAATTCACTGGCCGTGAAAGCCAATACACCATCTTTTTGGAAGCCTTCATAGGGAGGTTAAGGATGCTTGAACTTTTAGTTCTCGTAGTCAAGTGGTGCAGTTGCACCTTATATAAAGGGAGGTGGCGCGCAGTTCGTCACTCCTGTGGGGGTCCGGGCGGGGACACCAAGAGCCCGCCGATGAGCCTAGCTTGGTGTCCTAGGCGAAACCCCACACAAGACACGGCACAAACCTAGAAGAATTGCTGAGTTTTAATTCACTGGCCGTGAAAGCCAATACACCATCTTTTTGGAAGCCTTCATAGGGAGGTTAAGGCTGCTTGAACTTTTAGTTCTCGTAGTCAAGTGGTGCAGTTGCACCTTATATAAAGGGAGGTGGCGCGCAGTTCGTCACTCCTGTGGGGGTCCGGGCGGGGACACCAAGAGCCCGCCGATGAGCCTAGCTTGGTGTCCTAGGCAAAACCCCACACAAGACACGGCACAAACCTAGAAGAATTGCTGAGTTTTAATTCACTGGCCGTGAAAGCCAATACACCATCATTTTGGAAGCCTTCATAGGGAGGTTAAGGCTGCTTGAACTTTTAGTTCTCGTAGTCAAGTGGTGCAGTTGCACCTTATATAAAGGGAGGTGGCGCGCAGTTCGTCACTCCTGTGGGGGTCCGGGCGGGGACACCAAGAGCCCGCCGATGAGTCTAGCTTGGTGTCCTAGGCGAAACCCCACACAAGACACGGCACAAACCTAGAAGAATTGCTGAGTTTTAATTCACTGGCCGTGAAAGCCAATACACCTTCTTTTTGGAAGCCTTCATAGGGAGGTTAAGGCTGCTTGAAATTTTAGTTCTCGTAGTCAAGTGGTGCAGTTGCACCTTATATAAAGGGAGGTGGTACGCAGTTCGTCACTCCTGTGGGGGTCCGGGCGGGGACACCAAGAGCCCGCCGATGAGCCTAGCTTGGTGTCCTAGGCGAAACCCCACACAAGACACGGCACAAACCTAGAAGAATTGCTGAGTTTTAATTCACTGGCCGTGAAAGCCAATACACCATCTTTTTGGAAGCCTTCATAGGGAGGTTAAGGCTGCTTGAACTTTTAGTTCTCGTAGTCAAGTGGTGCAGTTGCACCTTATATAAAGGGAGGTGGCGCGCAGTTCGTCACTCCTGTGGGGGTCCGGGCGGGGACACCAAGAGCCCGCCGATGAGCCTAGCTTGGTGTCCTAGGCGAAACCCCACACAAGACACGGCACAAACCTAGAAGAATTGCTGAGTTTTAATTCACTGGCCGTGAAAGCCAATACACCATCTTTTTGGAAGCCTTCATAGGGAGGTTAAGGCTGCTTGAACTTTTAGTTCTCGTAGTCAAGTGGTGCAGTTGCACCTTATATAAAGGGAGGTGGCGCGCAGTTCGTCACTCCTGTGGGGGTCCGGGCGGGGACACCAAGAGCCCGCCGATGAGCCTAGCTTGGTGTCCTAGGCGAAACCCCACACAAGACACGGCACAAACCTAGAAGAATTGCTGAGTTTTAATTCACTGGCCGTGAAAGCCAATACACCTTCTTTTTGGAAGCCTTCATAGGGAGGTTAAGGCTGCTTGAACTTTTAGTTCTCGTAGTCAAGTGGTGCAGTTGCACCTTATATAAAGGGAGGTGGCGCGCAGTTCGTCACTCCTGTGGGGGTCCGGGCGGGGACACCAAGAGCCCGCCGATGAGCCTAGCTTGGTGTCCTAGGCGAAACCCCACACAAGACACGGCACAAACCTAGAAGAATTGCTGAGTTTTAATTCACTGGCCGTGAAAGCCAATACACCATCTTTTTGGAAGCCTTCATAGGGAGGTTAAGGCTGCTTGAACTTTTAGTTCTCGTAGTCAAGTGGTGCAGTTGCACCTTATATAAAGGGAGGTGGCGCGAAGTTCGTCACTCCTGTGGGGGTCCGGGCGGGGCCACCAAGAGCCCGCCGACGAGCCTAGCATGGTGTCCTAGGCGAAACCCCACACAAGACACGGCACAAACCTAGAAGAATTGCTGAGTTTTAATTCACTGGCCGTGAAAGCCAATACACCATCTTTTTGGAAGCCTTCATAGGGAGGTTAAGGCTGCTTGAACTTTTAGTTCTCGTAGTCAAGTGGTGCAGTTGCACCTTATATAAAGGGAGGTGGCGCGCAGTTCGTCACTCCTGTGGGGTCCGGGCGGGGACACCAAGAGCCAACCGATGAGCCTAGCTTGGTGTCCTAGGCGAAACCCCACACAAGACACGGCACAAACCTAGAAGAATTGCTGAGTTTTAATTCACTGGCCGTGAAAGCCAATACACCATCTTTTTGGAAGCCTTCATAGGGAGGTTAAGGCTGCTTGAACTTTTAGTTCTCGTAGTCAAGTGGTGCAGTTGCACCTTATATAAAGGGAGGTGGCGCGCAGATCGTCACTCCTGTGGGGGTCCGGGCGGGGACACCAAGAGCCCGCCGATGAGCCTAGCTTGGTGTCCTAGGCGAAACCCCACACAAGACACGGCACAAACCTAGAAGAATTGCTGAGTTTTAGCTCACTGGCCGTGAAAGCCAATACACCATCATTTTGGAAGCCTTCATAGGGAGGTTAAGGCTGCTTGAACTTTTAGTTCTCGTAGTCAAGTGGTGCAGTTGCACCTTATATAAAGGGAGGTGGCGCGCAGTTCGTCACTCCTGTGGGGGTCCGGGCGGGGACACCAAGAGCCCGCCGATGAGTCTAGCTTGGTGTCCTAGGCGAAACCCCACACAAGACACGGCACAAACCTAGAAGAATTGCTGAGTTTTAATTCACTGGCCGTGAAAGCCAATACACCATCTTTTTGGAAGCCTTCATAGGGAGGTTAAGGATGCTTGAACTTTTAGTTCTCGTAGTCAAGTGGTGCAGTTGCATCTTATATAAAGGGAGGTGGCGCGCAGTTCGTCACTCCTGTGGGGGTCCGGGCGGGGACACCAAGAGCCCGCCGATGAGCCTAGCTTGGTGTCCTAGGCGAAACCCCACACAAGACACGGCACAAACCTAGAAGAATTGCTGAGTTTTAATTCACTGGCCGTGAAAGCCAATACACCATCTTTTTGGAAGCCTTCATAGGGAGGTTAAGGCTGCTTGAACTTTTAGTTCTCGTAGTCAAGTGGTGCAGTTGCACCTTATATAAAGGGAGGTGGCGCGCAGTTCGTCACTCCTGTGGGGGTCCGGGCGGGGACACCAAGAGCCCGCCGATGAGCCTAGCTTGGTGTCCTAGGCGAAACCCCACACAAGACACGGCACAAACCTAGAAGAATTGCTGAGTTTTAATTCACTGGCCGTGAAAGCCAATACACCATCATTTTGGAAGCCTTCATAGGGAGGTTAAGGCTGCTTGAACTTTTAGTTCTCGTAGTCAAGTGGTGCAGTTGCACCTTATATAAAGGGAGGTGGCGCGCAGTTCGTCACTCCTGTGGGGGTCCGGGCGGGGACACCAAGAGCCCGCCGATGAGTCTAGCTTGGTGTCCTAGGCGAAACCCCACACAAGACACGGCACAAACCTAGAAGAATTGCTGAGTTTTAATTCACTGGCCGTGAAAGCCAATACACCTTCTTTTTGGAAGCCTTCATAGGGAGGTTAAGGCTGCTTGAAATTTTAGTTCTCGTAGTCAAGTGGTGCAGTTGCACCTTATATAAAGGGTGGTGGCACGCAGTTCGTCACACCTGTGGGGGTCCGGGCGGGGACACCAAGAGCCCGCCGATGAGCCTAGCTTGGTGTCCTAGGCGAAACCCCACACAAGACACGGCACAAACCTAGAAGAATTGCTGAGTTTTAATTCACTGGCCGTGAAAGCCAATACACCATCTTTTTGGAAGCCTTCATAGGGAGGTTAAGGCTGCTTGAACTTTTAGTTCTCGTAGTCAAGTGGTGCAGTTGCACCTTATATAAAGGGAGGTGGCGCGCAGTTCGTCACTCCTGTGGGGGTCCGGGCGGGGACACCAAGAGCCCGCCGATGAGCCTAGCTTGGTGTCCTAGGCGAAACCCCACACAAGACACGGCACAAACCTAGAAGAATTGCTGAGTTTTAATTCACTGGCCGTGAAAGCCAATACACCATCTTTTTGGAAGCCTTCATAGGGAGGTTAAGGCTGCTTGAACTTTTAGTTCTCGTAGTCAAGTGGTGCAGTTGCACCTTATATAAAGGGAGGTGGCGCGCAGTTCGTCACTCCTGTGGGGGTCCGGGCGGGGACACCAAGAGCCCGCCGATGAGCCTAGCTTGGTGTCCTAGGCGAAACCCCACACAAGACACGGCACAAACCTAGAAGAATTGCTGAGTTTTAATTCACTGGCCGTGAAAGCCAATACACCTTCTTTTTGGAAGCCTTCATAGGGAGGTTAAGGCTGCTTGAACTTTTAGTTCTCGTAGTCAAGTGGTGCAGTTGCACCTTATATAAAGGGAGGTGGCGCGCAGTTCGTCACTCCTGTGGGGGTCCGGGCGGGGACACCAAGAGCCCGCCGATGAGCCTAGCTTGGTGTCCTAGGCGAAACCCCACACAAGACACGGCACAAACCTAGAAGAATTGCTGAGTTTTAATTCACTGGCCGTGAAAGCCAATACACCATCTTTTTGGAAGCCTTCATAGGGAGGTTAAGGATGCTTGAACTTTTAGTTCTCGTAGTCAAGTGGTGCAGTTGCACCTTATATAAAGGGAGGTGGCGCGAAGTTCGTCACTCCTGTGGGGGTCCGGGCGGGGCCACCAAGAGCCCGCCGACGAGCCTAGCATGGTGTCCTAGGCGAAACCCTACACAAGACACGGCACAAACCTAGAAGAATTGCTGAGTTTTAATTCACTGGCCGTGAAAGCCAATACACCATCTTTTTGGAAGCCTTCATAGGGAGGTTAAGGCTGCTTGAACTTTTAGTTCTCGTAGTCAAGTGGTGCAGTTGCACCTTATATAAAGGGAGGTGGCGCGCAGTTCGACACTCCTGTGGGGGTCCGGGCGGGGACACCAAGAGCCCGCCGATGAGCCTAGCTTGGTGTCCTAGGCGAAACCCCACACAAGACACGGCACAAACCTAGAAGAATTGCTGAGTTTTAATTCACTGGCCGTGAAAGCCAATACACCATCTTTTTGGAAGCCTTCATAGGGAGGTTAAGGCTGCTTGAACTTTTAGTTCTCGTAGTCAAGTGGTGCAGTTGCACCTTATATAAAGGGAGGTGGCGCGCAGTTCGTCACTCCTGTGGGGGTCCGGGCGGGGACACCAAGAGCCCGCCGATGAGCCTAGCTTGGTGTCCTAGGCGAAACCCCACACAAGACACGGCACAAACATAGAAGAATTGCTGAGTTTTAATTCACTGGCCGTGAAAGCCAATACACCATCTTTTTGGAAGCCTTCATAGGGAGGTTAAGGCTGCTTGAACTTTTAGTTCTCGTAGTCAAGTGGTGCAGTTGCACCTTATATAAAGGGAGGTGGCGCGCAGTTCGTCACTCCTGTGGGGGTGCGGGCGGGGACACCAAGAGCCCGCCGATGAGCCTAGCTTGGTGTCCTAGGCGAAACCCCACACAAGACACGGCACAAACCTAGAAGAATTGCTGAGTTTTAATTCACTGGCCGTGAAAGCCAATACACCTTCTTTTTGGAAGCCTTCATAGGGAGGTTAAGGCTGCTTGAACTTTTAGTTCTCGTAGTCAAGTGGTGCAGTTGCACCTTATATAAAGGGAGGTGGCGCGCAGTTCGTCACTCCTGTGGGGGTCCGGGCGGGGACACCAAGAGCCCGCCGATGAGCCTAGCTTGGTGTCCTAGGCGAAACCCCACACAAGACACGGCACAAACCTAGAAGAATTGCTGAGTTTTAATTCACTGGCCGTGAAAGCCAATACACCATCTTTTTGGAAGCCTTCATAGGGAGGTTAAGGCTGCTTGAACTTTTAGTTCTCGTAGTCAAGTGGTGCAGTTGCACCTTATATAAAGGGAGGTGGCGCGAAGTTCGTCACTCCTGTGGGGGTCCGGGCGGGGCCACCAAGAGCCCGCCGACGAGCCTAGCATGGTGTCCTAGGCGAAACCCTACACAAGACACGGCACAAACCTAGAAGAATTGCTGAGTTTTAATTCACTGGCCGTGAAAGCCAATACACCATCTTTTTGGAAGCCTTCATAGGGAGGTTAAGGCTGCTTGAACTTTTAGTTCTCGTAGTCAAGTGGTGCAGTTGCACCTTATATAAAGGGAGGTGGCGCGCAGTTCGACACTCCTGTGGGGGTCCGGGCGGGGACACCAAGAGCCCGCCGATGAGCCTAGCTTGGTGTCCTAGGCGAAACCCCACACAAGACACGGCACAAACCTAGAAGAATTGCTGAGTTTTAATTCACTGGCCGTGAAAGCCAATACACCATCTTTTTGGAAGCCTTCATAGGGAGGTTAAGGCTGCTTGAACTTTTAGTTCTCGTAGTCAAGTGGTGCAGTTGCACCTTATATAAAGGGAGGTGGCGCACAGTTCGTCACTCCTGTGGGGGTCCGGGCGGGGACACCAAGAGCACGCCGATGAGCCTAGCTTGGTGTCCTAGGCGAAACCCCACACAAGACACGGCACAAACCTAGAAGAATTGCTGAGTTTTAATTCACTGGCCGTGAAAGCCAATACACCATCTTTTTGGAAGCCTTCATAGGGAGGTTAAGGCTGCTTGAACTTTTAGTTCTCGTAGTCAAGTGGTGCAGTTGCACCTTATATAAAGGGAGGTGGCGCGCAGTTCGTCACTCCTGTGGGGGTCCGGGCGGGGACACCAAGAGCCCGCCGATGAGCCTAGCTTGGTGTCCTAGGCGAAACCCCACACAAGACACGGCACAAACCTAGAAGAATTGCTGAGTTTTAATTCACTGGCCGTGAAAGCCAATACACCATCATTTTGGAAGCCTTCATAGGGAGGTTAAGGCTGCTTGAACTTTTAGTTCTCGTAGTCAAGTGGTGCAGTTGCACCTTATATAAAGGGAGGTGGCGCGCAGTTCGTCACTCCTGTGGGGGTCCGGGCGGGGACACCAAGATCCCGCCGATGAGTCTAGCTTGGTGTCCTAGGTGAAACCCCACACAAGACACGGCACAAACCTAGAAGAATTGCTGAGTTTTAATTCACTGGCCGTGAAAGCCAATACACCATCTTTTTGGAAGCCTTCATAGGGAGGTTAAGGATGCTTGAACTTTTAGTTCTCGTAGTCAAGTGGTGCAGTTGCACCTTATATAAAGGGAGGTGGCGCGCAGTTCGTCACTCCTGTGGGGGTCCGGGCGGGGACACCAAGAGCCCGCCGATGAGCCTAGCTTGGTGTCCTAGGCGAAACCCCACACAAGACACGGCACAAACCTAGAAGAATTGCTGAGTTTTAATTCACTGGCCGTGAAAGCCAATACACCATCTTTTTGGAAGCCTTCATAGGGAGGTTAAGGCTGCTTGAACTTTTAGTTCTCGTAGTCAAGTGGTGCAGTTGCACCTTATATAAAGGGAGCTGGCGCGCAGTTCGTCACTCCTGTGGGGGTCCGGGCGGGGACACCAAGAGCCCGCCGATGAGCCTAGCTTGGTGTCCTAGGCGAAACCCCACACAAGACACGGCACAAACCTAGAAGAATTGCTGAGTTTTAATTCACTGGCCGTGAAAGCCAATACACCATCATTTTGGAAGCCTTCATAGGGAGGTTAAGGCTGCTTGAACTTTTAGTTCTCGTAGTCAAGTGGTGCAGTTGCACCTTATATAAAGGGAGGTGGCGCGCAGTTCGTCACTCCTGTGGGGGTCCGGGCGGGGACACCAAGAGCCCGCCGATGAGTCTAGCTTGGTGTCCTAGGCGAAACCCCACACAAGACACGGCACAAACCTAGAAGAATTGCTGAGTTTTAATTCACTGGCCGTGAAAGCCAATACACCTTCTTTTTGGAAGCCTTCATAGGGAGGTTAAGGCTGCTTGAAATTTTAGTTCTCGTAGTCAAGTGGTGCAGTTGCACCTTATATAAAGGGAGGTGGCACGCAGTTCGTCACTCCTGTGGGGGTCCGGGCGGGGACACCAAGAGCCCGCCGATGAGCCTAGCTTGGTGTCCTAGGCGAAACCCCACACAAGACACGGCACAAACCTAGAAGAATTGCTGAGTTTTAATTCACTGGCCGTGAAAGCCAATACACCATCTTTTTGGAAGCCTTCATAGGGAGGATAAGGCTGCTTGAACTTTTAGTTCTCGTAGTCAAGTGGTGCAGTTGCACCGTATATAAAGGGAGGTGGCGCGCAGTTCGTCACTCCTGTGGGGGTCCGGGCGGGGACACCAAGAGCCCGCCGATGAGCCTAGCTTCGTGTCCTAGGCGAAACCCCACACAAGACACGGCACAAACCTAGAAGAATTGCTGAGTTTTAATTCACTGGCCGTGAAAGCCAATACACCATCTTTTTGGAAGCCTTCATAGGGAGGTTAAGGCTGCTTGAACTTTTAGTTCTCGTAGTCAAGTGGTGCAGTTGCACCTTATATAAAGGGAGGTGGCGCGCAGTTCGTCACTCCTGTGGGGGTCCGGGCGGGGACACCAAGAGCCCGCCGATGAGCCTAGCTTGGTGTCCTAGGCGAAACCCCACACAAGACACGGCACAAACCTAGAAGAATTGCTGAGTTTTAATTCACTGGCCGTGAAAGCCAATACACCATCTTTTTGGAAGCCTTCATAGGGAGGTTAAGGCTGCTTGAACTTTTAGTTCTCGTAGTCAAGTGGTGCAGTTGCACCTTATATAAAGGAAGGTGGCGCGCAGTTCGTCACTCCTGTGGGGGGTCCGGGCGGGGACACCAAGAGCCCGCCGATGAGCCTAGCATTGTGTCCTAGGCGAAACCCCACACAAGACACGGCACAAACCTAGAAGAATTGCTGAGTTTTAATTCACTGGCCGTGAAAGCCAATACACCATATTTTTGGAAGCCTTCATAGGGAGGTTAAGGTTGCCTGAACTTTTAGTTCTCGTAGTCAAGAGGTGCAGTTGCACCTTATATAAAGGGAGGTGGCGCGCAGTTCGTCACTCCTGTGGGGGTCCGGGCGGGGACACCAAGACCCCGCCGATGAGCCTAGCTTGGTGTCCTAGGCGAAACCCCACACAAGACACGGCACAAACCTAGAAGAATTGCTGAGTTTTAATTCACAGGCCGTGAAAGCCAATACACCGTCTTTTTGGAAGCCTTCATAGGGAGGTTAAGGCTGCTTGAACTTTTATTTCTCGTAGTCAAGTGGTGCAGTTGCACCTTATATAAAGGGAGGTGGCGTGCAGTTCGTCACTCCTGTGGGGGGTCCGGGCGGGGACACCAAGAGCCCGCCGATGAGCTTGGTGTCCTAGGCGAAACCCCACACAAGACACGGCACAAACCTAGAAGAATTGCTGAGTTTTAATTCACTGGCCGTGAAAGCCAATACACCATCTATTTGGAAGCCTTCATAGGGAGGTTAAGGCTGCTTGAACTTTTAGTTCTCGTAGTCAAGTGGTGCAGTTGCACCTTATATAAGGGGAGGTGGCGCGCAGTTCGTCACTCCTGTGGGGGTCCGGGCGGGGACACCAAGAGCCCGCCGATGAGCCTAGCTTGGTGTCCTAGGCGAAACCCCACTCAAGACACGGCACAAACCTAGAAGAATTGCTGAGTTTTAATTCACTGGCCGTGAAAGCCAATACACCATCTTTTTGGAAGCCTTCATAGGGAGGTTAAGGCTGCTTGAACTTTTAGTTCTCGTAGTCAAGTGGTGCAGTTGCACCTTATATAAAGGGAGGTGGCGCGCAGTTCGTCACTCCTGTGGGGGTCCGGGCGGGGACACCAAGAGCCCGCCGATGAGCCTAGCTTGGTGTCCTAGGCGAAACCCCACACAAGACACGGCACAAACCTAGAAGAATTGCTGAGTTTTAATTCACTAGCCGTGAAAGCCAATACACCATCTTTTTGGAAGCCTTCATAGGGAGGTTAAGGCTGCTTGAACTTTTAGTTCTCGTAGTCAAGTGGTGCAGTTGCACCTTATATAAAGGGAGGTGGCGCGCAGTTCGTCACTCCTGTGGGGGTCCGGGCGGGGACACCAAGAGCCCGCCGATGAGCCTAGCTTGGTGTCCTAGGCGAAACCCCACACAAGACACGGCACAAACCTAGAAGAATTGCTGAGTTTTAATTCACTGGCCGTGAAAGCCAATACACCATCTTTTTGGAAGCCTTCATAGGGAGGTTAAGGCTGCTTGAACTTTTAGTTCTCGTAGTCAAGTGGTGCAGTTGGACCTTATATAAAGGGAGGTGGCGCGCAGTTCGTCACTCCTGTGGGGGTCCGGGCGGGGACACCAAGAGCACGCCGATGAGCCTAGCTTGGTGTCCTAGGCGAAACCCCACACAAGACACGGCACAAACCTATAAGAATTGCTGAGTTTTAATTCACTGGCCGTGAAAGCCAATACACCATCTTTTTGGAAGCCTTCATAGGGAGGTTAAGGCTGCTTGAACTTTTAGTTCTCGTAGTCAAGTGGTGCAGTTGCACCTTATATAAAGGGAGGTGGCGCGCAGTTCGTCACTCCTGTGGGGGTCCGGGCGGGGACACCAAGAGCCCGCCGATGAGCCTAGCTTGGTGTCCTAGGCGAAACCCCACACAAGACACGGCACAAACCTAGAAGAATTGCTGAGTTTTAATTCACTGGCCGTGAAAGCCAATACACCATCTTTTTGGAAGCCTTCATAGGGAGGTTAAGGCTGCTTGAAATTTTAGTTCTCGTAGTCAAGTGGTGCAGTTGCACCTTATATAAAGGGAGGTGGCGCGCAGTTCGTCACTCCTGTGGGGGGTCCGGGCGGGGACATCAAGAGCCCGCCGATGAGCCTAGCTTGGTGTCCTAGGCGAAACCCCACACAAGACCCGGCACAAACCTAGAAGAATTGCTGAGTTTTAATTCACTGGCCGTGAAAGCCAATACACCATCTTTTTGGAAGCCTTCATAGGGAGGTTAAGGCTGCTTGAACTTTTAGTTCTCGTAGTCAAGTGGTGCAGTTGCACCTTATATAAAGGGAGGTGGCGCGCAGTTCGTCACTCCTGTGGGGGTCCGGGCGGGGACACCAAGAGCCCGCCGATGAGCCTAGCTTGGTGTCCTAGGCGAAACCCCACACAAGACACGGCACAAACCTAGAAGAATTGCTGAGTTTTAATTCACTGGCCGTGAAAGCCAATACACCATCTTTTTGGAAGCCTTCATAGGGAGGTTAAGGCTGCTTGAACTTTTAGTTCTCGTAGTCAAGTGGTGCAGTTGCACCTTATATAAAGGGAGGTGGCGCGCAGTTCGTCACTCCAGTGGGGGTCCGGGCGGGGACACCAAGAGCCCGCCGATGAGCCTAGCTTGGTGTCCTAGGCGAAACCCCACACAAGACACGGCACAAACCTAGAAGAATTGCTGAGTTTTAATTCACTGGCCGTGAAAGCCAATACACCATCATTTTGGAAGCCTTCATAGGGAGGTTAAGGCTGCTTGAACTTTTAGTTCTCGTAGTCAAGTGGTGCAGTTGCACCTTATATAAAGGGAGGTGGCGCGCAGTTCGTCACTCCTGTGGGGTCCGGGCGGGGACACCAAGAGCCCGCCGATGAGTCTAGCTTGGTGTCCTAGGCGAAACCCCACACAAGACACGGCACAAACCTAGAAGAATTGCAGAGTTTTAATTCACTGGCCGTGAAAGCCAATACACCATCTTTTTGGAAGCCTTCATAGGGAGGTTAAGGATGCTTGAACTTTTAGTTCTCGTAGTCAAGTGGTGCAGTTGCACCTTATATAAAGGGAGGTGGCGCGCAGTTCGTCACTCCTGTGGGGGTCCGGGCGGGGACACCAAGAGCCCGCCGATGAGCCTAGCTTGGTGTCCTAGGCGAAACCCCACACAAGACACGGCACAAACCTAAAAGAATTGCTGAGTTTTAATTCACTGGCCGTGAAAGCCAATACACCATCTTTTTGGAAGCCTTCATAGGGAGGTTAAGGCTGCTTGAACTTTTATTTCTCGTAGTCAAGTGGTGCAGTTGCACCTTATATAAAGGGAGGTGGCGTGCAGTTCGTCTCTCCTGTGGGGGTCCGGGCGGGGACACCAAGAGCCTGCCGATGAGCTTGGTGTCCTGGGCGAAACCCCACACAAGACACGGCACAAACCTAGAAGAATTGCTGAGTTTTAATTCACTGGCCGTGAAAGCCAATACACCATCTTTTTGGAAGCCTTCATAGGGAGGTTAAGGCTGCTTGAATTTTTAGTTCTCGTAGTCAAGTGGTGCAATTGCACCTTATATAAAGGGAGCCGGCGCGCAGTTCGTCACTCCTGTGGGGGTCCGGGCGGGGACACCAAGAACCCGCCGATGAGCCTAGCTTGGTGTCCTAGGCGAAACCCCACACAAGACACGGCACAAACCTAGAACAATTGCTGAGGTTTAATTCACTGGCCGTGAAAGCCAATACACCATCTTTTTGGAAGCCTTCATAGGGAGGTTAAGGCTGCTTGAACTTTTAGTTCTCGTAGTCAAGTGGTGCAGTTGCACCTTATATAAAGGGAGGTGGCGCGCAGTTTGTCACTCCTGTGGGGGTCCGGGCGGGGACACCAAGAGCCCGCCGATGAGCCTAGCTTGGTGTCCTAGGCGAAACCCCACACAAGACACGGCACAAACCTAGAAGAATTGCTGAGTTTTAATTCACTGGCCGTGAAAGCCAATACACCATCTTTTTGGAAGCCTTCATAGGGAGGTTAAGGCTGCTTGAACTTTTAGTTCTCGTAGTCAAGTGGTGCAGTCGCACCTTATATAAAGGGAGGTGGCGCGCAGTTCGTCACTCCTGTGGGGGTCCGGGCGGGGACACCAAGAGCCCGCCGATGAGCCTAGCTTGGTGTCCTAGGCGAAACCCCACACAAGACACGGCACAAACCTAGAAGAATTGCTGAGTTTTAATTCACTGGCCGTGAAAGCCAATACACCATCTTTTTTGGAAGCCTTCATAGGGAGGTTAAGGCTGCTTGAACTTTTAGTTCTCGTAGTCAAGTGGTGCAGTTGCACCTTATATAAAGGGAGGTGGCGCGCAGTTCGCCACTCCTGTGGGGGTCCGGGCGGGGACACCAAGAGCCCGCCGATGAGCCTAGCTTGGTGTCCTAGGCGAAACCCCACACAAGACACGGCACAAACCTAGAAGAATTGCTGAGTTTTAATTCACTGGCCGTGAAAGCCAATACACCATCTTTTTGGAAGCCTTCATAGGGAGGTTAAGGCTGCTTGAACTTTTAGTTCTCGTAGTCAAGTGGTGCAGTTGCACCTTATATAAAGGAAGATGGCGCGCAGTTCGTCACTCCTGTGGGGGGTCCGGGCGGGGACACCAAGAGCCCGCCGATGAGCCTAGCTTGGTGTCCTAGGCGAAACCCCACACAAGACACGGCACAAACCTAGAAGAATTGCTGAGTTTTAATTCACTGGCCGTGAAAGCCAATACACCATCTTTTTGGAAGCCTTCATAGGGAGGTTAAGGTTGCTTGAACTTTTAGTTCTCGTAGCCAAGTGGTGCAGTTGCACCTTATATAAAGGGAGGTGGCGCGCAGTTCGTCACTCCTGTGGGGGTCCGGGCGGGGACACCAAGAGCCCGCCGATGAGCCTAGCTTGGTGTCCTAGGCGAAACCCCACACAAGACACGGCACAAACCTAGAAGAATTGCTGAGTTTTAATTCACTGGCCGTGAAAGCCAATACACCATCTTTTTGGAAGCCTTCATAGGGAGGTTAAGGCTGCTTGAACTTTTAGTTCTCGTAGTCAAGTGGTGCAGTTGGACCTTATATAAAGGGAGGTGGCGCGCAGTTCGTCACTCCTGTGGGGGTCCGGGCGGGGACACCAAGAGCACGCCGATGAGCCTAGCTTGGTGTCCTAGGCGAAACCCCACACAAGACACGGCACAAACCTATAAGAATTGCTGAGTTTTAATTCACTGGCCGTGAAAGCCAATACACCATCTTTTTGGAAGCCTTCATAGGGAGGTTAAGGCTGCTTGAACTTTTAGTTCTCGTAGTCAAGTGGTGCAGTTGCACCTTATATAAGGGGAGGTGGCGCGCAGTTCGTCACTCCTGTGGGGGTCCGGGCGGGGACACCAAGAGCCCGCCGATGAGCCTAGCTTGGTGTCCTAGGCGAAACCCCACTCAAGACACGGCACAAACCTAGAAGAATTGCTGAGTTTTAATTCACTGGCCGTGAAAGCCAATACACCATCTATTTGGAAGCCTTCATAGGGAGGTTAAGGCTGCTTGAACTTTTATTTCTCGTAGTCAAGTGGTGCAGTTGCACCTTATATAAAGGGAGGTGGCGTGCAGTTCGTCACTCCTGTGGGGGGTCCGGGCGGGGACACCAAGAGCCCGCCGATGAGCTTGGTGTCCTAGGCGAAACCCCACACAAGACACGGCACAAACCTAGAAGAATTGCTGAGTTTTAATTCACTGGCCGTGAAAGCCAATACACCATCTATTTGGAAGCCTTCATAGGGAGGTTAAGGCTGCTTGAACTTTTAGTTCTCGTAGTCAAGTGGTGCAGTTGCACCTTATATAAGGGGAGGTGGCGCGCAGTTCGTCACTCCTGTGGGGGTCCGGGCGGGGACACCAAGAGCCCGCCGATGAGCCTAGCTTGGTGTCCTAGGCGAAACCCCACTCAAGACACGGCACAAACCTAGAAGAATTGCTGAGTTTTAATTCACTGGCCGTGAAAGCCAATACACCATCTTTTTGGAAGCCTTCATAGGGAGGTTAAGGCTGCTTGAACTTTTAGTTCTCGTAGTCAAGTGGTGCAGTTGCACCTTATATAAAGGGAGGTGGCGCGCAGTTCGTCACTCCTGTGGGGGTCCGGGCGGGGACACCAAGAGCCCGCCGATGAGCCTAGCTTGGTGTCCTAGGCGAAACCCCACACAAGACACGGCACAAACCTAGAAGAATTGCTGAGTTTTAATTCACTAGCCGTGAAAGCCAATACACCATCTTTTTGGAAGCCTTCATAGGGAGGTTAAGGCTGCTTGAACTTTTAGTTCTCGTAGTCAAGTGGTGCAGTTGCACCTTATATAAAGGGAGGTGGCGCGCAGTTCGTCACTCCTGTGGGGGTCCGGGCGGGGACACCAAGAGCCCGCCGATGAGCCTAGCTTGGTGTCCTAGGCGAAACCCCACACAAGACACGGCACAAACCTAGAAGAATTGCTGAGTTTTAATTCACTGGCCGTGAAAGCCAATACACCATCTTTTTGGAAGCCTTCATAGGGAGGTTAAGGCTGCTTGAACTTTTAGTTCTCGTAGTCAAGTGGTGCAGTTGGACCTTATATAAAGGGAGGTGGCGCGCAGTTCGTCACTCCTGTGGGGGTCCGGGCGGGGACACCAAGAGCACGCCGATGAGCCTAGCTTGGTGTCCTAGGCGAAACCCCACACAAGACACGGCACAAACCTATAAGAATTGCTGAGTTTTAATTCACTGGCCGTGAAAGCCAATACACCATCTTTTTGGAAGCCTTCATAGGGAGGTTAAGGCTGCTTGAACTTTTAGTTCTCGTAGTCAAGTGGTGCAGTTGCACCTTATATAAAGGGAGGTGGCGCGCAGTTCGTCACTCCTGTGGGGGTCCGGGCGGGGACACCAAGAGCCCGCCGATGAGCCTAGCTTGGTGTCCTAGGCGAAACCCCACACAAGACACGGCACAAACCTAGAAGAATTGCTGAGTTTTAATTCACTAGCCGTGAAAGCCAATACACCATCTTTTTGGAAGCCTTCATAGGGAGGTTAAGGCTGCTTGAAATTTTAGTTCTCGTAGTCAAGTGGTGCAGTTGCACCTTATATAAAGGGAGGTGGCGCGCAGTTCGTCACTCCTGTGGGGGGTCCGGGCGGGGACATCAAGAGCCCGCCGATGAGCCTAGCTTGGTGTCCTAGGCGAAACCCCACACAAGACCCGGCACAAACCTAGAAGAATTGCTGAGTTTTAATTCACTGGCCGTGAAAGCCAATACACCATCTTTTTGGAAGCCTTCATAGGGAGGTTAAGGCTGCTTGAACTTTTAGTTCTCGTAGTCAAGTGGTGCAGTTGCACCTTATATAAAGGGAGGTGGCGCGCAGTTCGTCACTCCTGTGGGGGTCCGGGCGGGGACACCAAGAGCCCGCCGATGAGCCTAGCTTGGTGTCCTAGGCGAAACCCCACACAAGACACGGCACAAACCTAGAAGAATTGCTGAGTTTTAATTCACTGGCCGTGAAAGCCAATACACCATCTTTTTGGAAGCCTTCATAGGGAGGTTAAGGCTGCTTGAACTTTTAGTTCTCGTAGTCAAGTGGTGCAGTTGCACCTTATATAAAGGGAGGTGGCGCGCAGTTCGTCACTCCAGTGGGGGTCCGGGCGGGGACACCAAGAGCCCGCCGATGAGCCTAGCTTGGTGTCCTAGGCGAAACCCCACACAAGACACGGCACAAACCTAGAAGAATTGCTGAGTTTTAATTCACTGGCCGTGAAAGCCAATACACCATCATTTTGGAAGCCTTCATAGGGAGGTTAAGGCTGCTTGAACTTTTAGTTCTCGTAGTCAAGTGGTGCAGTTGCACCTTATATAAAGGGAGGTGGCGCGCAGTTCGTCACTCCTGTGGGGTCCGGGCGGGGACACCAAGAGCCCGCCGATGAGTCTAGCTTGGTGTCCTAGGCGAAACCCCACACAAGACACGGCACAAACCTAGAAGAATTGCTGAGTTTTAATTCACTGGCCGTGAAAGCCAATACACCATCTTTTTGGAAGCCTTCATAGGGAGGTTAAGGATGCTTGAACTTTTAGTTCTCGTAGTCAAGTGGTGCAGTTGCACCTTATATAAAGGGAGGTGGCGCGCAGTTCGTCACTCCTGTGGGGGTCCGGGCGGGGACACCAAGAGCCCGCCGATGAGCCTAGCTTGGTGTCCTAGGCGAAACCCCACACAAGACACGGCACAAACCTAAAAGAATTGCTGAGTTTTAATTCACTGGCCGTGAAAGCCAATACACCATCTTTTTGGAAGCCTTCATAGGGAGGTTAAGGCTGCTTGAACTTTTATTTCTCGTAGTCAAGTGGTGCAGTTGCACCTTATATAAAGGGAGGTGGCGTGCAGTTCGTCTCTCCTGTGGGGGTCCGGGCGGGGACACCAAGAGCCTGCCGATGAGCTTGGTGTCCTGGGCGAAACCCCACACAAGACACGGCACAAACCTAGAAGAATTGCTGAGTTTTAATTCACTGGCCGTGAAAGCCAATACACCATCTTTTTGGAAGCCTTCATAGGGAGGTTAAGGCTGCTTGAATTTTTAGTTCTCGTAGTCAAGTGGTGCAATTGCACCTTATATAAAGGGAGCCGGCGCGCAGTTCGTCACTCCTGTGGGGGTCCGGGCGGGGACACCAAGAACCCGCCGATGAGCCTAGCTTGGTGTCCTAGGCGAAACCCCACACAAGACACGGCACAAACCTAGAACAATTGCTGAGGTTTAATTCACTGGCCGTGAAAGCCAATACACCATCTTTTTGGAAGCCTTCATAGGGAGGTTAAGGCTGCTTGAACTTTTAGTTCTCGTAGTCAGGTGGTGCAGTTGCACCTTATATAAAGGGAGGTGGCGCGCAGTTTGTCACTCCTGTGGGGGTCCGGGCGGGGACACCAAGAGCCCGCCGATGAGCCTAGCTTGGTGTCCTAGGCGAAACCCCACACAAGACACGGCACAAACCTAGAAGAATTGCTGAGTTTTAATTCACTGGCCGTGAAAGCCAATACACCATCTTTTTGGAAGCCTTCATAGGGAGGTTAAGGCTGCTTGAACTTTTAGTTCTCGTAGTCAAGTGGTGCAGTCGCACCTTATATAAAGGGAGGTGGCGCGCAGTTCGTCACTCCTGTGGGGGTCCGGGCGGGGACACCAAGAGCCCGCCGATGAGCCTAGCTTGGTGTCCTAGGCGAAACCCCACACAAGACACGGCACAAACCTAGAAGAATTGCTGAGTTTTAATTCACTGGCCGTGAAAGCCAATACACCATCTTTTTTGGAAGCCTTCATAGGGAGGTTAAGGCTGCTTGAACTTTTAGTTCTCGTAGTCAAGTGGTGCAGTTGCACCTTATATAAAGGGAGGTGGCGCGCAGTTCGCCACTCCTGTGGGGGTCCGGGCGGGGACACCAAGAGCCCGCCGATGAGCCTAGCTTGGTGTCCTAGGCGAAACCCCACACAAGACACGGCACAAACCTAGAAGAATTGCTGAGTTTTAATTCACTGGCCGTGAAAGCCAATACACCATCTTTTTGGAAGCCTTCATAGGGAGGTTAAGGCTGCTTGAACTTTTAGTTCTCGTAGTCAAGTGGTGCAGTTGCACCTTATATAAAGGAAGATGGCGCGCAGTTCGTCACTCCTGTGGGGGGTCCGGGCGGGGACACCAAGAGCCCGCCGATGAGCCTAGCTTGGTGTCCTAGGCGAAACCCCACACAAGACACGGCACAAACCTAGAAGAATTGCTGAGTTTTAATTCACTGGCCGTGAAAGCCAATACACCATCTTTTTGGAAGCCTTCATAGGGAGGTTAAGGTTGCTTGAACTTTTAGTTCTCGTAGCCAAGTGGTGCAGTTGCACCTTATATAAAGGGAGGTGGCGCGCAGTTCGTCACTCCTGTGGGGGTCCGGGCGGGGACACCAAGAGCCCGCCGATGAGCCTAGCTTGGTGTCCTAGGCGAAACCCCACACAAGACACGGCACAAACCTAGAAGAATTGCTGAGTTTTAATTCACTGGCCGTGAAAGCCAATACACCGTCTTTTTGGAAGCCTTCATAGGGAGGTTAAGGCTGCTTGAACTTTTAGTTCTCGTAGTCAAGTGGTGCAGTTGCACCTTATATAAAGGGAGGTGGCGTGCAGTTCGTCACTCCTGTGGGGGGTCCGGGCGGGGACACCAAGAGCCCGCCGATGAGCTTGGTATCCTAGGCGAAACCCCACACAAGACACGGCACAAACCTAGAAGAATTGCTGAGTTTTAATTCACTGGCCGTGAAAGCCAATACACCATCTTTTTGGAAGCCTTCATAGGGAGGTTAAGGCTGCTTGAACTTTTAGTTCTCGTAGTCAAGTGGTGCAGTTGCACCTTATATAAAGGGAGGTGGCGCGCAGTTCGTCACTCCTGTGGGGGTCCGGGCGGGAACACCAAGAGCCCGCCGATGAGCCTAGCTTGGTGTCCTAGGCGAAACCCCACACAAGACACGGCACAAACCTAGAAGAATTGCTGAGTTTTAATTCACTGGCCGTGAAAGCCAATACACCATCTTTTTGGAAGCCTTCATAGGGAGGTTAAGGCTGCTTGAACTTTTAGTTCTCGTAGTCAAGTGGTGCAGTTGCACCTTATATAAAGGGAGGTGGCGCGCAGTTCGTCACTCCTGTGGGGGTCCGGGCGGGGACACCAAGAGCCCGCCGATGAGCCTAGCTTGGTGTCCTAGGCGAAACCCCACACAAGACACGGCACAAACCTAGAAGAATTGCTGAGTTTTAATTCACTAGCCGTGAAAGCCAATACACCATCTTTTTGGAAGCCTTCATAGGGAGGTTAAGGCTGCTTGAACTTTTAGTTCTCGTAGTCAAGTGGTGCAGTTGCACCTTATATAAAGGGAGGTGGCGCGCAGTTCGTCACTCCTGTGGGGGTCCGGGCGGGGACACCAAGAGCACGCCGATGAGCCTAGCTTGGTGTCCTAGGCGAAACCCCACACAAGACACGGCACAAACCTAGAAGAATTGCTGAGTTTTAATTCACTGGCCGTGAAAGCCAATACACCATCTTTTTGGAAGCCTTCATAGGGAGGTTAAGGCTGCTTGAACTTTTAGTTCTCGTAGTCAAGTGGTGCAGTTGCACCTTATATAAAGGGAGGTGGCGCGCAGTTCGTCACTCCTGTGGGGGTCCGGGCGGGGACACCAAGAGCACGCCGATGAGCCTAGCTTGGTGTCCTAGGCGAAACCCCACACAAGACACGGCACAAACCTAGAAGAATTGCTGAGTTTTAATTCACTGGCCGTGAAAGCCAATACACCATCTTTTTGGAAGCCTTCATAGGGAGGTTAAGGCTGCTTGAACTTTTAGATCTCGTAGTCAAGTGGTGCATTTGCACCTTATATAAAGGGAGGTGGCGCGCAGTTCGTCACTCCTGTGGGGGTCCGGGCGGGGACACCAAGAGCCCGCCGATGAGCCTAGCTTGGTGTCCTAGGCGAAACCCCACACAAGACACGGCACAAACCTAGAAGAATTGCTGAGTTTTAATTCTCTGGCCGTGAAAGCCAATACACCATCTTTTTGGAAGCCTTCATAGGGAGGTTAAGGCTGCTTGAACTTTTAGTTCTCGTAGTCAAGTGGTGCAGCTGCACCTTATATAAAGGGAGGTGGCGCGCAGTTCGTCACTCCTGTGGGGGTCCGGGCGGGGACACCAAGAGCCCGCCGATGAGCCTAGCTTGGTGTCCTAGGCGAAACCCCACACAAGACACGGCACAAACCTAGAAGAATTGCTGAGTTTTAATTCACTGGCCGTGAAAGCCAATACACCATCTTTTTGGAAGCCTTCATAGGGAGGTTAAAACTGCTTGAACTTTTAGTTCTCGTAGTCAAGTGGTGCAGTTGCACCTTATATAAAGGGAGGTGGCGCGCAGTTCGTCACTCCTGTGGGGGTCCGGGCGGGGACACCAAGAGCACGCCGATGAGCCTAGCTTGGTGTCCTAGGCGAAACCCCACACAAGACACGGCACAAACCTAGAAGAATTGCTGAGTTTTAATTCACTGGCCGTGAAAGCCAATACACCATTATTTTGGAAGCCTTCATAGGGAGGTTAAGGCTGCTTGAACTTTTAGTTCTCGTAGTCAAGTGGTGCATTTGCACCTTATATAAAGGGAGGTGGCGCGCAGTTCGTCACTCCTGTGGGGGTCCGGGCGGGGACACCAAGAGCCCGCCGATGAGCCTAGCTTGGTGTCCTAGGCGAAACCCCACACAAGACACGGCACAAACCTAGAAGAATTGCTGAGTTTTAATTCACTGGCCGTGAAAGCCAATACACCATCTTTTTGGAAGCCTTCATAGGGAGGTTAAGGCTGCTTGAACTTTTAGTTCTCGTAGTCAAGTGGTGCAGTTGCACCTTATATAAAGGGAGGTGGCGCGCAGTTCGTCACTCCTGTGGGGGTCCGGGCGGGGACACCAAGAGCACGCCGATGAGCCTAGCTTGGTGTCCTAGGCGAAACCCCACACAAGACACGGCACAAACCTAGAAGAATTGCTGAGTTTTAATTCACTGGCCGTGAAAGCCAATACACCATCTTTTTGGAAGCCTTCATAGGGAGGTTAAGGCTGCTTGAACTTTTAGTTCTCGTAGTCAAGTGGTGCAGTTGCACCTTATATAAAGGGAGGTGGCGCGCAGTTCGTCACTCCTGTGGGGGTCCGGGCGGGGACACCAAGAGCCAACCGATGAGCCTAGCTTGGTGTCCTAGGCGAAACCCCACACAAGACACGGCACAAACCTAGAAGAATTGCTGAGTTTTAATTCACTGGCCGTGAAAGCCAATACACCATCTTTTTGGAAGCCTTCATAGGGAGGTTAAGGCTGCTTGAACTTTTAGTTCTCGTAGTCAAGTGGTGCAGTTGCACCTTATATAAAGGGAGGTGGCGCGCAGTTCGTCACTCCTGTGGGGGTCCGGGCGGGGACACCAAGAGCCCGCCGATGAGCCTAGCTTGGTGTCCTAGGCGAAACCCCACACAAGACACGGCACAAACCTAGAAGAATTGCTGAGTTTTAGCTCACTGGCCGTGAAAGCCAATACACCATCATTTTGGAAGCCTTCATAGGGAGGTTAAGGCTGCTTGAACTTTTAGTTCTCGTAGTCAAGTGGTGCAGTTGCACCTTATATAAAGGGAGGTGGCGCGCAGTTCGTCACTCCTGTGGGGGTCCGGGCGGGGACACCAAGAGCCCGCCGATGAGTCTAGCTTGGTGTCCTAGGCGAAACCCCACACAAGACACGGCACAAACCTAGAAGAATTGCTGAGTTTTAATTCACTGGCCGTGAAAGCCAATACACCATCTTTTTGGAAGCCTTCATAGGGAGGTTAAGGATGCTTGAACTTTTAGTTCTCGTAGTCAAGTGGTGCAGTTGCACCTTATATAAAGGGAGGTGGCGCGCAGTTCGTCACTCCTGTGGGGGTCCGGGCGGGGACACCAAGAGCCCGCCGATGAGCCTAGCTTGGTGTCCTAGGCGAAACCCCACACAAGACACGGCACAAACCTAGAAGAATTGCTGAGTTTTAATTCACTGGCCGTGAAAGCCAATACACCATCTTTTTGGAAGCCTTCATAGGGAGGTTAAGGCTGCTTGAACTTTTAGTTCTCGTAGTCAAGTGGTGCAGTTGCACCTTATATAAAGGGAGGTGGCGCGCAGTTCGTCACTCCTGTGGGGGTCCGGGCGGGGACACCAAGAGCCCGCCGATGAGCCTAGCTTGGTGTCCTAGGCGAAACCCCACACAAGACACGGCACAAACCTAGAAGAATTGCTGAGTTTTAATTCACTGGCCGTGAAAGCCAATACACCATTATTTTGGAAGCCTTCATAGGGAGGTTAAGGCTGCTTGAACTTTTAGTTCTCGTAGTCAAGTGGTGCAGTTGCACCTTATATAAAGGGAGGTGGCGCGCAGTTCGTCACTCCTGTGGGGGTCCGGGCGGGGACACCAAGAGCCCGCCGATGAGTCTAGCTTGGTGTCCTAGGCGAAACCCCACACAAGACACGGCACAAACCTAGAAGAATTGCTGAGTTTTAATTCACTGGCCGTGAAAGCCAATACACCTTCTTTTTGGAAGCCTTCATAGGGAGGTTAAGGCTGCTTGAAATTTTAGTTCTCGTAGTCAAGTGGTGCAGTTGCACCTTATATAAAGGGAGGTGGCACGCAGTTCGTCACTCCTGTGGGGGTCCGGGCGGGGACACCAAGAGCCCGCCGATGAGCCTAGCTTGGTGTCCTAGGCGAAACCCCACACAAGACACGGCACAAACCTAGAAGAATTGCTGAGTTTTAATTCACTGGCCGTGAAAGCCAATACACCATCTTTTTGGAAGCCTTCATAGGGAGGTTAAGGCTGCTTGAACTTTTAGTTCTCGTAGTCAAGTGGTGCAGTTGGACCTTATATAAAGGGAGGTGGCGCGCAGTTCGTCACTCCTGTGGGGGTCCGGGCGGGGACACCAAGAGCCCGCCGATGAGCCTAGCTTGGTGTCCTAGGCGAAACCCCACACAAGACACGGCACAAACCTAGAAGAATTGCTGAGTTTTAATTCACTGGCCGTGAAAGCCCATACACCATCTTTGTGGAAGCCTTCATAGGGAGGTTAAGGCTGCTTGAACTTTTAGTTCTCGTAGTCAAGTGGTGCAGTTGCACCTTATATAAAGGGAGGTGGCGCGCAGTTCGTCACTCCTGTGGGGGTCCGGGCGGGGACACCAAGAGCCCGCCGATGAGCCTAGCTTGGTGTCCTAGGCGAAACCCCACACAAGACACGGCACAAACCTAGAAGAATTGCTGAGTTTTAATTCACTGGCCGTGAAAGCCAATACACCTTCTTTTTGGAAGCCTTCATAGGGAGGTTAAGGCTGCTTGAACTTTTAGTTCTCGTAGTCAAGTGGTGCAGTTGCACCTTATATAAAGGGAGGTGGCGCGCAGTTCGTCACTCCTGTGGGGGTCCGGGCGGGGACACCAAGAGCCCGCCGATGAGCCTAGCTTGGTGTCCTAGGCGAAACCCCACACAAGACACGGCACAAACCTAGAAGAATTGCTGAGTTTTAATTCACTGGCCGTGAAAGCCAATACACCATCTTTTTGGAAGCCTTCATAGGGAGGTTAAGGCTGCTTGAACTTTTAGTTCTCGTAGTCAAGTGGTGCAGTTGCACCTTATATAAAGGGAGGTGGCGCGCAGTTCGTCACTCCTGTGGGGGTCCGGGCGGGGACACCAAGAGCACGCCGATGAGCCTAGCTTGGTGTCCTAGGCGAAACCCCACACAAGACACGGCACAAACCTAGAAGAATTGCTGAGTTTTAATTCACTGGCCGTGAAAGCCAATACACCATCTTTTTGGAAGCCTTCATAGGGAGGTTAAGGCTGCTTGAACTTTTAGTTCTCGTAGTCAAGTGGTGCAGTTGCACCTTATATAAAGGGAGGTGGCGCGCAGTTCGTCACTCCTGTGGGGGTCCGGGCGGGGACACCAAGAGCCCGCCGATGAGCCTAGCTTGGTGTCCTAGGCGAAACCCCACACGAGACACGGCACAAACCTAGAAGAATTGCTGAGTTTTAATTCACTGGCCGTGAAAGCCAATACACCATCATTTTGGAAGCCTTCATAGGGAGGTTAAGGCTGCTTGAACTTTTAGTTCTCGTAGTCAAGTGGTGCAGTTGCACCTTATATAAAGGGAGGTGGCGCGCAGTTCGTCACTCCTGTGGGGGTCCGGGCGGGGACACCAAGAGCCCGCCGATGAGTCTAGCTTGGTGTCCTAGGCGAAACCCCACACAAGACACGGCACAAACCTAGAAGAATTGCTGAGTTTTAATTCACTGGCCGTGAAAGCCAATACACCACCTTTTTGGAAGCCTTCATAGGGAGGTTAAGGCTGCTTGAAATTTTAGTTCTCGTAGTCAAGTGGTGCAGTTGCACCTTATATAAAGGGAGGTGGCACGCAGTTCGTCACTCCTGTGGGGGTCCGGGCGGGGACACCAAGAGCCCGCCGATGAGCCTAGCTTGGTGTCCTAGGCGAAACCCCACACAAGACACGGCACAAACCTAGAAGAATTGCTGAGTTTTAATTCACTGGCCGTGAAAGCCAATACACCATCTTTTTGGAAGCCTTCATAGGGAGGTTAAGGCTGCTTGAACTTTTAGTTCTCGTAGTCAAGTGGTGCAGTTGCACCTTATATAAAGGGAGGTGGCGCGCAGTTCGTCACTCCTGTGGGGTTCCGGGCGGGGACACCAAGAGCCAACCGATGAGCCTAGCTTGGTGTCCTAGGCGAAACCCCACACAAGACACGGCACAAACCTAGAAGAATTGCTGAGTTTTAATTCACTGGCCGTGAAAGCCAATACACCATCTTTTTGGAAGCCTTCATAGGGAGGTTAAGGCTGCTTGAACTTTTAGTTCTCGTAGTCAAGTGGTGCAGTTGCACCTTATATAAAGGGAGGTGGCGCGCAGTTCGTCACTCCTGTGGGGGTCCGGGCGGGGACACCAAGAGCCCGCCGATGAGCCTAGCTTGGTGTCCTAGGCGAAACCCCACACAAGACACGGCACAAACCTAGAAGAATTGCTGAGTTTTAATTCACTGGCCGTGAAAGCCAATACACCATCTTTTTGGAAGCCTTCATAGGGAGGTTAAGGCTGCTTGAACTTTTAGTTCTCGTAGTCAAGTGGTGCAGTTGCACCTTATATAAAGGGAGGTGGCGCGCAGTTCGTCACTCCTGTGGGGGTCCGGGCGGGGACACCAAGAGCCCGCCGATGAGCCTAGCTTGGTGTCCTAGGCGAAACCCCACACAAGACACGGCACAAACCTAGAAGAATTGCTGAGTTTTAATTCACTGGCCGTGAAAGCCAATACACCATCTTTTTGGAAGCCTTCATAGGGAGGTTAAGGCTGCTTGAACTTTTAGTTCTCGTAGTCAAGTGGTGCAGTTGCACCTTATATAAAGGGAGGTGGCGCGCAGTTCGTCACTCCTGTGGGGGTCCGGGCGGGGACACCAAGAGCACGCCGATGAGCCTAGCTTGGTGTCCTAGGCGAAACCCCACACAAGACACGGCACAAACCTAGAAGAATTGCTGAGTTTTAATTCTCTGGCCGTGAAAGCCAATACACCATCTTTTTGGAAGCCTTCATAGGGAGGTTAAGGCTGCTTGAACTTTTAGTTCTCGTAGTCAAGTGGTGCAGTTACACCTTATATAAAGGGAGGTGGCGCGCAGTTCGTCACTCCTGTGGGGGTCCGGGCGGGGACACCAAGAGCCCGCCGATGAGCCTAGCTTGGTGTCCTAGGCGAAACCCCACACAAGACACGTCACAAACCTAGAAGAATTGCTGAGTTTTAATTCACTGGCCGTGAAAGCCAATACACCATCATTTTGGAAGCCTTCATAGGGAGGTTAAGGCTGCTTGAACTTTTAGTTCTCGTAGTCAAGTGGTGCAGTTGCACCTTATATAAAGGGAGGTGGCGCGCAGTTCGTCACTCCTGTGGGTGTCCGGGCGGGGACACCAAGAGCCCGCCGATGAGTCTAGCTTGGTGTCCTAGGCGAAACCCCACACAAGACACGACACAAACCTAGAAGAATTGCTGAGTTTTAATTCACTGGCCGTGAAAGCCAATACACCATCTTTTTGGAAGCCTTCATAGGGAGGTTAAGGCTGCTTGAAATTTTAGTTCTCGTAGTCAAGTGGTGCAGTTGCACCTTATATAAAGGGAGGTGGCACGCAGTTCGTCACTCCTGTGGGGGTCCGGGCGGGGACACCAAGAGCCCGCCGATGAGCCTAGCTTGGTGTCCTAGGCGAAACCCCACACAAGACACGGCACAAACCTAGAAGAATTGCTGAGTTTTAATTCACTGGCCGTGAAAGGCAATACACCATCTTTTTGGAAGCCTTCATAGGGAGGTTAAGGCTGCTTGAACTTTTAGTTCTCGTAGTCAAGTGGTGCAGTTGCACCTTATATAAAGGGAGGTGGCGCGCAGTTCGTCACTCCTGTGGGGGTCCGGGCGGGGACACCAAGAGCCAACCGATGAGCCTAGCTTGGTGTCCTAGGCGAAACCCCACACAAGACACGGCACAAACCTAGAAGAATTGCTGAGTTTTAATTCACTGGCCGTGAAAGCCAATACACCATCTTTTTGGAAGCCTTCATAGGGAGGTTAAGGCTGCTTGAACTTTTAGTTCTCGTAGTCAAGTGGTGCAGTTGCACCTTATATAAAGGGAGGTGGCGCGCAGATCGTCACTCCTGTGGGGGTCCGGGCGGGGACACCAAGAGCCCGCCGATGAGCCTAGCTTGGTGTCCTAGGCGAAACCCCACACAAGACACGGCACAAACCTAGAAGAATTGCTGAGTTTTAGCTCACTGGCCGTGAAAGCCAATACACCATCATTTTGGAAGCCTTCAAAGGGAGGTTAAGGCTGCTTGAACTTTTAGTTCTCGTAGTCAAGTGGTGCAGTTGCACCTTATATAAAGGGAGGTGGCGCGCAGTTCGTCACTCCTGTGGGGGTCCGGGCGGGGACACCAAGAGCCCGCCGATGAGTCTAGCTTGGTGTCCTAGGCGAAACCCCACACAAGACACGGCACAAACCTAGAAGAATTGCTGAGTTTTAATTCACTGGCCGTGAAAGCCAATACACCATCTTTTTGGAAGCCTTCATAGGGAGGTTAAGGATGATTGAACTTTTAGTTCTCGTAGTCAAGTGGTGCAGTTGCACCTTATATAAAGGGAGGTGGCGCGCAGTTCGTCACTCCTGTGGGGGTCCGGGCGGGGACACCAAGAGCCCGCCGATGAGCCTAGCTTGGTGTCCTAGGCGAAACCCCACACAAGACACGGCACAAACCTAGAAGAATTGCTGAGTTTTAATTCACTGGCCGTGAAAGCCAATACACCATCTTTTTGGAAGCCTTCATAGGGAGGTTAAGGCTGCTTGAACTTTTAGTTCTCGTAGTCAAGTGGTGCAGTTGCACCTTATATAAAGGGAGGTGGCGCGCAGTTCGTCACTCCTGTGGGGGTCCGGGCGGGGACACCAAGAGCCCGCCGATGAGCCTAGCTTGGTGTCCTAGGCGAAACCCCACACAAGACACGGCACAAACCTAGAAGAATTGCTGAGTTTTAATTCACTGGCCGTGAAAGCCAATACACCATCATTTTGGAAGCCTTCATAGGGAGGTTAAGGCTGCTTGAACTTTTAGTTCTCGTAGTCAAGTGGTGCAGTTGCACCTTATATAAAGGGAGGTGGCGCGCAGTTCGTCACTCCTGTGGGGGTCCGGGCGGGGACACCAAGAGCCCGCCGATGAGTCTAGCTTGGTGTCCTAGGCGAAACCCCACACAAGACACGGCACAAACCTAGAAGAATTGCTGAGTTTTAATTCACTGGCCGTGAAAGCCAATACACCTTCTTTTTGGAAGCCTTCATAGGGAGGTTAAGGCTGCTTGAAATTTTAGTTCTCGTAGTCAAGTGGTGCAGTTGCACCTTATATAAAGGGAGGTGGTACGCAGTTCGTCACTCCTGTGGGGGTCCGGGCGGGGACACCAAGAGCCCGCCGATGAGCCTAGCTTGGTGTCCTAGGCGAAACCCCACACAAGACACGGCACAAACCTAGAAGAATTGCTGAGTTTTAATTCACTGGCCGTGAAAGCCAATACACCATCTTTTTGGAAGCCTTCATAGGGAGGTTAAGGCTGCTTGAACTTTTAGTTCTCGTAGTCAAGTGGTGCAGTTGCACCTTATATAAAGGGAGGTGGCGCGCAGTTCGTCACTCCTGTGGGGGTCCGGGCGGGGACACCAAGAGCCCGCCGATGAGCCTAGCTTGGTGTCCTAGGCGAAACCCCACACAAGACACGGCACAAACCTAGAAGAATTGCTGAGTTTTAATTCACTGGCCGTGAAAGCCAATACACCATCTTTTTGGAAGCCTTAATAGGGAGGTTAAGGCTGCTTGAACTTTTAGTTCTCGTAGTCAAGTGGTGCAGTTGCACCTTATATAAAGGGAGGTGGCGCGCAGTTCGTCACTCCTGTGGGGGTCCGGGCGGGGACACCAAGAGCCCGCCGATGAGCCTAGCTTGGTGTCCTAGGCGAAACCCCACACAAGACACGGCACAAACCTAGAAGAATTGCTGAGTTTTAATTCACTGGCCGTGAAAGCCAATACACCTTCTTTTTGGAAGCCTTCATAGGGAGGTTAAGGCTGCTTGAACTTTTAGTTCTCGTAGTCAAGTGGTGCAGTTGCACCTTATATAAAGGGAGGTGGCGCGCAGTTCGTCACTCCTGTGGGGGTCCGGGCGGGGACACCAAGAGCCCGCCGATGAGCCTAGCTTGGTGTCCTAGGCGAAACCCCACACAAGACACGGCACAAACCTAGAAGAATTGCTGAGTTTTAATTCACTGGCCGTGAAAGCCAATACACCATCTTTTTGGAAGCCTTCATAGGGAGGTTAAGGCTGCTTGAACTTTTAGTTCTCGTAGTCAAGTGGTGCAGTTGCACCTTATATAAAGGGAGGTGGCGCGAAGTTCGTCACTCCTGTGGGGGTCCGGGCGGGGCCACCAAGAGCCCGCCGACGAGCCTAGCATGGTGTCCTAGGCGAAACCCCACACAAGACACGGCACAAACCTAGAAGAATTGCTGAGTTTTAATTCACTGGCCGTGAAAGCCAATACACCATCTTTTTGGAAGCCTTCATAGGGAGGTTAAGGCTGCTTGAACTTTTAGTTCTCGTAGTCAAGTGGTGCAGTTGCACCTTATATAAAGGGAGGTGGCGCGCAGTTCGTCACTCCTGTGGGGTCCGGGCGGGGACACCAAGAGCCAACCGATGAGCCTAGCTTGGTGTCCTAGGCGAAACCCCACACAAGACACGGCACAAACCTAGAAGAATTGCTGAGTTTTAATTCACTGGCCGTGAAAGCCAATACACCATCTTTTTGGAAGCCTTCATAGGGAGGTTAAGGCTGCTTGAACTTTTAGTTCTCGTAGTCAAGTGGTGCAGTTGCACCTTATATAAAGGGAGGTGGCGCGCAGATCGTCACTCCTGTGGGGGTCCGGGCGGGGACACCAAGAGCCCGCCGATGAGCCTAGCTTGGTGTCCTAGGCGAAACCCCACACAAGACACGGCACAAACCTAGAAGAATTGCTGAGTTTTAGCTCACTGGCCGTGAAAGCCAATACACCATCATTTTGGAAGCCTTCATAGGGAGGTTAAGGCTGCTTGAACTTTTAGTTCTCGTAGTCAAGTGGTGCAGTTGCACCTTATATAAAGGGAGGTGGCGCGCAGTTCGTCACTCCTGTGGGGGTCCGGGCGGGGACACCAAGAGCCCGCCGATGAGTCTAGCTTGGTGTCCTAGGCGAAACCCCACACAAGACACGGCACAAACCTAGAAGAATTGCTGAGTTTTAATTCACTGGCCGTGAAAGCCAATACACCATCTTTTTGGAAGCCTTCATAGGGAGGTTAAGGATGCTTGAACTTTTAGTTCTCGTAGTCAAGTGGTGCAGTTGCACCTTATATAAAGGGAGGTGGCGCGCAGTTCGTCACTCCTGTGGGGGTCCGGGCGGGGACACCAAGAGCCCGCCGATGAGCCTAGCTTGGTGTCCTAGGCGAAACCCCACACAAGACACGGCACAAACCTAGAAGAATTGCTGAGTTTTAATTCACTGGCCGTGAAAGCCAATACACCATCTTTTTGGAAGCCTTCATAGGGAGGTTAAGGCTGCTTGAACTTTTAGTTCTCGTAGTCAAGTGGTGCAGTTGCACCTTATATAAAGGGAGGTGGCGCGCAGTTCGTCACTCCTGTGGGGGTCCGGGCGGGGACACCAAGAGCCCGCCGATGAGCCTAGCTTGGTGTCCTAGGCGAAACCCCACACAAGACACGGCACAAACCTAGAAGAATTGCTGAGTTTTAATTCACTGGCCGTGAAAGCCAATACACCATCATTTTGGAAGCCTTCATAGGGAGGTTAAGGCTGCTTGAACTTTTAGTTCTCGTAGTCAAGTGGTGCAGTTGCACCTTATATAAAGGGAGGTGGCGCGCAGTTCGTCACTCCTGTGGGGGTCCGGGCGGGGACACCAAGAGCCCGCCGATGAGTCTAGCTTGGTGTCCTAGGCGAAACCCCACACAAGACACGGCACAAACCTAGAAGAATTGCTGAGTTTTAATTCACTGGCCGTGAAAGCCAATACACCATCTTTTTGGAAGCCTTCATAGGGAGGTTAAGGCTGCTTGAAATTTTAGTTCTCGTTGTCAAGTGGTGCAGTTGCACCTTATATAAAGGGTGGTGGCACGCAGTTCGTCACACCTGTGGGGGTCCGGGCGGGGACACCAAGAGCCCGCCGATGAGCCTAGCTTGGTGTCCTAGGCGAAACCCCACACAAGACACGGCACAAACCTAGAAGAATTGCTGAGTTTTAATTCACTGGCCGTGAAAGCCAATACACCATCTTTTTGGAAGCCTTCATAGGGAGGTTAAGGCTGCTTGAACTTTTAGTTCTCGTAGTCAAGTGGTGCAGTTGCACCTTATATAAAGGGAGGTGGCGCGCAGTTCGTCACTCCTGTGGGGGTCCGGGCGGGGACACCAAGAGCCCGCCGATGAGCCTAGCTTGGTGTCCTAGGCGAAACCCCACACAAGACACGGCACAAACCTAGAAGAATTGCTGAGTTTTAATTCACTGGCCGTGAAAGCCAATACACCATCTTTTTGGAAGCCTTCATAGGGAGGTTAAGGCTGCTTGAACTTTTAGTTCTCGTAGTCAAGTGGTGCAGTTGCACCTTATATAAAGGGAGGTGGCGCGCAGTTCGTCACTCCTGTGGGGGTCCGGGCGGGGACACCAAGAGCCCGCCGATGAGCCTAGCTTGGTGTCCTAGGCGAAACCCCACACAAGACACGGCACAAACCTAGAAGAATTGCTGAGTTTTAATTCACTGGCCGTGAAAGCCAATTCACCTTCTTTTTGGAAGCCTTCATAGGGAGGTTAAGGCTGCTTGAACTTTTAGTTCTCGTAGTCAAGTGGTGCAGTTGCACCTTATATAAAGGGAGGTGGCGCGCAGTTCGTCACTCCTGTGGGGGTCCGGGCGGGGACACCAAGAGCCCGCCGATGAGCCTAGCTTGGTGTCCTAGGCGAAACCCCTCACAAGACACGGCACAAACCTAGAAGAATTGCTGAGTTTTAATTCACTGGCCGTGAAAGCCAATACACCATCTTTTTGGAAGCCTTCATAGGGAGGTTAAGGCTGCTTGAACTTTTAGTTCTCGTAGTCAAGTGGTGCAGTTGCACCTTATATAAAGGGAGGTGGCGCGAAGTTCGTCACTCCTGTGGGGGTCCGGGCGGGGCCACCAAGAGCCCGCCGACGAGCCTAGCATGGTGTCCTAGGCGAAACCCCACACAAGACACGGCACAAACCTAGAAGAATTGCTGAGTTTTAATTCACTGGCCGTGAAAGCCAATACACCATCTTTTTGGAAGCCTTCATAGGGAGGTTAAGGCTGCTTGAACTTTTAGTTCTCGTAGTCAAGTGGTGCAGTTGCACCTTATATAAAGGGAGGTGGCGCGCAGTTCGACACTCCTGTGGGGGTCCGGGCGGGGACACCAAGAGCCCGCCGATGAGCCTAGCTTGGTGTCCTAGGCGAAACCCCACACAAGACACGGCACAAACCTAGAAGAATTGCTGAGTTTTAATTCACTGGCCGTGAAAGCCAATACACCATCTTTTTGGAAGCCTTCATAGGGAGGTTAAGGCTGATTGAACTTTTAGTTCTCGTAGTCAAGTGGTGCAGTTGCACCTTATATAAAGGGAGGTGGCGCACAGTTCGTCACTCCTGTGGGGGTCCGGGCGGGGACACCAAGAGCACGCCGATGAGCCTAGCTTGGTGTCCTAGGCGAAACCCCACACAAGACACGGCACAAACCTAGAAGAATTGCTGAGTTTTAATTCACTGGCCGTGAAAGCCAATACACCATCTTTTTGGAAGCCTTCATAGGGAGGTTAAGGCTGCTTGAACTTTTAGTTCCCGTAGTCAAGTGGTGCAGTTGCACCTTATATAAAGGGAGGTGGCGCGCAGTTCGTCACTCCTGTGGGGGTCCGGGCGGGGACACCAAGAGCCCGCCGATGAGCCTAGCTTGGTGTCCTAGGCGAAACCCCACACAAGACACGGCACAAACCTAGAAGAATTGCTGAGTTTTAATTCACTGGCCGTGAAAGCCAATACACCATCATTTTGGAAGCCTTCATAGGGAGGTTAAGGCTGCTTGAACTTTTAGTTCTCGTAGTCAAGTGGTGCAGTTGCACCTTATATAAAGGGAGGTGGCGCGCAGTTCGTCACTCCTGTGGGGGTCCGGGCGGGGACACCAAGAGCCCGCCGATGAGTCTAGCTTGGTGTCCTAGGTGAAACCCCACACAAGACACGGCACAAACCTAGAAGAATTGCTGAGTTTTAATTCACTGGCCGTGAAAGCCAATACACCATCTTTTTGGAAGCCTTCATAGGGAGGTTAAGGATGCTTGAACTTTTAGTTCTCGTAGTCAAGTGGTGCAGTTGCACCTTATATAAAGGGAGGTGGCGCGCAGTTCGTCACTCCTGTGGGGGTCCGGGCGGGGACACCAAGAGCCCGCCGATGAGCCTAGCTTGGTGTCCTAGGCGAAACCCCACACAAGACACGGCACAAACCTAGAAGAATTGCTGAGTTTTAATTCACTGGCCGTGAAAGCCAATACACCATCTTTTTGGAAGCCTTCATAGGGAGGTTAAGGCTGCTTGAACTTTTAGTTCTCGTAGTCAAGTGGTGCAGTTGCACCTTATATAAAGGGAGCTGGCGCGCAGTTCGTCACTCCTGTGGGGGTCCGGGCGGGGACACCAAGAGCCCGCCGATGAGCCTAGCTTGGTGTCCTAGGCGAAACCCCACACAAGACACGGCACAAACCTAGAAGAATTGCTGAGTTTTAATTCACTGGCCGTGAAAGCCAATACACCATCATTTTGGAAGCCTTCATAGGGAGGTTAAGGCTGCTTGAACTTTTAGTTCTCGTAGTCAAGTGGTGCAGTTGCACCTTATATAAAGGGAGGTGGCGCGCAGTTCGTCACTCCTGTGGGGGTCCGGGCGGGGACACCAAGAGCCCGCCGATGAGTCTAGCTTGGTGTCCTAGGCGAAACCCCACACAAGACACGGCACAAACCTAGAAGAATTGCTGAGTTTTAATTCACTGGCCGTGAAAGCCAATTCACCTTCTTTTTGGAAGCCTTCATAGGGAGGTTAAGGCTGCTTGAAATTTTAGTTCTCGTAGTCAAGTGGTGCAGTTGCACCTTATATAAAGGGAGGTGGCACGCAGTTCGTCACTCCTGTGGGGGTCCGGGCGGGGACACCAAGAGCCCGCCGATGAGCCTAGCTTGGTGTCCTAGGCGAAACCCCACACAAGACACGGCACAAACCTAGAAGAATTGCTGAGTTTTAATTCACTGGCCGTGAAAGCCAATACACCATCTTTTTGGAAGCCTTCATAGGGAGGATAAGGCTGCTTGAACTTTTAGTTCTCGTAGTCAAGTGGTGCAGTTGCACCTTATATAAAGGGAGGTGGCGCGCAGTTCGTCACTCCTGTGGGGGTCCGGGCGGGGACACCAAGAGCCCGCCGATGAGCCTAGCTTGGTGTCCTAGGCGAAACCCCACACAAGACACGGCACAAACCTAGAAGAATTGCTGAGTTTTAATTCACTGGCCGTGAAAGCCAATACACCATCTTTTTGGAAGCCTTCATAGGGAGGTTAAGGCTGCTTGAACTTTTAGTTCTCGTAGTCAAGTGGTGCAGTTGCACCTTATATAAAGGGAGGTGGCGCGCAGTTCGTCACTCCTGTGGGGGTCCGGGCGGGGACACCAAGAGCCCGCCGATGAGCCTAGCTTGGTGTCCTAGGCGAAACCCCACACAAGACACGGCACAAACCTAGAAGAATTGCTGAGTTTTAATTCACTGGCCGTGAAAGCCAATACACCTTCTTTTTGGAAGCCTTCATAGGGAGGTTAAGGCTGCTTGAACTTTTAGTTCTCGTAGTCAAGTGGTGCAGTTGCACCTTATATAAAGGGAGGTGGCGCGCAGTTCGTCACTCCTGTGGGGGTCCGGGCGGGGACACCAAGAGCCCGCCGATGAGCCTAGCTTGGTGTCCTAGGCGAAACCCCACACAAGACACGGCACAAACCTAGAAGAATTGCTGAGTTTTAATTCACTGGCCGTGAAAGCCAATACACCATCTTTTTGGAAGCCTTCATAGGGAGGTTAAGGCTGCTTGAACTTTTAGTTCTCGTAGTCAAGTGGTGCAGTTGCACCTTATATAAAGGGAGGTGGCGCGAAGTTCGTCACTCCTGTGGGGGTCCGGGCGGGGCCACCAAGAGCCCGCCGACGAGCCTAGCTTGGTGTCCTAGGCGAAACCCCACACAAGACACGGCACAAACCTAGAAGAATTGCTGAGTTTTAATTCACTGGCCGTGAAAGTCAATACACCATCTTTTTGGAAGCCTTCATAGGGAGGTTAAGGCTGCTTGAACTTTTAGTTCTCGTAGTCAAGTGGTGCAGTTGCACCTTATATAAAGGGAGGTGGCGCGCAGTTCGTCACTCCTGTGGGGGTCCGGGCGGGGACACCAAGAGCCCGCCGATGAGCCTAGCTTGGTGTCCTAGGCGAAACCCCACCCAAGACACGGCACAAACCTAGAAGAATTGCTGAGTTTTAATTCACTGGCCGTGAAAGCCAATACACCATCTTTTTGGAAGCCTTCATAGGGAGGTTAAGGCTGCTTGAAATTTTAGTTCTCGTAGTCAAGTGGTGCAGTTGCACCTTATATAAAGGGAGGTGGCGCACAGTTCGTCACTCCTGTGGGGGTCCGGGCGGGGACACCAAGAGCACGCCGATGAGCCTAGCTTGGTGTCCTAGGCGAAACCCCACACAAGACACGGCACAAACCTAGAAGAATTGCTGAGTTTTAATTCACTGGCCGTGAAAGCCAATACACCATCTTTTAGGAAGCCTTCATAGGGAGGTTAAGGCTGCTTGAACTTTTAGTTCTCGTAGTCAAGTGGTGCAGTTGCACCTTATATAAAGGGAGGTGGCGCGCAGTTCGTCACTCCTGTGGGGGTCCGGGCGGGGACACCAAGAGCCCGCCGATGAGCCTAGCTTGGTGTCCTAGGCGAAACCCCACACAAGACACGGCACAAACCTAGAAGAATTGCTGAGTTTTAATTCACTGGCCGTGAAAGCCAATACACCATCATTTTGGAAGCCTTCATAGGGAGGTTAAGGCTGCTTGAACTTTTAGTTCTCGTAGTCAAGTGGTGCAGTTGCACCTTATATAAAGGGAGGTGGCGCGCAGTTCGTCACTCCTGTGGGGGTTCGGGCGGGGACACCAAGAGCCCGCCGATGGGTCTAGCTTGGTGTCCTAGGCGAAACCCCACACAAGACACGGCACAAACCTAGAAGAATTGCTGAGTTTTAATTCACTGGCCGTGAAAGCCAATACACCATCTTTTTGGAAGCCTTCATAGGGAGGTTAAGGATGCTTGAACTTTTAGTTCTCGTAGTCAAGTGGTGCAGTTGCACCTTATATAAAGGGAGGTGGCGCGCAGTTCGTCACTCCTGTGGGGGTCCGGGCGGGGACACCAAGAGCCCGCCGATGAGCCTAGCTTGGTGTCCTAGGCGAAACCCCACACAAGACACGGCACAAACCTAGAAGAATTGCTGAGTTTTAATTCACTGGCCGTGAAAGCCAATACACCATCTTTTTGGAAGCCTTCATAGGGAGGTTAAGGCTGCTTGAACTTTTAGTTCTCGTAGTCAAGTGGTGCAGTTGCACCTTATATAAAGGGAGCTGGCGCGCAGTTCGTCACTCCTGTGGGGGTCCGGGCGGGGACACCAAGAGCCCGCCGATGAGCCTAGCTTGGTGTCCTAGGCGAAACCCCACACAAGACACGGCACAAACCTAGAAGAATTGCTGAGTTTTAATTCACTGGCCGTGAAAGCCAATACACCATCTTTTTGGAAGCCTTCATAGGAGGGTTAAGGCTGCTTGAACTTTTAGTTCTCGTAGTCAAGTGGTGCAGTTGCACCTTATATAAAGGGAGGTGGCGCGCAGTTCGTCACTCCTGTGGGGGTCCGGGCGGGGACACCAAGAGTCCGCCGATGAGCCTAGCTTGGTGTCCTAGGCGAAACCCCACACAAGACACTGCACAAACCTAGAAGAATTGCTGAGTTTTAATTCACTGGCCGTGAAAGCCAATACACCATCTTTTTGGAAGCCTTCATAGGGAGGTTAAGGCTGCTTGAACTTTTAGTTCTCGTAGTCAAGTGGTGCAGTTGCACCTTATATAAAGGGAGGTGGCACGCAGTTCGTCACTCCTGTGGGGGTCCGGGCGGGGACACCAAGAGCCCGCCGATGAGCCTAGCTTGGTGTCCTAGGCGAAACCCCACACAAGACACGGCACAATCCTAGAAGAATTGCTGAGTTTTAATTCACTGGCCGTGAAAGCCAATACACCTTCTTTTTGGAAGCCTTCATAGGGAGGTTAAGGCTGCTTGAACTTTTAGTTCTCGTAGTCAAGTGGTGCAGTTGCACCTTATATAAAGGGAGGTGGCGCGCAGTTCGTCACTCCTGTGGGGGTCCGGGCGGGGACACCAAGAGCCCGCCGATGAGCCTAGCTTGGTGTCCTAGGCGAAACCCCACACAAGACACGGCACAAACCTAGAAGAATTGCTGAGTTTTAATTCACTGGCCGTGAAAGCCAATACACCATCTTTTTGGAAGCCTTCATAGGGAGGTTAAGGCTGCTTGAACTTTTAGTTCTCGTAGTCAAATGGTGCAGTTGCACCTTATATAAAGGGAGGTGGCGCGCAGTTCGTCACTCACTGTGTTCTTCTATCTAGTGCTCTGGACCGTCACGATACATCAATGTGCTACGAAATTCACCGCTCATCAACCATTTTCAGCGAGGAAACTCTGGTCATCAGCACCTTCATCTGCATTTTCCAGAATTTTCCAGAACATTCACGAGCTTACCAGATCATACGAGATAGTATCCATACGTCATGTCGGACTCCGGCAAACAGCCGGCACCTCAGAGACGGCTGTCGCAGAGCATATTCGACTCACCACCGACACCACAACATACCATGGAAACTCAACAGATAAAGTGCTCTCGCACTACATCGGACGCAGCTAACAGCCCTACTTCACAGGCCAAAAGAAAATGCGGTGATGAGATCTCTTCTGGCTCCACATATACATCGTCTTCAGCTCCAACTTCGGCAGAACCAACTGGGCCTTCGGTGAGTGGAATTGACTTCATGCCTTTTGAAAATCGTCAACTAGCACCACTTCAACTGCCAAACCTTCCACCACCATCAATGGCTATACCCACAGCTCCATATATGCCAGGCACTCTTCGCTCATACGCTGTGGCAGCCCAGAACCCAGCTCTACATCCTCAAGTTCGCCAGCGAAGCGTTATAAACCCAAACCCCCTTCCCTCACCTGCATTCTATGTCATCAAGCTTACCGACATTGACCTCGCTAAGGCAAACCCCCGCACCCTTTTCACAATCATTTCCTCCTTTACCCCTGACCTCGCCTCCTACCGCCTGGAGTTACAACGCACCCGCGAAGGGTATAATATCAAAACTGCAAAGCCCTTCTACCAGCACCTAACGAACACCATTGGCCTAGCACAGTTCGGCCCTCGTACCCGTGCCAAAAACCTATCCAACTTCCAGCCTCCACGCCCTAACCCCCCTCCCTCCCGCCCTACCCCCCTCCTCTCGGTCGTCGCCTATGGTGTCGACCGGGAATACTCAGAAGAAGATGTCGCCCAGCAGCTCGGCCTTCAAGGACTTACCATCTTCCGTGTGGCCAGGATAAGGAACAATACTGGCCCAACCTCACTTGTCCGGATTCTCAGCCGTGACACCGGGTCTCTGGACGCTCTTCTCCGCGATGGGGCCATCATCTTTGCCCGTCGCCATCGAGTGGAGCCTTCCCGTGCAGCCGCCCCCCAGAGGATGCGATGCGATAAGTGTCAGCGATATGACCACGCCCCGGGAGCACCCTGTGTCCATGCTGAGGTATGTGGTATCTGCAGTCAGGAACACCCTACATCTATGTGCCAAAACAGAACCTCCCCTAAATGTATCAATTGCTCCCTTCCTCACCCGGCCTTCAGTTTTAAATGTAAAAGCCGACCTGATCCCATTCCCACCCAGCCTGAAACCGTCGTACCAGTAGTTTCCCAAGACCTACCTACCCCAGCTCCTTCCTCCGCCCTTCCCACCCCTAGTACCGAAAACATTATTCGCTTCATTACCATGGTCCTACAGAATTGCCTCCCATTCCACCGTCCTCTTGTCCTCAACCAAGTTCAAATGGCGGCCCGGTTGATATTCAACACTCATTTAGACATAGCCTATGCGGGTAATAGGATGCACTTTGCATTCGTCCCGCTAGCGAGTGTTCCCCTTCTCAACTAATCATGGCGCTTAAAATATACTATGACAACATCCGCTCTGTCACCTCCAACCGGCCGACCTTTGAACTTTCCCTTTTAGAGCACTCCCCGGACATATTTATCCTCAACGAAACTTTCCTTGGTCCCTCCCACCGGCTGTGCCTCCCCCCGTATGTCGTCTACCGAGCGGATCGGCCGTACGGAGCGCGGCTTGCGGGCGGGGTAGCGGTCGGTGTTCAGCGTAACCTTACAGTCAAACGTCATTTCTATACCTTTCCTCATCACTTCACAGAATACCTAATCCTTGAAATTTTTGCCCCCTCCAAGACGTTCACCGTAGCTACCCTTTATTTATCCCCAAAGACCCCTCCCCCTATTGCTTTTCTCCAATACCTTGATCGCACCTTTCCCAATTATTTTCTAGCAGCTGACATTAATATCAACTCCTACACGGTGCAAGAACAAACTATTTTCCACAATCTCCTTCATAGTATCCGTGGAGTGCTCGTTCCCTTTCCCTCGCCCACAATACCCTCAACAAATTCTACCCCTGATGTCATGCTCATTTCCCCAACCCTAACCCCTCACCCTCTAGTCCGTATGCTTCCATCTATTGGTAGTGACCATGTTCCAGCTCTGATCTCGATACCCCACATCTTTCCCCGCCCAGATGCCCCATACCGGCCCCCTCCCACTCGACGTTTTACAAAGACCAACTGGTCTGAGTATCGAGCCACTGTTACTGATCTCCTCACTCCCCACACCTCCCCGACATCCCTACCAAATCTTCTCACACTAATCGCCGAAACTGAACATGCTCTCCTTACTGCCGACTGGCTTCATATCCCCCGCCACTCTTACCACCCTACCAAACCTCCTATACCCCCAAAGGCCCTTAACCTTTTACGCATAGCCCATGATTATTATCGGGCCTATCTCCGCACCCGAGATCCTGACACCCTCCGCCAACATCGTCGCCATCTCCGTCATGCCAAATCTTATATCCGTGCTATTAAACGCAAAACCTGGAACGATGCATGCACCCGTCTGGATGACACACCCGATCCTTCTAAATTTTGGTCTACCTTTCAACGCCTCACGAAGTCTCGTCCATCCCACCCTACCTACCCCATTTATACCCCCACCTCAGTTCCCACTACTCCCCTCGAAAAGGCTAACCTTTTTGCATCTCACTACTACCATGTTTTCTCTCCAACCAACAACCCCCAATTCCAAAATCCAAATGACGTGCTTATCCAACGTCTTCAAGACCCGAAACTTACACCTGACCTCCAACCTTCCTTCGCTCACTTTACTAACATCGATTACTCTCATCCTCTTAATCATCCCATTTCTCCTTCTGAAATCACATCAATTCTTCGCCATCGTAAAAACACCGCTCCAGGAACCGATACCATTACCTACCGGCACCTTCAAGCCGCCCCCCCCATTCTTACCCATGTTCTTTCCCTTATATATACAACAATGCTATACACCGGTTTTTATCCCACCCACTGGTGTAAAGCTTCCATCCTTCTTTTCCTGAAACCCCACAAAGCTCCCTCTGATATAAACTCCTACCGCCCCATAAGCCTTCTTCCAGTACTATCCAAACTATTCGAACTAATCCTTGCAAAACGAATCAGCTCCTATCTCGAACCTCTCCATTTACTACCCGAATCCCAAGCCGGCTTCCGTGCCCACCGATCGACGCAAGACCACCTTTTCCACTTAACCGCTTCATTGTCCGCTTTCATGAAACCTCGCCGCACTGCCGCTCTCATATGCCTCGATGTAGAGAAAGCTTTCGATAAGGTCTACCACCCCGTACTCTTATACAAACTCCGACATCTCCCCATCCCCTCTTCCCTTATCCGTCTGATATATAATTTCTTATCACACCGCACAGCCTCTATCCGAATCAAATCTTCACATTCCTACACCTTCTCCATTCGTGCCGGCGTCCCCCAGGGGTCGCCACTTTCCCCCTTACTCTACCTTTTATTTACCCACGATATTCCACACCCACCTCCCCCACTACGCCTTTATCAATTTGCTGACGACCTAGCTATCCTCGCCCTCGGTCACACTGCCCCCAAACTACAAAATCTTCTCCAATCCTACCTCAACACTCTTCAGTCCTGGTTCCTCTCTTCTCATATAACAGTCAATGCTCGGAAAACCCAATTCATAGTCTTTAGAAGAAAATCCCGCCTCTGCCCTCCCCGCCACCGAATCCATCTCACCCTGAACTCTCTCCCTCTTCTCGAAACCAACAAACTCATTTACCTCGGTATCACCTTTCAAAACAACCTACAATGGACCCACCATCTCCGCCTCCTTACCAGCCGCGCCCTTCATCGTCTAACTGCTACCCGCTCCCTCACCGGCCATACCTGGGGCCTGAAAGCCCCTACCATCATCCGTATATACCGTGCTTTCATCCTCCCTGTCCTACTCTACGCTTCCATGTCCTGGCTCACCGCGCCCCCTCCTCTTTATTTTAATCTGCTAAAACTTGATCGCCATGCCCTCCGCATGGCATACCGCCTACCTTATGACACACCATCCGCTGATTTTACCACCCTCTATACCTTTCCTACGATTATCACTACTCTACATAACCTACGCCTAAAGTACCTTACCCGTGCTCGTCTCGCAAACCTCCCATTCTTTTCCGAAGCTCTATCTGTCTCTCCCCTTGCCCAAGATATCCTCAATGACAACCGCACCCCTGCAAATTCTCATCTCTTTCCCCCACCCATAACCTAGTCTCCTCAACACAGCTCAGCCCTCCACCCCCAGCTGCCTTTGGCTATGAAACACACGTCGCTTCATCTACTTTCCGCGCGCTCCTGGGGGTGGTGTCAACCCAGTCACGTTGAAGTCCAGTGAGTGTTCGGCGCATAGCCTTCAAAGATATCGCTTTCATTAGTCGCATCTCTCCGATACCCATTCAATGTACTGCCAGTGAAAAGTGCTCCATATCCGTGTGATTGCCCCAGTGATTATACTTCCCCAAACAAGTGTATTCTTTAAACTATGCTAAAAAAATCATACGATTATGGACAAAGAAAGAACAAGAAACTAGGATAAATCCAAGGAACTTTGATTGAAATATGTATATATATGTTTTGTATTTATATATCAGTGTACATTTGTTTTTTGCCCACATATCGTTATTATGTTTTGTGCCTTCTGTATGTAACATTGTGTTGAACAATAAATGGGGGTGTGAGTGGGGCCTCGGCCCGGGCGGGGTGTTGTGTTGGGCCTTTCCTTGGGGGGTCTCCTTTGTTGGTCGGGGTGACCTCTGCGCCACCAAACAGAGAAATCATTAAATTTACGCATGTCCTGACATGCTCCCAGCAAAATAATTTCATTAAAATTAAAATAACAAATATCCAATGGCCTAAGGGCTACTAGTCTAGCCGATGGCCCGCCTGCTCCCGCGCTTCGCGCGGAAGCAGGAATTGAAATAACAACTAGAAGAAGCAGTTCGTCACTCCTGTGGGGGTCCGGGCGGGGACACCAAGAGCCCGCCGATGAGCCTAGCTTTGTGTCCTAGGCGAAACCCCACACAAGACACGGCACAAACCTAGAAGAATTGCTGAGTTTTAATTCACTGGCCGTGAAAGCCAATACACCATCATTTTCAGTGCAGTCAATTCAAGATATTTTACATCAAGATAGTACAATCATTGAAGAAAAAATTTGATGCGTTCCCAATATTGAAGTAAAACTGCAACTCAGAGAGGGTGTGAAACCTGTTTTCAATCGTGAACGTGACGTCCCTTTTGTTCTTCGGGAACGCGTTGAAAAGGAACTCGCTTCATTGGAATCAGAAGGAGTTATTTCTCCCACAGCTTTAAGTGATTGGGGATCGCCTCTTGTTGTTATCCCACAACCGGATGGGGGAGTTAGGTTATGTGTCGACTACAAATGTGGAGTGAATTCAAGGTTGATTTCTGCAAACCATCCCATAAGACCAGTTAATGATGTTCTACACAGTCTTAGAAACTGAACATTTTTCTGCAAGTTAGACTTATACAAGGCATATCTACATCTGAAGGTTGATGAAGAAGGTAGTATGATTCAAATTATATCCACTCACAAAGGAATCTTCAGGATGCACCGACTGAGTTTTGGCATCAAAACTGCCCCATCAGAATTTAATAGGATATTATCACAGATCCTTCATGGTCTTCCAAAAGCTGAAGCTTATTTTGACGACATCATAATACATGGTACTACGAAGGAGGAGTGCACCAAGAACTTAATAGCCTGTCTAGAACGGCTTTCAAAAAATTATCTGCATTTGAACAAAAGCAAATGCTCATTTTTCAAGGAAAGCATAGACTACCTAGGGCATATTGTATCGTATAATGAGATCCGCAAGTCACCAGAGAAAGTTCAAGCTGTGTCACAAATGCCACGTCCTAAAACATTGAAGAAGTGAGACGCTTCCTTGGAATGGTGACTTATTATGCAAAGTTTATTCCTAATTTTTCAACGAAGTCCCACCCATTACGGCAGTTATTGCGTAAAGGTGAACGGTTTTTCTGGTCTGCAGCCTGTGAAGCAGCGTTCTTGAATCTCAAGTCCAAGTTATGTAGTGAACGTGTCCTAACCCCATTCAATCCATCACTGGCTATCATCTGGTCAACCGATGCCAGTCCTACTGGTGTTGGAGCAGTATTAAGTCATGAGATGGATGGCCAAGGAAGACCCATCGCCTATGCATCTCGTACCCTAACACCAGCAGAATGTAATTACATTCAGCTTGACCGGGATGCACTGGCATTAATTTTCGCCACAACACACTTCTACAACTATATGTTTGCAAGAAATTTCATTCTTGTGACGGACAATGAACCTCTGTCTCGTATTTTCATCAGAACAAGGGCCTGCCACAAATGGAATCTGCAAGGCTCCTAAGATATGCATCGTTTCTCTCCGGGTTTGACTACACGGTAAGAGTGAAAAAAAGGGAAAGATGAAAATGTTGATTGCATATCCCGAGCCCCTGTTGCATCTACCTCGCCAAACATTGAAATATCAATAAATGCCGAAGTTTCACAACTCTATGCTGAAATGATTCTTCAAGTGTCAAGTGAATCCATTAAGTACGAAACTATCCATGATGAGACCATGTTAGACCCAGAACTTAGAGCCACCCTGCAACGTCTTCAAACTCAATCCTTGGATGAGCCATATACAGTTGAAAATGGTATTCTATTCCGTCAAGACCGAATTGTTATCCCAAAGAAACTTCAAAGATTTTTTTTGGAAGAGTTATATATAACACACCTCGGCATTGTGGAAACGAAACAGTTAGCAAGACGATATGTCTACTGGCCGCAATTAGACAAAGACATTGAGAAGCTAATCAAATCTTGTGAAGAGTGCGCGCAGACTCGTTCAAATCCACCAAAAGCTCCAATACACCCCTGGGATGAACCAGAAGAAAATTGGGAACGCATACACATTGACTATGCGGGACCATTTGATAACCACCATTTCTTGATGTGTGTTGACGCGAAATTCAAGTGGGTCGAAGTCCGATTAGTGAAAGACGCTCCATCCACTGCAAGTACTAGATAGATAGATTTTTATTAATTCAATTTGATCAAATACATGTATTGTGCCCGTTGGACGAGGTTATCTGGTTACCACCAACCGTAACGTGGCCTCCCAGATGACCTCTACCTCGAGACACATTGCCGGAGAGGATCGGAATGCACTTCTTGGGACTAGCCGCCACAAGACTCTGCTTCCCTAAGGATCAGGTTCCCATCACAGTGATTGTCATAGACGCCCAAAGAAAATGCACCCCCAAAAGGTCAAAACTACTAAATAAAAATCCAGACTGAAGACATACTCATGGTTGGTTTATTTGGAAGGTCAAACCCCTGTCCTACGGTCGGAGGGTTCGATAAAACGGCTATTCCGTTGCTAAAAAGCAAAGAAAAAATAACAACTCCTAAAATTAACGTAGAATCCCCTCGACAGGTCCTAAATACAGCAAAACAAAGCAAAACTGGGGAAATGGTATTGCAAGAAAAATAGTTTTACAAAAAAACTGATGCTTCTAGGAAGAAGACATCATGGCATCAAAACATGTCAAACAAGACAGCAAAGTAAAAAGACTGCTACCATCCCATATTTACATTTATACTATAATTATTTGAACTACTCCTGCTTTAATCTGATCAACGGCGTCAGACGTCCGTGATACACAAACTATACAAAAACTAATTATTGTCAGTCATCATTTTACAGTACACTGGTACAATTATATACAAACAACAAAGATGTTTTAAATTACAAGAGACAGTAGGGTAATAGTGGGAAACACATCAGTAAATAAATAAGTGGTACACACAAATAATCATCTTATTAATCCTGCCTGCCACAGATGAACAACTGTTTGTTGTCCACCTTCATCTATCAGGGTGTCTAAACTCGAGAATCAAAATGTGCAAGAACAGCATTCCCCTGATCGGGTCACGATCCACGAGTTATGAACTTTGGGTTCGTGCGATCTCTGTCCAAGTCTATCAGTGTTAGCTACTAAACTTACTAGTAAGAACGAACGAAGGTGCAATGCATTGGTCTGCTAGACTACAGGTACAAGATCAAAATGTAACAACAATTAAGGTTTAACTGTATTATTAGCATCGCCGGTTTAGGAAATAAATTGATGATTCATGATTTAGTCCTAAGTTTAATGTCGTAGATTTATGAGTCCATTGATTATTAAGATAGTTGACCAAATGCAAGGCGTCGCAAGAGCGTGCTACCAACACGTGGTACACCTCAACAAAGAATACGTGGCTCGCTCGTTAACAATAACACAATCGGTACTCGAAAGAAACCATACCTTTTCCTCCTCGGTCCAAACTTGTTCTGTAACATAGATCTGGCCTGCTTTCTCTAATAAACGTGGTAACCAACCCTGCGTGTATTAAAAACACGGTAAATAATCATTCACTTACAAGTGAGAATACATAATAGCCTTATGGGTCCAACTTATCAAATGGTTGCTCAAATTCATTATGAATCATGACAAAACATATTGGGGCTCGCTCACAAATACCTGCGAGTATATTAAAAATTGAGCATTACTTATCAGTACACCTGTACCAGAACAATTTTACAAAAATCGATACTGAATCAAGGTCTATAGCATGAGCATAAACAAAGCATAGCCCATAAGAACATTCCTAGCAAGGTCTAGAAATAAAGAAAATAAAAATGAAGTCGATAGTCAATTGTCTCACAAGAGAGATCGTAAGTAACCTTGGGCAATGTCATTGGCGTGGACTGGACAAGCACCTGTCATTGTGCCCCCAGCGCTTGGCACTAAGCATCATAGCGCGTCAGTGAATCTCAAAGAAAATGTCTATCACTGATCTTTCAACACATTAAAGCACAGTAAATGTAGACTGAGTGTTCTTAGCAATCACTCTACGGGATTATACACATGTAAAGGAAGTTACTATAACGTTAAAGACGAATCAATTACAAGTTGAATGATATGTTTGGCTTCCACAAACCAAATAGACGTAACAGAAAGATATTCCTCTCTCTTTGACAGGCTTTGACATTGTGTAGCGCCATTGAAGCTCACAGCGAATGAGTGCTGCGTACGAAACATGTTTAAATGATAATGAAATACTGGTTCACACCTTAACCTTAGGTGGAACTAATCGAAATGATACGAATCGTTTAACATAAACTTTATGAGTAAGTTCATAGCATTACTTGACTCATGTACAGCAATAGGAATTATCTGAATTCTAGTGGCGAACTGCTCTCTCTTTAAACATGTACATTACAATAACAACAGGCTGAATCCCTTCCATACCTAAACGATACACTATAATGTTAAATATAGACGTCAGTGGCGTACAAAAATAATAGAAATGGGGACTCAAAACTTTGACCAAATATCAGCTGGAGCTGAATTAAAAACATGCCCCTGTCACAAATGACTAAATTGATGTTCCGTCATGCGGAATTACCTTCAAAGAACAATATTGCACCGTGTGGACACACACAATCTGGTGACTAACTCAGTTTCTAGTAACGAAATGCAAAGAGAAGCATCCAGAAGCGAGAAAAATCACCTTAAGGAGGTGGTCAAAAAAAGAATGAAAAAAGCCTACCTTGATGACAATGAGTTACGGATGCTACAGACTAATCCACCCATGACCATCCACCGTACAGAAATAGATTAGGAAATCATGACTCACAGCTATTGCAGATAATTATCCAGACACGAGGATTGAGGATTTTGCCTTTCATCCAGACAAACCACAAATATCTTCTCTGCTCGGCCACAAGCATGGTTATCCTCGGGTGGTCATCCATTGTTGTAGTGTGGCTTAGGTGATCAGCGTTCCTCCCATTCGGATGTTTAAGCCATAGCCCTCTTCTTCTTAGATATAGGATTATTATGCACGTGGTGAAAGGAAGGCATCCTGTAGAGTCATTGAAATTCGTATAATAATGGACACAGCTTCAAGCTTGTTGAAATTCACAGATTTTCCACCTTTTTCCACCAGCAGACTATATTTAAAAATGGCCTTGTCTGCTAAAACACATAAACTGGCTTTGACACTAGACACGTGTCTTTCCACTGAAGCTAAACAACTTCACACGCTTTAGATATCATATCGAAGAATATCAGTTTAATCTTATTTGTTTTACAGTCGGCCTTTGCACGGCTCGTAAATATTTCACTGTATCTGTTGAATATGACGACCAGATTCTCCACTCGGGTCTTACTGGTACACAACTTATTTGTCACTGGTCAGCCATTGAAACACGCTGTAACCATGTGGTCAACACTTCACTGAATAGAAATATAAAAATATTCACAATCTTGGACGAACTTTTCGCGTCACCAGCACATTTCGTGCTATAATTAATACTTTCAGTCGTATTAACTTTACACAATTTGAACTTCGATGATACTTTAGACTTGGTCACCTGGGACCTTCACAATTTCACATCCGTTCGCCATGCAAGCGCGGATTAAAGTCATTCCTTCACGGAAGTAGGTGTGCTCAGTTCGATCACTCCCGAGTCATTTAGCGTCTAAGTTCATTCCTTCCGCGTATCGGCGGTGTTATACCTTCGGTCGTAAACCATAAATAAAATATTATTAGCCCATGAAAAATGTGGCTAGTTAAGCTGAATGACTGATTATTTTAAATTCAGGTTGCACATCAAAGAGAACTTCTTTGATCATGTAGGGTAATTTTATACTGCTTCATAATGAAGTCAAAAGAACATCTAATGTAGTAGCATGCTGCTGTGGGTGCTTTCACAATTCTTGAGCATTATAAATTCCATGGTTCGTGTACAAGCTATCACCAGCATGAGCTATTCGGGCTCAGTATACAATACATTTTTGATATAGGACACGTCAGAATTTACATCTATAAAATAAAGATACTAATAGGTATATAATACTAATACTACTGTATAACTATTTATAACTTATTATAATAACAGATCCTAAGAGAAACAATCTTATTGGACAACTATTTACACCTTACTCTATTATCATAATATGAAAACTTAATTCTATAAATATTACAACTTACAGCTAGGTATTACAATTAAAATAGAAAAGTAAAATATAATTATAGATTTCATCGCTCCTATACGCTAAGATATTCAACTACAGAGTAAAAACAATGGCACTGCAGATAAGCTTTCAACATTCTATCAAAGGGTTTTATTTTTGGGTAAAGTTTTATATACTGGGGTAGTATATTGTATAATTTAACTCCTGTGTGAAAAGTTCCTTTTTGATATATGCTTGTGTGTGTGTGTGTGTGTGTGAAATATTAATGTTTTGATTTTGTCTTGTGTGTTGCCTATGAACATCATTGTTTGTTTTAAGAAAAACATCCTTATTCATTAAATTCTTTTTAAAAAACACAATACTTTCAAAGATATAATATGCAGGGCAGTGGGAGAATGTTTAAACAGAGGTCTACATGATTCTCTAGTGTTTACATTTGCCATCTCATGATGAATGCAGTACATTTGCATTTGTCTGTTGGCACAGGCTAGAGTAAAATGTGGCTTTTCACCGATGTCTCAGTCTCACTAATGGCTGTGATTATATGGAAGCTACTGAGGTATGGGTGGTGCTTAGTAATGACATTCAGGGCACAGTCAGTGCCTGTGGATGTTGTGAAAGGTTCTACACATAGGGTTAGTACTGCTGCTCTGACTCGGTGAGGAAAGCAATGGCAAACTACCTCACTCCTCACCTTGCCTAGTACGCCTCAATATAGCGCTGCCTTGGATTTTTGTGGGTATTTATCCACATAACCTAACGGCGGTACTTTTTGAGGATCCAATCAGCCTTCCGGCTGACTACCTAACAGGCATAATTCTAATCGCCCTCTTGTATCCTAAACGTGCTTAGTACATCTGGCGACATACCCCAAAATATGACCCCATATCTTAAGTATGAATGGAAATTGTTATTATTTGAAAGAAAAATAGCACATGAAAAATGGACCCAGGCCACGTGTAAATGGTATTATCTCGTGAGTGGATCCGAAGCTGAGTGCCTGTGGAACACGTGCTGTATTTTTTGTGAGTTAAGGATAACCTCAAAATGGCAACCGGCAGTGACTACAAAGTTCAAGTGGATAAACTTGAAGGACCTGAAGACTGGGCAAAGTGGAAATGCCATGTGTTGCTGGTTTTGCGGTCGTATGAACTGGGAAATATTGTTGATGGTTCGAAAAAGTGTCCTGATAGATAGATAGATAGATAGTTTTATTAATTCCTTTGGATCAAATACATGTATACAATACATTTTTGATATAGGACACGTCAGAATTTACATCTATAAAATAAATGTACTAATAGTGTAATACAGTAATACTAATACTATAACTATTTATAACTTATTATAATAACAGGCAGATGCAACTGCGCAACAAAAAGCGGCATGTAAGCAGTGGTTGAAAGAAGACGCGAAAGCGGCCAGTTTGCTAGCAGGTGCGCTAGGAAAATCTGTTGCCGAGCTCGTGTTGACGTGCACCAATGCCAGTGAAATTTGGATGAGCGCACGGTTCGAACGAAGCAGTACGCAGCGACTGAACATGTTGATCGAGTCATTCTTCCGAGTGACACGTGACGACAAGGAGGACATCAGCACCCATGTCGCGAAGTTACAGAAGCTTTATCAGGATCTGAACGACGAACTCCAAAAGCACAACGAAAACACGTTATCTGAAAGGATTTTGAACGGTCGAATTTTATCCACGCTGGGAAGAGAATATGATAATTTCAAGGATGTGTGGGACACGATTCCGACGGAAAATCAAACTGTGAACTTGTTGATTGAAAAATTGTGCACGATTGAACTGCGTGACCAAGGAAACGTGGAATCGACTGCGTTTGTGGTACGTAGTGCTCCCAAACAGCATTCCCAGTATGGCGGTGGCAAAGCAGCGCTGATGACAAGTCGAAGAAAAATGTTCAACGAGTAAAGCAGAAGTTTCCATGTTTCAAATGTAAGGAATTGGGTCATTGGGCAAGTGAATGTCCAGTGAAGAAGAAAGAGGGTGACACTAGAAACAAAAACAAGATGTTCAGTAAAGAACATATAGCCTACTTTCTCCTAAATGTATGAGTATAGTTATAACTCGTTATTATCAAAGAGTATAATAGAACTATTCTTTGTTGAAGACCTTAGAAACGATTTACCTCTACCAAACGCCACAACCTAGATAAAAACTGCTACCATCATTGAAGAAAGAAAGATAAGAAGTATATCAAGAATGTTATGGATCTGGAGACATAATCGACCGGACTGGCTGCGTGGCTCAGCGGTAACGTTCTCGCTTGCTGGGCCCTAGGTTGCAGGTTCGTATCCTGGCGCAGTCAGCTGGCATTTGAGGGTGCACAAATGCGAGGGAGCCGTGTCAGTACATTTACTGGCACGTTAAAGATCCCCTTCGGGCCAAAATTCCGGCACCCCGGTGTCTCTAAAAGCAGCAGTAGTTAAAAGGGATGTAAAACCAATAACATTATTATTATTATTATTATTACATATACGACCTGCCGTGGGCAACATCCAACTTTGAGTTGAGGCATGTCTTTACACGTCTGGTTGTGCATGGCTTTCACAACCCTAATTGAATTAACAAATCTTTCCATGACCCTACAGAGACGTGTGTATACAAACTATGTGGATATTTTTGATTGCTATTTGCCTCAAATAAAAGTAGTAATTAATAACCTGAACTAACACCTACTATGTGAAATCGTTTTGTTCTTTACTTCAAATAACATTTTCAAGTAACGCAAAATAGGCTGTTACAAACCCTTTAAAATAAAAAGTAAAAATGTATCGTAGTATCATCTTGTCATTCTTCAAATTCGATGCGCATAGAATGCCAATGGTGTAGTAATCAATGGAGCCCCTCGTAGACTAGTCGTACCATCTAGTGGTGAAATATCGAACAATATAATCCTAACCACGGCCGACTGAATGCGCAGCTCGTATTCAGTCGGCCGTGTCCTAACAGAGCGAGTGCATTCTAGCGGCCAGAAGAAGAAACTTTTCAATAAAATCTGGAAGTTAATCTAGTTACCTTTTTGGCAGCTAGATGTCTCGAGTAAATCTGCTGGCGAATTATGTTTTAATTAAATATATATTTTACACCATAATATGCACAATATAACGCTTAATTTTAAAACATCTGAGTCATTACAAAACAATAAACATATAACATTTCAAGCAAAAAACCTAGCTCTGATCGGGTTTGAACCATAGGCATTTGAGCGATAGGCTGACGCTCTACCACTGAGCTAATTGTGTCAACGAATATCGTTCTATATAAAATGACTTACATAGAACTTGTTAGCAAATAATGATTTATACTAAACGATTTCATCACTGGAGTATATTATTTATATATAAAGCATTTCATACAAAGTTTATTTATTTTGTACAGTACGCTATATTGCATGCAATACTCAAATTAGTGAAATATAAGTCAGGCACAAGATATCCGCTGCCATCTTGTCTTATTAGTGAATCAGCTCAGCTTTTTAAAATCACGTTTGCACTATAGTATTACAAAATAAACTTTTAATTTCGAACGTGCCTCTTCCTTTAGAACAGTTAAAACGATTCTCGGCTCGATAATCGGAACTGGTGGGTCCCATGATATGGATTATAAAGTTTGCATAATTCGCACGGCCGCCATCCTGAAATGGTATGGCGGACGACCTTGTAGTTTGGTCACAAGACGCATCCTATACGAAGGTATGTTGTTACCAAATTTGGTAGAGATCGGATGATTTGGTTAGTCGTTATTTGATTTTACGTTTTGAACGTTTGAGTGGCCGCCATTCAGTTTTAGTAAAGATGGCGGCGATATAAAACATGACACTGAGGTGTCCTTTGCTAGTGCTACCTTTGTACCAAATTTCGTTCAATTCGCATTCACCGTGTTCGAATTGATAGGGGGGGACAGACATTCAGAGTACACACACTCACACACACACAGACACACACACAGACACACACACAGACTCACACACACACATACACACACACAGACAGACACACTTTTTTCGCCCTGTGTTGATCTCATAAGTCTACTTTCATTTTTTGCAAAAATCGAAAGTAGGCTAATAAGGAGAACAATGCTTCGTTTCTGACACATGCTATGAGTGTGTTAGACGGCGACTTTGTTCAAGCCGACGAGTGGTACTGCGACAGTGGCGCCACAAATCACATCACCGCGAACAAGCAGTATTTTACAACATACGTCAAGTTTGCTGCTCCAGAGAAGATTTTGCTAGGAAAACGAGGTGTGAGCATGCTATCTCACGGCAAAGGAACTGTAAACATTCAAGTGCGGCTGAACAACGCTTGGTTGAGTGCTGAGATGACTAAAGTTTTGTATGTTCCCGATGTAATGACTCATCTGTTTTCTGTGAAAGCTGCTGCAAGGAAAGGTTTCTGTGCAAGACTTGACGACCAAACTGTTAGAATTGAAGACAAGGTTACTGGAAAGGCGATGATGGCTGGACGTGTGAGTCATGGTCTGTATGTACTTGACATGCGCGTCGTGAAACCGGCGCAACCCATTCAAGTGAATTTAGCTACATCGTCGGACAAACTGCAGATCTACCATGAACGATTTGGTCATCAACACAAAGCGCATGTCAAGAATGTACTGAAGCAGATGAACATCAATGTAGACATGTGTAAAGAGGATTTCTGCGATGGATGTGCACTGGGAAAATGCATCTACTGTCATTCAAGACACGAATGAATCAACCAACAGCCACCAGTGAACAAATCCATGCCGATGTGAATGGACCAATGTCTACTGAATCTCTTGGAAAGGCACGCTACTACGTATGTTTCAAGGATGATTTCAGCAAGTTTCGACGAGTTTTCTTTTCAAAGCACAAAAGTGAAGTGTACACCGTTCTGGAACAGTTCCTGAATGAAGCCAAAACAAATGGACACGTCGTGAAGCTGTTCAGGTGTGATGAAAGAAAAGAATTTGATAACAAGAAGGTTTCTGAACTACTCGCAAGCAGAGGTATAGAACACAGCATTACTACGCCGTACACACCACAACAAAACGGAGTTGCAGAACGTGAAAATCGGACGATTGTGGAGTGCTCAAAATCTATGCTGAATCCCAGAAAGTTAACGAAACAACTTTGGACTGAAGCCTGCAACACTGCGGTGTACCTCCTGAATCGCACTGGGAAGTCATCCAATGGAAACAAATCTCCCTATGAATTGTGATATGGACGACCAGTGGGAAGTCTCATTCATCTGAAGATCTTCGGAACAGAATGCTACGTGCATATCGACAAGAATGTTCGCTCAAAGTTCGACGACATAGCTGTTTTTGGACATCTGGTTGGGTACGTGATCGACAGGGAGGATTTAGAGTCTGGATTCCAACTCAGGGAAAGGTTGTTCTAAGCCATGATGTGAAATTCGAACCTGAAGTTGTCTGCAATCTGCGCGCCAACGCCGGAAAAGTTCAAGTCACGCTTGAAGAACGTGTGGAGAGGAATCAGTCTAATTCATCGTCTGATGTAGGCCTACAGAGGAGGTCAGAGTCAGATGAGAACTTAAGCGAAATTGAAGATTTTCCTTCGACGTCTAGTTCCGGAGGAAGCGAAGATGAGGAAGAAGGAGTGACTGAAGAAAGAAGTAAAAGCAAACGTGAAAGTAAGAAGCCATCGTGGATGATCAGTGGAAATGACATGTACATGGCTGGACCATCTATCGTTGAAAAGAATCCTGACTCATACTCTGAAGCGCTGCAGTCTAGTGATAAAAATCAGTGGCTGAAAGCAATTAATGAAGAATTGGAGTCTTTAAAGGAAAATGATACCTGGAAATTGGTTGAGCGTCCAAATGGTGCACGGGTCCTGAAGAATCGGTGAGTTCTACGACGGAAGACAACGGACAGTGGAGAAGTTCGCTTCAAATCACGATTGGTAGCCAAAGGCTATGTGCAACAGCAAGGAATCGATTATGAAGAAACATGCAGCCCTGTTGCACGGTATGATACCATTCGAGCTCTGTTGGCAGTAGCTGTTGAAAAGGAGATGAAACTTGGTCAATTTGATGTCAAGACGGCCTTCTTGAACGGCGAGCTTGAAGAAGATGTGTTCATGGAACAGCCAGAAGGTCATCAGGACGGTACTGGCCGAGTGTGTCATCTAAAAAGAAGCTTATATGGTTTAAAACCGGCTCCATGCTGCTGGAACAAGCGTTTCAAGAAATTCATGGAGAAATCTGGATTCAGCAAAGCTGATCCTTGTCTCTTTTACAGCGACAAAAATGGAAAGTGGTTGGCTGTTGTAATATTTGTGGATGATGGTCTGGTAATTGGCAACGAAGAAGACATCGAGCAGTTCATGGAAAAACTTCAGCAGGAATTTCACACGATCAGAGGATCTCTCAACAATTTCCTGGGCATGAAGATACAACAAAACCATGATGGATCAATAGCAATCAGTCAAGAGGATTATACGAGGAAAATCCTAGAAAAATTTGGGTTGGCCGAGTTAAATGGAATGACTACCCTAGTTGGACGCGAAGAAAGTGAAGACGGAGAAAAGGTTTCGGCCAGGGTTCCTTATCGTGAGGCGGTAGGATCCTTGATGTACCTGACTACAGCTACACATCCAGATATCGCATTCGCGGTCAACAAAGCTGCTCGAGCCATGGAGAATCCTACAGTTCAAGACTGGAGTCAAGTGAAACGGATGTTTCGATATTTAAAGAGCACAGTGAACAATGGAATCGTCTACAGGACAAGAGGACGAGACGTTCAACGACGGGTGTCATTTCGACCTACAATCATGGAGCTGTATCGTGGAGAAGTCAGTTACAGAAGTCTGTGTCAACATCGACAACCGAAGCTGAAACTGTGTCTGCAAGTGAAGGAGCAAAGGAGTTGATTTGGCTGAAGAGACTGTTTTCTGAATTACTGGGAACTGCTGACAAACCTCCAACGCTTTACATCGACAATGCTGGTGCAGTTAAATTGGCTAAAAATCCGGAGTATCTTCGAAAATCCAAGCATATTGAGGTACGTCATTTCTATGTGAGGGAAAGATTTTTGGACGGAGACCTTGAGCTGGAGCACATCGACGGGACCAATCAATTAGCTGATCTTCTAACTAAACCTCTGGAGAGGGTCAGATTCGAGATGCTGCGTGAGAGGATTGGCGTGCAGATGACATCATAGAGGCTGAAAGGTGTTCAACAGTTCATCTTGTTTATTTTTTTCATTTGTATTTGATTTTTCTTTGCAGGAAGTGTTAATATTTGGAAGAAAAATAGCACAGTAGCACCACCTGGTGAAATAGACATGAACAATAAAGAAGAAGAAAAAAAGACGAGTCAGTGCAAAGTCTGTGCGTGTTCGCGTGACATGTGACAAGCATCTCAAAAGATGATTTGTGTTTTGTATTGTATTTCTCACTTAATAAATAAAGATTTACATTAAAACTAACAGAAATAAGCAAAATAAGTATTTCTTAATTTGTGCATGCTAGTGCAGGTTTTCAAAATACGTAACGCAAAGCACATCGAGTTCAGTTTAGTATTCAGATATTGTATATGTTTATTCCATTTCAAGTCATGTTGTATCCATAGTCCTAAAAACTTTGTTTCTGATTTATTTTCTATTTGATGACCATCTAATATTATATTGGGCTTCGCAGGATTCCTATTCTGTATAGTGTATATTCTGTATTTAGACATACTGTTTTTTATAGTTTATTATGAGGCGATTATCTTGTGAACATTTGGTTAACTCACCTGTAACGGAGTCAGCAGACTGCTGTATGACCTGTTTAGTTTCACCTTTTATTACGAGTGTTGTATCGTCCGCAAACAAAATTTCCTTATGTGAATGAACGTTCTGTGTTATATCATTGATATATAGAAGAAAGAGTAGTGGGCAAAAACCGATCGCTGGGGTATTCCAAATTTAATAATTCCCTCATTGGACAATGTTTCATTAAGTAATTTGGTTATATCATCCTTGTATCTCAAGCTTACTATTCGTTTACGCCTTGTTAAGTAAGACTCTATCCATTTATTAGCTAGAACTCTAATACCATATTGATTTAGATTTGTAAGGAGGATTTTATGATCAACAACATCAAATGCTTTCGATAAATCCAAGAATAGGCCAGTTACATGTTCCTTATTGTCAATTAATTTCAGTATACTATTAATACATTCATAAATTGCTGTCTGTGTAGATTTTCCCGTTCTGAATCCATGTTGTGAGTTTGATAGTATTTTATTTTTTTCTATAAAACTTATCAGTCTCTTATACATGATTTTTTCCACAATTTTTGCAATACCAGTTGGTAAGGTAATAGGACGATAGTTATCTAATTCATCTTTTGAACCGTTTTTGTGCACTGGAATTACTTTTGATAACTTCAAAATATCCGGATAAGTTCCTGAGAGAATTGAACTGTTTATTAAGTGTGTAAGTGGATTTATTATATTTTCTGTACATCTCTTTAGAATTTCATCAGGGATGCCATCAATGCCAGCAAAGAATTTATTTTTTAGCCCTGTTATAACTATTCTTACCTCTTCACTTGTGACATGATTTATAAATAATGAATCACTGCATATATTTATTTTATTACTAGAATTTAGTGTATTTACCTGTGATTTATTTAATAATTTTTGTGGAATTTCCAGAAAATAGTCATTAAAAGTGTTTGCAATTTCCTCTGGATTGTTAATTACTTTATTATTTCTGGTCAGTGTAATGTTCCTTTGTATTTAACAGATTTTCCAGTTTCTTTCTTTATCACGGACCACATAGCCCTGTTTTTATTAGATGATTGGGAAATAAAATTACCATTATGCATTTTCTTTGCTAGTCTTAGTACCTTATTTAATATGCTAGTGTATTTTTGTAGTATAAATTGAATTCAGGTGTTGTGTGGTATTGTTTATATAATTTGTGTAGACATTTCTTTCTTTGACATGAATTTATAATCCCTGTTGTTATCCAATTGCTAGTTTTGTTATTTTGTACAGTTATTTGTCTACAGGGGAATGCTGTTTCAAAATAGTGTTTTAGCGTACTGCTAATTGCATTAAATTTATCATTTACATTTTCTAGTTTATAAATTTCTGACCATGTTTCCTTATTTAATAAGTCATTGAAATATGTAACATTTGTTTCAGTGAATGACCTGCACTTTGATTTTAGTCCATTATCATTATTATTGATTGTTTCGGGTACTTCAAAACTCAGTATTTGTCCATGGTGGTCACTAAAACCCGGACAATAGACTTCTATTTATTGGTGATAGTTGTCTGTATTTTTAAAAATTTGATCAGGAGTGGTTTTACTAAATTTTGTTATTCTTGTTGTTTTTTACTGTAGGTTTCATTCCATAGGAAATTAGTAACTGTGTTAATAATTCACAATTTCTATCAAATTTTCAGAAATCCACATTTACATCCCCACAAATTATTATATCGAAATTTACTTTGCTCATGTTATTGAGTAACAATTCTAATTTATCTATAAATAAAGGAAACTTTCCTGATGGAGAACGGTATACGCATACAATTATTAACTTAAACTGCTGTATTTTTACGGCAGATAATTCAAAATCCTGTTCCATAATTAGATAATCATAAGCTCTTAACTGTTCATGATCTAAATTATTTCTTAAGAAGATACACGAACCACTATGGCTAATATTAGTTCTATAGCATTTACTAGCTTGTATAAACCCTGGGAATTGAATTAATTCGAGTAGTTCCTCTTTCAGCCAATGTTCTGAAATACATAGTGCTGAGATGTCTTTAAGTTCATTTTAAGCATTAGATTTATGTAATCAATTTTATTATAGAGAGACTGAACTATCTGGTGGTAAATTTTAAATTTGTTACTTTTGCAAGCTCCCGGTGGTGATTTCTTTACATTATTACTATCATAATTGTTATTATTATTGTTGCTAGACAAATCCGAAATACCGTTCTTGGACTCATTTAAATTTGACATCAAAAGATCTGAATGCCAAACCTCATGTTTGGCTTCTTTTACCAGTTTCCCTGCTTCCACTCTACCATTTAAATTTACAATTTTGCAGATTTCATCACTAAGATACTCTTTTCCTAACCTATTTAAGTGTAGGCAAAGCCGAGTGTGGAACTTCCTGTCTAATTTACTTACATCTATAATTTGGATATTTGGAAAACTCTTACAAATTTTATGATTTTTTCCATTTGTAGCCTCTATTTCTACATGTACACATGATTTGGGAATTAAGTCGTATCTCTGCGGAATGTTTACAATGATGACATTTGTGTTATGCATGGTAGGCAATGTACCCTTTAAATCTTTGATTACCTTTTCACTCTCGTGTCTATAGACGTCGTTTGCTCCAGCGATGATTACTGCATAGTCCTTTGAAGTAAGGGACCCACACTCTCCTACCATCCCGTTCGTGACCGCTGCAATGGGTGCTCCTGTCTTTTCTGTCGAAGTGACTTCCATTTCTCCGCTTCTCTCCAATACGCTTGCTGCTACATCTCGCCCGTGACTATCCGCAAATACACGCATCTTCCTTCATTTTCTCTTTATCACTTTCTTATTTTCTTCTTGAAGAAAGTCATCATTTTCTTCGACGAGCGGTCCAAATGAATTTGAGACGGGAATTTCAGTTACATGTACCGATACTCCATTTATAGGCCTAGGCATATTCAATCTTACCTTACCAGCAACCACTGTCGACCAAGTTTCCTTGCTTTCCTCTCTGTTTCCTTTTAATTTATTCAACTCTTCCATTAACTTATTGTTAGTAATATCTTCCTTTAGCAGCTTTATAATTTCATCTTTTGAGGACAGTTGGTTTCTCAGGTTATGACATTTGCATGACAGTACCGGTAGGCCTACATTACGACAATCGGTTTCACTTTTCTCCTCACTCAATTTTACCTGAGATCTTGTGATGATTTTATTTGCATTTTTTACTTTTATTTTGCACGACGAGCATAAATCCGTAACGGTTACATTACCTGACGAGACACTAACACTGTTTACTATCGACATACTAGAGATCTAAGTTAGCCTTGATGTTTACACCAAATTACACTAAATTTATTTTAATTATTACTACCTAAATTAATTAATCTATTTACCTACCAATGAAGAAAAATGTGAAATACGTATATCTTCCAATCGGGTGAAAACTCGTAAAAGCACCACTGCTCTACTTGGTTCAAACAGTGATTGAGGAAGTCACCGAATCTTTGGATACACGTTCCCACAACTATCAGTCTGCTTGACAATATCTTTACCGTACATGGGTACCCGAATGTCACGGAAGTGGATAAGTTCATACCAGATTGTCAATTCGGCTTCCGAGAAGGAAGGAGTACTTTACAAGCAGTAAAAGTACTACAAGAACAAGCGGAACAGGCACTAAGGCACAAGAAGGGGAAATACCATGTGGTCTTCATTGACTATAGAAAAGCTTTTGACTTAATCAATCGGTATATCGTCATAAATAAACTAAAAGGGATGCTGGGATACGCCCACCCACTAGCAAGAATAGTTGAGGCAGTTCTAACATACAATTACATCGTTATTAATGACGGTGTAGTCCTGTCAAAGAAGATCATACAGACATACGGCGTACTTCAGGGCGACCCCATGAGTCCTCTATTGTTGAATGTCTTAAGAGCTGACATTTCTAACATCGTTCAGGACCACCCAACGGTGAAACTAATAATGTACGCTGATGAAATGGCACTAGGATCGCACAGCAAAAGAGACCTGCAAATCGCACTCCAGAAGCTCTCACTGTGGGCTGGTGAAAACAGCCTTGAGGTCAACGAAGAAAAAACCTTCTACATGATTCTCAGAAAAGGGGGTAAACTGGCAACAGATGACCATTTAACCCTGCAAGGTGTTACGGTAACAACAGTGAACAAATTCCAATACTTAGGAGTGTATTTACAAACAACCATGTGTTTTGGATCCCTTAGTTGGGGGTAGTTGGGACCAAACACGATTGTGTCGCTGTACTAATTTGGAAGGCTATTCCTAAATGAGAGCAGCTTCCCGTAATAGGGGGAAACTACTGGTGTAGTGTGTTGGTGTTTAGTGTTCAATCTCTTTGGGGCTTCCCTGCAAGATGTAAGTGTCTGCTAGGGGATGAATCTCTAAATACAGGCTACTATACTGGCCTGCCAGCTGAGCCGAGTGAGTGATACAATAAACGTGCTAACTCAGCGGCTCGACGTTATGTAGTCGAGTCACGTGCTGGGAGCACAATGGGGCCTGACGAAGCAATTATCGGCTTCGGCGGTCACGGGCAATTGTGACGAAGGCCAGGAGGGGTATAAGGACGTGAAGAGGAGTGTAATTAGTAATGCAGTGTGTAGCTTACTGACCAGTATTTATTGGTCAGTAAATGTAATTGTGTATGTCCCTTTTGGGAAGTCTTAGGCAAATGTAAAATACAATTTATGTGTACAAGTTTGGGTAGGTGTATACAAGAGTTAAAGGATTCTGAGCACGACTGAATCTCACCTGGTGATGAAGCTGGAACGGACGTCGGGCGAAGGCCGCTGGCGACGCACAGAGTATAACAGATAATGGCTCCTAGTTAGGACTCCATTCTTATACTTTCCGGTGCTGCGTGGTCAGCATTACGTCACTGTAGCTGCCCTAGATAGTTGTTAGTGTCAATGTTTGTGTATGTGTTGCAAGTAGTTGGCTAAGCTAGGTGGCCGCCGCTTGCCGTGTATGGATATGTCCTGGACTTATGGAGTTGCCAGTTGGGGTAGTTTTGGTAAAAGATGGGGGGTGGCTCTCAGGGGGTACTGCCCCCCGGGGCTGTACAAGACCCCCTCATCGATTATTTCGCGTCCCCGCGAACTGGAAGTAGAGTGGGCGCGTCGATGTGATGGTTTGTTCTTGATTGCTCTTTGTACTTCTTCTTCTTTTCTTCCGTGTTGGTGTAGGTGTGTCGATGTTGTGTTGATGTGAGTTCAGCGTGTGCTCAGAGGGGTAGGTTTTGGGATATACATGTTATACTGTTTTAATCCCTTGGTTGGGGGGTAGTTTGGGATAAAACATGCTTTGTGTTACTGTGCTAATTTGGAAGGTTGTTCCTAAATGAGAGTAGCTTCCCGTAGCTGGGAGAGCTTACTAGTGTAGTGTGTTGTTTAGTGTTTAATCTCCAGGGGGTGTTCCTGCAAAGATGTAAGTATTTGCTAGGGGATGGATCTCTAAATACAGGCTACTGTACTGGCCTGCCAGCTGGGCGGAGTGAGTAACACAATAAACGTGCTATGTCAGCGGCTCGACGCTAGGCAGTCGAGTCGCGTGCTGGGAGCACAATGGAGTCTGACAAAGCAATTACTGGCTTCTACGGTCACGGACAATTGTGACGAAGGTCAGGCGGGGTATTAGGACGTGAAGAGGAGTGTAATGAGTAAATGCAAGTGTAGCTTACTAACCATATATTTATTGGTCAGTAGATGTAAATTGGTAAGTCCCTCTTGGGGAATGTAGACAAGTATACAATTGGTGTGTACAAATTAGGGGTAGGTGTTCACAAAATAAAGGAGTCTGAGCACTACTGAATCTCACCTGATGAAACTGGAACAGACGTCGGCTAGGGCCGCTGGCAACGCACAGAGTAGAACAGATAATGGCTCCTAGTTAGGACTCCATTCTTATACTTCCCGGTGCTGCGTGGTCAGCATTACGTCACTGTAGCTGCCCCAGATAGTTGTTAGTGTAGATGTTTGTGTATGTTTTGCAAGTTGTTGGCTAACCTCCCAGGCTGGGTGGCCGCCTCTTACTGTGTATGGATAATGTTCTGGTCTTATGGTGTTGCCAGCTGGGGTGGTTTTGGTAAAAGATGGGGGGTGGCTCTCAGGGGGTACTGCCCCCCGGGGCTGTACAAGACCCCCTCATCGATTAGTTCGCGTCCCCGCGAACTGGAAGTAGAGTGGACGCGTCGATGTGATGGTTTGTTCTTGATTGCTCCTTGTACTTCTTCTTTTTCTTTTCTTCCGTGTTGGTGTAGGTGTGTCGATGTCGTGGTGATGTGAGTCCAGCGTGTGCTCAGAAGGGTAGGTTTTGGGAATACATGTTATACATAGTTAATTTGGAATAGTTCATTTTTGAAAGTTGACATAGTAATAATAAAGGTACAACAAAAAAATGCATGGTCTTGACGTTATATATATATATATATGTTGTTATTATCCAGGGAGGAAAAAAACCATGGCTGGATGGCTGGTTGTGCCGTCCGGCGCTGTATGGAGAAAAAATTGCTCCCTGCAGTGTATTGTTTAAAAGATGGAAGAGAATAGAAAAACAGGTGCCCCAGGGTATAAGTTAAAGGGACATATCATAATGGTTTATTGTTCCTGGGATGAAACGGGACACCTTCACAGATTTTGGCGTTAGTACAGTAGAAAGGAAAAAACAAAACAGTGTATTCAGTGTTGACATTATGGCATTTTTGAATGGCGTGACATATTGGAAGTTTATGTGCGTAGGTGTACACTTGAGCATTAATATATTTGTGTACGCTTTGGATTTACATTTTGTTTTACAAGCATGATATAATATAAAATAATAATCTTACTACTAGACCGCTTTGCTCATGAGCCTGGTACCTTGTCTCATTCTCTAGGCCTTCTGTAGCGCTAACGTCTGTCCACTCATTCTCCCTTCACTTTGCTATTCGCTGAGCAGTAGGTACCTCTCACCTATGGCTGTGGGTTAGTGGCCATGCCGTTGACCTTACCTTTCGCAAATTTTCCCCGTGGGTGGAAAAATTCACCTTGGTAGCGAGGGTAGGTGCTCACAACCTATGCACCACCCATGGTTACCGTATATTGCTTATTATTCAAGCGTATCCATACGTGTGTTTGCGTCAGCGTCGCTCGGTGCCCCACGTCACCTTACGTCGCTGATCGCGGCGCCGTCACCTTATTGGCGCGACTGAAGAACGATGAGGAGCAGTGTGTTTGTGTGACAGAGATAAGGGTATGTGTAATATGGTGTGGGAAATATATTTACAATAGGCATGCTCATGCTCCTTGTCATCTGTAAATCAAGAAATGTATTAATGGCACTCTTTTTCTGTTTTGTACATCTGTGGATGCGTTGCTCCCTGGTTTTCCTGTGTTTGGGAAAGTGGATTAGTTATTAGCAATACATTACAATACATTACAATACATTACATGTATATATATAACATTTTCTTGGCAACGCTTAATTTATAAAACTAAGTGTGGCGCCACTGAAGTCTAACTTACTTCTAGGTTAGCCTATGTTAACCTAGCTTAGCCTATGTATTGTCGGGCTTACCCTGGTAATGGATTTTTAGTCACCAGGTGCCGAGCGTGCTGTCTTAATACTATTTATTCTATGTACTGTCGGGCTTACCCTGGTAACGGATTTTGGTCACCAGGTGCCGAACGGCTTTATCTTAATACTATTTATCTTAGCGTGTTGTCGGACTTACCCTGGTAACGGAAATTTAGTTACCAGGTGCCGGACGGCTTTACCTTAATTTTTAAAAAAATTGCCTTAAGTTATGTTAATTAGTACTTAAATGTAAGAATATGCTGTATGTACATGCCGAGTGGACCTTAATCTAATGCCGAAATGTGCTGTGCTATTATTTAGCAACAGCGCTTATTGAATTTGCTTACATCTAAGTGACCTTAAAATGGCACTGTAACTTATGTACTAGAATTTTGATGGAGGCTCGTCCGTCCGATTTCTCTCGCGGGGGCCCTTGTAGAACATTGTTGAGACCGGAACCCAACAATGTCTCGTAGTCCCCTCCGTCTTAATCCTAATTGTCGACATTCTTATTAGTAATTAATAGTGTACCCTTCAGTGTTCTTCTAGGATGCCGACTCTTGCTCGGGTAGTGATCTGTTCGGGGTGTCTCTAACTTATTCTAAACATCCTAGGAATATCGTCACAGGATCACAGGAGGCTTAACTAAAAATCAGTAGGTCAGAGAACTCCTAATATAAAATAATTTATTTCACAAAAACATCATCTCCCTTTTCTCCCATCCATAGACAAATAAAAACAAAATGAACTCCCTTAAATTACTCTAATCAACAACATCAAAAAATGCAAAAATAATGTTTCACACTGGCTGAAACCAGGAAAAGAAAAATAGTCTATTTTACTGCAGTCCACTGCTTCAAGTCCAAGAGTTAATGTCAACAGACTTAGTTCAAATAACTATGGCTTAAATAACCCAGCCATTCTATCACAATAAATATGCGCACTCATGTTTATAACTTGCAAAATTGGTTTTTGGGAACTCGGACATGTCTTCTCGTACAATCATCATCTTTCCTCACAAGAGTCAGATGATGAAGGCAATATATTTATTCTAGGCCACGGGCATGTGTGTATTTATAACTTAAAACAATTACTTCCCTCAGAGCCATGACTCCGTTAATTATGGTAAAATAAACAAATCATCATACATGAAGCCACAAACAAATACTTCGGCGGCAGGTGCCCCGTGATTATTAATAAACAAACAACTATAATGAATGCACTCAAAAATAATGACAATAGAATACGTCGCTTCCTAAAGCGGCACACAAGAAGAAACCCCGGGAAGCCGGGCTACCTCCCTTCATAGTACAATGACAAACTCGACCTTGTGACAGACACACTCACACCGCACTAACCAGCTGGCCGGCAATAACCTTCATGGCTACTTTTAGAATTCAGACGGCTTACCACATCTCTACCTGCCTCTTAAGGACTCCCTTTTACTTACCTTGGGCTCGAGCAGTACAATACCTTTCCGACGGAGCTAAAGTGGACTCTCATCAGACAATGAACTCAATCACTTCACTTACCATTATATCATCGAAGAACGCGGGAATATCACCTCCGCTTTAATTTCACTTACCATTATATCATCGAAGAACGCGGGAATATCACCTTCGCTTTTAATTCTGCTCGACCCAGGATCGACTCTCAGCCTTACCTGAATATATATCACATTACCCTCCAGCCATTCTTGTCTTACCACTTTTTACCTTCGTGTGATAATCACTTACCATACTTATTATTCACATAGTTTCAGTGTCACTTACTGGTCTTGTCACAATATCGAGCGGTCTTCCCCATATTAGCTTTTACGTTCACATCGTGCATAAGCACTATCAAACCAATTATTCCCTTGACTGTGCATTCAACAAGATTAATGACATCCCAAACAAAACCATATTTAAAATAGCACTTTGATGCTCATATACTTATTACGTTATAAAACACACAAAATACTCATTACTGATAAACACACAAATCTACACAAAACATGCCCGCTATGCCTAAAATATTTATTGTTATCATAATTGCTTATGATCGAGATAAACTTATCCGATCCCCATGATGGGAAACGTTATGGCCCACATGCCCCATACAATATTTACTTATCTCTCATATTTCCTGATGCGGTTCTGGTCCTTGATATCAGTCTTCTTCATTAGTTGGTTCATCTTGATAGGAGGATAATTTACACACGGTTTTTTTTTTCAAAATTTCACCAAAGCAAAGGTCCACTGTGAATTATTACCATTAACACAATGCACGGTTCTCGCATATGAAGCTCCTATCTCCTATAGCTATCATCAACTTACTTAATTCGGTTGACAGTTCATAGCTTCCTAGAATACTGGTTTAGCTGTTAATAGCTCGGGCGGCTATACCTATCATTACAACTGCGTCGTACTGTTATGATATGCACTGTTCTAATTCGCACTCGCGAATACTTAGCGATATTCAAATTTCAGAGGTATACTTGCTCCTACTTATAAACTTGTAAAGAACGTTACGTTAATATTCTTATGGCCTCAAGCGCAGGCTCTCGCCTCTACAGCGCGTATTAAGAACTTATAAAAACTTGTAAAAATCACGGTAATTTCTGAACGCTCGAGGCAAAGGCTCCTGCCTCTAGCGATGCCCCAAAGTAGACTTATAGAACTTGTAAAAATCACGGTAATTTCTGAACGCTCGAGGCAAAGGCTCCCGCCTCTAGCGATGCCCCAAAGTAGACTGACTTCACTGTGTTTCAATCCATTATTTATACGATTTCTCTTAAAGGGACGTGGAGTAGGGGGTTTTCAGAAATTATTTCCAAAATAACACTCACATGAATATGCGAACTAGCTCCTTAGAACGTCCTCATTTCCAATGTCTCAATGACTCCTTTTTATTCAAAATCCGATCGTTGGATCCTTATATAATGAGCTCCGTAATTTGCTTCATTGTCCCTTAATTTCGGCGGGATTTGGTCGCGTCTAGCGTCTCTCACTGCCATTGGTCGTTTCAAATCCACCCCCTGATTTCATTTTAATTCTGGCAAAAATCACAGAATAATCCAATTTAAATTTTGACGATATTTCTGAGTGGCTGGGATAGTCCCCTATACGATGGTATAATTCCTGTTTCTGTATTCTAATTACTGCTCTAATTCCTTTCAAACGGGCGGGGTTTATTTGGTAGGTGATCGTTGAGGTTTTCGCATTTACCCGCGTAGTTGAACGACCTCCGCGCGTTGTCTGGGCGCATTTGGTGTCCGGATGTGGATTTTCTCTCTCCTGCTGCCTTTGTCTGCGCTGGGTGAAAGCTGCTTCAAGTCACGTACGAACCATCCTTTTGTCATTCCAGTCCCACAAGCAACTTCTATTCTCACATCGGCTTTGAGACATGAATTAAATCTTAATGGAATAATATGTAGACTTTATGCTATCAGAGATGCATAAAGGTCACATTTAATAGATAGTAATTAATAAAGTCCCGGGCGACTGTGCTGCTTAAGAGCAAACGCCTCGCCCGGCTATCCTGTTCATCGCTGCTGCGCTTGCCTGCGTCGGCATCATTTTCCATGACCATTTGTTGATATATTTATCATTGGGTTTGCCCACGGAAACCCTTGTGAGAGCTCGCCGCATTCCTCATTTACATCTCTGGCCGCCCGCTGCGTGACCATTTAAGCTCTGGAGACTCGCTGTCGTCCATTTATGTGGGCACGGGACCGAATAATCGCATTCATTCCATATTATTCATATTTCATGTATATTATTCATTATTTGTTGATTATCATTTATTTGGTCGTCTTCACCCCGTCACGCGGGACGAGAACTTGGCGGATCTAGGATTCATCCCGCTGAATCCTGACATCCTTCTTCACTTCTGCGAGTAGAAGACTAACTTCCCGCCATAGAAGCTCTACTTAACTTACATACTAACTAGAAGTCTAGTCCTAGTGTGGTCGTCCCTAGGATTGTCCCCTGAGTCCAGTGTGGAGCTGGCTAATTCTCCCACTAGCCGTCGGAAGTCTCCCCTGCAGGTCTTGGCTTCGATGACCGTGGCGCATAGTGGGTGTAACTTTTCTCCGCCGAGGGGGTAGGCTAGACGCACCCTCGGTTTTGACGTTTGCCCGCGCCAAGCCATCGATGCTTCATTCTTACGTAGTTCCGTCTTTTTGGTCTGGGTCAGGATCTGTTGGCGTCTTGCCCCGTCCCTGCCTTTCTGTGGAGCTTTCGCTCCCTCTGTTCACGTCTCATCACCATTCAGTGAGACATCAGATTCCTTTTTTATTTAAAAAAATAAGTGTGATATGTAAGTAATTTACTATGTAATTATGAAAATTTTTAAGTGTTCTGGGGTTGTAGAATCTTCTAAATGCATGGACTACTTCAGGCCTGTAGTCGCCATGTCGGATTTTCAGCGGTAATGCCTTGGTAATTTTCTGGAGGTGTTATTAGGTTTTTATGGCGTTGGGTCCCTTGTTATTGGGATCCGGGGTTGTTATCTGCTGAGTGGGCTTAAAGCGCGGTAGGAGAGGGTTATGCATCGTTGGGCTCCATGTTAATGGTGGCCGGGAGCCGCTGATGCCGCTAGGATATACTTACAGTGAGTGGACGGGGTAGGTACTTCCCAGGTGTGCAAAAAATGTTCAAAAAGTGCCATGCAGGTTCAATAATAATAAACCCTGGTGTTTGGGTGGGATATTCCATGCATGGGGATGGATATGAGGCGTATCCGCTCTCATTTGAGGATAAAGTATGGGTTGAGGTGTGATAATTCCATGTCCCTTGCATGCGGGATTATTTAGTAAGAAATACTTGTTAGTGTAAATGCGGCCTCATCTCTTTATACAGAGATGTGCATTACGCTTAATGTCGTTTCCGACTCACCCCTAATACTCGGGTGTAGGCATTTGTGGCCAGGGTGTAGTATACCCGAATTTTTGGGTAGACGCATGAAGTCTATCAACCCCGATGTATATTTTGGCATGTAGTCTAGCTGTTTTTGTGTGTCTGTGTGTTTGTGTTGAATAGTGTTGTAATTGACAGGTTATGTAGGGAGAGGGGTGCTAGGATAGTATCCCGTAGCTAGTATCTTGGCCATCCTGATGGCGCTATCCATCTCTGCTCCTGTCATTCTCACGTGGTCACTATTGGGTTTATATCCGCTCCTTAGGATGGTTAAGTGCGGTGACGCTGTGACGTCATGGCCTAATCTGGTCTCTCATTTATAATGTTAAGGTAGCAAGTGGTTTTGTGTGTAAATGGACGTGTCCTGATCGCCTATGATGGTTGTTTAAAGATAAAAAACAAGAAGACAGTAGTTATTGGGGGGGGGGGTTGTTCCCTCAGGGAATCTGTCTGTATTCGCCCCTGATTAGTGGGCGCGTGTGGGAAGGACGTGGCCGTAGCTGTGATTAGCGCAGCTGCGTGTGTGTGGTTGCGTTCCGCTACCGCACGGTGGTGGGTGGGCCGTTATCGGATAAGTCTTATCGTGTGTCGCGTGGCTGATTGTCAGGTGGCGCGTGTGGCTTGTTAACATCCTTGTAAACATGCTCCTGTGGTCCTAAGATGAATCCGGCCTATAGTATTTGTACATCACTGGATGTTATGCCTATTGTAACAGCGCTGAATCCTATGTCAACTGTATGCTATTATTATTGTTTGTCTTTGTGGTCATGTCTGCATTTTATTGTCACTTCCGTTATAACAAGAGTGTCTGCCGGCAGCAGTGTTGCAATGCGCTAGAATTCGCAACTCAGTGTTTTGTTGTGTTTTGTTTCTGCGTCCTTGTATACGGGAAGTCTCTGATGTTATGTATGGCGGCCGACGGAACGTGACTTTTGCCAGTGTCCGTGTGTTGACATTGTTTGACATTCTGGGAGGGCCAATGTGTTTATCTGTCCTGTTTTTGCTACCGATGTTGTGTGGACATTTCTTCCGCAAGACCTTTGCCTTGTGTAATTATCTGTAATTCATGTCCAAGAAGTCTATTGCCCATGTTCGGGGTAATCCAAATTTGCCATGACTTTTGGCCGTAGGAATCTGGTGTTACCTGTTTTGTGTCTGTGAGAATGGCGTCCCTTGTATTTATGTGTTGGGCGCTATGGTTTTTTCTGTAGGGGATGGTGTATGGATGCTATTTGTGCGATGGTACTCGTGTAATTGTCTGTAAGTGATCTTTCATCGGTCGGCAATTCTTGTTTTCCACGGTGTCCGCTTATATTGGGCATTCGGACCCGCGATCCCGTGTAATGCTCCGTGTTTTATGTCTGCGTTGTCTGTTGGGATTTGTGCGTCCCTAGTGTGGCTTCTGATTGTGTTTACGCGCCAAAAATGCCATTGTTTAGCTTCTTTTTTGGCAAGTTTGTATTGTGTTTTTGCGACACGCGTATGGAAATATACGTTAGTGTGAATATATTGTGCCATTCGGAACGACCCTCGTACCCTAATTTTGGGAGTTGTCCAGCTTTGAAAACGGCGTGAATGACTGTGTGTGTTACAGCCAGAGCTGGAGCGCTCGTAGATTGTTTGCAGCTGGTGAAGGTCGCATGATTATGTATGTGTTATCGCTGACCTGGCGATGGTATTAAGTTACAACTGTGCAGGAAGTACTTTGCTTGCTTGTCGGGCGGCCCGCTCACCACATGTGCCAGGACAATGTGTGTAGGTTTGTTGACACGTCTTTCTAATGTTTCCATATACAGCGTGTCTTTGGTTCCCCATAATGGAAAATAACCTTCCTCTGTATATATTGTGTCCCCAAATTTTGTGTCGTAAGCGTGGGGAAAATATATTCTTGTTAGTGGTGGTTAGATGACGTTATGTACGTGTGTCTCCGGGTCGCTAGTCGCGTATTTGGTGACTAGGTGTCGGAGGTGGTTTTATTATTTTGTGCGTATGAATTCCCGTTAGTGTGACTGTCCCTTATTGTTCTATCCTTCAATTGGATAGTTACCCGACCTGGCATTCCTAGTATTGAGAAGGTTGCGGGTTCGAGACCGTCTTTGTCCAGGGTAATTATTCCCGGTGCCTTTTAGGCCTGTGTCTCCGGGACAGTTTTGTCAGTGTTACTGATGTTTTGTGGCAATTTGAGCTTACTGTATGCCTTCCAGAAATATGTGGGTTTCCCCAAAGTCTGGGATTTTACCCTATGGTGTTTATGTTTAGTTTGAGCGCTGTTATGGGGGACAAGAAAAATTCATGCTATAGGCAGTGTAATAAATAGCGTATACCTATGGATCAAATATATACAGTTCAACTTGGATGATTCGAATTTCACGGGATTAGTAAAAAAATTGAGTTATCCAAAATTCGATTTAAGAAAGAAAGAGAAGGGAAAATATATTTTATCACGTTTACATAATGATTTACGTTCACCCAAGCAAATCAACAGACGACGGTACTTTATAAAGATTGTATCGTAAATAATCTCAAAAGTTTCAAATGGAAATAATACCTGAGTGTACTATTCACCTATTTGACGACGTTAGTAAGGCAGTAATCTAGTTATGTCTCAGAGAAATTTACTATTTTTCAAAAATAGTTTGAAATTCTTAATTGTTTCTTACGATTAAGGCTCTCAGCCATCCCAAAAGAATCTAGCAAATTGTAGGAACGGCAAATAGAACGACTTAGTCATTTCTACTTGGAAAGACCCGCCTAAGCTCTGTGCTGTGGTTTGTTGCTTAGGCTGCATTCGGAACAGTTCTTTCAGGACCTGAGCCGCATGGCCCAACTGATTGGTCTCCGCTTGGCTTTGTACATTAAAAACTTTGAATTGTCCAGAATATACTTTGAATTAACCACGATTATAAACGATTGATGGCCTATAAAATGCTAGGGGCCAAAAAAAATTCGAATTATATAATTTTGAATTAGCCGTGTTCCACTGTATATACATGTAAAATGTACAGTTTTGTGCATGAGTCTCTGCGTATCTGCCGTTTGCAGGGGTGGAACCTGTCCTTTCTGTATCAATTGTAGTGTTTCCTGTATGTAAAAGAACCTACTCGTGTGTATGTTTGTGATTCAAGTGACATTAGTGTATGTTATATTCATGGCGAAAGTTGTTATCCACGTCCGAGCGTCATTGCTCGAGAAGGTGAATACTTTCGCCCTGTCACTAAGGCGTAGGCCCCTGATACCCATTGGGGTGCTTCTTTACTATTTTCTGGAGGGGTTTGTAGTAAAGTAAGTCTGGGCCTACGTTCACCGTAGTGCCTCGATTTCGGCCTGAGTGTGCTTGTGCCTGAGGGGCTGATTGCGTGCCGCGCTACCCTGGCAGTGTCGATAGAAGTGTGTGTCCTCCTGTCTGCCTGGCCTCGTGGGGTAGGTAATAAAACCTTTCTTATGCCCCGTGTATTGTGTGTCTGCGCCTGGACAGTGTTCACAGGCGTACGTTTTGCACCCTGAGGGCCTGAAGGCAACACCCTCTTATGCATTTACACCTGGGGTACACATGTTAGTGCCCGCTTCCATTCTGGCAAAATTGCTCTCTGAACTAGCGGTAAAGGCCGTGTATTCGTCTGTGATTGCCCTGGCAATGTATTGGAGGGTAGTCTAGCCGATTTCTGGCCTATGGCCACGGTAGACTCCTCCCCTCGCGTCTGCCTTTATGTGTAAGTTTGTGTAGGCTTATCGTGCTGTGGCACGGGCTCTATGTCCTCAGCCCATGACATAGTTACCTCCCGGTTTCTCCCCGTGTTACGGTGTGTGCCTGATAGCCCTGGCGTCAACTCTCTCTCGTTCGTCCGTTCTGAGGGGGTTGCCATAGGTTCTGCCCCTCGGTCTGGCAAAATTGCCTTCCGAACCGGAGCTGAGGGACGTGTGTTCATGTGAGCTTGGCCCTGTGGTGTGTTGGAGCCTAACCTGGCCGTTTTATGAACTGTGGCCACGGCGAACTCCTTCCCCTGTGTCTCGCTAGTGTCTAAGATGGACATCCGTGCGAATTGCTGCGTTAGCGTATCTACGCTTATGTCCTCTCTAGGCTGGGCTGGTGGCCCTGCCATGAACTCAAAAATGGCCTTGTTGGCCTGGAGCTCCCCGTATTCTTCCCAAATTTGGGCGTACTGCCTATTGAGGCATATGGCCTGTTCGGCAACTTTGGTGCCATTAGTCCCTATCCTTTGGTGTTCCCTGATGATTGTTTCCCATTGCTGGAACATGAATTCGTGTCGGCAGTGTAGTTGCCAGTGTGCCTTAAAGATTTGTGTATGGAGGGTGGGGATTTTCGCTCGAATCTTTCGATTCCTGGCGCTGCGGACTGGCCGGACAAGTGCCCATATAATTCGCATATACTGGGCGTGCAATAGTTGCTGAAACCTTCAGAGGTAGTCCTGTCTTGTCTCAAAGACCTGGTGCCAGGCAATTAACTCCTGGTACTCCCCAATGGTCCTCAGCACAGCTAGACGGTATAGAGGGGCTATGCTGGATCAAGTGTATGTATAAAAAGAGTTGTGTATGTTTGGCAATGTATTATATTTCTGATGCTTTCTAGGGGTTGGGGGGTGGGTGGGCTGATTAAAATTTCCCTTGTGTTACTAGAGTGAGGGGAGAAGAGAAAAAATAATAATAATGCTGTCTAAAAAAAATTAACTATCGCTTGGCTGTGTGCGGTACGGGTCGTTATACCACGAGGGCTCGTTGTATGAGTCCTACCCTTATTGTGCGTGGTAGCAGCGCCTCCACCAAATATGTTTTAATCCCTTGGTTGGGGGGTAGTTTGGGATAAAACACGCTTTGTGTTACTGTGCTAATTTGGAAGGTTGTTCCTAAATGAGGGTAGATTCCCGTAGCTGGGAGAGCTTACTAGTGTAGTGTGTTGTTTAGTGTTTAATCTCCAGGGGGTGTTCCTGCAAAGATGTAAGTATTTGCTAGGGGATGGATCTCTAAATACAGGCTACTGTACTGGCCTGCCAGCTGGGTGGAGTGAGTAACACTATAAACGTGCTATGTCAGCGGCTCGACGCTAGGCAGTCGAGTCGCGTGCTGGGAGCACAATGGAGTCTGACAAAGCAATTACTGGCTACTACGGTCACGGACAATTGTGACGAAGGTCAGGCGGGGTATTAGGACGTGAAGAGGAGTGTAATTAGTAAATGCAAGTGTAGTTTACTGACCATATATTTATTGTTCAGTTGATGTAAATTGGTAAGTCCCTCTTGGGGGAATGTAGACAAGTATACAATTGGTGTGTACAAATTAGGGGTAGGTGTTCACAAAATAAAGGAGTCTGAGCACTACTGAATCTCACCTGATGAAACTGGAACAGACATCGGCTAGGGCCGCTGGTGACGCACAGATTAGAACAGATAATGGCTCCTAGTTAGGACTCCATTCTTATACTTCCCGGTACTCCGTGGTCAGTATGACGTCACTGTAGCTGCCCCAGATAGTTGTTAGTGTAGATGTTTGTGTATGTTTTGCAAGTTGTTGGCTAACCTCCCAGGCTGGGTGGCCGCCTCTTGCTGTGTATGGATAATGTTCTGGTCTTATGGTGTTGCCAGTTGGGGTGGTTTTGGTAAAAGATGGGGGGTGGCTCTCAGGGGGTACTGCCCCCGGGGCTGTACAATACATAGTAAATTTGGAATAGTTCATTTTTTGAAAGTTGACATAGTAATAATAAAGGTACAACAACAAAAAAATGCATGGTCTTGACGTTATATATATATGTTGTTATTATCCAGGGAGGAAAAAAACCATGGCTGGACGGATGGTTGTGCTGTCCGGCGCTGTATGGAGAAAAAAATTGCTCCCTGCAGTGTATTGTTTAAAAGATGGAATAGAATAGAAAAAACAGATGTCCCAGGGTGTAAGTTAAAGGGATATAACATAATGCTTTATTGTTCTTGGGATGAAACGGGACACCTTCACAAATTTTGGCGTTAGTAGAGTAGAAAGGAAAAAAAACAAAACAGTGTATTCATTGTTGACATTATGGCAGTGTTGAATGGCGTGACATTTTGGAAGTTTATGTGCGTAGGTATATACTTGAGCATTAATATATTTGTGTACGCTTTGGATTTACATTTAGTTTTACAGGCATGATATAACATCAAATAATAATCTTACTACCAGACCGCTTTGCTCATGAGCCTGGTACCTTGTCTCATTCTCTAGGCCTTCTGTAGCGCTCTCGTCTGTCCACTCATTCTCCCTTCACTTGCTATTTGCTGAGCTGTAGGTGCCTCTCACCTATGGCTGTGGGTTAGTGGTCATGCCGTTAACCTTACCTTTCGCAAATTTTCCCCGTGGGTGGAAAAATTCACCTTGGCAGCGAGGGTAGGTGCTCACAATCTCTGCACCGCCCCTTTGTTACCGTATATTGCTTATTATTCAAGCGTGTTCATACGTGTGTTTGCGTCAACGTCGCTCGGTGCTCCACGTCACCTTACGTCGCTGATCGCGGCGCCGTCACCTTACTGGCGCGACTGAAGAACGATGAGGAGCAGTGTGTTTGTGTGACAGAGATAAGGGTATGTGTAATTTGGTGTGGGAAATATATTTACAATAGACATGCTCATGCTCCTTGTTATCTGTAAATCAAGAGATGTATTAATGGCACTCTTTTTCTGTTTTGTATATCTGAGGATGCGTTGCTCCCTGGTTTTCCTGTGTTTGGGAAAGTGGATTAGTTATTAGCTTAACCTATGTATTGTCGGGCTTACCCTGGTAACGGATTTTTAGTCAACAGGTGCCGAGCGTGCTGGCTTAATACTATTTATTCTATGTACTGTCGGGCTTACCCTGGTAACGGATTTTGGTCACCAGGTGCCGAACGGCTTTATCTTAATACTATTTATCTTAGCGTGTTTTCGGACTTACCCTGGTAACGGAAATTTAGTTACCAGGTGCCGGACGGCTTTACCTTAATTTAAATAAAATTGCCTTAAGTTATGTTAATTAGTACTTAAATGTAAGAATATGCTGTATGTACATGCCGAGTGGACCTTAATCTAATGCCGAAATGTGCTGTGCTATTATTTAGCAACAGCGCTTATTGAATTTGCTTACATCTAAGTGACCTTTAAAATGGCACTGTAACTTATGTACTAGAATTTTGATGGAGGCTCGTCCGTCCGATTTCTCTCGCGGGGGCCCTTGTAGAACATTGTTGAGACCGGAACCCAACAATGTCTCGTAGTCCCCTCCGTCTTAATACTAATTGTCGACATTATATTAATATTAATTAGTAAATAGTAATTAATAAATTCCTGGGCGACTGCGCTGCTAAAGAGCAAACGCCCCGCCCGGCTGTGCTGTTCTTTGCTGTTGTGCTTGACTATGTCGGCATCATTTTCCATGTACCATTTGTTGATATATTTATCATTGGGTTTGCCCACGAAAACCCCTGTGAGAGCTCGCCGCGTTCCTCATTTACATCTCTGGCCGCCCGGTGCGTGACCATTTAAGCTCTGGCGACCCGGTGTCGTCCATTTATGTGGGCACGGGACCGAATGATCGCATTCATTCCATATATATTATTCATTATTTGTTTATTATCATTTGTTTGGTCGTCTTCACCCCGTCACGCGGGACGAGGACTTGGCGAATCTAGGATTGGTCCCACTGAATCCTGAGATTCTACTTCACTTCTGCGAGTAGAAGACTAACTTCCCGCCATAGAAGCTCTACTTAACTTACATACTAAACTAGGAGTCTAGTCCTAATATGGTCGTCCCTAGGTTCATCTCCTGAGTCCGGTGTGGAGCTGGCTATTTCTCCCACCAGTCGTCAAAAAGTCTCCCCTGCAGGTCTTGGCTTTGACGACCGTGCCGCATAGTGGGTGTAATTTTCCTCTGCCGAGGGGGTAGGCTAGACGCACCCCCGGTTTTGGCGTTTGCCCGCGCCAGGCCATCAATGCTTCAACCTTACGTAGTTCCGTCTGTTATTTAGTCTGGGTCAGGATCTGTTGGCGTCTCGCCCCGTCCTTGCCCTTCTGTGGAGCTCCGCTCCCTCCATTCACATCTTATCACCATTCAATGTGGTGTCAGACTCCTTTTATTTTCAAAAAAAATATAAGTGTGGTTTGTGAATAATTTTGTGTGTGTCGTGTAATTATGTAGAGTTTTTAAGTGTCCTGGGGTTATAGGATCTTCTAAATGCATGGACTACTTCAGGCCTGTAGTCGCCATGTCGGATTTCCAGCGTTGATGCCTTGTGGAATTTCCTGGAGGCGTTAGTAGGTTACCATGGCGTTGGGTACCTTGTTATTGGGATCCGGGGGTGTTATCTGCTGAATGGGCTTAAAGCATGGTAGGAGAGGGTCGTGGATCGTTGGACTCCATGTTAGTGGTGGCCGGGAACCGGTGATGCTGCTAGGATGTTTTTACAGTGAGTGGATGGGGTAGGTTTTTCCCAAGTGTGCAAACATTTTCAAAAGTGCCATGCATGTGTTGATAATAATAAACCCTGGTGTTTGGGTGGGATATTCCATGCATGGGGATGGATATGAGGCGTATCCGCTCTCATTTGAGGATAAAGTGTGGTTTGGGGTGTGATAGTTCTATGTCCCTTGCATGCGGGATTGTTTAATAAGAACATATTTGTTAGCTTAAGTGTGGCCGCATCTCTTTATATCGAGATGTGCATCGCGCTTGCTATTCTTTCCGACACACCCCTAATACTCGGGTGTAGGCATTTGTGACTAGGGTGTAGCATACCCGAATTTTGGGTAGACGTATGAAGCCTATCAACCCCGATGTATATTTTTGAATGTAGTATATCTGTTTTTATGTGTCTGTGTGTCTGTGTTGGATGGCGTTGTGAGTGACAAGGTTATGTAGGGTGAAGGGTGGTAGAGTGGTAGCCCGTAGGTGGTACATTGGCCATTCTGATAGCACTATCCATCTCTGCTCCTGTCATCCTCACTTGGTCAATATCTGTTTCCTATCCGCTCCTTGGGATGGGTAAGTGCGGAGACGCTGTGACGTCAGGGCCTAATCTGGTCTCTTATCTGTAACGTTAAGGTAGGAAGTGATTGTAGGTGTAAATGGTTATGTCCTGATCGCCTATGATGGTTTTTTAAGAGGAAAAAAACAAGAAGAGAAGTTATTAGGGAGGGGGTTTGTTCCCTTATGGACGCTGTCTGTGTCCACCCTTAATTATGGGGCGTGTGTAGGCAGGAAATATCCGTGGCTGCAATTAGCGCGGCTGCGTATGTGTGGTTGCTTACCGCTGCAGCATGCTGGCGCGTGGGACATGCGTTGGCGCGTGGGCCGTTATCGGATAAGTCTTATCGTGTGTCGTGTGGCTAATTGTCAGGTGGCGCGTGTAGCCTGTTATCGTTCTTGTAAACATGCTCCTGTGTTCCTAAGATAAATCCAGCCTATAGTATCTGTACATTGCTAAATGCCAGGCCTATCGTAATACTGCTGAATCCTGTGCCAATATCCGTGTATACTGTATGTTATTGTTGGTATAGTTTTGTTTTTGTATGAATGTGTCATCATGGTCGCGTGTCATTGTCACTTCCGTTATAACAAGAGTGTCTGTCGACGGCAGTGTTGCAATATGCTGGAATTCGCAACTCAGTATTTTATTGTGTTTGTTTATACGTCCTTGTATACGGGAAGTCTCTGACGTTACGTATGGCGGCCGACGGAACGTGACTTTTGCCAGTGTCCGTGTGTTGACATTGTTTGACATTCTGGGAGGGCCAATGTGTTAATCTGTCCTGTTTTAGCAACCGATGTTGTGTGGACATTTCTTCCGCAAGACCTTTGCCTTGTGTAATTGTCTGTAATTCATGTCTAGGAAGTCGATTGCCCATATTCGGGGTAATCCAAATTTTGCCATGACTTTTGGCCGTAGAAATGTGGTGTTACCTGTATTGTGTCTGTGAGAGTGGCGTCCCCCGTATTTTAGGTTTCGGGCGCTATGGTTCAAAGAAAAGTGTGTTGTGGTCTTTGTAGAAGTCTGGCGCTTTCGGTACGGCCCCTATTGGTAGTCCCGGGGTCGCCAATGCCCTAAGTAGGCTGTTGTAGCAAGTACCTGGGCACGAATATATGCTCCTGTATGTATGTTAAGGAACCTCCCTGTGTTCATAATTGTGTGGCTCAACTGTTTATGTACTTGTATAGGGCCAATTTCCGTCTGAGTGGGAGTGAATTTTCCCCTGTGAATGGGTCCATTCGGTGTCTAGTCGCGCTGGCTGAGTTTTCTGACTTGTCATGATGAAAAGCCCGAGTTTTGTATGTAAGTGATCTTACGTCGGTCGACAGTTCTTGTTCTTCCCGGCGTCCGCTTTTATTGGGCATTCGGACCCGCGATCCCGTCTAATGCTCCGTGTTACATGTCTGCGTTGTCTGTTGGGATTTGTGCGTCCCTAGTGTGGCTTCTGATTGTGTTTTCGCGCCAAAATGCCATTGTTTAGCTTCTTTTTTGGCACGTTTGTATTGTGTTTCTGTGTGTTTGTTCACGCCTTGGACTAAGGCCCCGGTACTACAATTTTCGTGTTTTATGTACTACGGCGCGTGTACTGTGCGTTCGAGACCCGCGTGCGAAAATATGTGTTAGTGTGAACGTTTTGCGCTATTCGGGACGACCCTCGTATTTTAACTTTGGTAGTTATCGTTCTTTGAAACTGGCGTGAATGATCGTGTCTACTACGCCAGGACAGAGTGCTGTGAGTTTGCCTGGCGGACGCGAAGTTCGGCTGCTCATGTCTGTGTTATCGCTGACCTGGCGATAGCATTAAGTTACAATTGTGTGGGCAGTACTTGCCTGCCTGTTTGGCGGCTCGCTGAACACATGTGTCAAGAAAATGTGTGTAGTTTTGCTGATGCGCCTCTCTAATGTCTGTATATACAGCGTGTCTCGGGTTCCCCGTAATGGAAAAGAACCTACGTCTATGTATGTCTTGTGTCCCCACATTTTGTGTTATTGTAGGTCTGGGGTGAATATATTCCTGTTAGTGGTAGTTAGATGTCTTTATGAATGTGTGTCTCCGGGCCGCTAGTCGCGTGTTTGGTGACTAGGTGTCGGAGGTGGTTTTATTAATTTGTGCGTATGAATTCCTGTTAGCATGACCGTCCCTTATTGTTCTATCCTCCAATTGGAGAGTTACCCGACCTTGCATTCCTGGTATCCAGAAGGTTGCGGGTTCGAGACCGTCTTTGTCAAGGGTAATTAATCCTGGTGCCTTTTAGGCCTGTGTCTACGGGACAGTTCTGCCAAGTGTTACTGATGTTTTGTGGAAATTTGAGCTTTCTGTATACCTTCCAGAAATATGTGGGTTTTCCCAAAGTCTGGGATTTTCACCCTATGGTGTTTATGTTTAGTTTGCGCGCTGTTATGGGGGACAAGAAAAATTCATGCTATGTGCAGTGGAATAAATAACGTACAACTATGGGTCAAATATATGCAGTTCAACTTGGATAATTCGAACTTCAAGGTATTAGTAAAACAAAAATTGAGTTATGCAAAAATATATTGTGTCACGTTTATATAATGATTTACGTTCACCAAAGCAGATTAACAAACGACGGTACTTTATAAAGATTGTATCGTAAATAATCTCAAAAGTTTCAAATGAAAAATAAAACCTACATGTATTATTCACCTATTTAACGACGTTGGTAATACAGTAATCTAGTTACGTCTCAGAGAAATCTACTATTTTTCCAAATAGTTTGCGATTCTTTGTGTATGAATTGCGGTGTTTCCTGCATGTAAAAGAACCTGCCCGTATGTATATTTGTGATGCAAGTGACATTAGTGTATGTTATATACAAACTCTGGTGTCTATTTAAGACATGTACGTCATGAACTGTGAGTATCTGTACATATAATATGAATCTTTCTGTGCGTGTATGATCCTAATACATATGGGAAAAATTGTGTCTATGGGAGCCTATGGTTGTTATGCGGGCGTGTGACTTATGTTATTTATGAAGTGTCGTCCGTGGAATTGTCTATTACTGTGTCTACAGCCATGGCTTCAATTTTATTATGCCATGTGAGTTGACTTTTTCCCGGGCCGCTTTCCATTATTGGAAGAGTGGATTTTGTCAAGGTAAAAGTTGTTATCCACGTCCGGGCGTCATTGCTCGAGAAGGTGAATATTTTCGCCCTGTCACTAAGGCATAGGCTCCTGATACCCATTGGGGTGCTTCTTTACTATATTCTGGAGGGGTTTGTAGTAAAGTAAGTCTGGGCCTACGTTCACCGTAGTGCCTCGATACTGGCCTGAGTGTGTTTGTGCCTGAAGGGCTGTGTTGGCTCTGCGCTCCCTTATGAATGTCGGTGCGCATGTAAGCCCTTCTGTCGAACTGGCCTTGTAGGGTAGGTAATAAAACCTCTCTTATTCCCCGTGTATTGTATGTTTGTGGCTGGTTAGTGTGCACAGGCGTGCGTTTGGCATCCTGAGAGGCTGATTGCAACACCCTCTTATGCATTTGTACTGGGGATGCACATGTCGGTGTCCGCTTCTATTCTGGCAAAAATTGCTCTCTGAACTAGCGGTAAGGTTCGTGTATTCGTTCGTGATTGACCTGGTAATGTGTTGGAGGGAAGTCTGACCGATTTCTGGCTTATGGCCACGGTAGACTCCTTCCTTCGTGTTTGCCTATGTGTGTAGGTTTGTGTGGGCTCAATGTGCTGTGGCACGGGCTCTACGTCCTCAGCCCATGACATGGTTACCTCCCGGTCTCTCCCTGTGTTACGGTGTGTGCCTGATAGCCCTGGCGTCGCCTCCCTCTCGTTCGTCCGTCCTGAGGGGGTTGGCGTAGGTTCTGTCCCTCGGTCTGGCAAAATTGCCTCCCGAACCGGAGCTGAGGGACGTGTGCTCATGTGCTCTTGGCCCTGTAGTGTGTTGGAGCCTAACCTGGCTGTTTTCTGAACTGTGGCCACGGTGAACTCCTTCCCCTGTGTTTTGTTAGTGTCTGATAGAAACATCCGTGCGAATTGCTGCGTTAGTGTGTCTATGTCGTTTGTGAGCTTTGTGAAGTTTCCTATTGCCAGCTCAAAACGAATGTTAGAGGTTTGGAGCTCTACAAATTCGCCCCAAAGCTCGGCGTAATCGCTCGTGAGCTCTTTGGCTTGGTCGGCTACCTTCGTGTTCTGTGTTTGCGCCCTATGGTGTTCCTCCCTCAGTCTGTAGTATTGTTGTGTCAGTTCATCATGTCTTTTATGCAGCCGCCAGTGTGTAAGATTCAGTTGTGTTCTAATGGTGGCTACTTGAGCCCCCTGATTTCCCGGGCCGCTCTGCTGGAGCTCAGAGGGTCGGCAAGTGCCCTCATGATCGGCCCATAATGCATCCGCACGAGCTTTTGCATTTTTCGTAAGCGGTCCTGCTGGGCCCTAATTCTGCTGTGGGATGCTATGATCCCCTGGTACAAGTCAATGTTCCTTAGCATGGCCTGTCGTGCGGGCGAGTTCATATTTGTATATGTGTTGAAAAATAAGAATTGATTTTAGTTGGGGGTTGTTAATAATGATGCAAGTCCCCGTGTAATAAAGAGGGGAAGAGAAAAATTTCCCTTGTGTTGCTAGGGTGACGGGGAAGGGGAAAAAATGCTGTATTTCCAAAAAAAAAATTTACTATGCTTGGCTGTGTGCGGTACGGGTCGTTCTACCACGAGGGCTCGTTGTATGAGTCCCTACCCTTATTGTGCGTGGTAGTAGCGCCTCCACCAATATGTTTTGGATCCCTTAGTTGGGGGTAGTTGGGACCAAACACGATTGTGTCGCTGTACTAATTTGGAAGGCTATTCCTAAATGAGAGCAGCTTCCCGTAATAGGGGGAAACTACTGGTGTAGTGTGTTGGTGTTTAGTGTTCAATCTCTTTGGGGCTTCCCTGCAAGATGTAAGTGTCTGCTAGGGGATGAATCTCTAAATACAGGCTACTATACTGGCCTGCCAGCTGAGCCGAGTGAGTGATACAATAAACGTGCTAACTCAGCGGCTCGACGTTATGTAGTCGAGTCACGTGCTGGGAGCACAATGGGGCCTGACGAAGCAATTATCGGCTTCGGCGGTCACGGGCAATTGTGACGAAGGCCAGGAGGGGTATAAGGACGTGAAGAGGAGTGTAATTAGTAATGCAGTGTGTAGCTTACTGACCAGTATTTATTGGTCAGTAAATGTAGTTGTGTATGTCCCTTTTGGGAAGTCTTAGGCAAATGTAAAATACAATTTATGTGTACAAGTTTGGGTAGGTGTATATAAGAGTTAAAGGATTCTGAGCACGACTGAATCTCACCTGGTGATGAAGCTGGAACGGACGTCGGGCGAAGGCCGCTGGCGACGCACAGAGTATAACAGATAATGGCTCCTAGTTAGGACTCCATTCTTATACTTTCCGGTGCTGCGTGGTCAGCATTACGTCACTGTAGCTGCCCTAGATAGTTGTTAGTGTCAATGTTTGTGTATGTGTTGCAAGTAGTTGGCTAACCTCCTGAGCTAGGTGGCCGCCGCTTGCTGTGTATGGATATGTCCTGGACTTATGGAGTTGCCAGTTGGGGTAGTTTTGGTAAAAGATGGGGGGTGGCTCTCAGGGGGTACTGCCCCCCCGGGGCTGTACACATGTCTTCCTACAGGATCCACATTCAAGAGAGAGCCTCAGCAGCTATAAAATCCATTCACAGAATAAAGAATATCAGCAAACTTTCATTGCCTATTGCAATGACCTTATTTAAGGCAGTCGTTTCACCAATAGCCTCATATGGAATAGAATTAATATGGGCGCACTTAACAAACAGCGATCTCACATGATTGGAAAGTGTGAAAGCAAGATACCTGAAGAGAGCTCTCGGAATTGGGATATATGCACCCTCAAGGATAGTATATGAATTAGCAAGGGAAAGTTTCTTCGTGGAGGACTTAAGACTTCAGTTCATGCTACCATCTACAGGCCCATTCCAAGCGCTACTCGAATCGCGATTGATGAAGAGGAAGGATATTGATCCCGATTTCTATGGCACAAGCGCAATGATAGACAGACAGTGGACAGAGTCTGGGCAAGACCAAAGGCATGTGGTAACCAGACTTGCTACCCATGGCTTCCACCATAAAATCTACTGAACTCAAAGGTTTCACCAATCTGGTGAAGACTGTATATGCTCATTGTGCAACAGGAAGTGCGACCGTTACCATATAATACTCTGTGGCAAAAGAACAAAGACAATGAGAGAATATAGTGAAAACTAAATGTCAATGTATTAGATTTAGGTTTAATGCTCTTTCGAACGCGTCTTAATAAATTAAACAAAAACATAATAACCATCTTCACCTGTAACCCAGGCAAGGTACCCTTACAAGGTACTACCAGCCAGGCTAGCTGGATCAAGGGTTTTTAAAGAGGTGTTACTCCTCTAACACTCACCCTTTGTCCTGGCTTGTGAGAGGCAGAGCCTGGCTTCCCAGATATTGGGCCCAGAATTGAGGGTTTCGCACAACCTTTATGTAAATAGCTATGGCATTTGAGTAGCTAGTTCAATATTCTAATATTAGCCAATGAAGTGCCTCTCAGTAAATGGTTGGCTCACTTCCATATGGCACATGTTGTTCGGTGTTCCCAGCGAATTATGCAGTATCAAATCACCAAGAATAACGATAAAGCTTCAGCTGTTATGTAAATAACTTTGGCATGTGAGTGGCTAATGTTAGCCAACGAAATACCGCTCTATAAATGTTTGCCTCACTTCCATATGGCACATGTTGTTCCCAGTGAATTATGCAGTCTCAAATTGCCAAAAATAACTATTGGATTGTTTGGAAGACCAAAGAAGAGATGGATGGACCAAATCCCACTAGACATGTGACATTGAACTGGATGTGGCAGAAGTAATGAAGCAGGAGAAGTGGAATAATAGACAGGAGTGGTAGAGGCTAGTTTACAACACCCGGGTGACTGGGGTTGGACACGTTTGATGACGATGAACTATAAAGCTTTAGCTGTTATGCAAATAACTTTGGCATGTGAGTGGCTAGTTCAATATTCTATTCCTAGCCAATGAAATGCCTCTCTATAAATGGTTGCCATGGCACATGTTGTTCGGTGTTCCCAGTGAATTAGGCAGTCTCAAATTGCCAAGAATAACTATAAAGCTCTAGCTTTTATGTAAATAACTATGGCATGTGAGTGGCTAATATTACCCAGCGAAATGCCTCTCTATAAAAGCTTGCCTCGCTGCCATATGGTGCAAGTTGTTCCCAGCGTTTTGCACAGGAACTTGTCTAATTTCAATCACCTCTTCATCGACAAAATCTCGGTCATTCAGTATGCCAATGTTGTGCAACACAGCACATGCGTCAATGATTCGGGTAGTGGTCCTTACTTTATTGCTTAGTTTTCTACTCAAGCAAGGAAATTTCCTCTTCCAAATGCCGAACATTCTTTCGACTGTTCTCCGTGTTGCCTTGTGTGCATGGTTATAACGTTCCTCAGCTGCATTTCCAGGATCCGGTATTGGAATGAAGAGGTAATTTGACTGTGCAAAACTCGCATCCCCTAACAGGAAGCCTTTAATCTCTCGTTCATCAAATTAGTTATTGTTGTTTTAAGGGGTGGAACAACAAGGTCATCTTCCCCTGAAAAGAAAATAGATGAGACAGTCTAGTTAGGCTACAGAATGTTAAAATTGTTTTTGTATGATTCAGAATTAACGACACTATTTCATTTTTGTGAAGCATAGCCTACACATGGTCAATAAAATTTCATTATGTTGTCGTTCAGAAAGCTGTTATATTTTTTTGATGAGGAAGGTAAATCCCCATTCATTTTTCTCAGATAATATGTATTATCAACTGGACGTTTTACGTAACTAGTCTGTAACATAGGCTACTTTTCTTGTGGAACACTGAAGTCATCTTCCCCAGAAGGATATCCCATTGATGTAGGGGGATTAGGCCTACTAACTACAGTACATGCTTTAACATACGTTATTGATGCATTGACCTACGTTATATGGCCTTTGGATTAGCCTAGCCTACTACATCTGTTATGATTTTTATGTGAAGATCAATTGGAACAACCAGTTTCTTGGCCACCTTCTGTTCTTGGAGTATGTGCATGATCAGAATCCAGTTCCTAAGGCTAATTCTCGCCTGCAGGTTGAGCATGGTACTCTCGCCTTGTAAGGAAAAACTGAAAAGAGGTGGGTTCGATCCCCATGTAAGCCATCATGGAAGTGGTTTTCCACGATTCTCCAATTCAATTCCCCGGAAATACCGGGATGGCTCTCATAAGCCACCTTCTTAACCTTAGCATCAATTACAGACACAAATTAACCCAGACAGATTATAGCCTCCACATACCGGTACTCAAGTTGGCCTACATGGGGTTGATGACCATGATGCCCTAAGTCCAGATTGAAACAGCAAGAGGCTGTTTCCTGTCTTTCAGATAGATTATTAATAAGTTACCGGCACTAATTTTTATAGGAAATTCAAAGATGCCTTGAGGCACTATCCCGAAGCCAAAATATAGGTCTATCCTAGAAATACAATTTATTAGAATTTATTAGGCCTAACTGACTAGAATATCTCATTTTAATTTGTAAGCTACAATAAGGGCACACATTACTTTCCATTAATATCTGGGGTGTGTCTCCGATTAGTGCAGTCAGGAGCAAAATGGTTTACCCTACAGAAATTCACTATTTTTGCATGAGGTCAGGGGCGGATCTAGGGGAGGGCGAGGAGGGCGACCGCCCAGGGCCCCGCGGATTATTTTAAATTAATTAATTATTTAGGTACTTTTCAAACTAATTTATATATTTTTATTTTTTTCAGTGCGGCTATGACCTCCCTTGACCGTTTAACAAGTTTAGATTTCAGTGAAATAATAGAAGACTTCAGCCGAAAAAAAGTGGCAAAGTAATATTTTAACATTTCATAGTTTATATAACCTTCTTCAAGAGGACTTGAAGGTTTCTTTCATATTATTTAAAAAATGTACTGTGTTGTATTCAAAATATTGTAACTTTTCTTTATTTTATTATTATTACAAAACTACTTTCCATTTTATGTGATATTTTTAAATTTCCTATTGTTGTGGACCTATTATGTATCTAGTTTATGTCCTCTATGGAACTTGGTTGGAGTGTATATATGCTTTTACTCTGTGACAATGTTAGTTGTAAGTTGTTCATTGTGTTAAGATGTAGATTCAGATGTGTGTGCATATTAAAGAGTTATAATATCCGTTATCCAAAACATAATAGCTATAATGTGCTTTATTCAAACATAATAGTTGGCGACGAGGAATTGGGACTTGATTCTCCGGTACAGATATAGCCTACATCAATGAAGTACGGTATTTACGTCGTCTGTTTCAACGGCCACGTGAGTAAAATCAAGAATCAGGCAAATCGACATGAAATGTACACAGAGTACTTGTAAACAATCCTAAGCAACTCATCGTATATTCAGCTACGTGTGCCTGCATGCCACATATTCAAAATAATATTTATCGCAGTTCGAACTTTGAGGTTATGCAATGTTGTTGTTTTTTTCCTCTCAAGCCCAGGACAATATTCGGTCATCGATCACTACCCAGTGTGTTTTAAATCTGTTATCTTGAAACATTTTATTATATTTGAACTGTGACTTTTAAAATTATTTCTAAGTTCCGTCAAGATGGACGCAAATCAGTTTCAACAATTACTGAACATTTTTACTGATTCTCAAGAGAAGTTACTTGAAAGGTATCAAGCTCACCAGCCCGTCACAACCCCACAAGCCACTAACATCACACCTTTTGAAAAATTTGATTCTGAAAAGGAAAAATTCGTGTCGTATTTAGAACGATTTGAAAATTACGCAAACTTCAACAATGCCACCGATCCAACAAAGAAAGCTCACCTCTTGTGTACATCAATAGGGGCAATTCATTATAACAATCTCTCTGCATTTTTAGGCCCTGACAAACCAATCAAGTCTCTCAGTTATAATGACCTAGTAAAGCATTTCAAGCAAATACTGTCACCCCAAGTCTCAACCGTAGTTTCCCAACACTATTTTTAGAACGTCAATCAAAAAGAAAGTCAAAATATTGCAGGATTTGTTGCCACTCTTAGAAGCCACTTACTAGACTGTGACTTTTATATTCAGTGTACATGTGACGCCAGAATTTCAATCGCGGATGTTTTTCTTCGTGCACAATTTATACGTGGCTTGCGAGATAATTGGATCAGAGAGAAACTTCTCCAGTCTAATGACACGAAATTTGATGATCTCCTGAAGAAGGCTATAGCCTTGGAAGCATCGCGGTATGAGAGTAATCAGCTGTCAAAACAGCTCACTGCACCGTCAGACACTATAGAGGACACAAACAAAGTAACAAAAGCCACAAGTTCATATAATGACCGAAGTAGGAATCAATATAGCAGTGATACTCAGTCACGATTTGTTCAACAGCCTAGCCCAGGCTCTCACTCACGTTCACAGTCCAGGGGCCGCCGTAGTTCTGTCAATTATAGAGCACTAGGTATTGATGGATTATGCCTGAATTGTGGAAATTCAAACCACAGGTCAAGAGATTGTCGCACAAACAGAAACTCTCTTAAATGTAGGTCATGTAGGAAAGTGGGACATGTTGCAAAAGTTTGTATCACTACACTTCTTCAACAGTCAAATACACACAACATTGCAACTGAGAACATAGATGACAACTTGCATGACCACCCTGAAACCAATTTCGGGATAGGACAACTGGAATGCATCGAAGATCTCTTTGAAGTAGGACAAGAATCAGATAAATATTTTATCAGTGTTAAACTCAACAATAAATCACAAAGATTTGAAGTCGACACGGGAGCAAAATATTCACTCATCTCAGAGAACGAATGTTCAATCTTGGGTCTTGGTTTGCCATTGCAGCCAACAAATGTCTGTTTTCGATCATATTCTGATCATGTTATCAAACCCAGAGGAAAAATTGTTGTCACAGTATCATACAAAGGGAAAGAAATTGTTGCAGATCTTTTTGTAGTTCCGCAAGGTCATGCCGCATTGCTTGGTCGTGTTTGGATCAGGGGCCTCGGCCTTGATCTGAAGGAAATTGACAAGGACACAAATCAATCACTTCACACTGAATCTGTCAACTCAGTGCAGTCAATTCAGGATATTTTACATCAGTATAGTACAATCTTTGAAGAAAAAAATGGATGCGTTCCCAATATTGAAGTAAAACTGCAACTCAGAGAGGGGGTGAAACCTGTCTTCAATCGTGAACGTGATGTCCCTTTTGCTCTTCGGGAACGCGTTGAAAAGGAACTCGCTTCATTGGAATCAGAAGGAGTTATTTCTCCCACAGCTTTAAGTGATTGGGGATCGCCTCTTGTTGTTATCCCAAAACCAGATGGGGGAGTTAGGTTATGTGTTGACTACAAATGTGGAGTAAATTCAAGGTTGATTTCTGCAAACCATCCCATAAGACCAGTTAATGATGTTCTACATAGTCTTAGAAACTCAAAATTTTTCTGCAAGGCATATCTACATCTGAAGGTTGATGAAGAAGGTAGTATGATTCAAACTATATCCACTCACAAAGGAACCTTCAGGATGCATCGACTGAGTTTTGGCATCAAAACTGCCCCCTCAGAATTTAATAGGATATTATCACAGATCCTTCATGGTCTTCCAAAAGCTGAAGCTTATTTTGACGACATCATAATACATGGTACAACGAAGGAGGAGTGCACCAATAACTTAATAGCCTGTCTAGAACGGCTTTCGAAAAATAATCTCCATTTGAACAAAAGCAAATGCTCATTTTTCAAGGAAAACATAGACTACCTAGGGCATATTGTATCATATAATGAGATCCGCAAGTCACCAGAGAAAGTTCAAGCTGTGTCACAAATGCCACGCCCTAAAAACAATGAAGAAGTGAGACGCTTCCTTGGTATGGTGACTTATTATGCAAAGTTCATTCCTAATTTTTCAACGAAGTCCCACCCATTACGGCAGTTATTGCGGAAAGGTGAACGGTTTTCCTGGTCTGCAGCCTGTGAAGCAGCGTTCTTGAATCTCAAGTCCGAGTTATGTAGTGAACGTGTCCTTACCCCATTCAACCCATCACTGCCTATCATCTTGTCAACCGATGCCAGTCCTACTGGTGTTGGAGCAGTATTAAGTCATGAGATGGATGGCCAAAAAAGACCCATCGCCTATGCATCTCGTGCCCTAACACCAGCAGAATGTAATTACAGTCAGCTTGACCGGGAAGCGCTGGCAATAATTTTCGCCACAACACACTTCTACAACTATATTTTTGCAAGAAATTTCATTCTTGTGACAGACAATGAACCTCTGTCTCGTATTTTTCATCAGAACAAGGGCCTGCCACAAATGACATCCGCAAGGCTCCTAAGATATGCATCGTTTCTCTCCGGGTTTGACTACACGGTAAGAGTGAAAAAAGGGAAAGATAACGAAAATGTTGACTGCCTATCCCGAGCCCCGAGTTGCATCTACCTCGCCAAACATTGAAACATCAATAAATGCAGAAGTTTCACAACTCTGTGCTGAAACGATTCTTCAAGTGTCAAGTGAAGCCATTACGTACGAAACTATCCGTGATGAGACTATGTTAGACCCAGAACGTAGTGCCACCCTGCAACGTCTTCAAACTCAATCCTTGGATGAACCATATACAGTTGAAAATGGTATTCTATTCCGTCAAGACCGAATTGTTATCCCAAAGAAACTACAAAGAAAAATATTGGAAGAGTTACATTTAACACACCTCGGCATTTTGAAAACAAAACAGTTAGCAAGACGATATGTCTACTGGCCGCAATTAGACAAAGACATTGAGAAGCTTATCAAATCTTGTGAAGAGTGCGCACAGACTCGTTCAAATCCACCAAAAGCTCCAATACACCCCTGGGATGAACCAGAAGAAAATTGGGAACGCATACACATTGACTATGCGGGGCCATTTGATAACCACCATTTCTTGATGTGTGTTGACGCGAAATCCAAGTGGGTCGAAGTACGAATGGTGAAAGACGCTCCATCCACTGCAACTACTATCAGTCTGCTTGACAATATCTTCACCGTACATGGGTACCCGAATGTCCTTGTGTCAGATAATGCCACTATCTTCACGAGTGATGTATTCAGATCCTATTGCAAGGAGAGAGGGATTTTTCAGAAATATATTGCACCAGGGCACCCAGCAACCAATGGGCTAGCTGAGAGAAACATCCAAACCTTGAAGAGGCGACTTCGTGCTGCTGTAAATGATCCGGCACCATTATCGACTAAGTTACAGAACATCTTGTTTCAATACAGAGCAACGCCATTGGCATGTGGACAGTCTCCAGCTGAACTATATTTGAAACGTCGGCTACGTATCCGGTTGGATGCTCTACGTCCAAACCAAAAGAGCTTGACTACATCCAGTTTCTCACCCCCTGTTCGCTCTTTCAAAGTGGGAGAGAGAGTGCAAGTCCGGATTCACCAGAAAAACCGTGATATTTGGCAGTTTGGTGTTATACAAACTAAACTCGGCCAGCGTCACTATGATGTGAAATTGGATTCGGGACGAATTTTAAAGCGGCATGTTGACCAGTTATTATCGACTCTCGTGCCAAAGAAAGATAAGCATGTCACTTTTGCTCCAACAAATCCTCCTGTGCGTGGTGTTCCAAACATACCAACACCAACCCAGTCAAGACTAGAAAATGAGGATATTCCTCCTGCAACACACACTTCAGATGATACAAGGCAGACCATCGTGCAACCAGATGAACGCCCTGATCGAAACAGCCTTCCACCACCTGCTGATAATTATTTAAGAAGATCAGCCAGAGACAGGCGACCTCCTCAGTATCTGCAAGACTATGTGCCCAAATGAATATGAATAGTTCCTTTTATTTGTTTTTATATAAGTGGGGGAGACTATTATGTATCTAGTTTATGTCCTCTATGGAACTTGGTCGGAGTGTATATATGCTTTTACTCTGTGACAATGTTAGTTGTAAGTTGTTCATTGTGTTAAGATGTAGATTCAGATGTGTGTGCATATTAAAGAGTTATAATATCCGTTATCCAAAACTTAATAGCTATAATGTGCTTTATTCAAACATAATAGGGCCCCAACTTATCATATCGCCCAGGGCCCCGCAAAGCCTGGATCCACCACTGCATGAGGTTCGTTCATTTTAGGGTCTTGGGACATCTTGGTAATCAGACCCGCGTAGTTGGGTGTGTGTTGAATGTCAGGTGACTTGCATTTCTATGCGTACTGTAGTATATAGCGTATTATAGTCCTGTCAGTAGTGTGCATGTTTGCATCTAGCCATTTTTAACCCAATAATGAGGCCAGTAAACAGGATTATTATGAGAAATCATCCACTGCGTGTTCGTAAGGCCTATATGGGCTTTACATTACCGTACCAGTACGGGGGTGAAGCTATGATACGAGTTACTGACAACACAGGGTACTTCAGCGCCACCCCACTACGAGCGCTGTTAGGCAAAAGTTCGCCTCGTGATTGGTTGATTTTGATTTACTTAACTTATGTCCTTTTCCTCCAAGGAGCAAAGGGCTTCCACAAGAGCTTTCAGGCTTGTTATATTTGGTGTTCTGTGTTGTTGATAACATGCGGCTCCACACGCTTGAAACACGTTACGGTAACTGTTCATTATCCTGATTTTGAGAGATATTTAAGTCACTTATACGTTAAAACTACTCGCAATAGCAAATATTATTCCTGGGTAACACGATACTGTGGTATTTCTGAAGCTTATAATCGTGATACATACGTTTCATTCGTAAACCGTATTTGGCAAATGATGATGTTGCTCACGCCAAAGAATATGAGTCATACGACAACGTCGTGAATAGTTCTGAATAAAACCACCCAGTCCAAAGTGTAACATATGGTTACAATGTTCTTTGAGTCACTAGTCTCTTAGAAAAAGTTTGTTGTTATAACATGGCTTCCTTGATATAATAGGGATGTAGCCTGAGAAAGTTCGCGCCAGATAGCGCCCGTGTAGTACTGGGTAAGCGCAAGGCGATCGTCCTATGTTTCCCCCAGTCAGCTGCGAGGGATGTATAGATTGTGACCGAGTTTTCTAAGCTAAAGTAAATTATATCTTCTCTAATATTACTCCAAGACTATATTAATTAATTTTATAGGTATATCCTCTAATATATTATGGACGATTTTCAGCGTTTAAGCGTTAAACAGCTGCAAAATGAGCTACGGACTAGATGTGCTAAAACTAGCGGGAGGAAGGAAGAATTAATATGCTACAACGGTAATAACAAAATTCTAACACGCTTTATTATTCAAATAATGAATAGGAGTCAGCATACTTGAGTATTGTAGGACTATATTGATAAATATATCCCCATAAGACTTAAATAATTAATAGAGATTTAAATATGCACTTGCTCCCCTTGCTTATAGACTAAGATTCGTGTCTTTTTTTTTTTTTGGTTAATAGCTTACATGAAACTGTTATGTTTTAAGGTGTAAACATTATCAAAGAAAGTTAATACCGGTATTGTCATCATCATCATTTCCCCTTATCCAGCTCCTGCCGGGTCGGGGTATTTATGGCACTTCTCCACTTTCCTCTTTCCTTCCACCATTCTTCTTCCACGATCTTGTCCCAGTCCAGACTTCTTTTTCTTATGCTGTTCTTCACTGAATCACTCCACCTTGTTCTGGGTCTTCCTCATGCTCTCTTACCCTTGCACTTTGCCTCCAGCATCTGTCTTGGTAATCTATTTTCCTCCATTCTCTTTACATGTCCAAACCACCTTAGTTTATTCTTCTCAATTCTCTCATTTAGTTTTCCCATCCCAACTTCCTTCCTAACATCTTCATTCCTCACTCTGTATTTCCTATCATACTTCTTAGGTATTTCATTTCACTGGCTTCGATTCTACTCTCTTGCCTGCTGGTCAGGGTCCAAGTCTCAGCTGCATAAGTTAATATGGGAACATAGTACACTTTATACAATCATTACCTCCTTGCTTTTCCTTGGTACTTCCTTATCCCAAACAAGTTTTCTTACACTTTCTTACACCGGAATTGTATATCTCAAAATCCATCGCAACGTTTGGTTCTTATGTAAATTTGTCAATTTCTCAATACGAATCGTTCCTGTACCCCTTCGTAACGACTTAGGGGTACAATATTTGAAAAGTTTGAGAATCCCTGCTTTAGGGCCACGAACTGTTTCCATTCATCTGACTAACTTATGACTCAAGAATGTAGAAGTCAGTCACTACCGGTACCACATTCTCCGTCGGGCAGATGGAAGTTGACGATTAATTCTGATTTCAAGAAACCAACCATAATACGTTTGTGACTGTTAATGCTGTGAAATGTATTCTGGAAGTATTTGTCCGAGTATTGTTGCCTTTGAAAATGGGAGTTACAAAATATGTTACATTCACTTCTTCCTGTATATTGACGATTTCTTCCTGTGCTGTACTTCAATGGATATAATTTCTGCAGATTTCGATATTGTAGGCTTATCGTGGTAATCCGGCAATTTCCTTGTGTGTGGCCTCTTCCTTATTTTTGTTGTGTTCGTGGTCCACGGAAAAAGCGATGGAACAGCGCCCGGTTTTAATCTTGCTCTCTTACCTTCAAATACAAACGCATAAATTCAGTGGTTGTTATCGAAATGTCTAATCAGTTTATAGGTAGGAATTATTTCCCTTTGTAAATCACACTTGCCCAACACAGTTTTCGTAAAGTCATCGAGTTGAAAATGATGGGAACACACCTTAATATTTTCGGTCAGATTTTCTTCACCGAAATGTTTCCTTCTAATAGCATGTAACCATTTCTTCCTCATTTCTTTATTTTGTTAAAATTGGTGAAACGATAACGGGCTTCCTTGATTATTGCAGAGGAACACTGCAATAGCTCGGCATAGTCACGAAAATAGCAATTTAAACGACTTGAATTCGTGAATATTAGCGGCATGAGAACACAGGAGACAAATGAAGAGCGCCTTGCGCTTACCCAGTCCAACAGCAGTGCGCTCTATCGGTGCTAGTTCTATACATCCCTATTCAGTAGTGATGTAGGGGAGGTCATGCTTATATTTTAAAATCTCTATGTATTTTATATTTCCATTTATGATGCTCTTTTGTTTTTATATATCTTTGGTTATTATTTTATTAGAGTCCATACTGCAAGATTGAGAATTCCGTGAGTATCTGTGCAATTCATTGATGAGATTATTGTGATGAAAAGAAGAGGAAGTTAGATACTGCTAGATTTAGTGTTTGGAGATCTGGTTATTGGTTATACATGAGAAGATATGAAAGAATTGTGAAGAGAATATAATAAAGGTTGGTTACATTTGTAGGAAATGAGTCCCTCATGGTAAATTTAATACCACCACACCCCAGAATAGATGTGTACGGTTACATTATGACGCTACAACGTGGGACTCGAAAGAGGGATATGAGTAAGACAAGGAAGCAGGTAAAGGTGAAGAAAAGTAAACTTTAATAAAGTGAGTACAGTGCAGGAAAAAGGAAAATACATTTACTTTTAAGAGCAGTGGAGTTCGGCCTTATCATGTACAAAAGTATGAATAGTAAGGAATATGTTTTGATCCAAATGCTTCTTGAATCTATGAAGAAGCAGGAAGAGTCCGTGAAAGTGTTAAGTAAGGAAATAGGAGGTGTGAAAAAAGAAATTGAATCTTGGAAAGTGTATGTGAGTGTGACTGTGGAGGAGAAAGAGAAAGAGCAGGAGGAGGAGAAAGGGAAGTTGCAAGAGCACAGAGTGGAGATCATATGTATTGGCGAAGAGAAGTTGAGTGAGATAGTACGTGATGCTGGGGGTCGTGTAGAAGATGGTAATGGAGAGGAAGAAGAAATGAAAGCTGGACAAGACATTGAGGAGGAGATGTGTGAAGTACGTGATGGTAGGGGGCGTAAGGAAGAAAATGGACAAGAGAGAGAAGGTGAAGTAGGACGTCAAATGGAGGAGGAGAATAAAACTGAGGACAAGGGAGAAGATGAGATAGAGGGCAAGGTAGAAGAGAAAGGAGAAACGTATAACGGAGAAGGTGAAATGGAAGAAAGTAAGAAAGTAGGTGAGATGGAAGAAACTGAAGAAGAGAAAGGAGAAGCAGATGAGGTTGGTCATGAGGAGGACAGTAGCAGTCAAGAAAAAGATATTAAAGATGAGGGTGAAAATGCAGGAGTGAATCATGAAGAAGACAACATACTAGAAGATAAGGTGAAGAAGAAACGGTGGAAGGAGAGAAAGGAAATGTTGAGCAAGATGAGACAGACAAGAAAGAAGAGGAGAAAAATGAGGAAGGGAAGGAGAGAGAAATGGAGGAGATGGAAGATGAGGGGTACAAGGTACGGAATGACAAGACGGATGAAGAAAAAGACGAGATGGAAGGCAGGAGAAGGAGGAGGAAGACCAAGAGAAGAACAGAAGAAAAGAAAGAAGCTGATAAATAAAAAGAAGGGAAAAGGGAAGAAGGAGAAACAGAAGAAAAGGAAGCATGAAAGGTTGAAGAATAAGGGGGAAATTAGAGATACAAAAAATGAAGATAAAGTTCTCAATCTCGATAAATCCATGATTTTGGATTTTTTTAGTGATGGAGAACTAGTTTGCAACCAGTTTCATAATACATGTGATAATAATGTACTTAATAATTATGGACATTCTGCTTTGAATTATATACTTGAAGTGTCACGAGAACATACACACGTTCCGAATATAGGTTCTGCAATAAGTGTAGATGTGACAGACGATGATGACAGTGATGGGTGGAAAGTGTTTAATATGGATATTGATAGAGATGATTATTTATACATTCGAGATAGTAGCAACATAGACAAGAGCAGTTCATATGACGAAAAGTGGGCACTTATGGAGTTTAGGTGGTACGGATATTTTTTCTCGAAATGTGATTTTTTACATCAATTGTGGGTAAATTGAGAAGTGGGCACTTATGGAGTTTATACGGATATTTTTTCTCGAAATGTGATTTTTTTTACATCAATTATGGGTAAATTGAGTGTGCTGATCACGAATATACTAATAGTTTTGTACCCACGCCTAACGCTCTTGAGGGTTCGATTCCGGAATGTTACGGTATTGGGTTCATAAAAATAGTATGGAGATGTTTCTTACATTGTCTGTGCGAAAAGTCACACCTAATGCCCTTGAGGTTCGAGGGTTCGATTCCCCTCACAGGTACCAGGTCATAAATTCGAATTTGCGAAGAATGACCCGGATTATCTACACAATACCGTTCCGATCCTGGCCAGATATCGCGAATTCGATTATTCCACTTAGTACTTGGGAGGGAATTCGAACTCCGACATTCAAGGGCGCTACGGGTGACTTTTCGCATATCCTATGTAGGAACCGTTTTCATACAATTTATATCAACGCAATACCGTACCATTCCGAATTTATAACTTGTTACCTGTGAGGGGAATCGAACCCTCGTCTCTCAAGGGCGTTAGGTGTAGGTGCAAAACTAAGAGTATATTCGTGATCAGCACCCTCGATTTACCCATAATTGATGTAAAAAATCACATTTGATCAGCACCCTCGATTTACCCATAATTGATGTAAAAAAAAATCACATTTCGAGAAAAAATATCCGTACCACCTAAACTCCATAAGGGCACTTATGGAGTTTCGATTTACCCATAATTGATGTAAAAAAAATCACATTTCGAGAAAAAATATCCGTACCACCTAAACTCCATAAGTGCCGAAAAGTGTGGGGATGGCATGTCTTTATCAAATGAACTCATTTCTTTAGCGCTTCGAGACTTAATATTGGAAAGTGGATTGCAGCTTGGTGATGGGTTGGATTCAGAATAGTTAGTTACTGCCTTATAGTAACTCATAATATCAAGAGGCATGGATTAAGCAACACGTTTGAACATCAGATCCGTATGGTTCCTTAAACGACGATTAAAGGGAGGACGAGAATGATTGTGATAGCGACGTGGACTGGCTTGATGACGATTATGTAGTTCCTTCTGAAGTAGTTGATAAGTTATTTTATTTGTGTGCGATATTTTCTTATTGTGTATGTTCTAGGTGTATACATTTTTAATTTATGTTATTTTTATGAATGTGATCCTCACGTGTTTTTCACACGAGAATCACATTAGGGGGCGTATTGTAACATATGGTTACAATGTTCTTTGAGTCACTAGTCTCTTAGAAAAAGTTTGGGGTTATAACATGGCTTCCTTGATATAATTCAGTAGTGATGTAGGGGAGGCCATGCTTATATTTTAAAATCTCTATGTATTTTATATTTCCATTTATGATGCTGTTTTGTTTTTATATATCTTTGGTTATTATTTTTATTAGAGTCCATACTGCAAGATTGAGAATTCCGTGAGTATCTGTGCAATTCATTGATGAGATTATTGTGATGAAAAGAAGAGGAAGTTAGATACTGCTAGATTTAGTGTTTGGAGATCTGGTTATTGGTTATACATGAGAAGATATGAAAGAATTGTGAAGAGAATATAATAAAGGTTGGTTACATTTGTAGGAAATGAGTCCCTCATGGTAAATTTAATACCACCACACCCCAGAATAGATGTGTACGATTACAAAAGTCTCAAGTTGGTGTGATTTTTCAAAATGGAAATGTGTCCTTAAATAAAATACGGATTTGAGTGGCCCAGTTAAATAAAATAAAAACATAAAATGAAACCATATTTGGGAGCTAATATTTCCACACTGGTAGTTGGCTGCCACACCACTAGGCGTGCTGCAGTAGTTTCTTGTTTCCATGCTTTACCATGGGCCATTCACTTGTATTATATAGGTGTTCTGTGATTGTAGGTTATTTGGTACCGTGTATCGGTACTGGAAGTAGGCTACGGTATGAAAGTCTTGCATCGAAATAAGCTAACAGGCTAATCGTGTAACTTACGTATAAAGACGCACACATGAACCTGATACGGTACCGGTATAGTCTGTAAGCAGTCATCCTACTGGTAGGCTTACAACATACATTATTTTATATTTCTGAATGAATTGTAATAATTGCACTCGACAAAGAACTTGATTCACACCATGCAACATTACCGTACAGCTCTTATCCTGTGGAAAATACAGTTATCAGTCCGTCAACAATCTGTCTACGATACCGTCAAAATATCTTTAATAAATAAACAAATACCGGTAATACATTTGCAAATTATAGACTACACTGCAGTAACTTACCGTACCTAACCAACAAAAGAACCGTACCTTAATTTGGTACCGTACGGTAGTCTACTTTCCGTATCGCTATTTGATTTTATTCTGAATGCTCCACTTAGGCCTTCCGATACCTAACATTTCCGGTGGCATAAAATCGTAGACTTTAAAGGCTGTGTCAGGACCTTCTATACTACCGGACCTGACACTGCAATCCAAGATGGCCGCCGTAGTTGGTGGTCGGACATCAAACGCCTGACGTGTGTCACAATCCAACACAACACAAAATAACATCATGACGTGATTTTGTCTGCTGTTAATTCATTTTATGGGCTTGGGACATCTTGGTCATCAGCCCCGTGCAGTTGTGTGTGGGATGAATTCCTCCGATTACGTGATGAATGTAGTAGTGTGTGTAGCTGTGTAATGGACAGGCATGGGGAGGTGCCCTTGGAGTTGAAGTAAGGTACCACCGGGGTTTCATCAGGAAAGGAATAAAATAAAATAATGTTGAGGCCCACAGGAGAGATCTGCAGAATATCTTGGCTGAGTGAACAGGGAAAGTTGTAAATGTTCCTGTAGGAATTTCAATCCCTTTTTAGTAAGTTGCATATTATTCGGGGCATGTTTGCCATCTCTTGATGAATGCAGTACATTTGCATTTTTCTGTTGGCACAGGCTAGAGTAAAATGAGGCTTTTCGCCGATGTCTCAGTCTCACTCATGGCTGTGATTATATGGAAGCTACTGAGGTATGGGTGGTGCTTAGTAATGACATTCAGGGCACAGTCAGTGTCTGTTGGCACAGGCTAGAGTATCACCGATATCTCAGTCTCACTCTTGGCTGTGATTATATGGAAGCTACTGAGGTATGGGTGGTGCTGAGTAATGACATTCAGGGCACAGTCAGTGCCTGTTGGCACAGGCTAGAGTAGCACCGATGTCTCAGTCTCATTCATGGCTGTGATTATATGGAAGCTACTGAGGTGTGGGTGGTGCTGATTAATGACATTCAGGGCACAGTCAGTGTCTGTTGGCACAGGCTAGAGTATCACCGATGTCTCAGTCTCACTCATGGCTGTGGTTATATGGAAGCTACTGAGGTATGGGTGGTGCTTAGAAATGACATTCAGGGCACAGTCAGTGCCTGTTGGCACAGGCTAGAGTATCACCGATGTCTCAGTCTCACTTATGGCTGTGATTATATGGAAGCTACTGAGGTATGGGTGGTGCTTAGAAATGACATTCAGGGCACAGTCAGTGTCTGTTGGCACAGGCTAGAGTATCACCGATGTCTCAGTCTCATTCATGGCTGTGATTATATGGAAGCTACTTAGGTGTGGGTGGTGCTGATTAATGACATTCAGGGCACAGTAAGTGCCTGTTGGCACAAGCTAGAGTATCACCGATGTCTCAGTCTCACTCATGGCTGTGATTATATGGAAGCTACTGAGGTATGGGTGGTGCTTAGTAATGACATTCAGGGCACAGTAAGTGCCTGTGGATGCTGTGAAAGGTTCTACTCATAGGGTTAGTACTGCTGTACTGACTCAGTGAGGAAAGCAATGACAAACTACCTCACTCCTCTTCCTGCCTAGTACGCCTCAATATAGCGCTGCCATGGGTTTTTGTGGGTATCTACCCACATAACCTAACGGCAGTGCCTTTTGAGGATCCAACCAGCTTTCGGGCTGACTACCTAACAGACATACATATTATTCTTAAAAATAAATGTGACCAACCAGATGGTGTAGTTCTTGGTTGTCACTTCTGGGGTCCAAGTTGATTCCTGACTGTCAAGAAATCTCAATTCTAGTCTGAGGGTAAGAACGGGCTACACACAGTCTAGTGAGGTAAACCGAGAAATGTTGGGTTCGATTATCCGCTTAGCCACCCAGCAAGTGGTTTACCATGGGTTCCCACACATACTGAAGATAAATGCCTAGGTAATTCCTATCATAAGGTTACGACTGCCTCCTGTAAATCTGTCAACAAGTAGGCTAGTCGTATTCATTCATTCCTATTCATGAGATTAAATGGAACTCTGTCAAACAGGGCGGCTTCGGTGGCGTAGTTGTTAGCATGCTGAGCTTCTATGCCCAAGATAGCGGGTTCAAACCCGGCCGAAGCCGTCGGATTTTTTAAGAGCGTTAAAAATCCCTCAGTATGCCTTCCTTCGGAGGGGAAGTAAAGCCGGCGGTCCCATGTCATAGATTTATGGCATGTTAAAGAACCTTCCACTAATTACATCTGTGTGAAGCTAAATTGGATAGGTTAAGAATGTAAACAACGCTCTTAGGTTTCTACGTTCGTTGCCAAGAGCCGACTGCGGTGGCGTCTAGTAGCTAAGTTCTGAACTAGGCCTAGTAGTTGTTGACGGTGGCGTTTGGCGGCAAAAGTAGGAACTATTTGATCAATTCTAAGTTGCAGTCTGTACTTAAATTAAAAAACAGATACACACACTAATACAGTCATCACAATTAACACCGGTTATCAGACAGATTCTACACACACCCAAAGTACACGGGGCTACATGACCTCGTTGTCGCAGCCCCTAAACTTAAGAACCAACCAAACTCTGTCAAAGGCATGACGTGTGTCAGAATCCAACCCAACCCAAAATAACATCATGACGTGATTTTGTCTGCTGTTAATTCATTTTATGGGCTTGGGACTTCTTGGTCATCAACCCCGTGAAGTTGGGTGTGGATTGAATTCCCCTGATAGGAAATTAGAAAATAGGCACCAATGGCTTATCTTCATAATAATTGGATTTGGATCCAGTCACACAACAGTTGCAAGGCATATCACCACAATTTTAGCATAACCTATGTATGAGTAAGCCTACTGGTAGTTTATTAAAACGGGATCCACACCAAGTACGTGATAAGATTGATATCCTTCGACAAGCAGGCGTATAATTGGATGAGAGAACACTGCAGACAATTTAAAAAGTAGGTTATGTTCCTACGTACGGTAATCAATTTTCAGATCTTCTTAAACCTTGAATTGGAATACGTTAATTATTCCTATGCTTGCTCATAATGAATTACCATTACTAATAATTTATAAACTCTAAACAGAATATTAAATAGACCAAACTTACCCACTGATTGGCAATAGTATTGATGGTATCACAAGCGTAACAGAAGTCACCGGTATCTCGTATTTAAGAAGCACTATTGCAGACATTCACTTACACGAACGTGTAATATCATTAAGCAATAATCAATAAGCACAGATAATCAAGGGAGACGATTGCTAACCGAAATTCACATCACTATCACATCGTAAACAAAACGACTCAACTAATAAACAAAGCATGTAGCCACCAACAACGACAGCCATCTTTCATCAGTCCCGCCGCCAGTGTCAGGTCCGGTCCCAAAGCTACATTTTCAGCCGTAGTGAACTAGATTGTCGACTAATATTCCGGATATGACGTCACAAGTCGTGATCCAAAGGTGCTTAGCACATAGCAATCAAGTCCTCGCCTGTTTCGCCGTCTTTCAAAGTGAGCCAACGGCAAAATGACGTTTGTCACAACATCCTTTGAAAAACGGTATTATTATGTTCTTAATAAAGCACATTATAGCTATTATGTTTTGAATAAAGCACTTTACATCACTTTAATATGCACACACATCTCAATCTACATCTTAACACATTGAGCAATGACAACTAACATCGTCAAAGAGTAAAAGCGTATATACACTCCGCCCAAGTTCCATAGAGGACATAAACTAGATACATAATAGTCTCCCCAACTTATATAAAAAACAAATAAAGGAACTATTCATATTCGTTTGGGCACATAGTCTTGCAGATACTGAGGAGGTCGCCTGTCTCTGACTGATCTTCTTAAATAATTATCAGCAGGTGGTGGAAGGCTGTTTCAATCAGGGCGTTCATCTGGTTGCAGGATGGTCTGCCTTGTATCATCTGAAGTGTGGGTTGCAGGAGGTATATCATCATTCTCTAGTCTTGGCTGGGTTGTTGTTGGTATATTTGGAACACCAAACACTGGAGGATTTGTTGGAGCAAAAGTGACATGCTTATCTTTCTTTGGCACGAGAGTCGATAATAACTGGTCAACATGCCGCTTTAAAATTCGTCCCGAATCCAATTTCACATCATAGTGGCGCTGGCCGAGTTTAGTTTGTATAACACCAAACTGCCAAATATCACGGTTTTTCTGGTGAATCCGGACTTGCACTCTCTCCCCCACTTTGAAAGAGCGAACAGGGGGTGAGAAACTGGATGTAGTCAAGCTCTTTTGGTTTGGAAGTAGAGCATACAACCGGATACGTAGCCGACGTTTCAAATATAGTTCAGCTGGAGACTGTCCACATGCCAATGGTGTTACTCTGTATTGAAGCAAGATGTTCTGTAACTTAGTCGATAATGGTGCCGGGTCATTTACAGCAGCACGAAGTCGTCTCTTCAAAGTTTGGATGTTTCTCTCGGCTAGCCCATTGGTTGCGGGTGTCCTGGTGCAATATATTTCTGAAAAATCCCTCTGTCCTTGCAATAGGATCTGAATACATCACTCGTGATGATAGTGGCATTATCTGACACAAGGACATTCGGGTACTCATGTACGGTAAAGATATTGTGAAGCAGACTGATAGTAGTTGCAGTGGATGGAGCGTCTTTCACTATTCGGACTGCGACCCACTTGGATTTCGCGTCAACACACATCAAGAAATGGTGGTTATCAAATGGTCCCGCATAGTCAATGTGTATGCGTTCCCAATTTTCTTCTGGTTCATCCCAAGGGTGTATTGGAGCTTTTGGTGGATTTGAACGAGTCTGCACGCACTCTTCACAAGATTTTATAAGCTTCTCAATGTCTTTGTCTAATTGCGGCCAGTAGACATATCGTCTTGCTAACTGTTTTGTTTTCACAATGCCGAGGTGTGTTAAATGTACCTCTTCCAAAAAATTTCCTTGTAGTTTCTTTGGGATAACAATTCGGTCTTTACGGAATAGAATACAATTTTCAACTGTATATGGCTCATCCAAAGATTGCGTTTGAAGACGTTGCAGGGTGGCCCTAAGTTCTGGGTCTAACATAGTCTCTTCACGGATAGTTTCGTACGTAATGGCTTCACTTGACACTTGACGAATCGTTTCAGCATAGAGTTGTGAAACTTCTGCATTTATTGGTGTTTCAATGTTTGGCGAGGTAGATGCAACAGGGGCTCGGGATATGCAATCAACATTTTCGTTATCTTTCCCTTTTTTCACTCATACCGTGTAGTCAAACCCGGAGAGAAACGATGCATATCTTAGGAGCCTTGCGGATGTCATTTGTGGCAGGCCCTTGTTCTGATGAAAATACGAGACAGAGGTTCATTGTCCGTCACAAGAATGACATTTCTTGCAAAAATATAGTTGTAGAAGTGTGTTGTGGCGAATATTATTGCCAGCGCTTCCCGGTCAAGCTGACTGCAATTACATTCTGCTGGTGTTAGGGCACGAGATGCATAGGCGATGGGTCTTTCTTGGCCATCCATCTCATGACTTAATACTGCTCCAACACCAGTAGGACTGGCATCAGTTGACAAGATGATAGGCAATGATGGATTGAATGGGGTTAGGACACGTTCACTACATAACTCGGACTTGAGATTCAAGAACGCTGCTTCACAGGCTGCAGACCAGAAAAACCGTTCACCTTTCCGCAATAACTGCCGTAATGGGTGGGACTTCGTTGAAAAATTAGGAATAAACTTTGCATAATAAGTCACCATTCCAAGGAAGCGTCTCACTTCTTCAATGTTTTTAGGACGTGGCATTTGTGACACAGCTTGAACATTCTCTGGTGACTTGCGGATCTCATTATACGATACAATATGCCCTAGGTAGTCTATGCTTTCCTTGAAAAATGAGCATTTGCTTTTGTTCAAATGCAGATTATTTTTTGAAAGCCGTTCTAGACAGGCTATTAAGTTCTTGGTGCACTCGTCCTTCGTAGTACCATGTATTATGATGTCGTCAAAATAAGCTTCAGCTTTTGGAAGACCATGAAGGATCTGTGATAATATCCTATTAAATTCTGATGGGGCAGTTTTGATGCCAAAACTCAGTCGGTGCATCCTGAAGGTTCCTTTGTGAGTGGATATAGTTTGAATCATACTACCTTCTTCATCAACCTTCAGATGTAGATATGCCTTGTATAAGTCTAACTTGCAGAAAAATGTTGAGTTTCTAAGACTATGTAGAACATCATTAACTGGTCTTATGGGATGGTTTGCAGAAATCAACCTTGAATTCACTCCACATTTGTAGTCGACACATAACCTAACTCCCCCATCCGGTTTTGGGATAACAACAAGAGGCGATCCCCAATCACTTAAAGCTGTGGGAGAAATAACTCCTTCTGATTCCAATGAAGCGAGTTCCTTTTCAACGCGTTCCCGAAGAGCAAAAGGGACATCACGTTCACGATTGAAGACAGGTTTCACCCCCTCTCTGAGTTGCAGTTTTACTTCAATATTGGGAACGCATCAAATTTTTTCTTCAAAGATTGTACTATACTGATGTAAAATATCCTGAATTGACTGCACTGAGTTGACAGATTCAGTGTGAAGTGATTGATTTGTGACATTGTCAATTTCCTTCAGATCAAGGCCAAGGCCCCTGATCCAAACACGACCAAGCAATGCGGCATGGCCTTGCGGAACTACAAATAGATCTGCAACAATTTCTGTTCCTTTGTATGATACTGTGACAACAATTTTTCCTCTGGGTTTGATAACATGATCAGAATATGATCGAAAACAGACATTTGATGGCTGCAATGGCAAACCAAGACCCAAGGTTGAACATTCGTTCTCTGGGATGAGTGAATATTTTGCTCCCGTGTCGACTTCAAATCTTTGTGATTTATTGTTGAGTTTAACAGTGATAAAATATTTATCCGATTCTTGCCCTACGTCAAAGAGATCTTCGATGCATTCCAGTTGTCCTATCCCGAAATTGGTTTCGGGGTGGTCATGCAAGTTGTCTTTTATGTTCTCGGTTGCAATGTTGTGTGTATTTGACTGTTGAAGAAGTGTAGTGATACAAACTTTTGCAACATGTCCCACTTTCCTACATGACCTACATTTAAGAGAGTTTCTGTTTGTGCGACAATTTCTTGACCTGTGGTTTGAATTTCCACAATTCAGACATAATAGTAGTGGAGTAAGGCCGATTCCAACGCACTCCAGAACCCTCCTTGCCCCACTACTAAGCCGCAGCCATGTTAAATATCTCTCGAACGCATGGTCCGATTTTGACAAATGACGTGTCATTGGACTCGGGCTGACGTCCTCTTTGCTGTGGAGCACTCGTTATATTTTTGAAATTTTTTTGAAAATTTTTGTTTTCAAAAGTTGGTAATCGTTTGAAAACCAAACATGGTAGAACGTTGTGCTATGGCCCAAACAAATGGTCTTTATGACCTTTATTTTTGTAATAATTTATTTTTTATTTTTTATGTTTTTTTGAAAACACTCAAATTTTGAAAATTCTATATTTTGGAAACTAGGAACTCTACAAAAAAGTTTGTTTGACATAAATCAATGACCCCTACCCCCTCTACTCCCCAAAATAATATTCAAGTCTCTAGAATGAAAACCTGTAGTAGTGTGGTAAGGACAGAGCTACTACACTTCTTTTTGAACCCTCCTCGTATTTGCCCCGAAGCTGATTTGAACATACAGGGTGTCCTAGCACTCGTAGTGATGCCCCCTACTTTCCTATAGGCTCTTTATTTAATGAAAAGACCAAAACTAAAAGGTCATCCGCTTTTAATATCTCGCGAACCAATCATGCTAGAGGCATGAACGAGGGGTCCAAGGATTCGGGCAGACGTCCTCTTTGCTATGGACCACTCGTTATAATTTTAAAAAAAATGGGAAACGCGATTTTGGGGTAAACATGTGTTTTTTGTGATTTTTGCCGATATCTCACGAATCAATAACGCTAGAGACGTGTACGAGGTGTCCTAGGACTCGGGATAACGCCCCCTTTCAAATGTGGTAGATATTTTTTCCAAAAAATAATTCACAAAGGGCCTAACGCAGTACATGTTGAAAAAAAATTCTTTACCGTTACCTGTTTATAATGTTCATGAAGCGTGGTGGTTGAGAGAGACGATACGGCTGAGTGTGTGTGTTTCAACGAACCTGTCGCTGACCACGGTTGCTATGCTTAATAGAACAATCGCTATTCCGGCGGGTCGGTGTATGACAGAGCGAGGGTTCGTTTTCCTGATATTTTACCTTTAACGTGTAAACGGTGATGAGAACTTGGTTCCATGTTGGTCGAAGCGAGTACAGAAAACAAACTTGCCGACGAGCAGGAGGTGAAGGTCATTTGAGCTTATTGGAAGGCGCTGATCTGACTTGACAACAGGTGCAATGGAAAAATGACAAATACGCTTGAAAGTGAAATAATCTGACCATTGTGGTGGCAGGGAAGAGCGAAAGGCATGTGAACACATGTGAAACCACATGAGGGCTAAACCAGTCACATCCTGTCTTGCTTCGTACGTGACAAAATGCAAGTTCAGGTGAAATTTGATCTACCGCAGGTGTTCCACCTTGGACGTTAGCTGTCCACGTGCACGATAACTGTTAACAAGTGACCTCCTGTTTTGCTTCGTACGTGACAAAATGCAAGTTCATGTGAAATTTGATTCGCCACAGGTGTTCACTTTGGGCGTTAGCTGTCCACGTGACCGATAACAGAATGTTCAAAGCGTGGGAAAAAATGATTATACATGCAATGTAGCATATATAAAGACATGTCGTTATCATTTCCACTCTCACTTGGGTGGACTACCTTTGAACACATTGCGTTGCGTGAAACACTTGGTCTTGTTTAACAGTTTTGGTGTTGGTGGAAAATACTTAACCTTGTTGTGGGGTAGGTATATACATATATATATTTATTCATTTATATATTTATTGATTTATATATATATATTTACATGCAATTATTTATTGCTTAGGTAATTAATGATTTTTTAATTTATTTGTTAGCAGATAACCGGTATACCTTTACATGTCTGAGAGAGAAGAAACCATTGCACTTTTGAGCCCACTAGAAGGAAACAGCAAGAAGCCACTACAAGTAAAGGTGGGATTATTTCTTTAAACTAACTTGTTTCATTTTTTTGTTTTATATTTCATTTTATGAAATGCATGTATTAACCTGAATTTAGGTATTTATAACGGTTTATTTTATTTATTTTTAGAAACTTGGAAAGAAAAGCCTTACTGCCGTAGCAGTCGCTGAAAACCCGAGACGCAGTAAAGTGCAATCATTGTTTCCAGGCAGTGAACTATTTAAAACTCAGGTAAGCCTAACATAAGATGCTATTCCATTTTACCACTACTGAAAACTCGTAGACAAAAATTTCATTACCTGTTCATGACTAGGACGATGATTGCTTTCTTGATTAATGACTATGTATTGGCAACCGGTACAAGACCATATTGGTTGTTTACCGGGTAAGTACAAGGCCATATTGGATTTTGTAAAAAAAAAATTAATTTACCTGACATGTCGTCCCTATAATAATAATAATAATAATAATAATAGCAATATCGTATGGCCTCGGGTGCCAGGTGCAAGCTTTGTTATTTGACACACAGAGGGTAGCTTGCATGTCGAATTTAGTTGTTCCTTGACTATGAATGTCATGGAGGTTACATGTTAGATATCTAATATCTTTAAACTCTATGGCGCTTTCTAGTAGAAAAATGAGGAACTTTGTACCCTATGAACTCAATGAATATTCACAGGTTTGAACATAATAATCTGAACAAAATGACATGACATTATTATTTTTTGTTTATGTATTTGTTAAAGGGGAATGTAAATGACTGCAGCTTTATAAAAAGAAAATAAGTACATGGGTTACTGTTAGTGTCGACATACAGTTTATTATAATTTTTATGGTGTTTTGATATATTAATGCCAATTAACGTTAAAGTTTTATTTACAAGTATTGATTGATTGATTGATTGATTGAATGAGTGATGGTTTATTTTGTTTGCTTTTAGGTGTCGTCATGCGCCATTAACGTAATGAACAGACAGTGAACAAGCATACATTGTGCTTTAAAGTACTCTGTGCAACGTTAATAACTTACAATAAGAAAAAGTTTTATTATAACACATGGCGTTAGTACCAAATACAACAAGTGAGCAAGTTGGTTTACCACGTGGGTTAAATTTAAAATCAGAACATGATCGATGGTTAACATTTGAATCCTGGCCTGTAGGCTTTTTGTCTACGCATGAACTTGCAAAAGCAGTTTTTTTTACTTGAACCGAGAAGATGTGGTGCGCTGTGTGTTTTGTCGTATTGAACTTTCCCACTGGGAAGAAGGGGATGATCCCTTTAGAGACCATTTGCGATGGTCTCCTTGTTGTCCTTACATGCTTGGAAAACAAGTGGGTAACCTACCCGTCATTCATTTTACCGAACCACAAGGCCTTTGGCCGCTACTTACGTTGCTGAATCACAAATAAATAATAATAATGATGTATTACCAGTCAACGGTAGTGTCGATATATGTGGTCCATATGCCATAGACAGTGTTGAATTAGCGTGTGCTTTTGAAAAATTGGGAGTTTGCAAGACTAAAGCACTAGCACACCCAGAGTACAGCTCTGTTGAAAAACGTTTAGAATCTTATAAAAATGTTTGGCCATTAATATTAAAACACCTTACCAAACAGCTAAGTGAAGCTGGATTTTTTTATACTGGTGAAGGGGATAAAACAATATGTTTTTATTGCGGATTTGCTTTAAAGGATTGGCAAATGACTGATGACCCTTTAGTGCAACACGCTCGTTGGTTACCAAACTGTAAATACATGGTGTTGCTTAAAGGTCAGGAATTTGTGAACACTATTCGTAAAGAAAAAGTGATTGCAGCACAAGACATAAAAGTGCCTTTAGAGTTAGAGCACGCGGAGCAAATACATAAGGCTGAAAGAAAAGACTTGTCTCACGAACAGATACAAAAGTGTAACCAACAATTATGTAAAATTTGTTATCAAGATGAACTAGGTGTTGTATTTTTACCCTGTGGACACATGATAGCCTGTGTCAAATGTGCATTAGAACTCAACACTTGTGCTATATGCAGAAAAGCAGTATCTGCTACAGTTAGAGCATTTCTTGCATAACTAGTATAATTTATTCGCCATGCATAGTGCAAAATCCCTAATTGCACAATATTATTAAAACTGTTTTAGAGTGTAATAGATATGCTTTTCTTTTGTTTATAGACCACTACAATGAATGTTTTGAATGCTGTGGGACAATCATGTGGTTTAGAGACAAAGAAGCTCAGCGAATTGCCAACGCATATCCCATTCCGCATTATCAAGATTCGGAAATTGAAAACAGCATATGGTGATCGTGTACTTTGTGTATGTGAAAACTTTGAGACATTTCTGCCTATACGGTTTAATGATATGTCGGAAAGTGTTTTTGATGAAGTCAATAATGCTGTGCAACCTGTACACTTAATTTATGAAGGTTTTAAAAACAATAGGTGCATGATTCGTTTTAATTAAATAAAAAAAAGTCAAATAATAATGGAAGATATAAGTCATGACAATGGACTGAAAGAAAAAATATGTGTATAGAATAATAATGTCTTTGTGTTTAGTATTGTCTTAAAAATATTATCATGAAACCAAAAAATGTATATAAAGTTTGTAAATAAATGAAAATAATGGTACAATGTTGTTTTATTTTCTATAGAAGTCAGAATATTTAACATTGCAGAGTATACATGATTATGACAATAAAAAGCACACTTAATACAAGTCTTTGCCTTTACGATAGTGTGTTATAGTTTTAAAAACAAAGCTTGTTGTAGATCTTTTTTCTTCCACGGTAAACAATAGGCATGAAAACGTTATTGTCCTGTTTTGGATCATTATCACTATCATAATCATAAGCTGCATGATCTATATCACTATTATTATAATCACTATAATTATCCTCAACATTATCCTCAACATTACTAAAACCAGTTAAATATTCCTGGTCCTCTTCCTGTTCCTCTTCCTCTTCCTCTACAGTGTCCTCGTGTAGAGTCTGCGTGGCTTTTGATAATGTTAAGGGTTTTTTGAACATTGAATTATTTTCAATAGTAGTATTGTTTTGTAGCACTTGCTTTTTAACATTTTCATGATTTTCTGTTGACAGCAACAGTGTTTCATGCAGTACACTACATTGATGATCACTGACACTTAAAACCACACTATTTTTGCTTTTTAGCTCACTGCGACATTGTTTTGAACGTTGTTTTGTACAACGCCAAATAACAGTTCCATTTTTATTGGTTCGTTTCACAATATATGAATATCCTTTATAGAATGCATGAGGCTTACCATACCTAGTCACAGTTACTTCCTTATCAACTGTCAAGCTTAGACTAAGCTCTAGTAAAGACAACTTGGTAATAAGAACAATAGATTAATGTGCGAGCATATATGGGTGCAAATGTGGGAGCAAAAAGTAGGAGCAAGAATTGGGAGCAAAAAAGTGGGAGCAAAAAGTGGGAGCAAAAATTGGGAGCAAAAAGTGGGAGCCAAAAGTGGGAGCAAAAATAGTGGGAGAAAAATGTGGAAGCAAAAGTGAGTGTAAAAGTGAGTGCAAACGTGGGTTCAAAAGTGAGTGCAAAAGTGAATGTAAAAGTGGGTGCAAAAGTGAGTGCAAGAGTGGGTGTAAAAGTGGGTGCAAAAGTGGGTGCAAAAGTAGGTGCAAGAGTGGGTGAAAAAGTGGGTGCAAAAGTGGGTGTAAGAGTGGGTGAAAAAGTGGGAGCAAAAGAGTGGGAGCAAAAAGTGGGAGCATAAAGTGGGAGAAAAAATTGGGAGCAAAAAGTGGGAGCAAAAATTGGGAGAAAAAAGTGGGAGCAAAAAGTGGGAGCAAAAAGTGGGAGCATACATTGGGAGCAAAAAGTGGGAGCAAAAATTGGGAGCAAAAAGTGGGAGCAAAAAATGGGAGCAAAAAGTGCGAGCAAAAAAAAGTAGGAGCAAGTATGGGAGCAAATGTGAAAGCAAAAGTGGGAGCAAGTACGGGAGCATATGTGAATGCAAAAGTGGGAGCAAAAAAGTGAGAAAAAAAGTGGGAGCAAAAAGTGTAAGCAAAAGTGGGAGCAAATATGAGAGCATAAAAGTAGGAGCAAGTATGGGAGCACATGTGAAAGCAAAAGTGGGAGCAAAAAGTGAGAGAAAAAAAGTGTGACCACAAAGTGTAAGCAAAAGTGGGAGCAAATATGAGAGCAAAAAAAAAAGTTGAAGCAAAAATGTGAGAGCAAAAAGTGGGAGCAAAACGTGTAAGCAGAAGTGGGAGCAAACAAGTGTGAGCAAATATGGGAGCAGAAAGTGGGAGCAAATGTGAAAGCAAAAGTGGGAGCAAAAAGAGCGAGCAAAAGTGAGTGCACAAAGTGGGAGCAAAATGTGTGAGTAAAAAGTGGGGGCAAATGTGGTGTTTTACTAAAACAATCTCCCCTAACCTAACCTAACCTAACTTCACCCAACCTAATTTCACCTAACCTAACGTCACCTAACCTAACCTTCCAACTCTCAGATCAAAAATGAAATTCTGGCCATAGTCGAGTTGGAACCCAAAACCTCTGGGATAACACCCAAGTACACTAGCCACTACACCGCGAAATGGGCAAATTATCATGCAGCACAACACAAAAATAAAAAAGTTTTCTGTAGTGTAACTCATTGGCTGACAATCATAGTTGAGAATTCAAACCCAAGACCTCAGGACTTTTGTTTTGAACATTATCAGAAATAATATTCCATTTACATTTTGCTGTTGCTTATAGTTATAAGAGTTGGCATTAATATGGGAGCAAAAGTGAAAGCAAAAAGTGGGTACAAGCATGGCTGGTTGTAGAGACTTTCATATCAACTAATACACATAAATTAAATTTTAGTAAAGTGACTTGGCTAATAGTAATTATAATATTAACAGTTTAAAAAAATTCAAGGGGATTGATATTTTTCAGGGTGTAATTTCCAAAGTACTGTCAAGAATAATAATTACATGAACAGATTCCAAGATCTCTAGAGTGCTTTTAAGGTTAATGATTGGCTAGGAGTGAGATAGAGCTAGCTAACCTAAGTTAACCTCAGCTCAGTAAACCTAACCTTGTCACATGGCATGTTCTACAAGTATAGACTTGCTTTGAGACTGGCTATGACGTCACAGATGAATGGCGGTGGGAGGCTTGACATCACTTTTTATTACACAAAAACATTTTCCTTTTTGCTAGCCTCCCACCGCCATTCATCTGTGACGTCATAGCCAGTCTCAAAGCAAGTCTATACTTGTGGAACATGCCATGTGACAAGGTTAGGTTTACTGAGCTGAGGTTAACTTAGGTTAGCTAGCTCTATCTCACTCCTAGCCAATCATTAACCTTAAAAGCACTCTAGAGATCTTGGAATCTGTTCATGTAATTATTATTCTTGACAGTACTTTGGAAATTACACCCTGAAAAATATCAATCCCCTTGATTTTTTTTAAACTGTTAATATTATAATTACTATTAGCCAAGTCACTTTACTAAAATTTAATTTATGTGTATTAGTTGATATGAAAGTCTCTAGATAGATAGATAGATAGATTTTTATTAATTCCATTTGATCAAATACATGCATTCAATACATTTTTGATATAGGACACGTCAGAATTTACATGCATAAAATAAAAGAACTAACAGGTATATATTACTAAGATTAAAACTATTTATAACTTATTATAATAGCAAATCTTAATAGATACAATCTTATTGCACAACTATTTACACCTCACTCTATTATCATAATATGAAAACTTAATTCTATAAATACAACAACATACAGCTAGGTATTAAAATTAAATTAAAATAGTAAAATATAGTTATAGATTCCATCACTCCTATACGCTAAAATATTCAACTACTGAGTAAAAACAATGGCACTGCAGATAAGCTTTCAACATTCTATCAAAGGTTTTTATTTTTGGGGCCAGTTTTATATACTGGGGTAGTTTATTGTATAATTTAACTCCAGTGTGAAAAGTTCCTTTTTGATATATGCTTGTGTGTGTGTGTGAAATATGAATGTTTTGATTTTGTCTTGTGTTATGCCTATGAACATCATTGTTTGTTTTAAGAAAAACATCTTTATTCATTAAATTCTTTTTAAAAAACATAATACTTTCAAAGATATATATGCAGGGCAGTGGGAGAATGTTTAAATCTTTAAACAGAGGTCTACATGATTCTCTAGAGTGTACATTTGCCATAATTCTAATCGCTCTCTTTTGTATCCTAAACGTGCTTAGTACATCTGGCGACATACCCCAAAATATGATCCCATATCTTAAGTATGAATGGAAATAAGCAAAATAAGTATTTCTTAATGTGTGCATGCTAGTGCAGGTTTTCAAAATACGTAACGCAAAGCACATCGAGTTCAGTTTAGTATTCAGATATTGTATATGTTTATTCCATTTCAAGTCTTGTTGTATCCATAGTCCTAAAAACTTTGTTTCTGATTTATTTTCTATTTGATGACCATTTAATGTTATATTGGGCATCGCAGGATTCCTATTCTGTATAGTGTGGAAATTTAGACATACTGTCTTTTTATAGTTTATTATGAGGCGATTATCTTGTGACCATTTGGTTAACTCTCCTGTAACGGAGTCAGCAGACTGCTGTATGACCTGTTTAGTTTCACCTTTTATTACGAGTGTTGTATCGTCCGCAAACAAAATTTCCTTATGTGAATGAACGTTCTGTGTTATATCATTGATATATAGAAGAAAGAGTAGTGGGCCCAAAACCGATCCCTGGGGTACTCCAAATTCAATAATTCCCTCATTGGACAATGTTTCATTAAGTAATTTGGTTCCATCATCCTTGTGTCTCAAGCTTACTATTTGTTTACGCCTTGTTAAGTAAGACTCTATCCATTTATTAGCTAGACCTCTAACACCATATTGATTTAGTTTGGTAAGGAGGATTTTATGGTCAACTACATCAAATGCTTTCGATAAATCCAAGAATAGGCCAGTTACATGTTCCTTATTGTCAATTAATTTCAGTATACTATTACTACATTCGTAAATTGCTGTCTGTGTAGATTTTTCCGTTCTAAATCCATGTTGTGAGTTTGATAATATTTTATTTTTTTCTATGAAACTTATCAGTCTCTTATACATAATTTTTTCCACAATTTTTGCAATACCAGTTGGTAAGGTAATAGGACGATAGTTATCTAATTCATCTTTTGAACCATTTTTGTGCACTGGAATTACTTTTGATAACTTCAAAATATCCGGGTAAGTTCCTGAGAGAATTGAACTGTTTATTAAGTGCGTAAGTGGATTTATTATATTTTCTGCACATTTCTTTAAAATTGCATCAGGGATGCCATCAATGCCAGCACAGAATTTATTTTTTAACTCTTTTATAACTATTCTTACCTCTTCACTTGTGACATGATTTATAAATAAAGAATCACTGCATATATTTATTTTATTATTAGAATTTAGTGTATTTACCTGTGATTTATTTAATAATTTTTGCGGAATTTCCAGAAAATAGTCATTAAAAGTGTTTGCTATTTCCTCTGGATTATTAATCACTTTATTATTTCTGGTCAGTGTAATGTTCCTTTGTATTTTAGCAGATTTTCCAGTTTCTTTCTTTATTACAGACCACATAGCCCTGTTTTTATTAGATGATTGGGAAATAAAATTATCATTATGCATTTTCTTTGCTAGTCTTATTACCTTATTTAATATGCTAGTGTATTTTTTGTAGTATAAATTGAATTCAGGTGTTGTGTGGTATTGTTTATATAATTTGTGTAGAAATTTCTTTCTTTGACATGAATTTATAATCCCTGTTGTTATCCAATTGCTAGTTTTGTTATTTTGAACAGTTCTTCGTTTAAAGGGGAATGCTATTTCAAAATAGTGTTTTAGGGTACTGTTAAATGCATTAAATTTATCATTTACATTTTCTAGTTCATAAATTTCTGACCATGTTTCCTTATTTAATAAGTCATTGAAATATGTAACATTTGATTCAGTGAATGACCTGCACTTTGATTTTACTCCATTATCATTATTATTGATTACTTCGGATACTTCAAAACTCAGTATTTGTCCATGGTGGTCACTAAAACCCGGACAATAGACTTCTATTGAATGGTGATATTTATCTGTATTTATAAAAATTTGATCAGGAGTGGTTTTACTAAATTTTGTTATTCTTGTTGGTGTATTTACTGTAGGTTTCAGTCCATAGGAAATTAGTAACTGGTTTAATAATTCACAATTTCTATCAAGTTTTAAGAAATCCACATTTACATCCCCACAAATTATTATATCGAAATTTACTGTGCTCATGTTATTGAGTAACAATTCTAGTTTATCTATAAATAGAGGAAACTTTCCTGACGGAGAACGGTATACGCATACAATTATTAACTTAAACTGCTGAATTTTTACGGCAGAGAATTCAAAATCCTGTTCCATAATTAGATAATCATAAGCTGTTATCTGTTCATGATCTAAATTATTTCTTAAGAAGATGCAAGTACCACCATGGCTAATATTAGATCTAGAGTATTTACTAGCTTGTATAAACCCTGGGAATTGAATTAATTCGAGTTGTTCCTCTTTCAGCCAATGTTCTGAAATACATAGTGCTGAGATGTCTTTAAGTTCATTTTTAAGCATTAGATTTATGTAATCAATTTTATTATAAAGAGACTGGACATTCTGGTGGTAAATTTTAAATTTGTTACTTTTGCAAGCTTGTGTTGGTGATTTATTTACATTATTATTATCATAATTGTTATTATTATTGTTGCTAGACAAATCCGAAATACCATTGTTGCACTCCGTTAAATTTGCCTTCAAAAGATGTGAATGCCAAACCTCACGTTTGGCTTCTTCTACCAGTTTCCCTGCTTCCACTCTAATGATATTACTGTTGAATTATTCTTACCAATTATTCTACAACCAGCCATGCTTGTACCCACTTTTTGCTTTCACTTTTGCTCCCATATTAATGCCAACTCTTATAACTATGAGCAACAGCAAAATGTAAATGGAATAATATTTCTGATAATGTTCAAAACAAAAGTCCTGAAGTCTTGGGTTTGAATTCTCAACTATGATTGTCAGCCAATGAGTTACACTACAGAAAACTTTTTTATTTTTGTGTTGTGCTGCATGATAATTTGCCCATTTCGCGGTGTAGTGGCTAGTATACTTGGGTGTTATCCCAGAGGTTTTGGGTTCCAACTCGACTATGGCCAGAATTTCATTTTTGATCTGAGAGTTGGAAGGTTAGGTTAGGTGACGTTAGGTTAGGTGAAATTAGGTTGGGTGAAGTTAGGTTAGGCTAGGTTAGGGGAGATTGTTTTAGTAAAACACCACATTTGCCCCTACTTTTTACTCACACATTTTGCTCCCACTTTGTGCACTCACTTTTGCTCGCTCTTTTTGCTCCCACTTTTGCTTTCACATTTGCTCCCACTTTCTGCTCCCATATTTGCTCACACTTGTTTGCTCCCACTTCTGCTTACACGTTTTGCTCCCACTTTTTGCTCTCACATTTTTGCTTCCACTTTTTTTTGCTCTCATATTTGCTCTCACTTTTGCTTACACTTTGTGGTCACACTTTTTTTCTCTCACTTTTTGCTCCCACTTTTGCTTTCACATGTGCTCCCATACTTGCTCCTACTTTTATGCTCTCATATTTGCTCCCACTTTTGCTTACACTTTTTGCTCCCACTTTTTTTCTCACTTTTTTGCTCCCACTTTTGCATTCACATATGCTCCCGTACTTACTCCCACTTTTGCTTTCACATTTGCTCCCATACTTGCTCCTACTTTTTTTTGCTCGCACTTTTTGCTCCCATTTTTTGCTCCCACTTTTTGCTCTCAATTTTTGCTCCCACTTTTTGCTCCCAATGTTTGCTCCCACTTTTTGCTCCCACTTTTTGCTCCCACTTTTTCTACCAATTTTTGCTCCCACTTTTTGCTCCCAATTTTTTCTCCCACTTTATGCTCCCACTTTTTGCTCCCACTCTTTTGCTCCCACTTTTTCACCCACTCTTGCACCCACTTTTGCACCCACTTTTTCACCCACTCTTGCACCCACTTTTGCACCCACTTTTGCACCCACTTTTACACCCACTCTTGCACTCACTTTTGCACCCACTTTTACATTCACTTTTGCACTCACTTTTGAACCCACGTTTGCACTCACTTTTACACTCACTTTTGCTTCCACTTTTTGCTCCCAATTTTTTTGCTCCCACTTTTTGCTCCCACTTTTTGCTCCCAATTTTTGCTCCCACTTTTTTGCTCCCAATTCTTGCTCCTACTTTTTGCTCCCACATTTGCACCCATATATGCTCGCACATTAATCTATTGTTCTTATTACCAAGTTGTCTTTACTAGAGCTTAGTCTAAGCTTGACAGTTGATAAGGAAGTAACTGTGACTAGGTATGGTAAGCCTCATGCATTCTATAAAGGATATTCATATATTGTGAAACGAACCAATAAAAATGGAACTGTTATTTGGCGTTGTACAAAACAACGTTCAAAACAATGTCGCAGTGAGCTAAAAAGCAAAAATAGTGTGGTTTTAAGTGTCAGTGATCATCAATGTAGTGTACTGCATGAAACACTGTTGCTGTCAACAGAAAATCATGAAAATGTTAAAAAGCAAGTGCTACAAAACAATACTACTATTGAAAATAATTCAATGTTCAAAAAACCCTTAACATTATCAAAAGCCACGCAGACTCTACACGAGGACACTGTAGAGGAAGAGGAAGAGGAACAGGAAGAGGACCAGGAATATTTAACTGGTTTTAGTAATGTTGAGGATAATGTTGAGGATAATTATAGTGATTATAATAATAGTGATATAGATCATGCAGCTTATGATTATGATAGTGATAATGATCCAAAACAGGACAATAACGTTTTCATGCCTATTGTTTACCGTGGAAGAAAAAAGATCTACAACAAGCTTTGTTTTTAAAACTATAACACACTATCGTAAAGGCAAAGACTTGTATTAAGTGTGCTTTTTATTGTCATAATCATGTATACTCTGCAATGTTAAATATTCTGACTTCTATAGAAAATAAAACAACATTGTACCATTATTTTCATTTATTTACAAACTTTATATACATTTTTTGGTTTCATGATAATATTTTTAAGACAATACTAAACACAAAGACATTATTATTCTATACACATATTTTTTCTTTCAGTCCATTGTCATGACTTATATCTTCCATTATTATTTGACTTTTTTTTATTTAATTAAAACGAATCATGCACCTATTGTTTTTAAAACCTTCATAAATTAAGTGTACAGGTTGCACAGCATTATTGACTTCATCAAAAACACTTTCCGACATATCATTAAACCGTATAGACAGAAATGTCTCAAAGTTTTCACATACACAAAGTACACGATCACCATATGCTGTTTTCAATTTCCGAATCTTGATAATGCGGAATGGGATATGCGTTGGCAATTCGCTGAGCTTCTTTGTCTCTAAACCACATGATTGTCCCACAGCATTCAAAACATTCATTGTAGTGGTCTATAAACAAAAGCTTCTTTGTCTCTAAACCACATGATTGTCCCACAGCATTCAAAACATTCATTGTAGTGGTCTATAAACAAAAGAAAAGCATATCTATTACACTCTAAAACAGTTTTAATAATATTGTGCAATTAGGGATTTTGCACTATGCATGGCGAATAAATTATACTAGTTATGCAAGAAATGCTCTAACTGTAGCAGATACTGCTTTTCTGCATATAGCACAAGTGTTGAGTTCTAATGCACATTTGACACAGGCTATCATGTGTCCACAGGGTAAAAATACAACACCTAGTTCATCTTGATAACAAATTTTACATAATTGTTGGTTACACTTTTGTATCTGTTCGTGAGACAAGTCTTTTCTTTCAGCCTTATGTATTTTCTCCGCGTGCTCTAACTCTAAAGGCACTTTTATGTCTTGTGCTGCAATCACTTTTTCTTTACGAATAGTGTTCACAAATTCCTGACCTTTAAGCAACACCATATATTTACAGTTTGGTAACCAACGAGCGTGTTGCACTAAAGGGTCATCAGTCATTTGCCAATCCTTTAAAGCAAATCCGCAATAAAACATATTGTTTTATCCCCTTCACCAGTATAAAAAATCCAGCTTCACTTAGCTGTTTGGTAAGGTGTTTTAATATTAATGGCCAAACATTTTTATAAGATTCTAAACGTTTTTCAACAGAGCTGTACTCTGGGTGTGCTAGTGCTTTAGTCTTGCAAACTCCCAATTTTTCAAAAGCACACGCTAATTCAACACTGTCTATGGCATATGGACCACATATATCGACACTACCGTTGACTGGTAATACATCATTATTATTATTTATTTGTGATTCAGCAACGTAAGTAGCGGCCAAAGGCCTTGTGGTTCGGTAAAATGAATGACGGGTAGGTTACCCACTTGTTTTCCAAGCATGTAAGGACAACAAGGAGACCATCGCAAATGGTCTCTAAAGGGATCATCCCCTTCTTCCCAGTGGGAAAGTTCAATACGACAAAACACACAGCGCACCACATCTTCTCGGTTCAAGTAAAAAAAACTGCTTTTGCAAGTTCATGCGTAGACAAAAAGCCTACAGGCCAGGATTCAAATGTTAACCATCGATCATGTTCTGATTTTAAATCTAACCCACGTGGTAAACCAACTTGCTCACTTGTTGTATTTGGTACTAACGCCATGTGTTATAATAAAACTTTTTCTTATTGTAAGTTATTAACGTTGCACAGAGTACTTTAAAGCACAATGTATGCTTGTTCACTGTCTGTTCATTACGTTAATGGCGCATGACGACACCTAAAAGCAAACAAAATAAACCATCACTCATTCAATCAATCAATCAATCAATCAATACTTGTAAATAAAACTTTAACGTTAATTGGCATTAATATATCAAAACACCATAAAAATTATAATAAACTGTATGTCGACACTAACAGTAACCCATGTACTTATTTTCTTTTTATAAAGCTGCAGTCATTTACATTCCCCTTTAACAAATACATAAACAAAAAATAATAATGTCATGTCATTTTGTTCAAATTATTATGTTCAAACCTGTGAATATTCATTGAGTTCATAGGGTACAAAGTTCCTCATTTTTCTACTAGAAAGCGCCATAGAGTTTAAAGATATTAGATATCTAACATGTAACCTCCATGACATTCATAGTCAAGGAACAACTAAATTCGACATGCAAGCTACCCTCTGTGTGTCAAATAACAAAGCTTGCACCTGGCACCCGAGGCCATACGATATTGCTATTATTATTATTATTATTATTATTATAGGGACGACATGTCAGGTAAATTAATTTTTTTTTTACAAAATCCAATATGGCCTTGTACTTACCCGGTAAACAACCAATATGGTCTTGTACCGGTTGCCAATACATAGTCATTAATCAAGAAAGCAATCATCGTCCTAGTCATGAACAGGTAATGAAATTTTTGTCTACGAGTTTTCAGTAGTGGTAAAATGGAATAGCATTTTATGTTAGGCTTACCTGAGTTTTAAATAGTTCACTGCCTGGAAACAATGGTTGCACTTTACTGCGTCTCGGGTTTTCAGCGACTGCTACGGCGGTAAGGCTTTTCTTTCCAAGTTTCTAAAAATAAATAAAATAAACCGTTATAAATACCTAAATTCAGGTTAATACATGCATTTCATAAAATGAAATATAAAACAAAAAAATGAAACAAGTTAGTTTAAAGAAATAATCCCACCTTTACTTGTAGTGGCTTCTTGCTGTTTCCTTTTAGTGGGCTCAAAAGTGCAATGGTTTCTTCTCTCTCAGACATGTAAAGGTATACCGGTTATCTGCTAACAAATAAATTAAAAAATCATTAATTACCTAAGCAATAAATAATTGCATGTAAATATATATATAAATCAATAAATATATAAATGAATAAATATATATATGTATATACCTACCCCACAACAAGGTTAAGTATTTTCCACCAACACCAAAACTGTTAAACAAGACCAAGTGTTTCACGCAACGCAATGTGTTCAAAGGTAGTCCACCCAAGTGAGAGTGGAAATGATAACGACATGTCTTTATATATGCTACATTGCATGTATAATCATTATTTCCCACGCTTTGAACATTCTGTTATCGGTCACGTGGACAGCTAACGCCCAAAGTGAACACCTGTGGCGAATCAAATTTCACATGAACTTGCATTTTGTCACGTACGAAGCAAAACAGGAGGTCACTTGTTAACAGTTATCGTGCACGTGGACAGCTAACGTCCAAGGTGGAACACCTGCGGTAGATCAAATCTCACCTGAACTTGCATTTTGTCACGTACGAAGCAAGACAGGATGTGACTGGTTTAGCCCTCATGTGGTTTCACATGTGTTCACATGCCTTTCGCTCTTCCCTGCCACCACAATGGTCAGATTATTTCACTTTCAAGCGTATTTGTCATTTTTCCATTGCACCTGTTGTCTAGTCAGATCAGCGCCTTCCAATAAGCTCAAATGACCTTCATCTCCTGCTCGTCGGCAAGTTTGTTTTCTGTACTCGCTTCGACCAACATGGAACCAAGTTCTCATCACCGTTTACACGTTAAAGGTAAAATATCAGGAAAACGAACCCTCGCTCTGTCATACACCGACCCGCCGAAATAGCGATTGTTCTATTAAGCATAGCCACCGTGGTCAGCGACAGGTTCGTTGAAACACACACACTCAGCCGTATCGTCTCTCTCAACCACCACGCTTCATAAACATTATAAACAGGTAACGGTAAAGAATTTTTTTTCAACATGTACTGCGTTAGGCCCTTTGTGAATTATTTTTTGGAAAAGATATCTACCACATTTGAAAGGGGGCGTTATCCCGAGTCCTAGGACACCTCGTACACGTCTCTAGCGTTATTGATTCGTGAGATATCGGCAAAAATCACAAAAAACACATGTTTACCCCAAAATCGCGTTTTCCATTTTTTTTTTAATTATAACGAGTGGTCCATAGCAAAGAGGACGTCTGCCCGAATCCTTGGACCCCTCGTTCATGCCTCTAGCATGATTGGTTCGCGAGATATTAAAAGCGGATGATCTTTTAGTTTTCGTCTTTTCATTAAATAAAGAGCCTATAGGAAAGTAGGGGGCATCACTACGAGTGCTAGGACACCCTGTATGTTCAAATCAGCTTCGGGGCAAATACGAGGAGGGTTCAAAAAGAAGTGTAGTAGCTCTGTCCTTACCACACTACTACAGGTTTTCATTCTTGAGACTTGAAATTTATTTTGGGGGTAGAGGGGGTAGGGGTCATTGATTTATGTCAAACAAACTTTTTTGTAGAGTTCCTAGTTTCCAAAATATAGAATTTTCAAAATTTGAGTGTTTTCAAAAAAACATAAAAAATAAAAATTAAATTATTACAAAAATAAAGGTCATAAAGACCATTTGTTTGGGCCATAGCACAACGTTCTACCATGTTTGGTTTTCAAACTATTACCAACTTTTGAAAACAAAAATTTTCAAATAAATTTTCTAAAATATAACGAGTGGTCCACAGCAAAGAGGACGTTAGCCCGAGTCCAATGACACGTCATTTGTCAAAATCGGACCATGCGTTCGAGAGATATTTAACATGGCTGAGGCTTAGTAGTGGGGCAAGGAGGGTTCTGGAGTGCGATGGAATCGGCCTTACTCCACTACTCATAATCCATCAATACCTAGTGCTCTATAATTGACAGAACTACGGCGGCCCCTGGACTGTGAACGTGAGTGAGAGCCTGGGCTAGGCTGTTGAACAAAACGTGACTGAGTATGACTGCCATATTGATTCATACTTCGGTCATTATATGAACCTGTGGCTTTTGTTTCCGTACTTTGTTTGTGTCCTCAACAGTGTCTGACGGTGCCGTGAGCTGTTTAGACAGCTGATTACTCTCATACCGCGATGCTTCCAAGGCTATAGCCTTCTTCAGGAGATCATCAAATTTCGTGTCATTAGACTGAAGTAGTTTCTCTCTGATCCAATTATCTCGCAAGCCACGTATAAATTGTGCACGAAGAAAAACATCCGCGATTGAAATTCTGGCGTCACACGTACACTGAATATAAAAGTCACAGTCGAGTAAGTGGCTTCTGAGAGTGGCAACAAATCCTGCAATATTTTGACTTTCTTTTTGATTGACGTTCAAAGAATAGTGTTGGGAAACCACGGTTGAGACTTGAGGTGACAGTATTTGCTTGAAATGTTTTACTAGGTCATTATAACCGAGAGACTTGATTGGTTTATCAGGGCCTAAAATATTGAGAGATTGTTATAATGAATTGCCCCTATTGATGTACACAAGAGTTGAGCTTTCTTTGTTGATTCGGTAGCATTGTTGAAGTTTGCGTAATTCTCAAATCGTTCTAAATACGACACAAATCTTTCCTTTTCAGTGTCAAAATTTTCAAACGGTGTGATATTAGTGGCTTGTGGGTTTGTGACGGCCTGGTGAGCTTGATACCTTTCAAGTAACTTCTTTTGAGAATCGGTAAAAATGTTCAGTAATTGTTGAAACTAATTTGCGTCCATCTTGACGGAACGTGGACATAATTTAAAAATCACAATTCAAATATAATAAAATGTTTCAAGATAACCGATTTAAAACACACTGGGTAGTGATCGATGACCGAATATTGTTCTGGGCTTGAGATTTTTAAAAAAAACTTTGCATAACCTCAAAGTTCTAACTGCGATAAATATTACGGTATTTTGAATATGTGGCATGCAGGCACACGCAGCTGAATATACGATGAGTTGCTTAGGATCGTTAACAAGTGCTCTGTGTAAATTTCATGTCGATTTGCCTCATTCTTGGTTTTACTCACGTGGCCGTTGAAACTGACCTGACGTAAATACCATACTTCATTGATTTAGGCTATATCAGTACCGGTGAATCAAGTCCCAATTCCTCGTCGCCAACTATTATGTTCGTAATAAAGCACATTATAGCTATTATGTTTTGAATAAAGCACTTTATATCACTTTAATATGCACACACATCTCAATCTACATCTTAACACATTGAGCAATTACAAATAACATCGTCAAAGAGTAAAAGCGTATATACACTCCGCCCAAGTTCCATAGAGGACATAAACTAGATACATAATAGGTATCGTCTCCGAAAATCTTTCCAATGGGTTTTCAAAATCTCTTACATATAGTCTTGGCACGTCGTCTTCTTCAAATACCGCTTCAATATAATAAAGAAATTCGTCGTCCGCCAAGCCTACGTCAATTTTTCTTGTGATAAGGATCCATAAGGTACCGTAGCTTGTCCCCTACCTTAGCACACGACAAGTCGTGCGCAGTCGCGAAGGAGTCCTTGAGCCCATGGCTTCCTAGAGAAAAGTCTCTGAATATTATTTCTGCTCAAGGAAGCCTTGAGGTCTCCTTAAGGAAGCCTCAAGGGAGCCTTCAAATGGCTTCCCCAAGGAAGCCTCAAGGAAGCTCTCTGAATGCAAATAGCTTCCTTAAGGCTTCTTCAAGGTGTCCTCGAGAAATGTCTCTGAATTCCACCATAAATCTATGGCTTTTAGGAAAGGGGGAAAGCCAGCATTTTTTTACATTGCAGGAAAACCGCTTGAGAGTGTATCACATAACAAGTACTTAGGTCTTACACTACAGACAACTGTCAATGTTTTCACACTGCACATCAAGGATAGACTCAGCGTCGCTACCAAAGCCATGAATGACATAAAACATTTGACAAAGCTATCTATAAAAACAGCTTTAAAACTTTGGACACATTTAAATATGAAGCATTTGGAACAATTGGAGAAACTGAAGGCGACTTACATAAAGAAGGCCTTGGGTGTATCAAAGTATACACCTTCAAGACTGGTGTACGAGCTGAGGTTTTTTTTAATGTAGAATAACTCAGACCTCAAATGCTGCCACCTTCTACTCCAGGATATGTGAAACTCATGGACACTACAGTCAAATAAGAAGGACATTTGGTGGGATTTTTACGCCACGGAGGCTATGATTTTCGACGATTGGAAGAGTGGGGGATACGAGCTGAGACATATTCTCACGCGCTTTGCCATACATGGTTTCCATTATAAAATATGTCTGACCAAAAAGTCCCATCATACTTGTGAAGAATGTTTGTGTGAGCGCTGTGGAGAACAGGCGCGGATTCAAGGGGAGGGTCCCGGGGGTCATGACAACCCCCCCCAACGTAGCCATTTTTTTGCAAACTCTAAAAACGAAAACAAAATAACCAGACAAATAAAACTTAACGGATTTTAACTGAAAAAAACCAGTTCTTTTTTCATTTTATTCAATACTGAAAATACCTTTATTGCAATTATTATGCTCTGTTGCAACTGTACATATTTACAACTTCATACCTGTTAAATAAAAACGATTATTTATATAACAAATCAATTCGTCTTTTTTGTTTAGTAAATCTTGTGATTACCGAATCGATGTTTATAGTGATGTCACGATGAATGTGCACAATGCAAGTCCGGTGAGCCTGTCTTCTGCCATGGATTTGGTACAGCTGTAAAATCCCTTGTTCATTCGGTTCTCAGCTTCCGCAGCCTACAGTTGGGCAAGATCTAGGTCCTGCTTACACTTAGCCAAGTTTTGAGGCGACGGAGAGTTGAAAAACTTCTTTCTGCAGTGGCTACACTCGCAGGTAGTGTGATGAGGATATGTAACAGTTTATTGATGGATGGATAAATATCCTCGTCACACTCATCACAAATGACAACAATCGAATCGGGGATCTTGCCGCCGTTTTCAACAACGCGCTCCCATTTTGCGACCCACGATTCGTACCCGGCAACAACTGTTAAAATGGGAGAATCCAAAAGCTTCTGGCCCGCTAAATGTTGTGCCGAGTATATTGGTTTATAAAAAAAAATACATTTTTTGTTTGTCATATATATACACGGATTGGAATTCGGGGCTTTTTTCGCACCAAAAAAAATTGCCGATGTCCAAACTGCAAGCTTGGTTGGCAATTTAAGCTGTGACTTTCTCCCTTTGTTGGTACCAACTCGACTTGCCGAAACTGTAACGTACCTTGATACTTTTCTCGAAGCTCGATGTAAAAGTCGCAAAACACGCCGTTGCAATTTGTACGAATAGTTTTGGTGCGCTAAACGCATCAAATTTCTATCCATGTAGCTTGCAAAAAATTTGTATGGTTTTGTACGTTTGGTTTTTTTTTTTCGTTTTTAGTGATACCATTTTTCTTAACAATTTCTATTCTCTGACCCCCTCCAGAGCCAAACTCTAGATCCGCGCCTGGTGGAGAACAATGTGGAAGATACCACGCTATGTTCTGCACATTAAGACACGAATCTTTGATATTCCTAGCGAATAACAATTAGTTTACTAACGATTTTTAGATTTTATTCATTATATGTATGGCCATTGGCTGCAATAAATCCTTTATTAAATACAGAAGATATTGGGCGAGAGTTGCTATTGAGCCCCGTGAGGTAACACGAAGGAGGAGAATAGGACATGGAGGAAAGTTCCTCCTTGGAAGGTGAAGAAGAAGAATCTGTGTACTCTATGGATTTGGTACAGCTGTAAAATCCCTTGTTCATTCGGTTCTCAGCTTGCGCAGCCTACAGTTGGGCAAGCTCTAGGTCCTGCTTACTCGTTTTCGAGTCGGTCGTGCGTGTGTGTGTGGTTTAGGTGATTTGATTTTGTGTCATTTTCACTGAGTGTATAGTGCATTGAACGGTAAGTGTGAAGGGCTCTACGAGTGATCGGACGGATTCTGGCCGCCCGCCGGACTGTGTGCAACTGATTGAATATGACCCCCCAGTATCAATGGAGGGCATAGTACTGGTCCCTGAGGACGGCATTGTACCGCCCGAGACATCAACAGCGACCAATATTCAGCCTTCACAGAACACAGAGGTTACTGCTCGCCAGCTTATGTCATACTACCCCCATCATACGGGGCCATACAGTGTATTTGTGCAAGGACAAGGGTATCAGAGACTCGGAAATTTACACCCCATGACTTTGGGACGCATCTTTTTTGAACAGAAAATTCCTGGCATTCAATCCTTTCAAAGAAAAGGACGTAACAGGGTGCAGGTGGTATTTGACACACGCCTGCATGCCAACTCCTTTTTACGACACCCCATTCTCCAGGCCAAACAGTTAGATGCATTTATTCCGTCTGCTAACATACAGCGTGTGGGGCTTATACGGGGGGTGGATACTGCCCTTACGGAAGCTTAAATTTTACAATACTTACAATCCCCCGCCCGATCGTTCGTATTCAACGGTTTTACCGAAAAAGGATAATAATGGCGTCATGGACCGTATCCCTACTGGAACAGTTAAAATCCACTTTGAAGCCCAACGTTTACCCGAGTTTGTTTCCATTTATATATTTAAATGCCTTCGCTTTGGACACATCCAGCAACATTGCCGTGCGCGAACCCCTAGATGTGGTCGCTGCGCAAGTCCCCATGATACGACTGGCTGTCAGTCTGTTGACTTAAAATGTGTCAATTGTGACAGTAATCTTGCGACATAATTGACTTGTCCGGAACGGCTTAAACAGGAAGCAATAAAGAAACAAATGTGTACGGAGAAAAAATCCTACCACGAAGTGATTAACAGTATGAGGACCCCCCCCCCCCTTTCCAGCCTCAAAATTTGCCACAACAGTTCCCCCCACTCACTCAATTCCCTCAGCCACCTCCCATACAACCACCCCGTAAACGTAAATTCACGGAGGTGATCGTTCGTTCGCCCAAAACATATCAACCATTGGGACATGATAGGCAGGCGTATAATGCCCTCATTTCGTCTCCCACGGCCAGCCGGATAACGCCCAGTGCGATATCGCCTAGCCTTGTTGCGCCATCAACTTCTTTCCCTTCAGGCAGTAGAATAATGTCTGCGAATGATGAATCTGTGAAGATTTCCATGCCCTTATACAGCTATTGGGTAACAATGCCCAGTGGAGTTCCAAGTTACAGGCCTTACGTGCCAAGGTATTACCGTTATTACCTCCTCCAGTGACTCCCATAAGGATGGGGTCCATATTAGCTCGTCCCACGCCGGAAGAACTGAACTGACCTGAGCTTCTCGGTGGAAAACCTTCGTGAATCAGATTGTACGATCTCTTCCCAATCCTCCTTCCTCAACTTATCATTATCACACACCGGTTCATAGTCGTCCTCGTTGAATCAATTCCCTTTATTATCCTGAATGTTATTGCTCCAGTGGAATTGTAGAAGTATATTAAATAAAAAACATGAATTGCTGCAGTTAATTCAGGAATATGATCCGGACATCATATTCCTACAAGAAACATGGCTTCGTTCCTCGTATAAATTTCAGATTGCTAATTATCAGGTGGAACGTCAGGATGGACCCGGATATCGAGGTATCATGACGTTATTCAAAAATAATTTACGGTACACCCCCCTTTCTACTGATTATTACATGCCTCACACTCATCATCAAACGTTCCTTGTGCAAGATCTCCATATAAGCCATATTTACTGTCCTCCTGGTATACAAGGCTCACGTAGACAATGGTATTTATACTTTCAGTTTATAAAGACATTTTCTAAACATCTTACATTGGGGAATTTTAATGCCCACCACCCCTTGTGGGGCAGTGGTAGAGTTAACCCGAAAGGACGTCACATCATTGCGGCTATTCAGGAATTACACCTACATTTATTAAATGATGGGTCACCCACCCGCCTTACCCCACCGAATAGTCCACAAAGTGCGGTGGATTTATGTATCACTACTGTAGATATAGCCCATAAGTTGTCATGGCAGACTGTGAAGGACACGTATCAAAGTGATCAGTATCCAATTATAATGGTATATGATGTCTCGAGTAATCGACATATCTCACAGAACGTCTTTCAAGTTAAGAGGAATTTTTGGCATTTTGATTATGATTTGTTTTCACACTTTTTAGAGGACAGGCTTTCTCGGCCATTACAAATGTCTGATAACAGTTATAATTTTTTTATTAAATACTATCCGTGATTATTTTAATACATATCACCCTTATATTACAAAATCATGTCCTCCGAATAATCGTTCTGCCTTACCCTCATGGTGGGATCAAGAATGTTAACACTTAGTACGACGTCGCAAGGCGAATTTAAAAGCTTTTCGGCACTATGGTACTTCCGCCTCCTATTTGAGATACAAGAGTCTCACCGCTCAACTCCAACGTGTCTTTAATCATAAACGACGCGAAGCGTGGAAATTATACATTACCCAATTAAGTAGTAGTACGTCCCTAAATAGTATTTGGTCAGCGATTAAACATTTTACGAATACCCTTCCTCGTCCCTCTCCCTCTCAACTCTCGGAGCAAGGATACCATGACTTGTATCATACTTGGACACCTGACATTGTTATTCGTATGCCTACATCATGTGCCTCTGGTTCGCTGGACCGTTTTTCCAGTTTAATGCAGCCTATTATGCGTAGCGAATTTTTACAAACATTCAGATACAAAAAATCAACAAGCCCAGGAATTGACGAAGTGACTTATACCATGATCGCTCGATTTCCCGTAAATGCTCAGGACATCATCCTTACACTATATAATTCAAGCTTATGCACCGGGACATTTCCGGTAGATTGGAATGTTTTTCAAACTGTCCCTATTTTGAAACCCACAAAAGATGCCCGCTTAGCGAGTAGTTATCGAGGTATCCAACTTGGCTCCTGTTTCCGCAAAATTTTTCAAAATGTACTTCTCCGACGGCTGCAATGGTGTCTAGAATATTATACCCTGTTTCCTAAAACGCAATTTGCATTCAGGAAAAATCTCGGTACATCTGACCCATTATACATTTTCTTCACCGATTTACTCCTCGCAAAAGGACAGAAAATGCATACTATAGCGATTTTCCTTGACCTAAAAAATGCGTATGATTCTGTAGATCCATTTATTCTTATTAAGATACTTCGAGATATGCAATTCCCACTTCCATTCCGGTGTTTAATATATAACATGCTATGTCATCGTAAAATCATTTTAAAATCCCCAGTCGGTGTATTTCATTCCCGATACACCTCTCACGGTGTCCCGCAGGGAGATGTTTTACGTGGGATTTTATATTTAATTTATACTTGTACCCTAGAAACAGTCATATTACCGCACGCTCGCATCCTTCAATACGCGGACGATATTTTAATATATTGCACAAGAGAAGATTTATTCGCATGTCGTCGGGATATATACACCGCCTTATCTAATGCTCATCTTTGGACCATCACCAATCAACAACCGATTAGCATCCAGATCAAGGAGAGGAAATGGCGCTGGATTGGTCACATACTAAGGAAGCCGGACGGAGCTATTGAGAGGGCGGCGCTAGACTGGAATCCTCAAGGCGCCAGGAAGCGAGGTCGACCTAAGAAGACCTGGAAGAGGACGATCGAAAATGAAATTGCAGAGGTGGACAAGAACTGGAGTCAAGTGAAGAGAATGGCCAGGAACCGTACTGCGTGGAGAAATTTCGCCAAGGCCCTATGCTCCGGAAGGAGCGGCAGGAATTAAGTAAGTAAGTAAGTAAGTTATCTAATGCTCATGACTGGTTTCATCAACACGGATTTGAAACTTCTGCCGGAAAAAAAACGCTGCGATGATATTTACTAACAAACGACTTTACGACAGTTCTCCTATATTATATCGTCAAGGCCAAATTCCGGTGGTGATGAATGTAAAATACTTAGGAATTTATATTGACAGGAAAATGCAAAGAGAGAGACATACACAATACCTTAAGAGTCATCTTACCAGAAAAATCAATGTTCTAAAGTCACTTACTCGGCGTACTTGGGGAGCAGACCCGGAACTATTATTAATAGTATACCGTAATATCATTCGTTCTGTGCTGGATTACAATTCCTTTTATTTTGATATAATGTCAAGTACTAGGCTCCTCCATTTAGATAGAATACAGTTTACTGCTTTGCGTCTCATAATAGGCGCGCTTACATCGACTCCCACAGGAGCACTTTTAGTTGAAACGGGAGAAATGTCATTTCATTATCGGCGTCAATACCTTGCGTGTATATACCTGTTGCGTAAAATGATGATAGCAGTGTCACCTATCGTTCCTAAATTACAATTATTGGAAGACTATTATACTCGTCGATTATTGCCCACAGCTTCTGTTCCGGCCTTGCTGGCCGCATATTCCATTCTTAAACAGTACCGCCATAATATATTAAAAGTTAGTCGCTTGCTTTTATATAATATTCCGTATTCTGCAGCTCATTTTCAACCGAATATCCTCCAGCATTCCTTACCCCAAGTACATCAAACTTTTCCACATAACCCAGTAATCATTCCTCGTATGTTTCACGAAATAACGAGCCATTTGGTATCTTGCATTCTTTTTTATACAGATGGGTCTAAAATGGTTCACCCCTCACGTGTGGGAGCAGCCTTCTTCTCTCCCGATTTACATATTTCATGTCAGTATACTTTACCCTCTGACGTCACGATATTTACAGCCGAAATTTTTGCAATTCGCCAGACGTGTCTTTATATTAAACAACATGGTATTCGCCATTCGCTAATCTGTACAGACTCTATGAGTGTCGTTCAATCACTTCAAAATGTTCTCGAGGCTGATAATTGGTTTTTATGTCAGTTAGTGCATCAATTGTACACTTTATATACTGAGGGTTTTGATGTCAGTATCATGTGGATCCCCGGCCATTCACACATTGAAGGTAATGAAATCGCTGATAAACTCGCCAAAGAAGCGGCTTATAATATCGCTATACCCATTTCTGATTTGCGTTCTATAATTCGTTCGAAGATCAGAATGTCTGGCAGGTCACGTGGACTAACTATGCGAAAACGAAAGCCAAACATTATTTTGGGATACAACTGACTATTTTAAGAAAGCCCTGGTTCCAGGGTGGTAAATACACACGACGACATATCATTACAATTATTTGTCTCCGCTTTAATCATGCATTAACGCCGGTGTATTTATTCCGTATAAAGCAACGTAATGATGCCTTGTGTTCGTGTTTGCAAATGGAGGGCTCTTTAAATCATATTCTATTTCAATGTCCTCAATATGACTTTCACCGTGCAATACTGTTGCGCGATTTACATTCCTTAGGGTATACACTGCCTTTAAAAGTTGCCACATTAGTTCATAATCCTACCATTCTACTGGTCAGTAGCCTAGTATCCTTTTTTGACAACATTGATTTTAGGCCTTGAATTTGTATTCCTTTTACCTGGTCCTGAACCACTTTTCAGAATTTATTGTAATTATTATTATTATTATCATCATGATTATTATTATTATTATTATTGTCATGTGTTGTGACATCTCTATATTACGCCTCGAGAGTTTAAAAGTGCGCAGTTTGTCTGTATGTATCTCTCTGTCTAACGTTGTGCAACCCCTGGCTACATACTGCCTTGTTCTCTCGTATTGGCTAGTGTTGTTGCTACCTTGCATTTTGTTGTGCAATTCGTTCTGCCATTGGCTCTGACAATATTTGACGCGAGTTTGGGGCCACTCCCAAACTACGCATTTGATTTTTCTGAGAGGCTTCTCTCCCCTCTGGGGGGACAGAAGCTAAGTCAGTCTTAGACGCGCCGAGATGTAAGGCGAACGTGTGTATTCGGGCAGAGGCCCACCCTCATGGCGCAGCGGAATGTGAGTACGGCTCAATGTATTTCTATCTAACGCAATGTAATTGTTTTTGTTAAACGTTCCTTCTTTTGCTTAATTCTCTTTCCTTTTCAAGATGTTATTGTTAGTATTTTAATCCTTGAACCAGATCTCCGGGACCTTGCGTAATGTCATACGGCGGAGTTCTTTTTGTTGCTTTTGTTATGTGCCCTTCTCACAGTTTTATTATTTTGGTTAATACCTGTAAGATTCGAAAGTATTGCGTTTCTGCGTCTTGGCTTATATATATTTCCTGTCGGGCCTTAGTGCTCGTCTTTTGCGTCGGTGTCTCTTTGTACCACAAATGTTTCATTTGATTGGTAGCAATTGGACCTTTGTTTGTGGACAGTATGTGTGAGGTAACGGGACTGATGTCCAACGTCCCACTAATACGTGTCCCTTTTGTTTATAGAATATATGTGACGGTGGTTAACTGGGATTTTCTCCAGCTCCGATGTCATATTATTCTTTTTTTTATATGTCGCGTTGGTGCGGCATTATGTTGGAATATAAGCCTATTTTATTATAGCGTGCTTTCGATTTTTACCGGTCTCTTTCGTCCCAAGTCAATTGTAATGTAATGTATCTCCGTATATCTCATTTTCCTTTTGTTTTGTTTTTCTCTTTCGATTTTCGCCGTATTACATAACTTAATTATAATTCCCCTTGTCTTCTCCTTCCTCCTATCTCCGTGAGATCTCTCTCCCCTTTGTTTTACTCCCCTCACTCCTACCCCTTCCCTCCGGTATGTTTACATAACATCATGAAAAGCTTCGCGTCTTAGCAGTTCGAAGTTTGACTTTTTGCAAGTTTGTCGTTTCTCTCTAACTTTTGTAAGTTTCGTTTTATTTTCTTTCAAGTTTGTATCTTTTCGTTAGATTCATGTTGTTGAGCGGTACTCAGGTTCTGTCGTGCTTTTCAGTTTTTTTTAAGTTTTTGAATTCTTTATTCTTGGTATTGGGTTTCTTTTGTATTACTGATCTTGTCATAGCTTGCCTTTTTCTTTGTTTTAAATAATATGTTTATTTCGTGTACACGCTCTTTCTTTTATCCTTAATACATTTTTATATTTTAAGTAATATAGCTCCCTTGTCTTTTCATTTCTTACATTTAAGTTCCCCTTCCTTATCCTTATCCTTATCTCGATTTCGTCAATCTTGTCTTTGTGACGTAACAAAGGCACGATTAACACGGCTCTGGGATTTATTTAATTAATTTTATGGGAATCTCGTTTCTGCACTTTTGATTATTGCATTAAGCAATTATTCGTTTGCATTTGGTTTTTTGGAAATCATCTTTTGCTCGCTCCGAAAACCTTGGGCCCAGCACCGGGTCGAGCAAGACGTCTTTTCCCCTGTCCATTTTGCGACCTTGTTGATTTTATTCTTCCACTGCTACTCTGACGCGCAGTCCATAATCGTGACTTTCACGTCTCTATGTCGTCAAGTCACCAAGGTGGGTCAATTCGGTGTGAAGAGTCAAATACCAATTGTGTCCCAGTCTAGTTTCATCTGTTTCCTCCCCCCTTTGTCTCCTCGTTACGTCATACTTTTGTTTGGTATAACCAGGACCTTCTCGGGCTGTGTTTCTATCTCCCAAAATTTTAATAATGGCACCCCGTCGTGTTCGTTAAGCCGCCATTTTGGACACGATGACGGCCTAGGGTGGGGGCTTAACGAAGCCCTGAGAATCAAAATGATCTAAAATTTTTCCGAGCATGGTCTCCAATCAAAACGTCCCTGATTGGCTGAGCACTTAGAGTGTGTTTCTATCTCCCAAAATTTTAATAATGGCACCCCGTGGCGTTAACGAACAGCTGATTCCTCACCTCAAGTCAAAACGCAATGAGAGTGAAACGCGAATTATGATCCGCATCATCCTGGCTTGTTATTGGCTGGCAATTATTACCAGCCATTGGCTGCCCGCGGGTTTGTTTACAATTATCACCAATATGGTGGCGAGAGGAATAGATTTCTACATCAATTAAATTGCTAGAAATCTATTCCAGTTCATGACAGTATGAAGTGCAAATCACTTATTGATGAGGAATTGTATGTGCGTTTATATTTAAATTGAAGCGTGACACTGTTCATCAAAATTTGTGAAAATAAAAGTACAAATCAACACTCTTGCCAATCAACTGAAAGTTTCTACTACTTTGGATGTAATGGATGTAAATCAATTGGCAGTCGTTTCCACCAGTTTTATTCATCAGTTCGAAATACATTCAGTACAATAACCTTTTGTGCACTATAAAACTACATTATAGACCATTGCATATTGCTGTCTGCATATATTTACCAATTTCATGACATGTATTTTGTAGGTTATGCCTAATAAGGCATATAATTTAAGTGGCCGTTTGTAATGTGAATTCCTTACTGTATTTATGTACAAATATTATGGTTTAACTAATGAAGCAAGGATTAAAAGTGCAGTTTGCACTGCCACCCTTTTTTTGTTTAAATAATGATATGTAGTTTCTCAGTCTGGTAACTTCTTGGATTTGCTTGAGATAGATTTATAGTAATACTAGCAGTAGTACCCGGCTTCGCCCGGTGGAAAGATGATAATATTTCAGTCTCCTTAACACTCGACGTCATAAATTATATTTATTTATGTATTCATTTCTTACATTATCAAACCCAGTGACAATGTTTATACTTAAGTCACTATGGGAAGGCTCTGTAAAATAATGATCATTCTCGTGATATTTGTCTTCAGTCCGAGTCGAGATATGTCGTTAGCGGTCCCAGAATTCGTGACATCTCAGTCAAAGAAGACTTTATGTGGTGGTGATTAGAAATATAATGGACTTAAAATCTAGGTCATTTACCCCAAATGACCTAGATGTTACGTCCATTATACTACTAAGCAACACCCGAGTCTACCTAGCCTGTGATTTTAAAAATGTGTATTTCCTTTAGTTTGTAAGTTTGATATACCCGTTCAGTAGTAATCGTCTTCATTATCATCCTCATCAAAGGGCCAAATGACCTAGATGTTACGTCCATTATACTACTAAGCAACACCAGAGTCTACCTAGCCTGTGATTTTAAAAATACGTATTTCCATTAGTTTGTAAATTTGATATACCCGTTCAGTAGTAGTAGTAGTAGTCTTCATTGTGATCCTCATCAAAAGGGCAAATGACCTCTCATTCCTTTAAAGTATCAATTATTCCCATTCGTTGATAAGTTACATGTGCCAGTAGTCGCTTCTATGTTCATCATCACTATGTAGAAGATGTTTTGCGTCAGAAGAAAAGACAACTGGATGCTCAGGAACGTTAACGATATATCGACTGCGAAATCTGGAAGATTCTCTTTGAGGAATTGCTTCAGACATTTATCGTCCAGTTTAAACCTTAACAAGACGAAACTTTTAACCAGATAGCGATCTAAGTGGGAGCTCTTTGGCAAAAAATAATCAAGTCTTTCCCGAAATGTGAGTCCTAAAAATAACTTTTTCTATTATTTTCTAAGTTTCATATGTCAGTTATGTAGTAATTTTCAATATCATCCTGATCAGTAGGGCAAATTACCTAGATGTTACGCCCTCAAAAAAAACAAATGTCATTATTGTAAATATTCCGCAGAGACACGATTTAATTCCCAAGTCATGTGTAAATGTAGAAATAGAGGCTACAAATGGAAAAATTCATAAAATTTGTAAGAGTTTTCCAAATGTCCAAATTGTAGATGTAAGTAAATTAGACAGGAAGTTCCACACTCGGCATGGCCTACACTTAAATAGATTAGGAAAAGAGTATCTTAGTGATGAAATCTGCAAAATTGTAAATTCAAATGGTAAGAATAATTCAACAGTAATATCATTAGAGTGGAAGCAGGGAAACTGGTAGAAGAAGCCAAACGTGAGGTTTGGCATTCACATCTTTTGAAGTCAAATTTAACGGAGTGCAACAATGGTATTTCGGATTTGTCTAGCAACAATAATAATAACAATTATGATAATAATAATGTAAATAAATCACCAACACAAGCTTGCAAAAGTAACAAATTTAAAATTTACCACCAGAATGTCCAGTCTCTTTATAATAAAATTGATTACATAAATCTAATGCTTAAAAATGAACTTAAAGACATCTCAGCACTATGTATTTCAGAACATTGGCTGAAAGAGGAACAACTCGAATTAATTCAATTCCCAGGGTTTATACAAGCTAGTAAATACTCTAGATCTAATATTAGCCATGGTGGTACTTGCATCTTCTTAAGAAATAATTTAGATCATGAACAGATAACAGCTTATGATTATCTAATTATGGAACAGGATTTTGAATTCTCTGCCGTAAAAATTCAGCAGTTTAAGTTAATAATTGTATGCGTATACCGTTCTCCGTCAGGAAAGTTTCCTCTATTTATAGATAAACTAGAATTGTTACTCAATAACATGAGCAAAGTAAATTTCGATATAATAATTTGTGGGGATGTAAATGTGGATTTCTTAAAACTTGATAGAAATTGTGAATTATTAAACCAGTTACTAATTTCCTATGGACTGAAACCTACAGTAAATACACCAACAAGAATAACAAAATTTAGTAAAACCACTCCTGATCAAATTTTTATAAATACAGATAAATATCACCATTCAATAGAAGTCTATTGTCCGGGTTTTAGTGACCACCATGGACAAATACTGAGTTTTGAAGTATCCGAAGTAATCAATAATAATGATAATGGAGTAAAATCAAAGTGCAGGTCATTCACTGAATCAAATGTTACATATTTCAATGACTTATTAAATAAGGAAACATGGTCAGAAATTTATGAACTAGAAAATGTAAATGATAAATTTAATGCATTTAACAGTACCCTAAAACACTATTTTGAAATAGCATTCCCCTTTAAACGAAGAACTGTTCAAAATAACAAAACTAGCAATTGGATAACAACAGGGATTATAAATTCATGTCAAAGAAAGAAATTTCTACACAAATTATATAAACAATACCACACAACACCTGAATTCAATTTATACTACAAAAAATACACTGGCATATTAAATAAGGTAATAAGACTAGCAAAGAAAATGCATAATGATAATTTTATTTCCCAATCATCTAATAAAAACAGGGCTATGTGGTCTGTAATAAAGAAAGAAACTGGAAAATCTGCTAAAATACAAAGGAACATTACACTGACCAGAAATAATAAAGTGATTAATAATCCAGAGGAAATAGCAAACACTTTTAATGACTATTTTTTGGAAATTCCGCAAAAATTATTAAATAAATCACAGGTAAATACACTAAATTCTAATAATAAAATAAATATATGCAGTGATTCTTTATTTATAAATCATGTCACAAGTGAAGAGGTAAGAATAGTTATAAAAGAGCTAAAAAATAAATTCTGTGCTGGCATTGATGGCATCCCTGATGCAATTTTAAAGAAATGTGCAGAAAATATAATAAATCCACTTACGCACTTAATAAACAGTTCAATTCTCTCAGGAACTTACCCGGATATTTTGAAGTTATCAAAAGTAATTCCAGTGCACAAAAATGGTTCAAAAGATGAATTAGATAACTATCGTCCTATTACCTTACCAACTGGTATTGCAAAAATTGTGGAAAAAATTATGTATAAGAGACTGATAAGTTTCATAGAAAAAAATAAAATATTATCAAACTCACAACATGGATTTAGAACGGAAAAATCTACACAGACAGCAATTTACGAATGTAGTAATAGTATACTGAAATTAATTGACAATAAGGAACATGTAACTGGCCTATTCTTGGATTTATCGAAAGCATTTGATGTAGTTGACCATAAAATCCTCCTTACCAAACTAAATCAATATGGTGTTAGAGGTCTAGCTAATAAATGGATAGAGTCTTACTTAACAAGGCGTAAACAAATAGTAAGCTTGAGACACAAGGATGATGGAACCAAATTACTTAATGAAACATTGTCCAATGAGGGAATTATTGAATTTGGAGTACCCCAGGGATCGGTTTTGGGCCCACTACTCTTTCTTCTATATATCAATGATATAACACAGAACGTTCATTCACATAAGGAAATTTTGTTTGCGGACGATACAACACTCGTAATAAAAGGTGAAACTAAACAGGTCATACAGCAGTCTGCTGACTCCGTTACAGGAGAGTTAACCAAATGGTCACAAGATAATCGCCTCATAATAAACTATAAAAAGACAGTATGTCTAAATTTCCACACTATACAGAATAGGAATCCTGCGATGCCCAATATAACATTAAATGGTCATCAAATAGAAAATAAATCAGAAACAAAGTTTTTAGGACTATGGATACAACAAGACTTGAAATGGAATAAACATATACAATATCTGAATACTAAACTGAACTCGATGTGCTTTGCGTTACGTATTTTGAAAACCTGCACTAGCATGCACACATTAAGAAATACTTATTTTGCTTATTTCCATTCATACTTAAGATATGGGATCATATTTTGGGGTATGTCGCCAGATGTACTAAGCACGTTTAGGATACAAAAGAGAGCGATTAGAATTATGGCAAATGTACACTCTAGAGAATCATGTAGACCTCTGTTTAAAGATTTAAACATTCTCCCACTGCCCTGCATATATATCTTTGAAAGTATTATGTTTTTTAAAAAGAATTTAATGAATAAAGATGTTTTTCTTAAAACAAACAATGATGTTCATAGGCATAACACAAGACAAAATCAAAACATTCATATTTCACACACACACACAAGCATATATCAAAAAGGAACTTTTCACACTGGAGTTAAATTATACAATAAACTACCCCAGTATATAAAACTGGCCCCAAAAATAAAAACCTTTGATAGAATGTTGAAAGCTTATCTGCAGTGCCATTGTTTTTACTCAGTAGTTGAATATTTTAGCGTATAGGAGTGATGGAATCTATAACTATATTTTACTTTTTTAATTTAATTTTAATACCTAGCTGTATGTTGTTGTATTTATAGAATTAAGTTTTCATATTATGATAATAGAGTGAGGTGTAAATAGTTGTGCAATAAGATTGTATCTATTAAGATTTGCTATTATAATAAGTTATAAATAGTTTTAATCTTAGTAATATATACCTGTTAGTTCTTTTATTTTATGCATGTAAATTCTGACGTGTCCTATATCAAAAATGTATTGAATGCATGTATTTGATCAAATGGAATTAATAAAAATCTATCTATCTATCTATCTATCTATCATTTGGGGTAAATGACCTAGATTTTAAGTCCATTATATTTCTAATCACCACCACATAAAGTCTTCTTTGACTGAGATGTCACGAATTCTGGGACCGCTAACGACATATCTCGACTCGGACTGAAGACAAATATCACGAGAATGATCATTATTTTACAGAGCCTTCCCATAGTGACTTAAGTATAAACATTGTCACTGGGTTTGATAATGTAAGAAATGAATACATAAATAAATATAATTTATGACGTCGAGTGTTAAGGAGACTGAAATATTATCATCTTTCCACCGGGCGAAGCCGGGTACTACTGCTAGTATTACTATAAATCTATCTCAAGCAAATCCAAGAAGTTACCAGACTGAGAAACTACATATCATTATTTAAACAAAAAAAGGGTGGCAGTGCAAACTGCACTTTTAATCCTTGCTTCATTAGTTAAACCATAATATTTGTACATAAATACAGTAAGGAATTCACATTACAAACGGCCACTTAAATTATATGCCTTATTAGGCATAACCTACAAAATACATGTCATGAAATTGGTAAATATATGCAGACAGCAATATGCAATGGTCTATAATGTAGTTTTATAGTGCACAAAAGGTTATTGTACTGAATGTATTTCGAACTGATGAATAAAACTGGTGGAAACGACTGCCAATTGATTTACATCCATTACATCCAAAGTAGTAGAAACTTTCAGTTGATTGGCAAGAGTGTTGATTTGTACTTTTATTTTCACAAATTTTGATGAACAGTGTCACGCTTCAATTTAAATATATACGCACATACAATTCCTCATCAATAAGTGATTTGCACTTCATACTGTCATGAACTGGAATAGATTTCTAGCAATTTAATTGATGTAGAAATCTATTCCTCTCGCCACCATATTGGTGATAATTGTAAACAAACCCGCGGGCAGCCAATGGCTGGTAATAATTGCCAGCCAATAACAAGCCAGGATGATGCGGATCATAATTCGCGTTTCACTCTCATTGCGTTTTGACTTGAGGTGAGGAATCAGCTGTTCGTTAACGCCACTGGGTGCCATTATTAAAATTTTGGGAGATAGAAACACACTCTAAGTGCTCAGCCAATCAGGGACGTTTTGATTGGAGACCATGCTCGGAAAAATTTTAGATCGTTTTGATTCTCAGGGCTTCGTTAAGCCCCCACCCTCGGCCGTCATCGTGTCCAAAATGGCGGCTTAACGAACACGACGGGGTGCCATTATTAAAATTTTGGGAGATAGAAACACAGCCTTAGTCGATGTTTACCTCTAGCTTAGAGCATAAATACAAGCAATTGGGTAAAGAGTTTACTATGCCCACTACCATAATGCAAAGAAGAAGAAATCCCTTGTTTCCGAACCTCGTTATTGGGTAAAATGCTCTCCGCTCTGCCCACCCTCACTCCCCTTAGAAGAGGAAGAAGAAGAATCCCTTGTTTTTATCGGTCCTTGGTCTCATGACAGATAGGAAATTCAGTGACATCACAGTAAGTCAATTGTCGCAGTGTAGGTATGACTGTGAATTGCTGATTTTGCTCCAGTCAGTAATTATAATTAGCAACTTTCGCTGTATTATTATGAAAACTGCTAGTTCATTGCACTGAAGTACGCTTGCCTTTATTATTGTGGTGGATCTACCAGAAGTAAATGAGTATCAACACGTAAGTATTGGAATACCTTGTGAACCCTTGTGCATAACGTCTTTGTTATGGAATTCTTTTTAAAGGGACTGAATTATGTTTCATATATATAAACTTTAATAGCTTAGGGTATCAATGAGTTGCTCATTAAGACACCAGTCACAGTTCATTGTTTGTTATTTCTCTTGGTAAATAACCAATTTGAGAGAGGGGAAATTCGTTCGTAGGCAATATCCTTGATAAATGAATTCTATTAGGCAAATTCAATTGAAAAAACCTGGGACATTTATATATATTAGAAGCCATTTTCAGTGTTGCCTGTATAATTAGTCAACAGAATTGCTCTTCAGACGGTCAACACAAGAGTGCCCAAATAGATGGGTGAACAGTGTCAATTATTTTTATCACCCTATTATCTGAAAGAAATGTGATTCTGATTATACAGTATAAAACAATCGTTTCCGCCCAGTCAATACGGAAACTATTGTTTTTAATCACAATTGTCAATAAGGAAATATGTATGACTCGCAGAGTTCAATATATGAAAGAAATGTTACATTATTTGTAGCCTACATTAACACACTTCTTCAAAAAATGGTGGGGTTTAATTGGACGACATGTTTCGATCGTCAAGCAAGCATCATCAGGTCAAAATATACAATAAAAATCACTACCGTACCAAAACCTGCAGTGCCGCCCACGAACAATCGCTGCCCTCTAACAACACTCTAAAAGCACGGCGAATAAAGAAAGAATGTGGTTACTATTGCTGATAAATACTAAGGCATTGAGCACCCGAAAAGAGAACTCTTTTTATATCGACAAGGTTTCAAGACTGAGAAAAAAACAACCCTTTCCTCCACCAATTAATCTATGAAGGTGTAGCTACTATTGCTGTAATACAGTATAGGCCATTAAGCGTTAAACCCCAAACTGGAATTTTAAACAAATATCTAGAAAATAGTCTGAATACTCGGCTGAAATAATGGTAAAAAGCTAGAACTATAAAATATAAATAAGCAGTGATTGTGTACTAAAACCGTCAAGATTTGATATGGGGACTGAAGTTCTTTTATAATTTTCCACCTTAGTCAATACTGATTTATATTTTAGTCTTTAAAAATTGTGTAGGCTACTGTCTTGAAGCTGCTCTGATAACTCTCCTCTCTTAAATTCAACAATCTCAATGTGAAACCACTAACAAATCTAGGCTACAATTAATAAGAAAGAATAGTTTGGAAATCTATAATCTGCTTAAATTACCTACCATTTTAGTTTAAAAGGCTCCATTTTCCAGTAAACGTATGTTTCAATATGACCGTTAATAAAGCACAGGTCCAAACTCTAATCTTTTCAGATCTAGACCTGAACATTGAATGTTTTTCTTGTGGTCAACTCTACATTGCCCTGTCCTGTGTTACTTCCAAAGAAAAATTGACAGTATTTGTTCTGGCCCCAGACGGAGAGTCACGTAACTTAGTATATATGGAGATATTTACAATGTAAGGCTACCCATGCGAAGCCAGGACGGGACAGATAGTAGAATATAACCACCAAACATATGCAATACATTGTTTTTCTGGTGGTTTTTAAATCTTAATTGATTGGAAATAATATGGGATAGGTTGCGATACACGCCTTTTTCAAACATTGTGTTTAGCATTAATTTTAATTTGTTTTTTATGTTGTGTTTATAGTTAAACCTTTCATTCTTTGAAAACTTTTTCTTTTTCATTTGGACCCCCTTGCCTCTCACCTTCTTGCCTGTATAACTGATTCAAAAATTGCAGAAGAGTTTTCAATATGTCAAGTTAGGCAGAAGATACCTTCATTAAGGAAGTGGTGGAATGTTGGTGAGCAGGAACACTTACATTAGTGGAATGGGCCTTCTGGAAAATAATTCATTTAATGGTGTAGGCTACGTCGGCCACCCATTTTAATCTGTTTGAGCCCCTAAAATCTCATTTGGGTGGCCAACATTTTTATAATTTTATTAATGCAGCCAATGGCCATGTACTTTTCTTTTCAGGACGGGTCAGGGAAGGGATATTGGAAGGAAATCGGCCGTGGACCTATTGAAACGAACCGTCCCGGCATTTGCCTGGTGATGAAAATGGGAAACCACGAAAACCATTTTCAGGACGGCCGAGGTGGGAATCAAACCCACGCTCTCCCGATGCCAGCGGAGCACGAGGTAGCGCCTTAGCGCTCTCGGCCACCGCGGCCAACATTTTTAAACTGATGATGCCATAGTCCAAGAAGTTACACATTTGGCTGTGACAGAAACCAAAAGACTTCTTTGCTGCCAGCTATCAAGGACTTGTAAAGAGGTGGGATAACTGTCTGAATGTATAGGGTGACTATGTATAAAAGTGAAATAAATGTCAGGACGTTATGTTGAGTATTATTGCCTCTATCCCGTTTTGCGACTTATTTATTGACTTAGGCTACCTTCGTATATTGTACGTGTCCTGAAGAAAGGCTTAAAAAGAGTCCAAAACCTGTACACTACTGATGTTTAATCACATAATAATAATAATAAGTATTGACAACGTGACAAAAAAGTTATAGCCTATTGCTAAGAGAAATGGAAGGCGTTGGCGACCTTGTGGAATGACAATCTAAGACAATACCTCAGATTGAAGGGTCCGTAGTTCAAGACAGTGAGTGAGTCACAAGGAAGTAATACTAATAATCAGCAAGATTAGCACACCAGTTATACAGGAAGTCCACAAACACTACTATAACATAGACATGGTGTTAAAAGTATTTCCTATTCAGCCAGTAAATCTACCTCCTAAACTGAGACAAATGCAAATAGGAATCACGCAGGTATTTCTTGAAACAATATGTAGGAGAATATAGAAGATGAACCCATAAACACTGAATAAATATCCTACCACCTTAGAGCTCGGGTCAGCCGAGAAGGTGGCTGGCTCCAGGGGAACTGCGCAGAGAGAGACGAGATACATATCCACTGTTGCAACCACCGCCACTTACCTCATAGAGCCCGTCTCTTTCACGCTGCTTTACACTTTTTAAGTATTCGTGCACTTTGTGAGCTATTTCTCGGGCTTGCCTATGCACAACCTGTCGTTTATTTCCCTCTGCTTCCATAGCACTCAAAATGTACACAATCGCTTCCACTGGATCTTTAAATATTACGATATAATCACTTCACTCTTCTGACAACACACCAGCTCAGATTCTCAAGACAGACTGAATGTGATTGGTGGGATGGAAGTGAGGCATGAAGTAATGGTAGCGTTGTGTTCTGCACATCGCCTTCCTAGCTGACTCGAGCTCTAGTATAGTCTTAAGTCTCCTCTTATTATCCAATAGAACATACTGTATAATATTATTTATTTTATATGCTTCCTCGACTTACAAGGTTGCTTATATACAAAGCTTAACAAGCATCATATAATAAGGTGAAAGAAGAAAAATTACAAGGTCAACAAAATACTAACAAGGGAATGGATTGCAGTGTAAAATTCTAATCTGGTTGAATTTTAGTACACAATATTCCTACAAAGTTGTATAATGACGTAGTGAAAACCACACAGGCCACTTTCAATTTTGAACGCCGAAAACCTGCCGGGCGACGGCATGAGTGAGGAGGTGGGAAGAGGTAAAGCTGACCTCTAATCCTAGCAGCACGTGATGGCTCCTGGCCACCAGGCAGCGACCTGCCGTGCTGCGTTACATTCCCCACCTTCCCCTCATCCCCTCACTCCCGTATCAGTTCCATAGGACTGCAAAACAAAAGTGATGTTTCGGATGAACAGGTCCCAAATCGTTCCTTCATCAAGCCGTGTAAGTGTAACAATTTAATTTTGTCAGGTTTTAATTTTACTGGAACAGACAACAATTAATGTTAAACTTAACTTTACAGTCAAAATATTTACAAATGTCAGAAAGTGACAACGACAAATTTTAATCCTTGGAATGTGGTAATTTGTCTACAAAGCTGCTTTGCTGAAAGCGATCGTGATGAAAGCTGGTGGACGGGAGCCATCGCATGCTGCTAGGATTCAAGGTCAGCTTTACCTCTTCCCACCTCCACGCTCATGCCGTCCCTCCGGCAGAATTCGGCGTTCAAAACTGAAAGGTGCCCGTGTGGTTTCTACTACATCATTGTACAACTTTGTAGGAATATTGTTTACTAAATTTCAACCAGATAAGGATGTTACACCGCAATCCGTTCCCTTGTAAGCTATGAAATGTATCTCATAAATATAAATAAGAAATAAACTGAAGAGTGGGCTTAATATTGTTAGTAATGGTAAGCACTGAATATTTATATTAAATAAATCAATAATTAAAATAGCTGTTACGTCCTAAAATATACATAATTAACGAATATAAGTGGTGTCTCAAAATACTAATTGATTCTTTAAGGGCTGTTACTGCTATGTTGTTCAAAGTGATATTGGGAATCCGAAATTATCTACATGTTGTAGCAAAAAGAGAAGATGTTGTTCCGCACTGTTCATTGATATTATTATTTTTAAATACTCATATTATATGTTGACTTGTTATCAAAATAAGTTGCTAAGGTGTGGTTGTAAAGGACAGTCCCCCCTTGAGCAACCAGCTCAGTGGATCATTCTGTACCAAATAAATTATAGATACAATACTTTCCGTTGGTCAACATGAATTATATTAACCATCGGCGAGTGTCATGACACTGTGGAACATAACTGGTGTTGTGAGGTCTGGGAAACCCCACGTGTTAAGGCTGAATAAGGTTTTCAGTTTCTGAAAAATTAGGAACCATCTCAGCATTTGCTTGAAGTAGAAATGGGGAAATCATGGAAAACCACTTCTAGGATGGCTGAGGTGGGGATCAACCCTCTTCTCAGTTTTGCCTCATAAGGCTGGGTGTAACCCGTTCCGTCAGAGCAGAATTAAATTTCTTGGCAGAGCTAGAAATCTAACCCAGGCCTCTGGAGCAACAGCTAAGAAAGCTAACTGCTACACCACGATGTGGTCATGTGATTATTTGTACAGATTACGAGTGAGGCAAACAAGGATGACATATTTAATTTGTCATGTGAACATCATCGGATCCAGATCAAATATATATATATATATTCATACACACACACACACACACACACAAGACAACAAAATTGGTATACAAAATTCTATTAAAACCCACAATGAAGCTCAAGCAGCCTTAACCTGCCTATAAAGGCTTCTAAAAAGATGGTATATTGGCTTTCACGGCCAGTGAATTAAAACTCAGCAATTTTTCTAGGTTCATAAAAAGGGAGGTAGCGCGCAGTTCGCCAGACTACTCTTGTGGGGTCCGGGCACGGACACCAAGATCCCGCTAATGAGCCAGCTTGGTGTTCCTAGGCGAAAGCCCACACACCTAGAAAAAAATTGCTGAGTTTTAAATTTATTGTTTACTCACCATGTTTCTCATTTTGTTTCAGATTGCTTTTGTATGTAATCACATCTGTAGGTTTATGGAATGCATTCAGGCCTAGTGCAGGTGCCTGTTTTTGTGTATCCTACACCTATTACATTTTATTTGGAGGATCAGACAACACACAAACAAGTTCTCACTTTGTATAATCCCTACGAATTTGCTATTCGCTTTAGAGGTATGTATATTATGTATAAATGCAGAAGTGTTTGCATGGTGGGTTCAAGTATATACCACGATATATATGAGTTTAGGGGAATTTTTAGTGTATTCGATGGCGTCGCAGATGATGTACGGACATTGATGTTTGTTTGATATTGTGCCTTGAATTACGAGGGGTGTTTTTTAAGTAAGAGCCGATTTTATTTATTTAAATTAACTGAACGTTTTATTTTGAAACCACAATTATTTTTAGGTTTTACATACCTTCCTCTATTTTTCTACATAGTTGCCTTGTTTATCTAGGCACTTGTCATACCTTAAAACTAAGTTCTGAAATCCCTCAGCATAAATGTTTGCCGCCTGCTCTGACAACCAAGAATTCACACTTGAGGAAAATCCATTGATAGAGTGGTTATCATGAATCTTCGTTCCTAGTGAATTTTCGTGTCAATTGCAGTCACCAAGTCATCTGTCTTCACAGACCTGAGTGTTCATCGTCATGAACATTTTCACTGCCACTTTTGAACTCGCGTACCTATTTTCGCACTTTATCTTCCGTCATTGCATTATCACCATACACCTCAGAAAGCTGATGATGAATATCTGCAGCCGTCATGTTTCTTGCACTCTAAAAACGTATCACAGGTCGTACCTCACACGCGGCGGGCGAATCAATAATCTTGAACATTGTAAAGATGCACAGTTCAGCGTACAGGTTAGCTACACAGCTGCAACTGATGCCTTTTTGTTCGCAAAGGATGCCAGGCAGTAGTGCGCACGCGTGTTGAGGCGCGCTAACTACTGGCTTAAAAAAAACGGCACTTACTAAAAAAAAAACAGCCCTCATACCACCCTATTACTCAGCTGTATGAGGTTTCAAACAGTGTGTCATTACACGTGGATGCAGTCACGTGTTTATGTGCGAGTTAGTTCGTGAGTTACTAATGTTCATCGAGCACTTTTGTCAATTTAATTGAAAAGTTGCACTGCACTCTTCTAAAGCCAGGGTGAGACTAAGCCATTGGTTGCTACTAGGTAAGACGACTGTCTGGACGAAACCATTGGCCGCTACTGGGTTTAACCACTGTCTTGATGAAAATTACTGTTTGTACTATCAGCAGTGGAATCTCGATCTATACTACTCCCGCACAGTTTTCTTTGTGGTGATATATTGGGGCAGAGCATTGGGAAAGGTGGTGCTTATTCGTAGTGAAGTTCTCTCTGCACAGGACACAAATGTAAATACTGTATTTCAATTACATTAAGATACAGATACTTCTGCAGAGATTGATTCACAACACATCAACATCAGCTAGCGACTTTTGAGCATTCCAGATGAAATCTTCAAATCTACTAGGAAATTTCACACTAAGGAAAGTACGGTCGTTGTGTAGCCCAATGGCCTGGTGCGAGGCTTTGAAAATGACATCACTTGGGTGACTTGCATGTTAATGATACCATTACAATACCTCTAAATTTTTTGGCATGGCCAGGAATTGAACCAATGCTTCCGAGATGGCAGCCATCAATACTACCACTATATTATGAGGCACACAATGTGATAACGAACCAATACTGTTTGGAAAAACTTCAGATTAAAGGTGGTTTTAATTTGAATGTAAAGGAAATAAGAACAGAGCTCCAGAATAAAATAATATTCTTGCACTGAGAATATGTCCACATGTTTATAAAGGTATTACTCTCTTTTTTGAATCCGCTAGCACTGTCCATTCTTAAAAGCAGCACAATTGCAATTCTAAGATGTAGAATGCCATTCTATGATGTACTCTGCTTGAAAAGAATGGGACACCAATCTTGTGGGCATACCCAGCCTTCTTTAGAATTTTCTTCTTGAGTAGTGCATTTAACTTAATCTGCTTTTGTGCTGATTTCATTCTGTATTTTCCCCTGTATTTTGCAATCAAACCTTACTGAGTCTTTTGTTCAACTGGTTTTGTTAAACAATTGTCATTTGATTTACACATCTGCATCTTTGGTATTTTCAATTGTAACAAAAGTGCTGTACCTAATAAGTTCAAAGATGTTGCTAGTTCTCCCAAGTTTAAGTTTGTTTGGAAGCCCATTCCATTTTGAGTTGTTTCAGTATAAAACTTGACCCATGCATGTATTTGTTTCTTTATTTATAGGCATGAATGTTCAAAACTATCATTGCATTATCTTTCCAGTTCTTTGCACTGCTCCAAATAAATACACTGTGGTTGATCCTGAAGGCTCAATAAGACCTCGTTGCTGTATTGATATTGTTGTGAGACATAATGCTGTGTCTGCAGCAAATTGTAATGCCACAGACAAATTCAGGATTCAGATGCAAAACCATGCTACTAAACAGGTAACTAGTGAAATTTTGTCTGTTCATTGCTTGAAAGTGACTTTCTTTACCAATCATACATAGTTAGCAAGGTTGATTTCTCTAGTTTAAATCAAAATACACTTGAGTAGTCCACCTTTTCAATACATATATATGCACAAAATCTAAAGGTACATATTTCGGGAGTACGTCCCTCCCTTCGTCAGCCTTGCATACATTTTCTCGTTAACATATACAAACATTGGTTTTTTCCAAAAAGATACACATTAAAATACACTAAAAATGCTGGCAATGGTACTAAAAACATGCTTATAAAATCAAACTGCAATTCAATATTTTATGGGTGCCAGCTAGTAATGCTTGCCATTTCCATTTCCATGCTTCTTTTACAGTTTGCTACTTCTCATCCTACAGGTATTTCTAACTGTTAATCATCTTGGTATGAAACTCATATAATTCCATTCTGATTGCAATTAAATTAAATCCATAGAAGTTAATGATATTCCTCTTGGAATGAAGGTCTGCATTTTGTGGAATCCATAGTCGTGTTATTTATTATTCCTTTCTATTAAACTTTAAAGTATATATTTTTTAAGTGAAGAATTAAGCTAATGAAAATTGCTGTTTTGATAGGTGATAGGAAAGCAAGATGTTGCTGCCACATTATTGTCAGGGAAGCCTAGTGGAGCCATACCAGAACCAGAAGAGTTCCTGAGGCTGCCCTCCACTAGCAGTGTCCAACAACAGTTTGGATTGGTACGAGACCAAAGACAAGGTACGTTCATTTCAGGGATGTGAATTGGAATTAAATGTTATATTTCATTCCGGAGCAGGGATAGAATTAAATTCAACCTGTCAATGTACAGTAATACTGTTCTCAATGTGGAATTAAACCTGGAGTAAAACATACAATTTCAGTCCAACAGGGAATGTAATTTGAAATGAAATATTTAATCTATTCGGTTTGCAATGAAATTCAGAATGTAACATTTAATTTTATTCTGCATGGTATGAAACTGAATGAAAAGTTTAATTTTGTTCCACAAAAAAGAAAAAGGAACGAAACCTATAATACAATTCTTCCTGGAATAAAACTCCGCCGCAGTAGGTAAAGGGGACGTAAAACCAATAACATTATCTGTAGGTATATTTAAAACACTAAGGTGACTTTCGTTAACGCGAGATTGAGAGAACGGCTGAACCAATTGACTTCGTAAAGCACTCTGACGAAAGCTCTTGGCCTGTAGATTTGCAGTGTCTTTAAAAGAAAAAATGTGTTACCGTATATTTTTAAATTAATAAAGAAAAATGCAAAATTCTTGACACATGCGCACAATCGCCTTGGATTATGACAGGCGTGGCGAATATAAATCCACCACGTTTTAATGCGATAGTTATTTATGAGAATTATAATTGAGGGGAAAATTTTCTATGATGTTTCTACAATATATATACTGGAATAGAATTATAAAAGAAGGGAAATTTTGAAGAATATTCCTCCTCCTTGGTTTAGGAGCTGCGACAACGTGGTCATGTAGCTTGAAGAATTTTAACTGACTGTTGACAAGGTTTATGTAGCTTAATATTGCGTTACCCTTGCTGTGGCTCGGGCGGTAGCGTCTCAGGCTTCGAATTATACTATGCATTGTCGAAGGAGTTCGAATCCCACCTCTGATATGTTTTTTTAATTTCCGTATTCTTCTTTCTTGCTATTGGTATTACGTTGTCAAAACATACTTTGCTTTCATCATTACTGTAAAGAATTCTTCGCGATTTACGATGCCATATACTTTTAAATTAGTAGTATACCAGGCACAATCGCCTTCACCATGAGAGACAATTGGCGAACATATTTCTTTTAAAGGGATCGGACATCGTGATCACTTAGCCCCGTATACTTTGGTGTGTATAATTTTCTGTGATAGCCTGTGTTATTTTGATGGCTGTATTAATGTTTGCACCGTATTTGTAATTAAGGAGAAGGGAAGGAGACGGCCAAGGTATTTTCCTCGAGTGGAAGTGAGAAACCACGGAAATCCACATCCAAGATGGTTGAGGTTGGAATCGATTCCACCTCCCCTCAGTTTTACCTCTCGAGGCTGAGGGACGACCATAATTAAATTTCTTGGCAGAGCAGGGAATCGAACCCGGACCTCTGGGGCTATAGCCAAGAATGTAGCCTTAAGAGTGAGGTTCCCTGTGTTAATAGAATTTTTGACATGCCCAGGACATCATCATCATCTTGCACAGTTTCCAACCACTGGCCGGGTCTGTTTGGAACACAAGCCTCTCCAACATCTTCTGTCTTCCCACCATCTCTCAGCCTCCACCCATGTCAAGTCTTCTCCTCTCTTCTTCACGCTTTCTTCCGCCCCCTTCAGCAGTCTTCCTCTCGGTCTCTTTCCTTCCCAATTCGTCTCGTGTATCCTCGTGGGTATCCTCTTCTCCTCCATTCGTTTTACATGTCCATACCATCTAAGTCTAGATTTCTCTATATCATCCTGTAATGGTTCCTCCTTCATTAATTCTCTGGTCCTCTCATTTCTTATTCTGTCCATCTCTGTAGCTCCAATACTGCTTCTCAAGAACCTCATCTCACTGGCCTGTATTCTGCTCTTCTCCTTCCTTTCATAACCCAGGTCTCCAAGGCATACGTCAGGATAGGGACATAATATGACCGATATATGATCATTTTGCTGTTCTGAGGGACATCCTTGCTCCTTACCATGCTTCTCACACTCCTCCGGAATGCTTCTGCCTGTCTTCCCCCGCTCATTTATTTCTTTATCGTTTCTTCCATCATCTTGTATCAGGCTTCCCAGATACTTGAAACTCTCCACTTTCTTCAGCTGTTCCCCACCAATTGTTATTCCCATTGTGGTTCTTTCCTTCTTCCTTGTTGTGATCACCATCTCACTCTTATTTATGCTAAATTTCATCCCATATCCTTGTATTATTCCTTCCCACACGTCCAACTGCTCCTGTACCACCTCCTCCTTGTTTCCCCAAATCGTCAAATCATCTGCAAACACCATTGCTTTCATCTTTCCTTCCCCAATTATTTGTGCCACTCGGGTCATTATGTCATCCATCAACACAATGAAAAGTAGCGGTTACAGTGCACTTCCTTGTTTCAGGCCTGTGACGTTTTGCTCCACTTGAGAGCAAAGTGTAACGTTTTCACGAGTGACCCCACTGTTGGATGACAAGTGTAACGTTCTCACCGGACGGGTGCTTCACTTTTACCTTGTACGTCTAAGATTGGTTTATAGTTCGGCGCCAAGTGGCAACATCAAGTTGAAACCTAAAATTTATATTCATATCAACCCCTAGCTTGCGTAGAACACCTGTAAACTCTTCACACTCAGACCGTGGTATGAGTGAATCATCAACCCTGCTAACATTTGTGTTGGGAGAAGGAATTTGTCTTATAAATAATGCTACCTACTGGAATTTAAGATTGCATATTGTAAGAAATTAATTTAACTGTCAAAAAATAAGTCAATGGTAAGTTTAATAATAATAATAATAATTTGGAGCACAAAGAATTTACCATTACCAAGCGCAAAGTATTTGAAATTGGAGGTCGGATGAATTTACAGAATTTACGATTATTACCAAGCTTGGAGTTACAGAATTTACGATGAAAATAAGAAAAGAGAGAGATTACGTAAATGGGTCAGTTCCGTTCACCATTGGAGATGCATTCTCCCACGTACTAGTTGTTTCAGTCGAGATTGTTGTATAACGTTGGTTGGCGACATCTTCTTGGTTTCTTGATGCGTAGCGAATTATTATCGAAGTTAGAATACTGCTTGTGGTGTATCTAAATCCCATAGCCACTATACACGGTCTCCCTGTACACAACAGCTCGTGTTATACCCATGACGAATTGGTCAGTGGAGTATATCAGATCGAAGTTGTTCACCATGGAACATAAGTTAAAGTACATCCACTCGGAACAAAATTTGTAACTAGATAGTTCCAGTCTTCACGCAGCGCGCTCCCTATATCACAAGCCACGCTACCCTTTCCAGTGTTCCATTCCCCAGTCTTCCGTCTCGCCTGCTTGACCAATCAGCGTGCGTCTTCATGGATTTGAACTCGGCCGGACATGGCTCGCTCTCCTCTTGATTGGCTGGAACGCCCCACGCGTCTCTTAGTGCCATAAAGTTCATTGCGCTCGGCCTGACGCCTCGCTGCACAGTTTCCGTTTGAATCAACCTCAATGTTCATCTCGCCTTTTCAAAAGTTGCCGATGAACTCTCTGGTTTCGTCATCATGTTGTTGTCCCCAAAGTCTATTCCTGTCTCCGTATTTTCTGATGACACAAAACTTTCAACTGCCCTAACTGAATGAAAAAGTCCGTACGCTCCGCAATCAAATAATTTACTGTGTAATGGATATCCGATTGATAGTGTTTTCTAATATATATAGAAAACCTATCTGTAAATGTTATAACATTTAAAAGGCTGCAAAATAAAATATGACATTTCTAATAATAATCATCATCATTTTCTTCGGCTTATCCCAATTAATTGGGGTCGCCGGAGCCAACCTGGCTCATTTTGGTTTTGGCCGGGGATTTAAGACCGGATGCCCTTCCTGACGCCACGATGTATACCACTCAAGGTATCCTCAGTATGCATTTCCTTGAGCTCAGGCACGGGGAAATATAGCTTATGCAAACGGCGCCGCTTGCGTGAAACTCGCTCCATCGCAATCTCTGAGCATAGAGGCGCGAGTTTAAACGATTCAATCCGCCTTCAAAAAATTTTCGTTACCCGAATGTAAAATTCGTTACTTTCGTTACCCATTTGTGATTACTTTTTCGTTACTTTTGTTACCGGTAGACACCCTGTTGAGAATGGAAATTATTTGCAGTTCCTTTTTCTTTTACAATATATCACTGGGGCCCGAAATTCGGAAGAAATAATAGTAATTAAGAAGATCGGAAGACAAGGTGAAAATTCGGAAAGTTTCCGAATAAATCGGAAGGGTTGGCAGGTATGGTAATAGTTTCGGAGATATTGATTGCGGATGAAATATTTCGCACAGCCGCCATGTTGGATTGGTGAGACGTAACAAAATTTTAAGGGCACGGTCGGGGTCTTCCAGAATAGTGCTATGATTTGCTGAATCCAAATGGTCATAGGGAGGAAGACAATGTATTGGAAGATGGAGAAGACAACACAGGAATGGAAAAGGACCTGACTTGGAGAGAACTGGAAATGGCTATAGACAAGATGAAAGGAGGAAGGGCACCAGGTGTGGATGAAGTAAGTGTTGAAATGGTGAAGGCAGCAGGGGAGGTTGGGAAACAGTGGCTGTACCGTGTGATGAGGGTGATATGGAAGGAGAAAAAGACCCCAGAAGATTGGAAGAAAGGATTAATTGTCCCAATATTTAAGAAAGGAAGCAGAAAGGAGTGCAGAAATTACAGGGGAGTCACACTCATACCTCACTGTGCCAAGATATATGAAAAGATATTAGAAAGTAGAATACGAGCCAAAGTTGAGAGAAAATTGAGAGAGGAGCAGTATGGATTCAGACCTGGGAGATCAACAGTGGATCTCATATTTTCAGTGAGACAGCTCCAGGAACACCACTACGAATTTGGAGAGGATCTGTTGATGGCCTTCCTGGATATCGAAAAGGCCTATGATAGTGTGTGTAGGGAGAAGCTTTGGAAAGCAATGGAAAACATGGGAGTGGAAAAAGAGACTGTAGGCAGAGTGAAGGAGATGTATTGTGGAAGTGTGAGTTGTGTGAAAGTTGGAGGGGAAAGAACAGACTGGTTCAGACAAATGAGTGGCCTGAAACAGGGTAGTGCGCTGTCACCCCTTCTCTTTATTGTGGTTATGGACGAGGTAATGACACGGATAGCAGGAAAGATAGGAGAAGATAAGATGAAAGCAATGGTGTTTGCAGATGATCTCATGGTCTGGGGAAACAAGGAGGAGGAAATTCAGGAGCAACTGAAGGCTTGGGAAGAAACAGTGGGAGAGTACGGATGGAAGTTCAACATCAGTAAATGTGAGATCCTGTTAACGACCAGGAAAAAGGACAGACCAATGAGTGGGATAACACTTGGAGGTGGACAGCTGAAGAGGGTGGAAAGTCTCAAGTACTTGGGAAGTATAGTGGAGGAAAATGGGAGAAATGACAAAGAGATTATGGAACGTGGCAGACAGGCAGAAGCATTTCTGAGAAGCATTAGGAGCTTAGTGTGGAATAAAGATGTCCCACAAAAAAGCAAGGAAGTGTTATACAGAAGCTACTATATCCCGATACTGACCTATGCTTCAGAAACGTGGACAATGAAGAAAAGAGACATAAGCAGAATACAGGCAGGTGAAATGAAGTTCCAGCGAAGTAGGATCGGAGTAACAAGAAGAGACAGGGTGAGGAATGAAAAGGTCAGGGAAATGGTGAAAGAGGAGCCCTTGCAAGGTAGGATTGAGACATCAAGACTGAGGTGGTATGGACACTTAAAGAGAATGGATGAGAAGAAGATTCCCAAGAGGATACATGAGATGCAGATGCAGAAGAATCGACCAAGGGGAAGACCAAGAGATAGATGGCTGAAAGGAGTGGAGGAATGTGTCAAGAAGAGAGGCGAGGACTGGACCAGAGTGACAGCGGAGAGGTGGTGGGAAGAAAGAACTAAGTGGCGAGGCTTATGTTCCAAACAGACCCAGCCTGGGGCTGGAAACTGTACAAGATGATGATGATGAGGTGGATGGTCAATGGCAAAAAAGGCGAATTGCTTTTTTTTGTCATATCTCACGCCTGCCGGATACCAGACAATTAAAAGTATTATTTAATTATTTTTTCAAAAGTAAAACAAAGAACTCTTGGTTTATGGAAATTCAAAATGATCTGGATGAACTCGGCTTGACAATGTCCCAAATTGCTAACAAAGATGAGAAGAATATCTTGAAAAACAAGAACATCCGACTTCCCTTAAAAACCTTTACCCGCAAAACTTACACCATAAGCGATGCAGAGAGAGCGGCAAGGTCGACTAGAATGAAAATGTTTTGGGAAAAGAAGAAAAATAAGAAGCTGAATCTTTAATATTGTTTTTGAGATATGTATATACTTGTTTTGGTTAAGTGCTCCAATGAGGGCGTAACATATCTCAAGATGGCGGCGGCGTATGTTTCGTGTGTGAATAGCTCTGAAACTTCGAATCGTATAAGTGGTAATTCGTGTAAAATCTGTTCAAAAAGAGTGATGAAAGGAATATTTTGTATGAGCTGCAACTTTTGGTTACATGAAAAATGTGCCAAAGTAAATGTAACTTATTTTAAGAACAGTGATCATTATGTGTGCGAGTTGTGTACGAAAGAACAGTTAAAACATCTTGAAAACGAGCTGAAAACGAAAGATGAAATAATAAACGTCTTACGTCATGATTTGGATAAACTGTCACAAAAGTTATCCACCTCCAACGTAAATATTAGTGCTACCGACACAAGTGAGCTTGATGAAATGCCTTCAAATTGTAGCGAAAGCATTTCGGACTGGCCATCGGAATGGCGGTCGCAAAAACGCAAGGGTAGGCCCAAATCTCAGCTTCACAGAAAATCGAGTATCGTGTCTAGAAACGCAAGCATTGTGACTAACAATAAATTTTCAGTCTTAGATGATAATAGTGAGGAGATGGAAAATATTCGAGACGTAAGTGAACCGGAACTGCGGGCGGACAGTGAACCTACCGGTAACCTCAAATGTTCGTTATCGGAAAGGGTAGAAATTAGTGTTTTCTCAGACAGTCACGGTCGAGGTGTAGCTACGGAAATTAATAACTTAAATAGTCATTTCCGTGCTTGTGGTAGTGTTAAGCCAGGGGCGAAATTTAGCGAAGTTGTTAACTCTCTGAAACCGAGTGTCGCAAACATCGAAATGAAAAGTAGGCCTAATTTCACGGTGTTGGTAGGAGGTGCAAATGATGTCTATCAGAACTGTGCTAAGCCTTTCATAAAGAATTTCGTTCGTCTTTTGCAAGTTATGTACACTGCAAATATTATAGTGACTACCTGTCCTCTCAGACATGACCTTGCAAGTTGGTCTTGTGTCAATATTGAAATTAAAAAAAACAAATGATCATATAAAATACTTTTGCAGTAAATTTCCAAATGTTAAGATTGTAGATTTAGGTAATTATCATAGAAACGTGTTTACTAACCATGGTATGCACTTAAACAGTAAAGGTAAAAGAAAATTGGCTCTAGATATTAGTAAGATTATTCTAAACACTGTAGGCCTAAGCACTAATAATCGTCCATTGGAATGTGATTCTGTTGGTAGTCAGGGAAACTCTGTAGTAAGGCCAAGTTTGTAAAGAAAACTTGGCCAAAAGCCAAAACAAGTAGGCATACTGCTCACATTCATTCAAATATGAAGGTTGATACAACTGCATTTTCTACACCTAAAGCATCTTGTGAAGATAATATTTGTTTTCTTCATTTAAATGTTTGTAGTTTAAGAAACAAAGTAAACCAACTTAATGCATTTTTAAATAGTAGTAGGTACCAAGTTTTATGTATTAATGAACACTGGCTTGCTAGTCAAGAAATTGATTTGATTAAACTTGAGGGTTATGTCCTAGTAGATAGTTTTTGTCGCAAGTCATGTTTGTATCAGGCTGGTGGAAGTGCCATATTTGTGTCAGAAGAAACGCAATACCAAGTGATTGATGTGTCAAAATTTGGTTTAGAAAAACACTGTGAAATTGTGGCAGCAGTACTTGTAGATTCTAACATTGTTATGGTAGCCTTTTACCGAACACCTGATAGTAATATTTATACATTTTTAAAAAGTATGGAAGGGTTTTTGGAAAGTGTTATAAAGTCATACCGAAAATATAAGTTAGTAATTTGTGGAGACATTAATGTAGACCTGAGATTCTATGAACGAGAAGCTATTATGGTTCGGAATTTTTTCAAATCCTTTGGCTTATATCACACAATTAATGAACCAACAAGAGGATCATCCTGCTTAGATAATGTATTCACGGATTTAAATCTCAGCCAGTACCAGACTAAAGTTATTGCCCCACGTTTGTCAGATCATTCGGCAGTTTTATTTCAAGTGATGCAATCCAGTAGTTTTTCAAATGGGAATATAGCTAAATCACCCACAATAATTCATATTAGACATATTTCCCCGGACAGAATACAGCTATTTAATTCATACCTTAGGCATATCCTATCTGATTGGGTTATTACTGACAACTCCTACTCTCCCATTACATGTTTTGATGATTTCTTTCACATACTTCTTTCATACTTTGATACTTCATGCCCAATGGTGGAGATTAAAAGTTCCAAGAAAAGGAGTAATTCTAAATATAAAATAAAATGGTATACACCTGAGCTTGAACAAATGAAATCACAGGTTATGTTTTTTTATGTAATACATAATGAACAGGGATCTATTGAATCTAAACAGAATTATCTACAAATGCGTAATAAGTATAAATGTGCCCTTAAGCAAGCTAAACTTGAAGCAAACGTTAGATTCATAGAGAATTCAAATAACCCCTGTAAAGCAGCTTGGAGTGTAATTACCGGTAACAATGTTAGAGTCGCAAGTAAATGTTCCACAATAGAAATCAGTCCTGAGGTTCTGAATAAACATTTTATTGAGTCTGTCGAAAGGATTTGCTCACCTGCCTCACAGCTGCCTACAGCAGCAATTGAAAGAGTAGAAAAAATAGTTCCGAGTTTATCAAATAATACTTTTAAATGGAGAAAGGTAAACTGTAGTGAGGTAAAGAAAATTGTAAGAAATATGAAACCTTCCAATAGTAAGGATTGTTATGGGTTCACCAACAACATTTTAAAGGCCATTATTGACAGCATTTTAATTCCTTTGACGCACTGCATAAACGAGTGCCTTAGCGTAGGCTATTTCCCAGCTCAGTTAAAAATTACGAGGGTTGTTCCAGTATATAAAAAAGGGGATAAGACTAAACCTGATAGTTACAGGCCTGTGTCTGTAGTAACCATCATGTCAAAAGTCTTTGAATATGTTATAGTTGGTCAAATTTATGAATTTTTCATCAACAACAACCTTCTATCACCAACTCAGTTTGGGTTCCTTCCGGGAAAATCTACAATTAGTGCACTGGATGATTTTGTTTGTCACATAATGCACCATTTTGAAGAAGGGAGCTCAGTAGATGCACTCCTGTGTGATCTATCCAAGGCCTTCGATTGTGTGTCACATGATATACTTCTGCAAAAGTTAGCACTGTACGGAATTAAAGGATCAGAGTATGAAGTCTTTAAATCATATCTAACAAACCGAGTACAGTTTGTAGAGAATGGGGATAGGAAATCTCATGCGTTAGAAGTTAGGTATGGTGTACCCCAAGGCTCGGTTCTGGGTCCATTTCTTTTTGTCGTTATGATGAATGACTTGGCAGTAAATGTTTCTGGAAAAACAATTCTTTATGCAGATGACTCTACATTTTTGTGTTCTAGCAAATGTATCAGTGAATTACAAAATTTATCAAGTCAGTGCTTGCTAGAAGCTAGGAAATGGTTCAGTGAGAATGGATTCCACTTAAATGAAACTAAAACTCAAAATTTAATATTTAGCCTTAAAAATATAAGTAATGAGATAAAGGAAGCTAAGCTACTAGGAATGAATTTTGACTCAAAATTAACATGGGAACCTCACATTCATAACCTTTCGAATAAACTTGCAAGGGTGGTGTATCTACTCCGTCATTTAAAAAATGAGGTTCCTACGACATATTTACACACAGCCTATTTTGCTTTCTTTCAAAGTCTCTTTATTTATGGATTAATATTTTTTGGAAATAGTGCACACATTGTAAATATCTTAAAATTACAGAAAAAGGCAATTCGTATTATTGCAAATGCTCCTCCTAACACACCCTGTAGACCTTTATTTATTAAATCTTCCAAACTAACAGTTATAAATCTTTTTGTTTTAAATATCCTCATGTATATGAAAAATAAACATCCACATGAATTGCCAGGCAGACGGGTAACAATTCACTCACACAGCACAAGAAACTCACACCAGATAGAGGTACCATGGTGTCGGCTTTCAAAAACACAGAACAGTCATGAAATCCTTGGCATAAAATTTTTTAACAAACTGAGTTTGTCTTTCCAACAACTACCAACCAAAATCTTTAAGAAACAGCTGCAAAAGTGGTTGCTGGTGAATCCATGGTATTCCCTGGAAGAATGTATGGAAGCAGATTGGTGTAATACTTAGTGCAATAGAAGTAGGTTACATTTTGTTATAACGGTAATAAGCTGTTTGTATTTACTGTTATAAGTAGGCTAAGTAATTGTTTGATTTTATTGTTTTGTATTATTAACCTGACGATGGCTATTGCACTTGTGTTTAACGCCAAATAAAGTGATTCTGATTCTGATGTAAATAAATAAAAGCCTGCCTTGTAAACCATGTTATTTCTCGAACAAAGGGGCCGTTCAGCTGATATTTATCGGTGGAAGTAGACTTATAGCACTTTTATTAGTTTATTAGTTTAGGAGAAGCATTTGATGGGGACCATAGAGCTGTGGTGGCAAAATTTAGATGGGAAAAATTGGAAAACCTAAAGGAGATCAGAGAAAGTAAAATAAAAGTATGGAAATTGAAAGACAAAACTGTACAGGAAGATTTTCAGGAGAGATTGAAGCAACAAATCCCAGTTACTGAAGTGGAAAACATAGAAGAGGAATGGTCTCACTTTAAAAAGGCATTTGTTGGTGCAGCAGAGAGTGCTTGTGGTAGGACGTCAACAAGAGTGAAAGAGAAGGAGACACCATGGTGGAATGAGGAAGTGAGGAAAGCAGTGAAAGAAAAGAAGTCTGCATGGAAAGAATGGAACCGAGATCAAACAGAAGAAAGCAAAAGGAAGTATCACGACAGCAAGCGGAGGTGTAAGAAAGTGGTAGGAGAAGAAAAGAAGAAAAGTTGGGAAGAATTTACACGAAGAATGGAAACAGATGTAAGTGGCAGTAAAAGGATGCTGTATGGGCTTCTAAGAAGAAAGAGGAGAGAAAGAGTTACTACAAAGCTAGTGAAAAAGGAAGATGGAGAGTTGTTAACACACCCAGAAGAGATAAAGAGACGATGGAAGGAGTATTTCGATAAGCTTTTGAATGTGAGCAATGGTACTGGTGAGATGGAAGTGACACAACCTGACGACTCTATAACAGAAGATGATATAACAATGCTGGAGGTGGAATTAGCAGTACAGAAAATGAAGATGGGAAAAGCAACAGGGGTGGATGAAATCAGTGTAGAAATGATAAAGGCTGCTGGACCTGTTGGTATGCAATGGCTGTATCGACTGCTAAAGTGTGTGTGGAAATGGAAATGTGTACCAGATGACTGGAAGAAAGGGCTAATAATACCAGTGTTTAAGAAGGGGGACAAGAAGGTGTGTGATAACTATAGAGGGATCACCCTCATATCACAGATAGTAAAAATACTGGAAAGGATATTAGAAAGAAGAATGAGAAGAAAGGTGGAAGGAGAGTTGCAAGAGGAACAGTATGGCTTCAGGAGTGGAAGATCCACAGTGGACCCAATCTTTAGCTTGAGGCAGGTGATGGAAAAGAACTGGGAATATGGAGAGGATTTGATCATGACTTTCATAGATCTAGAAAAGGCATATGATAGTGTCCCCAGAGAGAAGGTATGGGAAACCATGGTTAAGAAGAGACTGGGAAGAGAAATGTTGGAAATGGTGCAAGCAATGTACAACAACTGTGTTAGCAGGGTACTGACCCCAGTTGGAAAGACAGATTGGTTTAGGAACAAGACTGGACTAAGACAGGGGAGTGTGCTGTCACCTCTCTTGTTCATAATGGTGATGGATGAAATTGTAAAGGAAACAAAGGAAGCATATGAACATAAAGAAATGAAGTTACTGTTATTTGCAGATGATATTGTGGTCTGGGGAAGGAACACCGAAGAAGTGCAAAAACAACTAGATGCACTGAACGAAAATATTCAGAAGTATGGCCTGAAAATCAGTATAGAGAAAAGCAAGACCATGGTGATGACAAGAGAGGAAAGACAAGGAAAGGGCACTGTGAAAATTGGAAGTCAGAGTTTGGAAATTGTGGACACGTTCAAATACCTAGGAAGTGAATTGATGCAAACTGGTAGGTTGGACATGGAGATTGGCAGGAGGGTACAGCAGAGCAATGCATTCTATCAAAGTGTAAGAAAACTTGTTTGGGATAAGGAAGTACCAAGGAAAAGCAAGGAGGTAATGTATAAAGTGTACTATGTACCCATATTAACTTATGCAGCTGAGACTTGGACCCTGACAAGCAGGCAAGAGAGTAGAATCCAAGCCAGTGAAATGAAATTCCTAAGAAGTATGATAGGAAAGACAAGGAAAGACAGAGTGAGGAATGAAGATGTTAGGAAGGAAGTTGGGATGGGAAAACTAAATGAGAGAATTGAGAAGAATAAACTAAGGTGGTTTGGACATGTAAAGAGGATGGAGGAAAATAGATTACCAAGACAGATGCTGGAGGCGAAGTGCAAGGGTAAGAGACCAAGAGGAAGACCTAGAACAAGGTGGATGGATTCAGTGAAGAATGGCGTAAGAAAAAGAAATCTGGACTGGGACAAGATCGTGGAAGAAGAATGGTGGAAGGAAAGAGGAAAGTGGAGAAGTGCCATAAATACCCCGACCCGGCAGGAGCTGGATAAGGGGAAATGATGATGATGATGATGAGTTTATGAAAAACTGTATAGCCAAAGAAATGTTGAAATATGTAAAAGTGAATGAATGAAATGAAAATCCACAGCCTGCTTCCAGTCTCCGACCGGGTCAGGAATGGAATGAATGAAGCCCCTATCTAGCGGCGAGGATATGAACTGTGCCGGCTGCCGAGGCCTGACGCACTCCTCTGGGGCAATGATTAAATGAATGACAAATGAAATGATAGTGGAGAGTGTTGCTGGAATGAAATTTTGACAGGGAAAACCGGAGTGCCCGGAGAAAAACCTGTCTGCCTCCGTTTTGTCCAGCACAGATCTCACATGGAGTGACCGGGATTTGAACCACGGACCCAGCGGTGAGAGGCCGGCGTGCTGCCGCCTAAGCCACGGAGGCTTCGAAATATGTAAAAGTGATTGCGTATTATTATTAATGATGTGCGTTTGGGTAAGAAATTACATCAAGCACATGCTTAGTTTTCCATAATATATTATTTATGCTAAAAAAATCACCTGTGTTAGCTCATTATATCAGGTTTCCATTGATATAGCTTGTTGCTTTTATCTGATCAGGTGCTTCCTGTATCCAATTTCATGCTTAGGCCTATCCTATTTGTTGAGGTTTGTAGTTAGAAACTAGAAATGTAATGAGTTTTAACTAGCCTAAAATTGTAATTTCTTTTAAAACATCACTCTCCGTACAACACATCCACATCCACTTACAGTCTAACTCTATCAGTGAGAGAGAGAGAAGACATTGAGTGACGAGGAGAGGTAGGGGAGGAAGTAGGTGGTAAGTGACGGGTAGACAGATCACGAACACAAATGCAGCGGCTGTCCAACGGTGATAGTGCTGCCATCTCTTGCCTTGCGATTGACGGCGGTGGTGATCGCACCGCCTTAAGTGATATGCACAGTGTGTTGTCATGTTACATGTTTTATTGTATTGGATGCTCATACATGCAGTATTTTCAACTTTTTAAATTTTTTTAAAATGTGTTTCCTTTAAGGTTTTATTTGATATAGAAGGATCCTAATTGGATCAATACATGTACAAGAATCCAATAATTGTGTCTGGTTCGGCCACTGTCTTGGCAAACCAGTTTTTGTGTTTCCCCATTTGTTTCCACTCTGTTTGGTTGTACATATCTGTATTATTTGTCTTCATTGTATTTATTCATTGTCAGGTTGGTTTTGTTTATGTTGATTGGTTGTCGTGATTTATTTGTTTTGATTGCATGTAGTATTCCCACTGCCGTGTTTCCAGTAGGATATTTTGGCTTAGAAGGTAATTTGGTATTTCTAAGTTGGCCACATTGATTCTTCTTTAACTTGTTTGAACTCTTTACTGTGATTGGCTGCTTTCGGCCTATCAGAGGCCTCTTTCTTGTTTTTTGAACTCTCTACTGTGATTGGCTGCTTCCAGCCTATCAGAGGCCTTCTTGCTGCTTGTAGCGACCAATCACGTGTTTCTTCTTCGTTGTTCTCCAAGTGTGGCCATGACACAATGCTGTGCTTCAACGTTGGTTGTGATATATCAACAAGTATCCAGCTAATCATTTCTATAATTGGTGCTATCTTCATAGTAACCGTGCTTAGCAATCATGTCCTATGCACATGATTCATATTTTGTTTGGGCAGTGACATTACGGTGATTTTCGATCTCATCATCACCATGCTTGATGTTGATACGCGTCATGTCGACGAATTCTTCAATCCGCGGCGTCGGATAGTTTGTTAATGTGTTTACTTCTATCTTCATTTACCGCCTAACAATTTGTCTTCACGCGTATGAATAATGATGATGCTTCGTGTGATAAGTAATTCATCGTGTCTGGAAGCATGTTACAAGGCTAGGCATCATCACTAATGGAGGTTGACGCTAGGCTAAACTGCTTTACTATTGTGACAATACCGCGCGATTGGCATATCCCGGTATTTGTATGATAGCAACTACTTTGACTTCCTGCAACATCACTGGAATGGAAGTTGACGCTGGGCTTAACTACTTTACTATTGTGACAATACCGCGCGATTGGCATATCCCGGTATTTGTATGATAGCAACTACTTTGACTTCCTGCAACATCACTGGAATGGAAGTTGACGCTGGGCTTAACTACTTTACTATTGTGACAATACCGTGCGATTGGCATATCCCGGTATTTGTATGACAGCAACTACTTTGACTTCCTGCGTTTCACACATTATTTGTTTTATTAACAATTCATTTTGGGCTTACAGTATCGGCGCATCACTGTAAGTCAGTCCTGGTTCGACGACACTTTCTCGTTCCATGCGACCTGTTTTTTCATTATTTGTTGCAACTCCACTTGTGTTGCATATTTAAATTATATCATTCTTTGGAACCGCCGTGTATTGCATGCCGTTCTATGATGTACTGATCTGCAGCTACGTTCAAGACAATATGTGTGCTTTAGGCTCAAGACGTAACGTGTGTTAATTCTTAATGAGTGTTTCTTCAATTGTGTAAATTTGTGCTAGTGTTTCTCATATGTTTATGTGTCACCTTTGGATATTATGTTTTATGTGCCACCTATTTGATAATATATCTTATTATTAGTTAGTGGTGGTGTCGTGTCCTTTATGCCTTCCTGGACTTCCTTATTTAGTGACAATAATATTGTCAGGTCCTCCACATGTTTGCTAAATTGTCAAGCGACCTTTGTAAAGTCAACTCTTTGTATTATCACATCATTATCTAATGCTTTGGCCAACAAATTTTTATACATTGTCCACTATTACCAGAATACTCTTGGTGGGTTGTTGACTTCCCGCGTTGGCCATTACAGTGTCCTCCATCATGAAGTGTGTAAAGAAACTTGTTCATCATTGGGACAGGTACCTGAACAGTGGAGGTGCATTGTTAAATAATCATAATCATCTTGCACAGTTTCCAGCCACTGGCCGGGTCTGCTTGGAACATAAGCCTCCCCATCGTCTTCTGTCTTCCCTCCATCTCTCCGTCACCACCTTGGTCCAGTCTTCTCCTTTCTTTCGCACGCAGTCCTCCACACCTTTCAGCCACTTATCTCTTGACCTTCCTCTTGGTCTTTTCCCTCTATTTTCATCTCGTGTGGCTTGCTGGGTCCAAGGTTGCAGGTTCGTATCCTGGTGCAGTCAGCTGGCATTTGAGGGTGCGCAAATGCGAGGGAGCCGTGTCAGTAGATTTACTGGCACGTTAAAGATCCCCTTCAGGGCAAAATTCCGGCACCCCGGCGTCTCTAAAAGCCAGAGTAGTTAAAAGGGACGTAAAACCAATAACATTATTATTATCATCTTGCGTATCTTCCTGGGTATCCTTCTCCCATCCATTCGCTTAACATGCCCATACTATTTAAGCCTTAATTCCTCTATCCTATCCTGTAATGCTCCCTCCTTGACTAATTCTCTGAACCTCTCATTTCTTAACCTGTCCGCCTTTGTCACTCCAACACTGTTTCTCAAAAATTTCATCTCACTAGCCTGTATTCTGCTTCACTCCCTTGCTTTCATAACCCAGGTTTCTGAGGCATTCGTCAGGATTGGAACAATATATAACCCTTTTGCTGTTTTGAGGGACATCCTTACTCCATCTCAGGCTCCTAACAGTTTTCCTGAATAATTCTGCTTGTATCCCCCGCTCATTTATTTCTTTTCTCGTATCCCCCAGGCGACCACGGGATCCCAGCTGAGTTCGGCATTCCTTCCACTTATTTGTGTCGCACTCCTCTCTGTTATCTTTCCTATCGACTCCTGGTCAACTCTTGTTCTTTTCGGATCCCGATGGTATTAGGGTATCTGAGGCCTAGGGAGATTTTTCCTTTCCCGCCTCTTCTGTTCTCTTCCTATCTCCTGCCTTCTGCTCAAGGTCCTTAAGGAGGCAGGGTGTGTGTAGCCCCACCACTTCTGGTGCACCCTGGATAGTGCTACACCCTCAAGGCTGGCGAGTTTGGGAGTTGGCAACCCTAAGGGATTCCTGAGCTGAGTTCGTTTTGTCTCCTTTTTCCTCTGGCCTTGGGGCGGGCCCTCTCCTCTTTCCCTTTCATGGCTCTCCTTACTTCCAAGTCCCTCAATCCTCATTCTTCAAGGGTTGAGGCCATTTCTTTTCTTCCTGCCCTTTATTTGTTTACCATTTCTTTTTCAAGTATGTAAGTGTGTAGTTAGTATTAGTTATAACTTTCTTCTCATCTCTCACTATCGCCCAAACCATTAGGGGCTGATAACCTAGATGTTAGGCCTCTTAAAACAACAATTATCATCATCATCTTTTCTTGTATCAAGCTTCCCAGATACTTGAAACTCTCTACTTTCCTCAATTCTTCCCCACCAATTGTTATTCCCGTTGTGACTCTCTCCTCCTTCCTGGTTGTGATCATCAACTCACTTTTGCTTATGCTAAACTTCATCCCATATCCTTGTACTATTTCTTCCCATACATCCAACTGCTCCTGTACTTCCTCCTCCTTGTTTCCCCAGATCATCAAATCATCTGCAAACACCATTACTTTCATCTTTCTTTCACCAATCACTTCCGTACTCTGGTCATTATATCGTCCATCACTACAATGAAGAGTAATGGTGAAAGTGCACTTCCTTGCCTCAAGCCATTCTTCTGTTCCAGTCATTCTGATCTCTTTCCTCCTACTTTCACACAGCTTATACTTCCATTGTTCATTTCCCTTATCCTCCATATAGTCTGCTTTCCTACTCCTCTCTCCTCCAAAGCCTTCCATACCTTACTTCTGCGTACACTAACATATGCTTTTTCAATGTCCAGGAAGGCCATCAGTAGATCTTTTCCATATTCATAATGTTGTTCCTGTAACTGTCTTACAGCAAAAATTAGATCTACTGTGGACCTTCCTGCTCTGAAGCCATGTTGCTCTTCTCTCTTCCTTCCTTCTATTTTTGCCCGAATTCACATTTCCGAAACTTTCTCAAAGATCTTTGCACAATAGCTCAACGATGTAATTCCCCGATAATTTTTACACTCCTTTCTGTTACCTTTCTTGAAGATTGGGACAAATATTCCCTTCTTCTAGTCCTCAGGGGTTCCTCCTCTCTTTCCATACAGTTTTCATCACTCGATATAGCCATTGTATCCCCACCTCGCCTGCCGCTCTCAGCATCTCTACACTTATCTCATCCAGACCTGGTGCCTTCCCTCCTTTCATCTTCCTTACTGCGTCCTCCACTTCCTTCCATGTTAAGTCCTTTTCTGTTCCTGGTGTCTTCCCTCCTTTCATCTTCCTCACTGCATCCTCCACTTCCCTCCATGTTAAGTCCTCTTCTGTTCCCAGATCCTCTATTTCTTCATCAAGGTCACCATTCGGGTTCAAGAGTTCTTCAAAGTACTCCCTCCACATGACCTAGAGTTCATCCTTATTCCCTACTTCTCGACCACTTTTGTTCACCATTCGAACGTAGTCCGTCGTATCATTCCTCCTCTTACTTTTAACCATCCCATATAGGACCTTTTTTGTACCTTCACTATACTCTTCCATCCACTTTCTTCTCTCCTCAGCCACCACCCTTTTCACTTCCTTCTTTCGTATTTGATACTCTTTTCTTGTCTCTATTGTCCTATTTTGGAACCACACCCTCAAGGCTCTATTCTTCTGCACTATATCTTTTGTTTCCTGATTCCACCATGGAGTTTCTTTCCATCTCTTCTTGTTGCTCGTCCTTCCACATAATGATTCTGCCGCCCTTACTAGTGTCCTCTTGAATCTACCCCATTCCTCTTCTACTGTCTTCAGTTCATCATTTGGAATTCTTTCCTTCACTAATCTTAGGTATTCTACCCGTTTTTTTTTTCCACCTTAACTTCCATACCCTTATCCGTCTATCCTGATGTTCTGTCCCTTTCTTATCCTTGGCCCCGCTCAGGTTTATTACCAGCAGTCGGTGGTCGCTATCCAAGCCCTCTGATGGAATTACCTTAATGTCTATGATGTTTCTATTCATATCACTATCGTACAGGATATAGTCAACGACAGACTTTCTAGTCAGGTCATTGCTATACCAGGTAATCTTGTGGCTCTTTCTTTTCTTGAACCAGGAGTTCCCAACCAACAAGCCATTCCTTTTACAAAGCACATTTTCATAATCTTGTCTTTCCCTTCCAACATGCGCATTTAAATCTCCCATTATAATCACATTCTTTCCTCCCACCTGTTTCTGCATTTCCTCTTCAAACTTGTTTCTCTTCAGCAGTGCCAGTATAAAATTGTTGTTGTTGTTTCTTATGGCTAGCCCGGATTCCAATCCATCAGCTTTCTTGCGTTCCAATAGAGTTGTGTGAGGTTTCCTGAAGTTCTAGCAGTCACATCAAGTTTGTTACAATGTAGCAAGTGCCCCTTATCCATTTTACTTCCAGGTTCATGACAAAGTGTGCATTTTTCAGATCTCAGGATGTTGATACGTTTCAGATGAGCTGCGAGGCAGTCATGGCCAGTGTTAAGTCTGAAGAAGCCTACAGCTTCTCTTCTTGGTGTTAATTTATATTGATCCCATTTAGCATCAATGTCCTTCCATAATTTGGTTTCTGCTGTTTTCTTTGCCATTTCTTCATACCTGTTTTTGATAGTATTTTTCAAAATCTTTTTTGCTGACATAAAATCAGTCTGACTGACAGGTTGTTGTAGCGTGGTACCTTTTTTTGCCAGTATAAAATAGTTTGTATTGACAGGGTGGAAAAGTTGAAGTTTTATATTGGTCATTGTACGTAAATACAGATCCACACCATAAAACATGGTTAATTTCTTGTCAATGTGTAAGGGTATACATGGTCATTATAATTATGCTTCATACAGGATAAATATAAAGTTTCAGCAGAAAATTCAAAATGTTGAGGCTCAAAGCTTACTTCATTTATAAAGATATCACACCAGCATTCAGATGAGAATTCTAGGGAATCTACAGTTATTAACCCTTTGGCTTTCAAGGTAACGACCTATCGGTACCCACGGGTCCTGCGAAAACTGACACGGTAACGATCCTTCGTTACCCGTCTTTTTTATTATTAGTTCATTATTTACGCGCCAGATAGCAGCATTTTTGCACGGAATAAGAAGAGTATAGTTGTATTTCACGTTATACTCCGCGGAACTTCCGGATATCCCTATTTATCGATATTCTTAGAGTCTGAAACATGTGCTCACTGGAGTTCCGTGTCTTGTTTACATCGTGGCGGCGGCGGCAAACTTGCGTTCATTTCTCTGTGTTTTCGTACGTGATTATATAGTAAAATTCAGTTATATCGTAGGCAATATATTTAGTTAACGTGTTAGTTCATTATTTAAATAGTTTTCTTAGGTAATTAGGTGCATAGTGATAGTTAAGTGTTAGATATAGTTCAGTTAGATTAGGCCTAGTTACTTGCCGTGTGTTACATGGCGGAAAGACTTCATTTAGCTGATAATGATATCACTGAATATCTTGATAATTATTCAAGTGATGACGATGTTTCTCTGTCCGAATCGGAAAGTGTAGAGGATAATGATGATCCAGTAATATCTTCATTGGTGATTGCTACATATTCGTTTTAAGAAATCTGTTGTATGCAAAAATGGCTGACATTTTTCAGTATTACATCATTTTAAACATTTTAATTTATCCTTGGATCTAATGCACATAGAATCTTGATATTTACTATGCTAGTAAACAATACTATAGCCTTCCCACTGACATGAATAACAATCTTGGGCTGTAAATACCATTTTCTAGAAATACAACCAAACTTTCAAAATCTGAAACTTGTAATTTTGATTTCAAATTTCTTATTTTTTAACATTAAACTCTTTTGGTTAAGAGACATGACTTACTTACAGTAATAATAAGTGATATATACTCTATAAGTTTACCAACTTTCATGTTGATATCTTCATTGGTGTGATTTCCATGTAATTTTAAAATAAGTGTGTGCATAGTGTGGTAAATATGGCTGTCAGTTTTGACACATCCATCAGCTGAGAGCTTGAAAGTCAAAGGGTTAATGATTATTATTCTTCGCTTTCGTTGTCGTAGGCTCTATATACAAAGATTGTTCAGATGAAACACAGTGGATACGTTCCCTACATCCTCTGTGAGGAAGGTTGCAGGTGAAACCACTCTTACAGCCCAAAAGACTATCATGCGTTTGGTCCAGTAAAGGAACTCCTGAAGAGTTTCACTTTTGGTCAAATGGTTCGTGTTGCCGTAGAAGAGTGGTTTTACCAGCAACCGGTGTCCTTCTTCATGAAGGGTGTTAAGTGTAAAGAAACTTGTTCAGCATTGAGACATAATCATTATGAAACTAGACTCCTAGCAGCTTGGGTGGCGTAGTTGGTAGCATGCTGAGCTTCTATGCCCAAGAGCACGGATTCATATCTGGCCGAAGCCAACAGATTTTTTAAGAGCGTTAAAAATCCCTCAGTATGCCTTCCTTCGGAGGGGAAGTAAAGCCGGCGGTCCCATGTCATAGATTCATGGCATGTTAAAGAACCTTCCACTAATTACACCTGTGTGAAACTAAATTATAGGTTAAACATTTGAATAACGCTCTTAGGTTCCAACGTTCGTCGCCAGGAGCCGACTTTGGCGGCGTCCAGTAACCAAGTTCTGAACTAATAGTCGTTGATGGTGGCGTTTGGCGGCAAAAGTAGGAACTACTTGAAAAAAATCAATGCCTGCAGTCCTTACTTGAATTAAAAACAGATAACACACACTAATACAGCCATCACAACTAATACCGGTTATCAGACTGATTCTACACGCACCCAAAGTAGACAGGGCTACATGACCGCATTGTCGCAGCGCCTAAACTGAGGAACCAACCAAACTAGGTTCCTTAGAGTGTCTCAATGATAAGAGTAAGAATTACATTAGGGGAGGTCCTGTAAAATCTCTTTTTATCGATTCCTTCCTTCAGAATGTCTACAATCGTGCAGTAAGCACATGTAATTTACTTCTTATGTTATCAAGATTTTCTTGTGTAGTGTGTTTGCCAGATGCTATGATATTGTAATTTGTCACACGTTTGATATGTATTATTTATGTATTTATTTATTTATTTACAGGCCGAATACAAACCACCAACTATATAGTTGTGGTAGCAGCTTTAGTTTGTATTGGAGCATTACTACTGCCAACTCATGGAGATCAAGAGTCTCAATTTCCTGCTTATCTTCACCTTACAACACATCTAAAATTAATATTTGCATATGTCTTAGGTAATGTGAAATATTTTTCTTCTGCATGCATAAAGTAGGCTAATGTAGCAAGATACAATTTAAGTAAAACCTAACAGAATTATCATCCATCATACCTAGAGGTATGATTTTATAGTCAATATGATTATTCCAGTCATCATCATCATCTTGAGCAGTTTCCAACCGCTGGTCGGGTCTGCTTGGAACATAAGCCTCTCCATCGTTTCCTGTCCATCCACCATCTCTCGTCATTTACTGTGTCCCAGCACACTCCTCTTTCCTCCACACTCTTCTTAACTCCTTTTGTCCATCTGTCCCTTGGCCTCCTTCCAGTCATTTCCATTCCAAACATCTTTTGTATCCTCTCCTCTTGCATCCTCCTCACATGTCCATACCATTGTAGCCTAGATCGCTCTATTCTATTTTGCAATGGTTCCTCTCTTACCATCTCTCTGTCTCTCTCATTCCTTACTCTGTCCATTCTTGTCACTCCTACCCTACTCCTCTGGAACTTCATCTCCACTGCTCGTATTTTATTCTTGTCCCTTTCCTTCATCACCCAAGTTTATGAACCATATGTCAAAATTGGCACAAAGTAGGTCTTGTAGATGATTCCTTTACATTTTTGTGGTACATCTTTATTCCATAACATCCCCCTAACACTCTTGAAAAATCCATCTGCGCACCTTCCCCTTTCATTTATTTCCATCCTATTGCCTCCCTTTTCTTCAATTATGCTCCCCAAGTACTTGAAGCATTCTACTTTCTGCAACTGCTGTCCTCCAAGTGTTATGCCCATGTCCAGTCTGTTTTTCTTCCTCGTTGTGATGACCACTTCACTCTTTTGTGCTGAGAACTTCATCCCATATGATAACACTACCTTCTCCCACTCATCTAATTGCTCTTGTACTTCTTCCTCATCCTCTCCCCATACCAGAAGGTCATCAGCAAACAACATTGCCTTCATTTTCCTTTCCCCAATGCTATTTACCACTTTTTGTATGATTTCATCCATCACCACTATAAATAACAGGGGTGAGAGGGCACTTCCCTGTTTCAGACCACTCTCCAGTTGAAACCATTCCGTTCGCTCTCTTCCCACCTTTACACAGCTTTTGCTTCCCTCGTACATTGCTTTCACTCTTGCCACTGTCTCCTTGTTCACTGCTTTTGCTCTCATTGCTTCCCATACCTTGTTTCTATTAATACTATCATATGCTTTCTCAATATCCAAGAAGGTCATCACCAGATCTTTCCCATATTCATAATGGTGTTCTTGTAGCTGTCTTGCTGCAAAGATGAGGTCAACTGTTGACCTTCCTGGCCTGAATCCATACTGTTCTTCCCTCAGCCCATCTTCAACTTCCGCCCGAATTCTTCTCTCCAGTACCTTCTCAAATATTTTGGCGCAGTGGCACATGAGTGTAATTCCCCTGTAGTTCTTGCATTCCTTCCTCATCATCATCATCTTGCACAGTTTCCAGCCATTGGCCGGGTCTATTCCTTCCTACTTCCCTTTTTAAATATGGGCATTATTATCCCTCTTTTCCAGTCCTCTGGTATTTTCTTCTCCCTCCATATCACTTTCATTACTCGAAAGAGCCACTGTGTTCCTATCACTCCAGCTGCTCTCACCATCTCCACACTCACTTCGTCTATTCCCGGTGCCTTTCCCCCTTTCATCTTCTTTAATGCTTCCTCCACTTCTTTCCATGTCAATTCCTTCTCTGAAATGTCTTGGTCACTGTCTTCCTCCACAATGTCCACTACGCTGGTTTTAGTTGGATTTAGGAGTTCCTTGAAGTATTCTCTCCAGATAACCTTTACTTCTTCCATATTTTCGACCTCCTTTCCATTCCTGTCCACCATTCTGACATTTTCCCCTGTATCTCTTCTCTTTGCTTTTATCATTCCATACAACACTTTCTTACTACCATCACAGTCCTCCTCCATCATTTCTGTCCATTTCTCCAGCCATTTCTTTTCCTCTTCCTTCACTACTTCTCCTGCTTCTTTCTTCCGCTCTTGGTATTCTTCCCTTGTTCTGTCCGTCCTCTGTTGGAACCATTTCCTGAATGCTTCATTTTTCTTTTTCACTGCTTCCTTAGTTCTGGGGTTCCACCATGGTGTTTCCTTCCACCTTTTCTTTCCACTAGTTCTGCCACACACAACTTCCGCTGCTTCTACCAACACGTCCTTGAACCTATTCCATTCTTCTTCACCTGTTTTCGGATCATCCTTCAGTAATTTGTTCCTCACTAATATCTGGAACTTCTCCTTATTTCCATCCTCCTTCAGCTTCCATGTCCTTATTCTTCTTTCTTGGTTCTCAGTTCTCCTCTTTTCCTTCAGTCCTCTCACCTTGGCGACCAGCAGACGGTGGTCACTGTCCAGGGCTTCTGAAGGTATTACCCTTATATCCGTGATACTCTTCTTTCTCTCCTTCCCGCATAGAATGTAGTCCACCACTGATTTCCTAGTCAAATCCCTCTGTACCAAGTAATTTTATGGCTCTCTCTCTTCTTGTACCATGTGTTTCCAACCATTAGCCCATTTATCTTGCACAGTTCCAACAATCTCTCTCCTTCCTTATTCCTGTTTCCCCATCCTTCATCACCAATCACTTCCTCAAAACCTCTTCTATCAGTTCCGACATGGGCATTTAGGTCTCCCTTGACTATCAGGTCTCTCCCCACTAACTGCTTCTGCAACTCCTCTTCAAACTCGTCCTTCTCGCCTTCTGTGCATCCCACCTGTGGTGCATAGACTTGCAGAATGTCCAGGTTTCTACCTTTCACAGTGATTCTGGCTCTAATTATTCTATCACTTACCCTCTTTACTTCCTCCCTCAGCCCTTCTCTCACCACCATTCCCACTCCATTTCTCTTCCCCTCCTCATTTCCTATCCAGTATAGCTGCAAGCCATTTCTCAGTTCTTTTCTTCCTTCCCCTCTCCATTATTCCAGTGCAGTATAAAAATAGTAAATAGAACATGAATATTGTGATTTATTGCAAAGAGATTTATGCTCGCATGATTAGTTTGGATGTTAACGACAGAGCTTTGCTCTCAGGAATTCTTTGCTAGACAAATCAGCAATATGTTGATAGTGTTGAAATATGACATAACTGTTACAATGTTATGTTTTCACTTTCTTAACTTCCACTAACTTCTTGCCACTTTCTCAATCATTATGGCCACATTACCTCTAAAGAAGTACGATCTCTCGTTACAGTCATGCACGTCAATTAACACATCACAACTGTGACGAGGGTAGCATCAAGTCCATAGATTATAAATTTGAACTCTGGCACTGACGGTGACTATCCTCAGTGTGGTTCCTTCACTCACTCTTCAGGCAAATGCCAGGATGGTACCTTATTTCAAGTTCTGTGAATTCAATCGCATCATAAGGCTTGAAGAGATCACCCATTATCAGCTTTAAAATTTGCTTTATGCCTTCCATAGGAGGAGTAGTAAAGTCTCTTTTTTTGGGGGGAGTGGCGCAGCGGTCAAGCTGTTGGCCTCTAACCAAGGTGGATCGGGTTTGATACCCGGTTAATGCATGTGAGATTTTTGAATTGAAATGGTTCAGATTCCATGTAAAAAAGGAGGTCCCGTGGCTCATGATCGCATGATTAACGGTCGCGTAAAACTAAAAGCTTCCTTCCTTTTCCTTTCTTAAAGTCTCTTTCTTGTTGCAGTTATTGAGTTGTTCCTCAAGGTTATATTCCTGCAGGGACTCTCCGGGTTGAGTTGACAAAACGGAAACGGCTACCATTATAGTTTTGGCCAGAAATCTGCTTCATTGAATGTTGATTCCTACCTTGAAAGCTCGGCTGTTGCCTCTTGTTGTTAGCTGTTTGCATATTATGTCACCTTTTGTGTTACTTTCTTTCAGGAAATGTATTAATGTTTCTGTTTCAGTATAGGCACCATGTGCGTTGCTCTAGCAGAGCGCAGTGGCACTAAGGTAGTGAGGTGAGGCGGGAGTAGGCATATAGCAGTGCATAAACGTAGGAGAGGATATTCTTCTATTCGGGACTAAATACAAATGTGAGATTTAACAAGCGTGTCATTTCAAGTTTTTAAATTGCTATTTAAAATAATATATCGCAAAACGTACAGGACCGAAGTGGTACAAACAGGTGGAGAGGGACCTATTGGAGATGGGATCGCCAGATCTGATGAATAGAAATGGAATCAGGAATATTGTTCACACAAGGGGATTTGAGGAAGATCAGAAGAAACCAACACGACGTGCATGGTCGGAGGAACAGAAACTACAACAATCCATGCATATGAAGAGCTATTGGGCAAGGAGGACGGCTCAACAAACGTTGATTCTGCGTGGTCCTAAGTGACCCATCCACGAGAAGAAGAGGAAGATATCGTGAAAAACGCACGGGTGAAGCTTGTCATGAAAATCGTCGGTTGATATTTTAATGAAGATGAAGACAGGATTGTCTAATTCTGCTACGAGAGTTTGGTTCGGAGTCCATCGTATAACTGTGTCACGTATTTTCACCACTGAACTGCGATGCTTGTAGCTATCGAAATGTCACATTTCGTGTTCTGGCTCAGTAATGAAAGGGTAGATGAGACTATGGAGTGTTCAAAAAGAAATACAGTGGAACCTCGTTAGTACGTTTTTCAAGGGACTGAAAAATTTGAACGTAAAAAGCGGGAAAACGTACTAATGAAAAATGATAATTAAACCTCATTAACTTGTTTCAGTGAGGGAAAAGGAAAAAAACGTGTTAATCGGAACTACGTACTATCGAATATACAATTTTAAACAACCTACAGAATTATTGTATTACAGAACTAGTTTATACAGCACAGAGAAACAAGAGCAATGAAAACAAGAGGAAAATGTACTACCGTATACCGGTACCGTACTCGTAATTCAAGTACTGTAGTACGTGTTGAAATATTTAGTTTTCTATAATTGATTTCGGCTTAATTGCATGTTTTTCTTGATATTCTGTGGAAAAGAAGTGCCGTATTCTTTGGCGTGAACGTGTACAGAAAAAAAACTTCCACGCGCTTAAGGTGAGGATTATACAAAGGTTCTCCTATTTTGAAGCACCACCTCCATTATTTTAATACGACGCAACAAAATTATCACTAGGTTTCACCACTTCTTCGGTAGTGTAATGCGTCTTTGCATGAATCAGATCGTATTGAGTTTCAAGGTCAATACGGTAAAATTGTGGGATCGGATCATATCCAAACTGGTGTTCAGGAACATATAAACGCGTATCGTATTGAAAGCGATTCTGCGCGCTGACGAAAATGCGATTGTACTAAAGCGATGCGCGGCAAAATATGCAACGTGACCTTGTTTAGGTTCTGTGCTCACGGGCTATATAACTCACTCTACGTGACAGATGACGGGGCGGCCGGTAGTCAAACGCACGCTGCCGCATTCACGGAAGGACAAGACACTAGTGGTCGGCCGGCATACGCACGCCAATCTGTGGTGTATTTCGAAACAAAGAACGTGTTATAGGTAGCATGTTCTACTGGCGCGAGCGAGACACGTCTGCTATCTTCTGTGTTGCGTCATAGCTCTGAAGCCACTTCTACACCGTCAGCTATCTTCTGTATTGCGTCATACCTCAAGCTACTTCCACACTGCCGAATTTTATAATGAAATAAGAATAAAATCCGGTTCCCTAACAAATAGTACAACGGAAATTTGATCGTCGTAAGCGGGAATAGAAAACGTATTAAGGGGATATATCAACATGTAATTAGTAGGAATGGAACTGGGACTTGAGGAAATCATCGCGTTAAACGGGAAAACGTCCTAACCGAGAACTCGCTAACGAGATTCCACTGTACCTGAAATGTAGGTTGATTACGATTGTACGAAAATTGAAGTTGAACAACCTCCTAAGGTAGATCGTAGAGTATTTCTCTAATCCCATTATAAGGGAACATACACTGTGAAATGATTAGTTAATATCACACCCAGTGGTATGATTAGATTTACGTCCCAATGCTACGCCGGGGGACCCGTTTTATCACAAACGACAGTGGATTGTTGACATTGTTAGAACCTGGTGATGAGATCATTGCTGACAAAGCTTTCCTGGAATAGCAACAAGCCTTTCCAACTGAGGTATGATTAGCATAACCCCTCCTTTTCTTCATGATGACAAGCTGATAGCTGATGAGGTCAGGAAGAGACACAGTGTAGCAAGTGTTAGCATTCATTAAAATATACAATATTTTACAGATGCTTCCGATTGAACTTCTGCCTCATATTGACGACATTGATTATATGTGTTGCGTTCTGACAAATGTACAGTTCCTTGTTATCCATGAATAATAATTTATAAAATGAAGGCAAATAGAATACCTTGGTAATAACTAAATATTTTGATTGACAATACGACAAACACTTAACTTGAATTTCAACAGATGTTGTAAAAACTCTGTATCCGTAATACTGACTGTACATTCATAACTAGTATTCTGTCATTTTAATAGTTTTAACCTAGTAAAGTACAAAATACTAACGCATGTAGCGGCGAGAATTCTTGGCTGTCGCTCCAGAGGTCCGGGGTCAATTCCCGGCTCTGCCAAGAACGGGCTGAAATGGGGCACACTTGGCCTCGTGAGGCAAAACTGTGTAGAGATGGGTTCGATTCCCACCTCAGCTATCCTGGAAGTGGTTTTCCATAGTTTCCTAATTCTACCCCAGACAAATGCCAGGATGATACCTAACTTAAGGCTACGGCCGCCTCCTTCCAAAATCTCACCCGAAGTACAAATGCACACTACTACAGGCACCACAATAACATAGATCGTCAGACAAATTCTATATATACACCTAAGTACATAGGGATGAATGACCACACTGTCCAAGCCCCTCAAATGAAACAACAAACATAAAGGATGGTTGGTTCCTCAGTTTAGGGGCTGCGACAACATGGTCATGTAGCCCCGTGTACTTTCAGGGTGTCTACCAGTAATGAATTTTACAAACGGGTAACAAAATCTTTCCGAAGGCGGGTTGGATCATTTTAACTCGCGTGCGCTAAGCTGGCCAGTCTCACGCACGCATGTTTGCCGATCCCACTAGTATAATACTCTGCCTGTAACGTCAAGTCTCACATAGCATAGGTTCAAATGGCGGCTTATGATTGGTGGATGGTTGAGCTCCATCTGATTCGTACTTTGGTCTACAGATAGCGCGCCACTCGCGTCTGCTGAGAATGAAAGCAGATGATAATCTGTGAACGAAAGGGAGCTACAGATGTACTAATGTTGAATTTCAGGTTTATAGGTTAGATTGTCGAAGTGAGAAGTCTCGTCCATAGGTTCGCAAGCCTCGTAGAAAGGACATCTTGTAGCTTATAATCGCGAGTTTTATGAACCATGTAAGATCACAAGTGTTTTTTTTTAATGTAAGTTAATACCGTATATCTGTATAGATAGGCATTGTCATAACTACTCGTGCGGAACAGGGCTGTATCCATATATTAATATTGAGACAAAGTGAAACATTTCTACATATAAAAGGCAAATATTACGATCTCATTGCCGTATCTCGGTAAAATTTTTTCACGGAGGTTGCTTTAAACTTATAGGCAAGGGTTCACGAAATTCAGTTTCTTACGGGAGAAAATAGGGGCTGAAAAAAAAAAAAACAACATTCTAAACCTCTTGAGTTTCAAACGTAAAACTTGGCATTCGTGCTCTTTGATAAATTACAAGGGATACGTGTCCCAGAAATTTTAGATTTGATATATGTGAGAACATGTGTGTGTCTCTGAAACTGCTTGAGTGATAAATCTCAAACTCAGAAAAAATACTCTTCTAATATTCAAGTCTGCATCTCCCTTGCTTTCTCTATAGAGGCGAGTGGGGCGCTATCTCTTGGTGAGTGTGCGAATCAGCTCTACCTCAATCTTCCACCAATCATAAGCCGGCATTTTAGTACCGATGCTATATGTGAGACTTAACGTTATAGGCGGAGAACATCATGCATAGGTTTCAGTCCAAAGAGGATAGATATAATAGAGATGCATCTTAATGTAAAATTTTGACGCCAATATATTGCTTGACGCAAGTGGTTCGAACAGAGAGCTTGTGATGGTACGGCGTTGCACTTTAGAGCTCGATCCATCCACGACCTGCTGCCCCCTCCGAGTACCGGGTCTACCCCTCCCTCTCCCCACTTCTCTTTAGCCTATTTTCAATTATGAAAAAATAGGCTTATGAGATCACCTTTTGTCCATGTAAATCTAAATTTCAATAAAACACGGTAAGGTCATAGCACTATTTTGGCCGGCTCTGACCGTGCCCTTCAAATTTCATTAAGTCTCACCAATCCAACATGGTGGCTGTGCATTTTATATCTCCGAAATGATTACGGATATCACCCTGAAATTTAGTGAGGTGATAAAGGGCACTACTAAAAGTTCACCTATGTTACTTTTGAGAACCTGTTAATAAGTTCAATTGTTTACTTAACCTCAAAATGGCGGCTGTGCAAACATTATAAATTAAGTTTTTATTTCTCCTGTCCTAATTATGCGATTGAAGTCAACGTTTGAATCACGAATCTCTGCAATAATTGTCATCTAATAGTACATAACTCTATGGCCTACATATAAAAAAATCCAACATGGCAACCATCCGAAATATTAAGACGGTTCTCAATATCTACAAATCTATTACAGCAATCAAACTGAAATTTTGTACGTTGCCAGAGTCAATTAGCATAAGTAGAATATATGAAAATAAGCTACATAGTTCTTTGCGGAACTACTTTATTCCTTCCTTTTTCTCCCCCGTCTTATGATGGTCATGTTTTAGTAATTATTCTCTTCCAGTATATTAATAGTAATAGGTGTATTTTTCTCCCTGTAATATCAGTTGATATTATGTTGCATTTAATGGCATAATACCTCATTTGGCTATTGTATTGTAAAAAATGAATGAAGTGTCATAACCACGTCGTCGTCATCGGCGGCTGTAACTCGATTCCGAGTACACATACTTCTTCCTGCATAGAGCTTTTCACACCAGCTTGTGGATGTGTTTCTGATGACTAAACAGGCCAATCCTGGCATAAAACATGCACACACATAAATTGCACTCAATGGTCGGGGGAGGGCGGGGTTGTAATTTAACGAAGCTTTCTTGCTTGTCGCTTGGCCTGTCCATGTTTGCGACGTTCTTCTTCAAATAAGTTGACAGCGGTCGCTGTAGTGTTCCGCCACTGTAAACGGTCCGCAGCAGATGTTTCCCATGAGTGGATATGTACCAGTGGTCGTCATGATGTGTTTTAGCTGGTCTTTAAAACACTTCATGGGAGCCCCATGAGGTCGAGTGCCGGAGCAAAGTTCACCATAAAGGAATTGGCGTGGAAGCCTGGTATCACTCATACGGTGAACATGGCCTAACCATCTCAGTTGATGAGCGATGATAGTTGCCTCAATGCTGTTGAGCTGCACTTTCTCGAGAACTGCAGTGTTGGTCACGTAGTCCTCCCACTTGATATTCAAGATGTATCTAATCTTTTGTTGGTGGAAACGCTCAAGTTTCTTGATATCACGGCGATAGTGTGTCCAAGTTTCACAGCCATACAGTAGCGTTGAGATGACGACAGCTTTGTACACCATGAGTTTGGTATGCATCTTTAGGTCTTTATTCATGAAGACTCTGTGCATTAAACGGCCAAATGCTAAGTGGGCAGCCCCAATTCTTTTGTCAACATCCTGTTCGCAGGTGCACCGTTTAGACAAGATGCTACCAAGATATGAAAAATGATCAACCTTCTCCAGTGTTGAGTCTATGATGGAGATATTGAACTCAGGAAGAGGTAATCCTGGGGCAGGTTGTGCAAGTACCTTAAGTTTTCTTTGCATTGATGGTAAGACAAAAGTGATCACACGCAGTGCTAAAGCGATTGACCGATTGTTGAAGCTCTGCAGGTGTTGGAGCAGGAGATGCGGTATCATCGGCATACTGCAGTTCTGTCACCCGGGTGACTTGGGTATGTCTCTGTGAACGAAGTCTTGCCAGATTGAAAAGACCTCCATCGAAGCGAAACATAATTTCTATGCGTAGGTTGTTGGAAGATGATTCATACATCATGCCAGCCATGTACAATCCAAAGAGTTTTGGAGCATGCACACAGCCTTGTTTCAAACCGTGAGTGATTGGAAACGGATCGGATACAGAGTTACCATGAAGAATCTTCCCAGATTCCATCATGAAGAGCTTGAACTAATTCCACATATCGATCTGGACATCCAAAGTGCGCTAATACTTTCCACATAGCAGATCTCGGTACTGAATCAAAGGCTTTTTCCAGGTCATAGAAAACTAAATACAGAGGCTCCTGTTGCTCTCTGCACTTTTCCTGGAGTTGTCTGGCACAGAATATAATGTCTGTTGTGCCCCTGGAGGTTCGGAAACCACATTGAGACTCGGGCAAAATCCTATCCGAGATACTTTGGAGCCGGCTTAGTAGAATTCTTGCAAGAACTTTACCTGCAATGAATATACCACGGTAGTTCCTACACACACTACGATCGCCTTTCTTGAAGATAGTGATTATGGTAGCATTCTTCAAGTCGTCAGGTACTTCTCGAGTTTCCCAAATTAAGAGGATAAATGTAAAAAGTCGAGTCTTCAAAGCCATACCTCCACTTTGTAAGAACTCCAGATGAATGTTATCAGGACGGAGCCTTTCTCGGCTTTAGTTGATTGAGCGCTTTGGTGAAATCTCGGAATGTCGGCAGAACCGCCATCCATGGTTGTTGGGGCTGCTGAGGGACGTTGCGAAGAAAGTCCTCGGCAACATTGGAGGCGCGGTTTAGAAGTGCAGAGAAATATTCCTTCCAACGCTCCAAAATTTGGCCTTGATCAGTTAAAATGGCGGAATTGTCAGTAGTTTTCAATGTACCTGATGATGATCGGATTGGGCCGTTAACCTCCTTTATGCCTGCATAGAAGTTTTGCAGGTCACGGGCATCAGATAGTCTTTGCAGTTCTTCAGCTTTTCGCTGCCACCAGTTGTTCTTTATTTGCCTGATTTGTGCCTGACATCTCCCCTTAAGTTGCACGAATTGTGATTTTTTCACACTGGAAGACGGATCTTGAAGAAAAGATTGATGGGCTTCCCGTTTGGCATTGATGAGACACATAATTTCATCAAACCAGTCTTGTCTTTTGTTCTTCACAAAACCAATTTTTTCCTCAGCTGACTCAGTGATGACCTTCTGAAGCGTGGCCCATTCCTGTACTACAATATTTGTGCTAACTGGGTGACTAGCCAGCTTATTTGCGATTTAATTTCTGTAATCTGTAGCAATTGATTTTACTTGGAGTTTAGAGGTGTCAAATTTCCGTCTGGACAGGTTTATTCGAAGAAGTATCCATTTTAGGTTCCGTGTTGACAGTTTGATTATGAAATATAAGAATATCCAAAATTTTCCGCCTAATCAACACATTTTTTATTGTTATTTTAGTGTCCTTGAGGTACATTTTTCGGAATTCTCTCAATTCATTCTTTAGCCCATCACACTTAATATTAGGAATCATCCATAAAAGGCAATGTTACAAACCCTTTCAATTGTCAAAAACACATATTTATACAACAACAAAAGCACATAAAAATTGTTAAAAATTTTAAAATAACACATGCCATTTTTAAATAAAAGACACTTCATGACTTCTTACAACCTTTCCCACATGAATGTCATATTGACATCCATTGTATTTGAGAAGAACATTGAGATGATTTGTTTAGAAATCTTGTCCTAATTCTGCTTCACGGACCTGAAATGAATTCGTTAGAGGGTCAAGTTTGAAAACAAAATGGATTTTTTAACAAATCACAGACTAATGGATTAGTTGAAATAAACTTACATTGGTCGAAATTTAAGTTGGAATACACCTGATGAAAACTTAAATTTCGACCAATGTAAGTTCATTTCAATTAATCCATTAGTCTGTGATTTGTTAAAAAATCCATTTTGTTTTCAAACTTGACCCCCCAACGAATTCATTTCAGGTCCGTGAAGCAGAATTAGGACAATATTTCTAAACAAATCATCTCAATGTTCTTCTCAAAAAATCATATCTGATCAACAAGGTTGAGTCAGCTTCCAAGGATAATGTTTCAGCAACAGTCACAAGACCTCAACCATCAGCACATTTGACAATGCCTCAACATTTCAGAGACTCAAATGCCTTGTATACCATAACTCAGCTGTCAACATCACAAGTTTAAGAAAGTGATTTCGTTCAAGGATACGAACAGCATTTTAGATAATTTTTAAATTTCTTTCCAAAATGTTCCATTTTTATTTATTCACCTAAGGCCTTTATTCGTTATACACGAAATAGTACAATGGATGTCAATATGACATTCATGTGGGAAAGGTTGTAAGAAGTCATGAAGTGTCTTTTATTTAAAAATGGCATGTGTTATTTTAAAATTTTTAACAATTTTTATGTGCTTTCGTTGTTTTATAAATATGTGTTTTTGACTTTTGAAAGGGTTTGTAACATTGTCTTTTATGGATGATTCCTAATATTAAGTGTGATGGACTGAAGAAGGAATTGAGAGAATTACGAAACATGTACCCTCAAGGACACTAAAATAACAATAAAAAATGTGTTGATTAGGCGGAAAATTTTGGAAATTCTTATATTTCATAGTCTGGACAGGTTGCGGATGGATCGTTTCGGTTTGCAGCAGATTGAGATCCTCAACTGGCAAAAAAAAGCTTATGATCTGTCCAACAGTCATCGACACTTCTTGCGGTCCTGGTGACAAGGATGTCCTTTTTATCACATTGCCTGGTGATGATTTAGTCAAGGAAGTGCTTCAAGCGAGGATGCATCCAAGTGGTTTTGTAGCGATTTGGCAGGCGGAACTGAGTGTTGGTAATAAAGAGTTCATGTTCAACACATAGACCAAGGAGTAATAGACCATTGCCATTGCAGTTGCCAAGTCCTTGTTTTCCCATCACATTGTTCCATAATTGATGATCTTTACCAACTCTGGCATTGAAATCGCCAAGCATTAAGAGTTTGTCTCTAGGTGGTGCTTTGATGATGATTGTGCTCAGCAGATTGTAGAATTGGTCTTTAACTTGTATATCAGCATCCAAGGTGATATGCAGATCATATGCAGAGATAAGTCATAAAGTGCCCCCCCCCCCCCCCCCCCCCCCGGAGAGTGGGATTTGGTGGGTCATATTCTTTCGCTGACAGCAGTTGGAGTTAGCTGGTGATTATTCACCAGTGTGGTCTTTATAGCGAAACCAACTCCATGAATATTGTGCTCTCCTTCATCTCTTCCCTTCCAGAATATGGTGTAACCTGAACTGAACTCTGTAATTTTACCTTCGCTGGACAATCTGGTTTCACTTAAGGCAGCAATATCTATTTTCATTCGACCAAGCTCATGGGTGATGAGCGCTGTTCTTCTCTCAGGCCTGTTATTGTCCTTCAAATCGAGTAACGTTATAATTAAAGTTTGGATACTCTTAGTTTTCATTTTTCGACCCGCTGAGCGCGGCCTCCCAGCCGGTTGAAGGTGTGACTACCGATGTTTAGCCCACATTTTCTAGGGCCTTCCCCATTCGGGGTATCCAGCGGTGATCCTAAATAGGCCTGCCCAAACACAGATGCAGGACCGAACTCCTGAGTAGTCACGAGGTCTCAGAAAGACGACCATCACACATCTGCTGCCAACATGCAGGTCCAGACTAGAGGCTTCCTGTTTCAACCCGAAAACCCTCCTCCACCATCCTGATCCCATCGCCGCTGGACTTGAGTTGAAAGATGTGACAGTAGGAAAAAGATGCCACAAGCGAGATATTGTTTAAGGTGGATCACAGCTTGCAAGGAAGTGACCCACACACTATGATCTCGGAACTATACCCTGCGGCACAAATGGAATGAGACGTGCAGGTTCTATCACCGTGACTGCGATGGACTGCCGCAGACTCTAAATACCATTGAGTTGCGCCTTCACAGCCAGTCCATCTGGCATGACCTCATCCGCCTCCACGACCGTTGAGAACCACAAGGAAGTTCCTCCTCTGTCCGTTTTGCCGTTGGGCTAACACTTGGATCCTCCACAGAGTGCAATGGCAGCTGAAAGTTTTCTTTTCATACAGCGTGTGGGAGGGGGACTTTCTCTTACGCTTCAGCTGAAGTAATGAAATATATTGCGATATTTCCATTTCAAGATCTTCTCCTTCCAAGCCTTTTGACTTTCCGAAGAAATAGATGTGCTCTTCAACAGCGAGTTCGTCAAAGAGAATGTCCTGCTGCGGGCAAAGTCCTAGGCTTGTTCGAACGTTGTCAATGTTTTTATTTATGTCGTATCCTGCGATGATTGCCTTTCCTCTAGTAGGGGTGATCATACCTGTTAACATTGACATTGTCGTGGTCTTCCCAGCTTCGTTATGCCCAAGTAGGACTGTTATTTTTTTTTTGAAATATGTTCATACATAAATCATAAACAGCTGTCTTTATTCTTGAAAACCTTTTCTAAATTCTGGATTCCTATCCCAATAGGCAGGTGTGGTTCCTTCTCATATGACGAGCTCTCTGGAATACCTTTAGCTTGAACAGTTCCAACGTCATTCTTAGACACACTAGCCCAGTAAGATTTCAGTTCCTTCATACATAGGCCTACTTCAAATGAAGTATCAACATTGAAAATTGCACCTAATAAATCTTATAAGGTACTGCGCCCGAATTCCTCTAGAGCACAGTCCCAAATCCGTGCAGATGGTAAAAGGATCGTGGGAATGTCAACACCCGGCTAAGAGTTACTCCCACCGGACTAATGACTAGGGAACCCTAGGAACACACACATATACTGTGCCGTCTGGCCTTTCGCAAGATGTAGTTCACAGTGAAAGTGTGTACCGATTAGCCTGGCGCTGGGCCCATTAAACCGGACTAAGGTTATGAAGGTATCAGAGGCGATGGATTGAACGTACATTCACTGCCATGTGAATGCAAGTTCTATTCGAATGCGCTATACATTATGGGCCTAGCTTAGCTTAGCCTAAAGAAATAAAGACTAAATAAGGTACACATACTCAACACATAGGCAAAGAAGAGGTAATGTATTGACCAAAGAGATAACATCAAGGAATGACGAGGAAGCGTTACATGCTATGAATGAGGTTAAGTGGACGACAAACATGTGATACTAGGTAAAATAACGGGCGAAAGGACCGAAACGTAAATGTCAAGATCGATAGGGAGAAACGATAAAGGGGGGAACACATCTGGGAAAGTATACTTGTAAAGAGTTAAATTACATTGTGAAAAATAAAGATTAAAAGGGCTAGACAAAGAGTCGGGGAAAGTGAGTCTACCGTCAAAGGAGCGAACGGTAGCTCAAATAGCCCTGAAGGAGATGTGGGAGGGGGACGGAGTATTAATAAAAGCGCGCGTAGATATGACGTAAAAGAATAAACACAAAAAGGGGCAAGTAACCGATATTAAAAATAATTACGAGAAAGGTATTGCAACACAAAATAAAAGATACCCATCAAAATAAGTTACATCAGAAAGGGATTAAGCCAAACTCATGGACTTGCATATGAAAACGCAATCCTAAGATAAGAGGCAAACAAAAGATAAGAGGTATGGCATAGGTCTTAATGTTGAACACATGCTACTCAGTAAACCGGACCAAATACCTACACAAAAGATGCGACGAAATGGGGACAAAGAATAACAGGAATGAAACAGATACTCCATGGACATACTAGAATAGGTGATACGCCCTAGTATTCCATACGATGAGCAAAGACAAAAATACGTAACTTACCTTGATGGTATCAGCATTAATCCGGCATCACGGAATTACATTAAATAAACTAGATTCGCACCTCTACGCGCACCTTTATAAAAAACACAAACGAACGGGTAAAAACGGATAGAAAAGCAAGGCATCTCGAAAATGAGAGCGGGCGCATAAACAAAAAGGTCCTACCAGGATAGAAAAAACAGAAGACTGTCCAGAGAGTAACAAGGGGTTGTCACAGGAGACTGAAAAGAGAAAGTAAAAGGAAAGAGGTGTCACTGATCACGATTCGGCATAGTAAGAAATCACTATAACGAACCTTGATCAGCAATTATAGAAATGTCCACTGATCTGCCTGGTTACCCTGGCCAGTAATAACCCAGAAGAAAAGAGAACAATTCCGATAATCGACACGCCGAAGAAAAGAGAAAAAAGGGAAGACTACAGGTGGAAAAGAAAAACGGTTCAGATTCCCACGCACACCCCCAAAATTTTTGTTGCGTCCACCAAAATAGACGAACAAAAATTTTAATTAACATAAGGAAGGGAGAAGGGATTAAAAAAAAAAAGGGTACATCACGAAAATGTGATGGGAGGGAGCCTAGAAGTAGGGGAGGGGGGAGAGACGTGGAGGACCCAAAAGAGTGTACTTCAATGAAGATAATTATAAGAATCAAGGTACGAAAATTTCACAATAAGAACTGAAGTTAAACCAGATAAATAAAATAGTAAAATAAAAACCCTAGCTTCCTCGCCGAATATTATACAAAAGTTACAAAGGTACAGAGTTACAAAATGTAATAAATATAAGTATATCAAAAGCTGTCTTCCATAATCTCTCAAGGTAGGATGTCAGTGAGCAGATATGATAATTAACTAAAACAAGAAAGAACGATTAATTGAGAGCGATATTAATTTATTCTAATAATGGGATTTAAAGTTGAGTGGTGACCACCACGGTACTCCGACAAAGATTAAATTTGGGACGAAGAAAAAAAATGACTAGACGTCATCTATTTAAATATTTTTCGAAGGAATAACCTGAAAAGAAGTAGATAATTATAATAAAAATATGCTTGCCATTTATTGATAATAAAACAACATAACAAATTATGTTCCCTTCACCACGAATAGAAATAAAATATTTATGCCTCACTTAGGCTAGATGCGCTTGATAAGTGTCTTTCTTGCATCCTTACACATATATGAAATGTATCTCTTGCTCTAAGATATTTAAATAAACACATTGTTTAAACTTATGACAGTAATATCTGTCCTACTTGTTCACTGAAGTTATGCTCTAACATTCATCATAACAAACACACTCCCTACTTAATACAATCGTTAAGGTCTTCTAACTAAGATCTCAAGCTTTTAAATGCAATAAAAGAAATGGTTAATAATAAAGATAATAAAGTATTTACATTTTATACATAATCGCGACCCGCATGATATCATGACATCTGTCTCTAATTTATTAGAGTTCATTCCACTACTTTCCTCCTGTCTCACCATCTTTCTTCGTATTTCACACAAAACTGGTCAAAATAGGTATTTATGTGTCAATTCCATGTGAATCATGAATGCAAACAATGAAGTTAATATCTCATCACTAAAGTGTATAACTCTGGCTTTTCATAGATTAATAATAAACAAACTTACAATGCACGACTGTTCAGATAAGCTCTCCAACCAAATATCGAGTGTGTGTGGCATTTACCCTCACGTCTCACACTCCCATCTTCTCCAAATACAGAATACGACTTCTCTTAATCACCACAAATATTACAAAACCTTTCTACATAAACTCACGTTGCATATCATCGTGTTACTGTTACGCCTTCATAATACATACATTAACATTTCTTCTCTTAGCACATTCACAAAACTTCTACCGTTCCATATCAACTACTTCCATCAAAGTATAATATTTAGTATTCCTACTACAAATCACAAATGCAATAACGTTCATGAATACACTATACCTCTTCCTACAAAATCCTCTATCGATTATACATTCCGTGCTATGTTCAAATACTTTCCTCTTACTTCCTTCTCTGCTTCAAATACTTCTTTGTTACAATTTCTCGCTTAATTCTGAATTTCAAGTCTGCTTGTGCCTGTTATAAAAATAACAATAACCTTCCCTCACGTTTCTGTTCACAATAAATGCTAATATCCTTCCTTCCAACTCACAGTATCATTTATGATAAATATACATTCATAATATTTTATAATATAGTTTCTTATTCAGTTATGCCTTCAATTATCGCATACTGTTCTTCTCCGTACAATAAAATTCTGGGTTTTACAATGTCATTACTTTTCTTTCATACTGGAGTTCCTTCAATGCCAATGTTGAATACTCCTGTCAACAACTTCGTTTAATACATAATATTTCTTTCCTGAAATGAATAAACTCTTTACTTATAGGATTTTCTGTCCTTTCTTCCTCTACTTCAAATTATAACTTACTTGCTTTCGTCAAACACATGACTATACTCTTTCTCTGATACATTATTTATTTATCTATCACAAAGTTATGCTTCATGTTTCAATACATATATAATCGTTCTTCGATATTATCACAAATTTACGGAATTCTCCGATGTTACAACAAATCTACTGAATATACGTTCGCAATCGCAACGAAATCGTTCTAAGTAAAGTTTTAATGCTCTAAAATAACAATGAAAAATACTAACGATGTCTAAGATCATCGATCAAGCCTTCAAAATACGTCTAAGTAACGTATGAAAATAACTATCGCATTTACTAGAAACTCACTAAAACTTTCAAGACAATACGATAACATAGGTTATAAATGCAAATATGTTGGTCAAAATTCTGGAATAACGTGTACAAGATCTAACTACAGATGTGTGAAAAATGCACTGGTCTACCTTCTCTTTGAGATCGCTGGTGACAGACCTGATGACGCCTGTGTCCTCGGAATCTCGCCATGTGGTTTCTGGAATGCAGCGTGCTCCTACAATCTGGCTGCATTATGTCATCTCTGCTATGACTGGACTGCAATGAAGGTGAACGGCCTGGGTCAATGTTACCAAACAGGTTTTCAGCTGGATCCTCGCCTGCCGGCCCGCTTCCCTCGTTCTTGATGGTGATACGATCTCACCACAGCCCTGGTTGCCTCGCGTCCTCCAGTCCCGGGTTCCTCGCCGTCTCCATCACGAATCCGCTCGTCTTCTTCTTCTCAGATCTAGATGTTCTTTGAAGTCGGTTGTTTGCAGTGTGCCTTCCATCGCAAGAAATCACCTCCATGTCGTGAATTTCTCTCGTAGTAGCTTGTAACGTTATATGAGCGAAAACTGCGGTGTTCTGCAGCTTGCTGTTCATACTGCTATTTCATCCTGGTCATTTCTGGATCTTGCCGGTTTAGCATAGGTCTACTTCCCAACATGATGAGTTTAAAACATCATTCTCACTACGAAATAATGTGTAGTCGTAGTTCTTCCCCTCCGACCTGAAGTTTTATCCATACTTGTGTAGATTGATAAATTCTTAATAGTTTAGGTCTCACTTCTTCAGACTTTCTTCCTGCGTAGTTACGTGTTCGATGTTCAGTTTGTAACTCTCCAATATTCTATCTCGTCGTAGATTTCTTCCTTAAATGCAGTGAATAACTTCTTTCTTAATACTGTTGACTTATAATGCTTATTTCTGCGTTTCCATGACTTGTTGCTTCATCTCGAAGTCTCGGGTTCACAAAGACCTTTGTCTATACTTTTCGAAGAGTGAATATAATTACGTCTTGTCTCCTCGACGATCCAAATAGAAAGAGCCTCGACTCCTAGCGTCAACTAGCCTCCAACCTCTATGAATATTGACAAATTCATACATAACTTCTCTCTGTCATTAAATTTAAAATCCGTTTTGCCAATTAAATTTCTTTTTCTCTGCTGGTGAATTCAATATGTAACACTCTTATAAAATATTAAAATAAAGATTTTAATATTTATTCCTTCCTTAGTATTCAAACTAATTTCTTATTGGTTCTCGCCTAAAAGTGGCACGCTTCTGTTCCCCCACTCTTGATAGTGGCGTGTGCCTGACCTCAAGTCAACCTTGCTCTCTCCCCCTGGATCAAGAACTGGTTTCTCGCAGCGAACCTCGCTAAAAGTGTCGATTTCCAGGACAATACTTCTTTCATTTACTCTTGGTTAAAAATTACCAGATCATAAAATCTCCATTATTTCTTGAAATAAAAATATTTCTTCAGGCGAAAATTTTTCCAAATACTTCTATAAACATACTCTTCCATCCAGACTGCAAATTTAGTCAAAAATTCCAAATTTAAAATATGCCATTTTTCTGAGGTGGTCCTCGGTTCGTACCTCGTCCTGTCTTATTCTCTCTACTAGTCATGATTTCGAGCCCAGTACTGTACCCAATCTCAGGATAGTAGGCTGTCAGATATCCGCCCCCTCAATCGGATTGCCAATAATCAATCGCACCGGCACAGCTACATCAATGAAAATGGCACTGACAGATACTATCGAGATTAGAGCACAATAGTTAACAAGAAATTATTGTGGAACACACCAAAATATACGGGGGTTCATACTTACCTTTACTTACCTCTTAAATTTATCTCGGGGACTGGGTTGTCAACTGGATCACTTAAAGTATGCCCTCACAATAACCTCCACCATGATATTTAAAATGAACCAGAACGAAGACGAGAAACTTTAAACTGCACAATAATTTATTTCACATAAAGAATGATTTTAACAAAAATAAAACAACAAAATCTACGTGGCAATCAGAAGCCATCGTCCATATAATCATGTCCTCCTGTAGGACTTGTATACTCTACATACAATGTTTCAGCTTTCTCAAGCTCAAAGTAACGTAAAAATAATAATGCACTTGGAATGGAAACGGGATTTGGGACGAGACACATATATCAATAGTTTTGCGTGTTTATATACTTCCCATTTTATTTATAGCCACAAGGCTATTATAGATACGTCCTTGGCCTCTGTCATACAGTTGTCCGGGCCAGCTGCAATGCACCTGCATCGTCAAAGCGGACTCACCCCGTTCGTTCAACCCTAGCATAAGCGAGTTACCTCAGAGCTTGGCTCTCCTTTTCAAAACACGTAAATGTTCACATCTCAACTGAAATATTATCACGCAAATCTTTTAAATGCTCCATTCAAACACCAGTGGAATACTCCAACAATCCCAAATCATGTTTAATTGTTCAAACCACTTGTTTAATTAGCGTTGTTTAGAGTATAAAAACAAAACTCTTAATGTTAATAACAAAAGTTCATTAATTATTTATAACAATAATAAATTGTTTATAACAATGTCAAACGACAATTGGAAAACTTATACACGCCTCTATTAATCCTTTTCATTTCAAATTATTTAACAAAGATATTTACAAAATTATTTTACAATATTATATTGTTTATATTATTTATACAAGAAATACATTAAACCACACATTTATCCGGTTGATAATTACTCAAATCGTGGTGATATAATCGACCAATGAAGGTTAGTTATATTTAACTGTCAAATTCAGGTTTAATAATAATTATTAATATTTGTGACGGTAACCTCCATTCAAAATCTTTATCTCAAATTATTTAACACTCTTGTTAATTTTAACAGTATCTTCATATGAATAACTTTTAAAGAACCAGAACAATACATTCAGCGGGAAAATACTTCGCTCAAGACGCACAAAATTGCACAAAAATTGGCCCAAAATTCATCATATATCTTCATGTATATGGCATAAAAATCTTCCAAACTACATACAAAAATCCTCCACTTATAAATTCATCAACTTCATTAACATTACTGTGGGAACCTCCTTCATAATTCAAGGGCATTATTCATCAGCGACTTTTACATGTCCACTGAACTAACGATTATACATCCATTGTTCCTCTTTAAAAATTCTTATATTCATCAATTGTATTAATGACTGTTATTATTTAACCTTCATGGGTTTCATTCATGAATCGATATGAAGTAAAAATTTGCCAATCACAAATAAATTTAATAGCAAATACGATTAGACACTCCTCCCTGGTCTATCAAAATTGAGATTAATATCTTCAAAGTATCGCAGTATAAAAATACTATCTTCAATCAAAGTTCATCTAAACTGTATAAATAGTCGAATAGAATACAATTAGACTGTGGAATGCAAACATTATTGTTCCAATCTATAATTGAGAAAAACTCCTATCAAATGTTCATTACTATAGTGTAATCAAAGTTCATATTTCATAAAATTGTCTATAATGCAATGATAAATGTCTATGTTGCAATCATGTTCATAAGACGACTAGTATTTAAAGATCGTCGATATCGTAATAGATTTTAACGCTCTAAAATCATTTAATTATTCTTCTTTCTTGAGGATGACAGAAAATTGGTCAAAGTAATTTACTGAATAGAATTACTTTAATAAAATGACACGCTGTCTGAATTCAAATCTGCCATAGAAAATCGTTAACTTTACAGTCAAATCGTGACTACAAAAATATGCAAATTACTGAAAGAATCTAAATCATCAGTCTCAACTGATCCAAAATTAATTTAACTATGCCAATGACATAACAATGTCTCAACAAATCGAAGAAAAAGGCATAAATCATCGAAGTGTACTGAGTACAGAAATGTTAATCAAGAAAATGGGGCACAAAAAAAATATGGGAAGAATGGTTGCTCAGATATCGTTACAAGACTCAAATAATACAAGAAACATTCACGACTACCTTATCTGTTGATTGAAGTTCTAGAGGAAAGTTTTCAAAGAAAACTGCTGTTGGTTCCATTTCACCAGCGTGAAGATGTGCTCCGACCTCGAACCTGGAATCAGCGTCCTCGGAGAAGCGAACTGCTTCCTTCTCCGGAAATTGCACTGCTCCGTGGATACGAAAACATCCTTCTGGCAAAACTCTTCTTTGTGAGCCGGGTCCACCCTAGCCTCTCTTGAAAGTTCCCTGAAGTTCCGGTCGTAAATCGCCATGAAGTTTATTGTAGTTATTTCCGCAGAAATATTCATAATCGTGGAGTATGAAAATATTTCCACTGTCATCTGGTATAATTCAGCGATGGATTCACGATGCATGAGTGTAGTTGGATGTTCATTACATGCTCGCTTTTGTAGAAAGACGATTAACGAAGTTCCATGCTGTTATTTCACTCCAACGATATATGTCCCAATTGCATTAAAGCCTTAGCCTTCCATCTCAACTACTGTTATAATCATTGAAAGCACTGCAAGATTATAATGTTCCATAGTAGACTGTATCGTTGTAACACCAAACGTATTCTCCAATATCACTGTTGCACTCCACGTGTCAGCCGTAGTGTATAATGTGGAATTTTAAAAGTGTTTCTCATGTGGCGAGAAAATCACTTTTGTTGGCAGCCTTAAAGTGCCAATATCTTTCGAAGTATAACTGTGAAATTGTTCAAATCTTCTACACACCTCAATGTTGTACTGCCCAATTGAATTATAATAAAGGCTGAAGTTAACTCTTGATATCTTATCTGGTGGAAACGTTAATGTGAGCGTTTCAACTTCGCCTAGTTTCGAGCAGCGTAAAATGGAACTGCTCCGTGTTCGTTCGATGCGCCGGGCTTTAACCACATGCTAAAGACAACTTGCTTCACTTGTTCACTCGAAAATGACTCTATAACATCTGAAATATATATGCGGTATCAGCGGTATGATCCGTATGAGTTCTGAGTATGAGTTCTGAGAGCTCCTCTCTTCTGTGCACACAAGGCGGTCCGGGTTCGATTCCCGGTCAATGCATGTGAGATTTTCGAAGTGAAATGCCATGTCCTGTGGTTCGGATTCCACGTAAAAAGGAGGTCCCGTGGCGTATAATCACAAGATTCACGGTCACGTAAAACTACAATCTTCCTTTTTTCTTCTGTGCACGACCTTTTATCAACTTCTTAAGGGGCGTATCCATCCCTTCCTTAGCCTGTTGCTGCGTCATTGCTAGAAGTTTCAACTTTGGCTATACTTGACGGATTTTCAAATTTCAAAAACTCAAAATTAATTTCTTCAAAATTCCAAATCAATGCCATAACTGAAAATAGTTTTCCACAATTCTGCATGCCAAAAGTAATCAAATATCGTAGTTTCAGCAATCTCCGTCTTCCTTCCAAACTATCGTTCATTGGTTCGATTCTCTCCTCCAATAGCGTAACTTCTTCCTTAGCACAATACCTTGTTTCCTGCGACTGCGTCGTAAATCTCCGATCTTTCTCGAACAAAATCATGACGTCACCAAGAATCTCAGCTCAACCCGCCTACTTGCATGAAATCTACGTCATCCGTGCCTACGTCATGAATATACACGTCACAACTATGACATCCATAACTTTACTCATATTTGCCAATACAGCCATCGTGGTCTCAATATAATTCAATTTACGGGGGCAGTACCAATACCAATATTACACCATTATCAACCAAGGGGGGAAAAACATGCCATACAGCTTGAGAAAAGTACACTTACAACATTCCTTAGGCTATATTTAGGTTTGGGGGGTAACAATTGCTGTTATGGCATTAATAATTGAAAGCAGTCTCAATAAACACTCAGCAATTCTTCTAATCCTTCTGAAATAACTTATTTAACTATTGTAATGTAAAAAGTTGAAATGTCTTATTTTCCCTCCTTATCTCTTTGATTGTGCTATACTGAAATGTAGCTTTACCTTCCCATCAGATACGACATTGGGCAGTCTAGATTCAACAGATAGGTAAATCAAGATGTTTAATTTTGCATTTAAGTATAATTTTATTGTTACTATCATGCATAGAGGACAGTAGCTAACAGATATATTTTAGCACGTACTGTAAGTTCAATGATTCCACCATTATAAAAATGATGAACACAATACCAGAACTCATATAATCCAGTGAAATCCTATTTATTGTGTAAATGTTTTCTTGCAGTGTGTTTTCATTTTAATCTGCCTCGATGAAAACTTCATTTGATCGTTGTGGACTTGCCTTACTAGTTATTGCTTATAGAACGTAAACTAGGTCTGTTGTGAGTTAAACTTTGATCCAGATTTACACACTGCATATGTTGGAAGAGGAGTAATAACATTTTCTTTTCCTATTTGTTATTGATTAAGTACACCTTGTAATCTCCTACTTCAATATTCAGCTTGTTCAGTATTTGTTGGCTTACGTCACTGCTTGCCAGCTCCTTGCTAATGTACTGTTGCATACTCATTGTGAATGAATGAGATGTTATTTACACTTTATCAGCTGCATCTTCTCATACCATGGCTGAAATTCTCCATGACACACATGAGAATTAAGTCAGGGCCATGCGCACGATGAGCTCTTATGCTTGTAGATCGCAGAGATGTGAAATAAGAGGTAGCTAAAAAGTAGCTAAAGGTAACTAAATTTTACTTCATACTTCCAGTAGACACCCTGATTTTGGGTGTGTGTAGAATCGGTCTGATAACCGGTTTTGATTGTGATTACTGCATTAGTGTGTTATCTGTAATTCAGGTACTGCAGACGATCAAATTCAAGTAGTTGCTACCAAATGCTACCATCGAACCTTAGCTGTGAACTTGGTTACTAGATGCCATCGGAACCGGAACCTTGCGGCGAACGTTGGGACTTAAAGAGGGTCAATCAAATCTAACCTACAAATTTTGCTTCACACAATATTGTAGTTAGTGGAAGGTCCTTTTACATGCCATAAATTTATGACATGGGCCTGCCAGCTTTACTTCCCCTCCGAAGGAAGGCATACTGAGGGATTTTTAACGCTCTTAAAAATGCGACAACGTCGGCTGGGTTTGAACCCTAGATCTTGTGCATAGATGCTCAGCATGCTACCAACTATGCCACCAAAGCTGCCAACGAAAAGGATACATTAAGCATTTGTCAGATGTGAGGGGCCCTAATTTTAATAGAATGTTCATAAGCTTGCCTTTAAGTTTGGGTAATGAAATAAACTGTTCAGTGCCTCATAAAATCTGTCTACTTTGTCCTGATCTGTCCCTTCACATTGAGCGTACACTGGAACAATCCTGACCCGAGTTCCTGAAATATACAAATCTCTCCACATTAATAGCTAATTTACATACATTACATTCTGTTACATTCCAAGCTTCTCTTGACATACAACCCTTCTCCCCTCTTGCTCTGCCTAGTTTTACACCTGATAAGTACACCTTGTAATCTCCTACTTCCTCCTCTCCATCTCTATGGTGCAGTGGTCAAATTGTTTGCCTCTCACCAAGGTGGACTGGGTTTGATTCTCGGTCAAAGCATGAGAGACTTTAGAAGTGAAATATCACATCCTATGGTTTGGATTCCATGTAAAAATGGAGATCCCGTGCCAAGATTAATGGTTCTGAAAAACTACGAGCTTCCTTCCCTTTCATCTCCCTTGATCTGAACTTTAATAATCCCTAGAATATCCAATCCCATCCTCCTTGCTGACTCGGCTAGTTCTACTTTTTTCCTTCCATAACCCCCTTTGATATTAATAGTATCCCATCGTATACCAGCTTGTTTCCAAGGAGTCCCGGATCTATCAGATAGGTCCAAGACTTGCTCATGACATCGTTAGCAGGTTTAGAAAGTACAAGTTAAGCTGGTAAATAGCTTTACTTACACAGGACCCCATGAGTGTCACCTCAGGGAACATTAGTTGGGCAAAAGAAAAATGCAGAGGAAAGAGGAATTTAAGCAATGCCAGATTCAGCCCCAATTTTTGTGATCCTCTGGTAAGAATGAAGACTTGAATCTAGGATCTTCAATTTAGGAACTCCAGAGCTACTCTATGAGGTTATCTAATATATTTGTTTACAATCTTTGAGGGCAATAGTACTAGTTCCATAACAGTGAACCTTTAATGTTCCATATCGTTTGCTGTTTTGACACTTGGGTAAATATAGCGAAGTGCAAGTTGAAAACGGACAAGTCTTAGCACATTGTCTAGTGTCATTGAGCAGCTCTCTGGTAACCATTTGAGTCCAAACTAAGTCTAGTGTACAGCTTGTTGAATTTGGAAACATTCATACATTTACCGACCAGAAACCCCTTGAGGGTGGGAGGGTCTGTTGTGTGAGATTGGTTGTTCATTTTTCATCTTTGCTGTAAGCTTGCCACGGTGGGTGAGTGGATAGCGTGTCGGTCTACTAACCCCAAGATTGCAGGTTCGCCCCTGACCGTGGTAAGTGATTTTTGAAAGGCGGCAAAAATACGATACGCATGTCATACGATGTTGCCATGTCAAAGAACCCATTTGAATTCAGTAGGCCGAGTTCATAATGGCAAAATTAATCTCGGGAGTTTCCGCCAGCACAAAGTTCCTCATTTCTCTACTAGAAAGCGCTATTGTGTTCAAGGAGATTAGATATCTAACATCTAACCTCCTTGACTTTCATAGTCAAGGAACTACGAAAATTCGACATGCAAGCTACCCTCTAGGTGTCAAACAGCAAAGCTTGCACCAGGCACCCGAGGCCATACGATATTTTTAAAAAAATCTTTGCTGTACATAACTAACATGAGCTTTCTTTGCCAACAGGTATGGTGACCATGGTACTACTAAGACCAGCTTAAGCAGATACGGTTGGAATGAGTGTGGTATAATTTCAGTCATTTTTGTACAAATGTGTTGTAATATTATGTTGTTTGGAGATATTTTGCTATGTTGTTTCTGTAATGGCAACTGATTGTATTTAACTTTTTTTACCTGCCCTATTAAATGTCTATCTAAGATAGTGGATGACAAAGTTAATTGTGTATCTTGACAAACTTTCTCTTTGCTCTATTTCTATGATGTACATTATTACAATGCCTTATTCTTAAACATTAAGTGCTTCCATAAAGCACACATTGAAGGAAGAATATTTTTGTTATATGTATTACAATTGTGAGAATTGTCATGACAGCTGAACTTTATGAAGAAGAAATAAAAATGTGATGTGCAAAATTTAACAAGTAGAACTTTTCTTCTCCTATTTCAAACTCCATCTAGTGTAGGGGGCATATTTATGTCCATGTTATCATGTTAATAAATCATCCACACAGATGATATGCTCAAATAAGATAGAAACTATGGTGCTGCAGAACCAAAATGTAGAATCATGGATAGGTTTTTAACACATTGGTGACCAGATGTCTGGACATGCATGTCATATCCCCTGTGGACCGGACAGTTTTCTGCTGAGAATATTCAAGTGCACTAGATTATAAAAAAGTACATAATTGTTGAAACCCGATCACGAAAACCAAGATTAACGGCCGAAGGGAACCCGATGCACTGATCACGTGTCACCCCAATATCTGCAGGCCAAATGGCTGAGCAGCAGTCGCTTGGTAGGCCTAGGCCCTTCATGGGCTGTAGTGCCAGGGGTTATTTTTTATTTTTACAATTGTTGAAATACACTGACCGGCAAAAAAAGTGGAACACTTCAATTTTTTATGTATTTTTTAAATTTATTCCACTAAAATGTATTGGTTTTCCAATATTTGCATTATTCATGTAAATGTTGGATGGTTGGCTACAGAAAATACCGAAACATGTTTTACAACACGCTTTAACTCACAAATTTCGTTACATTTCACAAACCTAACAATTTTCTATTTTTTAGTAATGTTCTTTTGGGCTGGTTTTTATCCAACATATTGCCAAACTAACCACGATGAGCCCCCAAAACATATCCATGTATAATATTTGAAGGATATGTTCTATCTGTGCACACAATACAAAAAAAAAGGTCATGTGACATTGTGAAAGAATTGGTTCTTCCTCTTGACTTAATTGTCCCAGCGCCTTGAGGTATGTGCTGTTGGACATTTTGACTTATCTTCCACATTAATTTTAGTCCCGCACAAGGTAATTTTTAATTTTTTTTTCCCCGGTGTGTCACACATAACTTATTCTTAAATCCTGCACTCTGCATTCTATGGACTGTTGGTCCACTTGTGAATACAAATTTATAATTTTTCACTACATTTTAGTACATGTTTTGGTTCCTATTTGAACCTTCATCAGCTAACATAACATTATACAGTACAATATACGATTTAACAAACATCATCTATGATACATAAAAATATTGGTGTATTTTTTATACAAGTTTGTCATTTGCTCTAAAATGAAATATTAAAATACTTTAAAATCTGGCATTTGTTTCTAGTTGTGTGTTATTTTTAATAACACTATATTGTCTCTCCTTATTATATAATTTGGTTTCATGATATTTGTTACACTAATTTGAAAATGTGGACTTGGTTCATTATAATTTGTTTTAAAAACACTGTTTAAAATACTTGTGTTGTTATTGTCAATGGTGGTTAATGCACACTAATTTGCAGCTTTTCTTCTTGACATGTGTTGAAAGACACTGTTTCATGTTCTGTTTGACCTGGTCATATTATTCTTTTTCCGAGCTACTGCTGTACATTTGTTTTCTTTAGATGTTGGTTTTTTTCTTTTCTTTGTTTTTCTTGCTGGTGCTACACTGTTCGATCCATATGTCCAATATTTTAATAATTGCACCCAAATGGTCATTTCAAGTTACATTACATATAACACTATCACATGTTTGCGTATTCACTAATTGGTTGCAGAATATTCGTGCTGCGGTATCGATCACAGACTTTACTGCATAATTTACATGCACACGCTGGAATTGGGTCATGAAAGTTCTTGTTTTTACATATTAGATGATCCAAGCCGTGAGTTGGCAGTCTAGTCACCACATGGCGCAGTTCATAGTTTGGTGCCGTCCATGCCTCGGAGCCATAGAACTCAGGCCAGACAGTTGCTCTTAAATTACCACCAATTATTTTAATGGTTGTCTTTCTGGTAAGTTTAATGTAAAATATACTATTCCATATTCTTACAGTTTAAATTGAGACCAATACTCGATTATCTTTCTTATAAACAATGGTGAACAACCCAATGCATCACAAGGTCTATCCAATATTACCAATTTGTTACAAGTAACAGAATAGATGATTTTATACGTTTGAAGATGTTTCCCGTATTGATAACTGACTGCACATTGTTTTTGAGAATATTTTATTAGCTTTTGAAATCTTTAACAAAATTCACAATAGTATTTTTTCAATTCAATTTTTAATTTTAAATGTTTTGATAAGGATATCAATTTATTTATTTACAGTTTATTTGAACCTAAATATAGCTTTGAGAATATATTTACTCTAAGTTTAAATTAGAATAGATTTTGCCTTCTAAAAGCTGAAGTTTACTCCGTAAAAGGGTCATAACATGTCCTATAATTCAATATATGTTTCATGAATTGTATTGATAGACACATTATTTTTAAGAGGAATCTATTATAAGTCAATACAGAAAAATGCCTTACATTACCTTCTTTTCATTTCCCGGTTTCAGTAATCTGGGTCGGGGTGTGAATCAAGGATCTCCATACTTTTCTGTCTCTCCACCACTCGCGTCATATCATGGTAAATGTTATTATTTTCTATAAAAGCTAAATTCTAAGCTGATTGACAGCTCATTAAAGCGAGCATTGGGATAGGCTTAACAGGCAATTAGCCATACATTTTGATGTGCAAGAAATAAGATACTACGAAATAACACGCTTATATGTACAATTTTTACTGTTTTATGTGCTAATCTCTGATTTGACACATCTGTACAATCACAAACATTAATATAGTGTGGAACTGTGAAAAGTGGTTGGCTTGTAACCTCAGTAGTTGCTCATCAGTAGGGCAAGGCATTTGATGATTTTGCATCCTTTCTTAATGAAGGCCGAAAGATAGCTTGAGTATATGTACATGCGTTTCATGAATTGACTGATTAAATAAGGGCAATTTGATAGGGCATTTTTTGCCTTTTACAATAGATAGGTCATTTTGGGCATTTTTAATTGTTTTCTGGTAAGTATGCACCAATTGTTTCAGTTGAGGTAGAGAGAAGCTTCTCCATGTACAAATCGTTACTTGCCGACAATAGGCAATCGTTTTCATTGTGCATTTGAATTGGAATTTATTGTTAACAGCCACTGAAGTTGGTTTTCTTAAATATTCTTTGTTATGAGAGTATTTTAAGAATATGCCAGTTCTAAAATATTTCATTTTTTCACCAGGGATGGCAAAGTGGTATTTACTTTGTTAGTAAGGAAAATAATTTAAACTTAATGCATCATCATCCATTAAAATTCTCTCTCAAATCAGCTAATTGTTTCTTAAAGGATTAATAAATCTTTGATTTACAAATAATTTATTTGTCTTTTATTTCTTCAAATTTTGTGTCATTTTTTAAACCATTTTTAGGTTATAAATGCAGTTTTTATTTTGCATTTTCTTGCCATTTTTTTTTGTCATTAAAAGCCTTGCCCTACTCATCAGTAATCCACTCTTGTATTCAGGGTGTCTGTAGCTCGATAATTCCTTGAGTTCTAAACCACTTTATGAATGCCCTTGAGGAAAACTTCCATGCATCGAGGAACGTACAGAAAAGGAGGAAAGGAAATATTGAGATGCAGAATAAAAATCTCTTCAATAAATTAACAACTTTTTAATAAATATAAAATATAATGTTGTGTAAATGTTTCAATCAACATAACAGCATACATGAATAACAAAGTCGTATCATTAGTAAAAATACTTCAATAACAGGACAGTTTCAGGTAAGTTGTAATCCTCATTATCAAAATGATTACAGAGATCTATCCCTAGTGAACAGTAGGGAGCGGATTTTTATGTAATTAAATATTTTTGCGTTCGTTTTAGCACAATTTTCGAAACGTGTTATTCCTAGTGTGCTTCCCCAAGCGTAAAAACGTATTCTTATTTCACATAAAAACATATATTTTCAGATTCTTTTGATGTAAAATACATACTTTTAGAAAATCCACAATAAGCTCATAAATCAGCAATATTTGTTACTGAATAAATTTTAAAATGATTCTGTATTATGAAATGATGCCAACGTCATGTTACCGAATGTGTAGTGGCTATTTATAGACTTCCCTCTGGAAGTTCACACACTTCCAGGTCAGCGAAACGCAATCGCGGAGAGATAAGCCGTCGGAGAATACCCTCCTTGCCTAAAAACACAAATTTTTTTTTTTTTGGTTGGTCTTCGGAAGACTGTGACCTTTAATGCACGTGCTAGCTTGAAGGGGAATCCCTTTTTTCTGATGAATGGCTGACGCATTACACTGGCCTTGCATATTATTGTCAGTGTGTCTTGTGCTGTGAGTGAGGCAAATCAGACAATTTTTCAGTATCGCTATTTAAGTGAAATGAATTAGTGATTGATAAAAACTGATAATGCCGAAAATAAAGCCTAGTATTCATTCTCGTTTGGAGCAATATGTTGCTGAATTTAGTGGAATTTTTACAAGTAATGGAAAGGCTCTTTTCTGTAAAAAATGTGGGAAATCTGTAAATGCCGATCAGCGATCTCAAATCTTACAGCATTTCGCAGGTAGTAAACATAAAATTCTGCTTCACGTGCAACCATTACTATAGAGCATCCAGCGTTTAGAAAAGACTGTGGGTCTTATGGGCTTTTACTTTGAACGGAAACCTCCCCTACACTGGTTTTGTTACCTCACCTTTTATCATGAAGGAACTCTGAACATATATATATTTTTCGTCATAATTGCTTCCTACAATTATCTGCCAATTGATTATCTTTGTTATTGCATACACGTATCGTTTATATTACGTCTTAGTAATTTAAAAATTTTCAAGGTTAGCATGCTGGAAAGAACAGCCTCGTCCTGTGCTGCATGCTCGCCCGGAGTGGAGCACGTGCTCAGTTCCGCCGGCAACATAAGTTCTGAAGCACTATCCGTTATTGGTGTTATTGTTGCGTGTTTGTTTTATTTTCTGTTCGATCTAATCAGGGCTGCCGACAGTTGGGTTCCAACCCACTATCTCCCGAATGCAAGCTCACAGCTGCTCGCCCCCAACCCCACGGCTAACTCACTACAATATTACGAATATTGATCTAAACAAAACAACAAGAATAAAATTGAAAGAAACTAAATTATAGCCTAACTAATAACAAAAAAGTGATGATCAACAGTATTGCTGACGTAAAAATTGTTAACATCGTCGGCATACAGTACATCCGAGAAGGAACGAAGGGTTGTGCTCTCGACATCTGTCACTCAGTAATGCGTCATATCACAACGAAATGAATGTCGTTATTGGTTCTCTTCTCGTACGGTATCCTTAATACTGGTCCAATCCGTTAACACCTGCAAAATTGCTCCTTCCTGGGCGTGTTCTATTTCAGGTAGCTGCTGGGGTTGTGGTTGTCTCGCTAACTTATGAAAGCGCAGTACTCGAAGCGGGTGAACATAACGTATGACGTCAGCGCTACCTCTGCGTAGAGTTAGCAACACTGTCGCCATAAGGCTCCACATCTAAACGCTGGATGCTCTATAGACAAGTTCTTTTAGGCGAAACCGCGTCCTCTTCTCATACCCCAGTTTCAGGAAGTTCCGAATATTATGCAGATTTATGCAAAGCTTTTCTTTCATCAGATATTCCTTTATATAAATTGACAAGTCCAGGGCTTAGAACATTTCTTACAAAATACACTAATTTCGAAACACCAGCAGAATCAACTTAAAAAAAAATTGAATGTCCCTGCGTGTTACGAACAAATGCTAGGAAAAATCAGAGCAGAATGTGAAAATAAAAAAAAAAATATGGGTAAGCCTGGACGAATCACCTGACTAGTTGCAGGAAAGTGGGAAATGTTGTGGTAGATGTGCTAGAAAATGATGAAATTCTTTCCAAGCGGTGCTCCCTATTAGCATGTAGAGAAAGATCAGCATCAAATCATGTTACGACGGCTCGCTTATTCAATGAATCTCTGCAGTTGTTATGGCCGAACGGGGTGAAATGTGATGTTTTACTCTTACAGTACTTACGGATTCTGCTCCGTATATGAAGAAGGCAGCAGAAGGTCTGTCTGTAAGTTTCCCAAACATGATATATGTAACTTGTGTAGTACATGGTTTACACAGAGTATGTGAACAGGTACGTGCATTGTATCCTGAAGTGGACCAATTAATTTCAAACGGCAAAAAAGTATTTGTAAAAGCTCAAACGAGACTGATTTATTCAAAGCTAAAAATCCAGATCTTGCACTTCCGCTTGGATCCATAGTTACTCGTTGGGGGACATGGTTACAAGCAGTAGTGTATTATGCAGACAATCTTGAAAACATTAAATCAGTGATAGAAGAACTAAATAAGGAAGATGCTGCCTCAATTGAAATTCTTCAGAACTTACTTAACGACAGTACATTACAAAATAAATTATCTTACATATCTGCAAATTTGAGTTTTTTGTGTCACTCTAAAAACAAATTAGAAACATCAACCGACTTGTTGACTGAGACAATTAATGAGGTGCATGACATTGAGAAAATATTAATGCGCTCAAAGGTCCCAAAGTACTGTAGAAGCTATTAAACAGGAATTTAAAAGTGTGTTCGCAAAAAATGATGGATTTCATACTATGTGTAAAATAAGGGCAAGTAGACATTGGTGAAATTGAAAATTTGCATGTCAGTGACATTCCTTTGATGAAATATGCAAGACTATCCTCCTGTGATGTTGAGCGGTCCTCCTCCCGGTATCGTGCCTTGTTCCGAGACAACCGGCATCGGTTCGTGATGGAAAACTTGGAGAAAGTTTTCATTGTTCACTGTAACAGCGAGTTTTTTCAACCGTCCAGTGTCTCAACATGATGGTGAGTAACTTTTTACAATAAATATATATTTTTTTAATATTGAAACAAAATACATATTTTTTTTAAATTAAATATTTTCTAGATTTTTAGCACATAAAAATCCGTTCCCTAGTGAACAGTGTTCACAGTTTAACTAGTCTGACAGAACTGATTCATTAACCCTTTCCACTCGTGTGTCGACCTCAGGTCGACAGCCTTCACTTAGCGTTGTAGCTCGTATGTGAACATGAGTCAACACATTGTTTCTCCGCTCGTTTCTAGGTTACCTGGCATGCCATGGCCTTTGTACTTCGATTGGTAAGTGCTGGTCCCAGAAACCGAAAGAAACCAAACAGGAGCGTTTTAGTTTCTCTTTGCTCAGCAAAACTGCAACGTTTCCTTGACATTGAAAGCAGTCGCGGTGAAGCAACATGGCGGCGTACAGTCTGATCGAAGCTGAGATTCTGGCGTTTATTTCGGCTGATTTTGATGATAATGACCATAAAAGTGATGGAATTTTTGAATCTGGCGATGAACGTGATATATCCGTGGGCGATTCAAGTTACGATATTGATATCAGCGTCGCAAGAAATCGTGGAGGAGGTGATAACATTATGAGAAGCAATCAGGGTTCCATCCGGGCATTTGCTTTGAACGCTTCCACACACTCAAGACATACCGTTAAGAAATATAAAAACATTATTTTGTGTCATGTAAATACCATAGTCATTAATTCTGTAGTCCTTCCTGTATATATTGTTAAAACCAGTACTTAACACCAGGTTTTAAAATATGAAGAATGCCGACAGAAATAAATAAGAGTTGGGAGAAATCAGGACTTACAATGATTCGAGAGGAAAGGGTTAACCATATCGGGCCTCCAAAAAAGTTTGAACAACAATTTCTACATAGTTAAGTAAATTCCAGTTAACCCATGCCAATTCATAGTTTTTCACTCATGCATCATAACTGCATGAATCTTGAATGTAATTGTGCACAGTGGAAATAATTAATTGATAATGCACTTGAAGATGAAGGTGATGCTGTAACACACTCTTTCAACTGGATTACCTCTTTGTTAAATTCATTGCTCCAAATCAATGTTCTTCATTTTTCTGTAAACAGGTAAAGTAATTGTATTATGAATTATACTTGAAAGCTCCTTATGCAATGGTACAAGCAACTCTGCACGAGGAGGCAAATGTTATAATTGTTCAATAAGCCTACAAGATATGCAAAAAGACTTTCTAACACGACCACAGTGATACCTGTGTGTGCACCTTAGGTGATGACCGTGTGTTAGATATCACATCACAACCTGCACCAGCAGAACTACATCAATCACAGAATACAGTGAAGAATGAACTATTATATTGCAAGCAAAGACTTCAGTACTGGTACGTAAATTCCATCACAAGATCTCACAGACTACACTGAAGAGATATTTTGCTTAACTTTCGTATTGTGGAAATTTTTTGTTGTATTCTGAGTCAGGTCTCCTTGAGTGTTACCGTACTTTTAGTTTGTAATTAATGCTCTTTCGAGTGCACCTTAATAAATTATTTATAATATAGGGATAGTCACCATCTTTAATTCTGAGAGTTGCCCGAAAGTACTGCGTGGATATGAGTAATTTTATGAATCTACACACAGTACCATGTGACTATGAAATCCCAACAATAAAAAAAACTTAACACAGTTTGACGAAATATCTCCGTTTCTCTGCTGGACTGATTACATGCTTACCTGTGCAACCCCAAATAAATCCCAGTTTCGAAAAAGTTGAGTTTCTCATCAATAGACAGTGGAATTTAGGCAAATGCCTATTCTTTTCCTTAACATAGACATGACTCACCTTTTAAATTTACATGTTTCATGAACGTTTATGTCTGTATAAAGCAGTTTTTATAGTGCCTAAAAATGCCTATTTTGACGTTAGCACTTACTTTCCATTCTAAGTATATTTTTAGTGCCAATTTTCCAGCTTGACTAGTTTTCCCTTTGTTTGATTTGATTTTCTGTTTTAATTTTGATATTTTACACTATTCATAATAAGGGTCTACTGTACCATTGGTTTTAAAGAGCTTGTAACTTAAAGGTCAACTATGATTCTTAAGAGGCTGTACTGTTAAACACTGCAAGGACAGATAACTACCCTTTCCTCCTTCCCAGCTTTGGAAAACCCAGCAATTAGTGACACAATGCAGAGTCTCTTTACCTTTATAAATATAACCTTGTCAAATCTTGGAATTTTATCTTTCACTAGAACAACAGCTGCACATCCAGTACTTGTGTACTGTTGGTCTTTAGAGCTCGACGTGTTCACTTGAAGAAAACATAATGCTGAAAATAAAATTGTCTTAAAATATCATTAATTCGACAGTGGCCGTCTTGAACTCGGCGATTACTCGAGATGGGAAGATTATTTTTTGAAGAGTTACTTCGTTGTCACTAACATTTTAAAGGGAAAGAAGTACAAAGGTGAAATCCCAGTTCATCTTATCAAAAACTTGAAATATTACCATGCGTCTGCATTTGACTTTGAACACACTTTCTCGGCACACAAATTAATACTTAGTGACAAATGCCATAACTTTTCCATGGACAATTTAGAGAAAGTGCTCGTTATTTAGTGTGAAGCCAACTACGGACATGTTATTTAACCTCAGTCTGTAATTGTGACTTATATGTGCTGATTGTGAAATGTATTTGGTTTCTTTTAACACCGATATTGCACATTAAATTGAGTGAAGGTCATTTACGTCACTGTTTTAATGTTTTCTTGATACCTGCTTAGTTATACAGGATGGACCACGTAAGTTGAGACTTCCACTTCTCTTTCAAATTCCATCCGTGCAGTTCTGTTAACTGGCATCCTCTTCACATGACCAAACCACTTTAGTCTTGATTCCTGGATCTTATGTGAAAGAGAATCTCTTATTCCTACTTCTTTCCTAATTTCTGATCTTGTCTTTCTTCATTTTTTGAACCATAGTTCGTAGGAACTTTATTTCAGCTGCCTGGAGATTAGAATGATCCCCATTGGTCAGTGTTGTTATTTTGAGACTGTATGTTTAAATTGGTGTATAATAGGACTTATAAGGTCTTTTTGGTTTTCATAGGTATATGTTCATCCCATAACAGATGCTGCCTAAGTATTTGAATTCTGAAACGTTGTCCAACTGTGTTTCATTTAACATGACTATTGGTTCTTTTCCTTCCCTATGTACTGCCATCACCACCGTTTTCGTCTTGCTGATTGTCAGACCATATTTTTTTAAATTCCTCATTCTAGTTTTGCAGTCTCTCTCCCAAATCCTCTTCTGATTCACTCCAGATTGCAACATCATCTGCAAAAGTGAAGGCTTGAAATTTATCACATTCTTTCTTTCTGATTGACTTCATGATCACGTCCATTAGAAGTGGTGACAATGAGCTGCCCTGCTGTACCCCTCTCTTAGTTTCAAACCAGTCCGAAAAACCACCTCCTACTTGAACACAACTTTTGTTCCCACTGTACAACATTTTCACTTTAGCTATTAGACTATCTCGTACTTGACGTTCTTTCATGCACTGCCAAATTCCTTCTCATGGCACACTGTCGTAAGCTTTTTCAAGGTCCAAAAATACTAAAAATAGAGGTTTGTTCTTCTCCCAGTACTTATCCATCAACATCCTGACAGCAAATATCAGGTCTGTTGTTGAACTGCCTGGTCTAAAACCATACTGTTCCTCTTCCAGAATACCTCTGATACTGTTATCAATAATTTTTTCATATATATCCAGAACATGTGGCAGTAATGTAATGTAATACCATGATAATTAGTGCATTTGCGTCTGCTTCCTTTCTTGAACAGAGGTACAATGATACTCATCTTTCAGTCCTCTGGGATAGTGTTTTCGTCCCATATCTTAATAGAGTAGTCTGAACAGCCTGCTGCTTTCAGCATATCTGTACTCAGTTCATCAATGCACACTGCTTTTCCTTTCTTCATGCTCTTCTGTAGTAAAGACCAATTCTTCTTCTTCTTCTTCTTCTGCTTTTACGGCCTCATTGGACCACTTCAGTCAATCATTTCTTGGTCCTCTTCTTCAGTAAGTTTCCTTTCCGAGTCGCCCAGTAGCTTTTCATTCGCTCTGATCTTCTCAGGCGTTCCAATATTATATTAATATACCTTTTTTTTTCTTTCTTTATTAATCAAAGCACAAACTACAGCTTGTACAAATAACAACCAAATAACAAAAGTAAAATATATAATAAAGTTTAACAAATCTTCAAACAAAACAAGTCCAGACCAGGAGCCGGTAGAATGTCCTTGTTCGTAGCCGTGTCGTCAATGGCCAAGATGACGGTTCTAAATACAGTTTAAGTTCCCGTTCACCTGCTTCAGGAAGGTCCCCTTGTTTGTGGATATGTCCAGCTCGCGTTTACTTGCAATGCTATTGTACAGGGATGATATGCTGTTTTGGAAGGATCTTTGGATTATGGAGTGTTTAGTGTATGGAATGTGGAGAATATCTTTGAGCCTGGTAACAATTGTTTTAATCCACTCTATGTACAGGTAAATTAGCAGAAAATAAGATTAGAAGTCTTGCTATTTAGTTGTTGTTTCCAATGGCTAACCCGGATTCCAATCCATCAGCTTTCTTGCGTTCCAATAGAGTTGTGTGAGGTTTCCTGAAGTTCTAGCAGTCACATCAAGTTTGTTGCAATGTAGCAGGTGCCTCTTATCCATTTTACTTCCAGGTTCGTGACAAAGTGTGCATTCTTCAGATCTCAGGATGTTGATTCGTTTCAGATGAGCTGCAAGGCAGTCATGTCCAGTGTTAAGTCTGAAGAAGGCTACAGCTTCTCTTCTTGGTGTTAATTTATATTGATCCCATTTAGCATCAATGTCCTTCCATAATTTGGTTTCTGCTGTTTTCTTTGCCATTTCTTCATACCTGTTTTAGATAGTATTTTTCAAGATCCTTTTTGCTGACATAAAATCATTGTGACTAACAGGTTGTTGTAGTGTGGTACCTTTTTTTTTTTTTGCTAATCTGTCTGCCTCTTCGTTACCTGCTATTCCAACATGAGAAGGGATCCACTGAAATGAGATCTGTTTGTGGAGTCTTTGAAGGGTTTTTATCATACAAAAAATGTATTTCCGTTCTTTATTTTTGAGGCATATAATTTGACGAGACAGCTTGGATGGCTGCTTTTGAATCTGTAATGATAACACATTTTTGATAATCAATGTTTCTGCCTAATAACTGATGGAGTGCATGTGAAATTGCTCTTATCTCAGCATCAAAGTGTGTTTTGTTTTGGCCTACTGGGAAGTACAGTGAGAAGAGAGATGACTGTATTCCTGCTCCAGTTCTATTTTCTTTGTCTTGTGAGCCATCTGTAAATATTTTTAGCCATTGATTAGACGGATATCTTTCTTCTATTGTACAGAGGGCCAGTTGTTTTAGATCATGTGGTGAAGAGTCTTTCTTGCATACCTCTTCTAGCAAAGAAAGATCTGTAATCACTTGTACATATTCAATGGGGTTGACTGGCATACAGAGTGGTTCAAGTTTTATTTGCAGATTGCTCTTATTGATATATTCTTTGGCGAGACTTAAGGGATCTTTTTGTGTTTTAAGATTGGGGCTAGAAACTGGTTTTTTAATCCATGTCATTTGAGGTAGTCTTTGTATACTGAGATATGCATTGGCTGTTTGATGTTTCATCTCTTCTTCTATTGGTAAGTTGTGGGTATATAATTGCAAGGCGGTTATAGGTGTGGTTTTTATTGCACGTGTTATGCTTTGTAGGGCATTATTCTGACACCTCTCGAGGCGATCAATGTTTGACTGGGGTGCTGTAAAGAGTACTTCACTGCCATATTTTATGATAGGTTTGATGTAAGTATTGTAGGTTTTGTTGAGTGTGTCTTGAGTGCTCCCCCAAGTAGCTCCTGCTAGTCTCTTCAGTAAATTCATCCGTTGGCTTACCTTATCCTCCACATGTTGTATGTGTTTGGTCCAGTTCAGCTTCTTGTCCATGATGATACCTAGGTACTTTGTACTTTCACTCTTTGGAAGGTCTTGATTACTGAATTTGAGACTGAAATTTGGATTGTGGTGTCTCAGGGAGAAAAACTGGTATACTGTTTTGGTAGTATTGATTTCCATATTATTGTTTTCAGTCCAGTTTTTGAGTTTTATAAGTGCCTGGTTCATTCTGTGTTCAAGAAGCATTTGTTGATTTGGGCTGTTATGTGCTGTGGTCCAAATGATAACATCGTCTGCAAACATGCTGATATTCACATTACCTACTTCCTTTATTGTTTTTGGAAGATCTTTGATGTACACATTGAATAAAGTATGACGACCTATTCATGAGTACGCCTTCGTTTGGTTTGACGTTTGTGCTTTTGTCCTGGAGCATCTCTTGTCACTGTCCAACAGTAGTCTGCAAGCATGGAAACGTCCCATTCACCCTGATATCTTCGTTCCATAGTTGCCATGCTCATCACTTACTGCACCACAATTCGGAGGAAAGAAGTCCAGATGAGAATTGAGAAGATGAATTTTGAGTGACATATTGCAGCCTAATGTATTATACTTCTCTAGGAGGTTATTTACAATTTCAACATAGTTTTCATCTCGTCTGTTTCCCAAAAAAAAACATGAACAACACCTCTAAAGGCTTCCCAAGCAGCTTTTTCATTACCCTGGAGGGCTCGATCAAAATTTTCATCCCTAAGAAGGTCACGGATTTGCGGACCAACAAAGATATCTTCTTTTACTTTAGCTTCACTGAGAAGTGGAAATTTTGCTCTCAGGTACTTTAAAGCTTCTCCATTACTATCCATCCCCTTTAGAAAGTTCTTCATGAGCCCAAGTTTGATGTGTAAAGGGGACAAAAGAATTTTGTTTCTGTCAACCAGAGGACTGTGATGTACGTTTTTATCCCCAGGGCACAAAGTTTCCCTAGAAGACCAGACCTTTCTGTTGTAATGTGAAGACCTAACCCTGCTGTCCCATAAGAATAAGAAAACAAAGGTTATTCAAAAACAATAAACAAAATATGTCTGACAATGGCTCAGGATGACTGTACTAAGGATTGCCAACCTACATCATCTTCGTAGCGTTTGTCCCACTTTGGAACAAGTTCCGCTACTTAACATGCCAAAATCCATTTCTGTCGGTCAGGGACATCATGTGGACACAGATTAACTTGTCGCATGTCTTCTCTAAGGCGATCACAAGCCTTCTTAGGTCGCCCACGAGGTCGTTGATCATCCGGGTTGAGGCACAAGGCAGTTTTGGCCACTGATGGTTCGTGACTACGTATGACGTAGCTGTACCAGCGTAGACGAGCCTCACGCATTTTATCCTGTGTGGGCGCAACTCCCATCCTCCCTCAGACATCGCAATTCTTGATATGGTCAAGTCGCGTCAGACCAAGCACTGAACGAAGCATGCGCATCTCCATAACATGCAGGTCTTGCTCGTGTTTAACAGAGGCCGGCCAGCATTCAGAACCGTAGAGGGCGACTGGGCGCACGACGGTCTTGTAAATCTTGGCCTTAAGATAGGTGGGTATCCTGCGGTTGAAGAGGACTCCAGTTACCTCCCTGCATTTGAACCAACTGGAACTCACACAAGCTTGGGCATCAGGGAGGGTGTCAACATCTGAACGAGTCAAGGAGCCAAGATACCTGGTAAACTCTTTGAAGATCTTGACTACCTACAAGGATTGCCAACCTACAATTTATTTAAATTAAAAAATTCCTAGTAGTTTTCGAAAGTCACTCAAAATTGTCTAGCATTTAATGAAATATCATTATATCTCAGAACATAGATTTAACTCAGCATTTAAAATGTTTCATTCGTATTTCCCATGCTCGAATAAAATAGAAATGACTGTTTTTGTTTCGGAAGCATTTACACTGTTGGTTATTGTTATCAGACAAATTCCACATACACCCAAGTACATGTGCTTACATGATCATGATGTCGCAAAGCTCCTAAATCAATCAACAACTTGTCTCAAAACTGAGTAACCTTTATACTCAACAGTCACGTGCTTGTTGAAATATTAACCGAGTAAAAACATTCAATCTGCTAGGATGTCATTCCAAAGTACAAAAAATTTGAATTTTGGTCGTCATCGGCTGCAGCTCGTTTCCTAGTATACAATTTTCTGACAATACACTTCCAAAATCAGGGCATTTTATGAATGAATTTCTGGTGACTAAACAGGCCGACTCTTGCATGGAACATGCGGCCACATACTAACCATCTTATAGTTGGAGGAGAGCGTGGACAGGTTTGACGAAGCTTGCGTTGGAGTCGCTTCATTTCTGCCAGTCTGTGACGTTCCTGTTCAAAATGGTTTACCGAAGCAGATATAGTTTGCCTCCAAAGTACACGATCTTCAGCCAGTGCCTCCCAAGTTTGAGGGTTAATATCTGTCAACTTGAAGGTTTGTTTCAGCTTTAAAGGTGCACCCTGTGGCCTTTTACCAGTGCAAAGTTCACTGTAGAGGAATTGACGTGGCAACCTAGTATCATTCATGCGGCGGACATGTCCTGTCCATCTTAGTCAATGACCAAAGATGATAGCTTCTACACTCTTGGCATGCTTTCTCAAGGACAGCAAGATTGGATACATAGTCGTCCCACTTAATATTCATGATCGAACGGAGCTTTTGCTGGTGAAAACACTCCAGTTTTCTGATGTCACGACGATATAAGGTCCACGTTTCACATCCGTAAAGCAAAGTTGAGATGACCACTGCCTGATATACCTTGAGTTTTGTGCGAATTGTAAGATCATTGTTTCTAAAGACACAGTGTGATAATCGACCAAATGCCACATGAGCAGCTCGAACCCTGTTTTCTATATCTTGTTCAAAAGTACAGTTCTTAGATCAGATGCTCCCTAGATATGTATAATGGTCTACTTGTTTCAAATTTGTTTTGGCGATGGAGATGTTGAATTCTGCAATGCTAAACCCAGGAGCAGGCTGAGCAAGTGCCTTTGTTTTGCCTGGATTGATGGTGAGGCCAAAACAATCACATGCATTCTTGTAGCTATTAACTGATTGCTGTAAGTCCTCAGGTGTAAGGGCAGGCGATGCAGTGTCATCCGCGTACTGCAGTTCAGTTATCTTAGTGACACTTGTAAGACGTGATCGAAGCCTGGCCAAGTTGAAGAGGCCTCCATCATAGCGATATCTGATATCTACTCCTGGTTTGCTCGATGTCTCATACAGCATGGCAGCTAAGTACAAGGCAAAGAGAGTTGGAGCTAGGACACACCCCTGTTTCAAACCATGGGTGATTGGGAATGCTTCTGAGATGCTATTTTGATGGAGAAGCTGTCCAGTCATACCATCATGAAGTCCTCACACCAGTTTCACAAACTGATGGGGACAACCAAAGCGTCTCAGTACCTCCCACATCGCAGGTCTTGGGACAGAATCAAATGCCTTTTCCAGGTCGTAGAACACAAGAAAAAGGTCCTTGTGTTGTTCTTTACATTTTTCTTCGAGTTGCCGTGCGCAAAATATCATGTCAACAGTGCCTCTGGAGGCACGGAAACCACACCGAGACTCTGGAAGAGGCCTCTCAGAGATGACTTGAAGGTGGCTCAGTAGTACTTTAGTGAGTATTTTTCCAACTATAGATAGCAAGGAAATGCCCCGGTAGTTGCCACATATGCTACGGTCCCCTTTTTTGAATAAAGTGATTATGTTGGCATTTTTGAGGTCACTGAGTACTCTATGGGTTTCCCAAATCGACAGTATAAGGGAGAAGAGCCTCGTCTTTAGAGGTAAGCCTCCAGCTTGAATTAGTTCCAGTGGGATGTTGTCTGGTCCAGGAGCTTTTCTGGGTTTTAGCCTACCAAGGGCCTCACAGAATACTTGATATGCTGGAGGCATCGCTATCCAAGGCTGAGAAGGAAGGTGTGGCGCATCTTGTAGGAAATCTTCTGCATCAGTGGAGCTTCGGTTTAAGAGAGTAAAGAAATGTTCCTTCCAGCACTCCAGGATGTCTTGGGAGTTAGTAAGTGTAGTACTTCCATCAGCTGCCTTTAGAGTACCAATAGAGGAACGAATCAGACCATAGATCTCTTTAATCCCCTCATAGAAGTTCCGAAGATTTCGGGCATCAGCATAATGTTGAAGCTCCTCAGCTTTCTGTTGCCACCAGTTGTTCTTCATTTCCCTGATTCCAGTCTGACACTTAATTTTGGTAGCAATATGTGATCATAAAAGGTAGCATGTTTCATAACAATTGAAGCTTCGATTACATTTATGCCCTTCTAAATGTTAGGCCTAATAAAATTAACAGTAATAGGCTAACTTATATGCAATAAAGGTCTAACCCTCCACTCTGTTTCCCGTAACATTTACATTACGAATCACAATTCATATTGCACCGATGGTACAACCAAAGATGGCATCTTCAGGGCATTATTTGCCCAGGAAACACTGAAAAAAAGTATGAAACTTCCCTTTACCCAAAATGAACTATTTGGAAGTAAAATGTGAAATTTTACAATTTGCTATATTGTGCAATACAATTTGATAACCAACTTTTGTGGTAGCCTGTAGCCTGTATCGCACGTGTTCTGCCTAAGCTAACATGGAAAATTACCTGAGAACTACTACTTCAGAAATAATTTCAGCGCTAAGTGTTCCCGGAGCATTTGTTGTATTGCCAAGATACCAAGGTGACATGATTAATAACTTGCTACGACTTTTGGTCGGTTTTTATGTTTACGTAAATTTGTAGTCGCAGACTTGTTTGGGCTTAAAATGAATCAGACAGCTGTGTGTGGTAAGGTCTGTGGACGGTGTCTTTTGAACTGAACAGTCAACGTAGATGGACGTACGCTGAAAATCAGGAAAGACGCCATGAGGCTTGCTCGGGTCTTCCCGGGCGAAGTGCTCCGATATATCATTTATTATAAGTGGATCGACCATAATGAATAATACAACCACGAACTAAAGGTTATTTTATCTTGTTCATTTTCTTTAGTTGAATGTGTTTATATTAAATTCAACTGGTGTGTGTGGTCATAATGCTTTGTTCTGTAACTTAAATTCTTGTAGCAGTGAACACCATAGCCGCTGTGATCGGATTGAGCTTCAGAAGTGTGCGCACCATCATGAAGGATCGACTGCACTTGCACAAAGTGTGTGCCCAATGGGTGCCCCACAGTCTTCAACCACACCAGGAAGCATGTCGAATGGCCCACTGTCTTGGTCATCTGCAGTGCTATGCGAGGGAAGGGAATGGGTTCCTGGCACGAGTGGTGGCTGGAGATGAGTCATGGTGTCATCACTTCGAACCAGAATCCAAACGACAAAGCCTCCAGTGGAAGCATCCAGGGTCACCACCTCCCAAAAAAGGCAAGGCCATCCACACGAGTGCAGGAAAGGTAATGCTGACATTCTTCTTTGACCAAGATGGCCCCCTTCTGATACCCTTCATGCCGCACGGGACAACAGTGAATGCCCAGCGTTACTCGCAAACCTTGACCACCCATCGCCGAGCGATCAAAACAAAACGACCAGGCAATCTCACCCGTGGGGTCATTCTGCTCCACAACAATGCACGACCTCATACGGCCAACACAGTCGCGGCACTCCTGCAGAAATTCAAATGGGAGGTTCTCGGCCACCCTCCATACAGTCCAGACCTCTCTCCCTGTGATTACGTCATGTTTGGTCCCCTGAAAAGGGCTCTGTGGGGCCAACGATTCACCTCGGACGTAGACATCCAGCTGTACGTGCGGAACTGGTTCACATCGCAGCCCAGGGAATTTTATGAGACAGCCATTCACTGCCTCGTGTCACAGTGGAACAAGTGCCTCAACAGCCAGGGCCAATACTTCTAACATACAGGTACTGGTTTCTGTAATTATGCCTCCGGCTCATTACTTTTTGAACGCACCTTATAGATAGGACATAATGTTTATCAAAAACTTGTGATTTCATTAAAGTTATCTTGGCATCCGAAGGGTTAATTAGAAATAATGAATAAAATTAACGTATTCTTTTAATGTAGTGTTAGGCCTATAGTACCGTGTTATTTAAAGCTTTAAAGCCTAAAATTAGAAAAGGTTCTCCCTGGTAGGTAGGCAACCGCAGTTTATAAATTTGATCCCCCCCCCCCAGTTTGTGAGGAGTTTTATGCCCCTGTTTGGTATACTCTTTTCTTGTTGAGGATGCCCTGAAATTTCTTCCTTTCGGCCTCCTGAGATTAGGGTCAACTTCCATCAACGAGCTAGCCTCGATATTCTTCATTCCGTCCTCAGGTAGCAGGGTTCATTTTAGAAATGGGGGGTTCATATACAAAGAAACACACAATACTATAGGTTACATTTCAGACATGTATAGGCTACTTACGGTACTGTACTAGTCGCTGGATTAAAGATGGTTGATCTTCTCCATGTCTATAGGAATGCTTTGATTCATTCTGGATCCATATTGACAAACAGTACAATTCTCGGTATATTGGCTTTCACGGCCAGTGAATTAAAAGTCAGCAATTTTTCTAGGTTGATGCCGTGTCTTGTGTGGGGTTTCGCCTAGGAACACTAAGCTGGCTCATCAGTGGGCTCTTAGTGTCCGTACCCGGACCGCCACAGGAGTAGCGAACTGCACGCTACCTCCCTTCTTATGAAGCACACCTGTGCTTCTTTACTTCGAGAGCTAAAAGCTCAAGCTGCCTTTTACCTCCCCACACAAGACACGGCATAAATCTAGAAAAATTGCTGAGTTTTAATTCACTAGCCGTAAAAACCAATATACCATTTTTTTGGAAGCTATCCTTTATAGGGTTAATTCGTCAATCGAAGGAAAAAATATGCTTTCTTGTGATAATATTCATTCAATTCTCCCTATATAATACGAAATGTTGAGTGCCTATGTACATTTCTAGGGTCTTCACTGGCATCATTACTCATAATGAAGACTTAACACTAAAATATTTGTTGTGTGATATAAACGAGCCAGCCATTCATGACCAGTCATATGCACTTGAGAATTTTAGAACGAGACCATTCAAATGTGATATCTCCTTGTCGGTCCCTATTCTTGGTGCCCACACATTTGCTCTACTCTTGTTGTCTGCTTAGACAGAACACTGAAACCGGACTCGATGAATGTGCACTTCATTTGCACTGGTCACAAACATATGAAGGCTCACACCATTGAGCACGTAAATTGTACCTGGCCTAGAAGGAATGGCTCATTTATACCCACTTGTACAATATTAGTGTGTCATATACTTGCCTCATAAAGTTGCTCTTTCTGATTATTCTTCCTTTTCCAGCTTGACAAATTAGTAACAGGTTTTCTGCATTAGTTACACATAATGATAATTACATAAATCATAGTTAACAGTAATTTTTAAAATTAATTAATAGACTTATTTCTATAAATGCTCTCCTTATAATAAGGATAGCTAAGCAGAAAAATGCCTAAGTATACTTAACATATATTAATAAAATTATTCAAGAAATCAAATTTAAATCATGCTATTGTATGAGTATGCTTTGATGTACATGATGGTGGTTTGTTTCTAAAAATCAACAAATATTTCCTTTAAAAATTCTGGTAACATTAAACTATATATTGAAAATAAGAATGAGTACTCACTTTAGGCTGTCGATATGGGTCTTATAATCAAGGACTGTATTAGGGGGAAGATTTAAAACACGGCGTAATGTGTCACGTATTCGCCCTGTGGTAGAAGTGTCTGAGGCAGTCTTATTCCAAACAGAAATTATGTCCTCCTAGGGGAATAGAAATGTAACTGCAATAAATGATCATATAAATAAGGATAAAAATACAACAAAGCAAGTAGTAAGTTAGGCACTGCTTTATGAGAAACATTCCCTTACTTCTCACAAATACAAGGGCTATGTTTTATTTAAGGTCCAATTGGCACAAAAAGGACAAAGTCATTATCTGAATATCATCATCATCATCTTGTACAGTTTCCAGCCCCAGGCTGGGCCTGTTTGGAACATAAGCCTCGCCACTTAGTCCTTTCTTCCCACCACCTCTCCGCTGTCACTCTGGTCCAGTCCTCGCCTCTCTTCTTGACACATTCCTCCACTCCTTTCAGCCATCTATCTCTTGGTCTTCCTCTTGGTCTTCCCCTTGGTCGATTCTTCTGCATCTGCATCTCATGTATCCTCTTGGGAATCTTCTTCTCATCCATTCTCTTTAAGTGTCCATACCACCTCAGTCTTGTTGTCTCAATCCTACCTTGCAAGGGCTCCTCTTTCACTATTTCCCTGACCTTTTCATTCCTCACCCTGTCTCTTCTTGTTACTCCGATCCTACTTCGCAGGAACTTCATTTCACCTGCCTGTATTCTGCTTATGTCTCTTTTCTTCATTGTCCACGTTTCTGAAGCATAGGTCAGTATCGGGATATAGTAGCTTCTGTATAACACTTCCTTGATTTTTTGTGGGACATCTTTATTCCACACTAAGCTCCTAATGCTTCTCAGAAATGATTCTGCCTGTCTGCCACGTTCCGTAATCTCTTTGTCATTTCTCCCATTTTCCTCCACTATACTTCCCAAGTACTTGAGACTTTCCACCTTCTTCAGCTGTCCACCTCCAAGTGTTATCCCACTCATTGGTCTGTCCTTTTTCCGGGTCGTTAACAGGATCTCACATTTACTGATGTTGAACTTCCATCCGTACTCTCCCACTGTTTCTTCCCAAGCCTTCAGTTGCTCCTGAATTTCCTCCTCTGAATATGCAAACATGTAAAATTTCAATTTCATCTTGGCTATTAGGCCGCAATAAAGATTTATTAATTGGCTGTAGCTACTGTATATAAATTGTGTACGACTGCTAAAACACGCATGGGTGCTGACTTCTGTCATGCCTTGCGCAAAGACAGAAACCCTTTGCACTCGTAATGGGGATATTGAACTCTGGAAGAGATGATCTTGGGGCAGGTTGTGCTAACACATGTTTTTTTTTTCTCTTCTCCACACATTGATGGTGAGGCCAAAACAATCATATTCAGTCTTAAAACAGTTGGAGAAGGCACTGCAGCATCATCAGCATACTGCAATTCAGTCAGCCTAATAACCTTGGTTTGTGTATGGGAGCAAAGTCTAGTCAGATAAAAGATTCCTCCATCAAAACAATATCTAAACTCAACATCTGAGGTTGGTTGTAGATGTTCCACAGCACCCCTGAGTAAAGGACAAAGTGTTGGAGCAAGGAAACAACCTTGTTTTAATCCAAGAGTGATTGGGAATGCATCAAAAGTGATATCTTGGTAAATCGTTTAGGCATACCAGCACCTGTACCAGATCCACAAACTCAGGGCAATTGAAAAGGCACAACACCGTCCACATAGCTAGTCTCAGGACTGAATCGAAGGATTTAATTATGTCGTAAAACAAAGAGAGGCACCTGTTGCTCTCTGTATTTTCCCTGGAGTTGTCTTGTACAAAAGATCACATCAGTTGTGCGTCTGGAGGCACAAGTATCGCACTGAGTCTCTGGCAGGCTCCTATTGGAATAATTTGGAGATTATTAGCAGAATTCCGGCAGCAGCTTTATCTGCATAGGATAACCACGATAGTTGCCACAAACACTACGTTCATCTTTCTTCAAGATAATGATGACAATGTCATTTTTCAGGTCACCAAATACTTCTTGGGATTTCTAAATTATGAGGATGAGGGTGAATAGTCTAGTCTTCATGGAAACCCTCCTTTCTTGTATTAATTTCAGAGGGATCAGTGATGGAGTGTAACCACTATTAGTTTTTGTTTCTAGGAGCAAGCATAATGTAATAATGTACACTTAGGTAAAACGGAATTTTAAACTTGCATGTCTCTTCTCCACCTACTTCTTGCAAGTCAAGTCAATGTGGCAATTTCTGGAAGAAAAAAGTCTATAACTGAGCTATAATGTTAGGATTCTTCTTGCAGCTTTTCAGAAAAATTTCCTGAACTGAAATTTATGATAATCTTGATATTCTTTCTTGGATTTGTGTACTTCCATTCTACAGAGGCACTAGTAGCTGGAACGGTCGAAAGTAAAAAACAGAGTATAGTAACATCAGGTAAAACCACATTTAACTCTGAGCACCGTAAATATTTATAAAGTTGTAGTATGCACGACCTCATCAATTCGTCAGACGCAAGATAGCTGGTTTTAAATACCATGACGTTGAAGTAACTACTACATGATTTAACAAGGGAGTCAAATGGTCGTGAAGGGAAATTGTATTTACACATTTCAAATGAATCAAATTCAAGAAGAGCAAGCAATCCATCCGATTCAATTCAGAGAAACTGCTAGTTAAATGACCATTCATTGCATCAATCACATCACAATATAGCCAGCAATAGGATTTCTTTTTGTCCTTCTCAATATCAGTCCACTGTCTTTTGGCTCGAGTTTAATCTTTATTTGACAAAATTGATGAATGTTCATCTGTACACTGCCTCCAAAACAAACAAAAAAAAATCACATTTTTTATTCAGAAACTCATTGACCTAGTTCGCATTTGCAAAGGTTAGCCAGTTATTTTTGTATTTAAGCAATTTTTGCTAATACGTGAGAGAGGAAAACCATTTTTCTAATTTTTCTTAACCTATAAACTGAGCAGATGTTCAGATATTTTTAGCGACCTTTTCAATGATTCGAATAATTGACCATTCTTCTAAGTAATTATTATTTTTTCATTTACCTGGTTAACTTTTGTTTTGATATGGCTCTGAAATAATTTGTAACCGAATTTATTCAGTTACAGTAGCTCACCCTCGGGTTTTTGCCTTAATTTGGGGTATTTTATTCGTATCTTATTATATTGGGTTAACGCACGGTTGCAGAGGTGATTTTTATTGTGCCTGTGTGTGTTTTTGTGGACGGATTCATCTTTGGATGGTCCGGACCCACTAGGATCACTGTTTATTAATTATCGGTTTTGGATATTTGATATTATAAAATACGGGGTTTTGCGATTTATTACGTTTTGGGAATAAGGATATATAAGACTGTATTAAGTAGAAGCATTATTTCATTTTGGTTTGGGGTTAATGGCTTTATTTTGACCTAGTAATGTTAAATGTTAGATTCGTGGCTGTACTATAAAGGTACAATGAATTGGTATTTTCGAGTGCTGGATGTGTTACATACCCGGAAAAGACAGGCAGTAATTCGGCTTGTGTGCGAATACCTAGGCTATTAATAGCGTGAACTTGTATGAACTTCAAGTGGAAAACTACTGTGTGACGTCAGTGTGGATTTCGACTGTCTGATGTCCATGTGTTGACACGGATGTTCCGCTAGGAGCGGGCCACGCACGAATTAGTTCCGGCAGAAACATTGGGGTTATGTATCCCTACGCCAGTGCATATAATGGCATGTCTGGCGTTCAGAAATCGTCTTCTTGCTTTTACAGCGAAAGTCCATTGTCTACTTGCAAATTAGTGTCGTTATTACTTGATCATGGTATCGTAATACGAACGCGCAGTGACTAATCTTTAGCAATCCACTGAGCTCTTACGGGCTATTGGAGGCTACGTGCATTTCACGGGTCCATCCATACCATGGGCTGTCGGTAATAACTTACCACGCCTAAAAGGATAATCTGTCGTAAACATTTCATCGAAAAGTCATGCGAGAATGGAGACGTGAACGAGCAGTTCGAGATGAAAGAAAGTGGAGTGAACCAGTCTAACGTGTTTAGGTATTTTGTGTACGGACGGTACAGTGTGTATATACGTAGGTGGCTGTTATGCCTGGGTCTGATATGGCCGTAAGTGTTTGCTGCTCTCAGAGCCTAAATTCAGTGGCAAGGTACTGTATAAATCACGAGTGCATGAAGGGTATTTTGTGTTGTATATTATGTATATATGTGTATAGTACAGCCAATAGATTATCTCTTTAAAATTCATGTGTGTTTATATTCCTGTCTTGTATGAACCTGGTAGCATCAGCGAACGCATGCCAAATGCCCTACGCCTGGGATAAGGAGTTTCATAGTCGGGGCAACAGTTATGTATTTTATTCTATTTTATTCAGGAAGACCCATATGGTCAACCTTGGCGCCCATTCAAAGTCGGGAAAACTTTAAAATCACTTGTGGCCTGTATTTAAAGGCAGTAAATTCTGTAGGTTTGTGGTAATGAGGGTAGTTAAAGTTAAATCAACTCCAGCGAGGAGGTGAGAGTGTTTCTAATTTCTTGCAAGAAGTTTTACAGTTTGTTCATTGCGCCCAACCAACCGTCGGCTATAATTCAAATGGCAGACATGTTGAGTTCTTGTCTTCCTAATGTTCGTCACGGCATCTCTCATTGGCTGATGTCAACTTCCTGTACTGCCGGACGAATCATATTATCACTATTCTGAAGTTGACGTCTGCACCATCAACTGTATATAAGACGCACCATCTCAGCTACAAGTCGTCGCTTCTTCTTCTTCTCATGTCAACTTGACACAGTTGTCTACGTCGAAACAATCAACTACAGTGGAATCTCGTTAGCACGTTCTCGGTTACGACGTTTTCCCGTTTAGCGCGATGATTTTCTCAAGTCCCAGTCCCAATTCTACAAAATAGATGTTGATATATCTCCTTAATACGTTCTCCATTCCCGCTTACGACAATCAAATTTCCATTGTACTATTTGTAAGCGAACCTGATTTTATTCTTATTTCATTATAAAATTCGGCTTCTGGAAAACACGACGCGATATTGCCTCATATTCTCTGATAGTTATTGACAGTGTAGATGATTTCATTGTGTTTGACGGCATAGAAGTGGCTATAGCTATGACGCAACACAGGTGACGTGTCTCTCTCCCGCTGCCCTTTCTCTACTTTCTCAAGTCCCTATCCTACTAAATTCATGTTGAAATATCCCCTTAATACGTTCTCTATTCCCGCTTACAACGATCAAATTTCCGTTGACTATTTGTTAGTAAACCGTATTTTATTCTTATTTCATTATAAAATTCGGCTTCTGGAAAACACGATGCGATATTGCCTCATATTCTCTGCTAGTTATTGACAGTGTAGATGATTTCATTGTGTTTGACGGCGTAGAAGCGGCTATAGCTATGACGCAACACAGGTGACGTGTCTCTCTCCCGCTGCCCTCCACCCCTTTCCCTTTGTTTATTTCTCACGTAGGCGCATTATTGTCTTCGTATTCCGCACTATTGTCTTCTAGTTCTTAGTGTTCACGTCCAGTTATGACCTATTTTATTGCGTGTTTCATAATGGATAAGAAGAAAGTACGGCAGATAACTAATGATGAGAAGATGAAATACATTCGAGACGTGGACTGCAATCCTCACATGAAACGTGTGGATATAGAGCGAAAGTGGAACATTCCTCCGTCTACACTGAACAAGATTCTCGGCAAAAGGAAGGAAATCGAACGTGCATTTGAAGAAGGAATGAGCGGCAAAAGGAAACGTGTGCGAGAGGGACAGTTTCCTCAACTAGAAAGCGCTTTATTGAAGTGGTTCAAGCAAGCCCGTGCTTCAAACATATGCGTGCGCGGTCGCCGTAACTGAGCTGTCACTGGCGGAGCGAGAATGTCCTTGTTAAGCAGAAATAAAGACCCTGTATTATACTGTAGTGTAGAGGTACAGTAATTCATTTTTATGTTATTTATTCCGTGTAAGTTACTGATAACCTATGTTTATGTCGTGACTGTAGTAGTGCATACAATCACTTACTAAGGTCGGCGATTTGACGTCCATATATACGCCGCGTTCTTATACGTTGTAAATGCAGTACGGCGTTTTTCGGTAGTACGTTTTCCCGCATATGACGTCCAAATTTTTCAGTCCCTTGAAAAACGTACTAACGAGATTCCACTGTAAATCTCATCGCTGTCAAAACTATCAAACAAACTCTCGACAACCAGTCGCCGTCTACGAACAGCAGTTCTCTCTCTTCAAGCAACTTTATGCTGCCAAGCATTACAGTCTATCTAGGAGTATTCAACGTCATATTGACATATAATCCTATTTGACTAATAAAAATTTTCTGTCTATTCAATACAAAAATTTTATTATTGAAATTATGTTATTTCATTATTGGGACATGTTTCGAGCTCTCAATCAGCTCATCATCAGCCAAGTGCCCTCACAAGTCTTTAGAAAGTGTTTAGAAAACATCAGAACTCCGCATTCTTGAGGTTGCTCTGAGCAGCTATACCTGCACTCAGGCGAATCTTCAACACTACTTCAAAATGAAGCACTAGCAACTACAGCTAATTTATTTCTCCTCCTGCTGAGGAAGAGCTTTTTACCATCATATTTGACCAACTAAGTCCTTCAGTGTTATGTGCAACGTATAAGAGAAACTTCTACCAGAAAACAAGCTAAGTAAAATGAACTTTTCTTCAGATCAAACTTGGTCATTTCAGAAGCCACAACCTAAAATCAAACTAGTTTATAACTTTCTTTCATTCCGGGCTCTTTAAAGGCAGCTCATATTTGCTAAAGGCTTTCACCCTACTAATTCTGCAGTATTCATTTCTTTATTTTCCAGGATAAGTTTGCCTAAATGTGTACCTTTCAACTTTCTTCAAAGGCTTGCTCTGCCTTGTAATTTGATACAACTGTGGTTGCATTCAACCTACTTCTTTATATCAGGCATTTCTTGCTGTAAACTCTTGTAAATTGTTCAGGTGCTGTTGTTACATTTGAACTTATTTAATGGGACTTCAACCCATTCGTTACTTGTTGTTATATGTGAAATTGTCCAATGGGACTTAAACCCACTTGCTAATGTTTGTTACTTTTTCATCAAAACTAAGCTATTATTCAAACTTTACAAATCAATTCTAGAGCTTTTGCTTAAAAGAGGTACCGTATTTCCGCGCATAATGGTCGCATGCGCGTAATCGTCGCACCCCTACTTTTCGAATGAAAATTTGGTTTATAAAATTTCCTCGCGTATTCGTCGCACCCTACCTTTCGAATGAAAATTTGGTTCATTACATTTCCGCTACACACCCTGCCGTATTTCTATTGTACGCGAGCTCTATTGCTAACCAGCTGTGACCTTGTTTGAAGAAAGAAGTCTCTCCTTCCTTCGGTGCGTAGGCCTATGACTCACGCCATGGGGCAGGTAGCCGGCGAGCCGGCCGGCCGGCATACGCACGTGTCTACACTCTGGTGTATTTCAAACAAAGAACATCCCATCCCCGACCCTGTTAAAAATAATATTACAGAAATAACGGGTCATAATCTTGACTGCTTATAATCGCTTAACATAAGTTTGGTAAAAGAATATTTACACTGTGGCGATATTGCTGACGTGTTTTTGCATTGTCGAGTGGTATTGGATGTCAGGCGGTAATATTATAACACTATGACGGGAAACAAGGGCTAATAATCGACTGAATAATTGACAATAATGTCTTGTGTAACCGGAGCTCGCCGGTGGTCATTTGATAATGGTCCCGCCACATTCTTGAATTCTTTATTTCGAAATACAGCTGTACCTTGTCAGACACTTTTGCGGACTCTTGTAACGAGAACCAGTGTGTGCTTTTTCAGTTTTTCAGTTGTGTTTTTTTAGGTGTTCGCAATGGGCAAATATAATAATTATACGGCGAACTTTAAATTAAAAGTGATAACGTATGCTGAAACACACGGGAACCGAGCTGCAGAACGTGAATTCACAGTTAACGAAAAATTAGTTCGGGACTGGCGGAAACTTAAAAATAAGTTGAAAAACACTAACCCGCACAGACGTGCATTTCGAGGGCCGAAATCTGGAAAATTTCCTGAAATTGATAAGGAAGTGCTGGAGTATGTTAGAGAAGTGCGCAACAACGGTTGCAGTGTTACGTACGATATGCTTCAAATGAAGGGGCGTGAAGCAGCGCGTCGTCACGAAACCCAGTTCAAAGCTAGTAATGGCTGGGTAACGAGGTTTATGCGACGAGAAGGCCTATCTATTCGAAGGGGGACGACTGTTTGTCAGAAATTGCCGTCAGACTACACGGACAAAGTGATCGAGTTCCAACGGTTTGTGATCAATCAGCGCCAGGAAACTCCATTTCTTCTGTCGCAAATTGGAAATGCTGACCAGACGCCAGTTCTTTTTGATATGCCTCGCAGTAGGACAATTGCTGAGAAGGGTGCTGCGAGCATACCACTTAAAACAACAGGCAACGAGAAACTTCGCTGCACGGTTATGCTCGCAGTTACTGCAGACGGGAGAAAGTTGCCGCCTTACGTAATTTTTAAAAGAAAGACGATGCCGAAGGGTGTGAAATTTCCACGTGGCATTCACGTGCGCGTGCAACATAAAGGTTGGATGGACCAGGAACTTATGGTGGACTGGGTGAAGACTGTGTGGAACAAACGACCAGGTGCGCTGCTAAAACAACGAGCGATGCTAGTAATGGACAGTTTTAGGGCTCACCTTGTGAATGAGGTGAAAGAGATCCTAAAGGACACCAATACTCAGCAGGTGGTCATTCCCGGCGGATTGACTTCCATCCTTCAGCCATTGGACGTTTGTTTAAATAAACCTTTTAAGGACAATCTGCGCCGGTTTTACAATGAATGGATGATCAATGACAACCACGAAGTGACGCCTACAGGAAAATTTAAGCGGCCGTCCTTGGAATGCATTTGCACGTGGGTTGTTAGGAGCTGGGATCTTATTCCACTTGAAACAGTTGAGAAGAGCTTTGAGAAGAGCTTCAAGAAGACCGGAATTTCGAACGCTTTAGATGGCACTGAGGACGACAAATTATGGCAGAGTGACGAGGAGCAAGACGACGATCAAACGCTCTCGGGAAGCAGCGAGGAGAGTGAAAATTCTTCCGATGCAGATGATTAGATCTGGTAAGTTCTCTAAATTTGAACAAACCACCATAACAGTTGCAATATAAAATTTTCAACAAAAATCGGTAAAGTAATCACGGCATTTTTTTCAGATCGGCAAGATGGTCGCCATGGATGAAGATGACCTACAAACGACCTATTTTTATTAGTTTATTTTAATTTTATACCTGTAGTAAATAGTTATTCAAATAATAATTTTTTTAAAGATTACTTGTAATTTTTTTTCTCGCACAATCGTTGCACCCGCTTTTTTTCAACAAATATTAGGCAAAAAAAGTGCGACGATTATGCGCGGAAATACGGTATATGGCCCTTGCCTACTTGTTATAAATTCACATTTATTCTTTAATAAACTCAACAAATGTAAGCTGCTTGTTCTCCTTAGAGTGCCTAACCTATTATCAGCCTAGTTTACCTTTCCCCTTCAAACTTCACTTAATCTTGGGCTTGTCCTCTGTTCACCTGATGTAGGAGGTACATCCCTGCGATGTTCACTCCGAACCAGTCCTTGATCCTAAAATATCATTCTTATGTCATTAATTAAGGCTTGTAAAATGCTACTGTAAATAGTATTTAACTCTTAAGAGTGCCGGGGAGCGTGATAGCGCTCCGTGTTGCAACTGTCCAAATAAGTTGTAATAGTTAGCAAATAATATGACAGATGGCAGCTCCAGTCGGTACCGCACTGTGGAAGACACTATGTAGTTTCTAAATCTACCACTAGAATCTCTGTGTGGCGTGTTGTGTTTATGTTACGAATTTTTCAATTTCAGTTGTTTGGCGCCTACCTGCAGTCCATGTGTTTGTAATAATGGCGACTACTTCTCGTGTTGTGTTTGAAAATGATGATGATTTGGTAGAGTATGTTAATTCACTGAGTGATGATTCTGATTATGTCGAATCAGGCGATGATTCAGATTATGCTGAGAGTGATAATGATGCCGGTAATAATTCAAATAATGACGACAGTGATGATGTAAACAAACCTACTCGTGCGACAGTGGTTCATGAAATTTCTGATTCAGACAGTAATGATAGTGACGGGAATAATGCCAGAGTTGACGGAGATAATAACGATAATGACCAGGTTCCCGATTTCCGTGAAATTAAATCTGATCACGACGTCCAATTTCAACCCTCTCTTGTATTTCTTGAGACGCCTGGCCCTAAACGTACATATAACAGGTGGGAGTGGTTATCAGGAATAGTTGTTTTTTTGGAAGAACTATCTATCTCAAGATAGTGATATTTTGTAAAGTGGTAAACAATAAGTCAATGTGCACAGAAATATAAAAAATTAGGTGAGTACAATCAAAATACTAGGTAGTATAGAGATCCAAATTTGATTTGTTTATTTTTTTCAAAATTGCATGAGAAAATTTATTTTTTTACTTGGCACTGTGAATTATTTTTATGATATTATTACAATGAGTAAAGAAAGGCATCACTTAGCTACAAGGAGGTGTAAACTACAGAGAAATATCTTGAAAAGTGAGGGTAGTATATGTTATTTTCTTCAGTGCTGCATAATACGCATTTTCTCTCTGGCAATCTTAGCACACATGAAGATAAGGGGGCCGGCACTAAGAGGGTTAAACTTGAGATATCTCAAACGAGAACAAATTTGAAAGAAAATTAAATTCAAAATCTTCCCCACATCGCATAAATTAATGAGAGGCGCAAAAGGTCTATTGGGGCGTATTGAACTCGTTAAAACTGCCTAACCTAGGCCTTGGTTTATTGAGAATATGGTGCAATGTACATCCTTCCCGATTAGTATTTGCCCCATTATATTGATTATCCCCCATATTTATTCATTGCTTGGCTTCTTTCGTGATATTGTTTCCTTTTTGTTGAAGGGAGTGTTGACTAATAGTGTGAATAGGGGTGAACTCTCCAAAAAGGTGTGTTCATTTAGATTATCTGGGTTGTTTGAAAAAAAAATGAAAATCCACAGCCAGCTACCAGTCTCCGACCGGGTCAGGAATGGAATGAATGAAGCCTCCATCTAGCGGCGAGGATATGAGCTGTGCCGGCTGCCGAAGCCTGTCGCACTCCTCAGGGGCAATGAATAAATGAATGACAGATGAAATGATAGTGGAGAGTGTTGCTGGAATTAAATTTTGACAGGGAAAACCGGAGTACCCAGAGAAAAACCTGTCTGCCTCCGTTTTGTCCAGCACAGATCTCACATGGAGTGACCGGGATTTGAACCACGGACATCTGGGTTGTTTCTTTTAAACCATCTTGTACTACTACTCCCACTCCATTCCTCTTTCCCTCTTCGTTCCCACTCCAGTACAGTCTATAGCCTTTTCTCAGTTCTCTCCTTCCTTCCCCTTTCCACTTTGTTTCTGCCAATCCCAATAAATCCAACTTCCTTCTTTCCATCATATCCACTATCTCCTCCACCTTTCCAGTCAGCGTTCTTAGGTTTAAAGTTCCAAATCTTAGTCCGTGTGTACAGCCGTGTTGTTGTCTATTAAATCCATCCTGTCCGAGGCTCGTTCCATTTTTGAAAGCATTTGGTTTCACCCACTACTGGCTTGCTGGGCCTATCGTAGCTTCACCAGAGCCCCGTTAGCCGTCACTTTTCAGGGTTCCTGTAGGACCTTCACAGCTACCGTAACAGTCCCGGGGCACACGAAGTCCCCAATGTACTTCGCCCCTACAGGCGATCCCCTGCTTTGTGCCCTTGCCCGTCTCCCACGACGTGGACGAGGGGTTGGACTTATGGGAGACAGCAAAAAGATCATATATCGGACGTACTATGTCCCTATCCTGACGTATGCCTCGGAGACCTGGGTTATGAAAGGAAGGGAGAAGAGCAAAATACAGGCCAGTGAGATGAGGTTCTTGAGAAGCAGTATTGGAGCTACAAAGATGGACAGAATAAGAAATGAGAGGACCAGAGAATTAATGAAGGAGGAACCATTACAGGATGGTATAGAGAAATCTAGACTTAGATGGTATGGACATGTAAAACGAATGGAGGAGAAGAGGATACCCAGGAGAGTACATGAGACGAATTGGGAAGGAAAGAGACCGAGAGACAGGTGGCTGAAGGGGGTAGAAGAAAGCGTGAAGAAGAGAGGAGAAGACTGGGCAAGGGTGGAGGCTGAGAGATGGTGGGAAGACAGAAGACGTTGGAGAGGCTTGTGTTCCAAACAGACCGGCCAGTGGCTGGAAATTGTGCAAGATGATGATGATGATGACATCTGGGTTGTTTACTTTAGGTAAATGAGAATTTCTATGGCTTCTTTTATGTCAAGTACCCTGTCTTTTGTTTTGTGGGTATGAATGATTCTTAGGTCTTTTTCCATATTTGTGAAGCTATGTCCGGTGTCATACATGTGTTCGCGTACCGCCAAGTGTTTAATTGCATTTTTGTGTTCTTTATAACGTATGTCCATCCTCCTCCATGTTTGTCCTATGTAATTTGCTTGACACCCAGTTTCTTGGCATAATAGTAAGTACACCCCTGATTTTGAGTATGGGTTTTGTTTATTGAAATTGCTATTTTGGAGATGTATTCCAAGTGTGTTGTTTGTTTTGAATGCTACTGTATTTTGATTCCTTGTATTCTTTTTTTAAGATTTACAATTTTCGCGATGCGTTCACAAAATTGAAAAACGCACAACTTGCTTACATTACTGGTTGGCATTTATACTACACTTTCTTTTGTCCGATGCCTTGGTATTATTTTGATCTATCTTATTGGGTGTGAAGTTGTTTTCTGTAACTATGGATTTAATTTCTTTGTTGTAATTTTCTTTTCTCATGGGTATACTTAAGGCCCCGTGAACCATTGAGCTGAAACCCGCTATACTATGTGCGCTTGGGTGGTTGGAACAATAGTGTGTGATGTTTGTGTGGACTTGCGTAAAATCAAGTACGACAAGTTATTTATTGTTCAATTGTTATATCGAAGTATTTATGTTTCGCCCAATTTCTGGGTTAGTGAATCACGTATAAATATTGTGCACGATTGCACATGTATACAAATTAGAACAATATAATAAATAAAATTAGAGCATGCACTTGAATTCTACTTATCTCAGAGGAGCCGTTGGCCGTAACTGTTGTTACCTTCTCGCCTGCATTGTATACACGTGCATAATATTAATACAAACTCATATAAATAATAAACTAACCTTATATAAAGAGATTCAAACTGCGAATCAAAATATAAACATTAATTAAGCGCACTACAAATTGTATGTAGTTAGATAACATTGTATATAAATGTAAACCTCAAATCAGTGATCAAGATCTGATGATGACCGCTTGAAGGTCGAAACGTGTAATCCTAAAAAAATGCCCCATTATAATAATGATCATAACTGATACATGTATTTTTTTTTTCCCATGAGTGTTATTTACTTATTATTCATATGAATTGCTTGATGTTAAAAGGGGATTTCTGCAGGTTTTACGAAATATTAGTTTTTGATGTGATACTATAGGTACAGATGATAGGTAGGGCCACCGTTTAGTGTTGAAATGAGACTTCTGCAGTCCTCACCACGGAGATGCCCAGCTTGTGAAATCTCCATGTGATGTCGAATGGAGACATATCAATGTTGTTTTTGCATTTTTTCATTACATTGAATTGCTGTTATTGGAATTGAATCGCTCGTAGCTGAAAGACACTAATACCAACTTTTAAAGTTTAGAGATAAACGCAAAAAACTGTTTTTCCGCTCTTGTACTGAAATATGAGACTTAGTTTTTTGTATATGGAAAGTGCACACACATGCCGATATAATAAAACCAAAATAGCATTGTTCCATATGTAACTAACACTTTTTTTTGACAAAACACCTAACTGGACTTAGTCCATTTCAACATGGAACGAGCAGAATCTTTGAGCGAGGAATATCATTCACATTCTTAGTTTATTTCCTTTATTTCTAAATGAACATATGTATACGGAAGCCTGACAAAAAAAAAAAAAAGGTAACGTGACTGTAATAACTGTTATTTTCTTCAAAAACACACAGAATTGTTCATTATTTTCGTATGCTACACTACATGTGTAGTCACAGATATTGAACAACACTATATTATTAAAACAAGTCACACTGTTAGAAAAGACAGGTAATGTGTTTTCACTGACACGGCCATTGCATTACTTCAACAAAGAATGCTTTACTCAGCGCAGAAGTAGCGACATAACGCTGAAACTTCTTGAGAGCATCCTCAACTGATTCATAAGATGATTTTCTTGGCCCAGGCTGAAACAAATGGAATGTGTGATGGACTATGCTCCCAATAAAGGGATGAGCAACCACTCTGCCAGGATGATCTACAGAATACTGGAACTCGGAGAACAACGTAGGAGGAAACGCCACCTTCGCGCTTCTAGGAATGTTCTTCCCTGTTGATTCATCACTTAAGAGTCGTTTTCCGATAATGCCTAGGCCACCACGCATCCACATCAACAATGTCAGTTCCTTCCACCATTTTTATTGTAAAATCAGTGGCTTCGGTGGCGTAGTCGGTAGCATGCTGAACTGCTATGCCCAAGATAGCGGGTTCAAACCCGGCCGAAGTCGTTGGATTTTTTAAGAGCGTTAAAATCCTTCAGTATGCCTTCCTTCGGAGGGGAAGTAAAGCCGGCGGTCCCATGTCATAGATTTATGGCATGTAAAAGATCCTTTCACAGACTAAACTTGTGTAAAGCAAAATTTGTTAGGTTAGATTTCGTCAGAACGCTCTATCGAGGTTCCAACGTTCACCACTAGGTATGATTGATATTTGGTGGCGAAAGTTGGAACTACTTGAAATTGAACAGAACTTGTAGCTCGCCCTTTAGGGTGTCCGCTGGAAGCAGCTACAGACTCAGGCGAGCCGAACATGTCCTCGGACACTCCCGGCACTAAAAGCCATACGATAAATAAATAAATAAATTGTAAAATCCTTTTTTGCATTATCAATGATTGTACAATATTCTTTTGGAGTTTAGATTCTGTCACAGCACTTAAATTTGTCTCTTGAAGACATCAAAATCCCTATCACAAAGCAGAAAGGAATGGCTTCTAATAGGGAAGCGGTGAATAATTTTCTCGAATCGTTTCTCTTCGACCAAACCCATGCAAAAACGAATGAATGATTCCTATTTTGGCCTGGGCACACATCCGAGTACAAGTGAAGTTTCTTCGTGCCAGGTTTAATCTCGTTGGTGAGAAAGTCCAATATGATTGTGCACACTTCATTGGCCTCTTTCTTGGCCTGCCCCTCATGATACAATCATGTACTCTTTGGAACTATTGTCTTGGAGGTTGTGTATAGTAAATACATGTACCCATAGCTGCCTTAGGTAGAATATTTCCTGAACAGGTATGTGAGATAGAGGCAAATTTTGCATATAGTCAAAGGCAACACATACTGTATCATCAGATTGGCAGGATTCGGAGCATGATTTTATACATGAATAAAATTTGTGACTTCTGCGCTCGTGAATACTTAGCTCACTAGCTGCTGCTAATTTAACGTTTTGTGATAAGTGCGGAGATTTCATTTTGACTTGAAGTTCTTTCCGGATACTGCACACATCTATTTGGGGTCTACCGAATCTGTAGTCAAACAGGGTGTCTACCAACTCATCTTAAAAGAATTCCCTGATTATTCCCTGATTTTTCCAGGATTAATGAGAGAATTCCCTGAGTAAAGACTGCTACACATTCGCCCGGGAACAGGAAGTGTGATGAAATGCACGCTACTTTTGGGTTCGTTTTAAGCACTCTCCAGGAACAAGAAGCAAAATGTAATCCGGGAAAGCAAATGGAAAATAGGATTAAGTTTTATGTTTCCTGTTCTCGGAAATTCCATGAGCCAAACAAATGTGAGAAACGGCAGCACAAGGGAAACAGTTGGGAAAATAAATTTATTTCAATAGAATATTATAAGTGAACTTATTGTCCAGTAAAATAAGCATGGTTTATGAAGTCGTGCTGCTTTCACTACGGTAAATCCAATAAAAGGGACAACGGGAGGTTGAATAGACACATCAAGGTGTGTATCATATGAGTGAGATCATCTTAGACCAATATTTAATTTGTCATCATCATCATCATCATCTTGCACAGTTTCCAGCCACTGGCCGGGTCTGTTTGGAACACAAGCCTCTCCAACGTCTTCTGTCTTCCCACCATCTCTCAGCCTCCACCCTTGTCCAGTCTTCTCCTCTCTTCTTCACGCTTTCTTCCACCCCCTTCAGCCACCTGTCTCTCGGTCTTCCCCTCGGTCTCTTTCCTTCCCACTTCGTCTCATGTACTCTCCTGGGTATCCTCTTCTCCTCCATTCGTTTTACATGTCCATACCATCTAAGTCTAGATTTCTCTATACCATCCTGTAATGGTTCCTCCTTCATTAATTCTCTGGTCCTCTCATTTCTTATTCTGTCCATCTTTGTAGCTCCAATACTGCTTCTCAAGAACCTCATCTCACTGGCCTGTATTTTGCTCCTCTCCCTTCCTTTCATAACCCAGGTCTCCGAGGCATACGTCAGGATAGGGACATAGTACGTCCGATATATGATCTTTTTGCTGTTCTGAGGGACATCCTTGCTCCATAACATGCTTCTCACACTCCTCCGAAATGCTTCTGCCTGCCTCCCCCGCTCATTTATTTCTCTATCGTTTCTTCCATTATCTTGTATCAGGCTTCCCAGATACTTAAAACTCTCCACTTTCTTCAGCTGTTCCCCACCAATTGTTATTCCCGTTGTGGTTCTTTCCTTCTTCCTTGTTGTGATCACCATCTCACTCTTATTTATGCTAAATTTCATCCCATATCCTTGTATTACTCCTTCCCACACGTCCAACTGTTCCTGTACCTCCTCCTCCTTGTTTCCCCAAATCATCAAATCATCTGCAAACACCATTGCTTTCATCTTTCCGTCCCCAATTACTTGTGCCACTCGGGTCATTATGTCATCCATCACCACAATGAAAAGTAACGGTGACAGTGCACTTCCTTGTTTCAGGCCGTTTCTTTGTTCCAACCAGTCAGATCTCTCTCCTCCCACTTTCACACAGCTCACGCTTCCCTTAATTAATTTGTAAAACCATTAATTACCATTGAAATCCCTGATCCTACGTCGCAGGATTGATGATATTCGGTAGCATAAGTTTCAATATAGGCCTACACAGTAATTTACACATATCCAAGGGACGAAGGGAGGCATATTCCAAGTTCTCACTCTCAATTAGGTTCACCTCGTCATAACAGAAGTAATTGAGTTAATCAATTTATTAATTTATAAATACATTTAAATGAAGGAAATCATTATGAATGATGTTTCAACAGGCCAGAACACACTATTATCAGTCTAAAATAATTTAGGTTGGTTGGTTCCTCAGTTTAGGGGCTGCGACAACGTGGTCATGTAGCCCCGTGTACTTTGGGTGAGTGTAGAATCTGTCTGATAACCGGTGTTAATTGTGATTACTGTATTAGTGTGTGTTTCTGTTTCTTAATTCAAGTAAGGACTGCATACTTTGAATTTTTCAAGTAGTTCCTGCTTTTGCCGCCAAACGCCACCGTCAATAACTACTAGTTCAGAACTTGGCTACTAGACGCCACCGCAGTCGGCTCTTGGCGACGAACATAGGAACCTGAGCGTTGTTTGCATTTGTGACCTAATTTAGCTTCACACAGGTGTAATTAGTGGAAGGTTCTTTAACATGCCATAAATCTATGACATGGGACCGCCGGCTTTATTTCCCCTCTGAAGGAAGGCATACTGAGGAATTTTTAACGCTCTTAAAAATCCGACGATTTCGGCCGGGTTTGAACCCGCGATCTTGTGCATAGAAGCTCAGCATGCTACCAACTACGCCACCGAAGCCACTAAAAATAATTTAACCAAGTCTGCTTGATAATACAAGGTAGAGTTTGAAAGGTGTTGCAAAAACATTTCCTGGGCACAATTAAAAACAAAATTGGACATTAGTTCTAGCCTAGCTAAGGAACGTAGGAGCAGACAATAATCAAATAATACCGGGATGGAAAAGCCGCGCAAACAGTATTGTCAACTCAGGTCCAGCACATTGTTACCCGGGCGAGCGCTACTCTCTCTATTCCTTACTGCGGACCGGGCAACTGAAGTACACCTAGCATGAGAAGTAAGATGGAACATAAATACGTGTAATTTTACTTACTTGTCCATCCATCAACCTCATCGTCACTACTTTCACTGCTATCATTGTCAATTTTACTCGTATTATTATCGTCAACAGACTCGTCTGAACTGATTATCGCTCTGTCAGTTCTGCGCGCGCCATGCAAACACTTGACAATACACGCAGTAACTGAGTGTTATAAAACCTCACTTCCAGTACCGAAAGCATTATCAAGACAACAATATACCTATCTGCATTTCGTTGAACAAAGACCTTAGTTCGTAAATAACACGTAGTATTTTGATTAATGAACGGCGGAGAGGAGAAAATTACACAAGAATGAAGTACTGTAAGAAAACGTTAACTTACGTAGCCGGTTGACCGCGCACCAATACAAAAGTACGTAAATTAACGTAGCCCGTTATCACCCAGTAGTAGTCAAAATTCGATCGCTAACGGGAGTTTAAATAGTCCCTAAAACTCTACTTAGTATAAAAAGAAAATAATTTATGTTCAAAGGAAGCCAAGCAGTAAAGATATCAGTGAAAAAGACGGGAAAAAAACAGGAGTCCGTGCAATAAAAAGGATTTGTCAAAAATGTGGACTTGGTGCCCTTCAACAAGGAGTGATTGAATTATTGCTTTCTGTGATTCAATGATTCTTGCATTGATATTGTACTAGTATTTCATTTTCATATTACTATTAAGTTAAGTATTGGTTCAGTGTTCATACTGAAAATTGTATTTATACATTTCAAAGCAATAACAATTCATTTTGTATTATTTGTGGGTTTTATAGAGAAGTTGGCATTCAAGGTTACAAAGTTCACTCCATTTGATGTATCAAGGGGACTTCTGCAATACCTAACATCTAGAAAGTGTCAGAAGTCCCCTTTCAACATCAAGCGATTCATATATTATATACATTGTGATCCGCCCAGTCAGTGGGCAAATTCGTGTTGACCGACTGAAGAGTTACAACTGACATGAGTTATATGTCTCATTAACATTTACTGAAGTTGATGCTGCTCTACAAAAATTAGTTTAACATGGTAAAATACAAAGATCACCATGGTAAATAGTTTACCAAGATTAGTACACTGGGCCCTAAGACCAACTTTCAGTTAATCACCACCAACCTCTTTCCCCTGACTTGCAACCATCATATCAGCTTTCCAAACTGTGTACCACTATCCTCTGTATCGAGATGCTCCAAGGGTACTTTCTGACCTGTGCCTCACCAGCCAAACATGTATTCTGTTCTATGTAAAGTGTATGCTCTTTGTATACCATGATATCCCTCCACCTTTGCTATTGGTTCTCATCTTGCTCAATGTTGTTCCAATTAAACAATGCCAATGGTAAGAAATGACTTGCTATACTTGGGTATATTACATACCTGGAAACGAATGGACACTACTGCTCCACATATTTCCTCTCCAACCATGAATTGTTCTCCCAACATCGCCAACACTAAATTTTCCCAACATCTAGAAGCAAGGCCTTTTCTTAACCTCACAATCCACTTTCCACCTCTCTGGTTTGCTTCATCCTGTAAATCAATACATAAAATTTTAATTAACTGAAAAATTACATATACAACTATAGTATATTCATTTTTATTGCAGGCTAGTATGCCATTCAGCATTCAGCCCAGTTTGCAAACGTCTATGAGTGAACGAGGTGACTACGCTCCCCCTATCTTCAGTTATCATTGCGACTTCCTCCTTCAACATAGGTAACTAATCTCATTCACAGCCAAAGATCATATGAGTGTAACATCAAAGCATAAGACAAACTGCCATTTTGACTTATCGATAGAACCTGAACATTGTCTTGTGGTGTTCAGGATAGATTTCAACATTCAACATACCTCCCACATAGGTTTGATTCCCACTTTAAATAAATGAAAATCACTGTGACTTTGCAATTCTGACGGTCTTGCTAGATGACTGTACAAGGCCCAGAACTGTTCCACTGAGGCAAAGCGACCTATCAATTTCAGATTCTGGTCATAATTTTGAACTGATGCTTGTTTGCCTGGTGAACGATGACTGAACCAGAGCCAATATTCATACTGCAATTTGTGATCACCAACTGGAATTGCGAGGGGTATCTGAAAAGAAAAGAAAAAGAAGAAGAGAAGCAGTATAGTATAGTCTGCAACAAATAAATGGCCAAAATATAGATGTTGAGACCAAACTGAAAAACATACACAATCACATCTAATGATATACCACAGAAATAATGCAATATGATTATAAAGTCATGGATAGGGTAAAAAGGAAAGGTATGGCTTGGCTTAGCTTAATTCCTGCCGCTCCTTCCGGAGCATAGGACCTTGGCGAAATTTCTCCACGCAGTACGGTTCCTGGCCATTCTCTTCACTTGACTCCAGTTCTTGTCCATCTCTGCAATTTCATTTTCGATCGTCCTCTTCCAGGTCTTCTTAGGTCGACCTCGCTTCCTGGCACCTTGAGGATTCCAGTCTAGCGCCGCCCTCTCAACAGCTCCGTCCGTCTTCCTTAGTGTGTGACCAATCCAGCGCCATTTCCTCTCCTTGATCTGGTTGCTAATCGGTTGTTGATTGGTGATGGTCCAAAGATCTTCATTTGAGATTATGTCCGGCCACCTCACATTAATGATGCGACACAGACATCTGTTAATGAACACCTGTAGCTGGTTGTTGATCGGTTTTGTGACTTTCCATGTTTCACAGCCATAGAGAAGAATCGACTTTACGTTGCTATTGAAAAGGCGGAGCTTGGTCTTCCTGGAAATGTTTCTATTTCTCCAGATGGGGTAGAGCTGGACAAAGGCACCATTTGCCTTCCGGATACGGCTTCGAACATCTTCCTCTGCTCCCCCTCATCTCTCCTCATCTCTTTGGTCTTGTTGGTGTTGATCATCAGTCCTGCACGTTCTGCTTCTCTCTGCAACCTCCCCAGCTTATCTTCTATGTCTCTGTACCATTGTGCCATAAGACAAATGTCGTCTGCGAAATCCAGATCTTCAAGCCTATCATTTATACCCCTCTTCCGTCCTCCCATTACCTTCTTCATCACACTATCCAGGACCAACAGGAACAGAGTGGGGGAAAGGACACACCCCTGTCTCACTCCGGAACTGACCTTTATCTTTTCTGTTAATTTGCCTTCGTGTAGAACCTGGCACTCATACCCTTCGTACATCTCTTCCATGATTCTGATGATCATTGTTGGAATTTTATACCTCGAGGGTCTTCCACACGATTCTTTGATTTACAGAGTCGAAAGCTTTCTCGAAGTCAACAAATGTGAGGTAAAGGGTATTCCGCCACTCTACACTCTGCTCCAGGATGATTCGGAGGGTGTTGATGAGATCCACACAGCTGTGATGTTGTCGAAATCCAGCCTGTTCCTTCCGAAGCCTTTTTTCTACGCAGTCTTTTATACGATTCAGGATGACTCTCGCCAGCACTTTGCTTGGAATGGACAGCAAGGTGATACCCCTCCAGTTGTTACAGTTTGTGGTGTCCCCTTTCTTCGGTAACTTGACTATCAACCCCTTCTTCCAGTCGGTTGGTATTTTCTCCTCCTTCCAGATCTTCTCCAACAGCGGGTGCAGCAGATTGATCGTAATATCCAGGTCTGCTTTCAATACTTCCGCTTGGATATTATCCAGACCTGGTGCCTTCCCGCACTTCAACTGCTTCAACGCTGTCCGTATTTCGCCCCGAGTTGGGGAGTCGAGGCTGATGCTTGGGTCACTCCCTGCTTCCTCTTCATCTTCTCCTCGCTGCTTACTTTCTGGTCCTCTATCTCTATTAAGAATTTCCGCGAAGTGTTCTCTCCATCTAGTCAGCTACTGTTCACACGTCGTGAGGATCTCGCCCGTCTTGCTTTTCACAGGCCTAGTTTTATTAAAATCTTTCTTCGAAAGCATCTTTGTGATGCCATAGAGCTCCTTAACGTCCCCCCTTCTTGCCGCTTCTTCTGCTTTCTCCGCCTGCTCATCAATCCACCTCCTATGATCCTTCCGCACACTCCTCTTTACCTCCCTGTTTGCTGTTGAATACGTTGCTTGTGTGAGAGCCATCTGCTGCCTAGTCTTGCAGGTGTTGAGCTTAGCCTTAATCTCCTTCCTATAATTTATCTTGTCCCAGGTCTGATTGGATATCCATTCTTTCCGCAGGTAGTTCTTGTACCCGAGCTGCATCTCACTGGTTTCCACGAAGATATTCTTTACTTCGCTCCACACAGTCTCCACATCCTTCTCTGTCTCGGAGTCCAACACCTGGAATTTATTTCTGAGCTCCAGTTTAAATTGGTCCAATCTCTGCTGGTTCTTAAGCTTGCCCACATCAAACTTGTTGTGCCGAGTGTTAAACTTTCGGCGGACTGCCACGATCTTCATGCGGAAGTTGGCAACCACAAGATGATGGTCACTACCAACATCCGCTCCTCTCTTGTTCCTAACATCTTCCAAGCTTCTTCTGAACCTCCTGCTCACCGCGATGTGATCAATTTGATTTTCTGTGACTTGATCAGGAGACACCCAGGTGACCTTGTGGCACCGCCTATGAGGAAACACCGTGCCACCCATCACCAAATCCTGACTGGTGCAATATTCCGTAAATTTCTCCCCATTGTCATTCATCTCACCAAGGCCATGTTTACCCATGATCTGCTCCAACCCCTCATTGTTGGAGCTCACCTTCGCGTTGAAGTCTCCCATAACAATGAGAATGTCCTTCTTACTTGTTTGTCTTGTGGCATCTCGCAGCATTTGGTAAAATTCTTCCTTCTTTTCTGGCTCCGATTGTTCTGTAGGCGCATAGCATTGGATGATGCACATTCCTGATCTTTGTCTTGAACCTAGCAAACATGAGCCTACTAGAAATTGGCTTCCACTCCATAAGGCTTCTCTTTGCATTTCTGCTGAGCAGCAACCCCACTCCATCCCTGTGTTCTTCATCATCTCCCCCAGAATAGAGAAATGTAATACCATCTGTTGTCTGTATTTCACCAAATCCTGGCCACCTCACCTCATTCAACCCTAGAATATCCAGCCCATAGTTCTTCATCTCCCATGTCACTTGTTTCAGTCTGGTTTTCTCCATCAAGGTCCTCACATTCCAGAAACCGATTTTCGTAGTCCTCTTCATGCCAAAAGTCGTCATCAGGTTATCCGTCCGGTTTTGTAATTTCGCTTCAGTTTCAGTAATCAGTTCATTTAAGACGAGCGAGTGATTAACCCACTGTCTCCGAGTGCCTTGGAGGGGCTGCCACCTTAAGCCTGAGGCACCAGGCTGATTTGCTGTCAGGGTTTCTTCCCTTAGCCTTTGAAGAACCAACTCCAAACTACAAGGCAGCAGTTGTTTCACCAGAGCCCCGTTAGCCGTAATTTCTTCAGGGTTCCTGTAGGGCCTTCACAGCTACCGTAGCGGTCTTGAGGCACACAAAGTCCCCACTGTACTTCACCCCTACAGGCAATCCCCTACTTCATTACGTTGCCCATCTCCCACGACGAGGACGAGGGGTTGGATTTGTGGGAGACAAAGGTATGGCAATTAACAAGTAATAGGTCTATTTATAGTATTCACATTGGTAGCCACAACTGAGGGTACAAACCTATGGGGGGATTTGAGATTTCCCCTCTGGTAAAATTGTATCCCTCTCCTGCATGTTTTCATAACCCTACAAGATTAACCCGATGAGTGCTACGCCCGCCTATAGACGGGCTGACGTGGTTGGTCCACCAGTACTACGCCCGTCTATAGACGGTGCACGAGAACTTTTATTTTTTTCAGTTTCCCGGCATACTCTCAAGAGCCGAATCGATGTCTGGCATATTATGCCATCTGTTGGGCATTATGTGGAACTAATTGAGCACGGTTAATAACTTCGGGAAGCGACTACCAGAGCTTTTTGTAGAAGTCAGTCCTCTACAGCTGTCGTACATCCATGATGTAAACAAACATGGAGGAACAACAAACTAGTTGCTCTCGACGCGATGTTAATTCGGATCAAAGAATCCTTCAGTTATTAACCACAGCGGAAAGGGGTGATGAAGTAACATATATTAGTTGCCTGCAGATTTTAGGAAATATTTTTATTTTGGGCCCTTTACATTGTATAAAGGTTATGTACACGTGAGCACAAAAAGTTAATTTATGTTTTATCTCATTAAAATATTGAACATAATCGTAAGATCTTCAATTTGCATTGAAATATTTAGAACCAAAATTTATAAACATTTTAAGCTATTCACCCCCCTGATAGGTTAAAAATTGTGGCTTCTACTACATTAAAAAAAAAGTATAGATTCATCTTCTTACCATTTACTGGCACATTAAAAGATTTTAGGGGAATAATTCTAGCACCCTGGAATTGCTAAATCCACAGATGTTAAAAGCAATATTTAAGCCAACACTCCACACACACACAGGCTGCATTATCATCATACTTGATGATTATTATATTTGAATTGCAGCCAATGGCCATAGCGGGGCATTTTAATTGAACGCTCATGGGCTCCCCGTCAAGTAGTTCCGACTTTGGCTACCTCAGATGCCACTGACACTTGACACCTAGCAGCAAATGTTGGAACTTGATAAGAGCATTCCTAACCGACTGTTGTTGAGTCTTCAGTCTTTTGACTGGTTTGATGCAGCCCTCGATACTTCCCTGTCCTGAGCTAATCCTTTCATCTCTACATGGCTACCACACCCTACATCCGGGGCAATCCTTTTAACATACTATAACCTTGGTCTACCCCTACTTCTTATCCTTGACCCTTCCTTCCATTAGTAAGTTTGCTATTCCTGGGCGTCTTAGTATGTGTCCTACGAACCTATCTCTTCTCTTCATTAGCAGTCTCCACAAAAAACTCTCCTGTCCCCATCGTTTTAATACCTCGTCATTTGTAACCCTATGAATATCTTTTATAATCATTTTCCTTGTTGACGTTACAAATCTACTATTTGTTGCTCCCACTTTTCAACACAACTTACTTTGTATGAGGCGAAGGTCAGGCAAGCACTTGGCAACACGGAGGTGATACAGTTGCGACGCAGGATTTGACGAGTAAAGTTGACTTTGTTATTTCTTTTGTAGCCTATTTTAAGTTATAAGTGTTATAAGTTTATAACGTGTGTCCGTGGTCATTGTTTAATTGTTATTGTGTTTAAAAATTTTATAACGTGTTAAAACCTATTGCTTCAATTTTTATTTATGGGGAAAATTGAAAAATAAGGTTTATGCAACAAACCCTCACACTCTAGATGAACTCGAACGAAATATCACGAGAGAAATTGAGGCTATCTCGGTAGATGAACTAATGCGTCTGAATGAAAATTTCCTCAGAAGACGCCAGAAATGTGTAATGTGTAGATGCATCTTCTGAGACAAGTTGAGTAATGATTTTACTTTGATTTACTGTGTGCTTGTTATTTACATGCGATTCGTACGGGCTCTCTCTCGACCCCAAGCTCAGCAAGTTGCCATGTGCTCGTCCGAACCTCCACGCGCCACGCACTGGTCCCACTTAGAGTGAAAGACCCTGTATATTAAATAAAAGATTAGACAGGTTTTGCTTATACTGATCCAGAGGTGACATGGATTGTCAAAAATGTTGATGTATGACAGGCAAAACTCAGGAGAGACAATTGAAATCATGTCAAAACTAAACTCAAGATGATCAAAACAAGGATATTATTAAAACTAGCGGACCCGTGCGAGAACTCTCGCATAATGGATTGTGTGCGACCCCGTGTACAAACTACCCGCCCTGTTTAGTGCTCTGCGGGCTGTAGGCGACAGAGTTCTCGCAGGGGATATAGTCTTGTTTATTTGTTTAAAAGCACTTTATAAACAAATTATTTCCGTTGACTTTTCAAGAAATGCAAGATTTTTCCTGTACTATTGAGACGATTTGGAAGATTTTGGTACAAACCACATCTTCTAACTCCTTCTGGTTTAGGAGCTTGAGTTTTGTGATACATACACCTTAGTCTTAGCGTATTATATTATAATTTATTAAAATTAGTATTGACAAGGTGGAACAAGTTTTCTTTTTAAATCATTCATCAGATATTAGCCTAAATCGTCAAATACACCTGTATGCAGGGCCGTTTCTAGTGATTTTGCTGCCCTAGATGAGAATTGAAAAACATGACCCCGTCTCTTCTCTACCATCACAACATCCAATGGAAAAATAATACAAGTTTTCTATTAGTTTATAGGTTATTTTTAATCCTAAAACCTGTTAATTTTATTTCATACTTACATTACTTAATTTGTAACATTAGGGTATAAGATATAATGGTTTGAAATCAACATTTTTTTCTCGCTCCCATTTGCGCATTCTTTTTTTGCGGTTTGATTTAAATTAACTTTCATTTGTCCTAGGACAAACTTAACTAAGCTAATGGTACAAACAACCCTGTCTGTGTAATCGCATGCTTCTACATCACATCAATTACAGAAACTATCAAATGCTTCTATCACATCAATTGCAGAACCTATTAAATCAAATGGAATAAAAGTTGGCTGTCCACCTCATCAGTTGAACCACACAGTCACAGTTGAACCACACAGTCAACAGAAGGACAACACATTTTGTATCTAAAAAAAATGACATAAAAATGACCATGATAGCCTGATTCCTTATTGACGTATTAATTATAATAAACTATTTATTACCTTAAGTCATTATTTAGTACATTGACATTTCTTACCATTTCATAATAACTTCGTCACACCTATTTCCAAAGTACTCTCTCCAATATATCTCTCCCTGGCAAATACACATCAACCATCATTTATAATCTAACTTATTCAGCATATATATTTTCACATACACATCTCTTCAATTCAATGCTGTTTTATCAATACATTTTTATGCTTTAACAAGATTTTTGTAACAGATCTGGTTTTTGAAATTTTACTGTGAGCTTTTGGAACAAAAATAGTTAAGTATCTCTAGTATGACAAAAATGTTACTAAGTTGTATGTTACTGAACAGTTACTTATCCTATACCATTCTGAAGAAGGTGGTAACCGGTACGGTTTCAATGTACTAAATATTGACTTAAGGTAATAAATAGTTTATTATAATGCATATCTTGTTCCAGAACATAATGTCTATAAGGCTTTTCAATAAATTGTTGATCTCTGACCCCATAATTACGAAGATATCATAACGAAGATTGACTCAATTCCTCGTTGGTTGTCATTGAATTGGTTTTCCCATTTTCAACTCAAGGCAAATGCTGGGACGATAACTTCTATTAGGCCACAACCTCTTTCTTTCCAACTCCTTTTACAGTTTATTCATCTTTATTTCATTTCTCATGAGATTGGCAATGGAAATGACATCCAGACATAAAACCATCCGCCTCATAGAAATTCAGGGCATCTCATCCTCCACCGTAGAAATGGGAATAATAAGAGATAGCCATAAAAAATTAACAATGTCAAAATCCTGATAGACGTTACTTACCAATGTCTTTAATTGTGCTTTAATAAGAGAACTGTTGTGACTATTTTTTCGTTTGTTTTTATTGGAGTTTATGATTTTTTTTATTTTCTTGTTGGCGTCGAATCTCGTGGCGTTTTGTTCCTCATATGGCAATTTTTTAATTGCTGCTTTGGTTTCGGCAATTAAATTGATTAATTCGTTGTCATTCTAGTTCTGGTCCCAATTATGCTTAGGTCCTTTTTGTAAAATTTCTAACTCTTTTTGATCCAATGTGATGTTGGAAAGGTTTTGGATGGGGTTTTGGAAAACATGTGGGTTGTTCACTACTGAGTTATGATGGTTGGGGGGGCGTGTGCTGTGCGTCGATCAGGTTTTTAAATTTGTTGTCAAGCGCCTTGACCTTCCTTATGGCGCATGCGTGAGTCAGTTGCCACACGATAATCTGGTAATTGTCCCATTCTTTTTAGTTTATTGAATTGGACGCTTCCAGATGTGCTCGGTATAACGCATTGTTAATGTTGTTCTTCCTCGTGCAAGAACCTTATCTCCCGCTTAAGCACCCTGTCATTGACCAAAAATTGCGTATGCTTAAGCGGGAGATAAGGTTCTTGCACTTGAGGAAGAATAACATTAACAATGCGTTATACCGAGCACATCTGGAAGCGTCCAATTCAATAAACAAAAAAGAATGGGACAATTACCAGATTATCGTGTGGCAACTGACTCACGCATGCGCCATAAGGACGGTCAAGGCGCTTGACAACAAATTTAAAAACCTGATGGACGCACAGCACAGGCCCCCCAACCATCATCACTCAGTAGTGAACAACCCACATGTTTTCCAAAACCCAATCCAAAACCTTTCCAACATCACATTGGATCAAAAAGAGTTAGAAATTTTACAAAAAGGACCTAAGCATAATTGGGACCAGAACTATAATGACAACGAATTAATCAATTTAATTGCCGAAACCGAAGCAGCAATTAAAAAATTGCCATATGAGGAACAAAACGCCACGAGATTCGACGCCAACAAGAAAATCAAAAAAATCATAAACTCCAATAAAAACAAACGAAAAAAGTCACAACAGTTCTCTTATTAGAGCACAATTAAATAACTTAGTCAAAAAAGTTAATGATAACAATATAGTTATAACAAAGGCCGACAAGGGAAACACAACTGTTTTAATGAACAAAGATGATTATTACCAATGTCTCTTTCTCCACTTTGTGTAGATCTTTATTGCAGTTATCTTCCTCACCGCTATCATCACTGGCTTTTAGACTGAAATCATTCCAACAAAAGTCAAGATTATTACATACTTATTAGTGCATTTGCATCTAATATCGTTCACAACTGATAGAATAAGTTTTACTCTCCCCAAAACATTTTGCAACTCCTAAACTGTGAAGAAACCATAGAATTTCTTCAATTGGATGTTGAAACTCCAATAACACCACCACCAGAGAACATTAACCCGCCCACACTAGAAGACGTTTACATAGCACTGAATGAGATGAAGAATTTCTAAGTCTCTGGATAAGACCAGACTTTTGCCGAGTTTTGGAAGTATGCTGGAAATTCGGCAAAAATCGCTCTTCACCAACAACTAGTCAACATCTGGATTACAGGAAAATTCCCTGAACATTGGACATCAGCTATCATCCATCCACCATATAAAAAAGGGAATAAGACAGACCCTAACAATTACCGAGGGATTTCACTCCTGGATGTTACCTACAAAAATTTTTCTCGAATTCTTCTCAATAGAATTAAAGTACAACTTGAAAATGAATTAGGAGAATATCAAGGAGGTTTCAGATCCTGGAGAAGTTGTCCAGATCTAATCATGACCCTAAAACTGACAGGCCCCAAATCAAAAGTTAAATTCTGAGGTGAATTCTCTGACCCACAACCGGTTTACGACAGGGTGATGGCTTATCACTATTACTATTTAATTGTGCATTGGAAATGGTAATGCGAGAATGGACTAAGAAATGCCCTCCAAATATAAAAATAGGGAGAAAAATTCAAACAAACTGTATTGGTTTTGCAGACGAAATGGCATTATTGGCGAAAGATTTAGAGGAAGCCAAAACACAGATAGCAGAGCTTCAGACCATTACAAATAAAATTGGCCTTAAGATATCATTTGAAAAAAAAAAAAACAGAAATCATACCACAAAAACCAACACCATAAAAGGAAATACAAATTAATGATACAAAAATTAAAATTGTAACACGATTCAAATATCTAGGAGAGTTAATAACAAACAACTTAAATGAGAAAGCATCAATTCAAATAAGAACCAACAAGTTAACTAGGGCACAAAAATTAACATGGGAAACTTACAAAAAGAAATGCTTATCAATTAATGCAAAAATTAAACATTACAATAGTCATAAAACCGGAAGCCACATATGCAGCAGAAACATTATTCCATCTAAATGAACATTCTAAAACCGACAAATTACAGAAGATCGAAAGGCGAATTGGAAGAACTTGTATCAATAAAGGATATAAAAAAGATGGGCAATGGCCCAATGGCGAATAATACCTAACAATATGGTCTACAACAACCCAGAACCCATTACTGATACCATGCGAAAGAAAAGACTAGGATTCTTTGGGCACATGATGAGAATGCCAGATCTTCTAAAACAACTAGTACAGTACAATCTTGCTTCAAAAAATACAAAAGCTGGATGCCGATGGTTAAAAGAAATCAGAGAGGACTTAAAAGAAATTGGCCTAACAACAGAAGATGCTGCAAATAAGAAAAGTTTAACTACAGCACTTAAAAATATGACGTTTCATTTTCCCCTCACAAAAAAGAAAATTCCTACAAGAATATTTTCCACCCAAGAAAGGGCAAGACGATCAATAGGCTACGCATGAAGAAGTACTGGGAGGACCGCAAGGCTTGTACAGTTCCTACAAGTCGACGAACTAATGGTTGGTTAAAGTGATCCTATGTGGTCTCAAAAGAAGAAGAAGAAGAAGCAAGTAATAACATGCAACCTCATGAAATCAAATATACTGTATTATAACTAAGAGGTGTCGTTAATTATCTAAGTATGGGCACTGATTGTCATGAAGGTTATTGCCAACCTGGTCTGTGGATGGAAAAGCAGAAAGCTTGTAGTTTTACATGACCGTTAATGACAATCATGATCATTGATAAGGAATGTATTACTTTCAACAGAACAAAATCTACATTTAAAAAATATCTTTATTTCGATGGGAGAAAAAAAATCTTCATTGATGATCATGTTTAGAATACGAAGATACAATTCTAGCAAATTGGCATGCAACTGTTCTCTATATCATGAGCGAGTAGAATACTCAGCTTGGTGCCTTACATATTTTTTCGATCGTATTGTAAAGCGGGCTGTTTCAATATTGAACTATGAATCATGGCATTGACGAGTGAGCCATCACTAAATTCAAATAGTAGCGTTTATACAATTTTCGCAAGCAAAGCCGAGATGGGTAATGCTAGTTTCTTAAATAAAACGGAAATATAGTTACATGAAAAACATAATTGGCACCAGTTAGAGCATTTTTTTTTTACATAATCACCACCTGTCATATCGTGGGATCAACTTTCGTATTCTTTTTCGTAGAAATCTGCCACCTGGGAATGGAACCAACGTGTGACACTCATCTTCAGCTCTTCGTCAGTGTGAAAATATGCGTAAATTTATTGAGGTGCAAGAAAAGATGGAAATCGCTGGGAGCAAGATTAGGACTGAACAGTGGATGATCCAACAGCTCTCGGCCAAACTCCTGCAGAAGAGTTGCTGTGTGCTGAGCCGTATATGCTCAAGCGCTGTCATGGATCAGCACAACACCTGGGGCCTGTTTCATAAAGCTCTTACACTAATATTTTATTATTAGCAATACAGTAATGATATTAATGAATATTATTAGTTTTCTGTTTCATAAATTTATTAGCTAATAATATTAGTTATTAGTTTATTACTCCAAAATATTAGCGAAGGTTTCTAATAATATTAGCTAACTGTTTCATAAACAAGGAAGACTATTAACATAGTCTAATATTATTAGCCTTATTTCCACAAGTGTGCTTAGTCTAATAATTTATATTATTGATTCCTGACCCGGTCGGGAGACTGGAAGCAGGCTGTGGATTTTCATTTTCATTTCATTCATTGGTAAGAATAGGCCACCCTTGAACTGAATTTTTATTTAGCCAAATAAGATTGTGTTACAGTAATTTGAGAAATACATTTTAAACCTGTAGGTTTGTAACTTTTGAGAAGAAACCTCGCGTGAAAATGTTGATACACCGGCATTTTATAATATTATTGGCTCAAATATTAATCTATTGTAAAAGGAAATGTTTACAGATATTGTTGTTTATAATACGGAACTCATTTTATTAGAGGTTTTGTGGCTTCCACCAGCACTAGCCTAAATAAAGAATACGATATGGATCAACTGGATTAATCTCATAACCTTAAATTCCTTATAAACTTGCGAGTAAAGGCAATGTGCACAGCAGATCATGAAAGGCTTGCCCAGTTCCCGGACCTCTTGTTTCACAGACCAATACGTAATTTCATGTGGATTCTGTTAAAAGGAGTCATATTGATATGGTAAATATCGTTTAAATCGATAATCTGGTAGCAAAAATATCCACCTTGACTGGGATTCGAACCCGGGACCTCTAGATTCACAGATGAACACGTTATCCGCGCAGCTATTTCGACCACGCAATTGTTTAACACAAGATGGTTACTACTTATTTTCATGTACCAATAATACTGTATTACGGAAGTAAGCTCTATTAATATTTTGCCCGTTTCGATAATGTTCCTGCGTGGAATTGAGTTTTAAATGCCTTATGAATAGGCCTACTTCCCAGTAAAGGGAATATGTACAGCAACAGTTCGTGAAGGCTTGCTCAGTTCCCGTATAAACTTATGGATATATATTATATTAATAACTGCATTACCACAAAGTGGGTTAATATCTCAATAGCCATTGTGCAGAAACAATACCGGTATTGCCGAATAGTTACATTGTTTCATATTTAAGTATAATATCACTTAAATGCTGATACGAAGACTGAGCCCACTAATAATATGAGTAGACAGTTTTATCAGTCCTCATGATTCTTTATGAAACAGAATTTGGCTAACTAATGAAAATTATTATGAGTACTAATATTATTAGCTAATATTATCAGTGAGTTTTATGAAACAGGCCCCTCCTCTGTGCATTCCACGCCTCTTGTTTTGAATGGCCAGTTGCAATTTCCGTAATGTTACACAGTAATAGTCAGCGTTTACAGTTTCACCTGCCCAGGTAGGAAGTCAATGATCAGATAAAGTGAGCAACCCATGTCACAAGCCCGTGGCGATCCTGTCGAGAAACTTGATGTCCTCTTCATGGTAAACTGCAGAAATGTCATTGCTGAATTTTGTAGTAGAGTGTCAGGCTTTTCGGCACCACCCACCTGGCACACGCTTTCTCGACATCAGGTGCTAAAAGGCAATTTCATGCAACAAGAACAGGGATATATGCGGAAAATGGCTGCCGATTTCTGTAATTGTGAAGCAACGGTCCTCCATTATGTGCTGACGCACCAGCTCCACGAGGTTGTCATTGACGAGGGATGGTCGGGGTCGCCCACGGCTCTCTTCACCATAGACATTTTGACGACCTTCGGCAAATTGGCTACACCAGTGATGCACCATCTGACTGTTAATGACCTAAGGTCCGTAGACCTGACGAATTTCGATCAGCGCTATGTTTTATGCATTAAGAAACTTTATCACAGACCAAACCTTGCAGGCGGTGGGAGACAGAGTAAGAGCTGCCTATTGCTGTGATTGTGTATAGTGCTATAATGCCTTATGTGAAATATTCGTTACTTGAACGTGTATATCTACACAATACGTACTTAAAGTGCAGGAAATCGTGCGCTAGAACAAGAAAAAAGTTTCAAGTGAAATTTCTAGGGAGAACTATTCCTATAAATCGGACAATAAAACAACTGGCTAATTTGAGATTCAAACGTACAGGTTCAGTAAATAATAAAAATAGACGTTAAGATCGTTATTTCCTTACTGAAGCCAAATTAAACGGACTAACCAGAAACTTCATAAGAAGATGTCGATTATGTTTGGCAGCGGATGGGGAACATTTTCAGCATCTACTGTAAACATAGTGAGTAAAAATGCATGATACTGGTTTTAAGCACCGTATTCTGCCGAATATACGCGCGCGCGGCAGACGGCAACTGAGCTGTCACTGGTGGAGCGCGTGAGCGAGAATGTCCTAGCCAAGCAAATATAAAGACCCTGTACTATTGTGACCATAATAATATTTTTTTCTTTAATCTCAAATTTTTCGTTAAAAAAAATCTAGATACAGTATATCCATTTTTTTTTTTCATAATGTATTTGAGCTAGAACAAAATCCGTGTGTTAAAATCTCATTTACAAGCCAAGCTATAGGTGACAAAAATTTGAGACTTCTGTGATAACAACTGAAAAATATGGAACATTTATATGCAAAAAGTAAGTTCTGAGAAAATGCCTTTGTATGTTCTAATTATCAATGTTTTCTAACACGCACTGCATTATTTAAATAAATATTAGACATGTTTTGCAAATAACAAATATTAAGTGTTATACATCATTTTATATCGTATACAAATCTGAAAATTTATATTTTTTCATATTTTATCCATTGGAACTCCCCTAGCAAGCATTGGATGGCTCGACAAGTTTAAATTTCGTCATGGCATTCGCCAACTTGATATCAATGGAGAAAAACTCAGCGTGAATAGCTCTGTAATTGCCGAGTTCCAGGAACAATTTAACGAAAAAATCGCTGAATTGGATCTTGTTTGGGAGCAAGTTTACAATTGTGATGAAACTGGGCTTAACTGAAAGGCTTTACCACAAAAGATATTAGCATCACTCTACATCACAATACCGTGTTTATCTCCGATGGCCTTCAGTTCTCAAAGCCTATTGAACAGATAAATGGTGTCCTACAGGGTGACCCAATCAGTCCACTGCTGTTCATTCTCTCAACTGCTGATATCACGGGTATCCTCGAGTCTTTGGAAGAGAAGATATCTCTTTATATATACGCAGATGATGTAGTAATTGGAGCAAAGAGTTTGGAAGTTCTGCAGGAATGTATGGATCGTCTGCTTCTCTGGGCCGAGAGGAACAAATTACAGATCAACGAGAATAAAACAGCCCACATGGTCTTCCGTAAGGGAGGAATGATTTCGAATAGAGATAAGATTTATTACAGACCTGGAGATTTACCGATAACAACCGTCAAGAATTTTAACTATTTAGGGTTAATTTTCCAGACGACAGGAACTTCTTTCACAATGCATGTGAGAAACAGAGCGACTGCTGCACTAATAGCTATGAACAACATACAGCATTTGCGTAAACTATCTTTAGTTACTGCTATGAAGCTCTTTGTTTCCACACTGACACCTATTTTAACCTACGGTCTGGAACTGATCTGGCCTCATCTGACCAAAACCAACTTAAAGGAAATAGAGCAAGTAAAGTCTATCTTCCTAAAGAAAGCATTGTGTGTATCGAAATTTACTCCGTCCCGGCTAATGTATGAGCTGTCAGCAGAGCCATTCTGTATTGAGCAAATCAGACTACAAATGCAGCTTCCATCTAGCGCTGCCTATCAGGAACTTCTTGCGGAATTACAATCAAAAAAGAAAGAAATATGGTTGGACTTCTATGGGACAGAAGCGATGTTATCGTCTGACTGGAAGAGAGCAGACTACGATTTACGACACACTGTGACTCGTTTCGCAGTCCATGGATTTCATTTCAGGTGTTGCGGAAGAAAAGACTTTCACACTCCAAATGCAGCTACATGCATATGTGAATTGTGTAGCGAGCCCTGTGACCGATATCATGCGGCATATTGTAAAGGAAGATTAACTTCCCTGACGCAATTTTGTAGCGACTGACAGTACCTGCATTGTATTTTTTACTTTTTCAATGGCCATTGGCTGCATTAAAACTATTATTATTATCACTCTCTGAAAAAGCTGCTCCACTCTTCAAAGTACAAAAAGATCGCATCACTGCTATGGTTTGCGCAAATGCCACTGGCAATCATAGGCTACCTCTACTTGTGATTGGGAAATCAAGAAAACCTCGTGCATTCAAGAATTTGAATTTGAATGCTCTCCGTGCACAATATTACGCCCAGAAGAGTGCTTGGATGGATTAATCAATTCTTTTCTGACTGGTTTCACAAACAATTTGTACCTCAAGTTAGAGCACATTTGGCCGAAAAAAAGTTGCCACAGAAAACGCTATTGCTATTAGACAATGCCCCAATACACCCTACTTGTGAAATGAAAAGTGATGATGGCAACATTGCTTGATAGTCTTCTGCATTCACATGAGAAACCTTCAAAACGTTAGAGAGATAGAATAGGCCAAATAACGCAGTTATTTCTTCACAGTCAGTGTTTCAAGCGTCCCGTGCGTAATTTTCACGCAATTTTGACACTTGTATGTAGAGCAGTCAACAATTTCTTGAATAGTTTCCTGAGGAAAAAAAAACAATCTCCACGCCTCACTGCGGGAAGTTTTCTCATCTTTTACTCCAGGAAGGCTTTGAACAAGGTTCTTGTGTCTGGTTTTTGCACCGTATTGTGGGCAATGGATATACCAGGTTGTGCGTCCATCTTTCCCTGAGTACTGTGCACCAGCATTATCCAGTTCATCGCCAGAAACATCTGGAGCACTGAATCACTACGTTCTCCATTATCCTCTTCGACTTCACTAGCACTGCCAACTTCCAACAAATCATCATCTGCCTCACTGTTTCTTCTTAATTCTTGCTCCACCTCGTCCTACCATACCATAACCTGTTCCTCTAGTTAATTAGCCATTTTTAAATTCACTTAAGAACAAGCTATACAATGAAAAGTAACACAAAAATAGTGGTAGCGGTTCACTTTAGACCATCCTTTGAATAAATAATTTTTAAAACTAAAATTACCTGATTTAATAGTCGGGAGGATATCAGGAGAGGATTGAGTATTAGATGTTCACTGCCCCGCTGTCATAGATCCACCATTCCGCCCAAATAGCGACACGACTTATATAGTTGAAATCGAAGTTCTCACCCCCATCTTTCTCACTGAGTCAGTATTGCCAACCCCACGCGTTTGGTACTATTTCGCACGTGATGTATGAAATCACTAAGTGAACTCAATTACAGTGTTTATTTATGTATTTATAATGTTTTACATACAAAAACAGACCTAACCTGGGGCTTATGCCCCAGGCCCCCTTGCTTGTGGTACTAGCATTAATTTTCGACCAGGCAGTACCTAACCTAGTAGCAGACATAAATTGTATGTTATTAATGTTTTACATACAAAAACAGACCTAACCTGGGGCTTACGCCCCAGACCCCCTTGCTTGTAGTACTAGCAGTAATTTCCCACAAGACAGTGCCTAACTTAGTAGCGAAGGCGTGTGGTGAATTTCTTTATTCAAGTTGGTAACGTAGTCACATGATCGACTTTCGGGTGTCACATGACTGTCAAAGATGGCATCCGTAAGTGAAGAAAAATGTCATTCTTTCCGTGAAATAACAATTATTGCGGTGCAGCAGTGGCTATTGAGTATGAAGAGATTGTGCAACGACTCCCAGAAAGGTATGCATATCATAAATGATATATTTTCAATAAGCTAAGGTGTTGAAAGTTGTTAAAAGTGATGAAAAGGGAGGATGGTCTAAAGTGAACAATAAATAAAATAGTTACGTTTATGGTCGCGGGTGAGGGAAATTCTCACTTCCGTGCAGGCGCGAACAATAATAGTAACCGTGTGAATGTTTCAAGTGTTAAATTGCCATTGTTGCGGGAGGTGTCTCGTTATGCCCCCTACTAGGAATACCTAGGCGGGTAGCTTAATCCGTGTGCGGGCTGCAGTTACATGCAAGACATTTCCAAAGTGAGAAAATCCCTCCCCTCGCTGCCACTGCTGGGTTAAGAAACTGAATCACATTGCCCAAGTATGTGGGTATAAAACTTTAATGTTGTAGAAATCAAAGGTCATAGTCCCTCAAGTGACATAGATGGCGAAATTGTAGTTTTATTCTAATTTTTCCACAAAGCACTGTGACCCCATAAGAAAATCAATCTATCCATCCGTTCATCTAGGCTATCACAGCTGGACGACGGCCAATCAAAATATATTTAGTCACCTATAACCACTAACACTGAGAAGCATTACGCAAACGAATCTTACGCAATATCACACTTACGCTTCAAATTTATTTGACATTTTCCAGTGGATGTAGTAGGCAAACGAGCTGCAGATATATCGCGCAATGCCACAGTTCTACGCCGACAACAACAAACCACTTTAGCACATGGTAACAATTGACATGCGAAAAGAGACAAGCAGTAAAAGAAGGCCTAAAAAAGTCCATACTACTTTCTCCGTCCGTTAAATAATTATTCTTTTGTTTGGGCCCGAACTCGGTAACTTATGTTTCTAAAGTTGGTTGTCACTAGATTTTAGGGGCTTTCCGTTTATTTTGTTGGTCATTGGGAAAATTATTATATATTGTCATGGCAACGTAATCATGGACGGTGATGGATTTTGGATACATGTGATGTGGAGTTCGCAAATCAAAGTAATTATTACGTCTCGACATTTGGTGATTTACAGAAAGGTAATGGTGGTTTCAATCAATAAAATGGCAGTATATTGTTGTTTGATTGAGTGTGAATTAAGTTCTGTATTTGGTCGTGCTAAGTTTATAATAATAGAGACTTAATGAGATCCTGTATAGGTTAACTGATCTTAAGGTCTTCAATATTTGAGAAGTAATGATAGATGTGGTGTGTGTTGCCCGTAATCCAGTCATCGGCTAGAAGTTTAGAAAATATGCCCGCGTATGAATGAGAAATTATTATATTATATTGAAAATGTGTTAACACATACCAGTAGACTTTTTCTATTGGGATTAATGCTGTACATTATATTTAGGAGAAGGATGAACATCCTCTTTATTCTCTACATGTAGCCTACATTCTCATCATTTCTCAAACCTTTGTTTCACTTGTTGTTCATGATGAATAGTCTGTCACTTTATTGCAGAATTACCATGTTGGCAAGGTCGTGTACTGCTCTGAATTGTGATGGCGATATCTAACCAGCATAGGCACCTGTGTAGATTTCCCTTGGATTATCGTATGGTAATAGTTTTATACAAATCTTTTGTATAAACCAGGTACAGTATTTTCCATTTTAGTCACCTTTATCTGTGATGTAGATTTGTGTCTGTTCATTCCTGTAGTTAGGCTATTAGTCAGTTAGGTAATTAGTTATTGAGGTTTTAAGGGGCAGAACTACGAGGTCATCTGCCCCTATCAGTAGATAGCGTAAGCTTCACCCAGATGTTTTCCATGAGGAAGTTTTGTTTCCAGTTTGACAAATCATGATCATTATGTCTATGTTGACACCTTGGAAGAATTATACATGTAATTGCAAGTTTCCACGGTTAACATAGAGCCAAAAAATTAGGCTTGTGACTGTTTGGAGTATGATAAGTTATAAGCAGGGCCCGGATAATGGTGTACTTAACTCCCTCCTCCCAAATGCCTTGCTGCTTGGTGGGTTGTAATATCTGGACTTGTAGCGATGAATTCATAGACTTGCTAATATTACGAAATGCCTTAATTGGAACAACTGTGAATGTGGATGCCATTGCTATTGTAACCTGGGTACCAATTGCCAGATCAGGTATACTGCCACTTGTCGCACATCAACTATGCACAGTGACTGACCATATACATAACTTCTTTTGTGCCTCATTGTGTAGTGGCTGTCACTGCGGAGGCCCGGGTTTGATTCCCAGCTCTGCCAAGAAGTTTAATTCTGGTCTGAGGGTTGGGCAAAAACTGAGAAGAGGCTAGTTCCAATCCCACCTCAGCCATCCTGGTAGTGGCTTTCTGTGGTTTCCCCACTTCTATTCCAGGCGAATGCTTAATTAAGACCACAGCTGCCTCCTTCCTAATCCTCATCTGAGTTAAAACTACACACACTAATACAGCCTTCACAATAACACCAGTTACCAGACAAATTCCACACACACCTAAGTACACGGGGCCACATGACCACAATGTCGCAAAGCCCCGAAATGAATCAACAACACAATATAATTTCTTTGTGTGGCTTCAACACTGCAGCCCCCAGTGGGTGGGGGTTCAGACTACACCCATGGTATCCTCTGCCTATCGTACGAGGAGACTAAAAGGAGCAACCTTGGCTATTCTTTGAGGCTTCCTACTTGTCTTATGAATTGTGCCCCCCTCCCAAGGGTGGGAGGGATGGAATACACCCACAGGCAGAGTTGGACGGTTGGCACACGTGCTGTGAAAAATAGTTAGTTATTGTTGTTTTAAGGGGCAGAACTATGAGGTCATCTACTCCTTTGCTGTGAAAGTATTCTGGAAATACATATAATCTGGTGTAACAGTATGTTTAAGTTGTAGTAATTTCCAAAGGAGATACATTTTTCTTTACATTGCACTTTGTCAGTACATGTGTGTGTACTGTATATAGTTTAATGTAAAGTTTTTACATATTTGGTAGCTGCATTCATGTACGTGCAGTGCTAGGCCATGGGGCCAATCTTTCTGGTGACTGGTTTTGGAATTTTTTTGGTCATGTTTACCGTTTTCAACATCCCCCAATGGCCTGGCCGGTACCTCGCTTCATTCCAACTGCTTGGTCATATTCATTTATTTCATCCTTTTATCAGCTCCTTGTGATGTTGCCATTGGTTACGACATCCGGCTGTACACATTGGCTAGGTGGAACCGCATCGACTTAAATTAATGCAATATTTCAATGGTGGTATTGTATTGGATGGCGGTTCATTGAAATCTTGTTTCAATTTTTATAGCAATACATTGTATCTCATCTCCGATCCCTCTGAAAAAAAAAAAATTAGGTGTAGGTATGCCGGCAGCTAAAGCGCAGCGTTCGGCCATGGGCCCAAGCTCAAGCTCTCGGCTGACTCGGTGGACATGGGTTCGAACCCCACCGTCGGCCATCCTTGAAATGGTTTTCCATGGTTTCCCCATGTTCAACTCAAGGCAAATGCTGGGACGGTACCTTCTGACAGGCCACGGCTGTTTCCTGCCATATCCTTGCCCAGTTTCATTAATTCATCTCTCATTCCGGTGCGCAGGTTGCCCACGGGCGTTAACTAGAAAGACCTGTACTCGGCCTATTAGGAGGCCACACGACCAAAATATGACGGGGTAGGTATACATGCACTTGTTTTGAACTTCTCCAGTCCTTCTTCAACAAAGCAACAATGTCATCTTTGCCTAACTTTAAAACGATAGATTTTAGCATTTAATGTGCACATTTCAAAACACACATGTTGCGAGATAATGGGTGAGGTTAAAGACCAATTCTAAATTTATATTTAAAGGGCATAGAATATTTTCAAGAATATTGACAACTTGTCTGTAGGACACACTCTTTCCCTTCTCTCTTTTAATACACTATTAAATATACAATATTCCTCTGATGCAGATTTTTTTCTGTGTATTTCACAGTAATATGATGTGGCTCCGTACATTTGGCCTGCAGGGGTCCTTTTATCATGCCCGAAACAGGAGGTTTTAATTGCCATTAAACTGAGGTGGGGGTATTGAATGTAATTGGTAATGTGTTGCACCATTACGTTCAACCACATCTTCCAAATGTCCAGGGCCGGATTTAGATTTTATGCGCTCCTAGGCCCGTGGGTTATTGCCGCCCCCTCTTCATACCATCATAATGAAGGGAGAATTTGGACCTCAGAAAGGTCTTTGTGAAGGTAATTTTTATTTTATTCTAATGTATCGGGAGGTAAAATCAATTAAATAAATTACAATGATGAGAGAATCAACTCTTTCTTAATTTGTATATATCAACTATAAATAAATGGCCCAACGAGATATTAAAATAAGTTTAAACCTTTTAAGGCTCATTATACACTAACAGATATGGATATACATATACACTAGGCCTACATCATACAACTTACAACTATGCATAGGCTAATTAATTATTCAAATTAAACTGATATTAATATTCAAGACTTAAATTTTCCCCTAATAAATCATTAAAGATTCCTGTTCTAAAGCTGAAGTCGAACAATCTGCTGTTACAACACATTCGTTGGGAAATGATGGCCACAATATAAATTGGAAAAGTGTCAACATTTGGAAAGTTTAATTTAAGTAATCAAATTATACGGAATCCGTGTATTGTAGTCTATAACATTTTATGGAAATTTTCTGACAAAAAAATTGCAGATTAATTTTGCGACCCTCAGCATGGTGCGCCCCTAGGCCGGGGCGTTAACTGGAATTGTGTTGCTTTACAGGCTGAAAATTCATGTTCACCAAAAATAATCCTCTTTGAGTTTACAGCTTCTTCAGCCTGAGGATTGATCGGAGCTAGCCAAGAGGTTTTACTGCGTTGGAGTGTACTTGGCTGTGGGTGATCAGTTGTTCTCCACCTTCCTGCAGCGTAGCCGATCATCTGAGTGCAGCCCGGCATGGTCTTCTTCAATCCTGTCTCCAGTCGACTAAGCCATTGACGTTCACACATCAGAAGTTATGACTCACGTGTGAAAGAATGTACAATGTGTACCATGATTGAACATACATTAATAAAACAATTGACACTGCCTGGAAAATCAGCTTTCTCATTTCCTCGACAATCCTCTACCCTGCCTATAGTTTTTCTGTAGATGCAGTTGAAAATCATTTAACCGTTGAGGGCAAGTAAATTGCAATGAAATGACATTTCTTGGGCATATTCAATTTATTTAGGGAAGGAGGTATATCTGACATCAGTCATAGTGGCGTACTGGGTCGGAATATGGGTACGGTCTTTTTGAGGTTATGGTACCATAATATTGCAAACTTGCATGAAACTTCATAATGTATTTCTTTTTAACGTTAGAACTTCAAAAAGGCCAATCGCTTGCACTTTACACGTAATAAAAGAGCTAAACAACTAAAAAGTAGGATATAAATAAACGACAGTCCATTTTTTTCTAAAATTCACACCAACGTTATAGAACAGAATGCATGTACAAAATTTAATTTTCGGGTGTCCGTTGCCTCTTAATATCCAATCTACGTAATATATTGTCGTTCAAAAACAAAACGGAGTTGCTTTATAGCAACAATAACGATGTATATCCAGATTAATCAATCTCGATTCGATTTTCTCTCATTTCGTAAGTTGGCTAACATACTCGGCGAAAGCAACCTAGATCTTTCGGTCACTTATATTTCTTGCATAATATACGGCCAGTTATTGCATCTCAGTGGCGATGGAATTCGCCACGTGGCGACCATGTGCTTTTGAGTTGGAGCCCAAACAATGACGCAATCGCACAGAATTTAACGAACCGCGGATTTACCAGAGAGTCCGTACTCTGTTATTATATGCTCCTTGAGTAAAAGCAACAAATTTTTGGAAAATCTAATCTCTTTCCTATTTAGAAAATTTCCCTCGTCGAGTTCAAGTTGAAGCCATAGGGTGCCGCCAGGCGCTAGTATACGCCAAACCTGAGAAACGCCAAAGCACCGGTTCCGTTCGTTAAATAATTATTCTTGTGTTTGGGCCCGAACTCGGTAACTTCTGTCACCAGACTTGTATTTTCACAAAATTTAGGGATTTTCAAGATGGCGTCGGGCAGTAGTGACGTGGTAACTTCAACTCCCGGAGAAATTAATGTAAAACTCGACGAAAAGAGCGGGAATGCCGGAAAATTGTTAAAAACGGAATATTGTGTGGTTATTGAGATAGATGGTGGCATTTTAAATGCGGGGAATGCCCCCAAGAATGTTAAAATCGGTGAAGATAGGGAATGGTTTTGTGAACAGTGTGTTGTTGTAGCAGTTCTCGGAGATGGCGACCAGAAAACTGACAGCAATGAATACGAGAATGCTAAAGAAATTATCAACATTTTTCGGAGTGATATCGAGGCTCTTAAAGCCGAAAACGATCTCCTCAGAGACAAACTGAATTTTATGAAGGGAAATCGTGTAGATAATGGATTTGAGTGAGAGCTTGACTCGTTTAATGAAACTTCGGCACCAGTAACAACTTGGAAACAAGTTAACACAAAACGAAAGAGATCAAAACATTCGGAACAATTACCCGGAACACGGTCGACTCTAGAAAGGTCGGAAGGTTCAACCTGACAACACTGTAGCTACGGCTATTGCCAGTCATACTTCGTCACGAGCGCCTGTACTGAAACAGCTGTTTGCTAGCAAGGGAGACGACAAAAACTACGGAATTAATATTGGACAAACATAATGTACATGTTTAGCAAAACATCTGTTGATTTTTATTTACACATGACCAGTGTTACAATCGGAAATAAATGAATAACGTGTTGTTATAAGAGCCAAGAGTGAAGTTCAAAGATGGCGTCACAGTGAAAGTGTAGTGAAATAGCAGATAGTGTAAATATTTGATAAAAGTGGTAAAATATTATAACAGAGGCTTAAAATCTATAAAGTTACTTTCCTTAGATCAAGTGTAATACGGAATATTGATAGTATTTAGAAATTCTTGTTGATAATTTAATAAACTTAAACTAAGTTGTGGGAACGTGTATCCAAAGATTCGGTGACTTCTTCAATCACTGTTTGAACCAAGTAGAGCAGTGGTGCTTTTACGAGACTTCACCCGATTGGAAGATATACGTATTTCACATTCTTCTTTATTGGTAGGTTATTAGATTAATTCTATTAGGTAGTAATAATTAAATTAAATTTAGTGTAATTTGGTGTAAACATCTAGGCTCACTTAGATCTCTAGTATGACGACAGTAAACAGTGTTAGTATCTCGTCAGGTTGTGTAACCGTAACGGATTTATGCTCGTCGTGCAAAATAAAAGTAAAAAATGCAAATAAAATCATCACAAGATCTCAGGTAAAATTGAATGAGGAGAAAAGTGAAACCGATTGTCGTAATGTAGGCCTACCGCTATCGTCATGCGAATGCCATAACCTGAGAAACGAACTGTCCTCAAAAGACGAAATTATAAAGCTGCTAAAGGAAGATATTGCTAAGTTAATGGAAGAGTTGAATAAATTAAAAGGAAACAGAGAGGAAAGCAAGGAAACTTGGTCGACAGTGATTGCTGGTAAGGTAAGATTGAATAAGCCTAGGCCTATAAATGGAGTACATGTAACTGAAATTCCCGTCTCAAATTCATTTGGAGTGCTTGTCGAAGAAAATGATGACTTTCCTCAAGAAGAAAAGAAGAAAGTGATAAAGAGAAAATCCAGGAAGATGCGGATATTTGCGGATAGCCACGGGCGAGATGTAGCAGCAAGCGTTTTGGAGAGAAGCCGAGAAATGGAGGTCACTTCGACAGTGAAGCCAGGAGCTCAGATTGCAGAAGTCACGAACGGGATGATAGGAGAGTGTGCGTCCCTTACTGCAAAGGACTACGCAGTGATCATCGCTGGAGCAAACGACGTCTATAGAAATGAGAGTAAAAAGGTAATCAAAGATTTAAAGGGTACATTGCCATCCATGCAAAAAACAAATGTCATTATTGTAAACATTCCGCAGAGACACGATTTAATTCCCAAGTCATGTGTAAATGTAGAAATAGAGGCTACAAATGGAAAAATTCATAAAATTTGTAAGAGTTTTCCAAATGTCCAAATTGTAGATGTAAGTAAATTAGACAGGAAGTTCCACACTCGGCATGGCCTACACTTAAATAGATTAGGAAAAGAGTATCTTAGTGATGAAATCTGCAAAATTGTAAATTCAAATGGTAAGAATAATTCAACAGTAATATCATTAGAGTGGAAGCAGGGAAACTGGTAGAAGAAGCCAAACGTGAGGTTTGGCATTCACATCTTTTGAAGTCAAATTTAACGGAGTGCAACAATGGTATTTCGGATTTGTCTAGCAACAATAATAATAACAATTATGATAATAATAATGTAAATAAATCACCAACACAAGCTTGCAAAAGTAACAAATTTAAAATTTACCACCAGAATGTCCAGTCTCTTTATAATAAAATTGATTACATAAATCTAATGCTTAAAAATGAACTTAAAGACATCTCAGCACTATGTATTTCAGAACATTGGCTGAAAGAGGAACAACTCGAATTAATTCAATTCCCAGGGTTTATACAAGCTAGTAAATACTCTAGATCTAATATTAGCCATGGTGGTACTTGCATCTTCTTAAGAAATAATTTAGATCATGAACAGATAACAGCTTATGATTATCTAATTATGGAACAGGATTTTGAATTCTCTGCCGTAAAAATTCAGCAGTCTAAGTTAATAATTGTATGCGTATACCGTTCTCCGTCAGGAAAGTTTCCTCTATTTATAGATAAACTAGAATTGTTACTCAATAACATGAGCAAAGTAAATTTCGATATAATAATTTGTGGGGATGTAAATGTGGATTTCTTAAAACTTGATAGAAATTGTGAATTATTAAACCAGTTACTAATTTCCTATGGACTGAAACCTACAGTAAATACACCAACAAGAATAACAAAATTTAGTAAAACCACTCCTGATCAAATTTTTATAAATACAGATAAATATCACCATTCAATAGAAGTCTATTGTCCGGGTTTTAGTGACCACCATGGACAAATACTGAGTTTTGAAGTATCCGAAGTAATCAATAATAATGATAATGGAGTAAAATCAAAGTGCAGGTCATTCACTGAATCAAATGTTACATATTTCAATGACTTATTAAATAAGGAAACATGGTCAGAAATTTATGAACTAGAAAATGTAAATGATAAATTTAATGCATTTAACAGTACCCTAAAACACTATTTTGAAATAGCATTCCCCTTTAAACGAAGAACTGTTCAAAATAACAAAACTAGCAATTGGATAACAACAGGGATTATAAATTCATGTCAAAGAAAGAAATTTCTACACAAATTATATAAACAATACCACACAACACCTGAATTCAATTTATACTACAAAAAATACAATAGCATATTAAATAAGGTAATAAGACTAGCAAAGAAAATGCATAATGATAATTTTATTTCCCAATCATCTAATAAAAACAGGGCTATGTGGTCCGTAATAAAGAAAGAAACTGGAAAATCTGCTAAAATACAAAGGAACATTACACTGACCAGAAATAATAATGTGATTAATAATCCAGAGGAAATAGCAAACACTTTTAATGACTATTTTCTGGAAATTCCGCAAAAATTATTAAATAAATCACAGGTAAATACACTAAATTCTAATAATAAAATAAATATATGCAGTGATTCTTTATTTATAAATCATGTCACAAGTGAAGAGGTAAGAATAGTTATAAAAGAGCTAAAAAATAAATTCTGTGCTGGCATTGATGGCATCCCTGATGCAATTTTAAAGAAATGTGCAGAAAATATAATAAATCCACTTACGCACTTAATAAACAGTTCAATTCTCTCAGGAACTTACCCGGATATTTTGAAGTTATCAAAAGTAATTCCAGTGCACAAAAACGGTTCAAAAGATGAATTAGATAACTATCGTCCTATTACCTTACCAACTGGTATTGCAAAAATTGTGGAAAAAATTATGTATAAGAGACTGATAAGTTTCATAGAAAAAAATAAAATATTATCAAACTCACAACATGGATTTAGAACGGAAAAATCTACACAGACAGCAATTTACGAATGTAGTAATAGTATACTGAAATTAATTGACAATAAGGAACATGTAACTGGCCTATTCTTGGATTTATCGAAAGCATTTGATGTAGTTGACCATAAAATCCTCCTTACCAAACTAAATCAATATGGTGTTAGAGGTCTAGCTAATAAATGGATAGAGTCTTACTTAACAGGGCGTAAACAAATAGTAAGCTTGAGACACAAGGATGATGGAACCAAATTACTTAATGAAACATTGTCCAATGAGGGAATTATTGAATTTGGAGTACCCCAGGGATCGGTTTTGGGCCCACTACTCTTTCTTCTATATATCAATGATATAACACAGAACGTTCATTCACATAAGGAAATTTTGTTTGCGGACGATACAACACTCGTAATAAAAGGTGAAACTAAACAGGTCATACAGCAGTCTGCTGACTCCGTTACAGGAGAGTTAACCAAATGGTCACAAGATAATCGCCTCATAATAAACTATAAAAAGTCAGTATGTCTAAATTTCCACACTATACAGAATAGGAATCCTGCGATGCCCAATATAACATTAAATGGTCATCAAATAGAAAATAAATCAGAAACAAAGTTTTTAGGACTATGGATACAACAAGACTTGAAATGGAATAAACATATACAATATCTGAATACTAAACTGAACTCGATGTGCTTTGCGTTACGTATTTTGAAAACCTGCACTAGCATGCACACATTAAGAAATACTTATTTTGCTTATTTCCATTCATACTTAAGATATGGGATCATATTTTGGGGTATGTCGCCAGATGTACTAAGCACGTTTAGGATACAAAAGAGAGCGATTAGAATTATGGCAAATGTAAACTCTAGAGAATCATGTAGACCTCTGTTTAAAGATTTAAACATTCTCCCACTGCCCTGCATATATATCATTGAAAGTATTATGTTTTTTAAAAAGAATTTAATGAATAAAGATGTTTTTCTTAAAACAAACAATGATGTTCATAGGCATAACACAAGACAAAATCAAAACATTCATATTTCACACACACACACAAGCATATATCAAAAAGGAACTTTTCACACTGGAGTTAAATTATACAATAAACTACCCCAGTATATAAAACTGGCCCCAAAAATAAAAACCTTTGATAGAATGTTGAAAGCTTATCTGCAGTGCCATTGTTTTTACTCAGTAGTTGAATATTTTAGCGTATAGGAGTGATGGAATCTATAACTATATTTTACTTTTTTAATTTAATTTTAATACCTAGCTGTATGTTGTTGTTTTTATAGAATTAAGTTTTCATATTATGATAATAGAGTGAGGTGTAAATAGTTGTGCAATAAGATTGTATCTATTAAGATTTGCTATTATAATAAGTTATAAATAGTTATAATCTTAGTAATATATACCTGTTAGTTCTTTTATTTTATGCATGTAAATTCTGACGTGTCCTATATCAAAAATGTATTGAATGCATGTATTTGATCAAATGGAATTAATAAAAATCTATCTATCTATCTATCTACCAAGCAGATGATATTAGGCATGAGTGACACGGGAATAATTTACCAACATAAAAGTGTTTAGCAAAATAAAGAAAATTATTTTGGTTTCTTTTCGTATTTTACTACTCTGAAGTATGGTAATAAAACAATTGGCGGTGTTATAATAATAATAATTTGGAGTAGGTAGATGCAATTGAGGGTTATGTGATGCAAAAATGTAGGCTATCTCCCATAACATCTTCACACTGTAGGCCTATAAACCTTCGATTCCACCGCACATGTATGTCGATAATTTACTACCATTATAGAAATAGTCTGTTGCTGCTGGTATTCCATAACTGTGACAGATTACGGTACTTCTGTTTCCTTCCTAAGGTGCTGCAACTTTCTCTTCCCATAACGAAGTTTGGTGACATCAACGGCATCATTCCTTGCCTGTGAATAATTGTTTAGCAATACAGTGGCAATAACTGAAAGTATTTACACTTAATTGACTAATTTAAGCAAACTACGAACCATTTCGAAGGTTCCCTAATCCAGGCCTGGCGCAGATTTTCATCACTCGGGAACCTAAACACTGGTGTGTAGCCTCCCTTACTTGGTTAATTTGCATTACAGTTGGGGATACAACATGTATCTGTCATTATTACGGTGCCGAAACATTCCAGGAAAATCAAAGTTTAAAACATGAAGTACGATATGTGATAATTCCATGTACCGTAGGCATTTAAAAATACCATACTTGCCAGATACAAAGCACACTCGTCAGTGTGTTCTCGATTAGGAAGTCTGGTAAAAAAAAAAACTCATCTGGAAGGGTAGTATAAACGCTACTATAAAGCGTATAAACGTACAAAGCGTAAGAAACAAAATATAGAAGGAAATATCCCTATGAGATAAACAAGAACACCTGCCAGACTGAACGTTCCCTCGTGTTCCTGCCTGACAAGGGTATGACTGATGAACATGTTGCCAAGTCTCAGCCTTCCGACCTGTCTAGAGTCGACCGTGCCCGGAACTGACAAATGTTTTAGTTTACCGACGAGAAACAGGTTTGAAAACTTAATGCATAACTGTGCTGATGAAAACTTTAACGTGCCGATATATGATGTAGGCCTATCAAGCGTGAAGCCGAAGCCGGTAATTCGATCACGGAAAACTAGACTAAAGCTGTATACGGACAGCTACGGCCGAGGATTGTCATCGCTGTTACATAACACGGATATTGAAAAACAATTTTGTATTGAAGGCTTTGTTAAACCGGGGGCAGGATTTAGTGAAGTGTCTAGTCCCGTGAAAGGCGAGGGTAGTGACTTAACCTCTAATGACTTTGTAGTTGTAATGGCTGGCGCTAATGACGTCAGTAATAATCAAAGTGAAGAGGCTATGTCCAGTCTTAAGCAAACTTTATCTTCCCTGACTCATACGAACGTGATTGTAGTCAACATTCCTCATAGACATGACTTACCTGAATGGTCGTGTGTAAATAAGGAAATTGATAGTTCTAACAAACAATATGAACTCATCTGCAAACATTTTAGGAATGTGTTACTTGTAAATGTCAGTGAATGTGAAAGAGTGCTTCATACAAGGCATGGTCAATATTTCAATAACAAGGGTAAGCAGTGGCTCTCCAATATTATATGCAATATTGTTAGTGATCATCTTCGTGGCAATCCTAAGGTAATCCACAGTCTGGAATATGTCTCTGAACATGTAAAAAAAACGTGTAAGTCAGGTCAAACCTTGTAAAATAAAAAGGGTTTGACCATGTACTTCAAATTCAAATGTAAATAACTTTGTTAACCCTGATTCACATGAAATCAAATGAAATCACTACACTCACATGGAATGTGCAGGGATTATCTAACAAAATGCAGGCTGTTGAGGGCTATTTGTCAGAACAAAATATTGATATTTTTTGCTTGGTGGAACACTGGCTAGTACCAGAGGAAATTAACTTGTATGCTCTTGAGGGTTATGTTTTAAGTAATAACTACACTAGGCCTATTAGAAAACATGGGGGTTGTGCCATATATGTGAAAAAGGGAATCTCTCATAAAGCATTAGAAATAGTAAATAGAATGTCGGATGAGATGAGTTTTGAAGTAACAGCTTCCTATATAGTTTCACTCAACACAATTGTATTAGCTCTGTACCGACCAAATGGTATTGATAAGGATTTTGAGGGTTTTGTCAATAAGCTTAGTGATGTTCTTGAGTATGTTTATAGTTTTAATGCCAATATTATTTTGTGTGCTGATTTCAATGTTGACTTCAGGTTTGGAGGCAGTGCTGTGTGTGTAGAGTTAAATAATCTATTTCTTTCATTCAATTTTTCAATATCTACTACAGATATTACAAGGCCTAGACCAGGGGGTGGGGGAAGCTGCATTGATAATATAGTTACCTTCCAGGAAAGAGTTATCAGTTGCCAAATAATAAAGTCAATAGTTTCAGTTCACTGGCCGATTGTATTAAAATCGGTAGTCCCTGTTTCAAAAACAGCTTTTGCTGATTGCAAACAACCCAATCAGAAAGTTAGGGAAATGAAGGATTCCAACATACTAAACTATAAGCTGGAACTCTCGACTACAGATTGGCACTTCATCTATAATTGTCATAACATTAGTACTAAGACTCAATTTCTAATCTACAAACTGAAAGAAATAGGAAATATAGCTTTCCCATTCAGGAGTTTAACAAAAAGAAGCTCTGTACCAAAACCTTCGAAGATTAAGAGTGAAGAAATCGATAGACTTAAGGACTCTTGCAACATGTTCTATAGTTATTATATTAGTACAGGGTCTTCAGAAATAAAACTCCTATATAAGTTCTACAAGAAAAAATTTACTCGGTTAGTTAGGGAAACTAGAAAACAGGTTAATGACAGTATTATTAACCAGGCTTCAAATAAATCAAAAGCAATGTGGAATTTAATTAGGAAAGAAAGTGGATTTGGTATAAAGGATAGAATTAGTAACCACGAATTGTCTTGCACTGACCTCAACGAATTTTTCATTAATAAAGTGGAAAGAATTGTAGAATCGGTTGGATCTGAAACTCATCATTACGATTCAAATTACTATATGAGGATATTACCGCGACCAAGTTGCAAATTTAAGTTCAGCACAGTAGAAATTAGGGATGTAAGGAGAGTACTAGCAAAAATGAAAAATAGCAATTGTTATGATGTTTATCAGCTGAGCCCTATGATTTTGAAACATGGATCAGTATTTATTGAAGAGCCTCTGACACATTTATTTAATACATGTATCCTGAAATCAGAATTTCCAGCCGACTTTAAATTGGGTAGGGTCATGCCAGTTCATAAGAATGGGGATACTCTAATATTTGACAGCTACAGGCCAATTACTATAGTGCCTGCAGTTTCAAGATTTTTTGAGACCATAATCAACGATCAGATTGTATCCTATTTTGAAAGAAATAACTAGTTTAACAACTCCCAGTTTGGTTACAGAACCGGGCGAGGTACGGTGAAAGCAGCAATCTCTTTTGTGAGCAACTGTCTGAACAAGTTAGATGACCGTAATCCATTACAGGCTAAACTCTATGATTTGTCTAAAGCCTTTGACACTGTATCCCATAAGATACTACTGGACAAACTGCGATTTTATGGTTTTGAAGACGATTCAATTTCCCTTATTCAATCTTACCTGTGCGACAGATTCCAGAAAGTGGTATTAGGAGAAAATGAGTCTCCTTTTTTTGCCTTTCAATCATGGCGTTCCTCAGGGGTCTATCCTCGGTCCAATATTATTTATTATTTACATTAACGATCTGCCTTATCACCTATCTGGTCCCAACGTAGATAGTTATCTCTTTGCAGATGATGTTAATATTTGTATAAGTTCACAATGCACTGCTTCCGGACCATGGAGGTGATCATATTTCAGACACTATCCAAGACTGGTGTACAGCTAATCTTCTTTGTTTGAATGTCAGTAAAACTCAGGACTTAGAATTATATTACGTACATGGAGGAGACATCAAGAGGGGTACAAATAATTTCCTTGGTTTCACGATTGATTCCGAACTAAAATGGGAGAAACATATACAGAATATTGCATCTAAGGTCTGTAGTGGGATTTATTTATTGAGAAGACTTAGATCATGCATCAGTACCAATGTATTAAGAGTAGTCTACTACTTTCGTCGGCTTTTCCCAAATATATTGGGGTTGCCGGAGCCAACCAGGCTCATTTTTGGTTTTGGCCGGGGATTTAAGGCCGGATGCCCTTCCTGTCGCCACGTGATTTTTCAGGTGAAAATTCCACCCCGCTGTCACCGGGATTCGAACCCCGGCCGTCCGGGTGAAAGACGAGCAGCTAAGCCACTACGCCATCACTACGCTCCCCGTGCCTCTTATATATCAAAGAAAACCACAACAAGTATGAGGTGCTGGGTCTATCACATTGTTATAGCTCCCCGTATTAAGAGTAGTCTACTTTGCACAAATTCATAGCCATTTGTCCTATGGAACATTACTTTGGGGTCACATGTCGCATGCGGAGAAATTGTTCAGATTGCAGAAGAGAGCTCTGAGGTTAATTTGTGGTCTCCCTCCTCGAAGTCACTGTAGGCAAGCATTTGTTACTGTAGGTGTCATGACTTGGCCAGCCGTGTTCATTTTCCAGTGCCTCTTATATATCAAAGAAAACCACAACAAGTATGAGGTGCTGGGTCTATCACATTGTTATAGCACGAGGAATAGGAAAAACTTAGGGCTTTACAGATGTAAGTTCAGTAGAACTCAGAAGACATTCATTTATATATCCCTGAAATTCTTCAATTCCCTTCCAGGCATTGTTAGGCATTTGCCTTTGAATATCTACAAACAAATGATGAAGTCTCTACTAACTAACAACTACATTTATAAAACAGATGAATTCTTTGAAGTCTGTAAGTCAATTAGACATACTTAGCTTTTGGTGTAGTTCACTGTTACTATTTAACCTTTTCTGATGTATGACTTAAACCGGCATGTTGACCTTGCTTTGTAATATGCATTTATATCAAATGTATGCTGTAAATAATGTACTCTTGTGTGTGTGTCTGTGTGTGTGCGTGCATGTGTGTGTGTGATTCAGAGTACAACACTGTGTATTTATATATTCTACATTTCCTAGTTTGTTTGACGATTGCATTGTACATGATGTTCTCTTGTGTTTCTGCAATAAATGACATCTATCTATCTATCTATCTATCTATCTATCTATCTATCTATCTATCTATTACCGTATGGTAGTAGTTTTATACAAATCCTTTGTATAAACCAGGTACAGTATTGCCCATTTTAGTCACCTGAGGTGCCGCTTCCTGTTGGTACTGATTGGTACTTGGGAGGACTCACCATAGAGCGATTAGCTCTGTCTGTATATATATTTTTGTATCATTCGGTGTCTTTGCTATTCTTTGGTAAAATGTAAATAAATGATCGGCTACAAATTGGTGACCCCAACGTGATATGAAGTAAATATTGGAGAACATCACTTATACAGTGTCAGTTATCATTCCGTCGTTTATAGGGATCATTCACCTAACTTCGTGGCAGTCAACGATCACCTAGCGGTGCATCACGTTTTCGTCAAGGTACCCCCGTCTTGGTCTGAAAATCCAGCTCTTTGGTTTGCCCAACTTGAAAGTCAGTTCATTTTAGCTAACGTAACTGCGGACGCTAGAAAATATAGTCATGTAGTAGCTAGCTTAAGTGAACAATTAGCTATCGAAGTTCAGGACATTTTATCGTCGCTGCCAGTTACTAATAAGTATGCCGCAATAAAGCAGGCGTTAATCGACCGCATGTCACTCTCTGATGCAAAACGAATAGAGAAGCTACTGCCAACCGTGGAACTCGGAGACCGTATTCCATCTCAAATTTTTCGTCTTCTGAAAACATTAGCAGGTACCACCATGGCTTTTAATCTGCTTAAGAACATTTGGATGTCTCGCTTGCCTTCCGATGTACAGAAGATCCTCACAGTTTCAGAAGGTAATCTTGATGGGCTTCCAAAAATCGCCGAACTATATCCGGCAACACCCAGTACCTCTATAATGGCCTCTACTTCCGAACCTACTATCATTGCGTCTCCAAATTAACAAACTGACGAAACTAGTTTCCGAGATGTCAACCAGAAACACTCGATCCAGCCGATCAGCTTCGAGACGTAGTTCTCCATACCGTTATCGCTCCCCACGATCACCTTCAGTCAACAGGGATATTTGTTGGTTTCACCGTACGTTTGGCTCTAATGCTCGTCAATGTTGCCCTCCATGTAATCAGGGAAGCAAGTTCCAGGAGTCAGTAGCGACGGCAACTGACCCCACACCTTCGAATCGCCGTCTGTTCATGACCGAACGATCAGCAAAAGTTGCCTGTTGACACTGGAGCTGATGTTTCTGTTTATCCAACAGCTCGCCTTCCTCGCCGTAGCCTCGAAGAATACCAACTTTTTGCCGCGAACGGAACAGCTATCAAGACTTACGGACATATAGTTCTGAAAATTGACTTTTCCCTCCGCCATGATTTCACGTGGCGTTTCTTTGTTGCCGATGTTACTCATCCCATCATCGGAGCCGACTTTCTCGCAAACTTCGGAATTCTCCCTGATCTTCGTCATAGACGTCTCATTGATTCAACGACCAACTTGACCATTAATGGTCATATCCGCTGCATCGCTTGCCCATCAATTCGAACTGCCGTCGGCGATTCTCCCTACCACTTGTTGCTTAGTAAATTCACTGAAATTACTCGTCCATCTTCAACTCTTACACCAATCCAACATTCTACTGTTCATCATATTGTTACCACTCCAGGTCAACCAATTCGGCATCTGAAAAACATAGCACTGCCAAACGAGAGTTTGAATTCATGCTAGCCCAAGGAATATGTCGACCATCTACAAGTTGTTGGTCATCCCCACTGCACATGGTCCAAAAGAAGAACAATCAGTGGAGACCTTGTGGTGACTATCGTCAGCTCTCGCACAATTCCTGATCACTACCCAGTCCCACATATTGAAGACTTCGCCATCAACCTTCATGGACGTCATGTATTCTCCACCATTGACCTTGTTCGTGCTTTTCACCATATTCCCATTGCAGAAGAAGACTTTCCCAAAACTGCTGTGACCACTCCGTTTGGATTGTATGAATTTAAATTCATGCCATTTGGCCTATGTAACGCTGCCCAGACATTTCAACGCTTCATGGATGAAGCATCTAGAGCACTTACATCAAGTATCCACTAGTTCGTGACTTTGGAGTAGTGATTAATCCAGCAAAATGTGTGTTCGGCTCAGACGAGGTGCAGTTCCTTGGTTATTTGGTGATCTCAGATGGAACATGTCCACCTCCATGTAGAGTTGAAGCAATCACAAACTTTCCAAAACCAATCAATGTACAAGATTTCCGTAGGTTTATGGGATTAGTTAATTTCTATCAGCGTTTCATTCGTAATGCAGCAGCCATCTCTGCCCCAATGAGCTAATTCTTGCAAGGTAGCCCTAAACCTAAAGACAAACTACCTTGGACCTCTGATACCGAACAACCATTTCAGCAACTGAAGGATGCAGTTGCCAACGCCACCCTCCTCATGCACCCTTCACCAGATGCACCGCTATCACTAATGGTAGATGCATCGTTGACAGCAATAGGAGCATCGGTTCAGCAACTTACAGGAGGTAAATGGCAGCCATTAGCATTTTTCAGTCACAAATTATCCCCTTCACAACAACAATGGTCAGCATATGATCGTGAACTTTACGCAGCGTATGCTTCGGTTAAGAAGTTCAAACACATGCTTGAAGGAAGACATTTCACTCTGTTCACTAATCACAAGCCTGTTACCTTCACTTTGAAGTAGAATCCAGAGAAAGCATCACCTCGTAAGTCACGCCATCCGGACTACATCGCACAATTTACGACAGATATACGCCACATCGAAGGTGCTAACAATATTCCAGCCGATACTCTCTCCCGCGTCTCATCCATTGAAAGGGAAGTGAATTTCAGAGACCTTGCCGAAGCACAACAAACTGATAACGAACTACAGACATTCATTGATACCAACACGAGCTTGGTTCTGAAAAAGATTTACATTCCGAATTCTGGCATTCAGTTATATTGTGACACCTCAACATCTTCAGCTCGCCCATTCGTTACGAAGGATTTTCGTCAACAGGCTATCGCATCTTTACACAGTTTGTCACATCCTGGAGTGAAAGCTACCACCCGATTGGTGAAGAAATCCTTTGTTTGGCCCAATATTGAACGCGATTGCAGAGAGTTCGTTCGTAACTGCATTTCCTGCCAGCGCAACAAGGTTACACGGCATGTCATGGCCCCTGTTGGTTCATTTGCTCCACCTAACCATCGTTTTGAGCATGTCCACATCGATATTGTCGGACCACTTCCTCCATCCAACGGATTCACCTACTGCCTAACAGCTATCGATCGGTTCTCACGCTGGACAGAAGCACATCCCATAGCGGACATCACTGCAGAGACTGTCGCGCGTGAATTTTTCAATAGTTGGATTGCTCGCTTCGGCGTTCCACAGTCACATCGGATCAAGGACGGCAATTTGAATCACATATTTTCAAAGCCCTCAGTGTACTGACAGGAACATCTCGTATCCGAACAACAGCCTTTCATCCGGCAGCCAATGGAATGGTTGAGCGCTTTCACCGTCAACTTAAAACTGCTATTCGTTGTCATGCTACCGATTCTTGGACTGACAATTTACCAATTGTTCTCCTGGGCATCCGCACTGCGGTTAAGGGGGATATTGGTGCAACAGCTACTGAGTTAGTTTATGGTCAAACATTGCATCTTCCAGGCGAGTTCTTCACGAACACCAGCATTGATATCATCGATGCGTCCAACTTTGTCAGAGACCTGCGTACGAGATTCAGGCAGCTGCGTCCAGTCGCTCCAAAGATACACGGTGCTCAACAGGCTTTCATCTTTCGTGACCTAAAAACCTGTTCATATGTGTTCGTACGGCACGACGCAGTGCGTAGGCCATTACAGATCCCGTACGGTGGCCCTTTTAAAGTGCTGCTTCGTGCCACCAAGACCCACGACATTGAGAACAATGGGAAACGATCAACAGTGTCCATTGATCGACTGAAGCCTGCCTTCATCGCAACGCCAGATGACTCCATTCCGCCTAGGTCTTCGACAACTCCAGTTATTCCACAACAGGACTCAGCCGAACCTACACCACAGACGACTACCTTACCTTCCCCCATTATTACCGGTCCCGGACGACGGGTTCGGTTTACTGAGAAATATAGTCGAACTCTGAGGGGGGAGTATTGAGGTGCCGCTTCCTGGTGGTACTGATTGGTACTTGGGAGGACTCACCAGAGAGTGATATGCTCTGTCTGTATATATATATATATTTGTATCCGTCTGTGTCTTTGTATTATTGCTGTTCTTTGGTAAAATGTTAATAAATGATCGGCTACACACCTTTATCTGTGATGTAGATTTGTGTCTGTTCGTCTCTGTAGTTAGGCTATTATCAGTTAGTTAGTTATTGAGTTTTTTTTATAAAGTTGAAATGTTCACCCGAATGAGTATTAGTTTTCATTGCTGTAATTGGACAAAGATTTTGTCCTTTTCTGACACACTGTGATGAGATACAGCGTGCATAGTTCACACACGCATCCTTCGTTCGACGAATGGAACAGTCTATTTACACAAATTTTGCGATGAAATCCGTGTATGGTCAGTCTCGTCATGGTATGTCTTTCCTCCTGACTGGTTTTGGTCCAATTGCTGTCGATCATCGCCGATGTTTCTTATATCACTGCTTCTCTTCATCCTCCTACGTTCCAATAGTTTGTTGGATGCCTCAGTATAAGGAAGCCGTAGTTGGAGATCCTTCATGTAAAAAGTTTCCTTGGCAAGTTCATAAACAAGTCTGGATGGCGCATATTTTCCCACCCTGAGGGCACATTTTAGGAATCGTGCTTTCACCTTTTATATGCCTTCTAAGTCAGTGATGGTCAGTTTGTCCCATATTATTCCAGTCCAGAATTGTTACTCAATAACATGAGCAAAGTAAATTTCGATATAATAGTTTGTGGGAATGTAAATGTGGATTTCTTAAAATGTGATAGAAATTGTGATTTATTAACCCATTAACTAATTTCCTATGGACTGAAACCTACAGTAAATACCCCAACAAGAAGAAAAAATTAATAAAACCACTTGTTATAACATTTTTATAAATACAGATAAATATCACCATTCAATAGAAGTCTATTGTCCTGGTTTTAGTGACCACCATAGAAAAATACTGAGTTTTGAAGTACCCGAAACAATCAATAATAATGATAATGGAATAACACGAAAGTGCAGGACATTCACTGAAACAAATGTTACATATTTCAATGACTTATTAAATGAGGAAATATGGTCAGATATTTATAAACTAGAAAATGTAAATGATAAAAATAATGCATTTAACAGTACCCTAAAACACTATTTTGATACAGAATTCCCCTTTAAACAAAGAACTATTCAAAATAACAAAACTAGCATTTGGATAACAACACGGATTAGAAATTCATGTCAAAGAAAGAAATGTCTACACAAATTATATAAGCAATACCCCGCAACACCTGAATTCAATTTATACTACAAAAATACACTACCATATTACATAAAGTAATAAGACTAGCAAAGAAAATGCATAGTGATAATTTTATTTCCCAATCATCTATTAAAAACAGGGCTATGTGGTCCGTGATAAAGAAAGAAACTGGAAAATCTGCTAAAATACAATGGAACATTACACTGACCAGCTTGCCACGGTGGGTGAGTGGATAGCGTGTCGGTCTACTAACCCCAAGATTGCAGGTTCGTCCCTGGCCGTGGTAAGTGATTTTTGAAAGGCGGCAAAAATACGATACGCATGTCATACGATGTTGGCATGTCAAAGAACCCATTTGAATTCAGTAGGCCGAGTTCATAATGGCAAAATTAATCTCGGGAGTTTCCGCCAACACAAAGTTCCTCATTTCTCTACTAGAAAGCGCTATGTTCAAGGAGCTTAGATATCTAACATCTAACCTCCTTGACTTTCATAGTTAAGGAACAACGAAATTCGACACGCAAGCTACCCACTGGGTGTCAACAGGGCCGTGGAGAGCGGCGACGGGCCCTGGGGCTGGAATCTCCCGGGCCCCCCTCTAAAACCAAATTCTGTAAAATCCTCGCAAATTTGCACAAACTGATTTTGCAAATTTTTTATTTGCACTAAATGTTCATCACGAAATCAATTACAAGAGCCAGCAAGCAAGCAAGCAAGCAATAGTAATAATAATAATAATTATTATTATTATTATTATTATTATTATTATTATTAACAGCAAACAACTAGATATAAGTCGCATTAAAAAATATTACTTAACCAAACATTAACTCATAACATAAATTTATGAATATAACTACCATAGTGTAACTTTTTGTGTCTTTAATTATTGACATTAATACTTTATCATTATCATAACAAACAAACAAATTGCATGCACTCTTGTATTGAAATATAATCTATATATATATATGTTGTAAATAATAATTAATATGTCTCACAGATAATCTGTACTGTCATCAGACTCGTGAGACATATCACAATAATGTAACATAAATAGTATTTATGAAATAAATTAAATTAAATTATTATTATTATTATTATTATTATTATTATTATTATTGTAGCATGCTGAACTGCAATGCCCAAGATCGCGGGTTTAAACCCGGCCGAAGTCGTCGGATTTTTAAGAGCGTTAAAATCCTCCAGTATGCCTTTATTCGGAGGGGAAGTAAAGCCTGCGGGTCCATGTCATAGATTTATGGCATGTAAAAGAATCTACCACTACAATATTGGTAGTGTGTAGTCAAAATTTGTAGGTTATTTGGTTAGAAACGCTCTATCAAGTTCCAACGTTTCCCGCTGGGTGTCAGTGACAGTGGCGTCTGGTAACCAAAGTTGGAACTACTTGAAATTGCACTTGTTGGGGAGCCTTCGGGCGTTCGATTGAAATGACTATTGGCTGCAATTCATATATAATAATAATATTTCAATTATATATTCCACTAAATCCAGGCTACATTTATTATCACAAGCAGAGCGTGAATTACTATCAATATAAATAAGTTAATGCTGGTATGTAAAATTTACAACATTGAATGTGGATGAATGCATCCAAAATTATTTGCAAAGTCAATGTTTATACCTGACAAGCGCGTACTAATGCATTTTTTTCAATTAACAAAAAATAATATCAGATTAAAGCCATCGTAATAATTTTCATTAAATTCACTATACTGTTTTGGCGTTTGAAAAATCTAAATTTGTCTCGTTGAGGTAACACAGTAAGCATATACAATGTTCAGATTTAAAGTTCTGCAGATCCTCTTTGATATCAATAACTTTAGAACTTCAGTGATGCTCGTAAAAGCAATATGCTCGTTTGTCGTACACAAATTTGAAAAAAGATGCATTTACCGGACCAGTAATTGCATGGCTTTTACAGTATTTAACTTCGGGAAAATACTCACATCGAAAAAAGCTTTTGTCCATTAACTCGGAAACAGGTGGGTTAGAATTCCACCGTCGGTGATTCTATGTTTATTTTCCATGATTCATTGTTTTAACCCGTACATTCCTTTCCTCCTCAATTCTATCCCTATGTCATAAGACCCATTAATCAACAGGAAGTTCATCTCACTGAACTGCATGTTAAAAGAGGTGGAAAGGGTACACTGTACACTGTGCAGTACTACGGTCTCGGTGGCATATGATGTAATCTCTTTTCATAATGAAAACATGATTTTTACAAAAAGTCAAGACGTATTTTAAAATACGTTTTACATATAGTGTGTTTATGTTGACATTCTTAAAATTTGCTGCCCTTGAAGAGTCACGCCCTTGGGTCTAAGCCTAAACACTGATAGGTAAGTGTTTTGGTTGAACGGCGATCAGACATCTTTGTACATTAAACAAAGCAAAATATATTTTCATAATTAACCACAGGTATACAGTACTCATACTTAACTCAAGTTATTATGTGCTATCAGTTGATAGCAGCTGATCAGTGATTGTTTTCACAAAAGAAGAAACGGTAAATTTTAACTATATTTTGTAATTGGCAGTCAATGGATTTCTTATAATTTAATATTGCTTTGCAGTAAGCAAAACTAGAGCCAGGTTCTCCTAAAAATCCTGATTCCTATCTATGACTGGTGACCATCATGGGCGGATTTAAGCCAAGATTATGGGGGAGTGGACACACCGGGGATCTTGGTGTATGTAATATCACCAAGCTCAGAGTGGGGTCCGGGGGCCCTCCTCCGGAAAAGTTTGCAAACATTAGGTCCAAATTATTGAGTTATACGATAGACCATTTGAGTGGTTATTTTTGGGATATTTTGGAGTAAAAATTTGGTGACCATTGACATATAGTGGCTATAGAAAAGACTCTCTGATATTGAAGTAAAAGCTCTCACATCTTCAAGTAAGACCCCGCGGTGTAGCTCACCATGACCGTGATTGGGGCCAACAGCAAGTCTACAGATCCGAGGTTCGAATCCGGGCGCTGACAGCGGCTATCCTGAGTGTGGTTTTTCACACTCCCTCCAGACCAATGCCGGGGCAGTACCTTATTTCAAGTCCAGGGATACCTACCCTACTCTTAACCCTAATAATTACAGTAATAGTCGCGACGGCCAACGCATTCCCAGTCGGCAACTAAGAATACGACATGCGATTTATCATGTCACAGAGGCCTTAGCACAGCACACACAGTGTACACCCCGCTTTTCGCTCAGCAGTTGATGGTTTTAAGAGGGTCTAAGTTTTTACTCTCCAAGACAAATAGTTACAACAATGTTGCCAATATACCTTACTTATTATACAACAACCACTAGCCTCCCCTTCAGTCTACACAATTCGCACATTTTTTGGTTTTCTATTTTGTTCACTGCATTAATATCTGTGAAAACTACTGCTTTACAGTCAACTTCATTCAATAACGTGGAGGCCTTCAGAAACAAACCGTAAAACTAACGCGTCAGCAAATACTGAATTATATCTACAGTACAGGTTCAAAGATGGCGTCACAGTGAAAGTGTAGTGAAATAGCAGCTAGTGTAAATATTTGATAAAAGTGGTAAAATATTATAACAGAGGCTTAAAATCTATAAAGTTACTTTCCTTAGATCAAGTGTAATACGGAATATTGATAGTATTTAGAAATTCTTGTTGATAATTTAATAAACTTAAACTAAGTTGTGGGAACGTGTATCCAAAGATTCGGTGACTTCTTCAATCACTGTTTGAACCAAGTAGAGCAGTGGTGCTTTTACGAGACTTCACCCGATTGGAAGATATACGTATTTCACATTCTTCTTTATTGGTAGGTTATTAGATTAATTCTATTAGGTAGTAATAATTAAATTAAATTTAGTGTAATTTGGTGTAAACATCTAGGCTCACTTAGATCTCTAGTATGACGACAGTAAACAGTGTTAGTATCTCGTCAGGTTGTGTAACCGTAACGGATTTATGCTCGTCGTGCAAAATAAAAGTAAAAAATGCAAATAAAATCATCACAAGATCTCAGGTAAAATTGAATGAGGAGAAAAGTGAAACCGATTGTCGTAATGTAGGCCTACCGCTATCGTCATGCGAATGCCATAACCTGAGAAACGAACTGTCCTCAAAAGACGAAATTATAAAGCTGCTAAAGGAAGATATTGCTAAGTTAATGGAAGAGTTGAATAAATTAAAAGGAAACAGAGAGGAAAGCAAGGAAACTTGGTCGACAGTGATTGCTGGTAAGGTAAGATTGAATAAGCCTAGGCCTATAAATGGAGTACATGTAACTGAAATTCCCGTCTCAAATTCATTTGGAGTGCTTGTCGAAGAAAATGATGACTTTCCTCAAGAAGAAAAGAAGAAAGTGATAAAGAGAAAATCCAGGAAGATGCGGATATTTGCGGATAGCCACGGGCGAGATGTAGCAGCAAGCGTTTTGGAGAGAAGCCGAGAAATGGAGGTCACTTCGACAGTGAAGCCAGGAGCTCAGATTGCAGAAGTCACGAACGGGATGATAGGAGAGTGTGCGTCCCTTACTGCAAAGGACTACGCAGTGATCATCGCTGGAGCAAACGACGTCTATAGAAATGAGAGTAAAAAGGTAATCAAAGATTTAAAGGGTACATTGCCATCCATGCAAAAAACAAATGTCATTATTGTAAACATTCCGCAGAGACACGATTTAATTCCCAAGTCATGTGTAAATGTAGAAATAGAGGCTACAAATGGAAAAATTCATAAAATTTGTAAGAGTTTTCCAAATGTCCAAATTGTAGATGTAAGTAAATTAGACAGGAAGTTCCACACTCGGCATGGCCTACACTTAAATAGATTAGGAAAAGAGTATCTTAGTGATGAAATCTGCAAAATTGTAAATTCAAATGGTAAGAATAATTCAACAGTAATATCATTAGAGTGGAAGCAGGGAAACTGGTAGAAGAAGCCAAACGTGAGGTTTGGCATTCACATCTTTTGAAGTCAAATTTAACGGAGTGCAACAATGGTATTTCGGATTTGTCTAGCAACAATAATAATAACAATTATGATAATAATAATGTAAATAAATCACCAACACAAGCTTGCAAAAGTAACAAATTTAAAATTTACCACCAGAATGTCCAGTCTCTTTATAATAAAATTGATTACATAAATCTAATGCTTAAAAATGAACTTAAAGACATCTCAGCACTATGTATTTCAGAACATTGGCTGAAAGAGGAACAACTCGAATTAATTCAATTCCCAGGGTTTATACAAGCTAGTAAATACTCTAGATCTAATATTAGCCATGGTGGTACTTGCATCTTCTTAAGAAATAATTTAGATCATGAACAGATAACAGCTTATGATTATCTAATTATGGAACAGGATTTTGAATTCTCTGCCGTAAAAATTCAGCAGTCTAAGTTAATAATTGTATGCGTATACCGTTCTCCGTCAGGAAAGTTTCCTCTATTTATAGATAAACTAGAATTGTTACTCAATAACATGAGCAAAGTAAATTTCGATATAATAATTTGTGGGGATGTAAATGTGGATTTCTTAAAACTTGATAGAAATTGTGAATTATTAAACCAGTTACTAATTTCCTATGGACTGAAACCTACAGTAAATACACCAACAAGAATAACAAAATTTAGTAAAACCACTCCTGATCAATTTTTTATAAATACAGATAAATATCACCATTCAATAGAAGTCTATTGTCCGGGTTTTAGTGACCACCATGGACAAATACTGAGTTTTGAAGTATCCGAAGTAATCAATAATAATGATAATGGAGTAAAATCAAAGTGCAGGTCATTCACTGAATCAAATGTTACATATTTCAATGACTTATTAAATAAGGAAACATGGTCAGAAATTTATGAACTAGAAAATGTAAATGATAAATTTAATGCATTTAACAGTACCCTAAAACACTATTTTGAAATAGCATTCCCCTTTAAACGAAGAACTGTTCAAAATAACAAAACTAGCAATTGGATAACAACAGGGATTATAAATTCATGTCAAAGAAAGAAATTTCTACACAAATTATATAAACAATACCACACAACACCTGAATTCAATTTATACTACAAAAAATACAATAGCATATTAAATAAGGTAATAAGACTAGCAAAGAAAATGCATAATGATAATTTTATTTCCCAATCATCTAATAAAAACAGGGCTATGTGGTCCGTAATAAAGAAAGAAACTGGAAAATCTGCTAAAATACAAAGGAACATTACACTGACCAGAAATAATAAAGTGATTAATAATCCAGAGGAAATAGCAAACACTTTTAATGACTATTTTCTGGAAATTCCGCAAAAATTATTAAATAAATCACAGGTAAATACACTAAATTCTAATAATAAAATAAATATATGCAGTGATTCTTTATTTATAAATCATGTCACAAGTGAAGAGGTAAGAATAGTTATAAAAGAGCTAAAAAAAAAATTCTGTGCTGGCATTGATGGCATCCCTGATGCAATTTTAAAGAAATGTGCAGAACATATAATAAATCCACTTACGCACTTAATAAACAGTTCAATTCTCTCAGGAACTTACCCGGATATTTTGAAGTTATCAAAAGTAATTCCAGTGCACAAAAACGGTTCAAAAGATGAATTAGATAACTATCGTCCTATTACCTTACCAACTGGTATTGCAAAAATTGTGGAAAAAATTATGTATAAGAGACTGATAAGTTTCATAGAAAAAAATAAAATATTATCAAACTCACAACATGGATTTAGAACGGAAAAATCTACACAGACAGCAATTTACGAATGTAGTAATAGTATACTGAAATTAATTGACAATAAGGAACATGTAACTGGCCTATTCTTGGATTTATCGAAAGCATTTGATGTAGTTGACCATAAAATCCTCCTTACCAAACTAAATCAATATGGTGTTAGAGGTCTAGCTAATAAATGGATAGAGTCTTACTTAACAGGGCGTAAACAAATAGTAAGCTTGAGACACAAGGATGATGGAACCAAATTACTTAATGAAACATTGTCCAATGAGGGAATTATTGAATTTGGAGTACCCCAGGGATCGGTTTTGGGCCCACTACTCTTTCTTCTATATATCAATGATATAACACAGAACGTTCATTCACATAAGGAAATTTTGTTTGCGGACGATACAACACTCGTAATAAAAGGTGAAACTAAACAGGTCATACAGCAGTCTGCTGACTCCGTTACAGGAGAGTTAACCAAATGGTCACAAGATAATCGCCTCATAATAAACTATAAAAAGTCAGTATGTCTAAATTTCCACACTATACAGAATAGGAATCCTGCGATGCCCAATATAACATTAAATGGTCATCAAATAGAAAATAAATCAGAAACAAAGTTTTTAGGACTATGGATACAACAAGACTTGAAATGGAATAAACATATACAATATCTGAATACTAAACTGAACTCGATGTGCTTTGCGTTACGTATTTTGAAAACCTGCACTAGCATGCACACATTAAGAAATACTTATTTTGCTTATTTCCATTCATACTTAAGATATGGGATCATATTTTGGGGTATGTCGCCAGATGTACTAAGCACGTTTAGGATACAAAAGAGAGCGATTAGAATTATGGCAAATGTAAACTCGAGAGAATCATGTAGACCTCTGTTTAAAGATTTAAACATTCTCCCACTGCCCTGCATATATATCTTTGAAAGTATTATGTTTTTTAAAAAGAATTTAATGAATAAAGATGTTTTTCTTAAAACAAACAATGATGTTCATAGGCATAACACAAGACAAAATCAAAACATTCATATTTCACACACACACACAAGCATATATCAAAAAGGAACTTTTCACACTGGAGTTAAATTATACAATAAACTACCCCAGTATATAAAACTGGCCCCAAAAATAAAAACCTTTGATAGAATGTTGAAAGCTTATCTGCAGTGCCATTGTTTTTACTCAGTAGTTGAATATTTTAGCGTATAGGAGTGATGGAATCTATAACTATATTTTACTTTTTTAATTTAATTTTAATACCTAGCTGTATGTTGTTGTATTTATAGAATTAAGTTTTCATATTATGATAATAGAGTGAGGTGTAAATAGTTGTGCAATAAGATTGTATCTATTAAGATTTGCTATTATAATAAGTTATAAATAGTTATAATCTTAGTAATATATACCTGTTAGTTCTTTTATTTTATGCATGTAAATTCTGACGTGTCCTATATCAAAAATGTATTGAATGCATGTATTTGATCAAATGGAATTAATAAAAATCTATCTATCTATCTATCTATCTACTATTTGATGCAAACCATCCCCAACCGAGCTCCAATTGTTCATTGCCCGCCAGTGATACTAGACCTACTAGCTACCAAGTACACGGGTTGAATGTTGCAAGCCCCTTAATGAATTAACGTCTGTAACGACAAACAGGCCTTTTTATTAACTGTTGAGTAAGACTACGAATAACACCGCAGTCGGGAAGCCAAGTCCTGCATTCCTGCCACGGCTTTGTCAGGAACCGGGGTCATTTCTAAGTCGTAGATAAAGAGGGCAATTAATGTTATGTTTAATGGTACTGAGACGTTAAAGCGTATCACGAAAGGGCTTGATTCGCAAGGGAAAATATATCTGCGCGTCCTGAAGAATAAGTGTTTTGCACATCCTCCTAGGACGCCGGGCCCCCCTGGGAGGGTCGGGCCCCGGGGCACCAGCCCTGCCTGTCCCCCCCTCTCGTCGGGCCTGGGTGTCAAATAACAAAGCTTGCACCCGGCAACGAGGCCATACGATATTATATATATTACACTGACCAGCAATAGTAAAGTGATTAATAATCCAGAGGAAATAGCAAACACTTTTAATGACTATTTTCTGGAAATCCCACAAAAATTATTAAATAAATCACAGGTAAATACACTAAATTCTAATAATAAAGTAAATACAGTATATGCGGGTATTCTTTATGTATAAATCATGTCACAAGTGAAGAGGTGAGAATATTTATAAAAGAGCTAAAAATAAATCCTGTGCTGGTATTGATGGCATCCCTGATGCAATTTTAAAGAAATGTGCAGAAAATATAATAAATCCCCTTACGCACTTAATAAACAGTTCAATTCTCTCAGGAACTTACCCGGATAATTTGAAGTTATCAAAAGTAATTCCAGTGCACAAAAACTGTTCAAAAGATGAATTAGATAACTATCGTCCTATTACCTTACCAACGGGAATTTCAAAAATTGTGGAAAAAATCATGTATAAGAGACTGATAAGTTTTATAGAAAAAAAATGAAATACTATCAAACTCACAACATGGATTCAGAACGGAAAGATCTACACAGACAGCAATTCATGAATGCAGTAATATTATACTGAAATTAACTGACAATAAGGAACATGTAACTGGCCTATTCTTGGATTTATCGAAAGCATTTGATGTTGTTGACCATAAAATCCTCCTTACAAAACTAAATCAATATGGTATTAGAGGTCTAGCTAATAAATGGATCGAGTCTTACTTAACAAGGCGTAAACAAATAGTAAGCTTGAGACACAAGGATGATGGAACCAAATTACTTATTGAAACATTGTCCAATGAGGGAATTATTAAATTTGGAGTACCCCAGGGATCGGTTTTGGGCCCACTACTCTTTCTTCTAGATATCAATGATATAACACAGAACGTTTGTTCTCATAAGGAAATTTTGTATGCGGACGATACAACACTCATAATAAAAGGTGAAACTAAGCAGGTCTTACAGCAGTCTGCTCTCTCCGTTACAGAAGAGTTAATCAAATGGTCCCAAGATAGTCGCCTCATAATCTATATATATATAAATCAATGTTACGTGATAGTTTGTCTGTCTGTGGGTATGTCTCCTATGCGTTCATATACCATTCGTCCGATTGCGATGAAACTTGGGTGAGATGTTGAGTACACTCCAAGGAAGGTTTCTGACTTAGTAAATCCATTTTACAATAGGTAGCGCACGCGTAGATTCAACAAATGAGCGACGATGCGCGAAGCATTTCAACAAAGTCCCGTATGTGTTCATATACCATTCGTCCGATAGCGATGAAACTTGGGTGAGATGTTAAGTACACTCCAAGGAAGGTTTCTGACTTAGTAAATCCATTTTACAATAGGTAGCGCACAAGTAGATTCAACAAATGAGCGACGACACGCAATGCGTTTCAACAAAGTCCCGTATGCATTCATATACCATTCGTCCGATAGCTATGAAACTTGCGTGAAATGTTGTGTACACTGCAGGAAAAATTTTCTGGCTTAGTACACTTTACAATAGGCAGCGCACGAGTAGATTCAACAAATGAGCTACGACGCGCGAAGCATTTCAACAAAGTCACGTTTGCGTTCATATACCATTCGTCCGATAACGATGAAACTAGGATGAGATTTTGTGTGCACTCCAGGGAAGGTTTCTAGCTTAGTAAATCCCTTTAAAAATAGGTAGAGCACGAGTAGAATCAACAAATGTGCAACGGCGCGCGAAGCGTTTCAACAAAGTCCCATATAATTTCATATACCATTCATCCGATATCGATGAAACTTGGGTGAGATGTTGTGTACACTCCAGGGAAGGTTTCTGGCTGAGTACATAGATTTTACAATAGGTATCGCACCAGTAGATTCAACAAATGAGCGATGACACGCTAAGCGTTTCAACAAAATCCCGTATAAAATCATATACCAGTCGTCTGATAGTGATAAATGTTTGGTGAATTGTTGTGTACACTCCAGGAAAGGTTTCTGGCTAAGTAAATTCATTTTACAATACGAAGCGCACGTTTATATTCAACAAATGAGTGACTACGCGCGAAGCGTTTCGACAACGTCCCGTATACGTTCACATACCATTCATCCGATTGCGATGAAACTTGGGTGAGATGTTGTGTACACTCCAGGGAAGGTTTCTGACTGAGTACATCCATATTACAATAGGTATCGCACCAGTAGATTCAACAAATGAGCGATGACACGCGAAGCGTTTCAACAAAATCCCGTATAAAATCATATACCAGTCGTCTGATAGTGATAAATGTTTGGTGAATTGTTGTGTACACTCCAGGAAAGGTTTCTGGCTAAGTAAATTCATTTTACAATACGAAGCGCACGTTTATATTCAACAAATGAGTGACTACGCGCGAAGCGTTTCGACAACGTCCCGTATACGTTCACATACCATTCATCCGATTGCGATGAAACTTGGGTGAGATGTTGAGTACACTCCAAGGAAGGTTTCTGACTTAGTAAATCCATTTTACAATAGGTAGCGCACGCGTAGATTCAACAAATGAGCGACGATGCGCGAAGCATTTCAACAAAGTCCCGTATGTGTTCATATACCATTTGTCCGATAGCGATGAAACTTGGGTGAGATGTTAAGTACACTCCAAGGAAGGTTTCTGACTTAGTAAATCCATTTTACAATAGGTAGCGCACAAGTAGATTCAACAAATGAGCGACGACACGCAATGCGTTTCAACAAAGTCCCGTATGCATTCATATACCATTCGTCCGATAGCTATGAAACTTGCGTAAAATGTTGTGTACACTGCAGGAAAAATTTTCTGGCTTAGTACACTTTACAATAGGCAGCGCACGAGTAGATTCAACAAATGAGCTACGACGCGCGAAGCATTTCAACAAAGTCACGTTTGCGTTCATATACCATTCGTCCGATAGCGATGAAACTAGGCTGAGATTTTGTGTGCACTCCAGGGAAGGTTTCTAGCTTAGTAAATCCCTTTAAAAATAGGTAGAGCACGAGTAGAATCAACAAATGTGCAACGGCGCGCGAAGCGTTTCAACAAAGTCCCATATAATTTCATATACCATTCATCCGATATCGATGAAACTTGGGTGAGATGTTGTGTACACTCCAGGGAAGGTTTCTGGCTGAGTACATAGATTTTACAATAGGTATCGCACCAGTAGATTCAACAAATGAGCGATGACACGCGAAGCGTTTCAACAAAATCCCGTATAAAATCATATACCAGTCGTCTGATAGTGATAAATGTTTGGTGAATTGTTGTGTACACTCCAGGAAAGGTTTCTGGCTAAGTAAATTCATTTTACAATATGAAGCGCACGTTTATATTCAACAAATGAGTGACTACGCGCGAAGCGTTTCGACAACGTCCCGTATACGTTCACATACCATTCATCCGATTGCGATGAAACTTGGGTGAGATGTTGTGTACACTCCAGGGAAGGTTTCTGGCTGAGTACATCCATATTACAATAGGTATCGCACCAGTAGATTCAACAAATGAGCGATGACACGCGAAGCGTTTCAACAAAATCCCGTATAAAATCATATACCAGTCATCTGATAGTGATAAATGTTTGGTGAATTGTTGTGTACACTCCAGGAAAGGTTTCTGTCTAAGTAAATTCATTTTACAATACGAAGCGCACGTTTATATTCAACAAATGAGTGACTACGCGCGAAGCGTTTCGACAACGTCCAGTATACGTTCACATACCATTCATCCGATTGCGATGAAACTTGGGTGAGATGTTGTGTACACTCCAGGGAAGGTTTCTGGCTGAGTACATCCATATTACAATATGTAGCGCAAGAGTAGAATCAACAAATGAGCGACGACACGCTAAGCGTTTTAACCAAGTCCCGTATGCATTCATGTACCATTCGTCCGTAGCTATGAAACTTGGGTGAGATGTTGTGTACACGTCATGGAAAATTTATGGCTTAGTAAATCCACTATACAATATGCAGCGCACAAGTTGATTCAACAAATGAGGGACGACGCGCGAAGCGTTTCAACAAAGTCCCGTATAAGGTCATATACCATTCTGCCGTTAGCGGTGAAACTTGGGTGAAATATGGTGGACACTCCAAGGAAGGTTTCTGGCTTAGTAAATACATTTCACAGTAGGTAGCACACGAGTAGATTCGACAAATGAACGACGACATGCGGAGCGTTTCAATACAGTCCCCTATATCTTCATATCCCATTAGTCCGATAGCGATGAAACTTGGGTGAGATGTTGTGGACACTTACGTGACGGTTTCTAACTTAGTAAATACATTTTACAGTAGGTAGCGCACGAGTAGATTCAACAAATGAGTGACGGAGCGCGAATCGTTTAAACAAAATCAGGTATGCGTTCATATACTATTCATCCGATTGCGATGAAACATTGATCAGTTATTGTGTACCCGCCAGGGAAGGAGACTTAGTAAATCCATTTCACAATAAGTAGCGCAAGAGTAGATGCAACAAATGGGTGACGACGCGCGAAGCGTTTCAACAAAATCCCCTATTGCGTTCATATAACATTCTTCGATTGCGATGAAACCTTGATGAGTTATTGTGTACACGCCAGGGAAGGGCTTCGACTTAGTAATACATTTCTCAATAGGTAGCGCACGAGTAGATTCAACAAATGAGTGACAGCGCACGAATCGTTTAAACAAAACCCCGTATACGTGCATATACAATTCATCCGATTGCGATGAATCATTGATGAGTTATTGTGTACACGCCAGGGAAGGGTTTCGACTTAGTAAATCCATTTCACAACAGGTAGCGTACGAGTAGATTCAACAAATGAGTGACAGCAATGAAACATTTGAAAGTTGTTGTGCACGCTTCCACGAATGGTTCTAAATTAGAAAATCCATTTTACGATAGCTTAGAGGCAGTTAACATGTTGTGTATCCAAAAGCACTTCAAGAAACAGAATTTCAACGCCAACACTTTCTTTGATTGGCATTGCAACGCATGCCGGGTACAGCTTGTAAACTATAAAAAACAGTATCTCTAAATTTCCACACTATACAGAATAGGAATCCTGCGAAGCCCAATATAGCATTAAATGGTCATCAAATAGAAAATAAATCAGAAACAAAGTTTTTAGGACTATGGATACAACATGACTTGAAATGGAATAAACATATACAATATCTGAATACTAAACTGAACTCGATGTGCTTTGCGTTACGTATTTTGAAAACTTGCACAAGCATGTACACATTAATAAATACTTATTTTGCTTATTTCCATTCATACTTAAGATATGGGGTCATATTTTGGGGTATGTCACCAGATGTACAAATCACGTTTAGGATACAAAAGAGGGCGAATAGAAAATAGAATTATGTAAAATGTAAACACTAGAGAATCATGCAGACCCCTGTTTAAAGAGTTAAGCATTCTCCCACTGCCCTGCATTCATATCTTTGAAAGTATTATGTTTTTAAAAATAATTTAATGAATAAAGACGTTTTTCTTAAGACAAACAATGATGTGCATAGGCATAACACAAGACAAAATCAAAACATTCATATTTCACACACGCCACAAGCATATATCAAAAAGGAACTTATCACACAGGAGTTAAATTATACAATAAACTACTCCAGTAGATAAAATTTGAACCAAAAATAAGAACCTTTGAAAGAATGTTGAAAGCTTATCTGCAGTGCCATTGTTTTTACTCTGTAGTTGAATATCTTAGTGTATAGAAATGATGAAATCTATAATTATATTTTACTTTTATATTTTAATTGTAATACCTAGATGTAAGTTGTTGTATTTATAGAATTAAGTTTTCATATTGTAATAATAGAGTAAGATGTAAATAGTTGTCCAATAAGATTGTATCTCTTTAAGATCTGTTAGTATAATAAGTTATAAATAGCTATTGTATTAGTAATATATACCTGTAAGTTCTTTTATTTTATAGAAGTAATTACTGACGTGTCCTATATAAAGTTGTATTGTATACATGTAATTGATCAAATGGATTAATAAAAAATCTAATCTAATCTAACTAGGGAGGATATCGTCGTGTCGAAAAGCCTCATGGCTCTCATCAGTGAAAGTGCTGCAATGTTCTTTAACCTGCATATTGCTTTCGTGGCATCTGATGTCTTGTCCTGGATGTGGCATCGGAACGAACGCGCTGTCGTTTGAATTGTTACGCCCAAGTATTTGAATCTATTGACTGTCGTTAGGGGTTTGTTGTGGAGCGTCATTATGTGGCTTTGGGATATTCTCCCTCCCTTGCTGAATATCATCTGATGTGTTTTCTGCATATTGATAGAAATTTGGTTTTTCTCTGCCCATTTTTCGAGTTCCATCATGGTATCCTGCAGCTCTTCTTGGTTGGGCGAGCCTAAGACCATGTCGTCTACATAAACAATTAACTTGGTTGTCATCTTTCCCTGGAGTATCTCAACAATGTCTGCTGTCGCTATGTTGAACAATAACGGGCTAATGGGGTCACCCTGTAGGACTCCATTGGTCTGTGTAATAGCCTTTGATCTGCTGACACCATCGTCGATTTCGATATACAGTAGTTATATTGGAGTACGTCTTCCAATACATGGATTAGTGGGTGCTCTATGCCAATCATGTCTTTGATTTCTGTCTCAGTAGTTTTCTGTCGAGTGAGTCAAATGCCTTGCTGTATTCTAAAAATACAGTGAAGTATTTCCCTTGAGGTATCCTTAGGGCTTCTTGTACTTCTCCCAACAGGTACTGAACTGCTTGTAGAGTTAATTTCCCTTTTGTGAAGCCAAATTGACATTCAGGAATTGTGACTTCTGATTCTAGGCTGTCTGTAACTATCTTCATATACTGTATATCTTGAAGAGGTTGTTTTCTAACGCCAATCCTCTATATGCATTAGGGTCACTCGTGTCGCCTTTTCCTTTGTATAACACTTTAATGAGCGATTTTCTCCATTTGTCTGGAATACCCTTGTTTAAGCAAATATTGAAGATATTGGTCCACTGGTAGTTGCATCTCGAGAGAGCCTTTGATGTGTTCTATACAGATTTGGTCAATTCCCAGTGTTTTTCGGTTTTTTGTTTTTCGTATGATCTCTATTTCCTCGGATGTTGTTTTGATGTAGCCTATTTGTCGTTTATGGTCTTTGTTGTGGATTCTTCTGTTTCCCTTCTGTCCGTGGTGAAATCCACGTCCTCGTCCGATTTTTTCAGGAGTGCTTGAAAGTGAGACTCCCATTTATTGAGTTGTTTAAGGGGCAGAACTACGAGGTCATCTGCCCCTATCAGTAGATAGCGTAAGCTTCACCCAGATGGTTTCCATGAGGAAGTTGTGTTTCCGGTGTGACAAATCATGATCGTTATGTCTATGTTGACACCTTGATAGAATTATACATGTAATTGCAAGTTTCCACGGTTAACATAGAGCCAAAAAATTAGGCTTGTTTGGAGTGTGCTAATGAGGGAGTGTGATAATCAGGGACCGAACATTTATGCACTGAAAACGATTAAAATATGCCTTCAATTATGCACTAAGAATGTAGAAAATATGCATTAAGAATTGAAAAATATGCATTTAACCATAAGCCAATCTTATTCACTCACGGTTGACTGCGAGGCTCAGCGGTAACATTCTCGCTTGCTAATCCCAAGGATGCAGGATCGAATCCTGGCACAGTCAGTTGGCATTTGATGGTGAAAATGCGAGGGAACCGTGTCCGTAGATTTACTGGCACGTTAAAGATCCCTTTTGGGGATATATTCTGGCACCCTGGCATCTCTAAAAGCCTCAGTAAAGAGACGTAAAACCAATAACATTATTATTATTCACTTACTATATACATGTATCATTCACTGCAGAAACAAGCAATACAATAGATAACTGCATGTTTTCATTGTTTTCATGAGACAAATTACGTCTATTATAATCGTTTTCAGTGGATAAATGTCCAGTCCATAGTCATCAGTAGAATGATTACTACCTGTTACCGGACACCCACTGTTTTAATAAATACTTTCTGCGGCTCTTCTCTTTCGGCATTTTGAGTTAAGGATACAGTATGCAGACTAAGAATAAAGTAACATATTAATTGAAGAAACTCCTCACAAAACTAACCCCGGGCTACTAGCTGTCGAGATTGTGAAAGGAATGTCTCACACCATTCCCTTCTTCAAATAGCCAGGCAGCATTGCGTACAGTACGAATACTGTCATCAGACTCATCTCGTTATCTGTTTCTCAGAAAGTTGCTGACAAGGGATACTACCCAGATGGTGAAAGGAATATCCCACCCCATTCCCTTCTTAAAATAACCAGGCCGCATGCTTGCGTAAAATACAGCAGTAGATATTGAAACATATTTTGTTCATCATCAACAACATCTGCCAGTCAAGTATTAGGCCAGGTGGCCTGTTACGGTCTCATCTTTTAGCTGGACGTCCAATAGATGAAACCCCCTTTGGTTGGTATCGTACAATCTGCTTTGGGACTCGTTCCCTAGGCATTCTGTTGACGTGGTCTCTACAGTTCTTCCTATAGGTTCCTATGTAGTTTAATACAGGTTCTGTCGTTAGTTTTTTCATCACGTCCTCATTCCTTATGTGGTCCCAACGTGTGTATCCTGCTGTGCGTCTCATAAACTTCATTTCAGCAGCAGTGATCCTAGTTTCATCTCGTTTTCGGATTGTCCATGCTTCACTTCCATATACGAGGACAGTTCTAGCTAGTGTTTTGTAGACTCGTAATCTTGTGTTCCTCTGGACTAAGGATGGTTTCAGTACTGAGTTCACTGTGCCTATGGTTTTATTATACTTTATGATCTTATTATAAATATCTGCATCATTGTCGAATGACAAAGAGTAGCCTAGGTATTTGAAGGCGTTTACTCTTTCCAACAGTTTGTTGTTGAGGCAGATCTTACTCGGAATTGGTTCTTTGCCCTTGAAAGCGAGTAGCCTACTTTTGCTTTTTCTGAAGATATTTCCATGTAATATTCAGTGGCTATTCTACTGAGATGATGTATGGAACGTTGTACATCGTCCTCTGTGCTGGCGAGTAGTACTTGGTCATCAGCGTACAGAACCGTGTCTAATTTCAGGTTTCTGTTGATTGTGATACTGCCGTGGGGGAGACGTGTCCAATCATTTATGACAAGGGCATTCATGTATACCGGTATGACAAAAAGCAGGGGCGAAAGGCAGCAACCTTGCCGTACTCCTCTGTTGATTGGTTTCCTTGGTGTAACTATGTTGTTAACTCTGACTGCTATCAAGTTGCTTGTATTGTATATAGTATAGATGCGGCTTCGGTGGCGTAGTTGGTCGCATGCTGAACTGCTGTGCCCAAGATAGCGGGTTCAAACCCGGCCGAAGTCGTCGGATTTTTTAAGAGCGTTAAACATCCTTCAGTATGCCTTCCTTCGGAGGGGAAGTAAAGCCAGCGGTCCCATGTTATAGATTTATGGCATGTAAAAGATCCTTCCACAGACTAAACTTGTGTGAAGCTAAATTGTTAGGTTAGATTTCGTCGGAACGCTCTATCAAATTTCCAACGTTCACCACTAGGTATCATTGATATCTGGTGGCGAAAGTTGGAACTACTTGAAATTGAACGGAACTTGTAGCTCACAATAAAGGCTGGTTCACAATTGGCCCGGGAACGAGAACCAGAACGAGAACGGAAACGAGAACGCGAAGCTTCCCGGGGCCCCGGTTCACAATTGGCCCGGGAACGTGAACTTGTACATGCGCGCGCAATCAGCTATAGCGTAATAACATTACAACAATCAGCAAGCGCCCACTAATAAACACCAATGACACAACTGAAATGCTTCAGAGGGTTAAAATAAGGTTATAATAACTTTAGAGAAGCAAGGTTAGAAAGCTCATTCACAGGTTATGTTTACATCGCTGGCTACTCCTTCCGTACTGCGCATGTGCAGGTACAACGTTTCTGGTTGGCTCCGGAAAGCTCCGAGAACTTCAAACATTAAACTTGACCATGTTTCCCGTTGGCCTTCCCGGGCTACTTTTAGCTTCTCGTTCCCGGAGATTGATTGTGAACCGACCCATAAGGTAGCGTGCATTTCAACTTCCTTCTCGTTCTCGTTCTCGTTCTGGTTCTCGTTCCCGAGCTATTGTGAACCGGGCTTAAGGGTGTCCGCTGGAAGCAGCTACAGACTCAGGCGGGCCGAACATGTCCTCGGACACTCCCGGCACTAAAAGTCATACGATAAATAAATAAATAGTTTAGGTATTCTTTCGATCAGTTGTTGTGGTATTTCATCTTTATGCAACATAATAATTTTACTCTGTTTACTCTATCAAATGCTTTTTTGTAACCTACAAATGCCAAGTCTGAGGGTATGTTGAATTCTCAATTAAAATTTTGAGAGAGAAGTAACCATCAGCACAATATGTTTTAAATTATACTTAATTTCAACTGTATATGCTAAAATATGCTGTTATGTTCAGAATATGCAAAATTCGAATAAACCCTCAAAATATCCATTTGTGTATGTGCATATGCATTTTCAAAAGATCCGGTCCCTAGTGATAAGTTATAATATATGTAATTGCAATTTTCCACGGTTAACATAGAGTCAAAAAATAGTTTTGTGACTGTTTGGAGTGTGCTAATGAGTAATGAGGGAGTGTGATATGTTAAAAGCAGGGCCCGGATAATCGTGTACGGTACTTAACTCCCTCCTCCCAAATGACTTGCTGTTCAGTGGGTTGTAATATCTGGACTCTGCCTATCGTGCAATGCGACTAAAAGGATCGACCTTGGCTATTCTTTTAGGCTACCTACTTGTCTTAAGAATTGCCCCCTCCCCCGATGGGTGGGAGGGTTGGAATACACCCACAAGCAGAGTTGGACGGTTGGCACACGTGTTGTATATGTATTCGAGAAATATATATAATAATCTGGTGTAACATTATGTTAATGTTGTAGTAATTTCTAAAGGAGATACATTATTTTACATTGCACTTGGTCAGTACATATTGTGTGTATACTGTATAGATAGATAGATTTTATTAATTCCATTTGATCAATTACATGTATACAATACATTTTTGATATAGGGCACGTCAGAATTTACACCTATAAAATAGTTTAATATAAGGTTTTACATATTTGTTAGCTGCATTCATGTAAGTGCAGTGCTAGGCCATGGGGCCAATCTTTCTGTCGACTGGTTTTGGATTTTATTGGGTCAAGTTGTGACATTTTTATCATAGTAGCGCTTCGGTGGTGAGATCATGAACTATGCATATTTGAGTGCTAATCTGTGGAATCCATGAAGGAGGATCTAGCGGTAGAGGAAGTGGCTTATCTTAGAAAAGGCAAGAAGATGAGATATATGAACACTGGATGTGGGAGGATTAAAAAAAAAAGATTATTGTAGGTTTGGAGATTATGATATGGGTATGTGCTTGTATATGTGAACTGGAAGATTTTGTTACACTGAATGAACGTGTCTGGATTGTTTATCATTGCTGGTCCCGTAATGCTTCTAGTAGAGAAGATTGCTTTTAATAAAGAAAGATCTAGGAAATCATATCCTTTTACTGGAGCAAAACAAATATATTATATATGATATTCATATTTCTCCTCAAACTGTAAGTAACATTCCCTGTAATTGATTGTATATTGCAGTAGATATCTAAACTTGCTTTCATCACTGATGGTATCTTGGTTGGTATTCAGAAATACCCTACCCCTTGAGATTGTAGAGGACTTGTGTTTCTATTTCATTGAACAAGAGATTGATTACTCATAGATTTAATTGTATATGAGTTGGCGCCCACCCGGATTTTTCTTCTTATCCATAAAACTTTTTCAGGTGTTACTTTAATGGTGGGATTGGTTGTTGGTTCTTATATTTACCCTTTCAGTAATAATTTTAACATTCCTTTTAATAACAACAACTTAGGGGAATCATTAGTAAAAAAAACATTACATTTGGCACCTTAACGTGGGACTCGAGAACCAGGATACGGTACATCAGTGTGGGAGTAGGAGAGTGTGACTTGTGCAAGTGTTATCTGAGGGATAGGTTATTGTGTACGTATTTACATGGAGGATGAACGAATGAGAATAATGAATGGGAATGGAGTGAGTTGTAGCAGGATGGAGATGAATGGAGAAAATGTGGTGGTGTGCATGTTGGAGAGTGATGGGAATGAGACTGGCAGTAGTGTGATGGAAGGAGAGATGACTGATGTACTAGTACATGATGTTGTAAGGCCAGTACAGGATGTGTTAATGCCGGTGCAGGATATCCTAAATATGTTAAGGGAAATTAATGAAAAATTGATAAGAATAATCAGGAGATGTTAAGGCAAATGGATAAAAAATATGATAAGAATTATCAGGAGATGTTAAGGCAAATGAATGAAAAATTTGATAATAATCAGGAGATGATAAAACAAATGAATGATAAATTTGATAAGAATAATCAGGAGTTGAGTAAGAAATTGGATAAAGTAATGCATGTTAATGAGTTAGATAGGAAGTATGGATTGTTACAGCATAGTATTGAGGGGGTAAAACAGGAGATTAGAGGTGAGGTAAGTAGTATGGTGGAGTAAAAGGTGGAAGCAATATAAAAGAAGTAGATCAGGAAATGGTGAAAATGGAAACGAAAATACCAGAGAAATTAAATGATATGACTAGAGAAGCAGATAATAAATTGGAAAGGGTACAGGAACATATTCTAGAGAAAATTGAGAAGGTTGAAAAGGTGACTGGTGAGAGGATATTAGATATGGAAGTGAGATTAAAGTCTCAAATAAAACTTGAGAATGGTCAAGTTAGAGTGGGTTTATTAGGAGTGAATAATCTGAAAGAACTAGAGTTACCGAAATTTAACAATAAACAGGGTTGCCCTATGGAATTTATGGAAATTGTAGAGAATAGATTTAAAGATAAACTTAATGAAGGAAGTATAGAGTGGAGTCAAGTTTTAGAACTATTAGATCAAGCTTTTGTAGGTGAAACTCGGAACTGGTTCCTAGTATATAGGAATTCATTGGATAGTTATAGTAGTTTTAGGAAGAAATTTTGTGATAAATATTGGAACGAATCAATACAAGCACAATTAAGAGAAAGAGTGATATTTGGACAATACGATAGTGGAGATGATATGAGTATGACTGAATATTTTCTGAGCCAAGTGTTAATATGTAAATATTTAGATGGGATGGCTAAGGATGATGATGTAGTAAGGCTGTTGCTTAGGCATTTTCCTTATAGAGTAAAGGAGGCGTCATGTATGCAAAAAGTTACTAATATATCGGAATTAGAGAACTTATTGGGGAGCTTCGATGCATTGGGCGGAAGAAGTGAGAATCAAGCAAGTGGTTATGGGAGCCGCATAAATCAGGACCAGAGAGGTCGACATAATAATAATTATAGGGATAATAATCAACAACTAAATTCCTCTAATAATCAAGCGAATCATAGACAAGGTAATCCTTATCAAAATCATAATAATAGAAATAATAGATGGCGGAATGATAATAATTATCAAAGGAATAATCCCCGTAATAGACAAGAAAATGTAGAGGATAGAAGAGAGGAGAGGAGACAAGAGAGTAACAATGATAGGAGTCGAAATGTGGAAAAGGTGGATGAGTCTAGGGGAAATTTGAACTAGAATCAGACGGTAATGACAGGTCAGATTATCAGTCTGATATTATATCCGCTAATACTATATTGTCCGGAACTTATGACCTAGATATAAAGAGTGATCTCTTAGAAGATTTAGTAGAGGAAAAGGTACAATCCGCAAAGGTTAATGGGATTTCTATTGTGGAATTGAATGTGTTGGGGGCGCAGGTTGATGTTTTGTTGGATAGTGGATGTGAGAGATCTTGTATTAGTGCTGAGTTTTACACTGAATTAAAGAATGGAAATAAGGAAATAGAGGAAATACCAATAAAATCTACATATGTGGTAACAGCCGTAGGGAAGAGGTCACACATTTTATCTAGACAAGTTGTTATAGAAATTAAGGTTAAAGATTTTATTGGTACTCAGGTTTGTTTGGTAGTTCCAAATTTGATATATAAAGTTATTCTAGGTACGGATTGGAAGTCTAGCTATAATGCTATATTATGTTATGACGAGGCATGTATAAGATTTAAATCAAAGGGTATAGAGGCTTGTGTTGAATTTAATCCAGAAGGGAGATTAAACAATGAATATCAACGAATATGTTTGATTAAGGAGCAATTGGAGATACATAAGGCAGGAATAGATACTGACATAAGAGATGAGTTTAAAGAAAGTAAGACATTGTGTATTATAGATACAGTACTTATTGGAGATGATCTTGGAGATTTATTTGGGAAAGCAATTGAACAAAGTCAATTGAGTGAAGAAAAGGGAGAACTATTATTTAAGGTACTAGTAAGTAATAAAAGAGTTTTTGAGGATAGGATTGGTGAAGCTAATTGTTATGTACATTCTTTGAACGTTCGTAATTACAAAATTTTCGTAGGACATAGGTACCCTATTCCATTTAAATTTCTGTCGGCAGTACAGTTACAGATAGATCAGATGTTGGCCGATAAGGTTATTGAGCCATCTAATAGTCCATATATAAATCTTCTTATAACAATACCTAAGGGAGATGGTAGCGTGAGAATATGTCTGGACGCTAGGTTACTAAATCAGCATATTTCAGTTGATCAACTTAAATCTCTATCTGTAGAAGAACTAGTACAGAGTTGTGAGAATAAACAGTGGTTCACTACTGTAGATCTCAGTTCAAGTTTCTGGCAAGTACCTTTAAAAAAAGAAGATCGGCCTTTTACTGCTTTTAGTTACAGATATAACCTATATCATTTCTGTAGGGTACCTTTTGGACTTAAAAGTAGTACTGCTGCTTTGATAAGAGCTCTCAACATTGCATTAGGAAATGATTGTATCGATGTTGTTACTATATATATAGATGATTTAGTTATTAGTTCTAAAACATTTGAAGAACACTTAAATCATTTGAATTGTGTTTTTAACAAATTGGATAAGGCTGGTTTCACATTAAAGCTGTCTAAATCGATGTTTTGTAGGCAAAAGGTTATCTTTTTGGGTCATGAAGTTTCTGCACAAGGTGTATCTCCGGAGATTAGTAGGATAGAGAAAATCCTGGATACTGATATGCCTAGGAATGTTAAAGAACTAAAATCTTATTTAGGAATGTGCAATTTTTTTAGAAGATTTGTACTTAAGTACGCATCCTTAGTGGAACCGTTTAGAGACCTAATGAAGATGGGCACGAAATGGAAATGGGAAAAGATTCATGAGGATGCATTTCGGGCATTAAAACAAGGATTTATGGAAGCTGTAGTGTTGAAATATCCATTTAGGGATAAGGAATGTATTTTGATGACTGATGCTTCACAGATAGGGATTTCGGGTGTATTATGTAAAAAAGATGAAGACAATCTTAGGATTGTATCATTAGCGTCAAGACGATTAACATCTGCTGAAAGAAAGTATAGTATAACGGAATTGGAACTTTTAGGAATTGTTTATAGTCTGTGTAAGTTCCGTATGTATGTTTTGGGAGGTAGATTTAGTATTTATACGGATCATCATGCTTTAGCATTCATGAAATCCTGTAAGTTGAGTTCGAATAGAGTGAGTCGATGGATACTAGCTTGACAGGAATATGATTTTGATATATATCATATAAGAGGGAAGGATAATATATTAGCTGATATTTTATCTAGAGATAGAAAAATAATAGGAGAAAAATATACTTTGAAGGGTGAGAAGGGTGTATTAATTTGTGCCTGCATAGATGAGAGTAATAAGAAGTCTATGAAATCATTAAGGCAACTATTAGAAAGGCAAAGAGAGGATGACGAACTGAGTGATGTATTAGTAAAATTAGAGGCAGGAGGTTTTGAGAGTCTTAAGATAGGTAGACATGTGTATAAATTACAAGATGGCTTTTTGGCACGTAAAAGTAAGGAGGGTAAGTGGGGTATTTGTGTACCGAGATGCCTTAGAGAGGAGATAGTATGGTTTATTCATAAAGAGTTAGGACATTTCGGTGCAAATAAGGTTTTGTATGAACTTCAACAAAACTTAATTTGGTATAAAATGGGAAGAGATGTTAGAAAGATTCTATTTACTTGTGTTCTTTGTCAAAAATCTAAATTCCCTTGTAGGTATCTTTATGGTCCTATGCAAGTTATAATTACAAGTAAACCGGGGGAGTTAATATGTGCAGATTTGTTTGGTCCAGTGGTAAAAGGACAATTTGGTTATCAATATATATTTGTGGTGGTTGATGCTTTTTCGAAATTTGTAAAATTATATGCAATGAGGAAGGCAACAGGAAAAGCATGTAGTAATATGATAGTAGATCGATATATCCCAGGATATGGTACTCCACTTAAAATTTTGACGGATAGTGGACCTCAGTTTACATCTAAATACTGGAAAAACAGAATGGAACAAGTTGGGATAAAACAAGTGCATTCATCAATACGTTATCCACAGGGAAACCTTTGTGAACGTGTTATGAAAGAGATTGGTCGTATATTCCGTGCTTTAGTTCATGATAAGCATACAACTTGGGTATCTCAACTTTATAAAGTCGAAAACTGGTTGAATTCGGTACAGCATGAGAGTACTAAGTTTACACCAATGGAAATTCATCTAGGTAAAATGCTTCAAAATGAATTGGTAAAAACTTTGGGTTTATCTGTGGAAGATAAGATGGAAAGGAATATGTTTATTAAGTTGGCAGGTAGGAATTTGCATAAAGCATCTGAAAAAAGAAAACGTCAACAAAGAAATAAACAACAGACGAGTTTGTGGTGGGTGATTTAGTACTATTACGGGTATCAAGGCAATCCTGTAGCTCAGAAAAGGTGATGCTGAAGTTTTTTCTTATATATTCTGGTCCATATAAAATTTATAAGAGGATAGGTCCATGTGCATATGTACTCGAAGATGAGGGGAGAATTCTGTATGGTACATATAATGTACACTCATTAAGGAAGTTTGTTGTTTAAAGGAAGTATAGGTACATCTATGCCTGGCATTTGGAGATAGGTATTTTGAATGCAGAGTTTATGATTTAGTTAATTATATTCATGTATATTCTTATGTGTGTAAGAAGTGTGTATGTGATGGATGTATATTTGGAATTACATGTGTAGGGGGCGTGTTACGCGACTTATCTTAGGATATATTTGCATAGGGTACATTTGTTGGTTTGCTGTAATGTACATATCTTTTAGTGAGAATGTTATTTAAATTTCTTTCTTATCTTTAGTCAATCCATTAATTCTGTCTTTTTTAAATATCTTATGACCATAATTTACCTTGGTTTTTGCATCTGTTAATTTGATTTGGTACAGTAATTTTGTATAATTGAAATATGATTTCTAAGTTTTCGTATTCTAGAAGTCTAAATATGGTTATTATATGGAGATATGAAGACTGGTTATGATAGACCCTACATAATGATGCAGTAACCACAGTAACTCGTGCAGTTTTAGTTAATGGAATATACTTCTATTGCAACTGGACAAAGTAAGTCAACTCGAGAGACACAAGATCTGAGCAGTTTCATACGTCATGCAATGATGTGACAAATATGGATATGGTGCATACAACAGATAGCTATAAGTGTGGTAACTTCCTTGACTACCAAGCAATTCAGCTGGACTACCAGGGAGATAACTCCTCATGTTGATTCTTTTGCCACGAGGTTGTGGAGATAGCAGAGAACTGCATGAACTCTCTCGGACTGTGAACCTCACTGCTGTTCAAAATGGACTGAGGCGAACAAAAGTTGATGTGGCTCTCCCCAAGTTCAAGATGGAACAGACTATTCACATGAATGAAGATATGCAAAAGATGAATATGCTGCCAAGGATCTTCACAGTGGAGGGTTTGGTGGAACTATGTATGAAAGAATGCCTAACTGGATATAACATCTCAGCACCCTTGTCGACAAAAATGGAAAAATCCTGGTGAAGGGTCTTCATGAAGATTTTGCTCCAATTACTGAAGACGTAAATGGTCTTCGACTTGGTATCTAACGTACTTATGGATATTTGGGTTAAATGTGTATCAGAAATCCCTCCAAAATGACTTTGTTGTCAAGATTTCTGGGGGCGAATGTGACATTTTTATCATAGTAGCGCTTCGGTGGTGAGATCATGAACTATGCATATTTGAGTGTTAATCTGTGGAATCCATGGAGGAGGATCTAGCGGTAGAGGAAGTGGCTTATCTTAGAAAAGGCAAGAAGATGAGATATATGAACACTGGATGTGGGAGGATTAAAAAAAAGATTATTGTAGGTTTGGAGATTATGATATGGGTATGTGCTTGTATATGTGAACTGGAAGATTTTGTTACACTGAATGAACGTGTCTGGATTGTTTATCATTGCTGGTCCCGTAATGCTTCTAGTAGAGAAGATTGCTTTTAATAAAGAAAGATCTAGGAAATCATATCCTTTTACTGGAGCAAAACAAATATATTATATATGATATTCATATTTCTCCTCAAACCGTAAGTAACATTCCCTGTAATTGATTGTATATTGCAGTAGATATCTAAACTTGCTTTCCTCACTGATGGTATCTTGGTTGGTATTCAGAAATACCCTACCCCTTGAGATTGTAGAGGACTTGTGTTTCTATTTCATTGAACAAGAGATTGATTACTCATAGATTTAATTTGTATATGAGTTGGTGCCCACCCGGATTTTTCTTCTTATCCATAAAACTTTTTCAGGTGTTACTTTAATGGTGGGATTGGTTGTTGGTTCTTATATTTACCCTTTCAGTAATAATTTTAACATTCCTTTTAATAACAACAACTTAGGGGAATCATTAGTAAAAACATTACAAAGTTTACCATTTTCAACATCCCCCAATGGCCAGGTCGGTACCTCTCAATATGAGACGGTCGCTTCATTCCAACTGATTGGTCACATTCATTTATTTCATATTTTTATCAGCTCCTTGTGATGTTGCCATCTGTTACGACATCCGGCTGTAAACATTGGCGAGTTGGATCCGCTTTGACTTAGCCTAAATTAATTCAATATTTCAAAGATGGTAGTGTATTGGATGGCGGATCAAGGAAAATATTGTTTCAATTTTTATAGCAATTCATTGTATCTCATCTCCGATCCCCCTGAAAGAATAATAATTAGGTGTAGTTATGCAGACAGCTAACGCGCAGCGTTCGGCCATGGGGCCAAGCTCTCTGCTGACTCGGTAGACGTGGGTTCGAGCCCCACCGTCGGCCTTCCTTGAAATTGTTTTCCGTGGTTTCCCATTTTCAACTCTTGGCAAATGCTGGGACGGCACCTTCTGACAAGCCACGGCCCCTTCCTTCCACATCCTTGCCCAGTTTCATTAATTCATCTCTCATTCCAGTGAGCAGGTCGCCCACGGGCGTTGACTAGAAATACCTGCACTTGGCCTCTCAGGAGGCCACACGACAAAAAGGAAAAACGGGGTAGGTATACGTGCACATGTTTTGAACTTCACCGGTCCTTCTTCAACAAAGCAACAATGCCATCATTGCCTAGCTTTAAAACGACAGATTTTAGCATTTAATGTGCAATTTTCAAAACACACATGTTGTGAGATAATGGGTGAGGTTAAAGACCAATGTAAATTTATAATTAAAGGCCACAGAATATTTTCTAGAACATTGACAACTTGTCTGTGGGATACAATCTTTCCCCCCTCTCTTTTAATACTATGGGCACAATACCTTTTTTCTGTGTATCTAACAGTAATGAAAGATACAAAATGAGCCTCCGTGGCTTAGGCGGCAGCACGCCGGCCTCTCACCGCTGGGTCCGTGGTTCAAATCCCGGTCACTCCACGTGAGATCTGTGCTGGTCAAAACGGAGGCAGACAGGTTTTTCTCCGGGTACTCCGGTTTTGTCTGTCAAAATTTCATTCCAGCAACACTCTCCACTATCATTTCATTTCATCTGTCATTCATTGCCCCAGAGGAGTGCGTCAGGCCTCGGCAGCCGGCACAGTTCATATCCTCGCCGCTAGATAGATTCCATTCCTGACCCGGTCGGAGACTGGAAGCAGGCTGCGGATTTTTTCATCTAACAGTGATATGGTGTGGCTCCATACATTTGTCCTGCAGGGATCCTTTTAACATGATCGAAACAGTTTAATTGCCATTAAACTGAGGTGAGGGGTATGAATGCAAATTCTTTGGTAAAGTGTTGCACCATTTCTCTCAATCACATCTTCCAAATGTCCCCTCACTCTTATTTCTTGAAATAAATGTTGTGTTAATTAGAATTGTGTTGCTTTGCAGGCTGATAATTCATGTTTACCATAAATGATCCTGTTTGAGTTAAAAGCTTTTTCAGCCTGAGGATTGATCGGAACTTGCCAAGAGGTTTTCCTGAGTTGGAGTGTACTTAGCTGTGGGTGATCAGTTGTTTTCCTCCGTCCTGCAGTGTAGCCAATCATCTGAGTGCAGCCCGACATGGTCTTCTTCAATCCTGTCTCTAGTCGACGTTCACATCAGAAGTAATGATTCACATGTGAAAGAATGTACAATGTGTACCACGACTGAACAAACATTAGAAATCAATTGAAACTGCCCGGAAAATAAGCTTTCTCATTTTCTTGAAGACAATCCTCAACCCTGGCTATAGTTTTTCTGTGGATACAGTTGAAAATCATTTAACCATTGAGGGCAAGTAAATTGCAATGAAATGACTTTTCTTGAGAGTAGGGGGGGGGGGGGGGGTGTTGTAAGAGTTCTAGACCACAGCCTACTTTCCTGGTGACGTCACATACTAACCAGCAATATATTCAGGGGCAAAGTCGATATCTCCCGAACGCATGGTCGGATATTGACAAATGAGGTGTCGTTGCACTCGGGCTGACACCCCCTTTACAAATCAACAACATATTTCCACCCCAAAATAAAACCTACCCCTACTAGGGGATGAAATTGTATTTTTTTAGAAAATCTCGCTTTCCAAGTGTGACATGTGGGAGTTTGAATGCGAATATGAAATTGAACGTTGTTCCACATGAAAAACATGCATAGTCATGGATGCAACTATGATTTAACATTTTTGGTTTTGGTTTTTACGCATGCGCACTTGTTTTTTTTTTTGTAAGAGGGTGGGCTTTTTGAATAATGATTTATAAGTAGGGGGGGGGGGGTGAAGAGAGATCTGACTCATAGCCTACTTTCCTACGAAGTTTGCCGATATCTCTCGAACTCCTGTTCGGGTTTTGATGTGTGACGTGTCGTAGGACTATAGGTGACGCCCTTGTTCCTATGGAGAACATGTTTCCACCCCAAACTAAAAACTACCCCTACTAGGGGGTGAAATAATAATATGAAATAATTTTCGTTCTAGAGACTTGAAATTTATTTTGGGGGTAGAGGGGGTAGGGACCTTTGATTTAAGTTAAACACACTTTTTTTTTGTAAAAATTCTTTTCGAAGTATAGGCCATTTTGAAAATGGAACTTTTCTATTTTTTATCCTCGAGACTTGAAACTTGGTTTGTAGGTAGAGGGATACGGACCTTTCATTGACGTGAAACCAACGTTTTTGAAAACTTTGTAATTTTGGAACTATGGCCCATTTTTCATTTTTTGTTTTGTCCAAGAGACTTGAAATTTGGTATGGGGTAGAGGGGGTAAAGACCATGGATTTATGTCAAACAAACGTTTTTGTAAAATTTCAAATTTTGGAACTCTTACCCATTTTGAAAATGGATTTTTTATTTTGTATTTTAGAGACTTGAAATTTGGTATGGGAGTAGAGGGGGTTAAGATCTTTCATTGACGTGAAACAAACTCTTTTGTAGGCGACTTCGGTAGCATGCTGAGCTTCTACGTCCAAGATAGCGGGTTCAAACCCGGCCGAAGCCGTCGGATTTTTTAATAGCGTTAAAAATCCCTCAGTATGCCTTCCTTCGGTGGGGAAGTAAAGCCGGCGGTGCCATGTCATAGATTTATGGCATGTTAAAGAACCTTCCACTAATTGCACCTGTGTGAAGCTAAATTGGATAGGTTAAGAATGTAAACAACGCTCTTAGGTTTCTACGTTCGTTGCCAAGAGCCGACTGCTGTGGCGTCTAGTAGCCAAGTTCTGAACTTGGCCTAGTAGTCGTTGACGGTGGCGCTTGGCGGCAAAAGTAGGAACTATTTGAAAAATGCTAAGTTGCAGTACTTAAATAAAAAAACAGATAACACACACTAATACAGTCATCACAATTTTTTTTATTTTTTATCGTATGGCTTTCAGTGCTGGGAGTGTCCGAGGACATGTTCGGCTCGCCAGTGTTGTAGCTGCTTCGAGACAGACTCCCAATGGGTGAGCTACACGTACCGTTGGGGAGGAAAGTTGGAATGGAAGGGCGAGGAGTTGGAAGGTATCGTCTGTGGCCTATAGTTAGGGAGATGGGAAACCACAGAAGACCATCTTCAAGGTTGCCGGTGGGGGAATTTGAACCTCCTCACCTCCCGGATGTGAGCGACTGCCAGCAGTCATGCTGTAACGACCACGGCTAACTCACCCGGTAGTCATCACAATTAACACCGGTTATCAGACAGATTCTACACACACCCAAAGTACACGGGGCTACATGACCGCGTTGTCGCAGCCCCTAAACTTAAGAACCAACCAATCAAACTCTTCTGTAAAAACCCTAATTTTGAAACTATATCCCATTTTTCAAAAAAAATGTATTGTCCTACAGACTTGAAATTTGGTATCGAGGTAGAGAGCATAAAGACCATGGATTTATGTCAAATCAACTATTTTGTAAAATTTTAATTTTTGGAAATATCGCCCATTTTGATAATGGATTTTTTATTGTTTATTTTAGAGACTTAAAATTTGGTATGGGGTAGAGGAAATAAAAACCTTTCATTGACGTTAAACCAATGATTTTATTTTATTTTTTATTCTAAGACTTGAAATTTGGTATGGGGGTAGAGGGGGTAAAGACCATAGATTTATGTCAAACCAATTATTTTGTAAACTTTCTAATTTTGGAACTATAAAAAATTCATAATTTTTTGGGAAAAAAATGAAAAATACACACTACAGTATTTTTTAAACTGAGAGTGGACTAGGTATTATTGGAAAAAAAATACAACCATTCGGTCACGGTGACAGTATTCCAATAGAACAATCGATATTTTGACAGGACTGTGGCACGTAATACGACAGTTCGTTTTTCCGATGTGACTGACCATGCTTGCAAATGCATGAATCGATATTTCATGAACCATGGATCGCAGAGGCGTATGCGATGGTTTGCGCATTATCGATATTTCATGAACCATGGAATCGCAGAGGCGGATGCGATGGTTCATCCATTAATCTATATGTCATGAACCATGGATTGCAGGTGTTTATACGATAGTTCAACTCATGCTTGGTGAAAATATGACTGTGATGATTGAAAAATCAAGTGAAAGGATGGCCGCCGAGCTATAAGACATGACATTGTCAGGGTGTGAGCAGGCCCGACGAGAGGGGGGATCAGGCAGGGCTGTTGCCCCGGGGCCCGATCCTCCCAGGGGGGCACGGCGTCCTAGGAGGATGGACCCGATGCCTTTATGTGACTTGAATTTGCTACTGGCAGGCACTTAGGGAATGCAATGAACAAGGTTACAAGGGTTGAGAAACTTATTCTGTCAAGTGGGCAATATTTTCCTTTACAAAGCGTTTGTGGGAAGAACAACTGTCTCAAAATGGTCAACTTTGGCGATGGGGCTTCGCAATGTATTGTTCTCAGAATATACTTGAAGACAGAGACAGCTTTCCATTAGTCTAAATTTGGCTTGTTCGGCTTATGCACCAATCCAGTGGCGTAGCTTAAGGGGGGGGGGGGGGTTAGAACCCCCCCATTGGAAAATCGGCTGGTTGTGATTTGTGTCTGTGGTGATGTACTCTTGTCGTCTTTCGGCCCGGGTCCCCATTTGTGGCTACACACGCCTTCATGACAACGTATAACCACAATCTACCTACAGATCGCTCATATTTTTCTACCGCCAGACAATAATGCTCTCATGCAGCCAGCAAGAATGTGCCGACTGCGCTATGTTGGTGTATGTAATTGTTGCTGGATTTACTGTAATGTGAGCATTGTGTAAAGGTTATATATTTAATTTAACATGTGCTTTACAAGAGGAGATGTGCAGTTCAACAAACAGATCTAATATTAGACGCAATATTTCAGTGTTGATAAGTAACCTATATGACCGCTTTTCAGTCGGCCAACACGAGTGTGCAGTACCCAATTAGATTAGGTGGGCAGTGACAATTTATTTCCAAATGCCTGAAATCAAAATACATGAATCGTTTATACACTTAATAAAACACTTCTCACATTGAGGGTGGGGGTCGTATGAGAAGCGTTTTATTAAATGTATAATTAATTATTGTATTATGAATTACACAGGGAAATTAATTGTTACTCCTCGACCAATCTAATTGGGTGTATTCGTGTTGACCGACTGGGAAGTCAGACTGTTCAAATAGCAAGACGACACCCGAGTCTCCAAAGGACCCTAAAAGGTAAGATTTGAGCTATGGATTTTAGGCTAGTATTATAAAGTTTTTCAAGGGAAGCTTGATGGTGCAGTGGCTTAGCTGCTCGTCAATCACCCGGACGGCTGGAGTTCCAATCCCGGTGACAGTGGGGTGGAATTTTCACCTGAAAAATTACGTGGCGTCAGGAAGGACATCCGGCCTTAAATCCCTGGCCAAAACCAAAATCAGCCTGATTGGCTCCGGCGACCCTAATTAATTGGGATACGCAGTAGAAAGTATAATAAAGCTTTTCAATCAAACAACGGCACTAACTGGTTATAAATCAATAATAATGTTATTGGTTTTAGGTCCCTTTTAACTACGGTGGCTTTTAGAGACACCGGGGTGCCGAAGTTTTGCCCCGAAAGGGATCTTTAACGTGCCAGTAAATTTACAGACTCAGTTACCTCGCATTTATGCACCCTGCGCCAGGATTAGATCCTGCAACCTTGGGAACAGCAGGCGAAGACGTTATCGCTGAACCACGGAGCCAGTCGGTTATAAATCAGAAGCATGTCTCGGTAGGATATCTATGCATGGCTTTGTTGGCGTAGTCGGTACCATGCTGAACTGTTATGCCCATGTTTGCGGGTTCAAACCCAGACGAAGTCGTTGGACCCGTGTCATAGATTTATGGTACGTAAATGAACTTACAACTACAATTGATAGTGTGTAGCCAAAATTTGTAGGTTATTGGGTTAGACACGCTCTATCAAGTTCCAACGTTCGCCGTTGGGTTTCAGTGGCAGTGGCGTCTGGTAGCTTAAGTTGGAACTACTTGACATTGAAATTGGGGAAACTACGGGCGATCATGTGAAATGCCCTTCTATGGCCATTGGCTGCAAATCAAATATAAATATCTATGCATTTTGAAAATTAAGACATACGGTAGGCTAAGTAAACGTAAAAGATGTCATCTCAAACGCGTGCCGACATTTTAATTTTCAGATGTAGAAAATGGCTTTTTAAGAGTCAGAGAGCTGATTTAATGAACAAAGATTTTGTACAATAATATAAACTTATTCTTGAATCCTTTGGAAACAAGCCAAATTATGTCTTCAGGATAATGTTCCCAAACTTGGATGTGGTAGGCCTACACTGTTTGGTAATTCTCATATGAGATACCTGGTCTCCCTCATGGCTGCTGTGAAGGTACGGTACACAACTGTTATTGCCGATATTTTGTAAAATTGGCATTGTATTATTTTGTCAAATTCAGGAATGAAAGGTTTCAAACCCACAGAAAAGATACACATTACCAACAATTGAGCCATTTAAGACCTTAAGATCTTTTTATACTTTTCGTTTCACAAATCACACTGGTATTTTTACTAATTAACTATAATATTACTCAATTTTACGGAATAATTAGCTTTTGATATGGTTAGGAATTTGTTATTATATTATACCCATACTATCAACCCGCCCCGGCTTCGCCTGGTATCTTAAAGGGGTTACTCAGCATAAGCTTAAAAGGCGCACGGACGGTAGGTCTCAGACGCAATTCAGAAAAGCCGAGGTGAACAGCGAAACTCCAAACACTTATAGTTTACTCGTCTCTGAAGTCTTAACTCAATACGACTCAACAGTTAATGCTGGCCGAAGCTAGGGTGATGGGCTCGCCCGCTAGCTCGCAAACTCGCTCCGAAGCCAGTAATTTAAATTTCCACTGAATGGAGATTGTTGGAAGAAATTAAAACGCAAAATCACTTATAGTTGGCGATGTATTGTACAGGCCCCCAGGGGTCTGCACCCCCTGGAAGCCACCCTCCATCATCTATTAAAACCACCCCTAACTGGCAAATCTCATAAGCCCAGAACAACATCTTTTACAGAGCAAGGGCAGCCGACCAGCTTGGAAGGCTTGCCAAACACTTGCATCACACTCATAAACATCTACACTATAACTAATTGGGGCAGCTATGCCAATGGAATGCTGACAGTACAACACCAAAGCCTATAAGAGGAAGGCCTTAAGGAGGACAGCCTCTCTCTCTATTATCTGTCATACCGTGTGTCACCGAAGGCTCCACTGCAAGCTGCTATCACCAGGTGAGTATCAGTGAAGTGTTCAGAGATCCTATATTTTGTAACCTACTCCACAAACTTGTACACTTAAACTTATAACATTTACTACATTCCCCTAAAAGGGACTTACCACTTCATACTCACTGGCCAATAAATACTTGGTCAGTACACTACACCTGTCTTACTAATTACACGTCTCTTTACGTCCTAGCACCCTTCCTGATTCCCGTCACGACTAACCGTGACAATAGTAGCCAAATAGTTGCTAGCTCAAGCTTCATTGTACTTCACGCAGCGGCCCGACTGCCTGAGCAGCGAGCCGCCAAGATAGCTGACGCACGCACGTCGGTTATATAACTCTCTCCAACCAGCTGAGAGGCTAGTACATTAACCTGTACACAGAGGTTCATCCCCTGAAATACACTTACGTCTTTATAAAAGCATCCCCTAGCATCTACACACCAAACAACACTCTACACTGGTCAGCTTACCCAGCTACGGGAAGCTACCCCCTCCTAGGCTTCACCTTGTAAATTGGTACATTAACACATACGTTTTAGATCTAACTACCCCCAACTAAGGGATCTAAAACAGATTGGTGGAGGCCGGGTACCACGCACACTAGACAAAGGGCTCATACAACGAGTTCTCGTGGTCAAAACTGCCCGTACCGCATACAGCCAAGCGAGACTGGATTTTTTTTTCTCAGACAGAAAGCATCATTTTTGCTCCGCACTACCTACACAGGGGACATTCTTGTTAAACCAACCCCCTAGCCCCCAGAAAGAATCAGAGAGATACAAGATACACTGCCAAACACGCACAGTTTTTTTATTAGAAGACACATACACTTCATTCAGCATGGCCCCCCTATACCGCCTAGCTGTGCTGAGGAGCATTGGGGAGTACCAGGAATTAATTGCCTGGCACAAAGTCTTTGAAACTAGGCAGGACTACCTCAGAAGGTTTCAGCAGCTCCTGCACGCCCAATATATGCGGATCATAAGAGCACTTGTCCGGCCACTCCGCAGCGCTAAGAATCGCAAGATTCGGGCGAAAATCCCCACCCTCCGTACACAAATTATTAAGGCACACTGGCAACTACACTGCCGACACGAGTTCATGTTCCAGCAATGGGAGACACTCATCAGGGAACACCAACGCATAGGGACTAATGGCACAAGAGTCGCTGAGCAGGCCATGAGCCTCAACAAGCAGTACGCCCAAATTTGGGACGAGTACCGCGAGCTCCAGGATAACAAGGCCATTTTTGAGTTCATGGCAGGGCCGCCAGCCCAGCCGAGAGAGGACATAAGCGTAGATACGCTAACTCGGCAATTTGCGAGGATGTCCCTCTCGCCACGTACTGCAACACAAGGGAAGGAGTTCACCGTGGCCACAGTCCAGAAGACGGCCAGGGTAGACTCCAACACACTGCGGGACCCAAGTTACATAAATACACGTCCTTCAGCTCCGGTTCGGAAGGCAATTTTGCCAAACCGGGGAACAGAATCCAGGCCAACTCCCTCAAAACGGACGAACGAGAGGGAGTTGACGCCAGGACTCTCGAGTACACATGACATAACAGGGAGTAAACGGGAGGTAACTATGTCATGGGCTGAGGACGTAGAGCCCGCCCTGCAGCACATTAAGCCCACATACACCTACACAAATGGGCAAACACAATGGCAGGAGTCTACCGTGGCCACAGGCCAGAAAGCGGTCAGACTACACGCCACTACATCGCCAGGGCAAACACAGGCAATCAAACGGCCTTTGCCGCTAGTCCAAAGGGCAATTTTGCCAGGACGAAAGCGGGCACCGGCATCTGTACCCCAGGTGCGAATGCATAAGAGGGTGTTGCCTTCAGGCCCTCAGGATGCACAATACACACCCGCACACTCTGACCAGGCGCTAACACACAGTACACGGGGTATAAGAAAGGCCTTATTACCTACCCCACCAGACCGGTCAGGCAAAAATACACACACCCCCGTAAACTCTACTAGGGTAGCGCAGAGCGCAATTAGTCCCTCGAACACAGGCACACTCAGACCAACAGCCAGACGCTACGGTGAAAGTAGGCCCAGGCTTACTTTGCTACAAACTCCTCCGAAAAATAGCGAAGGAGCGCCTCAATGGGTTTCAGGGGCCTATGCCCTAGTAACAGGGCGAAAGTATTCACCTTTCAGACCAAGGACGCTCGGACAGGGATAACGACTTTCACCAGGAGTACAAATTAAACCAATATCACTTGCACCACTATTATAGATACACGTAGGCTCGTTTACACGGGAGAAATACGATAATAGACACACAGAGACTCACAAACATAAACTGCACATTTTTTCATGTATATACAGTGCAACATGGCTAAACCAAAAGTGTATAATTCAAAATTCTTCTTGGTTTTTTTTGGCCCCTAGCATTTTTTTTTCAGGCCATCAATGGTTACTGATCATAGTTGGTCCACATTATAAATTGGATAATGTAAAGTTCTTAATATGCAAAGCCAAGCGGCAACCAATAAATGGGCCACGCAGCTTAGGTCCTCAGAGAGCTATTCCGAACACAGCTTAAGCAATAAACCACAGCATAGAGCTTAGGCAGGCCTTTCTAAGTAGAAATGGCTAAGGTGTTCTGTGTTCCATTCCCACAATTTCATAGATTCTCTTGTGACGGGCGAGAGCCCTAATCGTAGCAAGAAGTAAGAATCTCAAACTATTTTTCAAAATTGGTAGATTTTCCCTGAGACGTAACTAGATTACCGTCGTACTAACGTCGCCATATAGGTGCATAGTACACTCAGGTCCTACCTTTCATTTTTCAACATTTTGACATTATTTACGACCGCCGCATGGCAACCCGCTTTAATAAGCATAAAGCATTGTGCAGGCGAGATACAATATATTTTCTCTACTCTATTCAAAGTGCTCTCTTAATTCGGAGCGTTGCATAACTCATTTTTTTGCCTCATTCACTAATCCCGAGAAAGGAAAGTTAGCCAAGTTGAACTGTATGTATTTAATCCATAGGCATACGTGACACATTACACTGCCTATAACATGACTTTTTCTCACCTCCATAACAACACGCAAGCTGAAACACAAACACCATAGGGTGAAAATCCCAGACTTTGGGAAAGCCTACATATTTTTGGACGGCACACAGCCAATTCACATTGCCACATGACAAGTTAATACGCTAACACAACTGGTCCGGAGACACAGCCTAAAATGGCACCAGAAATAATTACTCTGTTTAATGACGGTCTCGAACCCGTAACCTCCTGAATACCAGGAAGGTAAGGTCGGGTAGCTATCCAGTTGCAGGATAGGAAAGTAAGGGACAGTTACACTAACAGATATTCACACGCGGAAAACAATCAAATCACCTCCGACACCTAGTCACCAAACACGCGACTAGCGGCCCGGAGACACTCGTGCATAACGACATTTAGTACCATTAATAGGGATATATTCGACCCACGCTACATCAACACAAAACTTGGGGACACGAATGTATTCAGTGAAAGGTTCTTTTACATGGCGGAAAGCCATGATCACAACAAGAGAACGGGCAATCAAATTCACATACATACACGTGCTGGAAACATGAACAGAGCCAGACAAGCAACAAGTGAGTGCACACGCCATTGTAATTCAATACTGTAGCACTCAGCGATAACACACTCCGCCTGGGCGACCTTTGCTGGCACACACAGACTGAGAGCACTCCAGGCTGAACTGGGACATACACCTTCATTCATGCCAAGTCCAGAACCCCATAACTTCCAAAATTACACTACGAGGAGAATTCAAAAAGGTCCAAACTTCTCACGCCAAGGCGTATTTTTATCCGCATGCCTTAAATACACGATGCGTGTGCCATAGTACATACGGCACAGATATCGTAATGCCAGGTCCTTACAGCAAGCCGGGTCCAAACTCATAACCACACAACACACTCGTACCAAAAACTAACTAACCAATGGTATTTTTGGTACGAAAAACACAATCAAAATACAGACAAGGGGCGCTCAAAACCAACAGACAGCGCAGACATAGAACACAGAGAATTACACGAAATTGAGGGTCCAAATGCCCAATAAAAATCGGACACCGTGGAAAACAACTATACAGACTCCCAATTAGACTGAAATTGGCCCATACAAGTACATAAACAGGTAATATCACATTTCCTCCGGCCAAACACCATGCAAAAATTTCGATTACACCAGGCATAGGAAATAGATTTCCCAGATACAGGTATAGAAATTTCATAAGGCAAAAAGTCTTATGGAATAGTGTCCACACAACAGTACTAGCAAAAATAGGACGAATTGACACACTGGCCCGCCCGGAATCCCAACCAGTGACAACACTCACATACTGGGAAAAAGTCACGTTCCGACAAGCGACATACGCAATGTCAGAGACTTCATGTACACAAACAAATGAAAGCATAACATGACGAAATACTGACTTGCTGATTCCGCCGCATTGCAACACTGCCGACGACAGACACTATTGTTATTTCGGAAGTGACCATGAAATCACAAACACAAACCAATTATCATGCCATACATTTTTCAGCACTGCAACAACAGTTGTGACATTTAGCAATGTACAGACATAATAAGCCGGACTTATCTTAGGGCCACAGGGACATATCTACAAAGATGTTGACAAGTTGCACGCGCCATCTGACACTCAGACACGCGATACACGATAGGACTTAGCCGATAACAGGCCTCTCGCCCGCATGGCGTAGCGGAACATAGTCCCACACACACGCGCTCACTAATCAGGGGCGAATACAGACAGGGGCCCTGAGGGAACAAGACCTCCCCCTAATAACTTCTTTTCTTGACTTTATTTAAAAAAAATCATTACAGGCAATCAGGACATGGCCAAGCACACTACGATCACGTGCTACATTAACACTACAAATGGGAGACCAGATTAGGTCGTGACGTCACAGCGTCACCACACTTTACTATCCCAAGGAGCGGATAGGGAACAGATTGACCAGATGAGGATGACAGGAGCACAGGTGGATAGGGCCAACCAGAGAGCCAATATACCGCCTACAGGCTACAATAGTACCACCCTCATCCTTCCATAACCTTCCCAATTACAACATTAACCAACACAGACTCACGAACACGATAAAAACAGCTACACTACATGACAAAATATACATCGGGGTTGATAGACTTCATGCGTTTAGAAAGAGGGCTTACTACGCCCTGGATCTCAATGCTAGCACCTGAATATTAGGGGTGTGTCGGAAAACGACAATTAAGCGTAATGCGCATCTCCAAGTAAGAGATGAGGCCAAATTTATATACTAACCATTTTTTTAAATTAAATAATCCCGCATGAAAGGGACATAATATTATTTTACACTGACCGATACCTATCCTTACATGAGTGCGGGTACGCCTCATATCCGGACACATGCATGGAATATCCCACTCATATACCGAGGGTTATTATTATTAAACCTGCATGACACTTTGTTAAAATTTTTGCAATCCCGGGAAATACCTACCCCCGTCCACTCATTGTAGAAGCATCCTCGTAGCATCACCGGCTCTAGGCCACCATTTACATGAAGCCCAAAGATGCGCAACCCCCTCCTACCTTGCTTCAAGCCTATTCAACGAATAACGCCCCCCGGATCCTAATAACAGGGAACCTAACGCTATAAACCCTACTAACGCCTCCATGAAAGTTAACAAAGCATTACAGCTGGAAATCCGACATAGCACAGTAGACCTGAAGTAGTCATGCACTTAGAAGTTTCTACAACCCCAAAACACTTGAAAAATTTTACATTTTATACAAAATAAATTATTTACACAGTACACTTATATTTTTTACATAAAAATCTGATAACACGCTGATTGGTGATAACGACATAAGCAGAAGGTCAGAGGCACCACACTGGAGCAGAACTGGGGAAGGTGATGATGACCCTTACCCCAGTTGGCTCAACAGCTCAATTACCCTAGTTAACTTAACGACTAGACCAAAAAGACGAACTACGTAAGGTTGAGGCATTCATGGCCCGGCACGGGCAAACTTCGGAATCCTAGGTGTGCCTAGCCTGCCCCTAGGACGAAGAGATGTTACACCCACTATGTGCCACGATCATCGAAGCCAATACCTGCAGGGGAGACTTTCTGAGGATGGTGGGAGAAATAGCCAGCTCCACGCCAGACTCAGGAGTTGACCCTAGGGACGACCAAACTAGGACTGGACTTTTAGTTAAATATAAGTAAGTAGGGCTTCTAGAGCGAGAAGCAAGACTCCACTCGCAGGAGTGAAGCAGGATCCTAGGATTCAGCGGGACCAATCCTAGATCCGACAAGTCCTTGCCCCGCGCGGAGAAGGTGAAGACAACCAAACAAACAAACAAACAAACTAATGAATAACATGAAATATAAATATATATGGAATGAACGCGCTCATTCGGTTCCGTGCCCACGTAAGTGGCTGACAACGGGTCACCAGAGACATTAAATGGTGACGCAGCGGGCAGCCAGAGTTACTAAATAGGCATGCGAAGAGCTGTCTAGAGGGGTTCATGTGGGCCAACCCAACAATGCCAATAAGGGCGAAGAGAATATTATTACTGCCAACAAGGGCGAAGAGGATACTATTACTGCCAATAAGGGCGAAGATGATACTATGCAATTGGACGATGTCCAATGCCCACATAAATGGTGACGCAGCGGGCAGCCATGGGCATTAAATGAGAAGCATGGCGAGCTCTCACAGGGGTCAAAGTGGGCAGATCCAACAACGACAACATATGCAAAGGCAACGGCAAAGAGCAGGCAAATACAGCGGGCGAGACGGTTTGCTTTGTGGTACCGTAAGGCGCCTGCGACTATATTAATACTAGTTAATAATCATTAGCATAATTGTCGACAACTAGTATTAAGGGAGCGGAATCCGGCGATTCTAGAGACAACCGGTGTTTCTAGGATACGTGCGGGTGGTGATCTGGGGAGGTAAAACTGCCCCGGGCGATCGCTCTGGTCAAAATTTTAGCATGTAAGACAGTTGCATTTTGGTACGCAACTTAGAATTAAGCAAATTTTATAAGCGCTGTTGCTAAATAATAGCACAGCATATTTCGGCAATAAAGTAAGGCCACCCATTCGACTTATAAATAGCAAACATTTTTACTTACCATAATTAAGGTAGAATATCTCGGCACCTGATGACCGACAAACCCGTCATCAGGGTAAACCCGATAACACATAGGTTAACAATAGACTAAGGTAGAATATCTCGGCACCTGATGATGACAAACCCGTCATCAGGGTAAGCCCGATAATACATTAAGTTAGATTAACTAGGTTAACTAAGACTAATATAAACACTTCGAGAGTAAGAAAAAACATTACGGCACCGTGTAGGGTAAGCCCGTTCATGCATCAAGTAAAACAATCATGTGTAAAGAGAACATGACATCAATAATGGCCACAGGTTAACACTAATCATGCTATTCTTTTCAGGGGAAAAAGAGCTTCAGCCAGTGAACACACTGACACAGGAATATGCAATATTCATACGTTTTTTTAACCTCTCCATTTTTCAGGCGTCGTCACCAGGATATGGCACTGGTGACTATCATTTCACTGCCATACAGCAGCAGCATGTTATTTGTGCCATGATATTATTGTGTACCACCTTTACGCACTAATTTGTATTTGCAATTCGTATTCATCCTCACATAACCCAACACATACCCCTCCATTTTTTTACAGCTACACTCCAGAAATCTGAACAGCAGGGTTGATACCTGTGGGGTATCAGGCTTGCTGACAGATCGACATAAAGAACATAAAGCGTCAAAGATGCGACGCAACATACGGCAATGAGGGCGCAACCGATCTGTGGTGGCGACTCTCACTGTCAAGTGTGAAGGCATTCGCCCACAGAGAATGGTTCACAAAGTAGGGGTATATATCAGCGGCATGACCACTGAACTACACCGGGAAGCGGCCGGATAGGATTAGCCGTGGGACGGCACATAAATACCATGGGTCGCGTGCACGCAAGTTACAATAGACACGGCCGTCTAGATATAGCATAATTAATAATTAACATAGATAGATATAAGTATATAATGTAATATAATGTAATACAAAATACGGTAATATTGTTCAAAGGCACTACACACAAAATTATGATGCCACACATTGTCACACACATGTACACCATGATTATGATTCGTTTCTTTCATTTTCTTTCTTCTAACGTCCCAATTTGTAAAGGTGTTCCGCTTTATCCCAACTCAATAAACATATTTTAAATATTTCCTTTAACTTATACCCTGGAACACCTATTTTTTCTATGTCTTCTATCTTTCACATTGCAGGGAGCAATTTTTCCCCAAGACAGCGGCGGACGGCACAATCACCCGTCCAGCCCTGGGTTTTTTCCTCCCTGCACAACAACAATATATTATCAAAACCATGTATTTTTTTGTGGAACTTTTCAATATTTCAATGTCAATTTTTTCTCATGCACTGTTTTAAAATGTCAAATGTATATGTATATCCCAAAACCCGCCCATCTGAACACGAGCTGATCTCACACCTACACGACATCACTACCTCTACACGGAACAGAAGAAACGAAGATCAGAGACAAGGAAGATTCCACTACGACCTACTACATCGACATCCCAACTCCACGTTCCGTTCCCGTTCGCGGGGACGCGAACTAAACAGAGGAAGAGGCTTGTACAGGCCCCCAGGGGTCTGCACCCCCTGGAAGCCACCCTCCATCATCTATTAAAACCACCCCTAACTGGCAAATCTCATAAGCCCAGAACAACATCTTTTACACAGCAAGGGCAGCCGACCAGCTTAGAAGGCTTGCCAAACACTTGCATCACACTCATAAACATCTACACTATAACTAATTGGGGCAGCTATGCCAATGGAATGCTGACAGTACAACACCAAAGCCTATAAGAGGAAGGCCTTAAGGAGGACAGCCTCTCTCTCTATTATCTGTCATACCGTGTGTCGCCGAAGGCTCCACTGCAAGCTGCTATCACCAGGTGAGTATCAGTGAAGTGTTCAGAGATCCTATATTTTGTAACCTACTCCACAAACTTGTACACTTAAACTTATAACATTTACTACATTCCCCTAAAAGGGACTTACCACTTCATACTCACTGGCCAATAAATACTTGGTCAGTACACTACACCTGTCTTACTAATTACACGCCTCTTTACGTCCTAGCGCCCTTCCTGATTCCCGTCACGACTAACCGTGACAATAGTAGCCAAATAGTTGCTAGCTCAAGCTTCATTGTACTTCACGCAGCGGCCCGACTGCCTGAGCAGCGAGCCGCCAAGATAGCTGACGCATGCACGTCGGTTATATAACTCTCTCCAACCAGCTGAGAGGCTAGTACATTAACCTGTACACAGAGGTTCATCCCCTGAAATACACTTACGTCTTTATAAAAGCATCCCCTAGCATCTACACACCAAACAACACTCTACACTGGTCAGCTTACCCAGCTACGGGAAGCTACCCCCTCCTAGGCATCACCTTGTAAATTGGTACATTAACACATACGTTTTAGATCTAACTACCCCCAACTAAGGGATCTAAAACAGTATTAAAGATAAAGATATGCTGTGGCGGACTTCTTTGTAGAACTTTTCATGCTGACCAATTCTTACACTCATAGTATATGGATATTGTTAATGGTTTACCCAGCGTGAGCTTAAAAAGCGCACGGACGGCAGATTTTCCTTCGATACGATTCACTGAAATCGTTACTGCTCGGCTTCCTTTGGTCATAAATGAATGTTTTCCTACAGAAACCTTCCTCGAGAAATTCTTTACTGAATGGTGAAAACCGCATCAAAATCCATTCAGTGGATTTAAAGATTACCCGTTACATCCAAGAATCGTAGACTTGGTTTAATGTAGGGATGCCAGCGACTATCATTAAAACAAATACATGAATTTATAACTAGTATGGACCATGAATTCTACGTAAGACTCATTAAATATGTCATACGACTGTACCTAGGGATACTTATAGAGGACTGAACTAATAAAAAGACAGCATTCTTTTTATGTTTCTATGAATTAAAAGTGTACAGTATATCAACATTGTGGCTTTTATCTGTAGTAGTTGGTGTTTTAACGTGACTTAGGTTTACAATGGAAATAATCACTCAGGTGAGTTAAAATTCAAAAAACCCTTGCAAAAGTGAAATCATCTGTTCCGCGAGTATCGTGCTCAAGGCAGTTGCCAGCTTGCTGGCCGCCGCGAGCGCTAGTGTAGCTTCACCTACAAATAGGATGCAATTTCGTAACGCAGCGAGCTTCCTGACTGTGTATTTTAGACTGTGGTAATACAACTCCGCCCTACCAGAGTTGCCAATCTAACTTTTCGCCCGCGAAATAACTTATAGCTTATTTCAAACTGAATCTAGCGCCAAATTATTTTCAATCCCACACAGTGGGGCAATATTAGCTCTTTTCTTTTATTGACGGGAGAGAATTCCCCGAATTACGGTTATCTCCCAGTTACGAATGAGTGAAATTTGTCGCCTGAGTAGTGTAAGCAATTAAACCTTTTTCCGGATGTAGGTAGCATTTGTAAGGTAAGAAGGAACTTGGTAGGTGACAACAATCTTCGAAAATGATACTTTAGGCATTCAGGGCTAATTGCAATATAAATCACAGGATCTTGTTGGAAAAACTGAATAAACATAAAAATGAGTATCGGTATTGAATTACTTATAAATCAACATGATACATCGTGAGAGGACATTTGCTGGGACCTCTTGTAAATATTTTCTCTTGTTGAGAGATACGCAGTCTTCATGTTGGTAGCACAGATATTCCGTGTTTGAGTTTATTTTGTTCCTGTCAGGGGAACAGGAATGTTCTAAATTTACCATTCAGGTGAGACATTTTAGTCAAAAATTAACTTTTTTTTTCTTTTGAGCATATTGTATTACTCGAAAAATTCGGGATCAAAATACATGAAACTTTTCTTGTGTAATAATATCTCATAGAGAAATGGAAATATTTGTAGAGTTGTTGTTAATTCATTTGAGGGGCTTGAGACACCTTGGTCATCAGCCCCGTGTAGTTGGGAATGTGTTGAAGCTGTCTGGAAACCTGTATTGCTGTGATGATTGTAGTTGTGTGTGTAAATGTATCTGGGACAGGCATGGAGTAGACGCTCCGGGACTTGAGCAAGGCACTATCCCGGCAATTTCCTGTAGGAAGTGTGGTGAAACCAGGGGAAGAAACACACTCAGGATAACCGCTGTCAGCACCGGAATTCGAACCTACGATACCCCTACTTACCACAGCTGCCCTCGACACCATGGTGCACGTTTGACGAGCGCGGCTACGCCGCGGGACGAAATGCTTGTATGATTTGGCTTGAGTACCTATAACCCCCCCATTGGTCGATCCTGGCTGCCCTACTGCACCAATCCTTCAAATAACTTTCTTATCCCTTTACTTATTTCGCCAAGGCCACGAATGCCTGGGCTGCCCTGATGTGTTTGGTCACTAGCTCAAGAGTTTCAGGTTTGGTGCGTCACATCGAGCTTAGATATTTAGAGATGTTAGTGTCTGAAATGAAAATATTGTGTAGCTAGACGTATCGTATGCCGTGCAGACAGGATAGTAAAATAAATTTTAAAGTAGAGTCCACATAGTAATTCACTTTATAGTTATTGTTGATTTAAGGGGCGAAACAGCGAGGTCATCGTCCCTAGTAATTCACTTTCGCAGTATGTGAAAGATTATCATTGCTGGCTAAATATCTTGCGAAAGGGTGGGATGATTCCGTTGTCAAACGTAAATACAAGAAATGCATGCGAAATTGTTCATCTTCTCGTATACTGAATTGAGAAAACAATGCTAATATTTGAATAATCTGCATGTTTATGTGCAGTATAATTATAATTATAATTGGTTCATTCAATACGATCAACAATCCCAGAAACTTGGGTTCGTGCGCAAATTATTTATGATTAAGGGATTTATTGAAAACCAATATTACTATTGGTACTAGAGTTGGGAAATGTATCCTAAGACTGAAACTAAGGTAACATTCAAGTTTTTTCTGGACTTAGTGTTAACCAGGAGAAAAAATACAATTAAACTAGGGCACTGAACCACTCAACTTTGTTTTCCAATTAATCTCGTGGAACGTCAGTGGTAAGGACAAATGACCTACCGTAGCTGTTACGCCCCCATAAAACAACAATAAGTAACGAAAAGCAGGGTATACACTCAGCTGTGCTATTGCCTCTGTGACATGATCAATCGCATGCCGTATTCATAGTTGCCGACCGGGAAAAGTGGGAATGCGTTGCTCGCCGCGACTATTACTGTAATTATTAGGGTTAAGAGTAGGGTAGGTGTCCCTGGACTTGAAATAAGGTATTATACCGGCATTTGGCTGGAGGGAGTGTGAAAAACAATACTCAGGATAGCCGCTGTCAGCATCGGGATTTGAACCTCTGATCTGCAGACTCTCTGTAGGCCCCCATCACGCTCAATGGTGAGCTACACCGCGGAGTATTACTTGAAGGTGCGAGAGATTTTAACAATATCGGAGAGTCTTTTCATAGCCACTAATGTCAATGGTCGCCAAATTTTTACTCCAAAATATCACAAAAATAATCACCCAAATGGCCTATAAGTCAATGATTTGGACCCCACTCTGAGCTTGATAATATTCCATACCCCCAGATCCCCGGTGTGTCCACTCTCCCATAATCTTGGCTTAAAACTGCCCCCGATGGTCACCAGTCATAGATAGGATTTGGGATTTTTAGGAGAACCTGGCTCTAGGTTTGCTTACTGCAAAGCAATATTAAATTATAAGAAGTCCACTGACTGCAAATTACAAAATATAGTTGAAATTCACATTTTCTTCTTTTGTGAAAACAATCACTGATCAGCTGCAATCTACTGATAGCACATAATAAATAACTTGACTTACGTATGGGTATACCTGTGGGTGATCATGAAAACATATTTTGCTTTGTTTAATGTACAATGATTAGGGGTGGTGATTTTTAGCATTTTGAAATCATAAATTTAGCATTTTGATTTGAGCATTTAGCATTTTGTAGCATTTACACATCTGCAATTTAGCTTTTTGTAGCACTTTGGAGAAATACATGTAATTTAGTTATATTCTGATAAACGAGTAATCTCTTTTGAAAGGACATTAATGCGAAATTAAAATCACATTTGTAAAAGGCTAATATTGAGATAAAAGTGCATGAAGTAAATCGTACATTTATTGTAAATTAATATAGGTTAAAGTAAACAGAGAAAAAACTTCATTACTGATACAGCCTAAAGCATAACACAGAAAAGGAGATAAATTTATACCGGTGCAAAACCACAATAATGAAGACAGAATACACAGAATTAACTGAACTCTTGCAGGTTCATGAATCAGTAACACTGTTGAATGAAATCATTGAACATACCTCAACATTTTGTTCTGTCATTCGTGTTCTCCTGTCACTTACAATTATATTGTATTTGCTGAAGTATCGTTCAGCATCTACGCTGTTGGTAGGAGCCCAAATGCACCGCAGAGCTGCTTTGGCAAACTCTGGGTATTTGAGCTTAACTGCCAACAGCATTTGCAGGCAATCTACGTCTTCATTATTCTGCATGATTTGTACCAGTTGGGAATGCAAATATGCATATCCCTCAACAAAACTATCCTTATTAACATCCCCAAAAAATGGGATCTTCCTTTTACTTTCAATTAAATCCTTCAAGTCGATTGACAATACCCGGCCAGCAGTGACAGGATTAAAAAGCTTGCCAACCTCTTGGAAAAAACAATTTGTCGCATTTTCTGCCATGTGACTGCTCAGCTTTTTGTTGCACTTATACATACACTCCATAAGTATGTTTTTCATTTCGCTTTTTACATTCCCATTTGAAAATGAGTCCATGAATTGCAACATATCTGAGGGTAACCATCCTCCAGCACACCTTTTCAACATAGTGCTTAAAGTTAACAACTCATCCCACAACTTATGTGCAAAGGGGTAGGAAGATCCTTCCATCTGGGTGATTAATTTACTAATTTTGACTGAGACCTGAGTCACATATTTAGCCTGACACTGTACTTCAAAATAATGACATCCGTCATTAAAAATATTTAGATGGCACTCCTTAATCTCAGCTTTCATTGTTTCTCCACAGCGAGGTACATATTCATGTCGCAATGTACTTGCTTTTGGTAGATCTCCCGATCCTGGCATGTACCTAAACACAGAATTGAAATAAATTACCCAAAACGAGTTAAGCAGAAGATCTCTTCCATGCTACAATAACTAATATCGGTCACTTAATACGGTTTTGTAACACACCCCTAAATATAGATACTTTTAGTCTTCAGACATTTTATCTTTATGTTTTTTATGTCTTCGCTGAAATGTAAACGAGGAAATGACCTTGTTAAATTCATGGCTCTCCCTTAGTTTTTGAGAATCGGACAAAATGAAATACGTGGTATACAACCTTAAAATAAGGTAGGCTTACTTACTTTGACAAGTACTCCCGAAAAGCTGGATGGTCCACTTTGTGAAGAGGGAGGTTCGTCTCCAAAAACATCTTCACTGTATCTTCAACAAAAGCACTTTTTTTTTTTCAGATTTTGCACTTTTCAATTTATCTTGCATCATTTGGATCGTGGCTTGCCGCTTTACTCCGCGTTGCTCCTCCTCTGATTTACTGTTAAAACATTCTTTTGCACTGACATGTCCCCGACTTTTGACGTGCTTGTCTAAAGCGTCCTTCTTTTGCCATTCCAGGCGCTGATTACACAATTTACACATTAAAATGTCACTATCACTGATATAAAAAGGTTCTTGTTTATAATTTTCTGCCCGCTGTTTTATAGATATTTTCGATCTCACCATCTTAGTATCTTACTTGTTAACTTGTCCTACGCGAAGAGAATAATCATACAGGGAAAGGTATAGTGCAAGGCCTTGCCTTTCACGACGCGTTTCAACCGGCTACAGGACTGTTCGTTGAAGAGCAAGACTAGTTTGAGGCGCCATGTGGTGCAGACGAGACGTCTTTGGCAGCACCTAAACGGAAAGAACGCGAACGCGACAGGCTTGGAGCCACACTTGATGGCGAACAGCAGGCCGGGTCTCAGAAATCTTTCCGTGTAAGTGTAGCTTATGAAACCGCCGGTCGAGCAACGAGTTGCGGAAGGGATTACTTCCCGCATTCCAGGACAGTGGTCAAGCTGTCTTAAACACTTCAAGGGTGTACAAACTCCTCAGTAGGAACTTAGACAAGAAAGAAAAACGTTTTATTTGAAAAATCGTGGATTTCGCATTTATATAGCGTTTTAGTATGATTTTCGCATTTTGAGTCAATTTCGCATTTTGTCGCTTTTTCAAAACACATTAAAACGTTGTTTGCAGGTCGTGAAAAAATGAAAGTACAAGAGTACGAGCGTTTGTGAGCATTTCGCGCTTTGTCGCATTTGCGAAAATTCACCACCCCTAACAATGATGTGTGATCGCCGTTCAACCTAAACAGTGTTTAGGCTTAGACCCAAGGGCGTGACTCTTGAAGGGCAGCAAGTTTTGAGAATTTCAACATAAAAACCCTATATGTAAAACGTATTTTAAAACACGTCTTGACTTAGTGTAAAATCATGTTTTCATTATGAAAAGAGATTACGTCAGTAGGGGAGCAGTGCCGATTCTAAACCCCCCCACCACTACTCCCAATGCGAGCCGATAACTCCCGAACCCGTGGTCGGAGATTTACGAATGAGGTGTCGTTGGACTCGAACTGACGGTGGCTTTGCTATGGACCAATTGTTATATTTTTTTATTTTTTTGAAAATTTTTGTTTTTGAAAATAGACGATAGTTAAAAAACCAAACATGATAGAACGTTGTGCAATAGCTTAAACGAACGATCTTCATGTCCTTTATTTTTTATAATAAAACTTTGTAATTTTTTATGTATTTTGAAAAAAGTGTTATTTTGAAATTCTTATATTTTGGAAACTAAAGAGTTTACAAAAAATTTTGTATGACATAAATGAATGGCCCGCCACTGCCGGTCGCACGCCCGGGGCCTCATTTCGCATGTGATGAGGAATGAGGAGTGGGAGGAGTATCAACCTCGTAAAAAACCAGGGTCCATCTGGCTCCGGATGGTAGCACACTGTCATAGGGCTCCTACCTAGGGTTACTAGGCGAAACTTGGTCAACGGTCACAAAGGCGGAAGACGAATTTCAATTCCCAACGGCTGAGAGGGCGGAAGAACCTAGTGGAGTCAACCACGAAAAATAAATGAATTCAGACTGTCAGTCTGATTTTAAAATCCAAGAGCGACTGTTCCCATATTGGGCGGCCTTTGGTCAGCGTCTGTCTCCATGTTAGGGGCGGCTGTAAATAATCCTCCGGAGTTAAAAACATCGGTTGTAAAAATGGTGGATCTAGAAGTCACCTCCAAAACTAAAAGAATTATCAATCATGGAGCGGTGTGATGTGAAACTATTTACCTCAGGTGGTCAATCCACAAGCAGACATTCGGATTCTGGGGAGTCTGCAATGTCACACAAAGACGAGTCGGAGCGACTTGGAACTTCGAACACAATAAAATACAGGAAAATAAACTACCTAGCCACTTTTAATGCAAATTCACTTTTGAAAGTGGGGAAACTTAAGACTCTAATAGACACTCTAAATGAACATAGAATTATCATAACGGCTGTGCAAGAGACCAGATTCCTAGATGAGAACAGCTTTGAATCGGGAGGATTCAGGATACTCAAGGGGAAACCAGGGGCCAGAGTATTGAAAAATATTCCTCATCTTGGGACAGGATTCATAGTTGACAAGAAAATACTAGACTCCATCATAAGCTTCGAGTCCACCTCTGAAAGGCTATCCCCACTCACGTTCAAGTCGACCAACAATGATTATACAATTGTGAATATTCATGCCCCTATAAACATCGACAACAACAAGGATAAGGTAAAAGTAGAACTTTTCTGGGATAAACTAGACGATACGATCCAGAAGATCCCAAACAAAAATAACGTCATCCTTTTAGAGGATTTTAACACCCAAGTGGGGAGAGAAAATAAGTTCAGGAATATAGTGGGATGCTACCCGGCACATAACAGAACGAACCAAAATGGTGTCAGGCATATAACTTGGTCTTAAAATCGACTAGCTTTAAGAAACTGCCGAGAAAACAGAAGACATGGATATCACCTAATCCCCTCCTCGGAGAATTCCAGTTGGACCATGTTGCAATAAAGCGGAAGTTTCATAAGGAAATTCAAAATGTTAGGGTTCTCCGAGGAGCTAACCTTGACTCAGACCACTACTTGTCAAAAGTTAAACTGAAGATTATTCCTAGGAGTAACTTTCAAAGGAACAACCGTATACGAAGAAGATATGATCCAAACAAAATTAAGGAGAACATGGAAGAATGGGACACATTAACCAGAGACCTAGAAGGCCAGGACTGGAGGCAGATGGAGAAGAGTCTTCTAACCAAGGCAGAACAACTTGCTCCTGTTACAAAGACGAAGAAGCATAGATGGTGGAACAACGAGTGTGATAGACTACTTGATCTGAGGAACAAGGCGTGGCACGTTTGGCAAATCAAAAAGAACGAGAGTAACTGGCAACACTTTGTGGAAACCAGGAAGATGGTGTCCAAGGGGATCAAGAAAGTAAAGAAGGAGCACGGCGACCAACTACTCAGGAAGATAAATGATGACTTTGCGAAGTACAATATGAGAAACTATTATCGGGTGTTCAAGGAAAACTTAAGCAGATATGACCCCCCAACTCTCCAATTTCAGGACGAAAACCGGAACGTGGCATATAGTAACAGGGGTAACAGTAAAATTCTAGCCGGCTACTTTAAAGAACTCCTAAATTGCGATGAACCACTCCAAAATATGTATTTCGATTGTGGACCAAAATCGTCTCCCAACCATGATTCTAAACCCCCGTCTGTAAGAGAGATTCATAAGATACTGACTCGTATGGAAAATTTCAAGGCATCTGGAGAAAATCAGATAACAGCTGAATTATGGAAGTATGCCATTGAAGATGCGATTGGCTCACTCCAAAAGCTTTTTGAGGAGATATGGAAGACAGAGATCATTCCAGTGGAATGGAAAATGGCCCTGATACACCCTCTTCACAAAAAAGGTTCGAAATCGGATCCTAGCAATTACCGAGGGATCTCACTGCTGGACGTGACATACAAGATATTTTCAAGAGCGTTATTAGAAAGAGCAGAACCACAGTTGGACTGCCAACTTGGGGAGTATCAAGCAGGGTTAAGAAAGGGGAGATCTTGCGCTGAACAAATTTTAAATCCCAGAAACATTATAGCGTACCAGAAGCAGAGGGCGAAACCGTATATAGTGACATTTGTAGACTTACAAAAACTTACGATTCCATCGACAGAGAGTCGTTGCTCAATATTTTGGAAGAGTTTGGCCTGGACAGGAAAACCCTAGCCCTCATAAAGGAGACGCTCAATAATACGCCCTCTAAAGTTAGATTCATGGGTGAACTGTCTGAACTATTTGAGATCAGAACAGGGGTCCGACAGGGGGATGGTCTCTCCCCCCTGTTGTTCAACTGTGCACTTGAAAAAGTTATGAGAGAATGGAATGCGAAAACACGAGGGGGAATACGTCTAGGAACAGAAAACAAAGGAATCACGATTTAGTGTTTGGCCTTTGCTGACAACTTGGCGCTGCTCGCAGAAACATGGGAGGAAACCAAAGAACGAATCACAGAATTACAAGAGATGGCAGGGAAAATAGGACTTAAGATTTCCTTTGGGAAAAAAACGAAAATTATGTCAAATAGTTTGGATGTGCCCAAGAGAGTTACAGTAGGAGCTAATAAAATCGAGGTGGTTAATAGTTTCAAATACTTAGGAGAATGGATCGACTGGAATAACCTTGAAGGAAAAACAATGGAAGCGAGAAGAATCAAAATGGAACTTGCCTTCCAGAAAACCAAAAATACATACAATAAGAAAACCCTCTCTTGGAACACTAAAATCAGGCATTATAACACCGTAATTAAGCCAGAGGCACTCTTTGCAGCAGAAACACTAGTCTTAAGGAGACAAGGGCAAATGGAAAAATTGGTTATCAAAGAGAGAAATATTTTGAGGAAGATCATAGGTCCTAAATTCCAAAATAACAAACAAGATTTCTATAGGAACGACACCCTGTATGTGAAGTCGGAGAGACTTTCAGATACCATACGGAAAAGGAGGATTGATTTCTATGGACACATCTACCGGATAAATCCTTCCCGATTAACCAAGAAAATCTTTGACTTCTTTTCCAAAAAGAAGATCAAACCTAATTGGTTTACGGAAGTGGAAAAGGACCTGCGAGAGCTTCAGATAACTGAAATCATGTTGATGAATGGTACAGCCAAAACCGTGACCAAAGACAACACCAAGAAGTTCGAAGCCAGAGCCGTCTCCAGAAATCCGATGCAGATATCACAAGAGGAAAGAAAGAGGAGATCAGAGAGAAGTATTGGGAGAAAAGGAGAGCACAAGCATCTAAGAAGTGATTGATCTGACGTACCCCAAAGTGGGTGATTCAAAAAGAAGAAGAAGAATGGCCCTGACCAACACTACCCGTAAAATGAATTTCAAGCCTCTAGGACTAAAACTGTGCAGTAGTGGGGTGCAGAGAGTTCTGCTGAACCCCCTACTTTCATTGTGGTGTTTGAAGCCATATTTTCAGTGTTGCCTAAGTAAACAAGAGTTTAGTGCTTTTCAGTCGGTCAACACGAATGTACCCTAAAAGAGATGGGTTATGCCCTAATCCTGAAATAAATTACATGAGATTAATAAACCACTAGGATGACCAGTTTCGATCGTCAAGCGATCATCATCAGATCCATTACACTTAGGCTATAAAATCTATGTTAGAAATACAGGTGAAAATATTTACAATATGTACAATTATTTAGTTGCAGGATTTGTACTGCAACTGTCAGTGTATGCTAAATGCAGTATATATGTTAGGTGAAATGCTAAATGGTGATAGCTATCCGGAGATTGTACTTTAGAGAGATTATATGGTTGTAAACTATGGTTAAACTATAAAATTTTAGGCTAACTACTTATCTGATTGTCTTCCGTACTACAGCTGCTCGCAGTTTTCGTGCTCACTGTAACTTACTGTGCGGTCAACTGCGGTGGTTATCTTAACGACTGGTTTTTCCCTGCCTTCTCCCCCCTGTCCCTACGTGCTGTGGGGAGTGATAGCGATGTGTTTATGTGAGGTGTTGCCAACCTAGATAAGCTGTATGTTATTGAATGAGGTGTGTCTACAACTATTAAAGACCGTGGATTAGCCCTCGCCACGCGTGGAGCATTACCCATTCGAACTAAGCGTTGACGGTCTTATGAGGACGTCCCGGCACCTTTAATACTGCCGCGAATATGGGCCTTGGTTTGTTGCAGAAGAAAAGTACATCGTACACCTGATCCAGATAACATTTACCTATTAAAAACCCCCTAATTTCCCCCTTTTTTATCTAGCTTGGCTGTGTCGCTAAGTTGTGTCTTGTTTCCGACAGGGTGTGTTTTTTAGTAGCGTGAAGAGGGGTGAGCTCTCCATGAACGTGTGTTCGTTTAGATTGTTGGGATTGTTTCGTTTGGCTAGGTGTATCTCGATTGCTTCCTTTATGTCAAGAGCTCTGCCTTTCGATTCGTGATGGATTATTTTAAGGTCCGACTCTATGTTGGTAAAGCTGTGCCCCGCGTCACACATATGTTCGCACACGGCTGAATGTGTTCCGTATCTTATCGCATTCCTATGTTCATTATAACGGGTGTCTACTCGTCTTCCACTCTGCCCGATGTAATTAGCTTGACAACCGGTGTCTTGGCACGTTATAGAATATACCCCTGACCTTGAATACGGGTCACGTTTATTTAGATTACTATTTTGGAGGTGCCTAGCGGTTGTGTTTTTCGTCGTGAAAGCTATCTTTATGCCTTGCTTTTTGAATAGGTTAGTGATTTTATATGTATTCGCATTCACATAGTTGAAACGCACAAATTTTTTCTCATTACTGTCCGGTTTGGGAATCGTTTTATCTTTATTTTTATGCTTGGCTATAATTTGGTTTATTTTGCTTGGCGGGAAGTTGTTTTCCTTTGCTATTTGCTTAATAGTTCTTATTTCCTTATTATAGTTGTCTTTAGACATGGGTATGTTTAAAGCCCTGTGCACCATTGAATTGAAACCTGCTAGTTTGTGCGTACTGGGGTGATTAGACTGATTGTCGATTGCATGCGAGGTTTGTGTTGCTTTCCGAAATATGGAATATGAAAGGTCGTTGTCTTTACGTTCAATAGTTATATCGAGATAATTTATTTTTCGGTCTATTTCGGATTCCTTAGTGAATTTGATAGAGTGGTGTAGGCTATTAATGGATTGGAGAATTGTTTCTTCGCTTGTTAGTTCAGTATCGTAGATGCAAATTACATCATCTACGTATCTTTTCCATATTACTATTCCCTTTGTTGAAGTCTTTTCTAAGAACGCGTTTTCTAGTGCATTGATGAAGATGTCAGCGATTAACCCACTTAGTGGCGATCCCATTGCTAGGCCTTCTCTCTGTGTGTATATTTTATTGTCGAATTGAAACACGTTTTGGGTGAGAACGACCCTCAATAATCTCACAATCTCATCGGTTTCTTTTACCGAATTGTTGGATTTTAAGTTGTTTTCGATAGTGTTGATTGCTTCAATAATCGGAATATTGGTGTACATGTTAGTTACATCGAAGGATACTAGCCTGAAGCTAGGTTTGATTTGTAGGGTGTTCAATGCTGTTACCAGTTCTGTTGTGTTCTTTACAGAGTTGTTTTTGTCGTTGGAAAGACGGCATTTTTAGATTTTTAGTAACTCTTTGCTGATTTTGTAATTAGGGGCATTCCTGCAATTGACTATTGGTCTCATTGGGCATTCCTTTTTGTGTATTTTTGGTTGTCCCCTCAATGACGGTATTTTCGGGTTCATGTTTATTAGTTTTGATTTTTCGGCTTTGGTCAGTATGTATTCTGTTTCTTTTAGCGCACTTTTTATTTGTTTTTGGAATTTGTTGGTGGGGTCTTTTGTTAATTCCTTGATTTCGTTGTTATTTAGGAATTCGACTGTTTTTTCAATGTATTCTGTTTTGTTCAAAATTACAGTAGTGTTTCCCTTATCTGCTTTTGTGATGATTAAGTCATGTTCTTTTATTTTTTGTTTCAATGACTTTATTTCTTTGAGTTGTTTGTTGTTTTGAATGTTATTGCTATCGCCCTCTCGTTTGAGGATTTTTTTGGCTTCGTTGGTGGCGAGATTTTTGGTTAATTCCCTGTCTTCTGCTGGGAGCTTGTGACTGGCTATCTCAATATCTGTGATTAACTGTTTTATATTGTGGTTCGTGTGTGCGTCTGTGCAGTTGTATTTCAAACCTTTGTCTAACACATTCATTTCACCTTGAGAAAAGGTTACGTTCGTTCTGTTGTTTACTCTGCTGTGGAAATTGAATTCATTGTTATTCGTGTGTTGTTCGTTAGATTGATGGTTCTGTGTTTCTCCTAGTTTTCTTAATTTATTTTCTAGCGTTTCATGCTTCCTCGTTGCTCTGATTTTGATGGTGTCATGTAGGTGCTCGGTGAAGCTGTCCCATTGGGCTGCGTGCCAGAAATTACTTAGTTGCAATTGAATGTCGTATAATTGTTGGTTAATTTTTTGCTTTCTTATGTATGCAAATCTTAATTCGTTTTTTATCCAAAGCGCTTTAGCTTGTTTAGTTGAAATGATCGAGGCTGGTGTGTTCGGTACGGTTTTAATTGGTACGTATTTAGGGGTGAGGTTTTGTTCTATACATTTTTTGTTGAACCAAATTGACTTGTCTAAATTCATGAGTTTAAGCCAGAGTGATTTGAATTTCTTGGCTTCACGATTTGCCTGACTAGCCGTGAACATTGTGGTGTTTGAAGCCATATTTTCAGTGTTGCCTAAGTAAACAAGAGTTTAGTGCTTTTCAGTCGGTCAACACGAATGTACCCTAAAAGAGATGGGTTATGCCCTAATCCTGAAATAAATTACATGAGATTAATAAACCACTAGGATGACCAGTTTCGATCGTCAAGCGATCATCATCAGATCCATTACACTTAGGCTATAAAATCTATGTTAGAAATACAGGTGAAAATATTTACAATATGTACAATTATTTAGTTGCAGTATTGGTACTGCAACTGTCAGTGTATGCTAAATGCAGTATATATGTTAGGTGAAATGCTAAATGGTGATAGCTATCCGGAGATTGTACTTTAGAGAGATTATATGGTTGTAAACTATGGTTAAACTATAAAATTTTAGGCTAACTACTTATCTGATTGTCTTCCGTACTACAGCTGCTCGCAGTTTTCGTGCTCACTGTAACTTACTGTGCGGTCAACTGCGGTGGTTATCTTAACGACTGGTTTTTCCCTGCCTTCTCCCCCCTGTCCCTACGTGCTGTGGGGAGTGATAGCGATGTGTTTATGTGAGGTGTTGCCAACCTAGATAAGCTGTATGTTATTGAATGAGGTGTGTCTACAACTATTAAAGACCGTGGATTAGCCCTCGCCACGCGTGGAGCATTACCCATTCGAACTAAGCGTTGACGGTCTTATGAGGACGTCCCGGCACCTTTAATACTGCCGCGAATATGGGCCTTGGTTTGTTGCAGAAGAAAAGTACATCGTACACCTGATCCAGATAACATTTACCTATTAAAACCCCCTAATTTCCCCCTTTTTTATCTAGCTTGGCTGTGTCGCTAAGTTGTGTCTTGTTTCCGACAGGGTGTGTTTTTTAGTAGCGTGAAGAGGGGTGAGCTCTCCATGAACGTGTGTTCGTTTAGATTGTTGGGATTGTTTCGTTTGGCTAGGTGTATCTCGATTGCTTCCTTTATGTCAAGAGCTCTGCCTTTCGATTCGTGATGGATTATTTTAAGGTCCGACTCTATGTTGGTAAAGCTGTGCCCCGCGTCACACATATGTTCGCACACGGCTGAATGTGTTCCGTATCTTATCGCATTCCTATGTTCATTATAACGGGTGTCTACTCGTCTTCCACTCTGCCCGATGTAATTAGCTTGACAACCGGTGTCTTGGCACGTTATAGAATATACCCCTGACCTTGAATACGGGTCACGTTTATTTAGATTACTATTTTGGAGGTGCCTAGCGGTTGTGTTTTTCGTCGTGAAAGCTATCTTTATGCCTTGCTTTTTGAATAGGTTAGTGATTTTATATGTATTCGCATTCACATAGTTGAAACGCACAAATTTTTTCTCATTACTGTCCGGTTTGGGAATCGTTTTATCTTTATTTTTATGCTTGGCTATAATTTGGTTTATTTTGCTTGGCGGGAAGTTGTTTTCCTTTGCTATTTGCTTAATAGTTCTTATTTCCTTATTATAGTTGTCTTTAGACATGGGTATGTTTAAAGCCCTGTGCACCATTGAATTGAAACCTGCTAGTTTGTGCGTACTGGGGTGATTAGACTGATTGTCGATTGCATGCGAGGTTTGTGTTGCTTTCCGAAATATGGAATATGAAAGGTCGTTGTCTTTACGTTCAATAGTTATATCGAGATAATTTATTTTTCGGTCTATTTCGGATTCCTTAGTGAATTTGATAGAGTGGTGTAGGCTATTAATGGATTGGAGAATTGTTTCTTCGCTTGTTAGTTCAGTATCGTAGATGCAAATTACATCATCTACGTATCTTTTCCATATTACTATTCCCTTTGTTGAAGTCTTTTCTAAGAACGCGTTTTCTAGTGCATTGATGAAGATGTCAGCGATTAACCCACTTAGTGGCGATCCCATTGCTAGGCCTTCTCTCTGTGTGTATATTTTATTGTCGAATTGAAACACGTTTTGGGTGAGAACGACCCTCAATAATCTCACAATCTCATCGGTTTCTTTTACCGAATTGTTGGATTTAAACTAATAAACATGAACCCGAAAATACCGTCATTGAGGGGACAACCAATGATCAAAACTAATAAACATGAACCCGAAAATACCGTCATTGAGGGGACAACCAAAAATACACAAAAAGGAATGCCCAATGAGACCAATAGTCAATTGTAGGAATGCCCCTAATTACAAAATCAGCAAAGAGTTACTAAAAATCTAAAAATGCCGTCTTTCCAACGACAAAAACAACTCTGTAAAGAACACAACAGAACTGGTAACAGCATTGAACACCCTACAAATCAAACCTAGCTTCAGGCTAGTATCCTTCGATGTAACTAACATGTCCACCAATATTCCGATTATTGAAGCAATTAACACTATCGAAAACAACTTAAAATCCAACAATTCGGTAAAAGAAACCGATGAGATTGTGAGATTATTGAGGGTCGTTCTCACCCAAAACGTGTTTCAATTCGACAATAAAATATACACACAGAGAGAAGGCCTAGCAATGGGATCGCCACTAAGTGGGTTAATCGCTGACCTCTTCATCAATGCACTAGAAAACGCGTTCTTAGAAAAGACTTCAACAAAGGGAATAGTAATATGGAAAAGATACGTAGATGATGTAATTTGCATCTACGATACTGAACTAACAAGCGAAGAAACAATTCTCCAATCCATTAATAGCCTACACCACTCTATCAAATTCACTAAGGAATCCGAAATAGACCGAAAAATAAATTATCTCGATATAACTATTGAACGTAAAGACAACGACCTTTCATATTCCATATTTCGGAAAGCAACACAAACCTCGCATGCAATCGACAATCAGTCTAATCACCCCAGTACGCACAAACTAGCAGGTTTCAATTCAATGGTGCACAGGGCTTTAAACATACCCATGTCTAAAGACAACTATAATAAGGAAATAAGAACTATTAAGCAAATAGCAAAGGAAAACAACTTCCCGCCAAGCAAAATAAACCAAATTATAGCCAAGCATAAAAATAAAGATAAAACGATTCCCAAACCGGACAGTAATGAGAAAAAATTTGTGCGTTTCAACTATGTGAATGCGAATACATATAAAATCACTAACCTATTCAAAAAGCAAGGCATAAAGATAGCTTTCACGACGAAAAACACAACCGCTAGGCACCTCCAAAATAGTAATCTAAATAAACGTGACCCGTATTCAAGGTCAGGGGTATATTCTATAACGTGCCAAGACACCGGTTGTCAAGCTAATTACATCGGGCAGAGTGGAAGACGAGTAGACACCCGTTATAATGAACATAGGAATGCGATAAGATACGGAACACATTCAGCCGTGTGCGAACATATGTGTGACGCGGGGCACAGCTTTACCAACATAGAGTCGGACCTTAAAATAATCCATCACGAATCGAAAGGCAGAGCTCTTGACATAAAGGAAGCAATCGAGATACACCTAGCCAAACGAAACAATCCCAACAATCTAAACGAACACACGTTCATGGAGATCTCACCCCTCTTCACGCTACTAAAAAACACACCCTGTCGGAAACAAGACACAACTTAGCGACACAGCCAAGCTAGATAAAAAAAAGGGGGAAATTAGGGGTTTTTTAATAGGTAAATGTTATCTGGATCAGGTGTACGATGTACTTTTCTTCTGCAACAAACCAAGGCCCATATTCGAGGCAGTATTAAAGGTGCCGGGACGTCCTCATAAGACCGTCAACGCTTAGTTCGAATGGGTAATGCTCCACGCGTGGCGAGGGCTAATCCACGGTCTTTAATAGTTGTAGACACACCTCATTCAATAACATACAGCTTATCTAGGTTGGCAACACCTCACATAAACACATCGCTATCACTCCCCACAGCACGTAGGGACAGGGGGGAGAAGGCAGGGAAAAACCAGTCGTTAAGATAACCACCGCAGTTGACCGCACAGTAAGTTACAGTGAGCACGAAAACTGCGAGCAGCTGTAGTACGGAAGACAATCAGATAAGTAGTTAGCCTAAAATTTTATAGTTTAACCATAGTTTACAACCATATAATCTCTCTAAAGTACAATCTCCGGATAGCTATCACCATTTAGCATTTCACCTAACATATATACTGCATTTAGCATACACTGACAGTTGCAGTACCAATACTGCAACTAAATAATTGTACATATTGTAAATATTTTCACCTGTATTTCTAACATAGATTTTATAGCCTAAGTGTAATGGATCTGATGATGATCGCTTGACGATCGAAACTGGTCATCCTAGTGGTTTATTAATCTCATGTAATTTATTTCAGGATTAGGGCATAACCCATCTCTTTTAGGGTACATTCGTGTTGACCGACTGAAAAGCACTAAACTCTTGTCCCCTACTTTCCTATAAACTTTGGCGATATTTCCCGAACGCGTGGTCGGATTTTAACGAACGAGGTATTGTTGGCGTTGGGATGACGTTCTCTTGGCTAAGAATGTGTGTTGGTATTTTTAAAAATTGTTTTAACATTTTTGTTTTTAGGATTGGCGCTATTTCGGAAACGGTGAATTTCATGAAAAAGTTTGTTTGACGTTAATGAAAGGTGGGTATGCCCTGTAGGAGGGCAGCAAGTTTCAAGGGTGTAGGAGGAAAAAACAAAATGATAGCCAACTTTCTCGCGAACATTGGTGATAATTGGCGAATGGATTGTCGGATTTTAACGAATGAGGTGTTGGTGGACTCGAGCTGATGGGCGCTTTGCTCTGGACCATGTATTATATATTTAATTATTTTTTTAGAAAATGTTTGATTTTAAAAGTAGACTATAGTTTGAAAACGAGACTTGATAGAACGTTATTCAATAGTTCAAACAAATGGTCTCTATGACCTTTATTTTTATAATAATACTTTTTTTTTTGAAAACACTGAAATTTTGAATTTTTACTATTTTGGAAACTAACAAGTTTACAAATAAGTTTGTTTGACATAAATGAAATGTCTCTACCCCCTCTACCACAAAAATAAAAGTCAAGTCTCTGGGACAAGAACTGTGCAATTTAATTTTTATTTAATTGTTTTTAAATAAAAGGGTGTTAGTAGACAGAGAGCCGGTAGCGCTTGACACATGTTACAACGAGGCTATGACTGACCATGGTGGATACAGGAAATGGCTATTTCGACGGGTTGATGTATGGCAAAACGAGGGGTCGCTTTACCCCCAGACCCCAAAACCACCGTCAGTTCAAAAGTTTACATATAATTTATGTATGTATATCAGTTTCTTGTGGACACGATAACTGCCGTAATTTTGCACCAATCACTTTGAATTTTTTACCGAATATGTATACCTATGAAATCTCGGTCGAGTTCGTTACTGGGCTAAATCGGTCGAAGGGGGTGAAAATGGGGGGCTTTTTTTCTCGAAAAAGTGAAATATTGCTATAACTCTCTTAATATGTGAAATAACGAATCCGTTCCAAGTTCATACTATGTGTCGGATAAAGCCCAAAAATTTATGTTTGAAGAGTTTTTTTATAGCACCAACCATTCACCAAAGGGGTGGGAAAATGTGGGTTTTTCGGGAAACATTAATCATATCTCTCTTAATAGGCACCATATCAAAATCGTAGGAAATGGACAATATTCCCCTAATAATTACCTAAAACTTTTGTCTGAAGGAATTTTTGATATGACCCACCATTACGCCAAGGGATGAGAAAATGATTTCGGAATTATAAGAAAATGCCAAGAGCTATCAGAGGTTGCCATGGCAACACTACTAAATTGATGACGGATGAGCCATCGGACGTTGCCATGACAACGCACTTGCTCGATATCAGATTCAGATTTCCATCTGACTGTGAAGCGTCTTTGGTGGCGTAACTGGTAGCATGCTGAACTTCTATGCCCAAGGTCGCGGGTTCAAAGCCGGCCGAAGTCGTCGGATTTTCTAAGAGCGCTAAAATTCCCTCAGTATGCTTTCCTTTGTAGGGGAAGTTCCAACGTTCGTTGCTGGTTGCGGTGGCATCTAGTAGCCAAGTTCACAGCTAGGTGTCGTTGATGGTAGTATCTGGTAGCAACATTAGGAACTACTGCTTGAAATTGACCGTCTGCAGTCCTTACCTGAATTACAGACTAATACAGCCATCACAATTCACACCGTTTATCAGACAGATTCTACACTCACCCAAAGTACACGGGGTTACATGACCGCGTTGTCGCAACCCCTAAACCGAGGAACCAACCAAAATCTCAGCGGGAAATATAATTTTGCGTGAAGAAGTAACAGACCGTTACATAGTTACTCATCAGTGTCGAAACCTTGCATAAGGACAGTGTGACCACAAGTATAAAAATGGACCCCAAATGACAAGAAGGTTACCGTCCCCATAAGACAATAAAATGTTTAAAATATGCATAAAATGTCGAAAAACAAAGTTAATTAAGCTCCAATTATAAAATACTTTCTCGCAAGAAGTGATCCTTCTGCGATAACCTGCATATACTGCCAAGTTTCGCCTATCCCCAAGTTTGTCCGGTGAAATCTACCTCCGCCTTCCGGCGTGCCGAGAGGACATTTTTTTCCTATGACAGATGAATGAAGGCGAATATTTTGAAAATCCCTTATAGCGATCTCGGTGACCGTGCACGGAAGAAATGAATTGCTATTTTGGTGGGATGGCGGGCCAGTTTATGACGGTTGGTTTTGTGACATTTCCTATGACGGATGGAGGCGAATATTTGAAAATTTGTTAAGTGTGCTAGGATTTTTTTGACCCCTGGAGGGGAACTTTAACATGCTAGTAAACGGCAATTAGCGAGACTGCTGTCTGGCACAGTATATGGTTTTAGAATATGGAAACCTATAACATTTGCTCGACCAAGTCATGTGCATGTACGCAAATAGCCAAAACGGTAAGGTCATTGGCCTGAAATGTTATAAACTAAATATTGAACTGGGTAAAGTCATGTGTTTTAGGGTGAAAGTATGTGGTTAACATGATCATATATTGAGGATGGTCGCTTGGTAGTAATTATTATTATTACAGTAAAATGATTAATAATAATAATAATAATAATAATAATAATAAGACACACATGTTTTCAATGCTAACACACACACAGTCCTGCTCACTGGAGACTGAATATTGTACCTAGCCAGAGGACTTGTGAGAGAGACTGCTGATAAGACAAAAATGTCTACGTCAGCAGGAAGTGTGATATCAGCTTACATCCCTCGTGGTGGCTACCAGGTGCGACGTTTAAGCAGCCGCCATGTTGGTTCTGAGACAGTAGGACTGCCAATGTATAAGAGGCAGCCATTTTGGTTCCTCATTAAAAGCATGAAACAAGTATAAGGTACGCGAATCTTATCGCGTTTGAGGAATGTGGTGAGGCGTGGGAACACGTGTGAGAGAGACAACATTTCAAGGTCAAAACGCTGAGAAAATTCAACTCTCTCTGTCGCTAGGCTAACTGATAACGATTGCGTTATTGATGCACTTGCCATTTTAGCAAACGGACGTATACAGTAGAGCTCTGAACTGAACTTTGGAAGAAAAAATCCTTTTATTTTTTGGTAAGTACCTATGAATGATTATTTTAATAATGAAATGCTAATGAACCTTAAATTTGTAGTTATTGATAAGGTAATCAATGATTTTATTTATTTATTGGTATACCGGTATACCTTACATGTCTGAGATACAAGAAATCATTGCGCCTTTGGGCCCATAAGAAGGAAACAGTAACAAACCAGTGCAAGTGAAGGTGAGATTTTTTTAAAACTAACTTGTTTCATTTTTGTTTTGTTTGATATTGTTTTATTTTATTTTATTTTATGAAATGCATGTATTAACCTGAATTTAGGTATTTATAGCGGTTTATTTTATTTATTTTTAGAAACTTGGCAAGAAAAGTCGTCCCGCCGTAGCATTTGCTGAAAACCCAAGACGCAGTAGAGTGCAACCATTGTTTCCAGGCAGTGAACTATTGAAAACTCAGGTAAGTCTAACTTAAAAATGCTATTCCATTTTACCACTACTGAAAACTCGTAGACAAAAAATTCATTACCTGTACATGACTACGACGATGATTGCTTTCTTGAATAATGGCCATGTATTGACAAACGGTAAAAGACTATATTGGTTGATGATAGGGAAAAGTACAAGGCTATGTTGGATTTTCTAAAAACAAAAAAATTAATTTAATTTATGGGTGGTTCCCTATGGACTAATAAATATCCACATGTTTGAACAAGATAATCTGAACAAAATGATATGATATTTATTTTTGTTTATATATAGGTTAAAGGGAAATGTAAATGACTGCAACTTTATAAAAAAAAGTACATGGGTTATTGTTAGTGCAGACATACAGTTTATTTTTTAATATTTTTGATGGTGTTTTTTATTTAATGCCAATTAACGTTAAAGTTCAATTACAAGTATTGATTGATTGATTGATTGATTGAGTGATGAGTTTTTTTAGGTGTGGTCATACGCCATTAACATAGTGAACATGCAGTGAATGAAAGCATACATTGTGGTTTAAAGTGATGTGTGCAACGTTAATAACTTACAATAAGAAAAAGTTTTATGGCGTTAGTACCAAATACAACAAGTGAACAAGTTGGTTTACCACGTGGGTTAAATTTAAAATCAGAACAGGATCGTTGGTTAACATTTGAATCCTGACCTGTAGGCTTTTTGTCAACACACAAACTTGCAAAAGCCGTTTTTTTTTACTTGAACCGAGAAGATGTGGTGCGCTGTGTGTTTTGTCGTATTGAACTTTCACACTGGGAAGAAGGGGATGATCCCTTTAGAGATCATTTGCGATGGTCTCCTTTTTGTCCTTACATGCTTGGAAAACAAGTGGGTAACATACCCTTGTATCCATTTTACCGAACCACGAGGCCATTGGCCGCTACTTACGTTGCTGAATCACAAATAAATAATAATAATGATGTATTACCAGCCAACAACGGTAGTGTCGATATATGTGGTCCATATGCCATAGACAGTGTTGAATTGGCATGTGCGTTTGAAAAATTGGGAGTTTGCAAGACTAAAGCACTAGCACACCCAGAGAACAGGTCTGTTGAAACACGTTTAGAATCTTATAAAATGTTTGGCCATTAATATTAAAACACCTTACCAAACAGCTAAGTGAAGCTGGATTTTTTATACTGGTGAAGGGGATAAAACAATATGTTTTTATTGGGGATTTGCTTTAAAGGATTGGCAAATGACTGATGACCCTTTTGTGCAACACGCTCGTCGGTTACCTAACTGTAAATACATGGTGTTGCTTAAAGGTCAGGAATTTGTGAACACTATTCATAAAGAAAACGTGATTGCAGCACAAGACATAAAAGTGCCTTTAGAGTTAGAACACGCGGTGCAAATACATGAGGCTGAAAAAAAACTTGTCTCACGAACAGATACAAAAGTGTGACCAACAATTATGTAAAATTTGTTATCAAGATGAACTAGGTGTTGTATTTTTGCCTTGTGGACACATGATAGCATGTGTCAAGTGTGCATTAGAACTTAACACTTGTGCTATATGCAGAATAGTAGTATCTGTTACAGTTAGGGCATTTCTTGCATAACTAGTATAATTTATTAGCCATGCATAGTGCAAAATCCCTAATTGCACAATATTATTAAAGCAGTTTTAGAGTGTAATAGATATGCTTTTCTTTTGTTTATAGACTACTACAATGAATGTTTTGAATGCTGTGGGTCAAGCATGAGGCTTAGAGACAAAGAAGCTCAGCGAATTGCCAACGCATATTCCATTCCGCAGTATCAAGATTCGGAAATTGAAAACAGCATATGGTGATCGTGTACTTTGTGTATGTGAAAACTTTGAGACATTTCTGCTTACACGGTTTAATGATATGTCGGAGAGTGTTTTTGATTAAGTCAATAATGCTGTACAACCTGTACACTTAATTTATGAAGGTTTTAAAAACAATAGGTGCATGGTTCGTTTTAATTAAATAAAAAAAGCAAATGTCAAATATTAATGGAAGATATAAGTCATGACAATGGACTGAAAGAAAAATATGTGTAAAGAATAATAATGTTTTAGTGTTTAGTATTGTCAAAATATTATCATGAAACAAACAAAATGTATATAAAGTTTGTAAATAAATGAAAATAATGGTACAATGTTGTTTAATTTTCTACAGAAGTCAGAATATTTAACATTGCAGAGTAAACATGATTATGACAATAAAAAGCACACTTAATAAAAGTCTTTGCCTTTACGATAGTGTGGTATAGTTTTAAAAACAAAGCTTGTTGTAGATCTTTTTTTCTTCCACGGTGAACAATAGGCATGAATATGTTATTGTCTTGTTTCGGATCATTATCACTATCATAATCATAAGCAGCATGATCTATACCACTATTATTATAATCACCATAATTATCCTCAACATTATCCTCAAAATCCCTAAAACCAGTTAAATATTCCTGTTCCTCTTCCTCTTCCTCTACAGTGTCCTCATGTAGAGTCTGCTTGGCTTTTGATAATGTTAAGGGTTTTTTGAACATTGAATTATTTTCAATAGTAGTATTGTTTTGTAGCACTTGCTTTTTAGCATTTTTATGATTTTCTGTTGAGAGCAACAATGTTTCATGTAGTACACTACATTGATGATCACTGACACTTAAAACCTCACTATTTTTACTTTTTAGCTCACTGCGACATTGTTTTGAACGTTGTTTTGAACAAAGCCAAATAACAGTTCCATTTTTATTGGTTCGTTTCACAATATATGAATATCCTTTATAGAATGCATGAGGCTTACCATACCTAGTCACTGATACTTCCATATCAACTGTCAAGCATAGACTAAGCTCTAGTAAAGACAACTTGGTAATAAGAACAATAGTTTAATGTGCGAGCATACATGGATGCAAATGTGGGAGCAAAAAAATGTTGGGAGCAAAAAGTGTAAGCAAAAGTGGGAGGAAATATGAGAGCAAAAAAACGCAGGAGCAAGTATGGGAGCAAAAGTGAAAGCAAAAAGTGGGAGCAAATATGAGAGCAAAAAAGAGTAGGAGCAAGTATGGGAGCAAAAGGTGCGAGCAAATGTGAAAGCAAAATTGAGAGCAAAAAGTGAGAGAAAAAAGTGGGAGCAAAAAGTGTAAGCAAAAGTGGGAGAAAATATGAGAGCAAAAAAAATGTAGGAGCAAAAAGTGGGAGCAAAAAGTGTAAGCAAAAGTGGGAGAAAATATGAGAGCAAAAAATGTGGGAGCAAATATGGGAGCAAAAAGTGGGAGCAAATGTGGGAGAAAAAATTGGGACCAAAAAAGTGGGAGCAATAAAGTGAAAACAAAAGTGGGAGCAAACAAGTGTGAGCAAATATGAGAGCAGAAAGTGGGAGCAAATGTAAAAGCAAAAGTGGGAGCAAATAGTGATAGCAAAAAGAGCGAGCAAAAGTGGGTGCACAAAGTGGGAGGAAAATGTGTGAGAAAAAGTGGGGGCAAATGTGGTGTTTTATTAAACAATCTCACCTAACCTAACCAAACTTTATCCAACCTAACCTAACCTAACTTCACCTAACCTAACCTAACCCAACTTCACCTAACCTAACTTGACCTAACTTCACCTAACCTAACTTGACCTAACCTAACTTCACCTAAACCAATCTTCCAATTCTCAGATCAAGAATTAAATTCTGGGCAGAGTCGAGTTGGAACCCAAAACCTCTGGGATAACATCCAAGTATACTAGCCACTACACCGCGAGATGGGCAAATTATCATGCAACACAAATTAAAAGTTTTCTGTAGTGTAACTCATTGGCTGACAACCATAGTTGTGAATTCAAACCCAAGACCTCAGGACTTTTGTATTGAACATTATCAAAAATATATTTCCATTTACATTTTTCTGCTGCTTATAGTTATAAGAGTTGGGATTAATATGGGAGTAAAAGTGAGAGAGAAAAAAGTGTGAGCAAAGGTGAGAGCAAATGTGAAAGCAAAACGTGGGAACAAATATTAGAGCAAAAAAAGTGGGAGCAACCATGGCTGGTTGTTGAGACTTTCAAATCAACTAACGGTTTATATTTCCAAAATTAGAAAGTTTACACAAATGTTTGTTTGACATAAATGAATTGTATTTACCCCCTCTAACTCGACAAAACGTCTCAGGTCTCTAGGACAAAATCGCAAATGATCTCTAAAGGGATCATCCCCTTCTTCCCAGTGTGAAAGTTCAATACGACAAAACACACAGCGCACCACATCTTCTCGGTTCAAGTAAAAAAAAAAGGCTTTTGCAAGTTTGTGTTTTGACAAAAAGCCTACAGGTCAGGATTCAAATGTTAACCAACGATCATGTTCTGATTTTAAATTTAACCAACGTGGTAAACCAACTTGTTCACTTGTTGTATTTGGTACTAACGCCATGTGTTATAATAAAACTTTTCTTATTGTAAGTTATTTACGTTGCACACATCACTTTAAACCACAATGTATGCTTTCATTCACTGCATGTTCACTATGTTAATGGCGTATGACCACACCTAAAAAAACTCATCACTCAATCAATCAATCAATCAATACTTGTAATTGAACTTTAACGTTAATTGGCATTAAATAAAAAACACCATCAAAAAATATTAAAAAATAAACTGTATGTCTGCACTAACAATAACCCATGTACTTTTTTTTTATAAAGTTGCAGTCATTTACATTTCCCTTTAACCTATATGTAAACAAAAATAAATATCATATCATTTTGTTCAGATTATCTTGTTCAAACATGTGGATATTTATTGAACCCATAGGGAACCAACCATAAATTAAATTTAATGTTTTTGTTTTTAGAAAATCCAAGATAGCCTTGTACTTTTCCCAATCAACAACCAATATATACTTGTACCGTTTGTCAATATATGGCCATTATTCAAGAAAGCAATCGTCGTCCTAGTCATGTACAGGTAATGAATTTTTTGTCTACGAGTTTTCAGTAGTGGTAAAATGGAATAGCATTTTTAAGTAAGACTTGCCTGAGTTTTCAATAGTTCACTGCCTGGAAACGATGGTTGCACTCTACTGCGTCTTGGGTTTTTAGCAACTGCTACGGCAGTATGGCTTTTCTTTCCAAGTTTCTAAAAATAAATAAAATAAACCTCTATAAATACCTAAATTCAGGTTAACACATGCATTTCATAAAATAAAATAAAACAATATCAAACAAAACAAAAATGAAACAAGTTAGTTTAAAAAAATAATCTCACCTTCACTTGCACTGGCTTGCTACTGTTTCCTTCTAGTGGGCCCAAAAACGCAATGGTTTCTTGTATCTCAGACATGTAAGGTATACCGGTTATCTGCAAACCAATAAATAAATAAATAAAATCATTAATTACCTTATCAATAACTACAAATTTAAGGTTCATTAGCATTTCATTCTTAAAATAATCATTCATAGGTACTTACCAAAAAATAAAAGGATTTTTCTTCCAAAGTTCAGTTCAGAGCTCTACTGTATACGTCCGTTTGCTAAAATGGCAAGTGCATCACTAACGCAATCGTTATCAGTTAGCCTAGCAACAGAGAGAGTTGCATTTTCTCAGCGTTTTGACCTTGAAATGTTGTCTCTCTCACACGCGTTCCCACGCCTCTCCACATTCCTCAAACGCGATAAGATTCGCGTACCTTATACTTGTTTCATGTTTTTAATGAGGAACCAAAATGTCTGTCTCTTATACATTGGCAGTCCTACTGTCTCAGAACCAACATGGCGGCTGCTTAAACGTCGCACCTGCTAGCCACCACGAGGGATGTAAGCTGATATCACACTTCCTGCTGACGTAGACATTTTTGTCTTATCACCAGTCTCTCTCACAAGTTCTCTGGCTAGGTACAATATTCAGTCTCCAGTGAGCAGGACTGTGTGTGTGTTAGCATTGACAACATGTGTGTCTTATTATTATTATTATTATTATTAATCATTTTACTGTAATAATAATAATTACTACCAAGCGGCCATCCTCAATACCTGATCATGTTAACCATATACTTTCACCCTAAAACACATGACTTTACCCAGTTCAATATTTAGTTTATAACATTTCAGGCCAATGACCTTACCGTTTTGGCTATTTGCGTACATGCACATGACTTGGTCGAGCAAATGTTATAGGTTTCCATATTCTAAAACCATTTACTGTGCCCGACAGCAGTCTCGCTTATTACCGTTTACTAGCATGTTAAAGATCCCCTCTAGGGGTCAAAAAATCCTAGCACACTTACCACATTTTCAAATATTCGCCTCCATCCGTCATAGGAAATGTCACAAAACCAACCGTCATAAACTGCCCCGCCATCCCACCAAAATAGCAATTCATTTCTTCCGTGCACGGTCACCGAGATCGCTATAAGGGATTTTCAAAATATTCGCCTTCATTCATCTGTCATAGGAAAAAATATTGAAAAGCGACCCCTCGTTTTGCCATACATCGCCCCGTCGAAATAGCCATTTCCTGTATCCACCATGGTCAGTCATAGCCTCGTTGTAACATGTGTCAAGCGCTACTGGCTCTCTGTCTACAAACACTCTTTTCTTCTTCTTCTTCTTCTTCTTCTTCTTCTTCTGCTTTTACGGCCTCATTGGACCACTTCAGTCAATCATTTCTTGGTCCTCTTCTTCAGTAAGTTTTCTTTCCGAGTCGCCCAGTAGCTCTTCATTCAGTCTGATCTTCTCAGGCGTTCCTCATCTGTAAATACCCTTTTTAGGTAGATTTCATTAGAAAGCTAACTATTGCAATGGGTCCCATGTTTCGACTTCCGGAAAATTTCGACATATCTTCGCGTTTCACATCCCCCAGACCCCAAAACCACCGTCAGTTCAAAAGTTTATATATAATTTATGTATATATATATATATATATAGGTATATCAGTTTCTTGTGGACACGATAACTGCCGTAATTTTGCACCAATTACTTCGAATTTTTTACCGAAGATGTATACCTATAAAATCTCGGTCGAGTTCGTTACTGGGCTAAATCGGTCGAAGGGGGTGAAAATGGGGGGCTTTTTTAGAAAAAGTGAAATTTCGCTATAACTCTCTTAATACGTGCAATATCGAATCCATTCAAAGTTCATAATATGTGTCGGATAAGTGCCAAAAATTTATGTCAAATAAGATTTTTGATAGCACCAACCATTGACCAAAGGGGTGGAAAAAAGTGGGTTTTTCGGGAAACATTAATCATATCTCTCTTAATAGGCACAATATCAAAACCGTACAAAATGGACAATATTCCCCTAATAATTACCTAAAACTTTTGTCTGAAAGAATTTTTGATATGACCCACCATTACGCCAAGGGACGAGAAAAATGATTTCGGAATTATAAGAAAATGCCAAGAGCTATCAGTGGTTGCCATGGCAACACTACTAAATTGATGAGGCATGGACCATCAGACGTTGCCATGACAACGCACTTGCACGAGATCAGATTCAGTATTTCCATCTGATTAAGTGGTTGGTTGGTTGGTTCTTAAGTTTAGGGGCTGCGACAACGCGGTCATGTAGCCCCGTGTACTTTGGGTGTGTGTAGAATCTGTCTGATAACCGGTGTTAATTGTGATGACTGTATTAGTGTGTGTTATCTGTTTGTTAATTTAAGTACTGCAACTAACAATTTTTCAGATAGTTCCTACTTTTGCCGCCAAGCGCCACTGTCAACGACTACGAGGCCAAGTTCAGAACTGAGCTACTAGACGCCGCCGCAGTCGGCTCTTGGCAACGAACATAGAAACCTAAGAGCGTTGTATACATTCTTAACCTATCCAATTTAGCTTCACACAGGTGCAATTAGTGGAAGGATCTTTAACATGCCATAAATCTATGACATGGGACCGCCGGCTTTACTTCCCCTCCGAAGGAAGGCATACTGAGGGATATTTAACGCTCTTAAAAAATCCGACGGCTTCGGCCGGGTTTGAACCCGGTATCTTGGGCATAGAAGCTCAGCATGTTACCGACTACGCCACCAAAGCCGCCTGATAAAGTGGGAAGCGGCTTCGGTGACGTAACTGGTAGCATGCTGAATGTCTATGCCCAATGTCGCGGTTTCAAAGCCGGCCGAAGTCGTCGGATTTTCTAAGAGCACTAGAATCCCTCAGTATGCTTTCCTTTGGAGGGGAAGTTCCAACGTTCGTTGCGAGTTGATGGTTGGGGTGGCATCTAGTAGCCAAGTTCACAGCTAGGTGTCGTTGACGGTTGTACCTGGTAGCAACATTAGGAACTACTGCTTGAAATTGACCGTCTGCAGTACTTACATGAATTACGACTAATACAGCCATTACAATTCACACCGTGTATCAGACAGATTCTACACTCACCCAAAGTACACGGGGTTAGATGACCGCGTTGTCGCAGCCCCTAAACTGAGGAACCAACCAGAGGTAGATTTCGTTAGAAAGCTAACTATTGCAATGGGTACCATGTTTCGACTTCCGGAAAATTTCGACATATCTTCGCGTTTCACATCCCCAGGCCCCAAAACCACCGTCAGTTCAAAAGTTATATATAATTTATGTATGTATATGTATATCAGTTTATTGTGGACACGATAACTGCCGTAATTTTGTACCAATCACTTTGAATTTTTTACCGAATACGTATACCTATAAAATCTCGGTCGAGTTCGTTACTGGGCTAAATCGGTCGTTGGGGGGTGAAAATGGGGTGCTTTTTTTTCGAAAAAGTGAAATATTGCTATAACTCTCTTAATATGTGAAATATCGAATCCGTTCAACATTCATACTATGTGTCGGATAAAGCCCAAAAATGTATGTTTGAAGAGTTTTTTTTATAGCACCAACCATTGACCAAAGGGGTGGGAAAAAGTGGGTTTTTCGGGAAACATTAATCATATCTCTCTTAATAGGCACAATATCAAAACCGTACAAAATGGACAATATTCCCATAATAATTACCTAAAACTTTTGTCTGAAAGAATTTTTGATATAACCCACCATTATGCCAAGGGATGAGAAAAATAATTTCGGAATTATAAGAAAATGCCAAGACCTATCAGTGGTTGCCATGGCAACACTACTAAATTGATGAGGGATGAGCCATCAGACGTTGCCAAGATAACGCACTTGCACGAGATCATATTCAGATTTCCATCTAAGTGTGAAGCGGCTTCGGTGACGTAACTGGTAGCATGCTGAATGTTTATGCCCAAGGTCGCGAGTTCAAAGCCGGCCGAAGTCGTCGGATTTTCTAAGAGCGCCAAAAATCCCTCAGTATGCTTTCCTTTGGAGGGGAAGTTCCAACGTTCGTTGCGAGTTGCTGGTTGCGGTGGCATCTAGTAGCCAAGTTCACAGCTAGGTGTCGTTGACGGTAGTACCTGGTAGCAACATTAGTAACTACTGCTTGAAATTGACCGTCTGCAGTCCTTACCTGAATTACAGACTAATACAGCCATCCCAAAGTACACGGGGTTACATGACCGCGTTGTCGCAGCCCCTAAACTGAGGAACCAACCAAAATCTCTGCGGTAGATATAATTTTGCGTGAAGAAGTAACAGACCGTTACATAGTCATACATCAGTGTCGAAACCTAGCATAAGGACAGTGTGACCACAAGTATAAAAATGGACCCCAAATGACAAGAAGGTTACCGTTCCCATAAGACAATAAAATGTTTAAAATAAGCATAAAATGACGAAAAACAAAGTTAATTAAGCTCCAATTATAAAATACCTTCTCGCATTAAATGAGGTCTGATCCTTCTACGAAAATCTGCATATTCTGCCTATTTTCGCCTATCCCCAAGTTTGTCCGGTGAAATCTACCTCCGCCTTCCGGCGTGCCGAGAGGACTTTTTTACTGTATTATGTTTGTCTATTTTAGCCTGAAATCTTATTTTTATATCTCTCAGTTTTTTTTAATTTTGTTGTTTTGTTTTGCAAGTCATCCAAGGTTATTTCCAATTCATTCATATCTTCTCTAATTTCCTTAATCCATCCTACTTGTTGTTTCATATTCCAAAGTTTCACTACAATTTTTCTAGATAACCTGGTTTCTGGTGTCCTCATGATGTGACCAAAGAAAGAAAGCCCTTTCTTCCGAATAGTATCAGTGATGGGCTCCAGTTCTCTGTATACCACTTCATTTGGTACTATCCGCCACTGTCCATCTTTCTGATATTTTTTATTTATGCATGTTCTAGCTATTCTTCTTTCTACTTTTAAAATTTTGTCGATTCTGTTTTTCTGAGTAACTTTAAAAAGAGTTTCACTTCCATAGGTCACCTCTGGTTGAACCACCGTCTTGTAATGCTTTAATTTTGTTGCGATTGATAGGCATTTTCTTGTATATGTAGACCATGTTAAGTTTTGGGCTTTTATCATTTTATTAGTTCTTTCTTGCCATGCAGGTTTCTCATCCACGTTGTAAGTTATAATTTCTCCTAAGTATTTAAATTGCTTCACTATTTTATTTAACTTTCTTGTTATTTACTGTTATGTGATTGATTACAAGTGGATTTGCTACCATTATCTCTGTCTTTTCAAATGATATCTGAAGTCCAATTTTTTGTGCTATATTTTGTAGGCTTATTATTTGATTTTTGGCTTCTTGAATATTATTAGCCAGTAACGCTAAGTCATCTGCGAATCCCAAGCAATTTAAGTCTATTTGATCTTTCTTGGTTCCAATTCTTATGTTCCTAGGATTTTCCCTGTACCATTCCCTCACTACATATTCCAAAGCACAATTGAAAAGTAGAGGCGATAAACCATCTCCTTGCCTTAATCCTGTTTTAATCGTAAACGGTTCAGATATTTCTCCTCTGAATTTTACTTTAGATTTGGTGTTTGTTAGAGTTAGTTTTATAATTTTTATTAATTTGGGATGAAGTCCGAAATTCCTAAGTATTTTCAGCAATGAAGATCTATGTATACAATCATAAGCTTTTTTGAAGTCTACGAAGGTTATGACTTGCTGTTTTTGTCTACGATTGTAGTAGTCCATTACTAATTTTAAGGTGATTATGTGTTCAGGGCAGCTTCGCCGTGGCCGAAATCCACCTTGATATTCCCCTATTTCCAGTTCTAATTGATCTTTACAACGATTATATAGAATTAGTGACATGATTTTATATGTGATATCCAAAAGGGAAATTCCTCGATAGTTGTCAGGATTTGATTTTTCTCCTTTCTTGTGTAATGGATGTATTATAGCAGTAGTCCAATGGTCTGGCAGTTCTTCTTTGATCCAAATGTTCACTATGCATTGGTGTAATGAAATCTTTACTGGTTCTGCTGCATATTTCCACAATTCTGCAAATGTTTGATCTTCTCCACTCGCTTTGTAGTTTTTGAGCTCTCTCAGCGCTTTGTAGACTTCTTGGATTGTGGGTGGATTTATGTTTTCTGATGGTGTTTTAATAGTGGTGTCTGTATTTATTTGAAGCAGTTCTGGTGGATCTTCGCAATTTAGCAACTTGTTGAATGTTTCTGCTAAAATTTCTGTATTTCTTTTATTACTATGAGCTAACTCGCCATTTTTGTCTTTTAACATTAATGTTGGATGTTCATATCTCTGTAGTTGTTTGCTAAAAATTTTGTAGTAATCTCTTGAGTTTGTTTTCGCGCTATTTGTTTCGATCATCAGAAGTATATCCTTTTGGTATAGCCGTTTAACCCCTCGTATTATTTTTTGAGTTATCTTCCTTTGTTTTATGAGATCCAAGTGTGATTCATCTGTTTTTTGACTCTGATACCGTAACCAGGCCTGATGTCTATCTTCCACTGTATTATCACACTCATCGTTCCACCATTGGTGTTTCTTCCTTGGATTTATTGGGGCTACTTGTTCAGCTATTTGTTTCAATTCGGGAACTATTTCCTCTATATCATCTGTTATTTTAATATATCTAGTTCGTTCTCTGTATCCCTTGTTATTTATTAGTTTATGAGGGTCGTATGTTCTCTTCTTTTTTAGGTAAGTTTTTTTCTTTATCAACGGGGTAAATTTAATTTTAATCTTTATCATGTAATGATCCGATCCAGTATCTGTTCCTCTCAGAACTTTCACATTGTAGATCTCCCTGTGATAGTTCTTATCCATACAAACATGATCTAGTTAGCATTCACCTTTTTTCCAATCTGGATGTTTCCAAGTTTTGAGTTTATTTGGTCTTCTCTTGAAGTAAGTTGATTTGGAGATCATATCATGGTTTCTGCAAAATTCCACCAGTCTTATGCCATTCCTGTTTGTTCTTCTCTGTGCTGGCCATTTTCCTATTATGTCTCTATATCTTTTTTCCTTTCCTAACTGGGCATTAAAGTCTCCAATTAAAATTTTGGTGTGACATTTATTTATGTTTGTTGCTGTCTGATCTAAAAGCTCCCAAAATCCCTCCACGTCATCTTTGTGTTCTTTCTTATTAATTTTATCATTAGTTGGGGCATGGGCATTTAGAATGGTATATGTTCTATTTGCAGCTTTTAGAGTTAGTGTCGAGAGCCTAGGGGATAATGCTTTAAATTCTATGATGGATTCAATTATTTTGAGATTGACTACAAATCCTGTTCCGAATTGTGGAAATTGCTTCATTACTCTTTTTCCTGGAATTCCCTTGTAAATTCTATACCCTTGTGATTCTATTGGTTCCTGATCGGTGTTTCTCATTTCTTGAAGCCCGGTTAATAGAATCCCTTTGCGATCCATTTCGTCTGTCAAAATTTTGAGTTTTCCTGGCTGTATGATGGAATTTATATTGTGTGTTGCTATATAGTTTATCTGTCCTATCTTCAGTCTAAATTTGGGTTTTCTATCTGTCGGGGGTATTTTTAGATGCTCCGACTCATCGAGGGTATCTTTCAGGTGACTGCCCACCGTATCCGAATGCAGTCTAGGTGTATTCCTTAAAAGATTTCCTTCCATGTTTGACTTTCGGTAGTCAACCTTGTATGGAGCAAGCTCCGAGTTACAACTGCGTTTGTTAACCGTAGAGGTTGTTGTGTGTTTGGTCCGCGAGAGCTATTTTATTTTGCTTAAGTCCACCGGCAAGCCGGTGAGGACCCCCCTATCCGCCACCTGGGACGCTTCACGTCGGAGTATCACCTCTCCGCCTGCTACGACACCGTAGTAGGTTCGTGGAAACTTTTTATTAAAAAATAAAATATAAAAATGATTAAAATGCATAGTTCTCGTCGTAGAGACTTGACATTTATTTTTGTGGTAGAGGGGGTAGAGGCCTTTCATTTATGTCAAACAAACTTATTTGTAAACTTGTTAGTTTCCAAAATAGTAAAAATTCAAAATTTCAGTTTTTTTCAAAAAAAATCTCAAAATTAAAAAAAGTATTATTATAAAAATAAAGGTCATAGAGACCATTTGTTTGAACTATTGAACAACGTTCTATCAGTCTCGTTTTCAAACTATAGTCTACTTTTAAAATCAAAAAATTTCTAAAAGAATTTTAAAATATATAATACATGGTCCAGAGCAAAGCGCCCTTCAGCTCGAGTCCAACAACACCTCATTCGTTAAAATCCGACCATCCATTCGCCAATTATCGCCAATGTAAGCGTGAAAGTAGGCTATCGTTTTGTTTTTTCCTCCTACACCCTTGAAACTTGCTGCCCTCCTACAGGGCATACCCACCTTTCATTAACGTCAAACAAACTTTTTCATGAAATTCACCGTTTCCAAAATAGCGCCAATCCAAAAAACAAAAATGTTTAAACAATTTTTTTAAAAATACCAGCATACATTCTTAGCCAAGAGAACGTCATCCCAACGCCAACAATACCTCGTTCGTTAAAATCCGTTTTTTTCATGTGGTCTCCTCAGAGACCTAGTGCAGGTCTTTCTATTCGACGCCCGTGGGCGACCTGCGCGTCGGGATGAGAGATGGAATTGACTAAGGTGAATAAAATTGGAGAAGGATGTGGAAGGAAGCGGCCGTGGCCTGTCGAAAGGTATCGTCCCAGCATTTGCCTGGTGTTGAAAATGGGAAACCACGGAAAACCATTTCAAGGACGGCCGACGGTGGGGCTCGAACCCACGCGTCTACCGAGTCAGCAGAGAGCTTGGCCCCATGACCTAACACTGCGCTTTAGCCAGCGTAGCCACTACTGTCGGTGGTAGGGGGGGGGGGGGAGGTCAGGGCCGTTCATTTATGTCATACAAAATTTATTGTAAACTCTTTAGCTTCCAAAATATAAGAATTTCAAAATTTCACTTTTTCAAAAAAACATAAAAAATTACAGAGTTTTATTATAAAAAATAAAGGACATAAAGTTCGTTCGTTTAAGCTATTGCACAACGTTCTATCTTGTTTGGTTTTTAACTATCGTCTATTATCACAAACAAAAATTTAAAAAAAAAATATAACAAGTGGTCCATAGCAAAGCCCCCGTCAGCTAGAGTCCAACGACACCTCATTCGTAAATCTCCGACCACGGGTTCGGGAGTTATCGGCCCGCATTGGGAGTAGTGGTGGTGGGGGGGGGGGGGGGTTAGAATCGGCACTGCTCCCCTACTTACGTCATATGTCACCGAGGCCGTAGTACAGTATACCATTTCCACCTGTTTTAACATGCAGTGAACTGAACTACCTGTTGATAAATTTTTGGGTCTTAGGACGTTGTGGTCATCAGTCCTTTCTACGTACTGTGCGTGTAGAACTCTGTCCGACAATCTATATCTGAAGTTAATCATACTGTATATTTTGAATTAATCGGGGATTTAATTGAGGAGGTAATGAGTGTATGATGGTGCAACTACAGCCTTTTGCTATAGTCTAGGGTTAAAACAATGAATCATGGGAAATAAGCTTAGAATCACCGACGGTGGAATTCGATCCCACCTGTTTCCGAGTTCATGGACAACTACTTTTTTCAATGTGAAATTTCTCCCCAAGTTAAATACGGTACTGTAAAAGCAATGAAATTACGGTCCGATAAATGCATTTTTTTTTTTTCAAATTTGTGTATGAGTAACGAGCATATTGCTTTTACGAGTATCACTGAAGTTCTAAAATTATTGATATCGAAGAGGATCTGCAGAACTTGAAATCTTAACACTGTGCATGCTTACAGTGTTACCTCATTTGGACAAATTTAGATCTGTCAAACGCCGAAACTAAACAGTATAGTGAATTTAATGAAAATTATTACCCAGTTTTGGATGGCTTTACTCGTGATATTTATTTTTGTTAATAGAAAATAATGCATTGGTACGCGCTTGTCAGGTATAAATATTGAATTTGCAAATAATTCTGCATACATTCCTCCAGTTTCACTGTTGTAAATTTTACGTTCCATTTTACATACCACCATAGCCTGGATCTACTGGAATATACATGGGTTGTCTTTTTAGTTTTGGCACCAATGCTTCAGTGCCAAGTTGCAACAATGTTGGACGCTGCCACTTTTACCGACGGTTGCTGCCCTGCATCCCCTCCCTCAGAGCAAATAACCTCACCCGTCCTCACCACCGCTCGTGCGCAGTCGCGTCTGTTAGATGAGTAGTGTGAGACCAGCGTTCGCGAAAGACAGTCGCAATGTTTTCCAAGCAGGAGCAGAGAACGTGGAAAAAAATCAGTGTGCTAGGGATCGCAGTGCTAAACATTGTCACCGAGGATTGCAGGAAGCGTGCGGTGCAGCTGCGTTACCGTTCAGAACGTTAGCAAGATGGGTTGCAGCCTTTCGAGATGGGCGCGAACGTGTGGAGCACATGCCTCGATCTGGTCACCCACCAGTAAGTGATGACAATGTACAGATGGTGTCCGCGTTAGTAGAGGTGGATCGGAACGTAACGATTCGTCAATTAGAGCAAGATACCGGACTGGCGCATTCAACTGTCCTCCACATCTTGAAGGACTTACTGAAAATGGGGAAGATTGCGTCCAAATGGGTTCCGCATGACTTAACCGACATACACAAATGGCTGCGATATGACGCTTGTCGTATGCACTTGCAGAGTTATGAGCGCGAAGGAGAGGCTTTCTTACGGCATATCATAACCATTGACGAGACGTGGGCCAGATCCTATGAGCCACAGTTAAAACGCCAATCGAACGAGTGGCGGCACCATGGATCACCACGGAAACAAACAGTTCGACCAACCCCCACCAATGTGAAGGTAATGCTGATTCTTGCCTATGATTGGGATGGTGTGATCATTCACCATACTGTTCCCCGAGGACAAACCGTTAATGTGGCGTACTATTGTTCGTTTCTGCAAGACCATCTCCGAGGAGCTCTGAGAAGGAAACGGCGCCACCACATGGTTACACCGCCCATCGTTCTGCATGACAATGCTAGGGCACACACAGCAGGCGTTGTGTCAGCATTGTTGGATCGCTGGGGCTGGGAGGTCCTCTATAACCCCCCATATTCTCCCGACATCAGACCCTGCGACTATGATCTCATCCCGAAGATGAAGATGACAATGCGCGGGGAGCGCTTCCGTGCCTTTGAAGACGTTAAGCAGGCTGCCGAGCGCTCTCTTCGTACCATCAATAGATTGGGCAGTGCCAACGGGATCCAACGACTTCCGCATCGCTGGAAACACGTTGTACGCAACAGTGGGGAGTACATCGAGGGCCTGAGAAACTTGGAACCATCTAAGTGAGTTATTAATCCAGTTATAACTAAGGTGCCAAAACTAAAAAATCCAACCCATGTATAATTGAAATATTATTAATACAGTAGGCCTATATTATACCGTATTTATTGCAGCCTGCTTGCCACGGTGGGTGAGTGGTTAACGTGTTGGTCTACTAACACCAAGGTTGCAGGTTCGCTCCCGGCCGTGGTAAGTGATTTTTGAAAGGGGCAATAATTTACGACACGCATGTCATACGATATTGGCATGTCAAAGAACCCATTTGAATTCAGTAGGCCGTGTTCATAATGGCAAAATTAATCTCGGGAGTTTCCGCCAACACAAAGTTCCTCATTTCTCTACTAGAAAGCACTTTAGTGTTCAAGGAGCTTAGATATCTAACCTCCTTGACTTTCATAGTGCTTCAAGGAACAACGAAATTCGACATGCAAGCTACCCTCTGGGTGTCAAATAGCCAAGCTTGCACCCAGCACCCGAGGCCATACGATATTATTATTATTATTATGAATGCAGCCATTGGTCATATCAGCACATATCAATTGAACGCCCGTACGCTCCTCAACAAGTTCAAATTTAAGTAGTTCCAACTTTGGCTACCAGAAGCCACAGTCAATGACACCCAGTGGCGAACGTTGAAACTTTATAAGAGTGTTTCTAACGAAATAACCTACACATTTTTGTTACACACTACCAATTGTACTGGAAATGAATGTACGAAGGTGCAACTACAGCCTTTGGTTGAGACAAAAATGTGTCCGGACTGTCGCAACAGCTGGCGTGATTTTTGTCGCGGGACTGTCAGTCTGCTGTGTTATTGCATTCAAGTTCGCACACTGAGAACAAAAGTGTCACTCAGCACTCATATCCACGGCCTTCTAAACCACAGGCCCGCCGGCTTTACTTCCCCTCCGAATAAAGGCATACTGAAGGATTTTAACGCTCTTAACAATCCGACGGCTTCGGTCGCACTTAAACCCGCGAACTTGGGCATAGCAGTTCAGCATGCTACAATTATTATTATTATTATTATTATTATTATTATTGCTGTTTTCTTATGTTCTTGTAATTTATTTCATGATGAACAATTTGTGCAAATTTACGAGGATTATACATTAATTTTACATAGTTTGGTTATAGAGGGGGGCCCGGGAGATTCCATCCCCACGGCCCTGGGTGTGAGTATGGAAATTGGAAATGTGAAATGCCAACCACAGGACATGCATTGATCGGGAATTGAACCTGGATTACACTTACCAGTTATCAGCTGCGCACCAATAAGAATAAATGTTGAAACATTGTTTTGACTGCGAGTGCGTTATTATATCCTGGAAGATTACGTTTACAAAGTGTTCATAGTCCAAATTTTCAACTGTAGGCATATGCCACAATGTTCATCAGAGATTTGGTAAGTGAAGGAAATTACGAAGCATTTGCTTCAACTGGAAATACAGGGATGGGTAAACATTGGCAGGAATTGAATATTTAAGGTTAGGGGTTTATTTTTATTTCAGCTAAAAGTGGCGTGACACACGTCACATCCTCCTCCTCCGAAAGCAAACTGCGGGGTGAACATTTTGCGTATGTTGATGTGACAGACCTGGAGTAGATCATCTTTTATGTACTGTTGCAGATTTACATATGTCCAAACATGTTGGAAGGAATTTTGGCACCATAGAATGGCAGGCAGAATGTTCAAGGTTCGAATTCACACAGCGACAAGCTGAGTTGATAGCACTGTCTGGGTGATAGTTCCGTTCCTCATATTAGCTGGAAGGGTCTAGGTAGAAATGTCCTGATGACCCAGTTACAGATGGAGAAAGGGCGATGACGAGCCCAGGTCCCCGCCAGCAGTTCCCCAGTCACGCCACCATCCACATGTCCACCAGGGTATCTTTGACGTCCCGAGCTGCACTGGATCCCGCGTAGAAACAGCACAGTACGACACATCCACATGAAGCTCCATTTCCAACGGGCCAAGCACTGAAATGCTAAGAACACGAGTAGCAGGACACACCAGAGTGACAGATACAGTTCATGGCACAGAAGACTAAATACCGGAAGGGCAGTTGCAGTTCATTTCACGAAGGTTATATAAGTTTTCACCATAAGGGCAGGTACAGTTCATTACACGGGATATTTAAGTTTTCACCATAAGGGTAGGTACAGTTCTTAAACGGGTTATTTAGGTTTTCATCTAGGTATCAGTCGTGGTACATCAGATATTTGATTTTGAAAAACCTACCAACATCCTAAAATATAAAATTTATTCCTTTAAAAGGGGGGGGGGGGTGACTGTTACCCTCGAATCACCTTACGTTTACAAAACAAGGAAGTTAACACATCCAAAGCAAAGCAGAATGCTACGCTTTACATCATATTGCCATGACAATGCAGGCATAACCACTTATCACCTCCACATCGATGTCACCTTGGCTTCGAATCACCAACACAAGAGTTCTACTATTAACTAAGTCTTACCAATCTTGGGAAAAGCCTATTACATGTCATAAAGATCGATAAACGATCCGTTTGCTCATATAACAAGGTGCAACACGCTTCCCACAACATTTTGGGTAAGCAACGCCTCCAGAGACGCAAGTTCTCTGTAGATTTGGGGGAAAACTTTACGAAAGATCACATTACAAGTTAAGAAATGAAAAGGGCAAAAAAAGAAAGATACCACCAGTTTAGTTGTTGACTAGCCCGAGACTCGCTTGGGCGCCTCGTGTGCGGGCTTGCACTGTGAGAGGTGAGCCCTGAAGATCCTCTTCCGTTCAGGGTCGCTCACCAGCACTGAAACAGGACTGACAAAGGATAAAATTTTAAATGGCCCGCGGAAACGCGGGCGTAACTTTCCTGACACTTGGTTTCCTAGAAGCTTAGGAGAATGGTCCTGGACATATATCATGTCTCCTACCTCGAGGTTGACGGGCTTCCGTCCCTGATTGTACATTTGAGCGAGTCGCTCGTGAGAAACCTGAATGGACTTGCGTGCCTCCTTCCAGATCTGCTTCACCTTGTCGGCAGATTCACCAATGCTACCACGCCTACAGTACCAGACCATGATACGAATATCACCATCCGTAAATTCACAGAAAATATTTCCAGATCACAAGACCGAAACGAGAAGGACAAACCAGAAACACACACGACAGTTATCCATCACACATCCCCAATAAACATTCCCACCCCACATAATACATTTCCCCATCTATGCACAAGTATGCAAAATAAGCAGTCACCAAGACACCATAACACAAGATATACCTTAACACAACCAAAAAATATAGGGATCTTACCATGACGGATAACAACAAATGCATCCCGACTCTCCACAACTACGGTGAGCAGAGTGTTCCGTAAAAAAAAACGCTTACAAAATTGTCGCCCTCCCGAGTCACTGCTTCACTGTCCCATTCCAGGCGAAGTTAACATCAGAAGGACCTATATACACCCCAACATTCGCTCGACCCAGTCCCTTCCCATCACACTTGCTTACCCGGCCCAGACGAAGAAAGGAGAAACGAACATTAAGTCCGCCTTCTTGATGAACCATAAGGGAATAACAGCACCTCCGAGGATCGCAAAACCGACCTAAAGCCAGCACCCTCATTATACAATGACCAAATCGAGCTCTGGCTGGTAGGTGCCCCAGCGTAATCCAAGCCTGCATACTTGGCCTCTCCTAAATGGCGAACCAAAATGCACCTTCAAAATACCCGACCTAACCTGAACGTAATCAGCACAACAACCAGGCTGCATCACCCCACCCACAAACTTAATACATAACAACCTACAGCACAGTTCACTCACATACGCAGACCAAATTTTGAATAACGAGAGACCTGACAGATAATATCGAGCCACGATGAACAGATAAACCAGGGAGACCAACCCAACAAACACTAACAGGACAGAAATTTAAAGAAGCCTGCTGCGACCAATTGGCCTAGCACAAAATAATTGACACGTTAACAGGCTTCGAATCGAAAAACACATTAACTAAGGGGACGGCCTCTTTTAATTAAACTCAAGCACACGTCGACATTAAACAGGATAGGAATTTTGCCAAGGAGCAGTGATATGAACCTTAAATGAAACTACACACACACGCGGGACAACAGTACGAGACCTGATGACACTTGACACTTGCAAATTAATCGGAAACAGATTTATCACACACGAGAACCACAGAAGATCAACGCCAGCCCGAAAGCAGCTGACCGGATTACATAACCCATAATCCTAGGCCTACCGTATGCACAACACAATTACCAGCACTACATTAAAAGAAAGAAACCAAGAAACACTGACACTAAAACACAGATGCTAAAACACAACATGGTGGACATCGTGGTCACCAGTCCCCTACGCTTCAAATCTCCATAAATTGATCACCGGAAAGAATTATGATAGTTCAAGAAACCGTGCAATAAGAGATCTAGGCCAAGATAACTGATGCGACGTTGCATTTACTAGTACCCGAAAACAGATTTGACACTCGGATCAACAAATGCTGGACAGAAGGGCGCACACTGGGCTAATTCACCCTTACTTGAGCAATATATTTGCAAGAAGTTACGCATGTTAATCAGATGGGACACTTTTTAGTGCAATCGGGGACTTACCCCGATCAAGCTCTTCATCTGTGAGTTCCGGAGGGCACACTGGAATTTCCGAAGCTCCTTCCAGAATTTTCCGATCTTGGCTTAGATCGCCTGAAGACTGCAGGTTACGTATGGTGAGTTCATAGTTCACCTCCTCTCGTATAAGCTGAGCAGCAAACTTCACACTTCTCGCAGCAGACATTTTTACATGAAACAAATTAACAGGGTAATTAAGACTGGTTATAAGCTGGACATCTTTACCACCAAAAAAGAGACAATAGATTTAGGCACATGGACAGGGGATTTTACGGCCAAACGCTCCCCCCTAGACAGCAGCAAGTGGAAAACCGAGGAACCACTGCTTCTGCTACCAATATACCCCTCGAATGGTGTAATCTCCCCAAAAGTTGCCCTTCTCCCTCTTCCTTACCTCCAGCTCGGCAAAGCTCCCTAGAGAGCAAGCCAAACCGAAGGAAAACTTACCAACTGCGACCCCAAGAAAAACCTTTACGGGACTTGGTGGCTTTCGCTCGGCGGTCGGTGTCGACAACGTACCCGGGCAGAGCTCCCAGGTGTACCAGGGAGCAGGCACGTCGATTTGTCCGCAGACTTGGAATGTGGAAGGCTTACCTGCTGAGGATCATTCCACCACAGCTGTCTTGAGGTTGGGGATGGGACGTTTAAGGCCAAATAAAGTAGTAATTACCAAAATAAATGGGGTTTGTATTATAAATAAAAGGTAAATTTACATATGTTAGGAACTACACCTTAAGTGCTTATCACAAATGAATTAAATGTTCTTGAAAAGAAGGTGACAAATATCGGTAACGGCATGTGGCCCGGCACACCACTTAACATACTTATGAACCACCCAGAAGGGGAAGCCAGCAGGTACGCTGGAAAGACAATAATCTTACCAAGAAATACATAACAAGGTTATTTCAAGCAAATAAAATTTACACAAGGATTGGACTTGGGAACACGTGCACGCAAACCCCCAGAACAAACATAATAACATGAAATGCCACCCCGATGGTTGCGCAATACCAGGATGAATTTACAAGTTACACACGGAATGGAAATATGTTACAAACACACGTACTGCGCCCGAATTCACCAATCAGTACCTATATCCGCAGCACTGTAAAGGATTGCAGACACGTAATTACCCAGCTCACAAACTTACCATTGTCTGCTAAGTAAAAATTGGGAATTCCAGGAACACTCAGGGTAGATCTATGAAAGAAAATAGTACTACCAGCGTAGGTACATTTTTCTACTATCATTTACATTTGAGCAAATCAAGAAACTCCAATCTCGAGGGGTGTTAAGGTCTGTCTATAGTGAGCTCCTGTATCTTACCTAGCAGTACTATTTTCGGCGATGACAAAAATGAAAACGATGTCAGCTAAGATAAAAATTGACTGATTCGCTAAGGAGCGCCAGCCGTTTATTGTGCTAAGAAAAATACAGCCATAAACTGCCTGCCTGTCTATCAATAGTGTCTCCCTGACACTGCAATAAATAACCTCAAAATAAACTAAAACGTGGTACTAATATAACAAGAAAAATTATGAAACGGCGTGATTTTAAACATTACCCTATATTATACATTCCGTTTCATCTTTGAACCGTAGTTCCACAACTAAATATGTAAAATAAAAATTTACTCAGTATTAACTATAATCTTATATACAATAATTCGTGGTTCGCACAAATATACACTTAATTGTGTTGAAGTGATTAAATTATCTATAATACAAATGAGTCTTTACCACTCAACTTCCGTAACAAACACCGTATCTCTATCGGTTGAAAGTATAAATACTAGTCTGAATCAATAGAACATAGGTGACAAAAACATTTAAGTTAAGCACTGTTCTTACTTTGTCTTCTCCCATTTGATCATTAAATCTCGAAAAATTCCTGAAATTCTTTGCTCGGTTTACATTTCTTTGATAAACGTGAATACTCGAAGTGCATGGCATTTGACCTTCATTACACACTTCTCTTCCAAAATTACACAACAATCACATTATTTCTTAATTACCCTGACCAGAACTTTCCTTGAACACACTTAAACAATGCCACATTCGCTGTGATCAAAACTAGAAAAAAACGAGACTCCTCAGTCTCCTCTCGTAAAAATACGTAACTCATTTACGTCTACTATTCCTTTCTTGCACGGCATTTCAAATCTAAACTCCCATTTCAATGCATTTTCTTACTCCATGCAAAGAAAATTAGTAACTTTATTAGATATCCACGTCCATTGTGAATATTGTTCAAGAAACAAACATTAACAATCTCCTATTTCCTTATACAAAATCTCATCGTGCCTATAACTTCACTTCTGTAATTACCTCCTGTACAGTTACTTTTATATCACCCTGTGATTTAACTTTCTTAACTCCTTTTCACGTATTTAAATTCAGTTTTACATTATTGCAACTTTCAAAGATTATTAGCAAGAATTCATATTTAACAAATGATATAAGTGTGTCTTCCTTTCGTGGAAATATTTGTTTAACAAATTTATCTAGGCTTTTTAATGCTCTAAATGTTTTATTGGACATATACATAAAAAGTTCTTGAAATACCTTTGTTACTAGGAAATAAGGTTTATCACGTTACAGCATAGATCTACATATCTATCTGTTTCATTACAGTGAATTTGGTATTTATTGGTTTAATTATCTATCAAGTATTTGAACTATCTTTTATCAGATTTTGTGTCGTGTAACAATTCAATTTTGTTCACAATTGGTTGAAATGAATTTCTGACACTCGAATCAACATCATGAGTTGTCGAAATATTTGACACTTCGTGACATAACTTTTTGAATATGCGGTACTTAAATTGTTCAATATACGTTCCATCGCTGCGCATAAAACAGATTTATTTAATTTAACGCAAGCATCTATAATTCTAAACGATCTTACATTGAAATGATTTTAACGTTAACAACTGCGCTACGCAAATAAAATTTCGTCCAAGTGACGGAAATTTTCAATGAACAAAAAATGACTCCTAAGAAAATACGAAAAATACTAGATCAAAATCGACACAATTTTAAATACAATGACAAAATTATACGGTTGGTCAATTAGGATAAACACAGATTATGACTACAATTCTACCAAATATAAATCAATCTCTTCTCTACCTTGAGTTGAAGACAGTCTCAGAAGTACCATGTCTCGTCAGGCAAGCCAAATGTGTGTGAGAGCGCATCGCCCACAGCTATGCAGACCAGTTGTGACGGGGCCAGCTGGACATCTCTCCCAGTGGAACAAGGTCGGAGACATAGCCGGGTTAGCGACCTCGCCGTGAAACAGCATGTCTCGTCCGCACTCCCTCGCTCGTCTCCCGAACGTTGCCTGGATCTTCTTGCGATACCCCATCACTGCGCCGACATCGCTTCTCAAGGTTGAAATTCGTTTGTTTATAAAAGTCTTTGAGAGTATACTGGATGTATATGAACTCGTGTTAAAAAGTAGAGATTTGTTCTGTGATTTTGCGCATCGCGTAGATGTTCCACTGTGCCTTCCATGTTGTGGAATTCTGGATTCAACTCTTCATTTTTGTAGCTTCTACTTCCGTATGATGTGCACCTTAGCACGCGGTCATACTCATTTTAATGATGACACTTTTATAACTTCCCCGTTGCCAATTCACGAACTGCATTCTGTATAATGTCCAAGTATGAATTAAATTGTGGAAATAATGAAGCTCTTCTGTAGAAGTGAGACGTTTGCATCTGTCAGCATGCGATGTATTATAGCTTCGTTTTTGAAATACTGTAATATCAAGCTATGTTTCAAGATCACTGGTCTATATGCTGTGCTGGTCTGCGTTAGAATGTACCTTGCTCTGCAAGTCACAGCCTTCTGTACTCCACACTCGTCTTTTCCACTTTCATAAAGCGTAGCACTATTCTAAAGAACTACTAGTTTCTCCGCTCACGGTCTTTACTCGTCGCGATCTGAATTTGGAAAAAAAAATCCTCGCTCTTGCCTTCTGCGTACGGCAAGTTCCTCGCTCTGCCTCCCCTCTTGCGGTGTGACGTAACTCCATCAACTTCTCCTCCCTCAGTGTGTCCTTAACCTTGATCCCTTCTCCTCCTGCGTGACGTTTCTCTCACTCCTCGTGGCGTGACGTACTCTTACAATGTAGGCCTCCCTACATTCAGATAATAAATATACAACCATATTTAAATCGTTCCTTCTTGCCTTCCGTAATTGTTTAATTATTAATGATGCATAGTTTTTCATTATTTCAACTCAGGTTTTCCATATCTCACGAATTTTGAGGAATAAAAGATTTTAATTCGTTCTTTTATTTTTCCTGGGTCCCAGTTCATATCCAGACGGGATCTTTGGTATTGTCCTTAAATAAATTCGGGCGCAATTCCCCGTTGCCAATTTAAAGTAAAGTATAGCCTGTACTTTATTTAATAACAGTTGGTTTCTCTGTTCTTGGGACTGAATTTATTTATTTACTGAATCTTTGGGTAAAATCTCTTTAATTTGGAGTGGTTAAATTTTCCAATGGACCTGTTGTCTTCAATCCTTACGATCTTGTAGCAATTGTTACCATAGACTGTATCTACCTTGAAAGGTCCCCTAAAAAGGCTACTGAACTTGATGTATACCTTCTTCAGTACGTCTGCTTTCACAGGAATCCTGACTAATACAAGGTCACCTTCTCTTAGCGGGCCGCTAAATCTCTTCCCTTGCAAGCGTTTTAATCTCTTCTCGGCCGCTTTGTTTAGCTGGACTCTTGCTGCTTCGATTCTCTGGTCCATCGGTGGTTCGTTATCTTCCGGAATGTTGAAGATTCCGTTCCAGGGTCGTATGGGTTTCTCCTCAAAGTGTAACATAACTGGAATTTCGTAAGAGCTCTCATGTCTCGTGTTATTTATGCAAAATTCTACTAGGGGTACAATCGTCTCCCAATTCGCATGATTATCTGCACTATACAAGCGAATGTACTTAGAAAATTCAAGCATTGTTCTTTCAATGGGATTTGTCTCTGGGTTGCGAACTGATGAAAATAGGTGAACAATGTCCAACCTATCCATCGCTCCTTGAAATTCTGCAGAGGTAAATTGCGTTCCATGGTCCGTTAGAAGTCTTTCTGGTTTCCCCAACTTAGGAATAATGTTTCTCTCCAAGTGGTATAAAACAGTTTTCTTTGTGGCTTTTTGCATTGGATTAAGCATTACAACTTTGGAAAACACATCCATCGTGACTAGCACATATTGGTTTCCCCTGTCTCCTTTAGGTGCAGGTCCAAAAATATCCTGGCTAAACAGTTCCAGTGGTTTTGTAGGAATAATTGCTTTAGGTCGTTTCTTCAATAGTTCAGAGTTTTATTTGTTTTCCTGACACAGTTCACGAGATCTGACCACTATGGTAATGGACTCTCGCAGTTAACCCAATAGAACTTTTCTAACATGGTATAGTAGGTTTTGTCAACTCCTCCGTGACCTATGCTTTTGTGTACTAACCAAATTAGTGGCACAATAAGTTCAGGTGGAATAGCAACTCGCACCTTCGTGTGTCTAGCATCGATGTATTTGCATACAATTTCTCCCACGAGAATGTAATGTCTAGCTTTCCTTCTAGTTTCGAAACATGAGGCGTGCCTCCTTGTCATTCTCCCCGACAAGAATCTATAAATGTTCCTAAAGGGTGCATGCTTCTTTTGAAAAAGAGGAATCCTTCTTAGTTTATCCAACGTTTCCTGATATTCTGCGTCCGTCTGGATAACATTAATTCTTACATTATTTTCAGGAGTCGGATGTCTGGAAAGAATATCTGCCAGTAGGTTGTCTTTTCCAGGAACATGGACTATCGTGGCATCAAATTGTTGCAAAAACATAGTCCACCTAGTCATCCGATCGCTTGAGAGGTCGGACTTTAACATGAACTCCAGTGCTTTGTGATCCGTTCTGATTATAATCTTGTGTCCCAGCAATAATTTTTTCCACTGTTGTAGGGCATTTATGACGGCTAAAGCTTCAAGCTCCGTCGTGAAATAATATAACTCGTGCGTGCATAACTTCCTGCTGCTGAAGGAAATATAGTCATGGTTGTCGTCTTGATCCTTCTGATACAAGACTGCGCTAATACCAATTCGTGAAGCGTCAGTTTCTACTATGAATGATCTTTCGAAGTCTGGGTATTCTAATTTGATGTTGTTTTTGAGCATTTCCTTTGCTTGAATAAAGGCATTCTCGGCAGCTGCATCCCATTTCCATCTATTGTTTTTCTTCAGGAGCTCATGTAGTGGTGCCATAATTTCTGAATACCGCGGGCAATGACTACTGAAAAACTGGCAAAGACCCGAAAAAGCTCGGATGTCTTTGATCTTCTTGGGTTTGGGAAACGTTAATATTGCTTCTATCTTGTCTTCATTCGGGTGGTAACCGAATCTGTCTATCGTATGTCCAAGAAAGTTGATCTTTTCTTGAAAGAAATGGCATTTATTCAATTTTACCTTGATGTTCGCACTTCTGAGGTTTCCAAATAGCTCCTTCAAATGCATGAAATGTTGCTCTGGCGTTTCTGAAGATATGATAATGTCGTCCACGTAGCAAATGGCAAATTGTTTTACTTCATCACTTAACTTATCATCCAAGGCTCTAATGAGTGCTGGGCTTGATTTTACCAACCCGTATGGTACTCTCTGATACACGTAACAGGTTTGGTTGAACATGAACCCCGTGTAACCTTTGCTGTCTTCTGTAAGCTCTATTTGATGAAATGCGGCAGTTAAATCAATCACTGAGAAACAGGTTTTATTCTTGAATCTCCTCAGTAGTTCCCTGATTTTTTGTGGTCTGTCATATTCTTTTAACAAAAGAGTATTAATGCCTCTGGCATCTAAGCATAGTCTCAGACTTCCATCTGCTTTCTTTACAACTGTAAGAGGGTTCAAATAAGGAGTGGCTTGCTTTCTTATTATACCGTCCTTCTCCATGCCTTTTATTAACTCCGTCACTTCTGATTGATATTTCTCCGGTATCGGATACAATTTCTTTTGAAAAGGTGTGTTATCTGCGAGCTTGATCTGATATTTATATCCTCTGATAATGCCTGGTTTACCATTAAATACATCTGCAAAAGTCGTGACCAATTCTTCTAATCTCTCTCTCTGATCTTCAAAGTTCTCAATTTTCCTACCATAGTGAGGTATCCCTTCTGCTTCGACTTCCATGACTATTCTTACTAGATTTTCTTCTGTAGTTTCGTCAATCAGACTACACTCATTCTCCTCCTTCTTCAAGTTTTCTGGCTGATATTGGCCTTCATTAAATTTTATGACTCCATTACGTAAGTCAATCACGGCTCCTGTCTTCGTTATAAAATCAATACCTAGAATAGCATCGAAATTTATCTTGTTCAAGACTATGAATATCTGCTCATATTTATATTCATTTATGGAGAATTCCATTAATGCCTGGACTTTACACTTCATGATCTTATCACTGAATACACCCCTGACCTTGATAGTTGAAACGGGCATTGCTGTGAGTGAATTTCCATCTTTTAATCAGTGAAAACAGTTCTCCGACAAAATTGAAGCTGTCGCCCCCGTATCTAGGAGTGTTCTCAGGCTTCACCTTCTGATACTATTTCTATGATGGGTAGCCTCGCTACTCTTCCTGTTTTCGGCTCTTCTCGCTCATACAGGAGATCTTCGTTCGTGGCTTGATACAACTCGTTTATCTCGATTACATGTCTGGTTACGGTGATGTTCTCGTCCTCCTTTACTTTTTGGAATTTGAAGTTTTTTTGTACCCCTCCTGGGTCTTCATTGCTCCGGTCTCTGCTTGATCCGGGCTGAGATTCCTGATTTTGGTTACGCTGTCCCTGATTTTGGTTTCTTGCGTTTCTTTCTTCCCTTTCTCTAAGGTTCCTCAGGTATTCTTGACTTTCTCTCTCTCTTTCATCGTAATACCTCCTCACGTTATCGTTGTTTCTCCATCCTTGGTTTTGTTGATTCTGCTGTTGTTGCTGTCTCGAATAGTTGTTTGTGTTCCTCCAGTTTTGATATCCTCGATATCCGTAATTATTCGTCGGGTTATCTCTATTATAGTATCCCCATCGGCGATAATCATTGTTCCTTTGGTGGTAGCTGTTTCTCCAGTTTTGATTTTCGTTCCATCTCTGATTTTGGTATGGTCTTCCTTCTCTAGGTCTCTGATAACCTGGTTGAAAGCGATTTTGTCCATAAATTCTCGATCTAGTTGGTCCTACTCCATTTTTATTCTCTTCCGTCTGCTGCGTTTGATCACCATGGATGGTGTGGATCTCTCTATGTTCCGGATTTCTGCTTCTTTGGTTCTGGTTTCCGGTTGAGTTGGTGGACACATTGGACGTGTGATCCAGTCTCCTCAAAATTTCTGCCATCCCCTCTAATGTTTTGACGTTTGCCGAAATGAGGTGCCTTCTAACTTCAGTTGGTAACTGGCATGAAATAGCATGTACTAGGTCTTCTTCTGCCAATGGAGGTTGCAGATATTGCAAGCGTGCTAATTGTTTTGTAAAGAAGCTTGCGTACTTCGTCGGACTAGAGTAAGCATACTTCTTCGAATAAATTTCGGCGCGTATGTCTTGTTGAAGTTCCTTGCTCCAGAATCGCTTCTGTAGAGCAATAGCGAATTCCTCGAATGTATGATAAGTATACCTGAAAGCTCTGTGCCAAACTAATTCCTCTGAGTCCAAATATTTCTCTACTACCCTCATGTGTCGTTCACGAGGTATTCTGTTGTCCTCTAGATATGATCTCATGTCTCTAAGAAATTCCACAGCAGTGATATTTCCAACCCCGCTGAATTTATTGGGCTTTTCGTCGTTATTCTTGATGACGATAATGTTCGCATTTGACCTACTCTGGTAAGGTTCAAAGTCTCCTCCAAGTTCCTCTGTTTCTGCTCGAAATGGCTCTCGAATGAAGTTAAAGTTGGATTTCGGAATCTGCTGTTGACTATCCACGCTTTCCTTATCCTCTTCTATCTTATCTGTCCTAGCCTCTAATTTCCTGATTTCTTCCTTCAATTTCTCATCTCTTGCTTCAAAGAATCTAGTTAAGTCCTTCCTGATGTCCTCCCTGACTTCAGCTCTTAACGTAGATGAAAATGTAGCGTCCCCAATCGTGAGTGACCTTAATTGTTGTTCCAATTCGCTGGTTTCCTTTTCCTGCCTCGACCTAATTTTCGCCAGTTTTATGCTTATGTCATCGACTGTACGTTTAACCCTGTCAAGTTCATCTGAATTACTTAAATCTATTTTATTTACAATATCTGTCAGCGTGGCTACGTTATTGATTTGAAGCGTATCTATCCGCTTGGATAGATCTTCACGTACTCTATTAACATTTATGTTTGAACTTAATTCTATGGCCTTAATATCATTAGATAATTTATGATGGATTTCAGATACAATTTTAGTGGTGACTGTTACGACCTCCTCCTTCATGTCCGTAACCGCCTTTACAATAGAAGCATTTATGTCTACATTAATACCATCTTCGATCAATTTCCTTTGACCTTCCAACTTGACCTGTAATTCACCAACAGTATCATTTAGAATGTCAAGTTGCTCCTTGAGTCTGTTCTGGGCACCTGTGTACATGATGTGTAGTGTTTTCTTCCTTAATGGAGCTAATACTAGCCTGTAATTTTTCCTCTAGCTCTATCATGTGGTTACTGTTAGCTAATTTCACTTCTAATACTTTGCCTATCATGTCGGATCTTAAAATTCCTAATTCTGTTTTAGTAAGACTAATGTCCTGTTTGACTTGGTCAAATGAGGTTTTTAATTCTTCCTGTGCATTTCCTGCCCTTTCTAAAATTTTCTGAGCCTTTTCCTGATTTCTCCTAACCTCATCATGAATTTTCCTAGCTTCTTCCTGTGCTGCTCTTATTTCGGCTTGGATTTTTCTATCTTCTAATCTAGCCTGTTCCTGACTCAATCGGTCCTCTTCGCGAGCATTTTCTTGAGCTAATCTCATCTCTGCTCTTATCCTTTTAGCCTCTTCTTCTACCTTTCTGTCTTCCTCTCGTGCTTTTTCTAATGTTAGCCTAATTTCCTCCTGTGCCTTCTCTTGAGCTAACCTAATTGCTTCACGTTCTTTTCTATCCTCTTCTCTAGCTAACCTAGTTTCTTCCTTTTCTTTTTCTCTAGCTAGTCTATCTTCCTTTCTGGCCATTTCTAAAGCTAACTTGGATTCCTCCTGTGCTAACGTTATACTAGCCTTGGTAAGCGTTTGAGCAACCGACAACTCGGCCTTGACTTCTGATTTCACAGTAGCTACAGATTTCTGAATCTCGGCTTTCATTTGTTTAGTGTTAGAGTGTGTTAATTGGTGGAGGGCTTCAATGTCTTTGGTCAATACACTTTGACCTTCTTTCATATTTTCTAACATCGTTCTTATGAACGTCATGTCGTTCGCTGACATATTTTTTTCTTTCTTGAGACTAAGGGAAGTATTAACTACAAAAAATACAAGTGAATATCCAGAATTGACCAACGTATACGTTTTATACACGTGATGGAATGCATTGAACATCTTAATACTACTTACGTCTATTTAAATCTCGAGTTATTACGTATATTTTATTGTCCCATTTTACTGAACCGACATCATTACATTTTATCATCCAACTTAACTTATGTTTAACAACGTAAATTTACTTTTTAATTTAACATTACATGACCAATTGTCGTTAGCTGGTTCTAGCAATATGCCTCACAAGTGTAATGTACTCCACTAATCTGCTGATGTTGCGTTCACCTCAACAATCATTAAATTTGGGATCGGCATTTTTTTAAACTCAAAACGTATATGGCCTCACACCCGAGTGCTTCCAACTGCCTCTCTCGAGTACCTCTTTCGAGTGCCCCACGGATGGGCCTGCCATTTAAATCTACTATCTATATGCGCCCGAATTCACCAATCAGTACCTATATCCGCTGCACTGTAAAGGATTGCAGACACGTAATTACCCAGCTCACAAACTTACCATTGTCTGCTAAGTAAAAATTGGAAATTCCAGGAACACACAGGGTAGATTTACGAAAGAAAATAGTACTACCAGCGTAGGTACAAATTTCTACTATCATTTACATTTGAGCAAATCGAGAAACTCCAATCTCGAGGGGTGATAAGGTCTGTCTATAGTGAGCGCCTGTATCTTACCTAGCAGTACTATTTTCGGCGATGACAAAAATGAAAACGATGTCAGCTAAGATAAAAATTGACTGATTCGCTAAGGAGCGCCAGCCGTTTATTGTGCTAAGAAAAATACAGCCATAAACTGCCTGCCTGTCTATCAATAGTGTCTCCCTGACACTGCAATAAATAACCTCAAAATAAACTAAAACGTGGTACTAATATAACAAGAAAAATTATGAAACGGCGTGATTTTAAACATTACCCTATATTATACATTCCGTTTCATCTTTGAACCGTAGTTCCACAACTAAATATGCAAAATAAAAATTTACTCAGTATTAACTATATTCTTATATACAATAATTCGTGGTTCGCACAAATATACATTTAATTGTGTTGAAGTGATTAAATTATCTATAATACAAATGAGTCTTTACCACTCAACTTCCGTAACAAACACCGTAGCTCTATCGGTTGAAAGTATAAATACTAGTCTGAATCAATAGAACATAGGTGACAAACATTTAAGTTAAGCGCTGTTCTTACTTTGTCTTCTCCCATTTGATCATTAAATCTCGAAAAATTCCTGAAATTCTTTGCTCGGTTTACATTTCTTTGATAAACGTGAATACTCGAAGTGCATGGCATTTGACCTTCATTACACACTTCTCTTCCAAAATTATACAACAATCACATTATTTCTTAAACACCCTGTACAGAACTTTCCTTGAATACACTTAAACAATGCCACATTCGCTGTGATCAAAACTAGAAAAAACGAGACTCCTCAGTCTCCTCTCGTAAAAATACGTAACTCATTTACGTCTACTATTCCTTTCTTGCACGGCATTTCAAATCTAAACTCCCATTTCAATGCATTTTCTTACTCCATGCAAAGAAAATTAGTAACTTTATTAGATATCCACGTCCATTGTAAATATTGTTCAAGAAACAAACTTTAACAATCTCCTCTATCCTTATACAAAATCTCATCGTGCCTATAACTTCACTTCTGTAATTACCTCCTGTACAGTTACTTTTATATCACCCTGTGATTTAACTTTCTTAACTCCTTTTCACGTATTTAAACTCAGTTTTACATTATTGCTACTTTCAAAGATTATCAGCAAGAATTCATATTTAACAAATGATATAAGTGTGTCTTCCTTTCGTGAAAATATTTGTTTAACAAATTTATCTAGGCTTTTTAATGCTCTAAATGTTTTATTGGACATATATATAAAAAGTTCTTGAAATACATTTGTTACTAGGAAATAAGGTTTATCACGTTACAGCATAGATCTACATATCTATATGTTTCATTACAGTGAATTTGGTATTTATTGGTTTAATTATCTATCAAGTATTTGAACTATCTTTTATCAGATTTTGTGTCGTGTAACAATTCAATTTTGTTCACAATTGGTTGAAATAAATTTCTGACACCCGAATCAACATCATGAGTTGTCGAAATATTTGACACTTCGTGACATAACTTTTTGAATATGCGGTACTTAAATTGTTCAATATACGTTCCATCGCTGCGCATAAAACAGATTTATTTAATTTAACGCAAGTATCTATAATTCTAAATGATTTTACATTGAAATGATTTTAACGTTAACAACTGCGCTACGCAAATAAAATTTCGTCCAAGTGACGGAAATTTTCAATGAACAAAAAATGACTCCTAAGAAAATACGAAAAATACTAGATCAAAATCTACACAATTTTACATACAATGACAAAATTATACGGTTGGTCAATTAGGATAAACACAGATCATGACTACAATTCTACCAAATATAAATCAATCTCTTCTCTACCTTGAGTTGAAGACAGTCTCAGAAGTACCATGTCTCGTCTGGCAAGCCAAATGTGTGTGAGAGCGCATCGCCCACAGCTATGCAGACCAGTTGTGACGGGGCCAGCTGGACATCTCTCCCAGTGGAACAAGGTCGGAGACTTAGCCGGGTTAGCGACCTCGCCGTGAAACAGCATGTCTCGTCCGCACTCCCTCGCTCGTCTCCCGAACGTTGCCTGGATCTTCTTGCGATACCCCATCACTGCGCCGACATCGCTTCTCAAGGTTGAAATTCGTTTGTTCATAAAAGTCTTTGAGAGTATACTGGATGTATATGAACTCGTGTTAAAAAGTAGAGATTTGTTCTGTGATTTTGCGCATCGCGTAGATGTTCCGCTGCGCCTTCCATGTTGTGGAATTCTGGATTCAACTCTTCATTTTTGTAGCTTCTACTTCCGTATGATGTGCACCTTAGCACGTGGTCATACTCATTTTAATTATGACACTTTTATAACTTCCCCGTTGCCAATTCGCGAACTGCATTCTGTATAATGTCCAAGTATGAATTAAATTGTGGAAATAATGAAGCTCTTCTGTAGAAGTGAGACGTTTGCATCTGTCTGCATTCGATGTATTATAGCTTCGTTTTTGAAATACTGTAATATCAAGCTATGTTTCAAGATCACTGGTCTATATGCTGTGCTGGTCTGCGTTAGAATGTTCCTTGCTCTGCAAGTCACAGCCTTCTGTACTCCACACTCGTCTTTTCCACTTTCATAAAGCGTAGCCCTATTCTGAAGAACTACTATTTTCTCCGCTCACGGTCTTTACTCGTCGCGATCTGAATTTGGAAAAAAAAACTCCTCGCTCTTGCCTTCTGCGTACGGCAAGTTCCTCGCTCTGCCTCCCCTCTTGCGGTGTGACGTAACTCCATCAACTTCTCCTCCCTCAGTGTGTCCTTAACCTTGATCCCTTCTCCTCCTGCGTGACGTTTCTCTCACTCCTCGTGGCGTGACGTACTCTTACAATGTAGGCCTCCCTACATTCAGATAATAAATATACAACCATATTTAAATCGTTCCTTCTTGCCTTCCGTAATTGTTTAATTATTAATGATGCATAGTTTTTCATTATTTCAACTCAGGTTTTCCATATCTCACGAATTTTGAGGAATAAAAGATTTTAATTCGTTCTTTTATTTTTCTTGGGTCCCAGTTCATATCCAGACGGGATCTCTGGTATTTTCCTTAAATAAATTCGGGCGCAGTACGAACACATCCTGAACAACGTAAAAGGAAAATAAAATGAAATAAAATGAAATGACTACATTACAAATGACAGACTCCAGAAAACGGAGCGAACGGTATCACACGACCGCCATGGGCCCCGACACGAACAAGACTCCCTAAAATGGCAGAGGATAACGGTACCCCAAGGTACAGTTGCACAATAGGACGCCACCCTGGAAAACTGAGATTTAAACTAATCCCATCAGGAAAACAGTACTACGGATGTGTTACAAATCAAAATGAAACGCACGTGAGGCGTAAAAGGAGAACCAAGAGAAAAATGTCACGTAACCTACAAACACCACGTGGACGTAAGGTGACAAAACGAAGACAAGGACCCCTTAAAACTAAATAAAAAACATCTCCGTGGCTGCACTTGAGAAAATTCAAAGAAGCGTGATGCCACAGGAAAATAATAAATAAATTATGAACCAAACCGAACAGACGCCTTACGGTTGCGCAACAAGGAAAACCCTCGCCCAAAAACAGGAAAGATTTCCCACTATAAAAATCTAGCTTCCGAAGAAGAAAAATTGATAAACAATTCAGACATTAAACAGTGGGAACTCCTCAACCCATTATCCGACCGAAGCCCAATATGATGCGCCATTACCACGAGGTAAACAACAACTCGAAAAACCAAAACCCAAACCCAAAATGTTGCAACGGACAAGTTAAACGAAATATCACGCTTCCCAGAATACACTCAAAATAAAACTACATTATTAAACTACGACTAAAGCCATCCCATTAGGTGGCTGATACCTGTATTTTCAACCCCGGGTCATCCGACCACCCGGCCAAGTCCTTCTCGGTGAACAGTCAAAATAGAAGAGAGAGAGTTAGGCGCGCTAAGATCTTCTTCATATATCAAACTACGCAATAATTTTAAAATAGGTCAGTCGTAGCACACACGCACACTAAAATCCCCTGGCTTCTTGGACATAGTCCGTAAGACACTCCCAGGTTCACTTTCGTGGAGGTTGGTCACACTGGTCGGCCGCTATGCAAATGCAGGTATCGAAAGTGTGAAAATGGCGTATGCGGAAGCCCGAGATATTGTTTGTTTACATTCGTTGCTGGGATACAATATTAGCTTTGATTAGCTTCGTTTGATGAAAGTTGGGATAAACTATTGCTCATCTGAAATTTTTAGTTTCTTCAGTATGTCTGTTAAGTCCAGTTCGTGTTAATGTACTGCAATCGTGTGTAAATATGTGAGAATACGCTTATTATGGACTGGTTCGATTGTGTTATGATTGTTCAGTCGATCGATAGCATTGTGTCATTTACTGCAGATGTTGAAGTACCTAAGACTAAAGCATTAATGGAAGTGTCTCAAGAATATACACCGCATTGATTTGCTAGTTAGTGACAATATAATAATAGCTTAGTACACTTCAGTACCGGTAGTGTCGAACTGAAGTACGTAAAGGGGAAACGCAATGCACATCTGCGGCAAGACCAAACCGTTGACGTTATATTGAACGCTCAGCTTCATGTGCCTCCGTAAATCCTTACCAATCTAGCAGATGTTCTACACTGCCTTGTATACACGCAAAATATTACAGCGAACTTCTCTTTTATTGGTTAAGGAAGATGTTTCCCCTGCCAAACAGTGAACTCATAGTGTTCCTTCATTATTCATACTTTTGTGATTCTTACAGCTTGCAAGTTATTATTTATTATAATGTGTGTAATAAAGTGTTGTGAGTAACTTGCCAATTATGTACTTATATTGCAACATAGTGTGCCGCAATAATTCCGTAAGAGGGAGATGGTGCTTTCCTACCTAAATTACTTTACTGAATCTACTATTTCCAGCGTACAACTATTCCAAACGGTAACAGCGAATGTTTAATAGGTTAGATGGCAACATATTATCGTGTCCTTTGTGTGTGGTTATTTCCATAATTACGTTCAGATATCCACAAGACGACTTCTTTGCATATTTCAATCAACTAATTCGGTGTGATGTTTTAGCCGAGATTTTAGACAATTCTATGAGAGGTCTTAATTGAATTGTATCTATATAGCGTTGGTTCGCTTATTTCAGGCAACTATTCTCATTCCGATTGTGTACACAAATACTCTGCATGTGCTGGGACAGCACTTCAGTAACCATGTACTTTCTTCTCTCCTACTTCAGAATCTGTTTGATTTATGCTAACAATATTAATCTATAATTACTGAACTTAAATATAAATCGTGATAACTCTCCAAAAAGCTTCTTATTCAACCACAGAAACAGTGAGACTATTGTAGCTGCCCCTTGGGTGAAGACGAAGAAACCTATACTTCGAGGCCAGCACTATATAAATAAATTAATTCAGGTAAGTCTAAATTATTGTTGCATATTTCTTCGGAGCCTAGTCTCGTCCTGTGATATATTTTATGCTCTTAGGTGAGTAAAAATAATAATTTACACGAACTGTGACAACCCCGATGACATGATCTTAGCTATTGGTAGGGCAACCATCGCCGCCATGTTTTTTTCTACATTAAGTTCTGAGGATTTGAGGATTGTATTTGGTCTTGGCGGGATCAAACAATCGATACAGGCAATGTTGAATTTTTAAATGTGTAATAACACAAGTCTTTCTTTGAGGTTAGGAAACACTAAATAGCAGAACGAGTGCACATCAGGTCCGAAGTTATACCACGCGTGTTTTGACTGCGAGTGCAATATTATATCCTGGAAGATTTCGTTTACAAAGTGTTCATAGTCCAAATTTTCAACCATAGGCATATGCCACAATGTTCTTCAGATATTTGGTAAGTGAAGGAAATTACGAAGCATTTGCTTCAACTGGAAATACAGGGATGGATAAACTTTGGCAGGAATTGAATATTTTAGGTTAGTGGTTTATTTTCATGTCAGCTAAAAGTGGCGTCGCACACGGCACAATTATTATTATTATTATTATTATTATTATTATTATTATTATTATTATTATTATTGCTGTTTTCTTATGTTCTTGTAATTTATTTCGTGATGATCAATTTGTGCAAATTTACGAGGATTATACATTAATTTTACATAGTTTGGTTATAGAGGGGGCCCAGGAGATTCTATCCCCACGGCCCTGGGTGTGATTATGGAAATTGGAAATGTGAAATGCCAACCACAGGACATGCATTAATCGGGAATTGAACCTGGATTACACTTACCAGTTATCATCTGCGCACCAATAAGAATAAATGTTGAAACATTTTTGTATATTATATGTGTGTGTCTATGATATTTCAATCTCAGCTCTCAACTACAAATGACTCGCTGAATTCCCTTTGCGTTAACGCAAAAGTGCAGAGTGTGTAATACGCATTATATGACACTTCCGGTAAAACAACAAAGAGCCAGCAGAATGGCGAATGAGTGTACAGCCTCTATAGAAAAACGCTAGCGGCTTGAGGTTGAGAGGTACTATTCAAACATTTGATTAAAGACAAAGTGTGTTAACTACAGAAAACCACTTACAAGAATGACTGAGGTGGGAATCGAATCTCTTCTACTCATTTGGGGTACCCGAGGCTGACTAGACCCTGTTTCAATCCTGAAACCAGAAATTAAATTTTGTGCCAGAGCCTGAATTTAAACCTGGGAAAGATGGATGGGAAGAGTGGGAGGGTTTGACAAGGAAGTGGAAAGGAGGTGGCTTTGGCCGTACAGGAGGTATCATTCTAACATTTGCACAAAGACAAAGTGGAAAACCACTTGTAGGATAGTTGAGGTGGAAATTGAATCATTTTTACACATTCAAACGGCTTGAGGCCAAGGTGACTTGTTCAAATCTTTATACCGCTTTTATGTATTTTGTGGCAAGGCAAATACAAAGGTGGACTGGGTTTGATATGGAGTTAATGGTGCCTATCGCACACTAGACTGTAATGAAGCTAAAAGAGTAAAAGGTGTTGGTAGAGCAGTTGTAAAATCGCTATGCTAAGACAACTACCTAGCGGTTTTATGAACTAGCCAAGCTATGTCGCATAAACAGTGCAGGATACAATCCAGCAACCATTATTTATATCTTGTGGAACAGAGCAAACGCTCTCTTGCCTTGATGAATAACAAATGTGTGTGGATGAATGACCTACACATTAGCCTACCATGGGGTTATGACCATGAGGAGGAGGTGTGATTTTTTATTTTGTTTTTGTTTTTGTAACTAGTAGATTTAGTAGATTTTGTATTTTGTAAATATTTTTTTGTAATTTTAAGAGAGTACGCTATTCGTTAGGTCTACTTCCCTTATTCTCAAAACGCAGTAGTAATAAGCCTCTATGTTTCTGGAAACACGTAGACAGACTGCACTACTGCCATGGTCAGGCACTTGCATTAAGATCATTTACAAAAACTTAAAATGAAAAAAGAAAATCATGTTTCGCAAATATTTACATTTAACATACACAAAATAAAAGAAAGGTGTTAACAGAAAAATGGAAAATCCATGTTTGTATATAAACAAAATTTAAAAAAAACTTTAAACTAACATTTTAAAAAAGTTAATGAGAAATTGACAAATGTGTAAACAACAAAATGGAAATCTATGTTTTAATATTATCAAATTCAAAAACTTGAAACTGACATTTTAAAAATAAAACAAATGGAAAATTGACAAATGGCAATGTGTGAAATGTGAAAACAAAGAAAAAATGAACAAATGGCTATCATCGTTTTAAAAAATCAAAAAACATGTGCTCTGGTTGAAGTGTGAATTTTGTGTTAATGCTGGGAATTGAACTCAAGAGCTTTGATGTGACAGCTAACTATGCTAACCGCTACGCTACAAAGGTAACTTTATACCACTCTTAATGAACAATAATAATAAACAGAATAATACATGTTAGATTTTTTTAAGGTTGAACATGGTAACACTGTTTCTGTTCCACAATCTGCTAGCCACTAACCAGCAGCTGGGGTCTTGGAGTACGATGCAGTTGACATTTTGTAATGAGACATGACATGTTTCAAATAATTATAGGTTGCTGCTAAGTGAAAACTGATCATGTAAAAGGAAACAAGTGTTCAAACCCCATTACCTGACATAACTATTGCTTTAACATGGCTTAGCGATATTGTATTTTTATGGTACTCGATACACAAGCCATAGATAGAGTGTATTGCTTAAGTCCACTCTCTCTTTCTAAACATAGCTAGAGACTGTTGATGGTTAACAATGGCATTGATAGTGGGGAGATATAGTGATAGTAATTAGGAAAAAAACAGACAATAACCATAAAATATTTTTATTAATTTCATATTATAATAGATACACACTGAATACAACTCTCCATCTCTTTAGCATTGTTTGATATAGATTCTTAAACACGACGCTTGTTGTAGATCCTTTTATAACTTTCTCCATTTACTCTTGTTCTTAAAAACTGGGGAACCCGCAATGATTTTATGGACATAAATCCCCCATCCCCTTCCTTTTCATCATTATCATCATCATCATTATGAATATCATCTTCATAATTATTATAGTCATTGTAACCACCACCACCACCATCATCATCATCCTCAATATTACTAAAACTATTCAATTCCTCTTGTTCCTTTTCCACAGGGATCTCATGTACAGTCTTTTACCCAAATGTCAACCTCACCTGCACCTGGTGCACCCTGCTCTAGACTGGCGAGGCTCTGACGACCGAGTGGCTCCCGGGATAAGGAGTCCACCTCTATAAAGTCAACGGCTCTCTAGGGAGGCATGAACTAATGGAGGATGGGGCACTCTCTTGCCCTTGGGGTGGGAAACCTCCCCTAAAGGCGGATGAACCACTTGTGGTCAACGGCATAGAAAGTCCTCAACGGCGGACCGGGCGTAGAACAATCATATACAGTTCCAATGGCCGGGAAGGCGGAAGAAGGCTGCAGCGGACCTGAATCTTCCAGTCGTCGTGGTTCTCTATGCCACTGGATATCTGTTTCAAAACTGTCAAGAAACGTGTGATTGTTGATGTGCAGCAATATTCCCACGTTAAAAGATATCACTCACAGGCGTGTTCCAAAGAACTGTAACGTCATGTAGGGTCTGCATTGCTTTTGATAGTGTTAAGGGTTTTTCAAGTGTTGAGAACTGTCCTAACATGACTTTTTGAGGAGACGATGAATGCTTTTCAACAAACAATGCGCTATGTTGAGCAACAATATCTTTTTCTTGAATTTGATTTTTTACCTTGGAAAGAGTAGTTTGTTTTAAATGTTGATTCATTTGAGATTCACAATGATGTGCGTTTGAAGTAAGTACGTTGGAGTACTGCTAATCACGCCTACTATCAATCGCGTCTAATATCAATTGCGCCAATTATCAATCGCGCCTACTAATCACGCCTACCATCAATCGTGCCTACTATCAATGGCGCCTACTATAAATTGTCCCTACTATCAATTGCGCCTACTATCAATGGCGCCTACTATCAATTGCGCCTACTATCAATCGCGCCTACTAATCACGCCTACTATCAATCGCGCCTACTATCAATCATGTCTACTATCAATCGCACCTACTATCAATCACGCCTACTAATCACGCCTACTATCAATGGCGCCTACTATCAATTGCGCCTAGTATCAATGGCGCCTACTATCAATTGCGCCTACTAATCGTGCCTACTAATCACGCCTACTATCAATCGCGCCTACCGTCAATCATGTCTACTATGAATCGCACCTACTAATCACGCCTACTTTCAATGGCGCCTGCTATCATTGCGCCTACTATCAATCGCGCCTACTATCAATGGCGCCTACCATCAATGGAGCCTACTATCAATCGCGTCTACTTATCATGGCGAGTATAAATAGCGCCTGCTATTAATTATGCCTAGTAAAATCATGCCCAGTAAAAAAATCGTGCTCAGTTAAAATCATGCTTGGTATAAAACGCACATATCTACTATAAATTGAGCCTGCTATAAAACGCGCCCAGTATGAATCATGCCTTCTAATCATGGTTACTATCAATCACAGTTAATAAAAATCATAATCACTATAAATTGTATTCAGTATAAATCTTGACATTCAGGAAAGTGTGTGTGTGTTTGTGTGAAAATAGCTTTTAGTCTAAAAATTGTGTATGCAATTATTATTTTTGACAGTACTTTGGTAATTCCACCCTTAAAAAATATGAATCCACTTGATTTTTTACTGTTATTATTACTTAAGTGACTTTACTTACATTTAATTCATATGTATTAGTTGATATGGATGTCTCAACAACCAGTCATGTGCTTACTATAAAGGATATCCATAATTATATTGTAAAAAGAAATGGAACTGTTATTTGGAGATGTTCAGAACAACGATCCAAAAAGTGTCGAGGAATTATTAAAACAAAAGACTCCAACGTTCTTACTTCAAACGAACATCATTGTGTATCTCAAATGAATCCACATATAAATGCACAAAATACTCTAACCAAGGTAAAAGATCAAATTCGAGAAAAAGATACTGTTGCTCAACATAGCGCATTGTTTGTTGAAAAGCATTCATCGTCTCTTCAAAAAGTCATGTTAGGACAGTTGTCAACACTTGAAAAACCCTTAACACTATCAAAAGCAATGCAGACTCTACAAGAGATCACTGTGGAAAAGGAACAAGAGGAATTGAATAGTTTTATTAATGTTGAGGATGATGATGATGATGGTGACAATGACTATAATAATTATGATGATGATATTCATAATGATGATGATAATGATAATGATGAAAAAGAAGAGGTTGAAGGTTTTATGTCTATAAAACCATTGCGGTTTCCCCAGTTTTTAAGAACAAGAGTAAATGGAGAAAGTTATAAAAGGATCTACAACGAGCGTCGTGTTTAAGAGTCTATATCAAACAATGGTAAAGGGATAGAGAGCTGTATTCAGTGTGTATCTATAATAAAATGAAATTAATAAAAATATTTTATGGTTATTGTCTGTTTTTTCTAAATTACTATCACTACATCCCCCCACTATCAATGCCATTGTTAACCATCGACAGTCTCTAGCTATGTTTAGAAAGAAAGAGTGTACTTAAGCTATACACTCTATCTAAGGCTTGTGTATCGAGTATCTTAATAATACAGTATCGCTAAGCCATGTTAAAGCAATAGTTATTTCAGGTAAGGGGGTTTGAACTCTTGCTTCCTTGTACATGATCAATGATCAGTTTTCACTTAGCAGCAACCTATAATTATTTGAAACATGTCATATCTCATTACAAAATGTCAACTGTATCGCACTCCAAGACCCCAGCTGCTGGTTAGCGGCTAGCAGACTGTGGAACAGAATCAGTGTTACCATGTTCATCCTTAAAAAAATCTAACATGTATTATTCTGTTTATTATTATTGTTCATTAAGAGTGGTATAAAGTTACCTTTGTAGCGTAGCGGTTAGCATAGTTAGCTGTCACATCAAAGCTCTTGAGTTCAATTCCCAGCTTTAACACAAAATTCACACTTCAACAATACAGCACAATTTTTGAATTGTTAAAAAATTATGATAGCCATTTGTTCATTTTTTCTTCTTTATTTTCACATTTCACACATTGCCATTTGTCAATTTTCCATTTGTTTTATTTTTAAAATGTCAGTTTCAAGTTTTTGAATTTCATAATATGACAACATAGATTTTCCATTTTATTGTTTACACATTTGTCAATTTCTCATTAATTTTTAGCCTACTTTTCACATTTTGCAAAAATGAGGAAAAAGTAGACTTATGAGATCGGGCAAATGTGTGTCTGTCTGTCCTTCTGTCAGTCTGTCTGTCTGGCTGTGTGTGTGTCCCCCCCCTATCATCTCCTAAACGGCTGCAGCAATCGAAACAAAATTTGGTAGGAGTAAAGATCTATACCTGAATATCTCACGGCCATATTTGAAAATGATGTCAGTCTTACCAACTGCTGAAAAATCGCAATTGAAATTTGAGCTCCATGTTGGATATCTTGGAAGGTATGAATGGGAGCTGTTTCAAAATTGGCACACGTATAGACAATAATATTGAAGTTTAATTTCCAGGAGGCCATACATGGCAGTGTTGCCAAAATGATTATAAGCCTGATGATAGGTCCAAATTTTAAATGCCTATAACTTCTACACTATCAATTGTATTTCAACCTAATTTCGTATGTGCTATGTGTAAATAAACAGATATGACTGAGCGTATTCTTAAGAGTCTCCAGGGCTGCCAACTGTTAATAAATGCTCTCTTTTTTTAATCCAAATACCCATATATCAGAAAGTATGCAAGCCGACAGCTTTAAACTACGCACACGTATTGTACCTGACATTCTATATTAATTTGGAGTAACTTTTATACGTCAGTGCTACCAACATGATTCTAAGCCTGCTGAGAGGTCCAAATTTAAATACATGTAACTTCTATACTATTATTTGGATTTCAATTAAATTTCGTGTGTATTATGTGTACCATAACAGATATGACTATGCCGATTCTTAAGAGTAACCAGGGATGCCAACTGTTAATCGATACTGTCTCTATTTTTGTTACCGCAATATCAATATATCAGAAAGTATGCAAGCCAATAGCTCTAAACTTTGCACACGTATAGTACCTGGCATTATAGATTATAGATTAATTTGGAGTAACTAATATAGGCCTGCGCCAGTGCTGCCAACATGATTCTAAGCCTGCTGATAGGTCCAATTTTAAAATGCATGTAACTTCCATACTAACTAATGGATTTCATTCGAAATTGACACAACAATCGATCATATTATTTCAGATTATTTCTGACCAATACAGTACATGTATGTCATTGTTGCCAACATGATTTTACGCGCACTATCAGATCCAATGTTTAACTGCATGTAACGTCCAGGCTATCCATTGGACTTCAACCAAATTTTGTATTCTGTACCTTAAGAGATGGAACTAAGAATATATTCAGTCACCAGGGCTGCCAACTGTAGTTCTCTAATAGGCTACATTATGCCAGGTATACAGTATTTCGAACTAATTAGAAATTTCGATATTACCAACTTAATTTCGTCATTATTCTAGATACATCCATATAGATCGATCATTGGCATAAATCTTAAATTTTAAGAAAAGTAGGCTCTTTAGTTCGTCACGGAACTTTTTGTTTTAATGTTAGTTAATTTTTTTAAATTTTGTTAATATTAAAACATGGATTTTCCATTTTGCTGTTTACACATTTCTTTCATTTTGTGTAAGTCAAAAGTTCATATTTGCGAAACATGATTTTCTTTTTTCATTTTAAGTTTTTGTAAATGATCTTAATGCAAATGCCTGACCATGGCAATAGTGCAGTCTGTCTACGTGTTTCCAGAAACATAGAGGCTTATTACTACTGCGTTTAGAGAATAAGGGAAATAGACCTAACGAATAGCCAACCCTCTTACAATTACAAAATACAAAATCTACTAAATCTACTACTTACAAAAAGACATGTCTTTAAACAATAAAATACAAAAATCACACCTCCTCATGGTCATAACCCCATGTTAGGCAAGAGTGCGTTTTCTCTGTTCCACAAGATATAAATTATGGTTGCTGGATTGTATCCTGCACTGTTTATGTGACATAGCTTGGCTAGTTCATAAAACCGCTAGGTAGATGTCTAAGCATAACAATTTTACAACTGTTCTACCAACACCTTTTACTCTTTTGGCTTCCTTACAGTCTAGTGTGCGATAGGCACCATTAACTCTATATCAAGCCCAGTCCACCTTTGTATTTGTCTTGCCACAAAATTCATAAAAGCGGTATAAAGATTTAAACAGGTTCACCTTAGCCTCAAGCCGTTTGAATGAGTAAAAAGATTCAATTCCCACCTCAACTATCCTACAAGTGGTTTTCCACTTTGCCTTTGGGCAAATGTTAGAATGATACCTCCTGTAAGGCCACAGCCACCTCCTTTCCACTTCCTTGTCAAACCCTCTCACTCTTCCCATCCATCTTTCCCAGGTCTAAATCCAGGCTCTGGCACAAAATTTAATTTCTTGTTTCAGGATTGAATCAGGGTCTAGCCAGGCTTGGGTACCCCAAATGAGTAGAAGAGATTCGATTCCCCCCTCAGTCATTCTTGAAAGTGGTTTTCTGTAGTTTGCATACTTTGTCTTTGATCAAATGTTTGAACAGTACCTCTCAACCTCAAGCCGCTAGCGTTTTTCTATAGAGGTTGTACACTCATTCGCAATTCTGCTGGCTGTTTGTTGTTTTACCGGAATTGTCGTATTATGCGTATTACACACTCTGCACTTTTGCGTTAACACAAAGGGAATTCAGCGAGTCATTTGTAGTTGAGAGCTGAGATTGAAATATCATAGACACACACATTTAATGTACATAAATGTTTCAACATTTATTCTTATTGGAGCGCAGCTAATAACTGGTAAGTGTAATCCAGGTTCAATTCCCGATTAATGCATGTCCTGTGGTTGGCATTTCACATTTCCAATTTCCATACTCACATCCTGTCAATGTCATGTCTTATAGCTCGGCGGCCATCCTTACACTTGATTTTTCAATCATCACCATCATGTTTTCACCAAGCATGAGTTGAACCTTCGCATAAACACCTTCAATCGATGGTTCATGACATATCGATTAATGCATGAACCATCGCATACGCCTCTGCGATTCCATGGTTCATGAAATATCGATTAATGCGTGAACCATCGCATACGCCTCTGCGATCCATGGTCATGAAATATCGATTAATGCATGAACCATCGCCTACGCCTCTGCGATCCATGGTTCATTAAATATCGATTAATGCATGAACCATCGCCTATGCCTCTGCGATTCATGGTTCATGAAATATCGATTAATGCATGAACCATCGTATACGCCTCTGCGATCCTTGGTTCATGAAATATCGATTCATGCATTTGCAAGCATGGCCAGTCACATCGAAAAAAAAAACGAACTTTCGTATTACGTCCCACCGTCCTGTCAAAATATCGATTGTTCTGTTGGAATAATGTCACCGTGACCGAATGGTTTTTTTTTTTTTTTTTTTTTCAAGAAAATACTTAGCCCACTCTCAGTTTAGAAACTGTGTGTACTTTTCATTCCCACCCCCCCAAAATGAATTTTTATAGTGCCAAAATTAGAATGTTTACAAAATAATTGGTTCGACATAAATCAATGGTCTTTACTCCCTCTACCCCCATTCCAAATTTAGAGTCTTAGAATTAAAGATAAAAAAAACATTTTTAAAATGGGCATAAGTTCCAAAATTTGAAATTTTACAAAACAGTTGGTTTAACGTCAATAAAAGGTCTTTACCCCCTCTACCCCCATACCAAATTTCAAGTCTCTAAAATAAAAAATATAAAAATATCCATTTTCAAAATGGGTGATATTTTCAAAATTTGAAATTTTACAAAATAGTTGATTTGACATAAATCCATGGTCTTTACGCCCTCTACCCCGATTACAAATTTCAAGTCTCTAGGACAAAACAATTTTCTTTAAATATGCTATATTTCCAAAATTAGGGGTTTTACAAAAGAGTTTGTTTCTCGTCAATGAAAGCTCTTTACCCCCTCTACCCCCAAACCAAATTTCAAGTCTCTAAAGTACAAAAGAAAAAATCCGTCTTTAAAATGGGTAAGAGTTCCAAAATTTTAAATTTTACAAAAAGGTTTGTTTGTCATAAATCCATGGTCTTTGCCCCCTCTACCTCCATACAAAATTTCAAGTCTCTAGGACAAAACATAAAAATTGAAATATGGGCTATAGTTCCAAAATTACAAATTTTTCAACTAAGTTGGTTTCACGTCAATGAAAGGTCCTTACCCCTCTACCCACAAACCAAGTTTCAAGTCTCTAGGATAAAAAATAGAAATTTTCATTTTCAAAATGGCCGATATTTTGAAAACATTTTCTTTACAAAAAAGTGTGTTTAACATAAATCAAAAGTCCCTACCTCCTCTACCCCGAAAATAAATTTCAAGTCTCTAGGACGAAAATTAGTTCATGTTACAATTTCACCCCCTAGTAGGGGTAGTTTTCAGTTTGGGGTGGAAAAATGTTCTCCATAGGAACAAGGGCGTCACCCATAGTCCTACGACACGTCACACATCAAAACCCGAACAGGCTTTCGAGAAATATCGGCAAACTTCGTAGGAAAGTAGGCTATGAGTCAGTTCTCTATTCACCCCGCCCCCTACTTGTAAATCAATATTCAAAAAGCCCGCCCTCTTACAAAAAAAAAACAAAAAAACAAGTGCGCATGCTTTAAAACCAAAATCAAAAATGTTAAATCATAGTTGCATCTATGACTATGCATGTTTTTCATGTGGAACAACGTTTAATTTCATATTAGCATTCAAACTCCCACATGTCGCACTTAGAAAGTGAGATTTTCTAAAAGATTACAATTTCACCCCCTAGTAGGGGTAGGTTTTATTTTGGGGTGGAAATATGTTGTCCATTTGGAAAGGGGGTGACAGCCCGAGTCCAACGATACCTCATTCGTCAAAATCCGACCATGCTTTCGGGAGATATCGGCTTTGCACCTGAATGTATTGCGGGTTAGTATGTGACGTCACCAAGAAAGTAGGCTATGGTCTAGAACTCTTACCATCCCCCTACTCTTGGGCATATAAAATTTATTTAGAGAAGGAGGTAATGCAGACAAAAAATCAGCCTTAGTGGCGTACTGAATCGGAATAAGGGTACGGTCATTTTGAGGTTATGGTACCATAATATTGCAAACTTGCATGGAACTTCATGATTTATTTCTTTTTAACGTTGAAACTTCAAAAATACCATTCGCTTGTACTACACGTATTAAAAGGGCTAAACAACAGTAAAAAGTAGGAAACAAAAAATCGGAGGTCCGTTTATTTTCCCTTTTTGACGGTCCAACGTCAAAGACCAAAACGTACGTACGAAATTCAATTTTGGAGTGTCCGTTGTTTCTTACTATTCAAACTAGGTAATATTTTGTCGTTAAATAAGAAAACGTAGTTGGTTTAGAGCACTAATTACGATGTATATCCGGAATAATCAAACTCGATCCGATTTCCTCTCATTTCATAAGTTGGCTAACATGTTCGGCAAAAGCAACCTAGATCCTTCGGTCACTTATATTTATTGTTAGGATATACGGTCAGTTATTGCATCTCAGTGGCGTTGGAGTTAACATGTGTGCGCAACGTGTTTTTGAGTCGGAGCCCAAACAATGACGCAATCATCAACACCACCTAAAGAGAAGGCCATGCAATATGGTTTTGATATGCGAGTGACGTCCCGGCCCAACGGCTGTGTGCCAATGGAGATAGGGGAATAAACATTCGTGTGGTTCCGCGTTTTGTGTTTCGTGTTTACGGTCCAGGTGGTGTTTTTCTGGGAATTCCTATCTGGTTATACTTCAAGGTTAGCAGCGCAGTGTTAAGTTATGCCTAATAAGTGCAGTGTGCCAAATTGCAAAGTCAATTAAGCCAATGGACCATTTCCTAATTTCGAAGGGTAGAATTCGAAATCGATACCAGCTATTCACCGCAATGAATGTATTCCTACAAAACATTTCATGGTACGTGTTACATCAATGCTTTACCTCCAATTCTGGCTAGTTTAGTTTAATGGGAGAAAGAAACCTTGTAACCAAGTCTCTTTTCTTGTCGGTGTGTGGACTCGATTTCAAACATGAGAATGGGCAACTAGTATGTTTGATGAAGAGAGTGGAAACTTATAGTTACTACACCGTTGTATAGACCGAGACTGATTAAAGATTATTAAACAGATAGTCCTTGAATTCTAGCATAGGCTAGCCCCTCTGTTCGTGAAAGTTAAATTAGATGTAAAATTCAGAAATTTCTACCCTAAATTATGTGCTACAGGTTATGTCGTAGGGGGTGTAAATTACATGAACTGCATTAGGCCGATAACCTCTAGCAGGTTCTGATTAACCCTTTTTTCTACTCTGCTAATATCATTCATTACATTTATTATTGGGGTGGGGGAAGAGGGGTGTGTGAATCAGGTTTGAGATTGAATAAATTTGGAATAAATAGAGTAACTAATGTAATACAAGGTGATAAAATTATTGTATCGTAATGTTCGAATGAAATTCCTAGGACCAGTCCCTTCTCGGTTCCACAACTGCCCAGAGTATTTAACTGCCACTGCAATATTGTCTGCCGAGAAGATCCATATGATAGGAGGTGCAGAATTGAAAATGAAAGTTTATCAAAGGCTCTTGCTGAAAGTATGCAAACATTGGCGGAGAATCAGGAAGCAGATTCATTTAGCAACTTTCAGGAACTGAAAGTGAAGTTAAACAGTGTGAGTCTTCATCCTGAGGAGAATTACATTAAAGAGGAATCGTGCAGCCTATATATTTTATTTTAATTAACATTTGAGTGAACACTTGCGTTGCTGCATTAAGATAACAGAAGGTTTGAGTGCCTCCTTGTATGCATCAAATACAGAAGTGAAACGTTGTAATACCGGTAACTTATCTTTACGAAGACAGTTAGGTCTAATGCTAGAAATTGAGGAACTTATAAGGAATGCCTATTCAGTGTATGCTGGTTCTGATGCACATAAGCATCAAAGTGTTGAGGATACTGTACCTGTTATACATGAATCAACAAGTTTGTTCTTTGGTAAATGTACTCATGTTTCTTTAAGACTGCTGCGCTGTTCCATTTCAGTAGGTAATCTTTTATGTGCCCAAGATTGCGGGTTCAAAACCGGCCGAAGTCATCGATTTTTAAGAGCGTTAAAATCCCTCTGTATTACTTCCTTTGGAAGGGAAGTAAAGCCAGTGTGCCCATGTCCTAGAGTTATGGCATGTAAAAGAACCTTCCACTAACTACAATTGTGTGGAGCTAAATTTGTAGGTTAGAAACGTTCTATTAGTTCCAACGTTTGCCGCGAGGTGCTAGTTGCGGTGGCATCTAGTAGCCAAGTTCACAGCTAGGTGTCGCTGACGGTAGTATTTGAAAGCCAAAGCAGGAACTACTTGAAATTGATAGTCTGCAGTCCTTACCTGAATTACAGATAACACACACTAATACAGCCATAATTATTAACACCGGTTATCAGACAGATTCTACATACACCCAAGAAAATGGTTTAGTTGCTTACACTACACATGCGACACATTTCACTCATTCGTAACTGTAATTCGGGGAATTTCTGGACAGGCTGACGGTTATCTCATGCTCAACAAGTTAATAAAGATCCCAAAATTAGTGTTTAATGTACCCATAGAATTTAAGTCCTTATTAAAACGCGTTATTTTTGATTAAAACTAGATTAATTTACATATAACTTCTCACCCGCTAAGAAAAGAAAAGAAAGCTAATATTGTCCCGCCAAGTGGGATTCAAAATTATTTGCCGCTAGCATCAGTTTGAAATAAGTTATATTTCGCGGGGAAAATTTAGATGAGCAAACCTGGAAGGTCAGAGTTGTATTACCACAGACTAAAATACACAGTCTCGATGCTCGCTGCGTTACGAAATTGCATCCTACGGGTTTATGGAGCGACACTAGCGCTCGCGGTGGCCAGCAAGTTGGCAACTGCCTTGAGTGCGTTATTCGCGGTACTGATGATTTCACTTTTGTAGGGGTTTTATGAATTTTAACTCACCTGAGTGATTATTTCCATTGTAAACATAAGTCATGTTAAATCACAATGTTGTTATACTGTACACTTTTAATTTATAGGAACATAAAAAATGCTCTGTTTTTATTAGTTCAGTCCTCTACAAGTATCCCTGGGTGCAGTTGTATGACGTATTTAATGAGTCTTACGTAGAATTAATAGCCCATACTAGCTATAAATTCATGTATTTGTTTCAATGATAGTCGCGGGCATCTCGACATACTGTATTATAAAACTGAGTCCCCGATTCATGGATGTAACGGGTAATCTAGAAAACTACTGGATGAATTTTGATGCGGTTTTCACCATTCTGTAAGGGATTTCTCGAGGAATGTTTCTGTAGAAAAACATTCATTTGTGAATACAGGAAGCCGAGCAGTAACGATTTCAGTGAATCGAGTGAAGAAAAACCTGCCGTCCGTGTGCCATTATGCTTACGCTGGATAAACCGTTCAAATATCTAAATAGGCCCACTATGAGTGTAAGACTTGGTCAGCATGAAAAGTTCGACAAACAGGTCCGCGACAGCATCTCTATCTTTAATACATCGCCCACTATAGGCTATGTGATTTTACGTTCTCATTTCTTCCAACAATCTCCATTTAGTGGAAATTTAATTTACTAGCTTCGAAGCGAGTTTACGAGGTAGAGAGCGAGTCTATCACCCCAGCTTCGGCCAGCATCAACTTTCGAGTCGTGTCGAATTAAGACTTCAGAGAAGAGTATATGTGTTTGGAGTATCACTGCTCACCTCGGTTATCTGAATTGCGTGTGGGACCTGCCGCCCGTACGTCTTTCAAGCTTAAGCTGGGTAAACCGTTAAAGAAACCGGGCGAAGTCGGGGTGGGTTACTAGTATGTGTATAATTGTAAATTGCTATGGTATATCAAATTCTTAATCATATCAAAAGTTAGTTCTTCCGTAAAATTGAGTAATATTATAATTAATTAGAAAAATACCGGTGTGATTTATGAAACGAAAAGTATAAAAATATCTTAAGGTCTTAAATGGCTCAATTGTAAGTACTTCGTATCTTTTTGTGATTTTGAATCCATTCATTCCTGTATTTGACAATATAATACAATGCCAATTTTCAAATAATTTCAACAATAACAATTGTGTACCGTACCTTCACAGCAGTCATGTGGGACACCAGGTATTTCATAAGAGAATTAACAAACAGTGTACCACATCTACGTTTGTGAGCATTATCGTGAGGACATAAATTGGCTTATTTCAAAATGATTCGAGAATAAGTTTATATGATTGTACAAAATAGTCATTTGTATACATTATATCAGCTCTCGGACTATTTGAAACCCATTTTCTACATCTGAAAATTAAAATATCGGGACATGTTTGAGATGACATCATTTAAGTTTACTTATGTCTTAATTTTCAAAATGCATTGATATTATGTATATTTGAATTGCAGCCAATGGCCATAGCAGAACATTTTAACTAAACGCCCGTATGCTCCCCAATTTCAATTTCAAGTAGCTTCAACTTTGGCTACCAGACGCCACTGTCACTGACACCCAGCGGTGAACGTTGGAACTTGATAGAGCGTTTCTAACCAAATAGCCTACAGATTTTGGCTACGCACTACCATTGTAGTGGTAGGTTCTTTTACGTGCTTTACTTCCCCTCCAAAGGAAGGCATACTGAAGGATTTTACGCTCTTAAAAATCCGACCATTTCGGCCAGGTTTGAACCCGCGATCTTGGGCGTAGCAGTTCAGCATGCTACCGACTACGCCACGGAAGACATGCATAGACATCCTACCGAGACACGCGTCTGATTTATAACCGAATGGCTGCGTGGCTCAACGGTAACGTTCTCGCTTGCTGTGCTGAAGGTTGCAGGATCTAATCCTGGCGCAGTCATCCGGCATTTGAGGGTGCGTAAATGCAAGGGAGCTGTGTCTGTAGATTTAATGACACGTTAAAGATCTGCTTCGGGGCAAAATTCTGGCACCCCGGCGTCTCTAAAAGCCACAGTAGTCAAAAGAGATGTAAAACCAATTTCATTATTATTGATTTATAACCAGTTAGCCTAAAGAACTAGTTCCGTTGTTTGAAAAGCTTTATAATACTAGCCTAAAATCCATAGCTCAAGTCTTACCTCTTAGGGTCCTTTGGAAACTCGGGTGTCGTCTTGTTATTTGAACAGTCTACATTAAGTAAGGTACCGTCTCGGCATTCACCTGAAGTAGAAGGTAACCACGGAAATCCACTTTCAGAAGGGCAGACGTGGGAATCAAATCCGGACCTCCAGAGCGACAGCAAAGAATGCAAGCCGCTACTGATTCTAAACATCGCCTCCAAGGCCAACCTCTGCGTCACTTACCCTCTGTAGCAGAGACTATTACCACTCTTAGGTAATCTCGCCTCCCCCTTTCACAACATGAGTTGGCTCATCTGGCTTGTCAACACGATAATTCCCGCACTATAGCTATTGTGTACTGACTATTGTGTATTGTGTACCTTACTGACTAAGGTATACTGAAGGATATAGAAATTTAACATAGTTATAATTATAGTAGAGCAATGTGCAATACACCATTTTAAAGGGGAAGCTTCAGGGAATAAATGTTGGCAATTTTTTTTTGATAATTTCATCGAAAACCTGATACCATTTCCCCTTAACAGAATGACATCCCAGTCGGACAACACGAATACACCCAATTGTGCGAGGAGTAACAATTAATTTCCCTGCTGTGTAATTGTGTAATTCATAATACAATAATTATTTATACACTTAATAAAACGCTTCTCATACAACCCCCTCCCCCCCACCTTTATGTGAGAATTATTTTATTAAGTGTAGGCTATAAAAAATTCTTGTATTTTTATTTCAGGCACTAGGAGATAAAACTGCCACTTCCCATCTTATCTAATTCGGTACCGTACACTCGTGTTGAACGACTGAAAAGCGATCATATTGGCAACTCAAACTAACACTTGGGGCGCTGCGGTCGGTCTGAATAAGTAGGGTTTAAAATACTCAATAACACGCGTTTGATATGGAACACTTTTTATTTTTCGGTTATAATCAGTAAATATGGTCTCTAAAGTAATGACAGTGTTATTTTTAATTGTATATATGTATAACTGTGCGATACACGTGATCTAATTTGTGTGTTCCACTGGATTTTTTGGTGTCATTTGCATATTATCAAGCATCAGTTTTTATGGGTGATGTAGATCAGCTGATTCAAATTTACACAGGGCTACACTTTGGACATTATTTCGGTACCATTATGCGCAATATAATGTACATGTCGATCCTGAGTCAACGCCGAGGACATTCAAATAGAGAAATACGGTACATAAACAAATAAATAACACACCGAAGCTGTGCTACTTTTATCATTCCGAGACTAGCATCCACGCAAACCAGACGCCACTGTTCCAATCTCCGACTTATATCGTGAATTGATGTCAAACTGATGATCCGCCAGCCTTTCCGCCAAGCCTACACCTCGTAATCGCTAAGTTCTTCGATATTCGAGCTATTCCACTACGAGTCATATAGGCCTAATTTGCCTCCCCGTGGGCACTGTAGAATGAGTGATTCCGCTACCATTCAAATATTCAACACCAAACCCACCTTTTAACCATCCAAATCAAGCAATTCCTGTCGCCCCACGAGTTTTAATACAAGTTAAACTCATCCCTTCTCCCTACCAAGCAGCCAATAATTAATTATTTAATTAATTATTCAAGTAACTTCAATCTTACCAGCGCGCCCATCGTAACAGCTGTTTTTAAACTGAATAACCTTCGCTGGCTTTACGTCGCAGGTCTTCTGTCTGTCTACCTCGACAAGTGTTAGATCCTTCCCGGGGTGGAAAGGTATTATTATTAGGTATTAGGTATTATTAGGTATCATCACATTTCGGCTATTGCTATTTGCATCTTTTGGAAAGTGATGAAAACGTATGTCCGCAGCCCTCTTATACATCGACTTACAGCCGTAAACTGAGCAATACACTTTGCTTTTACTCATTTTTCACTCTATCCACGAGTAAAACTTATTACTTATGTATAAAGACACGAACAATTTACCACGATCTGTTTACCAATACAAGAAACCATATACAAACAGTCACCACGTGACAAATGTACCCTACTTGGTAAGTTTCTCATTTTTACCGCTAGATGTCATATCAGATAGCTGGAGTTGCCACTGAAATATGGCTTTTAATATTTGATTTGTTTATTGCACTGCACATCACCTCTTGTAAAACACATGATTAAAGTTATAACACTGTAACACAATGCTCACATACAGTAAATCCAGCAACAATAGAATTCACCAACACACCAACACACCAACACTTAAATAGATTAGGAAAAGAGTATCTTAGTGATGAAATCTGCAAAATTGTAAATTCAATTGGTAAGAATAATTCGACAGTAATATCATTAGAGTGGAAGCAGGGAAACTGGTAGAAGAAGCCAAACGTGAGGTTTGGCATTCACATCTTTTGAAGTCAAATTTAACGGAGTGCAACAATGGTATTTCGGATTTGTCTAGCAACAATAATAATAACAATTATGATAATAATAATGTAAATAAATCACCAACACAAGCTTGCAAAAGTAACAAATTTAAAATTTACCACCAGAATGTCCAGTCTCTTTATAATAAAATTGATTACATAAATCTAATGCTTAAAAATGAACTTAAAGACATCTCAGCACTATGTATTTCAGAACATTGGCTGAAAGAGGAACAACTTGAATTAATTCAATTCCCAGGGTTTATACAAGCTAGTAAATACTCTAGATCTAATATTAGCCATGGTGGTACTTGCATCTTCTTAAGAAATAATTTAGATCATGAACAGATAACAGCTTATGATTATCTAATTATGGAACAGGATTTTGAATTCTCTGCCGTAAAAATTCAGCAGTTTAAGTTAATAATTGTATGCGTATACCGTTCTCCGTCAGGAAAGTTTCCTCTATTTATAGATAAACTAGAATTGTTACTCAATAACATGAGCAAAGTAAATTTCGATATAATAATTTGTGGGGATGTAAATGTGGATTTCTTAAAACTTGATAGAAATTGTGAATTATTAAACCAGTTACTAATTTCCTATGGACTGAAACCTACAGTAAATACACCAACAAGAATAACAAAATTTAGTAAAACCACTCCTGATCAAATTTTTATAAATACAGATAAATATCACCATTCAATAGAAGTCTATTGTCCGGGTTTTAGTGACCACCATGGACAAATACTGAGTTTTGAAGTATCCGAAGTAATCAATAATAATGATAATGGAGTAAAATCAAAGTGCAGGTCATTCACTGAAGCAAATGTTACATATTTCAATGACTTATTAAATAAGGAAACATGGTCAGAAATTTATGAACTAGAAAATGTAAATGATAAATTTAATGCATTTAACAGTACCCTAAAACACTATTTTGAAATAGCATTCCCCTTTAAACGAAGAACTGTTCAAAATAACAAAACTAGCAATTGGATAACAACAGGGATTATAAATTCATGTCAAAGAAAGAAATTTCTACACAAATTATATAAACAATACCACACAACACCTGAATTCAATTTATACTACAAAAAATACACTAGCATATTAAATAAGGTAATAAGACTAGCAAAGAAAATGCATAATGATAATTTTATTTCCCAATCATCTAATAAAAACAGGGCTATGTGGTCCGTAATAAAGAAAGAAACTGGAAAATATGCTAAAATACAAAGGAACATTACACTGACCAGAAATAATAAAGTGATTAATAATCCAGAGGAAATAGCAAACACTTTTAATGACTATTTTCTGGAAATTCCGCAAAAATTATTAAATAAATCACAGGTAAATACACTAAATTCTAATAATAAAATAAATATATGCAGTGATTCTTTATTTATAAATCATGTCACAAGTGAAGAGGTAAGAATAGTTATAAAAGAGCTAAAAAATAAATTCTGTGCTGGCATTGATGGCATCCCTGATGCAATTTTAAAGAAATGTGCCGAAAATATAATAAATCCACTTACGCACTTAATAAACAGTTCAATTCTCTCAGGAACTTACCCGGATATTTTGAAGTTATCAAAAGTAATTCCAGTGCACAAAAACGGTTCAAAAGATGAATTAGATAACTATCGTCCTATTACCTTACCAACTGGTATTGCAAAAATTGTGGAAAAAATTATGTATAAGAGACTGATAAGTTTCATAGAAAAAAATAAAATATTATCAAACTCACAACATGGATTTAGAACGGAAAAATCTACACAGACAGCAATTTACGAATGTAGTAATAGTATACTGAAATTAATTGACAATAAGGAACATGTAACTGGCCTATTCTTGGATTTATCGAAAGCATTTGATGTAGTTGACCATAAAATCCTCCTTACCAAACTAAATCAATATGGTGTTAGAGGTCTAGCTAATAAATGGATAGAGTCTTACTTAACAAGGCGTAAACAAATAGTAAGCTTGAGACACAAGGATGATGGAACCAAATTACTTAATGAAACATTGTCCAATGAGGGAATTATTGAATTTGGAGTACCCCAGGGATCGGTTTTGGGCCCACTACTCTTTCTTCTATATATCAATGATATAACACAGAACGTTCATTCACATAAGGAAATTTTGTTTGCGGACGATACAACACTCGTAATAAAAGGTGAAACTAAACAGGTCATACAGCAGTCTGCTGACTCCGTTACAGGAGAGTTAACCAAATGGTCACAAGATAATCGCCTCATAATAAACTATAAAAAGACAGTATGTCTAAATTTCCACACTATACAGAATAGGAATCCTGCGATGCCCAATATAACATTAAATGGTCATCAAATAGAAAATAAATCAGAAACAAAGTTTTTAGGACTATGGATACAACAAGACTTGAAATGGAATAAACATATACAATATCTGAATACTAAACTGAACTCGATGTGCTTTGCGTTACGTATTTTGAAAACCTGCACTAGCATGCACACATTAAGAAATACTTATTTTGCTTATTTCCATTCATACTTAAGATATGGGATCATATTTTGGGGTATGTCGCCAGATGTACCAAGCACGTTTAGGATACAAAAGAGAGCGATTAGAATTATGGCAAATGTAAACTCGAGAGAATCATGTAGACCTCTGTTTAAAGATTTAAACATTCTCCCACTGCCCTGCATATATATCTTTGAAAGTATTATGTTTTTTAAAAAGAATTTAATGAATAAAGATGTTTTTCTTAAAACAAACAATGATGTTCATAGGCATAACACAAGACAAAATCAAAACATTCATATTTCACACACACACACAAGCATATATCAAAAAGGAACTTTTCACACTGGAGTTAAATTATACAATAAACTACCCCAGTATATAAAACTGGCCCCAAAAATAAAAACCTTTGATAGAATGTTGAAAGCTTATCTGCAGTGCCATTGTTTTTACTCAGTAGTTGAATATTTTAGCGTATAGGAGTGATGGAATCTATAACTATATTTTACTTTTTTAATTTAATTTTAATACCTAGCTGTATGTTGTTGTATTTATAGAATTAAGTTTTCATATTATGATAATAGAGTGAGGTGTAAATAGTTGTGCAATAAGATTGTATCTATTAAGATTTGCTATTATAATAAGTTATAAATAGTTATAATCTTAGTAATATATACCTGTTAGTTCTTTTATTTTATGCATGTAAATTCTGACGTGTCCTATATCAAAATGTATTGAATGCATGTATTTGATCAAATGGAATTAATAAAAATCTATCTATCTATCTATCTATCAGTGCAGTCGGCGCATGATTGTTGGCTGCGTGAGAGCATTGTTGGCGCGCGGCGGTAAAAAAAAAAAAAAAAAAACATGAGCCAAGCTTCGCGACTGTGTAGATAGTCTGTGGTTATACGTTGTCATGAAGACGTCTCTAGCCTCACATATGGAGTGGGGCCGAAAGGCGACAACTGTGCATCACGAAGTAGCCGGCGCGGTGGTGAACATACACAAATCACAACCATGCCGATTTTCCAATGGGGGGGTTCTAACCCCCAGTAACCCCCCCCCCCTTGGCTACGCCACTGTGGGAATCAAACCTGGACCTTTGGGACAGATATGATTGACTATATATATATATATTAATTTCTGTTTTAACTGTTACAGATGAATTGGTTATTTATTTGTTTATGTGTCCTTTCTTCCCGGTGTGTAGTTGACAATTCACGTTAAAATGGGGTGAATATTTTCAAGTTTTCGCATTTATTGCTGAGACAACAGTGTTTTCGGTCAAGTCCAAATTCACAAGGCTTGAAATGCATACCAATTAGTTATTTATTTTTTCGCGTCTGTAGAACGTAATTTTATACGAAAACACTCAGTCTCGTATCCTCACAGCTTGTTCATAGCAGCACTGGATCGCTCGCTGATGACAGGAAGCACCATGAGCACTACATTGCTGACATCAGGAAAGCGCACCAGGGTCAGAATTTCTCGTTGGCCGTTGTAAACGCTTCACGTTATCTACTTTGCTTTTTGTTGGCGATAGGTTCGCTTTCTCGTATCATAATTATGCTTCTTTGGTATCATGAAGGCCTAAGAAAGTCCATACTACTTTCTCCGTCCGTTAAATAATTATTCTTTTGTTTGGGCCCGAACTCGGTAACAGTTTTGTCACCAACCTTGTTTGCTTGTTTGTCACTAGATTTTAGGGGCTTTCCGTTCATTTTGTTGGTCCTTGGGAAAATTATATTTCCATGGCAACGTGAACATGGACGGTGAATGGATACATGTGATGAGGAGTTCGCAAATCAAGATAATTATTACGTTTCGACATTTGGTGATTTCCAGAAAGGTAATGGTAGTTTCAGTCGATAAAATGGCAGTATATTGTTGGTTGATTGTGTGTGAATTAAGTTCTGTTTTAGGTCGTGCTAAGTTTATAATAATAGAGCCATAATGAGATCCTGTATAGGTTAACTGATCTTAAGCTCTTCAATATTTGAGAAGTAATGATGGATGTGATGTGTGTTGCTCGTAATCCAGCCATCGGCTAGAAGTTTAGAAAATCTGCCCGCGTATGAATGAGAAATTATTATAGGCTATATAATGAAAATGTGTCGTAGCAGGCGGAGAGGTGATACTCCGACGTGGCGCGTCCCAGGTGGCGGATAGGGGGGTCCTCACCGGCTTGCCGGCGGACTTGAGCAAAATAAAATAGCTCTCGCGGACCAAACACACAACAACCTCTACGGTTAACAACCGCAGTTGTAACTCGGAGCTTGCTCCATACAAGGTTGACTACCTTTGAAAGTCAAACATGGAAGGAAATCTTTTAAGGAATAATCCACCTAGACTGCATTCGGATACGGTGGGCAGTCACCTGAAAGATACCCTAGATGAGTCGGAGCATCTAAAAATACCCCCGACAGATAGAAAACCCAAATTTAGACTGAAGATAGGACAGATAAACTATATAGCAACACACAATATAAATTCCATCATACAGCCAGGAAAACTCAAAATTTTGACAGACGAAATGGATCGCAAAGTGATTCTAATAACCGGGCTTCAAGAAATGAGAAACCCCGATCAGGAACCAATAGAATCACAAGGGTATAGAATTTACAAGGGAATTCCAGGAAAAAGAGTAATGAAGCAATGTCCACAATTCGGAACAGGATTTGTAGTCAATCTCAAAATAATTGAATCCATCATAGAATTTAAAGCATTATCCCCTAGGCTCTCGACACTAACTCTAAAAGCTGCAAATAGAACATATACCATTCTAAATGCCCATGCCCCAACTAACGATAAAAATAATATGAAAGAACACAAAGATGATGTGGAGGGATTTTGGGAGCTTTTAGATCAGACAGCAACAAACATAAATAAATGTCACACCAAAATTTTAATTGGAGACTTTAATGCCTAGTTAGGAAAGGAAAAAAGATATAGAAACATAATAGGAAAATGGCCAGCACAGAGAAGAACAAACAGGAATGGCATAAGACTGGTGGAATTTTGCAGAAACCATGATATGATCTCCAAATCAACTTACTTCAAGAGAAGACCAAATAAACTCAAAACTTGGAAACATCCAGATTGGAAAAAAGGTGAATGGCAACTAGATCATGTTTGTATGGATAAGAACTATCACAGGGAGATCTACAATGTGAAAGTTCTGAGAGGAACAGATACTGGATCGGATAAAGATAAAGATTAAAATTAAATTTACCCCGTTGATAAAGAAAAAACTCACCTAAAAAGAAGAGAACATACGACCCTCATAAACTAATAAATAACAAGGGATACAAAGAACGAACTAGATATATTAAAATAACAGATGATCTAGAGGAAATAGTTCCCGAATTGAAACAAATAGCTGAACAAGTAACCCCAATAAATCCAAGGAAGAAACACCAATGGTGGAACGATGAGTGTGATAATACAGTGGAAGATAGACATCAAGCCTGGTTACGGTATCAGAGTCAAAAACAGATGAATCACACTTGGATCTCATAAAACAAAGGAAGATAACTCAAAAAATAATACGAGGGGTTAAACGGCTATACCAAAAGGATATATTTCTGATGATCGAAACAAATAGCGCGAAAACAAACTCAAGAGATTACTACAAAATCTTTAGCAAACAACTACAAAGATATGAACCTCCAACATTAATGTTAAAAGACAAAAATGGCGAGTTAGCTCATAGTAATAAAAGAAATACAGAAATTTTGGCAGAAACATTCAACAAGTTGCTAAATTGCGAAGATCCACCAGAACTGCTTCAAATAAATACAGACACCACTATTAAAACACCATCAGAAAACATAAATCCACCCACAATCCAAGAAGTCTACAAAGCGCTGAGAGAGCTCAAAAACTACAAAGCGAGTGGAGAAGATCAAACATTTGCAGAATTGTGGAAATATGCAGCAGAACCAGTAAAGATTTCATTACACCAATGCATAGTGAACATTTGGATCAAAGAAGAACTGCCAGACCATTGGACTACTGCTATAATACATCCATTACACAAGAAAGGAGAAAAATCAAATCCTGACAACTATCGAGGAATTTCCCTTTTGGATATCACATATAAAATCATGTCACGAATTCTATATAATCGTTGTAAAGATCAATTAGAACTGGAAATAGGGGAATATCAAGGTGGATTTCGGCCATGGCGAAGCTGCCCTGAACAGATAATCACCTTAAAATTAGTAATGGACTACTACAAACGTAGACAAAACAGCAAGTCATAACCTTCGTAGACTTCAAAAAAGTTATGATTGTATACATAGATCTTCATTGCGGAAAATACTTAGGAATTTCGGACTTCATCCCAAATTAATAAAAATTATAAAACTAACTTTAACAAACACCAAATCTAAAGTAAAATTCAGAGGAGAAATATCTGAACCGTTTACGATTAAAACAGGATTAAGGCAAGGAGATGGTTTATCGCCTCTTCTTTTCAATTGTGCTTTGGAATATATAATGAGGGAATGGTACAGGGAAAATCCTAGGAACATAAGAATTGGAACCAAGAAAGATCAAATAGACTTAAATTGCTTGGGATTCGCAGATGACTTAGCGTTACTGGCTAATAATATTCAAGAAGCAAAAATCAAATAATAAGCCTACAAAATATAGCACAGAAAATTGGACTTCAGATATCATTTGAAAAGACAGAGATAATGGTAGCAAATCCACTTGTAATCAATCACATAACAGTAAATAACAAGAAAGTTAAGTGAAGTGAAGCAATTTAAATACTTAGGAGAAATTATAACTTACAACTTGGATGAGAAACCTGCATGGCAAGAAAGAACTAATAAAATGATAAAAGCCCAAAAATTAACATGGTCTACATATAAAAGAAAATGTCTATCAATCGCAACAAAATTAAAGCATTACAAGACGGTGGTTCAACCAGAGGTGACCTATGGAAGTGAAACTCTTTTTAAAGTTACTCAGGAAAACAGAATCGACAAAATTTTAAAAGTAGAAAGAAGAATAGCTAGAACATGCATAAATAAAAAATATCAGAAAGATGGACAGTGGTGGATAGTACCAAATGAAGTGGTATACAGAGAACTGGAGCCCATCACTGATACTATTCGGAAGAAACGGCTTTCTTTCTTTGGTCACATCATGAGGACACCAGAAACCAGGTTATCTAGAAAAATTGTAGTGAAACTTTGGAATATGAAACAACAAGTAGGATGGATTAAGGAAATTAGAGAAGATATGAAAGAATTGGAAATAACCTTGGATGACTTGCAAAACAAAACAACAAAATTAAAAAAAACTGAGAGATATAAAAATAAGATTTCAGGCTAAAATAGACAAACGTAATACAGTAAAAAGGGTATTTACAGATGAGGAACGCCTGAGAAGATCAGAGCGAATGAAGAGCTACTGGGCGACTCGGAAAGGAAACTTATTGAAGAAGAGGACCAAGAAATGATTGACTGAAGTGGTCCAATGAGGCCGCAAAAGCAGAAGAAGAAGAAAATGTGTCAACACATACAGTACCAGTAGACTTTTTCTATTGGGATTAATGGTGTACATTATATTTAGGGGAAGGATGAACATCCTCTTTATTCTCTATATGTAGCCTACATTCTCATTATTTCTCAAGCTTTTGTTTCACTTGTTCATGATGAATAGTCTTGTCACTTTATTGCAGAATTACCATGCTGGCAAGAAGGTTGTGTACTGCTCTGAATTGTGATGGCGACATCTAACCAGCATAGGCACCTGCGTGGATTTCACTTGGATGACCGTATGGTAGTAGTTTTATACAAATCCTTTGTATAAACCAGGTACAGTATTGTCCATTTTAGTCACCTTTATCTGTGATGTAGATTTGTGTCTGTTCATCCCTGTAGTTAGGCTATTATCAGTCAGGTAGTTGAGGTTTTAAGGGGCAGAACTACGAGGTCATCTGCCCCTATCAGTAGATAGCATAAGCTTCACCCAGATGTTCTCCATGAGGAAGTTTTGTTTCTGGTTTGACAAATCATGATCATTATGTCTATGGTGACACCTTGAAAGAATTATACATGTAATTGCAAGTTTCTACGGTTAAAATAGAGCCAAAAAATTAGGCTTGTGACTGTTTGGAGTGTGATAAGTTATCAGCAGGGCCCGGATAATCGTGTACTCGACTCCCTCCTCCCAAATACCTTGCTGTTTGGTGGGTTGAAATATCTGGACGTGTAGCGATGAATTCATAGACTTGCTATTATTACGAAATGCCTCTGGAGCTTTGTCCCTTCAGAGGTAGAAAAGTCTTAATTGGAACAACTGTGAATGTGGATGCCATTGCTATTGTAAACCGGATACCAATTGCCTGATCAGGTATACTGTACTGCCACTTGTCGCACATCAACTATGCACAGTGACCATATACATAACTTCTTTTGTGCCTCATTGTGTGGTGGCTAGTACTCTTGGCTGTCACTGCGGAGGCCCGGGTTCGATTCCCAGCTCTGCCAAGAAGTTTAATTCTGGCCTGAGGGTTGCGCAAAAACTGAGAAGAGGCAAGTTCCAATCACACCTCAGCCATCCTGGAAGTGGCTTTCTGTGGTTTCCCCACTTCTGTTCCAGGCGAATGCTTAATTAAGACCACAGCCGCCTCCTTCCTAATCATCATCTGAGTTACAACTACATACCCTAATACAGCCTTCACAATAACACCGGTTATCAGACAAATTCCACACACACCTAAGTACACGGGGCCACATGACCACAATGTCGCAAAGCCCCGAAATGAATCAACAACACAATATAATTTCTTTAGGTGGCTTCAACACTGCAGCCCCCTGTGGGTGGGGGTTTAGACTACACCCATGGTATCCTCTGGCTATCGTAAAAGGCGACTAAAAGGAGCAACCTTGGCTATTCTTTGAGGCTTCCTGCTTGTCTTATGAATTGCCCCCCTCAAGGGTGGGAGGGATGGAATACACCCACAGGCAGAGTTGGACGGTTGGCACACGTGCTGTGAAAGTATTCTGGAAATATATATTGTTACGGCTGTGAGTTTGTGTCATCGCTCGCCGCATGAGTCACAACTGCCCCAGGGCTGGGCTGTGGCCTGCCTCCTGTATTGCGCGCGCCTTATGCAACAGGGCTACTAGGACAAAGGGGTAGTCCAGAATATTCGTGACTGGACCAGCGATGGAAACCTCGAGAAGCCGTGAACCCTGGATGGATCTAGAAGCATTTATTGAGTCACCGGCCTGCTATATAAGTGCGACCTGTCTAGCAGTTGTTGTTGTTGTGTTTTACGAGCTAGTGTGAGCGATTATCGTGAGCGACAGAAGTGTGGTGACTTGCGAAACCCCTAGTGGAGCGGGGAAGTGAGACTCCTACAGAGGAACTGTGTTTTGAGCGAGTGTGCCTACTTAGTGCGAAGAGAAGTCATTGTGGTGAGTTGCAAAACAGTGAGTGACAGAGCTAGTGCAGCTATTTCCATCCAGCGTACGGGGCCACCTCATTACGAGGGATTAACTGTGGTCTGTTGACAAGTGAAAGGGGAAGTATTCTCGACTTGAGGAAACTGGAGTAAGGTAATAATTGCTATTTGCTGTTGAGTAGTGTATATTTCTGGCCACAATAAAGTTAATTATTTCTTTAAAAGCAGTAATTGGTGTTGTGCTTCCTACCCAACGTAATCCAGTTAACAAAGGTGCCACTAGGGGGGTGGCACGTAACAACTGGTGTCAGAAGCCGGATTACGAACTCAAGCACAACACCTGACGGTCCTGGTTTCAAAACCCGAGCAGGTCATTTTCTCTAATTTTCCAGTGACAAGACAAACAACTAAAATGGAGGAGAAATTGGCAGCATTGCTAGAAAAGTTAAATGGCATGTAAACCAAGATAGAAGACGGCCAGAAGAAGATGGAGGACGGCCAGAAGAAGATGGAGGACGGCCAGAAGAAGTTAGCCGAGGACCTAACTGCCAAACTAGAAGACGGCCAGAAGAAGATGGAAGACGGTCAAAATAAGCTAGCGGAGGACCTGAAGAGGATAGAGGACGGCCAGAAGAAGATGGAAGACGGTCAGAATAAGTTGACACAGGACCTGTAGAAATTAGAACTGGGTCTGCGTGAGGAAGTCACGGCAGTGGAAAAGAAGTTCGACGCCTTACAAGTGGAAGTTGCCGAGCTGCGCCAACGCCCGCTGATGGGGGTGGAGGAGAAATTCAACGCCTTACAAGTGGAAGTTGCCGAGCTGTGCCAACGCCCGCTGATGGGGGTGGAGGAGAAATTCAACGCCTTACAAGTGGAAGTTGCCGAATTGCGCCAACGCCCGCCCACCGTTACACCGGGAATATCGGGAACGGGACCTAGCAGAGTGACGCCCCCAACCTTCGACGGAAAGGTCCCGTGGAGCACCTACTTACGTCAGTTCGAGGCGGCCTGTTCCATAAATAACTGGAACAACACAGAAAAGGCTACAGCTCTCATTGTAGCGCTGAGAGGTGACACCCTTAATGTCCTTCAGGCCATCCCGACTGGATCCCAGGACTACGCTTCCCTGATCGCCCATATGGAGTCCCGATATGGAGATAGCCATCTTCAGCAGGCCTATCAGATGCAGCTCCGGACCCGGGTACAGAAGAACGCGGAAACCCTGCAGGAGTTCGAGATGGACATCGCACGTCTCGTAAGGCTCGCCTACCCAACAGCGCCGGCCGACTTTCTGGAGCAGATAGCGACGCAGACTTTCACCGACGGGCTACGGGACTCGGACACTCAACAGGCGCTGCGACTCGCGCGCAAAAAGACCCTGACAGATGCGCTGAGCCACGCACTTGAGTTCGAGACGGCAAAGCAGGCATCCAGAATTCACGCGCGGGTGCGTCAAGTGGACGTCGACGAACCAGTAAAAACCAACGAGACCAAGTCCCTGGCCGACGAATTAATGGAGGCGCTAAGCCGTTTCTTCGATAGTCGCGGCACCACCAGCAACGACACAGCCGGAAGGCAACCGGAGAGGCGGCCCGGAAGAGGACTACCGACCTGCTGGACCTGCGGTAAGAAAGGCCACCTGAGCAAGGACTGCGGTGATCGCCGCCGCCGAGGGTATCCGACGGGAAATCAGTCGTCTGAAAACCGCGCGACCCAGGGAAACGAGTATTAGCCAGCCTTGGGGGGCAAAGGTTGGCTTGTGACAGTCGTCAAGCCCCGGCAGTCCAGGTTCGTGTGACGAAGTTACGGAGGGACAATAGCAGCCTGATGGTCGACGGAGTCATCAACGGAAAGAGCTGGCCCATGCTAATCGACACGGGAGCATCGAGGACCATCGACAGTCCCACCGTGATCCCGAAGTGGAGAGTGCAACCCACACAAAGGAACTTCCAGCTAATAACCGCGACCGGAGAGACCGCACCGGTACACGGCGAAGCATCACTGGAGTTCGTCATTGGTCGACGGGCGATAAAGCATCCAGTGCTTGTGGCTGACGTATCAAATGAAGTGATCATCGGACTGGACTTCCTGGACCAGAACAACATCATCTTGGATCTGAGTACCAACACTCTGCACTTCGGAGGTGAGGAACTTGCTTTGCAACCTGCGCACGAGTCCATCACCGCACGGCGAGTAAGGCTGAGAGAAGACGTCATCGTTCCCGCCAGGACGGAGGTCAGCGCTGCCGTAATTGTCGACGGAGCTGCTGAGGGAGTGGCGGCTGTCATCGAGCCGAAATATGAGGACATCCAGACAAAAGGATTGCTAGTTGCCAAGACTCTCATCAACACGACGTCTCGGCCGTACGTCCGCCTGTCCAACCTGAACGACTACGACATTACGGTTCATCGGGACACCAACCTAGGAGTCTGCGAGCCCGTTACCTGGATTGCCCGCATCACAGATACGACAGACGGACACCTGCAGACGGACAACCGAAGAAGACGCACACTGCCAGAAGAACTACAGAAGCTGTACCAAGGATCCCAGGACCATTTAGACGAGGAACAATCACGCCAACTTCAGGACCTGCTACGCGAATTCCAGGATGTCTTCTCCGTGGGGAGCAAAGACTTCGGCAGGACAATCTTGGTCCAGCACAGAATCGACGTTGGGGACAGCGCACCGATTAGGGCCCCATTCCGACGTGTCCCGCTCGCCAAGCAAGCCGAAGTCGACCGGATGGTTGAAGAGATGAAGGATCAAGGGGTGATCGAGCCATCACATAGTCCTTGGAGTTCTCCGGTCGAGCTTGTGAAGAAGAAGGACGGTTCCACCAGGTTCTGGGTGGACTACAGGCGGGTGAACGATGTCACGAAGAAGGACAGCTACCCTCTACCCCGGATCGACGACACGCTGGACACCATATCAGTGTCAAGCTGGTTCTCCACCTTGGATTTGAAGAGTGGCTACTGGCAGGTGGAGGTCCACCCTAAGGACCGCGAGAAAACGGCGTTCTCTGTGGGCAGCGGGCTCTGGCAGTTCACCGTCATGCCATTCGGTCTGTGCAACGCCCCTGCGACCTTCGAAAGGCTAATGGAGTCCATTCTGAGGGGACTACACTGGAAGACCTGCCTGGTCTACCTAGACGACGTCATCGTTCTGGGGAGAAGCTTCGAGGAGCACTACAGCAACCTGAAGGAGATCTTGTTGAAGCTACGGGCTGCCCAGCTGAAGTTGAGCCCCAAGAAGTGTCAGCTCTTCCAGAAGCGGGTCCAGTACCTTGGGCATATCGTCTCCGAGGAAGGGGTGCGCACCGACCCAGAGAAGACCGCAGCTGTGAGGGAGTGGCCAGTTCCGAAGGACAAGTCCCAACTACGAAGCTTCCTGGGACTCTGCACTTATTACCGTCGCTTCGTGAGAGGATTCGCCGACATCGCCAAACCTTTACATCGACTGACTGGAAGGACCAACTCTTCACGTGGACAGCAGAATGCCACAATGCCTTCGAGCAACTCAAGCAGGCTCTGTGCACCGCGCCTATTCTGGCCTACCCCAGACCTGGAACAAGGTTCATCGTCGATACCGATGCCAGCGACTTTGGCATAGGGGGGATCCTGTCGCAAGTAGTGGACGGCGAGGAGAGAGTAGTGGCCTACTTCAGCAAGGCCTTGTCAAAGCCAGAAAGGAACTACTGCGTCACCAGGAAGGAGCTGCTCGCCATCGTGAAGACAATTGAACACTTCCACAAGTACCTGTACGGGCAAGAATTTCTCATCAGGACCGACCATGCATCCCTGCGGTGGTTCCTGAACTTCAAGCAGCCCGAGGGTCAACTCGCGCGGTGGTTAGAGAGGCTTCAACCGTACAACTTTGAGATTCAGCACAGGAAAGGCCAACTGCATTCTAACGCCGACGCCCTGTCACGAAGACCGTGCCCCGAAGACTGCACCTTCTGTACTAGGAGGGAGGAGAACCCCGGGATACAGTGCCGGAGGACTACTGTGGAACTTCAAGGGAACTGGAGCCGCGCATCTTTCACGCGGGCACAAGCAGAAGATGATGACCTGGGACTTATAGCCGAATGGAAGAGGGCCTGTGTCCCCAGACCCGGGTGGAACATTGTGAGTGACTGCAGCCCAAAGTTTAAGTCCTACTGGGCGCAGTGGGACTCGCTGATTGTAAGGGATGGCCTCATCTGCCGCGCCTGGGAGAGCACCGACGGGAAGACATCTCGGGAACAAGTCGTCGTTCCAAAGGCTATGACGGAGGAAGTCCTGAAGGAAGTCCATGGAGGTTCATCTGTTGGACACCTAGGGATAAAGAAGACCCTGGAGAAGCTGAGAGAGCGGTTCTACTGGATCGGATGCCGAACAGACGTGGAGAACTACTGCGCAGCCAGCAAGGGCCCAGGACGAAGACGACGGGGTCCACTGAAGACCTACAACGTGGGCGGCCCCATTGAGATAGTGGCCATCGATGTTGCTGGGCCATTCCCGTTAAGCGAGGCAGGGAACCGCTACATATTAGTCGTCAGCGACTACTTTACCAAATGGCCGGAGGCGTATGCGCTCCCTAACCAAGAAGCCGCGACGATTGCAGAGACCCTGGTGAAGGAATTCGTCAGCCGGTACGGAGTACCCCTGGAGCTGCACTCCGACCAAGGGAGGAACTTCGAGTCGCAGGTGTTCCAGAACCTATGCCAGCTGCTGGGTATCCGGAAGACAAGGACAACGCCGCTACACCCTCAGTCCGACGGGATGGTTGAGCGATTCAATCGCACCATCGAGAACCATCTCCGAATAGTCGTCAGCGAGCACCAGAGGGATTGGGACAAGCATCTTCCACTATTTCTCCTGGCCTACCGCGCCGCCGTGCATGAAGCCACCGGGTGCACACCAGCCCGGGCCATGTTTTTGAGGGAGCTCCGTCTACCTGTCGATCTTTCCTTCGGCCGACCTGGGAATGATCCGATCCCGGTAAGCCAGTATTGTCAAGAACTGGTTGACCAACTGGAGGACGTACACGCGTTCGCGAGGAGGAAACTGCGGATCGAGACCGACCGAATGAAGACCCGATACGACCAGCAGACGGATGCCGGCGGATTCCACGAGGACGACCTGGTCTGGCTCTTCAATCCATTACGGAAGAAAGGCCTGTCACCCAAACTGCAGAAGTCCTGGGAGGGCCCGTACCGAGTCGTGAAACGGATCAACGATGTCGTCTACAGGATCCAGCGGAGCCCGAGGGCAAAGATGAAGATCGTGCACCGAGATCGCCTGGCAGCCTACGGAGGGACACAGACGGACCAATGATTGATCGGGACGATCAGCCTTTTTAGGAAGGGGGTGGTGTTACGGCTGTGAGTTTGTGTCATCGCTCGCCGCATGAGTCACAACTGCCCCAGGGCTGGGCTGTGGCCTGCCTCCTGTATTGCGCGCGCCTTATGCAACAGGGCTACTAGGACAAAGGGGTAGTCCAGAATATTCGTGACTGGACCAGCGATGGAAACCTCGAGAAGCCGTGAACCCTGGATGGATCTAGAAGCATTTATTGAGTCACCGGCCTGCTATATAAGTGCGACCTGTCTAGCAGTTGTTGTTGTTGTGTTTTACGAGCTAGTGTGAGCGATTATCGTGAGCGACAGAAGTGTGGTGACTTGCGAAACCCCTAGTGGAGCGGGGAAGTGAGACTCCTACAGAGGAACTGTGTTTTGAGCGAGTGTGCTTACTTAGTGCGAAGAGAAGTCATTGTGGTGAGTTGCAAAACAGTGAGTGACAGAGCTAGTGCAGCTATTTCCATCCAGCGTACGGGGCCACCTCATTACGAGGGATTAACTGTGGTCTGTTGACAAGTGAAAGGGAAAGTATTCTCGACTTGAGGAAACTGGAGTAAGGTAATAATTGCTATTTGCTGTTGAGTAGTGTATATTTCTGGCCACAATAAAGTTAATTATTTCTTTAAAAGCAGTAATTGGTGTTGTGCTTCCTACCCACCGTAATCCAGTTAACAAAGGTGCCACTAGGGGGGTGGCACGTAACAATATAATCTGGTGTAACAATATGTTAATGTTGTAGTTATTTCTAAACATTGCACTTTGTCAGTACATGTGTGTGTACTGTATATAGTTTAATGTAAAGTTTTTACATATTTGGTAGCTGCAATCATGTAAGTGCAGTGCTAGGCCATGGGGTCTATCTATCTGGTGACTGGTTTTGGATTTTTTCTGGTCAGGTTTACCATTTTCAACATCCCCCAATGGCCTGGACGGTACCTCGCTTCATTCCAACTGCTTGGTCATATTCATTTATTTCATCCTTTTATCAGCTCCTTGTGATGTTGCCATCTATTACGACATCCGGCTGTACACATTGGCTAGGTGGAACCGCATCGACTTAAATTAATGCAATATTTCAATGATGGTATTGTATTGGATGGCGTTCACTGAAATCTTGTTTCAATTTTTATAGCAATTCATTGTATCTCATCTCCTATCCCTCTGAAAGAATAATAATTAGGTGTAGGTATGCCAGCAGCTAAAGCGCAGCGTTCGGCCATGGGCCCAAGCTCTCTGCTGACTCGGTGGACGTGGGTTCGAACCCCACCGTCGCCATCCTTGAAATGGTTTTCTGTGGTTTTCCATTTTCAACTCTAGGTAAATGCTGGGACGGTACCTCTGACAGGCCACGGCCGCTTCCTTCCACATCCGTGCCCAGTTTCATTAAATCATCTCTCATTCCGGTGTGCAGGTCGCCCACGGGCCTTGACTAGAAAGACCTGTACTCGGCCTCTCAGGAGGCCACACAACAAAAAAGATGACAGGGCGTAGATATACGTGCACATGTTTTGAACTTCACCAGTCCTCTTCAACAAAGCAACGTCATCATTGCCTAACTTTAAAACGATAGATTTTAGCATTTAATGTGCACATTTCAAAACACACATGTTGTGAGATATTGGGTGAAGTTAAAGTCCAATGTAAATTTATATTTAAAGGGCATAGAGTATTTTCAAGAATATTGACAACTTGTCTGTAGGACACTCTCTTTCCCGGCGGCTTCGGTGGCGTAGTTGGTAGCATGGTGAGCTTCTATGCCCAAGATAGCGGGTTCAAACCCGGCCGAAGCCGTCGGATTTTTTAAGAGCGTTAAAAATCCCTCAGTATGCCTTCCTTCGGAGGGGAAGTAAAGCCGGCGGTCCCATGTCATAGATTTATGGCATATTAATGAACCTTCCACTAATTACACCTGTGTGAAGCTAAATTGGATAGGTTAAGAATGTAAACAACACTCTTAGGTTTGTACGTTCGTTGCCAAGAGCCGACTGCGGTGGCGTCTAGGAGCTAAGTTCTGAACTAGGCCTAGTAGTCGTTGACGGTGGCGTTTGGCGGCAGAAGTAAGAACTATTTGAAAAATTCTAATTTGCAGCCTGTACTTAAATTAAAAAACAGATACACACACTAATACAGCCATCACAATCAACACCGGTTATCAGCCAGATTCTACACACACCCAAAGTACACGGGGCTACATGACCGCGTTGCCGCAGCCCCTAAACTGAGGAACCAACCAACACTCTTTCCCCTCTCTCTTTTAAATCAATGGGCACAATAATCCTGTGATGCAGATTTTTTTCTGTGTATTTAACAGTAATATGATGTGGCTTCGTACAATTGGCCTGCAGGGCTCCTTTTAACATGCCCGAAACAGGAGGTTTTAATTGCCTTTTAACTAAGGTGGGGGGTATTAAATGTAATTGGTAATGTGTTGCACCATTACGTTCAACCACATCTTCCAAATGTCCCCTCCCTCTTATTTCTTGCAAGAAATGCTGCGTTAACTGGAATTGTGTTGCTTTACAGGCTGAAAATTCATGTTTACCAAATATAATCCTCTTTGAGTTTACAGCTTCTTCAGCCTGAGGATTGATCGAAGCTAGCCAAGAGGTTTTCCTGCGTTTGAGTGTACTTGGCTGTGGGTGATCAGTTGTTTTCCACCGTCCTGCAGCATAGCCGATCATCTGAGTGCAGCCCGGCATGGTCTTCTTCAATCCTGCCTCCAGTCGACTATGCCATTGACGTTCACACATCAGAAGTTATGACTCACATGTGAAAGAATGTACAATATGGACTGTGATTGAACATAAATTAATAAACCAATTGAAACTATCTGGAAAAGCAGCTTTCTCATTTCCTTGAAGACAATCCTCAACCCTGCCTATATTTTTTTCTGTAGGTACAGTTGAAAATCATTTAATCATTGAGGCCAAGTTAATTGTAATGAAATGACATTATTGGGCATATACAATTTATTTAGAGAAGGAGGTATAGCATACAAGAAATCGGCCATAGTGGCGTACTGGTTCGGAATAGGGGTACGGTAATTTTGAGGTTATGGTATCTTAATATTGCAAACTTGCATGAAACTTCATGAGTTATTTATTTTTATCGTTGAAACTTCAAGAAGACTATTCGCTTGTACTTAGACGTCTTAAAAGGGCGAAGCAACTGAAAAAAGTAGGAAATAAAACAACGACCGTCCTTTTTTTCTTCTCATAGTACCAACGTCATAGACCACAACGGACGTATGAAATTCAAGTTTACGGTGTCCGTTGCCTCTAAATATTAAATCTAAGTAATATATTGGCGTTCAAAAATAAAACGTAGTTGCTTTAAAGCGACAATAACGATGTGTATCCAGATTAATCAAACTCGATTCGATTTCCTCTCATTTCGTAAGTTGGGTAACGTACTCGGCGAAAGCAACCTAGATCCTTCGGTCACTTATATTTCTTGCACAATATCATCATCATCATCATCATCTTGCACAGTTTCCAGCCACTGGCCGGGTCTGTTTGGAACATAAGCCTCTCCAACGTCTTCTGTCTTCCCACCATCTCTCAGCCTCCACCCTTGTCCAGTCTTCTCCTCTCTTCTTCACGCTTTCTTCCACCCACTTCAGCCACCTGTCTCTCGGTCTTCCTCTCGGTCTCTTTCCTTCCCACTTCGTCTCGTGTATCCTCCTGGCTTCTCCTCCATTCGTTTTACATGTCCATACCATCTAAGTCTAGACTTCTCTATACCATCCTGTAATGGTTCCTCCTTCATTAATTCTCTGGTCCTCTCATTTCTTATTCTGTCCATCTTTGTAGCTCCAATACTGCTTCTCAAGAAACTCATCTCACTGGCCTGTATTTTGCTCTTCTCCCTTCCTTTCATAACCCAGGTCTCCGAGGCATACGTCAGGATAGGGACATAGTACGTCCGATATATGATCTTTTTGCTGTTCTGAGGGACATCCTTGCTCCATAACATGCTTCTCACACTCCTCCGAAATGCTTCTGCCTGCCTCCCCCGCTCATTTATTTCTATATCGTTTCTTCCATTCTCTTGTATCAGGCTTTCCAGATACTTGAAACTCTCCACTTTCTTCAGCTGTTCCCCACCAATTGTTATTCCCGTTGTGGTTCTTTCCTTCTTCCTTGTTGTGATCACCATCTCACTCTTATTTATGCTAAATTTCATCCCATATCCTTGTATTATTCCTTCCCACACGTTCAACTGTTCCTGTACCTCCTCCTCCTTGTTTCCCCAAATCATCAAATCATCTGCAAACACCATTGCTTTCATCTTTCCTTCCCCAATTACTTGTGCCACTCGGGTCATTATGTCATCCATCACCACAATGAAAAGTAACGGTGACAAGGCACTTCCTTGTTTCAGGCCGTTTCTCTGTTCCAACCAGTCTGATCTCTCTCCTCCCACTTTCACAGAGCTCACGCTTCCCTTGTACATCTCCTTTATCCTCTTTATAGTCCATTTCTCTACTCCTCTATCCTCCAGGGACTTCCACACTTTGTTTCTGCATACACTGTCATATGCTTTCTCAATATCCAGGAAGGCCATCAGTAGATCTGTTCCATACTCATAGTGCTGTTCTTGTAACTGCCTTACAGCAAAAATCAAATCCACTGTGGACCTTCCTGCTCTGAAGCCATGTTGTTCTTCCCTCATCCCTCCTTCTATCCTTGTCCTAATTCTCTTTTCCAAAACTTTCTCGAAGATCTTTGCACAATGACTCATCAGTGTTATTCCCCGATAGTTTCTGCAATCTGTTCTACTACCTTTCTTGAAGATCGGGACAATTATTCCTTTTTTCCAGTCATCTGGGGTCTTCCTTTCCTTCCATGCTGTCCTCATCACTCGGTACAACCACTGTATCCCCACCTCTCCTGCTGCTCTCACTATCTCCACACTCAACTCATCCACACCCGGTTAGAGCCCTGCGCGGATAAACAAAACCTTATCCGCATCCGCCCCGCATCCGCACGACTGTTATCCGCATCCGCCCCGCATCCGCACGACTGTTATCCGCATCCGCCCCGCATCCGCATGACTGTTATCCTCATCCGCCCCGCATCCGCAAGACTTGTATAAAAATCTGCTGATATTTCAATTCTGTTTTCCTGACCTCCGCTTTAGACAAAAAACTGGCTATACTTCTTTGGCTACTTTCGCACTTGTGTCGCAGTAGGTTTGATGTGCCTGATTTGTGTCCTGAGTATGAATACACTTATTTACAGGTAAAACATCCTACTATATCGTTCATCTCTTTGGTTCCATTGAAAACGTAACCAAATATCTGCCTTATCCTTGACTTGAGCTTTGTTTCACGCACTATTGAATATTCACCTTGTTTTGTTTTAATAAATATTTTATCAATGTTGGTTAAATGATGTCCATACTCCCGGTCGCGGTAACATTTACTAAGTGAACTTCTCTTTAAGTTTGGAGAAAGGGATTGACATTTGGCCGGAACTTCCAAGTCAGTCATCATACTTCTGCCTCTTGACCCATCAATGTTAGCATAGTTGATGTCATAACTGTCTCCGTTGCAATATCACAGCCCACGCGTTTCAGTGCCAAGATGGAAATAAATCTACAGATAAACCTGGAACCAGATCTTCCAGGATAGCTTAGATAGCGAAGTAGCTGACTTGAGAAATGTTAATGATGTCACCACGATGAACTAACAAACTTATTGACAGCATTATATCTCGTGGGTAATGGCAGTGAGAAATTGATGATGATGATGAGATGTCAAGACCTTCTATTACAAACATACGGTACGGTACTTAATAAAATGTAGTTGAAACCATATGAGTAAAATAATCTTCTCGTGTATAACCGCAAAACGTACCCGAATATTTCGTACGCAATAGGCTATAGGAGTATTCCCCTTTTAAGCATGAAGCTGTAGATTGGCATATCAAATATGTAATATTATCGAAAGTTCCACATCGTAATCTAAAAACTATCCGCAAATTTACTCCAAACATTATCCGCAGCTTATCCGCTATCCGCACAACCATACAAACTATATCCGCGTGGCGAAAAATGCTGCGGATATCCGCGGGTTTATCCGCGGATATTCGCATCCGCGCAGGGCTTTACACCCGGTGCCTTCCCTCCTTTCATCTTGTTCACTGCATCTTCCACTTCTTTCCATGTTAAGTCCTTTTCTGTTTGCAGTTCATCTTCCTCTTCCCCGATTTCTTCCTCCTCACCATCTTTTCCATTTGGGTTCAGAAGTTCTTCAAAATATTCTTTCCACATTTTCTTCAGCTCTTCCCTATTTTCTATCTTGCACAATATACGGCTAGTTATTGCATCTCAGTGGCGGTGGAATTCGCCACGTGGTGCGCACCATGCAACGCTTTTTAGTAGCTTTGCGCACCATGTGCGTTTGAGTTGGAGCCCAAACAATGACGCATTCGCTGAATTAAACGGAACGCAGAAATAGCAGAGAGTTCCTACTCTGTTATTATATGCTCCTTGGTATCATGTATCTTCTTTGGACTCTTGTCAAAATTAGTAGATGTCAAAAGTGCATGTTATGATAATTTCATTCATTGTTTTATTTCTGTCAAGAATTATCGCTCCCCCCACATTTCCTTTGTCGTGGTTCATCGTTTATGAAGTAACTACATTGCCTAAATAACGAAGAATGGTCACGTATGATAATATGTGTGTTCTCAGTATATTATTTTATTTTACATGAGGTTACGTCTGTGTCGGATCTTTACACGAATATGTTCTTAGTGAATGGCAGGATCCCCGGTTCTGTACACTTTATTGTGGATTTAGAAATAGTCTTTTGACTGATCATTGCACATGAGAATGATTGATAAATAATTAAAATGCCGTTGCCCAAAACACTGACGTTTATTTTTTACTGGCGGTAAGTTCTAACGGTGCACTTAGAATTATCAATATCAGCTGATTCCTGCATGACTTGGAAAACTGTAACAGTTTGTTTAACGTGTTTACTTGTGTTTCTTTTCTAGTTCACGAAAAAATTGAAAAATTGTTTTAAAATCTAGGAAGGAGTGCGGCGGACGTATGAAAAATGCCATCTTATCGCCACGAAAATCATAAAAAGAAAAAAAAAATGTGCTTGACTTCCCTTCACTTAATGCTCAATATGTGAAATTATTGCCAATACTGAGGGATCACAGTGGTGGTATGTTACACTTCTGTCATAATTTCATACTTATTTAGGCTGTGTACTCTCTGAAATGTGTTAGTTGACCATACTGTGCTCATTAAAGGCAATATTTTAAAAACTAGCAATGCCTTAAATGTCTTTAAACTTGACTGCACTAGATAGTTCTTTCCACAGAAGAACTTTCGTAGGGTCTTTATTAAATATAAATAAGAACTTTTGCAGCCAATGGCCAAATTAATATATTAACATTAAAAGAAAAACAAAGATTGCCTTGGTCTTCACTACTAAACATTGTAAGTCTTTGTTGGCACAAGATCACGTGATGCCTATCACACTGCTTTCTACACAGCAAACAGATTCACTGCTGGTCCGGCTGATGATATTTCTTCTTGGTGCATACTTTATAGTGAATACCATGCACCGAAAATCTCGTAACTATATGATGCAAATCATACAGTGCATTTGTCCATTCAGTTGAAAGCATCGTGTCAGTGGCGTAAAAGTCGTCCCATATGTCTTAATTGTGTATGTGCCCTATGTGGTAGAAGATGTGATCGATACCACGTGATGTGGTGTGGGCAGAGGTGGTTATCTCTGGCTCAGTTCTGTGAAAACTAGTTGTAATTTAATACTGCATATTTTGTGCTTTAATAAATTTATTATATGTCTTCTCTCTTCCTTATCAATTCTGTCAGTAGAGTCTCATATCCAGATGTAACGGGCAGCAGTCGGTTCAGTCTCAGGTTTTCGACAAAATATGGCTCTCTAGCTAGCAGGTAAACTAAATGGGATGGCATGTACTTTGAAAGGCATATTAAATATATTATATGTCTCAATCAGGTTAAGTATAGCCGCAGTAGGCTAGACTTTTATTAATTTTCTCAGTTTCCACCATTGCGCAGAGGGAAATTGTTTTGCTGTTCTGCTCAAAGATACCATCACTGAGGCATGCGTAGTTTTGTGTCACAAACAGATGTTGGATTATATACTCGAATTAGTGTAAACCTCTTTTTTTCATTGTTGGAACAAAGCTTTTCAAAATTGTAGGGTTTAAAGCCGAGATGTTCCTCCACAAGTAAAAATCGTATGGTGATGGAAACGTACCAAGACATTTACTGGAAGACTTTTTCTTGAGAAGATAAGTTTTCACTAGGAAAATTAGTTGTTTTGTTCTATACCTAACCATATTCAAGGGATAAGAGATAGGCTACAGTACTTCACCACAAGTCTTAATTTTCTCTACTAAGGTATCTTGCCAACTCCGTATGTAGGCCTATTAAATGGCATGACAGTATGCGGTACTTCTTGACCTGCTCTTGTGTAATCGGCAAATGCTAGTCTTCTAGCGCTGACTCGACATACTTCGTCCGTCACACGGCCCCAGCGAGGCACCGTTCTATAAGGAAGGCTCTCACTGTATATCATTATACACATATTATAAATCGATGAAATGAAATAAATACTCACTTTCCAGAATAAGGAATTTTCATCATTAATGTTAATATCAACTCAGTTTGAGACTGATTACCGCGTGGTAATTATCTGCATTCCGCTCCTCTGGTCCAATTAGTAGGCCTATTATGTGTTTACAAGTTTTTTCTGATGCAAGTGGCTTAGTTCATGTGTTCATCTGTGTTCATACACCACAATTATGAAATCCATTTATTATGGTGCTAAATAATATTAATTGTGCACGGTGCTTTATATGTACATATTTTTTCGAAAGCGTTATCTCTGTGGTGATATCATTTGTGTGTGTAAAGAGACAGATACTTTGTGTAGTTATAGTGTAATCATGATTGTGTATCCAAGCTATTGTGTGGGTTGTTTATTTATAGCACCAGTATTTGGGCTGTGTGTGAAAACTTGACTCAAAAGATCTATCACACTTTTCCTAAAGGTCAGATTGTTTGTGGGCAGGGACTTTTAGCTTGCAAGGGGAAGGATAAAATAAATGTTGAAACGTGCATGTATGTTGGTTAGTTATTGTTGTTTTAAGGTGTGGAACAGCAAGGTAATCTGCCCTTACAAATGTGTGTGTTGTGTTCACTTTGGTGACGATGTTTATATACATGACCAAAAATTGGAACTTAAAGGCAAAAAAATTGCTGAAGCCTGGTGTAGTATAGGCCGGACGTTTGTTTTAGACGATTGCCCTTGACCTTGAAGCCTGCGGGTGAGCCTACACACACCACTCTCCCACCCTATCGCTTCACACTTGTCACCACCGTTCTGATGTAATGGAATTCCAGACTTGAGCAGACAGTACAGTCCACATCGAAGTATTGTGTGACGCAGAAGTACACGTTACATAGTTACGAACAGAACGCCATTATATTTGCCAATGACTGTACTCTTAGGAGTCGTGTGAAACAGCTTTTTCAATCATCGGACCGCTTGGGGCAGCTGATAACAACACAGGTACTGTAGTAACTCGCCTCCAGGCTTCCATTAAGATTTTTCACTCGTCTAAAACAAACGTCCGGCCTGTACCAAGCTTTAATTTAATTTCAAGACATAGGCCTATTTCAGATGACTCTTCAAAATCCAGATACGGAACAGGCTGAAGTAAGGGTACTCATCCTTTAAAGTTCACAGAAGTTAATACTGCATGTGACTAGAGCAGTGCTTTCGAAACAGGGTGTCACCTGCTACCATCAAGGACGTCTAGAGATTCGTCATACTTATAAATTCAGGATAGAAAACTAATCAAGTACCTGTGAGAAAATAGTAAACTTTTTTCCCCCTCAATCGGCGTATTAGCTGCGTGATCGAGACATTGATAGGCACAAACTTGCTACCGACATCCAAAGATTTCACTATATATTTCTGTTCTCAATGATGTACAGCATGTTGGCACTATCTATCTATTTATATTTTAATTCTTCACACGGCCAACACACACAGCAAGATTATCAACTACTTAGTTCTGTGACATGCATAATTATTTTATTACTTCCAAGTGATATAAGTTACGAGAAAGACCAGGAATGGTCAAATTTATGGTCAGAAAGAGACGTATGAATTAGTCCTGCTTCCGATCAGATATAAAGCAGATTTGTATTTCGTCATACATATGCGAATATTGTAGTTGTAAAGAGTACACTTAACAACGTCTCAATCATGAAAGCTATGACTTATTTATCATTTAATTTTGAATAAGAAATAATCATTTGGTTTTCAAATATATCAACGAAATTTTTGATTGCTCTGTTGTGTACCGTTGGTCATCAAATATTACCATTCCTGAAAATGTGGTAGTAATTAGACTGGTGTCGGATGGATTTGGCGTGTGATATACAAACAGCACCTCTAATGAAATGCAGGTTTAACCCCCTTAAAACTCCTTTAGAACCTGAATATTCAAAAATCCTTCCTTAGTGGACGTTTTCGACGAACATATTGTAAAAATTTCACGTTTCTAACTTTAATAGTTTGGGCTGGGCGATGATGATGAGTGAGTCAGTCAGGACACATTCGTTTTTTTTCTTTCAGAATTTCACCCCTCCTCATCAGCCCCTTATGAAAATACGGTCGAACACCTGTTTACTTATTTTTTAAAGATGTTTTTCCCCCCATGAGTTTCAAACTTCTCGCCAATGTCGTTTAAGAGATACCCGCTACGTTAAGAATCCTTCAACCCCCACTTTCAGGGTGTCTACCGGTAACGAAAGTAACGAAAAAGTAACGAATTTTACAAATGGGTAACGAAAGTAACGAAAAAGTAACGAATTTTACAAACGGGTAACGAAAATTTTCTGAAGGTGGGTTGAATCATTTAAACTCGCGCCGCTAGGCTCAGAGATTGCGAGTTTTACGCAAGCGGCGCCGTGCCTATTGCATAGTACTAAGCTATATGTCTCCGTGCCCGACCTCAAGGAAATACATACCGAGGATACCTTGAGCGGTATACATCGGGTCAACGTATATTTTCGGCTTCAAGAAGTCTTAAGTTTCGTGTGAAATATTTTTCTGTGTTACTGTATTAGGAAACCTGACTTTTCGCGAGACGTTTATTCGCGAATACTTCCGAAACTAAAAAGAAATCTCTCATTTCTGTTATTTGGAAACTATGTCAAATTGAAGTCCAGAAATAACGCGAAACAATTTAATGTCGCAATCTTGCGAAATGTTACCGTTTCGAAAAAAATGCGAAAAATCTTCGAAATACATATAACTTATTTAAAAAATATGTCAAGTAAATTTGCGACATTCAGTACGGTTAATTCGAAATTCCGTTATAAGTCGATTTTTCCTTCGAACTTTCGTTCCATCGGATATATAATCTAACCGATTATTTCGATAACTTGTTGATAATTCGTGGTTCTCAATCGAAATAAAACTTGCCCTCTTGTCGTATTATTCGTGCAATCCTCTCAGAACAATTCGTAATATTCGATACCGTACCTACTTCGAACGTTCATCGTCCAAAATCGCATCCTCAAGACGGCCGGCTGACCGCACGACTTGCCTGCGAGAATCTCGTCAAACGGACCGAGATCGACGTCAGTTGTGTAAAATCATAAGACCCGTCCCCTATCGTGAACTTGTGACCACGAGGACTGCGGGAATCCTGTCAAAGGTGATTGGGCACCCATCACGAAACCTACTTGCCACTTTTCCCATGACCGTATACTTAAAAGCGTGCGGGGAGCGAGAAGTGCATCAACCCACTTAAAAATGGCAGCTTACGTAGCATCGAAATACTAAATCCTCCTCGTGATCCACCCTGAACTCATGAACTCCCAACTACAGCATAGGGACAAAGGGAATCACAGCGCCGACCGAACAACATGTTCATAACTTACGCGTGAATTTTAACCATGCCCAACCTTGAGCTTGCCTCCGCCATTCTATCAGGACAGATAGACAGGCAGACAATCGTTGAACGGCCGGGTGCGGCGACGATTGCATAATATCTCGAGGACAAGGTAAAACGGCCGAGAGCGGCAGCGATTGCGATACATCGCGATATTTCTCCGCATTCAATGACGAGGACAACTGTATTCTTGTCAAACGGACAGCAAGTGGCGCCGATTGCGTAATAATGCTATATTTTCTTGTGCCCGAACTCAAGAACAATGGAAATCTCGTCGAATGACTAAAAGTGACGCTGATGATCTAAATCGCGATTTTTCTCCGTGTTCTATCGTGAAAACTACGGGAAGCTCACCAAACAACTGAGACCAGTGCCGATCGTGTAACATCTCGATATTTCTCCGCATTTGACTGCGAAGACAGAATTCGGTGACGATCGCGTAACATCGCATACATTTCTTCGCGACCTACCGCGGGGACGAAGGAAATCTCGCCAAATGGTCAAGAGCTGAGCAACCTCTTGGTGCCGTAATAATAACAACATATTGTGGACAAGACGACATATTAGCTGAAACAACTCATTGGATATTAAATATCTAGTATATATTTATTATTTTTTAAATTTTTATAACATCATGTGAATTTCATTTAAAGCGGCTTCGGTGGTGTAGTTGGTAGCATGCTGAACTGCTGTGCCCAATATAGCGGGTTCAAACCCGGCCGAAGTCGTCGGATTTTTTAAAAGCGTTAAAAATCCTTCAGTATGCCTTCCTTCGGAGGGGAAGTAAAGCCGGCGGTCCCATGTCTTGGATTTATGGCATGTAAAGGATTCTTCCACAGACAAAACTTGTGTGAAGCTAAATTGTTAAGTTATATTTCGTCGGAACGCTCTATCAAAGTTCCAACGTTCACCACTAGGTATCATTGATATCTGGTAGCAACTTGAAATTGAATGGAACTTGTAGCTCACCCTAAGGGTGTCCGTTGGAAGCAGCTACAGACTCAGACGAGCTGAACATGTCCTCGGACACTCCCGGCACTAAAAGCCATACGATAAATAAAAAACTTAATGAAAAACAGTTCATTGTTGTTTTTCTTCACCGCGTGATGAGCGCCTATGCTTGTAGACCGCAGACGTAACTTGAATTCAAAGGTAACTAAAATTAACTAAAAGGTACCTTAAAAGTAACTAATTTTTACTTCATCCTTACAGTAGACACCCTGACTTTTCACCCCTTTCACTTCATAATATACACCACATCGAAAAGCCCGTAGACATTGTGTCTGATTCATCATCATCATCTTTCTTCGGCTTTTCCCAATTAATTGGGGTCACCGGAGCCAACCAGGCTCATTTTGGTTTTGGCCGGGGATTTAAGGTCGGATGCCCTTCCTGACACCACGTGATTTTTCAGGTGAAAATTCCACCCCGCTGTCACCGGGATTCGAACCCCGGTCGTCCGGGTGAAAGACGAGCAGCTAAGCCACTGCGCCATCACGCTCCCCAGACATTGTGTCTGATTATTTGTAATGAATAGGGTAGTTTATATGCCGAGTATCACATCCCCAAATTAATCCGCTCTTGAGATATTGTTATTCAATGAAATGCAGGTTTAACCCCCTTAACACCTGTTTAGAACCTGAATATCCAAGAATCCTTCCTTAGTGGACATTTTCGACATACAAAGAACATATCCCCAAAATTTCATGTTTCTAACTTTAATAGTTTTGGCTGGGCGATTATGAGTGAATATCCAAAAATCCTTCCTAAGTGGACGTTTTTTTTCTCCAGAATTTCACCCCTCCCCACGGGCCCCTTAAATTGGATTTATGAAAAACGGTCAAACACCTATTTACTTATTTTTAAAACTGATTTTCCCCTCCCCCGAGTTTCAAACTTCTCGCCTATGTCGTTTAAGAGATACATGCTCCATTAGGAATCCTTAAACCCACATTTTTCACACCTTTCACCTCATAATATACAACATATCGAAAAACCCTTAGACACGTGTCTGTTTATTTTTAATGATTAGTTAATATGGCGATTATCACATCTTATTCAATGAAATGCATGTTTAACCCCTGTAATACCCCTTTAAAACCTGGATATCCAAAAATCCTTCCTTAGTGGACGTTTTTGACATATGCCGAAAATTTCATGTTTCTAACTTCAGTAGTTTTGGCTGGGCGATGATGAGTGAGTGAGTCATTCAGGACACTTTCTTTTATATAAGAGATTCTGAAAGAACAAAAAATGCTACAGAATGAACATACTCTTATTCGAAATGATCACCATGTGTGGCAACACAGCGGCGAAGATGTTGAGGTCACTCCTCAATAACTGAACGAATCGTGTCCAGTGGATTTTTTTTGACAGCTTGGTGATTGGTCTTTTCAAGATCTCAATATTGTGGATCTGTTTTTGACATGCTATCGTCTCTCGCTTTTGCCACAGAATAATCCAATGGATTGAGGTCCAATCTTCCACTAGGCCAGTCAGCAGCAACGATGAACCGTGGACAAAGGTTGCCAACCACTGCTGCGTGGTTTTTGCAATTTCCCTTCAAACAGTTTCAAGTTGACACTTGATATCACCTTTGCCAACATTGTCTGGTATTCACCTTCACAGAAATGCACCTCAGATGCTCCCCGCCAGGAAACTGCCCACCATACCATGACAGAAGCACACATGGAACTTTTTCTTTGCACGAACAGCATTCACAACTTCTTTTTTGTGTACACACCTAGGACGGCCCGATCTGACATGATCAACAGTTGCACCTGTTGGTTTAAACTGTGCTTTTGTCCGAAACACAAATCGTACATTGATACCGAGAGGTTTCAGCGTAAAAGCAATTTCCTTAGCTCGCTTTCCGACACAAAATAACACCAGTACAGCAATACGATTCTTATACACTCCCCACTCCATCTTTCACTGCTGTCTGCTAATAGCACACTGCAAGTCAGTTACTAGCAGAGTCTTGTAGGTGACCTTGTAGACGACTACATACAGCGTTGCCACGCTTCTTCGTTCACAATTACCATACTACAACGCGTTTAGATTTTACTGACAGAACTTATGGCAGTATTGTGTGTATAAGTAATATGAGAAATATATATTCAAATTTAATCTATTTTACAAAGAAAACAGTAAAAAAATGCATATTTTAGAAAACAATAGGAAAGTAATTAGACATTATTGTAGTAAAGAAATACTTTATTATAGAACTCTGATGTTATTGTTTAAATATAAAAAGTTATTCATGAAAAGTTGCAATATACTCAAATTCTGAGGGATTGTCATAGTTATGCTATCACTGTTAGTCACGTGCACTATATCATCAACTCTAAGGGTGCTAGGCCCCAACGAACCCTGTTAGTTTTAAATAGCCATCCATGACCCACCCCACAATTTTCAGGATGTATTTTGGCAAAATTATGACCAGTTGCATTAAGCCTCATGTAGTTAACATATATTGTATGTCAATTTATTTGTTTTAGCGATTCCCAGCATGATAGGATCATATTTGAGTCGAAGCTTGTAAATCTTTTTCATAAATTGTTCGTCTTAGCCGAATTTTTTTTTTGAAAAATGCTATATCTGCCGTTATTTACACCAATGCAGTGTTTGATGCCATACATGAGCAATCAACTCCGAACAACGTCCATTTCCTTCTGCTGTAACTCTTCAGTCTATCAACAGAGAAGCTCTTTGGAAAATTATAGCTCGAATTGTATGTCCGCTAAAATTCATTCAGATGATTATAATACAGTAAGTTACTATCAATTTATACTTCTATAGTTTGTACAGGCAACACTGAAAAAAAAATTGCTTCGAAACTCCACATATTAGAATATTTCATGATAATATGACTGGCTTAGTTCTTGAGAGTGATGGACCTGGAGAACTCCTCAAGATCACGATTGTCAAGCAAGGATGTGTGATTGCTCTAATATTATTTATTCACAATTTTTGTTGGTGCTATACTTCATCTGATGAAAGATTCTGCAGGATGTAGGTATTGAATACAGAACAGATGGAGGATTATTCAATCTTATATACCAATTTTTTTAGGATGACTCCGTCAATCAATACTTACATTATGAAATATCTACGTCGGGTACATGTTTCGGACCAGTTAAAGGTCCTCCTTCAGCCCTGAACTTAAAATAATTGCACAATCAATCATGAATCTAACTACATCAACAACATACTTATAAAACATACTGTACATGAAAACATATTTGAATACACTGAAAACAACACATGTTAAAATTCATTAAAAAACACATTAAAACTCTGTTAAAAATAAACTGATGTTTGTTGCGTCATTATGTGACGATGTTGTCCAGTGGAACGATTGGCCACATGAGGATGTTTGTGAACAGTTTTGTTTTTAACTTTAAGTTGCGCTGTGGAAATCGTTGCGTCGTGTTAATAGTGGCTGTTGACACTACGTGACGTAATCTAATGGGTTTGTCCCATGCGAAAAGTATGACGGAGGCTTCTTCTAATTGGATAGCTTAGAAGAGATTCGTATGTTCTCCTTGCGCTGAGTGCCCGTTGAAAATTGAGAGGAAGGAGAATGGGCCTATGACCATAGCCTGGACCAGATATTTCATAATATATAAGTATTGATTGACGGAGTCTTCCTCAAAAAATTGGTATATTAGTTCTTTGTCAATACGGACCTAACGAATTCCATTATGGAGTTGAATGAAGCAATTATTCAATCTTAGCCAACTAAGAGCGAATACAAAGGTCTCAACAGCTTCTGTTCTTGAGCTCCTTATTGTTGTTTTAATGGGAAGAACAGCGAGATCATCTGCCCCTAAACTCCAGTATGCTGACGACAAATGTTATATTGGCAAACTCGCTAGATGATCTTGAGGCTGCTCTGAATGCTTTTAACAATTTGGAAATAAATGCCAGTAAAACACAAATTATTGCATCAACCTGCTGCACCCAACTATAATGCTGCTGTTTCTCCCATTATGATCAATGAGAACAGCTGAAACACGTCCCTTAACTGGGCAGTTACATCTCAGCAAATGCTAACATTGATGCTGAAATCCAATATTTCCTTAAATGTGCCAGTGCAGCCTCTGGTTGTCTGCGAAATAGGGTGTTTGACAACCATGACATAAGTGCTCAAACCAAGCTGTATGTGCTATTTACCATTGTTTCATATGATGTTTGTTTGTTATAGATGTGAAGGAATCATGAATGGATGAAATAAGTGGGGTTGTGTTTGATGATGGAATTTAAAACTGAACTATTTGAAGACTTCTATGATGTATTTGAAGATCTTGGAAAGTAAGTTAACTAAGCCTATGTGTGATTTTAACACAGCTTCCATGCATGCATGCTTTTATACTAGGGTATTTAATAGGGGTCTTCGGTACTGAAAATTTGGGTTCGGTACGGTTCGGTTCGGTAAAAAAAATTGTACTTCGGTTCTCGGTACAAAATCGGTTCGGTACAGCTCGGCTGATTTTAACATGCTAAATTAGAGTAAACCATTAAGAAAAAAGTAACACATGAGTTCTAATGATTATACAGTAAACCAAATACTTGCCAAATAGCACAATTTTAATTTAAAATACAGAAAAAATGTACAGCTAATAATCTCATACAATGTTCCATTAACTTTCAAACTTGCCCTTTTAGTGTGGAGTAAGCCAATTGATGCATACATTAAATAGACATTAGGCTCACACTGGAACACTTAAGTCCATAATTTAATTTTATTAATCAGAAGAGTTATTGTGCTCTAGGGGCGTGGTGGCTCAGCGGTCTAGCTGTATGCCTCTCACCAAGGCGGTCCGGGTTCGATTCCCGGTCAATGCATGTGAGATTTTCGAAGTGAAATGCCATGTCCTGTGGTTCGGATTCCACGTAAAAAGGAGGTCCCGTGGCTCATGATCTCGAGATTAACGGTCACGTTAAACTACAAGCTTCTTTTTTATTGTGCTCTAGTAGTAAAACTTCACTTATACGATATCCAGGGGACCAAAGGAAAAAAAACCACGCATAAATGTGAAAAACGAGTAAATGAAAGTCGGTAACTGCAAAATGTATGTGACAATATGGGTTATACAGGGACTTTGTTTTAAAAGCAACGGGGACCCTCGCTCGTGCCGCGAGCCGGTTCTCGCCAAGCACTTTGCCGTAATGCGCTTCTTGACGCCACGGCTTTAACAGTCCATATTCTTTGGACTAAGGTATATTACAGCTGAAATAGAGTCAATTGGTGCTGAGGAACTTCAGAACGTAAATGACAACTTCATGAAGAGGTGCCAGCGATGTGTAGCAATGAATGGCGAACATTTTCAGCACCAGCTGTGAACTATAGGCTATAGTCTACTCAATGACTGTGCCGCACGAGCTACGCATTACGGCGGCAAGTGCCTGGCGGGAGACAGGCTAGCACCGCGGGCGGCGGGCGAGCGAGGGTTCCCGTTAAGAAGTGAAAACAAGAAATAATACGATTGTTTAACTATAATTGGCAATATTTAACAAAACAACTACAAGAGAAATGCACCCAGATATAACAAAACAAAGAAAATTGAGTCACTTTACGAAGTAGTTTGTTATTTTGGCTTGTTTATTGTTGGCCGCGGCCACGGCGTGAACAGTATTTTCAAACTGATATAATTCGGCCATTATTTCCTCAGAAACGTTATGGTGCGTCACAAAATGTTTGATAGTCCATAGAGCATTGACAGCATCATTAAAATCCATTGTATTATGCTGCGGCTCTTCATCGTCATTAATAAAATACCGTAGTGTAGGCCTAAATTAATGGATTTTCATTTGTCTGAAGACGCAAGATTATTATAACACAGAATCAATCGCGTATTTTTAATGGTTTGACGAGAAGTCCTAAAAAAAAAAAAACACGAATGAAAATTATAAAAGCGGAAATAATATTTTTTTAAATATATCGGCGATCGTAAAACACTTCCGCTCATCTTAACATAAGCTTCAGATGCTGTCTAACTGTGTTTTATGGCTGCTTCCTGTTATTTTGAAAGGCTAACACAATAATAGCGCTTGCTTATTACGCAAGCTGTTCTTCCTTGTTACGACACACTGGCAAGCGAGTGTCGCCGTGACCACCGGTGTCGCTCAAGGCCATCGTAACATAATATAGCACAACGTATATCGGAGATAAATTAACATGGAAAGTATAGGCATTTTGCTGGGACCAGGAAAAATCGTATAGAAAACGTATAAATATGAACCGTATACAAGAAGTTTGACTGTATTTAACTAACTGTTGAAGTAAAACATTGTTGATAAAGGACAATACTTTGGATGTCTAAAAAAAGGTTTCCTTTAAATTACAGTATTTGTGTCTCTTGTACCGAACCGAACTTTTTACCGAGTTTTTTATCGTCTCGAACCGAGGTCGGTAATTTCCTTTGTACCGTACCGAAACCGAAAAATCAGTGCACCGTCGACCCCTAGTATTTAAAGACCACATTCAGATTGAATAGCAGACCTGTCCATCACTTCTTTCTCTGGCTCTGGAAGGAATACAGTGTGTTTATTCCTGCAACTTCACCCACTTTATCAATACAAATTTATGTGCTAGAATATATAACTATGTATCAGTTAATTATGACTCCTCCTGTAGAGATGACATCTATCCATAACGAGTCACAGGAGTTAATGGCTTCTATAGTTTACGAAAAGTAAGGTAGAGAATTCAGTACTGGCAAATAAAGAATATTATGGTAGTTCATTTTACAAAGCTATCGGCAACTTGTTCCATTTCAACAGCATGTCCCTGCACCTACTATGGTCTGTTCTTATTCTATTCAGGGCAGACCATGTTTTACGTGGTAGCTGGAATCCACTTGGAAGTTTGGCACCCGAGAACATACTGTGTAGGTGCATCTCCGTTGCTGTTTCCCACTGTCTTTTCCACTCTGTAGTTGGGTCGTAGCGTCTAGCAACCATGTCAGAGGCTTTACTTAGAGCTGGATGGCGTCAACGTAATCTGTTTTGCTTCAGAGTGGGTAGATCTTCATGTACAGGTAGATCAGGATTGCTTAAGATTTTCGTGAATTCCTCCGTATATGTGTTACATTATAACATGTCCATTTTTCAAAATTTACTTTAGTTTAATTTTGCAATATGGAAAAGTGCATGAAAGAGTATTAAAATTATGCAATCTTAGAAAGATTCTTGAAAATTCGAAAATGCATTTATTTTCAGAAACCTATGTCAAAGTAAGGAGAGAGCCTTGAAGAACATTCATGAAAAAATGTTATTAGTGCATGTTAATAGTTTCTGAGAAAGAGGTAAATAAAAAAATGGAAATTAGCATAAGATATTTCAGAGTTCCTTAAGATAAAAACCATGAATTAATCATACACGAACAGTGAAACTTTGCTTGGTAAATCTTTATTCAACGGCTATATTCAACCGATGCTATAAAAATTATTTGCAGGCACATAACCCTATAACCTAAGTATAAAATAATCTAACATGGCTGCCTCAAAATATTTCACTTGTTCTCAATATCTCCTAAACTATCTCAGTAATCAAACTAAAATTTTGTGTGGTGATAATACACGATTTTCAGAAACCTGAAAAAAAAAAAACATAGTGGCCACACAAATTATTCAAATATTAAAAATTACTCATCTGGCGATCTAATCAGTGAAGCTTGACACAACGGTTCTTTATTTTATAGGACATTTAATGTTCTCCAATTGTTTTCAGAAATTCAGGATGGTGGCAGGTCAAAATTTCAAAATTACACTTTTTCCCGCATTTCCTATTCAAGAAATAAATTTGAAACTTTATAATAATGAACCACCAACAAACTCAAGAGATTACTACAAAATTTTTAGCAAACAACTACAAAGATATGAAATTCCAACATTAATGTTAAAAGACAAAAATGGCGAGTTAGCTCATAGTAATAAAAGAAATACAGAAATTTTAGCAGAAACATTTAACAAGTTGCTAAATTGCAATGATCCACCAGTACTGCTTCAAATAAATACAGACACCACTATTAAAACACCATCAGAAAACATAAATCCACCCACAATCCAAGAAGTCTACAAAGCTCTGAGAGAGCTCAAAAACTACAAAGCGAGTGGAGAAGATCAAACATTTGCAGAATTGTGGAAATACGCAGCAGACCCAGTAAAGATTTCATTACACCAATGCATAGTGAACATTTGGATCAAAGAAGAACTGCCAGACCATTGGACTACAGCTATAATACATCCATTACACAAGAAAGGAGAAAAATCAAATCCTGACAACTATCGAGGAATTTCCCTTTTGGATATCACATATAAAATCATGTCACGAATTCTATATAATCGTTGTAAAGATCAATTAGAACTGGAAATAGGAGAATATCAAGGTGGATTTCGGCCATGGCGAAGCTACCCTGAACAGATAATCACCTTAAAATTAGTAATGGACTACTACAAACGTAGGCAAAAACAGCAAGTCATAACCTTCATAGACTTCAAGAAAGCTTATGATTGCTTCATTGCTGAAAATACTAAGGAATTTCGGACTTCATCCCAAATTAATAAAAATTATAAAACTAACTCTAACAAACACCAAATCTAAAGTAAAATTCAGAGGAGAAATATCTGAACCGTTTACGATTAAAACAGGATTAAGACAAGGAGATGGTTTATCGCCTCTACTTTTCAATTGTGCTTTGGAATATGTAATGAGGGACCAGCCTCCGTGGCTTAGGCGGCAGCACGCCGGCCTCTCACCGCTGGGTCCGTGGTTCAAATCCCGGTCACTCCATGTGAGATCTGTGCTGGACAAAACGGAGGCAGACAGGTTTTTCTCCGGTTTTCCCTGTCAAAATTTCATTCCAGCAACACTCTCCACTATCATTTCATTTCATCTGTCATTCATTTAATCATTGCCCCAGAGGAGTGCGTCACGCCTCGGCAGCCGGCACAGATCATATCCTCGCCGCTAGATGGGGGCTTCATTCATTCCATTCCTGACCCGGTCGGAGACTGGAAGCAGGCTGTGGATTTTCATTTTTCAATATGTAATGAGGGAATGGTACAGGGAAAATCCTAGGAGCATAAGAATTGGAACCAAGAAAGATCAAATAGACTTAAATTGCTTGGGATTCGCAGATGACTTAGCGTTACTGGCTAATAATATTCAAGAAGCCAGAAATCAAATAATAAGCCTACAAAATATAGCACAAAAAATTGGACTTCAGAGATCATTTGAAAAGACGGAGGTAATGGTAGCAAATCCACTTGTAATCAATCAATCACATAACAGACCATCCACCATATTGTGAGTGAATGTGAAATGCGGGCGTACACAGGTTGCCAAGAGGATTTCTTGATGGCAGCTCCTGGGGCAGTACAGTGGATCAATGACATCCAGTTGTAAGGTGTAGTTTATTGTTCGTTGTTCTTCTTGTTATGTAAATAAGTATATATTTTATTATTATGTATATAACTTGATTGTATGGGCCATACGCTAAATAAATAATAAATAAATAACTGAGGAATTACATCTAAAAATTTCAGCTTTGTATGCTTAAAAATTCCGAAAAGAAGGAAAATTTTATATCTAGAAAAACACTTGAGCGAGAAATTGGAATGGAGATTTTTTTTGGTTTTTAGAACATGCCAACACCAAAGGATTCATCTTCTTCCATTTGAAGCACTACCATCTGTTCCATGTCCCTTTGTCTCACACAGCCTCTTTCTTATTATTTTTTAGTATCTATCACCTAATAGAAATAAAAATGTACTTTGGTGGGTTTAATAATAGGATGCACAATTGTAAGAAATTAAAGTAGCCTCAGGAATAACAGATGAAAAAAACCAATGTACCATTAGAAAGCTAAATGTCTGTAGATTAGTATGGCACAAAAATAAACTAATGGTGATTTTGGGCATTCCGGAGCCCCCTAAGCCTCCTTACAAATACACCCACTACTACAGACACTGCAATAATACAGGTTATCAGACATATCCTACAGGCACCCAAATACATGCGGCTGAATGGCCACTATATCACAAAGCCCCTAAATGAATTAACAACATAATCTGCTCAGTTAGCGGTAAGTACTTCTCGATATTCTCTCTGTATTCCGAGGCATAGGAATTGCCACACCAACCAGGAAAGTTGTTAGTAGGCTGTATTAGTGTGTGTTATCTGTAATTCAGGTAAGGTCTGCAGACGAACAATTTCAAGTAGTTCCTACTTTTGCTACCAAATGCCACCATCGACACCTAGCTGTGAACTTGGCTACTAGATGCCACTGCAAACGGCACCTGGCAGTGAATGTTGGAACTTAGGGAGTTAATCAAATCTAACCTACAAATTTACTTCACACAATTGTAGTTAGTGGAAGGCTCTTTTACATGCCATAAATCTATGATATGGGCCCGCCGCCTTTACTTCCCCTCCAAAGGAAGGCATACTGAGGGATTTTTAATGCTCTTAAAAAATCAGACTACTTTGGCCGGGTTTGAACCCGCGATCTTGGGCATATAAGCTCAGCATGCTACCAACTACGCCACCGAAGCCGCTTTTATCCTTCTTCACTAGCATAGTAATATCTGATCTGTTTGATACATGGGACTGAATGTGAACAATACCAAAAATTGGTCAGAAACAGAATATAATGGAAAGTGTGGTACGTGAAGGTAGAAGAGGATCGGCTAAGTAAATAAGTAAGGCACCCTTTATAATCTGTTCACTGATGTATGTTTTAGCATTATGTTGAGAATTGTATACAATCCTGAGGTATTTGTTTCTGATGCTTCTCTCTTTTTTTTCCTTCTCCATTCTATGCAAGATAACTATAGAGTTGTAAAAAAAGAATATTGTCCTGAGTATATTCACTGTCTTTGAGGAAAAGTACAATTGGGCTGAAACATGTAAGACTGCTACTCTTTTAATGAATATTAGTAATAATATAGCCTCTTTCTTTATTCCGTTGTAATTTGTCAGTTCTGTTCTGGGCAAGATGATTTTTGTTCCATTATTCAATTTCTTGTTAGTTGCTAATCCAAGAAAACTATTTTTTGTTGTAGAGGTCAGTTTGCAGTTGTTCGACGATGTGTTGAGAAGTCAACTGGTTGCCAATATGCAGCAAAGTTCATGCGGAAACGACGGGTATGTCGTGGTGTTGCTGCGGAGGATATTAAGAGAGAAGTCAATCTGTTGCTTCAGCTGAAACATCCTAATATAGTATCCCTCCATGAAGTTTACGATAACAGGCTGGAAGTGGTGTTGGTGTTGGAACTGTAAGATTTTGATATATTATTTGTCTTCATATCGGTGGTCTAGAATGAAAAACTGGTATCTGTCTTTGGCTAGTAGAGCAAAAATATTCCCTAAACCAGAGCTAGTTATGGAACATTTCCGCATAACTGATGAGTGCGAGATACGAGGTTTCCTTTCTAGGCCATCGAAATTACTTACTGGTGTCCAAATATAAAATCATAAATGAAGATGGTGATGATAGAGTTCTGAAAGTTCATGTTTGGGTTATTGTAATAAGACAGTAATTCCACTTTCATTTAGAATAATAGTATGCTATCGCAGAGGATGGAAGGATAAAGGAGGAAATTGGAAGGAGAATACAAAATGCAAACAATTTTTAGCCTACTTTTCATATTTTGTAAAAATGAGGAAAAAGTAGATTTATGAGATCGATCCAGGCAAATGTATGTCTGTCCTTCTGTCTGTGTCCTCCCTCCTCCCTGTCAACTCCTAAACGGCTGCGGCTATCGAAACCAAATTTGGTATCAGTAAAGATCTATACCTGAATATCTGACGGCCATATTTGAAAATGTCGTCAGTGCTACCAACTGCTAAAAAATCTCAATCGAAATTTGAGCTCCATGTCAGAAAGTATGCATGGAAGCTATTCCAAAATTTGCACACATATAGATAACAATATTTCAGTTTCATTTTCAGAAGGCCGTACATGACAGTGTTGCCAACAGGATTCTATGGCTGCTAGTAGGTCGTATTGTTATATGCATGTAACTTCCATACTATCAATTCGATTTGAACCAAATTTCGTATGTAGTATGTGTACCATAACAGATATGACTATTCGTAATTTAACCCTGCGTAAGTGTGGCACGGTCTCTTGTACCGGGCCTCACAACAATGTTATTTAAATTTCCGACTGTTGAAGCTAAGAAGCTGTACTTTGTTGTTACGACCCTGCACTTGTTACTCGTGTTGCCAGTCGTGGGGAATTGATCATTGTGACAACTCACTACGACACGGTTCCTGAGACTAGCAGCACTTTTTGCGTTACGTTCAGTGTAGCTATGAGGTAATTAGTATATTTTTATTATGGCTTATTTTTTGTGATGCTTTTTACTTTCATATTGAAGAATTATCGAACCATTTGTTCAAGCCTATATTTCACTATATTTTAGGTAAAATGGACTATGAAAGAGAACAAAAACGATTGCAAAGGCTACTAGAAATTGTTTCCACTGATTCTGAACCGGAACCAGATGATGCTTCAGAAGATGACGAGAGGACGTGCTGGAAGTTCGAGAAGAGAATTCGGAAAGTGAACAAGAATTGGATCCTGATGAGGAAGCAGAATCCTTGCGACAGCATTATTATCATGGAGGTGAAAACTCCTACTTCTATTATGGTAGGGATGATACGAAATGGAAAATTCATCCTCCTCCCAAAAATATTAGAACACATCAGAAGAATATTATAACGCACCTTCCAGGTGTCAGAGGATCAGTCAGAGGAAAGACCGATCCTCTCGAGGTTTGGAGCCTTCTTTGTTTATCAATAAATAATTGAAATTATTGTAAAATTTACAAACCAACATATTACCATTCATGCGAAAGGAAAATATAATCAAGAATATCACGTTCGTGAGGTGGTCTGTAGTAAAATAGAAGTTCTATTGGGCCTTCTCATTTTGAGTGGAGTAAAGAAGTCCAATAGGTTAAATTTAGAAGAACTATTCTCCACAGATGGAAACTCCCCAGAAATTTTTCGGCTAGTTATGTCTCAGCAACGCTTCTCTTTCGTACTCAGCCATATACGTTTTGAGGATATTGAGACCAGGCAGCAGAGGCTACTGTCAGATAGACTGGCTCCAATTCGTGATCTGTTTGGATGATTTGTTAACAAGTGTGTACAATATTTCAGCTTGAGTCAGTTTGTTACATTTGATGAAATGCTATTAGGTTTTAGGGGAAAGGCTGCTTTCCAGCAGTACATACCTTCGAAACCTAACAAATACGGCATCAAGGTATATGCCTCGTGTGATGCAAAGCTATATTATATAAGATGCGTTCAAAAAGTAACGAGCCGGAGGCTGTAATGCGCAAACCGGTGACGACATGGGGTAATCGTGGCGTGTGTAACGAGGTGTGGTACCGACCAAAGCATGGAAGGTCACAGCCCGTCGCTAGAGGGCACGCGTGCACGTCACGTGACGATACAAAGCGAGCAGCAGCATGCATCAATCGTCTTACGCTGCCAGTCGCATTGCAAACGGTGACATGGAGGCGTCAACCGAAGAGCAAAAAGGTGTTGTTCGGTTTCTGACAGCGAAAGGAGTAGGGGGAACGGACATTCATCGCCGAATGTCACAAGTGTATGGCGAACACTGCATGTCCCTTGCAAGGGTCAAGTCGTGGCACAAGCGCTTCAGGGAAGGACGGGTGTCGTTAGACGATGATGCCCGGTCTGGGGCACCCCCCTGCATTACCGATGACAACGTCCAGCTCATCGATGCATTCATTACCCAGGACCGCCGAGTGACAGTGAACGCCATAGCCGCCGTGGTCTGATTGAGCGTCGGAAGTGTGCACACCATCATGAAGGAACGACTGCACTTGCAGAAAGTGAGTGCCCAATGGGTGCCCCACAGTCTTCAACCACACCAGGAAGCATATCGAATGGCCTACTGTATTGGTCTTGGTTGGACAATTGATGCATGCTGCTGCTCACTTTGTATCGTCACGTGACGTGCACGCATGCCTTCTAGCGACTGGCTGTGAGCTTCCACGCTGTGGTCGGAATCACACGCCACTATTAGCCCATGTCGTCACCAGTTTCCGCATTACAGTCTCCGGCTCGTTACTTTTTGAACGCACCTTATACTTCAAAACTGGAAGTCTACGTTGGAAAACAGCCAGAAGGATCACAGTATGCTGTAAGTAACAGCCCGAAGAATGTAGTGGAGAGACAAATACAGACTGTTTCTGGGACAAAAAGGAACGTTGCAGTGGACAACTGGTTCACCAGCGTTCAGCTCTGTGAAATGTTGATTAGTCAGTACAAACTCACGCTGCTAGGCACCAGGAAAAACAAGCGCCAGCTTCCACCTCAATTCACTCAAGGACAGTCCAGGCCTACCTCATTCAACATCTTTGGATTTCGTGAAGATTGTACTCTTCTGTCGATATTCCTAACAAACGAAAAAATGTGTTACTAATTTCATCGATGCATGATGATGACTTCGTCAATGAAGAAACAGGGAAATCGGATATGATTCTGGACTCCAATAAAACTAAAGGCGGTGTCAATGTCGTAGACAAGCTCTCTGCAAATTATTATGTGGCCAGAAATACAAGACGTTGGCCTATGGTGGTATTTTATTCTCTGATAAACATTGCTGGCATTAACAGTCAAGTTATTATAAGACAGAATGCACCAACCCAGAATACAGTACGGTGAAAATTTCTCTCAGGGTTGGGAGTGAGCCTTTTACAAAGCCACCTTCGCTCTCGCGTGGCGTTGACTAACATCCCAAAAGATCTGCGTGAGGGGATTGTTGTCGTCTGCAAGCTCGAAAGGGTACACGATGATCGGCCTGTATGTCTCTTTGGACAGTGTCAGATGTGTACTTTGAAGCAGAACAGAAAAACAAAATACTATTGTAGAAAGTGCAAGAAGTTCATGTGCCTAGAGCACATAGAAGTGTTATGCAAAGACTGTGAGTGAATTTTCAAAATAAATGTGCAATGTTAACGGGAGACCTTACTTCATAAGCCACAGGCTTATACGAGATTTATTATGTGCCACATTTCCAAAACTGACACGACTTAAGGTATGATATATTTGTATCAATTTTCTTTTATCATTCTTGCAATTTAAATGATTTGATTTTACTTGGGATTCCCTTTTCTGATTTTTTCCTTTGTTTATGTTATCTTTATGGGACTGATTTTACTTGCAAGTCTGCTTTCCTTTCTGTGAGTTAGAATCTACTGTATTCTTACAATTCACAATGTAATAAATAAACAAAATAAAATACCCGGTCTTCGAGACCGGCCACACGAATTATATTCAATATTTTGCCACACTTACGCAGGGTTAATAGCAATCAGTGCTGCCAACTGTTAATAAATGCTCTCTCAATTTTTGTATCCTAATAACAATATATCAGAAAAAATGCAAGCCAATGGCTCGAAACTTTACACACGTATAGTACAAGACCTTCTACATTAATTTGGAGTAATTAATATAAGTCAGTGCTGTCAACATGATTCTAAACCTGCTGATAGGTCCAATTTTTAAATGCATTCAACTTCTATACTAACAATTCGAATTCAACGAAATTTCGTATGTCCTTTGTGAATCATAATTGTTATGCCTGTGCATATTCTTAAGAATGAGCAGGGCTGCCAACTGTAAATAAATGCGAGCCAACATCTCTAATCTTTGCTCATGTATAGTACATGACATTTTAGATTAATTTGGAGTAAATGATATACATCAGTACTGCCTGTTGATAGGTCGAATTTTTAAATACATGTAACTTCTCTACTAACAAATGGATTTAATCCAAAATTGGTGCAATAATAGATAATAATATTTCAGATTAATTCTGAGGAACACATACATGATTTTACGTGCGCTGATAGATCCAATGTCTAACTGCATATAACGGCATTACTATGCTCTGGACTTCAACCAAATTTTGTATGTGTATTCTGTGCCTTACGAGATGGAACTAACAAGGGAACGGATCGCGGTGTAAAATTCTGATCTGGTTGAAATTTAGTACACAATATTCCTACAAAGTTGTACAATGACTTAGTGAAAACCGCATGGGCCGATTTCAATTTTGAACGCCAATATTGAAAGCCGAAAATCTGCCGGACGACAGCATGAGCGAGGAGGTGAGAAGAGGTAAAGCTGACCTTCAATCCTAGCAGCACGCGATGGCTCCCGACCACTAGGCAGCGACCTGCCGTGCTGCGATGCATTCCCCACCTTAAAACGTTCCCCTCACTCTTCTACCCTCATTTTTTTTTGCGTATGGCTTTTAGTGCCGGGAGTGTCCGAGGATATGTTCGGCTCGCCAGTTTTGTAGACGCCCAATGGGTGAGCTACAAGTACCGTTGGGGAGGAAAGATGGATTGTATGGACAAGGAGTTGGAAGGTAGCGGCTGTGGCCTATAGTTAGGGACCAACCCCGGCATTTGCCTGGAAAGGAGATGGGAAACCACAGAAGACCATCTTCAAGGTTGCCGGCGGGGGGATTCGAACCTCCTCGCCTCCCGGATGTGAGCGACTGCCGACAGTCATGCCGCAACGACCACGGCTAACTCACCCGGTTCTACCCTCATGATTAGTGTATAAAATGCAACATAGTGTGATGTTTTGCACTTGGCCATACTGTAAATAAATAAAACAATCCTTTTTTTTTTTCTGTTTTACTCTTTGCCATCCTTGCAATAGTGAATGCTTACAAATAGGTGGTCAATGCAAAGAGATTGCTTGCACCACGCGCACCTTGCAACACTTTCTTTTATACACATATCGCAAGCATTTTGGATAGCATCATCCTTCAAACAGAACTGAACGGGGTTCGCAAAGCAAGCGGGCTGTGTTTCAAAATAACCGGATTTTTACCAACTATACTTCCACATGTTACGAAACCGCGGAGAAGATAGTTGGTTGTGGGTCAATGATTGGGTTTTTAAAATATTGTTGCGCAAATGAATGTTAATGTCGAAATTGTATAATACAATTAGGTCATAAAAATAACGAACAAATTGTTTCCATATCCGGAAACCGAGCACATCTAACGGCTGAATCATTCCAGTAGTTCTCTGGGGAATAGTTTTAACAATGATAGCTTTGTTGGCGGGTTTTGACGCTAATATATTTGCTTCACTTTGTGCTGTCCACGAATCCAAGAGTAAAACACTGTCGTCTGGTACAGTTTGAAAATAAACATCTCGTAACCACCTTTGAAGTAACTTTTTAGTTAACTTTCCGGACGGGGACGGCAATACAAATAAATTATCTGCTGTAAACAAGTTCTTTTAACAATAGGGCCAAATTCACCGTCCTTTTTTTTTAACACCACTAACAGTTTAGGTAACAGTTCTCTATCGGCAGATATTAACAGGCTGAATTGTATAGCTGTGTGTTAATGAGCTCAACGATTGCGCTTCTGCGAAAATTCTTTTGTCTCCCTTTACACCTAGCGTATGTCCTGCATGAAACTCTTCGTTAAACCCGCTTTGATCTGTGTTAAAAACACACTTTGGAGAGTGAGTGTTTATTAATTTGGATACCTCTCCTACAAAACTTGTTGCGTTGGACGCAAGGTCAAGCTGATCGTCTGTGTAAATTTTGGTTACAAATTTCGTAACTTTTCGGGAGCCAATATTGAATTTATGTCTAAACTTGCGAACCCAGAAAGTTGAGGCTCGGAGGGTATCGTCATGAACATGCCGCGCATTCATCAGGGCCCATTTCCTAATGTGTACGTCATGGACGTTTTTGTTGTTATTCAGCCTCGCCTTTTTAAATTCTTCAAATGTTTCTTTGGTGGTAAATTTCAGTTCTTCATCCTTTGCACCGCCTGATTCTACTTGTAGCTTCCATCTAGAAAGGTCCGACTGGTGCCGTAGCTTTTTAAACTTGTGCTGAATGACTTTAAATGACCTTTTTTTCCTCCTTTGTTCAGCCAATAATCAACCACCATTTTTTTTGTATGTGACACTTATTGCAGGTGTTGTGGTAGCATCTTTTTCACTGTCAGTGTCGGATATTGCAAATTCATCGTCTTGATTAACATTGTTATTGTCAGGCAAACCTAACGTATCCTCATGTTTAATGGCGACCTGCACATCACCAACCCTTTCTGCAATAAGGCCTGTAAACAACGATCATGATTCAGACTTAGTGCATGTCAGCCTTTTCCATGAGAAAATGTAAACAAAGTTTTTACTTACGATACAGTTCAAAACCCAATTCTCTTTCACCAGGTGTTATTTGGCTATCACAACAGCAAAGCAGCTTTGTAGACAAATTACCACATTCCAAGGATTAAAATTTGGAAGGTGTTCCAATTGAACATCGTCGTCGTCGTCATTTTCTGACATTTGTAAATATTCTGACTGTAAAGTAAAGGATTTAACATTAATTGCTGTCTGTGCCAGTCAAATTAAACACAGACACAATAAAATATTGTCATACTTACATGGCTTGATGATGGAACTATTTGGGACCTGTTCATCCCAAACATCACTTTTGTTCTGCATAGCCCTACCGAACTGATAAGGTAGTGACGGGATGAGGGAAAGGTGGAAGGTAGGGAATTGGAAGGTGAGGAATGTAACGCAGCATGGCAGGTCGCTGCCTATTGGCCGGGAGCCATCGCGTGCTGCTTGGATTGATGGTCAGCTTTACCTCTCCCCATCTCCTCGCTCATGCAACCACCCGGCAGGTTTTTGGCGTTCAAAACTGAAAGTGGCCCGTGCGGTTTTCACTACGTCGTTGTACAACTTGTACAACATTGTACTACAAAGTAGCCGCTGCTTTGCGAACCCCGTTCAATTTTGTTGCAAGGATGATGCTGTCCAAAATGCTTGCAATATGTGTATAAAAGAAAGTGTTGCAAGGTGCGCGTGGTGCAAGCAATATCTTTGCATTGGCCACTTCTTTGTAAGCATTCACTATTGCAAGGATTACAAAGAGTAAAACAGAAAAAAAAAGGTTGTTTTATTTATTTACAGTATGGCCAAGTGCAAAACATCACATTATGTAGAGGGTAGAAGAGTGAGGGGAGCGTTTAAGGTGGGGAATGCATCGCAGCACGGCAGGTTGCTGCCTAGTGGCCGGGAGCCATCGCGTGCTGCTAGGATTGAAGGTCAGCGTTACCTCTTCTCACCTCCACGCTCATGCCGTCGTCCGACAGATTTTCGGCGTTCAATATTGGCGTTCGAAATTGAAATCGGCCCGTGCGGTTTTCACTACGTCATTGTACAAATTTGTAGGATTATTGTGTACTAAATTTCAACCAGATCAGAATTTTACACCGCGATCCGTTCCCTTGTAAGAATATTATTCAGAGTCACCAGGGCTGCCAACTGTAGTGCTCCATTAGACTACACTATTGCAGGTATATTCCGCACTTATTAGAAATGTTGGTATTACCACTTAATTTCGTCACTATTCTACATAAGCATATATAGATTAATCATTGGCAGGGTTGCTCAACGTCCGTAGGTTTTAACCTTGAAGTACCCTACACGTGTCCTCCGGTTGGTGCTAATCGAGCAACAGGAAGATGCCGCCGTACTGCCCTACAAGGCCTCACGGCTATGACAATCGTGCAAAGAATTTAAATACTAGTCCTTCTGAGGATTCACATTCACACAACCGAACCTTCGGCTCTGTATTATCCATATGCCAACTTAACATAGAAGGTATCAGTAAGGCAAAGAGTGAATATTTATCCAAGATCCTTCATGAACTATCCGTGGATGTGGTAGTACTCCAGGAAACTCCCACAGAAGATGACCAGCAACTGAAACATAGGGGTAAAATTCTAGGATACCAACTAGCTGCAGCAGTGAATGATCCTAAGTATGGCATAGCCACCTTTGTCAAGAACGATATAGCTAACTGTGAAGTAATGGAACACGTTCCAAACGAAGCATTCTTCTCCTCATCTATAAAGATAGATAATGTCGTGATTACTAATGTATATAAACCACCTAGCGTCAACTGGCCAGATCACAGAATGTTGGTACCATCAGAAAACAGCATCATTCTTGGAGACTTCAACAGCCACCACACGCTATGGGGATACGATCAGTGCGATGAAAATGGAGATAGGCTATTTGAATGGATGGATGCAAGAGATCTTAAGCTAGTGTACGATGTCAAGGACAAAGGAACTTTCCACTCTGGTCGTTGGAAGAAAGACTATTCGCCAGATCTTTGTTTTGCCTCCCCTAACCTCATGTCAACTACCTCAATACACAGACAAGTACTGAACCATTTCCCTCGGAGCCAACACAGACCCATAATCTATAGAGTTGGTCTTCAGATCCCTGTTATTAGGTCTGTACCCATACCTAGATTGAACTTCCAGAAAGCTGACTGGAAGACATATGCTTTGTACACAGATGCCAACATTAGGTGGATAGCTCCTACGCCAGAAAATTACTGGAGGTATGTTGGGCTAATAAAATCAGCTGCATAAAGAACCATCCCTCGTGGCTATCGGAAGGATTACATACCTGGTTGGAATGAGGAAACAAGTCGCTTATCTGCTGAATACTTAGAAGAAAACAGTCCGGAGAAAGCTACTGAACTTCTGAAATCTCTAGATAATGCTAGAAGAGAGAAGTGGATAACAGCAGTACAAGATCTCAACTTCACACACTCTAGCAGAAAAGCATGGTCACTCATCCGTAAACTAGATCCAACTTCCACACCACTGAGGAAGCAGACCTCCATTAATGTGGAAACTATAGCAAACCATCTGGTCTCGGTATCTCGGGCTCCGGGGAATAAGAAATTCACAAAGCAAGTTAAGTCGGAACTAAGACAGAGAAAACAAGAAATCTAACCAAATGACCAATATTCAAGTCCATTTTCCTCAGGAGAAATACAAAATGGTCTCGACTCCCTTCGTGGTGGTAAAGCCGCCGGATTTGATGGCATATTTCCAGAACTTTTAAAGAATTGTGGTCCAGCAACCAGCACTGGCTTGCTTCTTTCTTTAGTAATGTTCTGCAGAGGCCGACTGCCTCCCTTGTTTAAGAAAACTAAAATTATTGCTATCTTGAAACCAGGCAAGGATCCCAAATTACCCCAAAGCTACAGACCAATAGCCCTACTAAGCGTAACTTACAAGCTCCTGGAAAGACTGATTCTTAACAGGATAGCTCCTACGATTGATTGCCTCATTCCGATTGAGCAAGCTAGTTTTCGTCATGGTCGTGACTGTAGCGATCAGTTGCTCGCTTTGACTTCATATATAGAAAGTGGATTTGAGAGGAAGAAGAAAAGTGTCTCTCTGTTCCTCGATCTTACTGCTGCCTATGACACAGTCTGGAAAGAAGGTCTCCTCCTGAAACTCAGTAGAGCAATACCATGTCGCAAGATCTTCACTCTGATAAAAAATATGTTGGGAAACAGATTTTTCCAGGTTCATACAGAACATGTCCGCAGTCGTTTTCACAAACTCAACAACGGTTTGTCACAGGGTTCAGTGCTGTCTCCAATTCTCTTCAATTTATACATACACGACCTTCCAGAAACCACATCTCGCAAGTTCATCTATGCAGATGACATCAACCTCACCTTACAAAGAGCAGACTTCAGTGAAGCTGAAGAAATCCTATCCCAGGATCTTGAGAAGATGGACGATTATTTCACAAAGTGGCGATTGACACCTAGCCCTCTAAAAACAGAAGTAGCTACGTTTCACCTCAGTAACAGGAATGCAAACTACCAACCGACAGTCAGGTTCAGAAATCACACACTGCGATGTAATGCTACCCCCAAAAGCCTTGGTGTAACTTTAGATAGATCTCTAACCTATCGCAATCACCTTCAGAAACTGGCAGCTAAACTGAAGTCGTAAGAACCTTCTGGGAAGACTAGCTGGAACATCATGGGGTGCAGATGCAAATTCACTGTGAACAACTGCTTTAGCACTAGTATATTCTTCAGCTGAATACTGTTCTGCTGTATGGCTGAATAGTTCCCATACTCGTCTGGTCGACGTCCAGCTACGCCACACAATGAGAATCATATCTGGCACTCTGCACCCTACTCCTGTACAGTGGTTACCTGTACTGAGCCACATTCAACCTCACATCAGATGACAAAATGCCCTTGTCAGATTATGGACTAAGGTGATGATTAACAGCTCGCTTCCCATCCACCAGGATACAGATGGAAACGACGTAGCAAGACTGAAATCCCGGAAACCTGCCTGGAAGACGGCCAGGAATTTAGCTGACATACCATTTAGACCTGACGAAGCATGGAAGCAAGAATGGGCCAGATTACACCCGCATGGTCTAATCAACATCGATGACCCAACAGCAAAACCTCCTGGGTTCAACCTCCCGCGCACCATCTGGACCAGACTAAACAGGATACGCTGCGGCGTTGGAAAAACTGCTTCTGCACTACACCAATGGGGGTGGTTGGAGTCTCCTGCCTGCAACTGTGGTGCTGAAGTGCAAACCATCAGCCACATCGTGAAAGAATGTCCTCTACGAGCATTCACTGGGCCTATGGAGGAGCTACATCAAGTAACCCCTGCGGCACTCACTTGGTTGGAAGGACTAGACATCAGCTTGTGATGAAATCTGAGATATCCATGTATATAAATAAATATTAATTTTTATTTTTCTAATAGCAATTATATGTAATACATTTCAAACGATTGTCATCAAGCATCATATGCTAAATAATTGGCATCTAAACTTTTTAGAAAAGTAGACTCTTTAGTTCGTCACGGAACTGCTTGTTGTCAGGGTGTAAGGGGTATTCTTTGGAACCGAGACGTCCCAAAGAAATGTCGTCGTTGGCCGATACTCGTTTCCGTGTTTGTTTCTCGCCTGCAGTTCCATAATCCTTAGTCCAGACGATGAAGATGGCACTGATGGCTTTTCAGACCAATTCTTGCATAAACCATGCGGCCACATATATTGCATCGGATGGAGGGTGGAGGACTTGGTAGTGTTTGACGTATCTTCTTCCTCTGTCGAATTTCCTCTTCCTGTCTTCGATGTTCCTGTTCATTCGTGCAACTGCAGCTGAGATGGTAGCACGCCAGCGAGGGCGATCCAGTGTAAGAGTATGCCAAGTATTTGGGTTTATCTCTGCTCTTCTCATGGTTTGCTTAAGTTGGTCTTTATATCATTTTAAAGGAGCACCACATGGCCTCTTGCCAGTGTTGAGTTCACTATACAGGATTTGCCGAGGGAGTCTGCTGTCATTCATATGATGGATATGGCCTGCCCATCTAAGCCAATGACGAACAATGGTGGCTTCAATACTGTTTAGCATTGCTTTCTCAAGGACTGCTATATTATTTGTATAGTTATCCCATTCGATGTTCATGATGGATCTAAGTTTTTGTTGATGAAAGCGTTCCAGTATCTTGATGTCCCGGCTATATAGGGTCCAGGTTTCACATCCGTAGAGTAACGTAGAAATAACAACAGCTTGGTACACCAATACTTTCGTGCAGATACTTAGATCTTTGTCCAGGAACACACCATGTGAGAGACGTCCAAAAGCCACATGGGCAGCCTGTATTTTGTTTTCCACGTCCTTCTCAGAGGTACGGTTCGCTGATAGAATACCACCAAGGTACGAGAAGTGTTCCACCCTTTCCAGAGCTGAGCCAGATATGTTGATATAATCTGGGGGGATGGTTCCAGAAGCAGGCTGAGTTAGCACTTTGGTCTTCTGAATGTTGACAGTCAGGCCAAAACGTTCATAAGCTCTGTTGAAACAGTTAGCAGACGGCTGAAGCTCTTCTGGTGTGTGGGCTGGAGAAGCATTGTCATCTGCATATTGCAATTCTGTGACCCGTGTGTAATAGGTTAATCTTTTGGAGCGGAGTCTGGCCTGGTTGAAGAGCCCCCGCTATACCGATATTTAATTTCCACACCTGATTTGTTTGCAGGCGATGTCTTATAAAGTATAGCTGCCAGGTACAGGGCAATATACAGGATATACCAATAGTGATGAACGTAGATATCTTTCTTTCATGATTTCGACCGCAAGTGCACATCCTTGCTTGAGTTCATTTGTAATTGGAAATTCCTCTGAGATATCATTCTGACCAACTGTGCCATCATGGAGAGCTTGGATCAAACTAACAAAATGTTCGGGGCATCCAAAGAGCCTCAAAACCATCCACATGGCGCTATGAGGTACCGTATCAAAGGTCTTTTCAAGGTCATAGAACACTAAGGCGTCATTTGTTCTCTGCACTTCTCCTGGATTTGTCTTGAGCAGAAGATCATGTTGATTGTACCACGAGAGGCCCGAAACCCACACTAAGATTCAGGTAGTAACCTCTCCGAAACAAACTGAAGTCGATTCGGTAAGATTCGAGCAAATATTTTTCCAGCTATTGCAAGCAGGGAAATACCACGGTAGTTGCCACAGATACCGCGATCACCTTTCTTGAAGATTGTAACTATTCTGGAGTTTTTCAAGGTAGCAGGAGCATTTTTGGTTTCCCAAATTAGAAGAATCAGATAGAAAAGCCTGGTTTTTAGAGGTAAGCCTCCACATTGAATGAGTTCAAGAGGAATGTTGTCTGATGCTGGAGCCTTCCCTGTTTTCATTCTGATGAGAGCTTTGATAAACCATTTAAAGTTTGGAGGAGTTTCCATCCAGGGTTGGGAATATGTTGAGGCACATGCTGAAGAAAATCGTCAGCAGCAGCAGAACTGCAGTTCAAGAATGAACTGAAGTGCTCTTTCCATCTTTTCAAGATGTCCTGGCTGTCTGTAAGAATGGTGGAGTTATCAACAGCTTTCAAGGTTCCTGATGATGATGATCAGACTGGTTCATGCAGCTCTTTCAGTCCAGCGTAGACGTTGCGTAAGTCCCTGATGTCTGGATATCGGAGAAATTTTGAAGTTCCTTAGCTTTTTGCTGCCACCAGTTGTTCTTTATTTCCCTGATTTCAGACTGACACTTCCGTTTTAGTTCTTGAAAACACAATTTCTTCTCTCTGGAGGATGGATCTTGAGAAACAGATAGATAGGCATCCCATTTAGCTTCGATGAGATTCAAGATTTCTTCATTGTTATTTTCAAACTTGTCTTGTCTCTTCCTTTCCTCATAGCTAATGACTTTCTGTGCAGACTGTGTAATGATATTTTGAAGTGTGACCCATTCACATTCTACATTGTGTTGATTGGATTGTGAGTTAGTTGTTCTAGAACAGAATTTTGGTATTCTGTGGCAACGCTATCAAGTTGAAGCTTAGAGGTGTTCAACTTCTTCCTGGTTTGATTCATGAAGTGGGTATGGCTTCTTATGTATAGAAATCCTGAATCGACTAATAAGAAGTCATCTGCCCAGCAGTCATCAATATTCCGGGCTGTTTTCTTGATTAGGAAATCACTCTTGACGCGCTGTCGGGTAATGACATTATCAATCATATGCCAATGTTTAGAGCATGGGTGCATCCATGTGGTCTTGAAGCGATTTGGCAGTTGGAACTGGGTATTGGTGATAACGGGCTCATGCTCAGCACACAGGCCAAGAAGTAACAGACCGTTAGCATGCAGTTCTCAATTCCATGTTTACCCATGACTTTTCCCCACTCTGGTGTTGAAATCTCCTAGTAGTGCAAGCTTGTCTGTAGCAGGCACCTTAGTGAGGACTGCGTTCAGTTGATAGTAGAAGCGGTTCTTAGAATCCTCGTTATCCAGAAGAGAGGGGGCATATGAAGAGATGAGAGTAATGAACCTGCCTCCTTCAAGAGGTATGCGGAGAGCCATGAGTCATTTACTGCAATGGGAACGAGTCGATCATTCACCAATTTGGTCTTTACTGCAAAACCCACACCATGGATGCAATGTTCATTTTCCTCGTTTTCTTTCCAGAAGATGGTGTAGCCTGATGAATCCTCAATGATTTTTCCTTGTCCCGCGAATCTGGTTTCACTCAGGGCAATGACGGCAATGTTGAGTCTGTTCAGCTCATGGCTGATAAGAGCTGTTCTCCTTTATGGTCTCACACCTATTTATACACACTGTAACTATTAAACAAATAGCACCTCGGACGAACAGAAATGTGCAACCTCAATAGCATTTCAGGTTGCAAGGAGGAGATCTACTTTACAAGTTGTAATTGGTGGTGTCTCCAGGGAGTGCCATTTCTGTAGATTACTTTTGGATCTTCCAACTTCGGAACAAAGACAATTAAAACAAGCACAGTGAAACTTGGCACAGCGAATCTTAATTTAGAGTAAAGTGTATGAGTTATCTTCAAAAATTTGAGATGGAGGCAGTGCAAAATTTTAAAAAAATGTTTTGATCTTGTATCCCATTACAGCGATTGAAGTGAAACTTTGTTTAACGAATCACCATAATAATGTTTTCTACTGGAACTGAATTCTATGGATAACTTATAAATTGTAGAAGCTGTGCATTTGACTTTTCTTAGATAGGCAATCTTTATGAGAGGAGCCATGATTAACCTATCCTGAAAGTTATATATTGTAGCATGTAATTCTTCATTGTGGTGGTGGTGGTGGTGGTGATTGTTTTAAGGCATGGAACATCTAGGTGATCTGCCCCAATGTTTTAGTGTAGGTATTGTCAATTATAGATTATATGCATGTAACCGTATATACCCGAATATAAGACTAGGCTTGGGATTTTAAAAATGGGGGTCATCTTATATTCAGGGTTTAAGGAAAATTTCATCCATGAGTTCAAGGTTTTTACATCGGATAGTATCTGTAAGTTCGCGGCAGCTTGCATTTACCTTGAAGTAGGGTTTCGATCTGCCCTTAATCTGTTTTGATTCTGGCGTTGTTATGTGCGACTGATATTCCGACCTACTGCTCAGAGTTGAAATAAAGAATATAATCTAACCTATATCATTGTATTTATGAACTTCCCTGTATCATACACAGAAGTAACAGCGAAACATCACTTGCGTAAAATAAGAACCTACAGGAAGTTATTTGAGTTAAAGCTTTGGTGACGTGCGACAACATTATCCTTAGTTAAACATGTTGGTTAATAACTTTTCCGCATTGACTTACAAATATTGTTTAAAATTCATTGAATTGTCCACCTAGTCTATTCAATGAATTTAAGACAACATTCTCCTGTTACCATACCATATATTGATGCAACAACGTATTGAACATCTGTTTATTAACTTTAGCAATATTTGCAGAACAATTTCTATGCAAATTTAAGAGAGCGACCTCAAATTTATCGATGTTATTATGTACGGCAAATTTTGAGGTTGTGTTGTCTCAACCTTTTGTTATCATATTCTTGCGAGGGATTAGTTTTAAGAGAACACCAAACTAATGCGAGTGTTAGTCAAGAAGCAGCTCCCTACATGGATTTACAATTTAACATCATCCAGCTGCAACATTGATATAGCAAATGTGGTTTATAAATAATCATTTGGCATGAAACTTGCAATTAAAAACTTGCTGGGAAAACCTATTTTATATTGTTCAATGAACACAGATTATTAAGAACTGCATATGTCAGGCAGTAATAGACACGAGTGATATATTTTTCGAGAAAGTGGTCTTGTCTGAAAATAATTCCAATCGATAATTCCGGCGAAATCTGTTCCAAGCATTATAACCCACTGGCAAACTTGTGATTAAATCGTAATGTCTGGCGACTTGAATCTTTAATCCAGTAGTAATATTTTATGCATTTTCTATAGTTTCAAGTAGAATCTAACTACTTAAGGGCATAGATATGTTACGCGCAAAGACCGAATTCGCTCAATGACCGAAATTTTTACCCACGACACGACGTGGGTACGACAAAATACTCACAACGCGACGTGGGTACCGAAATTCGGTCATTGGCCGAAACGGAATGCCCACGTCGCGTTGTGGGTAATCCTGTTTGCTCAAATACCGATGTAAACTTCACTTCGGAGATTGAGCAATGCAAAAATACCCACGTCGCGTTGTGGACAACGTGGCTTGCCCACAACGCGTTGTGGGTATTTTGCTTATGCGCAAAGACCAAAATGACATCATATAGTCGCGAGCGTGTACAGACTTGTCTGCGAGTCCGCCACCCTCCCCTCCACTCCTAGCTGTTACTGCCACTAGTCAACACGAAGCACGCCCAGTGTCAACCCGCTTTGTAGCTGTGCATTTTAGTGAGTTTTTTAGTTAGTGTTTGTGTTTACTAGTTGAGTGAGATGGAAGAAGCATTCTATATCAAGCTGCAGGAGCTATTATGCACGAAGGACCTTGAGTCGGGTCGCACGTTCATCATGGACAGAGCTCGTTACAACGAGATTATCAATCAAGTGAAGGAGGCGAAAGAAAAGAAGAAGTGTGGAGGAACTCTGAGCTCAAAAGAGTATCGTCGCATAAATCGTTTTGACGTTATTCAGATCGGAAGTGTTCAAATGTTGATAGAGAAGTCTGTGGGTGACTTGACTGACATACAATACTTTTGCCGATACGAAGAAATTTTCGGAGCAATACATGCAGCCCACTTGAATACAGGACATAAAAAAGAAAAAGCCATGGAAGCTGAACTAAAGAAGAAATTCTGCAATATCACCAGAGAAGTTATAAAAATATATTTAGATATGTGTGAGGCCTGCGCTTTGAACAAAAGATCAATTAAGAAGGGACTTGTTAAACCAATGGTTATGTCTGCTATGAATTCTCGATGTCAAGTAAGTTTGCATTTTACAAATCTGCATTATTTACACACCTGCCTGATATAGTACCATGAACTGTATGTAAAATCACGTAACCCACAATATTTAGGTAGTTTACACCTACTATCGGCTGTTTTCATAATAATTGATTCATAAATGCGGTGTACATAATAATAATCGTTGCTGCATTCTTAATACCTTAAAATTATCCTTTAGAAAACTAACTAAATAACTATTTTAATGAAAAATGAAAATCCATAGCCTGCTTCCAGTCTCCGACCGGGTCAGGAATGGAATGAATGAAGCCCCCATCTAGCGGCGAGGATATCAACTGTGCCGGCTGCCGAGGCCTGATGCACTCCTCTGGGGCAATGATTAAATGAATGACAGATGAAATGAAATGATAGTGGAGAGTGTTGCTGGAATGAAATTTTGACAGGGAAAACCGGAGTACCCAGAAAAAAACCTGTCTGCCTCCGTTTTGTCCAGCACAGATCTCACATGGAGTGACCGGGATTTGAACCACGGACCCAGCGGTGAGAGGCCGGCGTGCTGCCGCCTAAGCCACGGAGGCTCACAACTATTTTAATGTGTTTTTTAAAACATAGATAACGTTTCTGTCGACTAGAGTTCGTTTGGCTAAAATTCGAAGTAGTTTCCGAAGTACTCAAGTGTTAGAAACAAATTAAGAAAGGTAAAAGTATACAATTACCTTGTCACCCTTAAAAAATTTACTATTAAGATATGTTATAGGCAATGAACTGAAAATTGTAGATAAACATGATTTAAAGGTCGGAAAATGAAAAAGGGGAGTAAAATGGTGTTTTTTCGTTTTTTTGCAATTTTATGCAACTTTTGCGTTTTTAAGCTGATTTTAACGACCTTTTTTTCTTTCCCATGTTTTACGACGTTGCCAATACGATGGGATACACCAAAAACAACTGCCGTGGAACGAACATTGATTTTTATTGAAGATTTTTACGCTTTTTGCGATATTAGGCTAATTTTTGCGTTTTCAATCCGATTTTGACAACAAAAAAATACCTTTTTTTTCAACATTTTTGATAAAATGGGACACTAAAAACACTTAACAACGCCACAAACACCGCAATTTGTTATTATTCTATTATTTTTTATGATAACCTAACTTAACCTAACCGACCACATAACATCGGAGGCCACTCTTCTAAGGCTGTTGGCAAGTTATATGCGAGTTATTCAGCTTTAAAAACCATACTTTTATGACTTACAAGCACTATTCGCCAACAGATTTAGAAGAGTGGCCGCCGACATGATGTGGTGAGAAAGGTTAGGTTATAATATAAAAAAACTTATTAGCCCGTCCGAGTTTTGATAAAAAACAATATTTGTTCCACAGCAGCGTTTTGTTGCGTATTACATCGTTTTTTATTATAACCTAATCTAACCGACCTAACTGAAACGTCGGCGGCCATTCTTCTAAGTCAGTCGGCAAGTTCTTTGCAAGTTAGTCAGCTTGAGAAACCACACTTTTATGATTTACAAGCACTATTTGCCGACATATTTAGAAGAGTGGCCGCCGACAAGACGTGGTCGAAAAGGTTAGGTTATAATATAAAAAACCTTAATAGTCAGTCCGTGTTTTGATAAAAAAAAACATGTTCGTTCCATGGCTGCGTTTTTTGTGTATCCCATTGTATCAAAAATGTCAAAAAACATGGGAAATAAAAAAAGTTAAAGTTGGCTTAAAATGCAAAAGTTATGTAAAATCGCAAAAAACGAAAAAAAACGCCGTTTAACCCCTTTTTTTCACTTTCCGACCTTTAAAACATGTTTATCAATCATTTTCAGTTCATTGCCTATAACATATCTCAATAGTAATTTTTTTAAGGGTGACAAGGTAATTGTATACTTTTACCTAATAACATTGAAATGTAATATACATTTTAAAACCAAATAAAACTGTTCCTAACAAGCCAAATAATGCCTGCATAAGAAATATTTTTAGAATTATTATTGTCAAAGTTACAACAACTTATGTACAAGGGTTTGTCAAATACCTCGGAAAATCAATGTTTTTAAATACAATAATCGTTTTCAAAACATGAAAAAATTTTAAAACAATAATCCGTTCTAAATTTCTTCATTAATCTAGTATTAACCTGTGGTCATGTTTGTAAAAACTGAAACATTTTAAACGTATTTATAACGGAGTTATGACTGGGCAAAGTGACTATAATAACAAATCTAAAAATAGTTGGGCCGCTAATAATTTTTTATGAAAACTACGCTACTTATTATATTTCCTTAGGTTGATCTTATCGACATGCAGTCTGAAGCAGATGGAGAATACAAGTTCATACTCAACTATCAAGATCACCTGACAAAGTTTGTGATTCTTCGACCACTGAAAAGAAAAACAGCTGATGAAGTGGCAGATGTCCTCCTGGACATATTTTGCATATTTGGTGCACCGAACATTCTCCACAGTGATAATGGAAGGAAGTTTTGTAATAAGATAAATTTTTATAATCAAATCTACTTTAAAATACAGTAAAACTTCTTTTATACGATTCACACTTATACGTTTTCTACACTTATACGATTTTTTTCTTGGTCCCGGCAAAATCCCTATACTTTCCATGTTAATTTATTTCCGATATACGTTTTACATTTATTCGTTTTTCACGCTTATACAATCATATCTTACGTCCCCGAGAGAAAAATGCGTAGTTTATACGTTTACAACGGTTTCCCTACCTAAAATCTCTAAAAATATTGGAGCCAGAAACTTATGACACGCACTGTACGTTTCTCGGAAACCATCCCTCGCGCGGCGCTATGTTGTGGCGAGAGCGACCTTGAAGTTGCGTGTGTTGCGAAATACAACATCACTTGCTGCAGTCATTGTTCTGCCTTGTTCGGTGCTTCAGTTGTGGTTAACCTTGATAGCAGTGAACATGGGTGAAAGGAAGAGGTAGTGCATTACGATTGCTGTTGTTCACTTCTTAACGGGGACCATCACTCGCCGCTCGCCCGCGCTGCGGGCCTGTCTCCCGCCAGGCACTTTGCCGTAATGCGTAGCTCGCGCGGCCTATAGCCTATACTGTAGTTCACAGCTGGTGCTGAAAATGTTCGCCATTCACTGCTACACATCGCTGGCACCTCTTTATGAAATTGTCATTTACGTTCTGAAGTTCCTCACCACCGATTGACTGTATTTCAACTGTAATATAGTCTTTAAGCTCATTTTCGCGAAAGATTTCCTGTACTTTATGAAGGTATTTACACACGTTCACGTAATGAAAATCGCATTGGAACATCACACTGAGCACTAAAGACGTGAACAATTGACTAAACTGAACCCCACACTGCTAAAGCACACTGCAAAGGAGGGAAACTTGTGGCACCAAGAAGCGCATTACGGCCAAGTGCTTGACGGGGGACCGGCTCGCGGCGGGTGCGAGCGAGGGTCCGCGTCGCATATAACACAAGTCCCTGTATAACCCATAATGTCACATACATTTTGCAGTTTTTATTTAGCGACTTTCATTTACGCGTTTTTCACGCTTATACGTTTTTTTCATTTGGTCCCTTGAAAATCGTCTGTCTGTTAGGTAGTCAGCCCGAAGGCTGGTTGGATCCTCAAATAGTACCGCTGTTAGGTTATGTGAGTAGATACTCACAAAAACCCAAGGCAGCGCTATATTGAGGCGTACTAGGCAAAAGGAGGAGTGAGGTAGTTTGCCATTGCTTTCCTCACTGAGTCAGAACAGTAGTACTAACCCTATGAGTAGAACCTTTCACAACATCCACAGGCACTGACTGTGCCCTGAATGTCATTACTAAGCACCACCCATACCTCAGTAGCTTCCATATAACCACAGCCATGAGTGAGACTGAGACATAGGTGAAAAGCCACCTTTTACTCTAGCCTGTGCCAACAGACAAATGCAAATGTACTGCATTCATCAAGGGATGGCAAACAGGCGAAAAATCGTATAAGTGAAGTTTTACTGTAGTTATAAACTCAACCAAGGAATGGTAATCTGGTGTAATCAATCATTTTGGTGTAACTTTCAGATAATCGAGACTTTGGCGACAAAATGGAGTGCTATCAAGCTCGTCCACGGGAAACCACGACACTCGCCAAGCCAAGGATCTGTCGAACGGGCCAACCAAGACGTAAGGGACAGTTTGGTAGCTTGGATGGCTGATAACGACACTTCTAATTGGGCGAACGGTCTAAGAATTGTCCAGAATACTAAAAATAATAGTTACCACTCGGGAATAAAAATGACACCTTATGAAGCTATGTTCGGCGCCACACAGAAGAATGGCCTACGTAGCTCCATCTTGACTGAGGAGGTTTGCAATCGGATTGTCAATGAAGAAGAGCTGGAGCAGGAACTCACGTTTGTTAAAAATAGCATAAACGAAAACGATATGACACAAGATAATGATGAACTCGTGGACAATGCTATGCTAGATCAAAATGAAGCTGAATTCAATGAAAGAAATATGTTGGTTTGCTCTGTATGCGATCAGACTATTGGTGACGATGAGTGTGCTTTGGCAACTGAGAAATGCTTTGAAAGTGGGCAAAAATTTCATCTAGGATGCTTTCCAACAACTGAATTCGGTTCTGAATTGCCCCTTTGCTCTCTTTGCTCAAAGAAATCTGCAGTTGAAACCGCCAGGGGAAAGTGCAAATTGGAACTTGGGTCACAGGCTGAGAAAATGTTGAAAATTTTGGGTAAAAAATTACCTTCTGTGTCTGTTGGTGACAATGTAGTTGTTCAGATTCCTGAAGTAGACCGTGGCCGGCTGGCCCCGCGAAATATCATGACTGTTGTCATGAACGTTGACGAGGATCACCACACACTTGGAACAAAACATGGGACCCTCGACAAACAATTCTCTAGGAACCAATTCCAACCAGTAAAAAACAAATTCCTGAAAACTGATGAAGTGCCTGAACCTTTCATCAACGTCAGGCAAGAAGCGGTGGTGTGGTCAGGGTCTAAACAAGGGTTTGTTAAATGTGGATGTAAACAAAGGTGCACAGGAAAATCCTGTAAGTGTTTAAAATCAAATGTAAAATGTAACTCAAAGTGCCATAGCAGCACCACATGCGCAAATAAATAAACAGTTCTTACAATGAATGTATCGTGATAAACATAACTTTAAATACGTTTCTCTTACATTATAGTATTTAATTTAAAGTTTTCTTTTGAGTCATATATATTTTTAAGGTTTACAATGTCAAATGTGTTATAAAGCAATAAATTTCTTTATAATATGTAACATATTTTTATAACATTAATTTTATTTTTATTTACATAGTTTACGCCCACATTGGAGCACTTAAATCAATCCATATACACTACAGTCTTTACATTATTAGAGTTGTAATGGCTTCTCAACTTCCTCTTCTCCCAGAGCTTCTTTAATCTCTCCGACCTGGCCGCCCTCTCTTCATTTGTAATGGTGTACTGTTTTCGTTTGACTGTTTTTAATTTCAATCTTGTATGCCTACTTCTCAGAATCCTCTTCTCTTTTCTCTCTGCAATTTGTTTCATTGTAATATTTAGCTCGTCTAAATCATTCTGGACCTCAACGAACCAGTTGTTCTTGGTTTTACTTTTCCAAAAGAAATTGAATAATTGTTTCAGTAGTCTGGTGTCTGGTAGTCTTACTATGTGGCTGAAAAAAGCAAGTCTCCTTTTTCGCATTGTATCCACAATTGATTCATTTTCCCGATAGACTATTTCATTAGGCAGCAGTCTCCATTGTCCATTTACTTGATGTTTTTTATTGATAATTGTCCTGATGATCCTTCTGTCTATTTTTTGGATTTTATCTGTTGTTGCTTTGGTATTCATCTTAAACAGGGTTTCACTTGCATAAGTTGCTTCAGGTTTAACTACTGAACCATAATGTTTGAATTTGGCATTCATCGAGAGAGATTTCTTCTTATAAGTTGACCATGTGACCCGTTGTGCTTGTCTCAGTTTTGTTGTTCTGTACTCTATTGCGGCTTTCTCATTTAGGTTCCAAGTTATAGTTTCCCCAAGGTACTTGAACTTTTTTACAACCTTAATTTGTTTATTATCATTTAGTTGAAGGACAGGAGTGTCCACCTCGAAGGTTGGCATAATCTCTGTCTTTTCAAATGAAATTTGTAATCCCACTTTTTCTGCAATGTTTTCCAGTTGTTCAATTTGGACTTTAGCCTCTTCCACACCATTTGCCAGTAGTGCAAGATCGTCTGCAAATGCCAGGCAGTTTAGTTTAATATTTCTACCAATCTTGATGTTTGGTTGGCATTTCTTTCTCCATTCTCTCATGACCTTCTCCAGTACACAATTAAACAAAATAGGTGAGAGACCATCCCCCTGCCGAAGGCCGGTTGTGATTGTAAATGGTTTTGACAATTCTCCTCTAAATTTAACTTTTGCTTTAGTGTTCTTGAGAGTCATTCCAATAAGGTTGATCAATTTCCTGTGAACACCAAATTCTTGAAGAGTATTTAGTAATGACTTCCGATGAATACTGTCATAAGCTTTTTTGAAGTCAACAAAGTGATGACTAGGTTCTTACTTCGAGCTCTGTGATGCTTCATAATCCATTTAAGACTGATGATTTGATCTGGACAACTTCTGCCTGGCCGAAATCCTCCTTGGTACTCTCCAAGTTCTTGGTCCAGTTGTTCCTGTATTCTTGAGTGAAGAATTTTTGAAAAGATCTTATATGTGACATCAACAAGGGATATTCCTCTATAATTATTGGGATCTGACCTATCACCTTTCTTGTGTAGGGGGTGGATTATTGCAGTGTTCCATTCCTCTGGCATTTTTTCAGAGTTCCATATGTCAATAATACGTTTATGTAGGTTTCGTAGAGTTTGATCATTTGCATTCTTCCATAATTCTGCAACCAACTGATTTTCTCCTGCTGCTTTATAGTTCTTGAGCAAGTTAACGGCTTTGATCACTTCCTCATATGTTGGTGGAATAACCTTTTCTAGTGGTGTTTTGTTTTTAGGTTTTGGGTCAAATTCCAGATTTTCTCTTGGGTCTTCGCAGTTGAGTAATTTTTTGAAGTAGACTGCCAAGATATTTGCATTGTCTTGGTTGTTATGTGCCATTTTCCCATTTTCATTTCTCAGCATAAGTGTAGGTGGGGTATACTTAGACTGATACTGTTTAAACGACTTGTAATAATCCCTTGTTTTATGTTGCTTGAATGATTCATCTATTGTTCTGAGCATTTCATTCTGATGATTCCTTTTAATTCTTCGAATTTCTTTAGCTGCTTGTCTTCTAGCATTAGTTAGTTCTGTTCTGGATTCGTCGGTTTTCCTTTGTTGATCATTTAACCATGCTTTGTGCCTCATTTGAATTGCTTTATCGCACTCCTCGTTCCACCAAGCATGTTTCTTCCTCCTTTTAATGGGAGCAAGTTCTTCAGCTACTGATTTCAATTTATTAATTATCACCTCTAAGTCATCACTTAGTTGTGTTTTAGATCTCTCCAAGTATACTTTATTGTTCATTAAATATGTGGGGTCATAATTTTTCTTCCTATTGGATTGGGCAGGCTTACACTTTCTCTTAGGTGTTAGCTTTATTTTTATTTTGGATATGTAATGATCTGAATCGATGTCCACTCCACGGAGAACTTTGACATTATAAATTTCCTTATGATAATTTTTATCCATGGCAACATGATCGATTTGGAATTCCCCCAATTTTATGTTAGGACATTTCCAGGTCATTAATTTGTGTGGTCGCCTCTTAAATCTGGTAGTTTCCAAAATAAATCCATGGTCTGTACAAAGTTCAATTAACCTTTGACCATTCCTGTTTGTTAATTTATGAGCTGGCCATTTTCCTACTACTGGGCGGTATCGCCTTTCTCGTCCTATTTTTGCATTAAAATCCCCAAGCAAGATTTTAACATGTGCATCAGGGATGCTTGATATCATATGGTCGAGTTCCTCCCAAAATTTGTCCACTTCTTCTCTATCCTTTCTGTTTTTATCATTTGTTGGTGCGTGTACATTTATCAAGGTGTAGGTTTTGTTTTCAACTTTAATTGTTAAGGTTGCTGTCCTCGCCGTGCTCGAGGAGAAGTCCTCTATTGAGTCTATTATACTAATATGAACCAGAAATCCCACTCCGAATTGCGGGACATTCTTCATTACCCTTTTCCCTGGGGGTCCTTTATATAGACGATATGCTCCTGATTCAATTGGATCCTGATCTGTATTTCGAAGTTCTTGAAGCCCTGTTATTAAGATTTTATGTTGATCCATTATATCTGTTAAGTGTTTCAACTTACCAAGTTTCAGTAGTGAGTTAATATTTAATGTCGCAAAGTATGAAAACTTTCCTTTCTTGTTGAATTTAAGTTTCTTCTGTTGGGCTTTCAGGCGCTCCGACTCGCCTTGATCTTCTACGTGGCACCCCACCGTATTCCGAATGGTGCCTTGCTTGGATCTTCGATGTTGCATGTCCAAGCCGGTGGATTATTCGTTAGAAGACTCTTCATGTTTGATTGATTGTCTGATCTCGACGATCGAAACAGTTCTGACCGAGGCCAGGGTTTACAATTCCAGATGTGATCTGGAAAGGGTGATTGGTGAGATATGGATTGGTGATTAATGAGATTGTGAAGTTTGTGTTTGGTCCGCGAGAGCTATTTTATTTCACTCAAGTCCGCCGGTATGCCGGTGAGGACCCCCCTATCCGCCACCTGGGACGCGCCACGTCGGAGTATCACCTCTCCGCCTGCTACGACAGCGTAGCATTTTCTTTAAAACATTAATAAATGTTCATTATGTTGAAAGAATGATTATTTCCAAACCAACTTCTTTTTTACTATAGTTTGCCGATAAGGTATCAAACAACTTAACTACTGACGTTGGGTCATTTCGGACTTTGCGCAAAAGCACGTTGTCCACAACGCGACGTGGGTATTTTTGCATTGCTCAATCTCCGAAGTGAAGTTTACATCGGTCTTTGAGCAAACAGGATTACCCACAACGTGACGTGGGCATTCCGTTTCGGCCAATGACCGAATTTCGGTACCCACGTCGCGTTGTGAGTATTTTGTCGTACCCACGTCGCGTCGTGGGTAAAAATTTCGGTCATTGAGCGAATTCGGCCTTTGAGCGTAACAGATACATATTTCTCTATTGAGAACTTACTATTTCAGTGACTACGTCACTGGTCACTGAACCTAACTACTTTTCTAAAATCTGGATTGGTAATTCTGAATGCATCTTCTATCACAAACAAAGCACACGTGCTTCACTGGATGATAGCGACAGATTCAAACTTCATAGCACAGGGTGTATCAAAATGAATATAGGGGTTTTAAGGCTTTGTAGTATTTATTACAGTTAACGTTCGATTATAAATAATACAACAAATTAAAGAGCAACTCAAACAGTTTGTCCTACAAGTGTTCGTAACTGTTCGTGTGCACATGCACTGGTTCCTCCGTCTTCCGTTAGAAGTGCTAGTAGCCAATATGGCGACTAGGGAGGAGAAAGCTCTTTGTGTTTTACAGTTTGCAAGGAATGAATCTGTTGTTACAGTGCAACGTGCGTTCCGTATTAAGTTCCGGATGACAGAGCTTGTTTCACATGGCCTCCACGTTCACCCGATCTGACAACATGCGATTTTTACCTTTGGGGGTTCGTACATGGTGTCCACAGGCAGAAAAAGTCAGGAAAGGCAGGATTTTTTTTTTGTCACGAAAAGTCAGGAAAAAGTGTGAAAAAATGGCGTGAGTCAGGAAAAAATGGCGACAAGTATTAGAAAGTTAGGAATTTTATATTAACCATACAGTATTTTGTGTTTTATGGCCATATTTTGATGTTACTAGTTCAACTAATCTCTGAACATAAAAAGCAATAACTCGCTGAACATTATGGTAAGTTTCCATTTTTACAGTACATCATAGTAAAAACCTCGTTTACCTATTTCTCGTACGCTTTTTTAGCGTTGGCGTAGGGATGTGGCGACCCTATCGCCCAGCACATTGCACTTTATTTTGTATTTTAAATGAATAAAGAGGCGAGCGTTGGGCAGCTATGGGGATAATGGAGGCTGCAAATAATATATATTTGTTTGCTCAATAAACCTCTTTTCCGATGTTACGATGACTTCACGAGTCAGGAATTTTGTAAAAAAAATGGTCAGGAAAAGTCAGGAAAATTGACTTTGAAAATTCTGTGGACACCATGAAGGATCATGTGTATATGCCTCCGCTACCAGCTGACCTAACCGACTTAAGAAACAGGATTGAAGCAGTTGTTGCAGGTTTGGGACGAACTCGGCTATCGACTTGATGTGTGCCGTGTGTTGAATGGTGCTCACATTGAACACTTGTAGGACAAACTGTTTGAGTTTCTCT